>CAMTDV010000017.1:44835136-47335136 GCA_947069175.1 Scalesia atractyloides | reverse complement strand
TTAAAGGGTCCTACGTATCGAGTCACTAGCTTTCCTTTCTTCCCGAAGCGGACCACTCCCTTCCAAGGTGCAACCTTTAGGAGAACGTGATCTCCCACTTTGAACTGTAGGGGCTTGCGACGTTTATCGGCGTAACTCTTTTGACGACTCCGAGATTTCAAGAGATTGTCTCTGATCTGGAGGATTTTGTCTGTCGTTTCTTGAATCAACTCGGGACCAGTGATTTGTGCTTCTTCGATCTCGTGCCATGCAATAGGCGATCGACATTTTCTTCTATACAGTGCCTCAAAATGAGCCATTTGTATGCCGGTGTGATAACTATTATTGTACGAGAATTCGATTAAAGGTAAGTGCGTATCCCAGTTACCACCGAAATCTATGATGCATGCACGAAGCATATCTTCGAGGGTGCGGATCGTGCGCTCAGTCTGTCCGTCGGTTTGAGGATGAAAAGCGGTACTAAGATTGAGAGTAGTACCGAGAGCGGATTGAAAAGTCTCCCAGAGACGCGAGGTAAAGGGACCTTCGCGGGCAGAGATGATGTCACGAGGCGTCCCGTGTCGACATATAACTTTGTCGGTATAGATTCGGGCTAACCGTTCGACCTTAAAGTCTTCTCGTATAGCAATAAAGTGCACAGATTTAGTAAGACGATCAACGATAACCCAAATGCTATCGTGACCAGAGGAAGTCCGCGGGAGTTTCGTAATGAAGTCCATAGCTATACTTTCCCACTTCCATATCGGGATTTCGGGTTATTCGAGTAAGCCAGAGCGCCTTTGATGTTCGGCTTTAACCTTCGAACAAGTTAAGCACTTAGAAACGTAAACGGCGATATCCTTCTTCATGCCCGGCCACCAGTACTTAGGACGAAGGTCCTGGTACATCTTGTCGGCACCGGGATGAATGGAGTATCGAGATTTATGGGCTTCGGTCATTAGCAATTCACGAAGATTATCACGGGTAGGAATCCAAATACGATCGAGATAGTAATAAATACCGTTGGGTTTAACAACAAGCTGAGTTTCGGCACCACATTTCACTTCTTCCTCCAAAGTATTCTCGTTAAAGCAAGCGAATTGAGCGGAGCGAATTATGATTTCGAGATCATTCAAGGCTTGAGAGTCATGAACACTATACACATAGCTTCGTCGACATAGAGCATCGGCTACGACGTTTGCTTTGCCAGGATGATAATGTATCTCGCAATCGTAATCGTTGAGAAGTTCAACCCATCTGCATTGGCGCATATTCAGTTCCTTTTGATTAAAGATGTGCTGTAAGCTCTTATGGTCGGTGAAGACCATAGACTTGGTAGCGTAAAGGTAGTGTCACCATATCTTTAATGCAAAAACAACTGCACCGAGTTCGAGATCGTGGGTTGTGTAGTTCTACTCATGATCTTGAGTTGTCGAGATGCATACGCGATAACTTTGTCTCGTTGCATAAGAACACAACCAAGATCAAGATTAGAGGCATCACAATAAACAACGAAATCGTCGTTTCCGTCGGGTAAAGCGAGTACGGGAGCGTTGCATAGCATACGGTTGAGAGTTTGAAAGGCTTCCTCTTGTTTGGAATCCTAAACGAAAGGTTTGTCATTATGAGTTAAAGTGGTAAGCGGAATGACGATTTTAGAAAAGTCAGTGATGAATCGATGGTAATAACCCGCCAATCCAAGAAAAGAACGGATTTCGGATGCATTCTTCGGTGTAATCCAACTCTTAACGGCTTCGATCTTTGCAGGGTCGACGTGAATTTCTTGACTATAAACGATGTGGCCAAGAAATTGGACTTCTTCGAGCCAGAATTCACACTTTGAGAACTTAGCATAAAGGCGATTACCTTGAAGAAGTTTGAGAACTAGACAGAGATGGCGCGCGTGTTCGTCTCTCGACTTTGAATAAATAAGGATGTCATCGATAAACACAATGACGAAACGATCTATGAAAGCTTTACACACACGGTTCATCAAATCCATGAAAACCGCTGGTGCATTTGTAAGACCAAAAGGCCTGACCACGAATTCGAAATGGCCATAACGAGTACGAAAGGCGGTGTTCGGAATATCTTCTTCCAACACGCGTAACTGATGATAACCGGAACGTAAATCGATCTTAGAGAAACATGTAGCACCTTGAAGTTGATCAAATAAATCGTCGATACGAGGAAGAGGGTAGCGGTTCTTTATCGTGAGTTTGTTAAGTTCACGATAATCGATGCACATTCGGAACGCCCCATCTTTCTTTTTCACAAAAAGAACGGGTGCGCCCCATGGCGAAGTGCTCGGGCGTATAAAGCCATTATCAAGAACCTCTTTAAGTTGGCTTGATAGCTCGCGCATTTCGGATGGTGCGAGACGAGAAGGAGCTTTAGCAACGGGAGTAGCACCGGGAATCAAATCGATACGGAATTCAACATCTCGAGTAGGGGGTAAACCGGGTAAATCATCGGGAAAGACCTTAGTAAATTCACAAACAACGGAAACATCTTTATACGTCTTCTTTTCTTTCTCCGGGTTCACGATATGGGCGAGGAAAGCAACACATCATTTTTGCAAACATTTGTGTGCTCGAGTACAAGACAAAAGCATCAACTTCTTTGAGGGAGTTTCACCGTAAACATGGAGTTGATCACCGTTTGGAAGAGGAAAACGAATCATTTACCGAAGCAAACAACTTCAGCATGATTCTCACGAAGAAAATCCATGCCTACTATGATATCGAAGCTACCTAACTGCATAGGTATGAGATTGATCGAGAAGATGTGGTTGTTGAGATCGAGAGTACAACCACGTAGAACGGAACTTACGGTAACGGTTCTTCCGGTGGCGACTTTCACATCGAAAGTCTTTGGGAGTTCAGCGCGTTTACATTTTAAAACCTTTTCGAATTCTAACGGTACAAAACAATTATCGGCACCAGTATCAAATAAACATGAAGCATAAATATCATAACGAGGAACATACCATTGACAACATTGTTGTCATTCTGAGCCTGGCGATGATTGAGGTTAAAGGCTCGTCCACGTGCAGCCTGTTGTTGCTGCTGAGGCTGTGGTGGCTGTGGCTGCTGCTGCTTCTGTTCCTGCTTCACAGGTTTGTTTGGGCAGACGTTACTGAAATGATTCGGATCCCCGCACGTGTAACATGCACGTGCTCTTGGAGCTGGCTGCTGATTGGCTTGAGGAGGAGCTGGTAAAGCTGGGTTGCAGGGGCCTGAGGAGCTGGCTGACGAGAGCCTGAACGACAACTGACAGTAAAGTGGCCGTAGATGTTACAGTTGGTGCAGAAGCGACAGTTGCCTCCAACTGCATGACGGTAGGTGCACTTTGAGCACAAAGGATGCGGGCCAGTATACGCACGCTTTGCCGGCGGTGCATTTGGTGCTGCAGACTAGAGTGGCTGAGGGTTTGTTGGAGCGGTAAAGGCGAAGTTCTTGTTCGGGTTTTCCCTTTTGCAACCTCGGTGACTGTTCTTTGCCTCTCGGGGCTGATCGGTAGGAGCTGCTGGTTTGGTGACTGCCTGATTTGCGACCTTGGTGTTCTTAAAGTAACCAGACTGAACCCTTTTGTCGTTGATCTCGGCGGCTAGCTGGTAAGTCTCCTCGATAGTAGCAGGGCATGCAGCTTGAACAAAGTCAGCGACGCAATCGGGGAGAGCGTTGAGCTACTTCTTGATGGCTTTCTCGGTCGTATCACTTGGCCGGGACAGATAATGCTCAACTGCTTGAAGCGATCTGTTAAACCAGCATTGTCGGGTCCGTCTTGCTTAATTCCCCAAATTCGTTTTCCAACTTCTGGATCTCATGAGGCGGGCAGAACTCTTTGATCATTAGTTCCTTAAGTTCTTCCCATGCGAGTCCGTAGGCTTCATCGTTTCCCCTCCGGTTACGCTCCGCAGTCCACCAGTCGAGAGCCCTGGACTGGAAAACGCCGGTAGCGTTGATAGTGCGAAGGGGTTCGGGACACCCACTCTGGAGAAATGTGACCTCAATAGCATCGAACCAGTGAAACATGGCACTTGGTCCTTTGGTGCCTGAGAAAGTAAGGGGTCCACAAGCTTTGAACTGTATAAAGCTGAAAGATGTCTTGGGCGTGTCGGCTTTGGAATCAACCGATGAATTGCTGCTAGCAGCATGAATTTCGCTGACGATTTGCGGGATCACTTTGGCCATTTCCTTGGCCACTAGCGATGCGATGCGCTTGTCAGCTTGGCAGCGTTGATGATTCCTTCTGGTGTGCGATCCCATTGAAGACATCTACATAAAGATTTTGATTGGATGAGATTCGATTATAATAGGTTTATGTTTAAAATATTTATTATTGTTATTCATACAAACAGGTAGACAAGTAAACACGTAGACAGGCAAACACGCAGGCACATAAACACATAGCACATAAGCACGTAAGCATGTAGGCACATAATTCACATAATTCAAGTAAGCATATACTTTGCACGTATTCACCTTCTTATAAGTAAATTGTAGCGCGTATGAGATGCGAGATATAAACGAGATATAAACGACTTATTATATAAGTGAAATAATCGAGTAGCACCGCGTATGAGACACGAATGTCCTCATAGGCGTAAATGAGTTAAGCGTTTTAGTTTGGTTGGTGCATTAATTAGCATTTTAGATTACGAGAGCTGTGTGCATGCGTTTAGGGAGCGTAAAGCGATAAATCGAGAAATCGATAATACGAGAATTCAATAAAGCGAGAAATCGAATAAGCGAAAATTGTCAAAGTTTAAACACATAGATAATAATAAACTCGATGATGCGTAAATCGACGATATAGGCTTAAATCAATTGGGGGCGTCCTGGGTTTTGAGACAGCGACTGCCCAAAGTGATTCAACCATCCTTTGAACTTGGACCCACGTTTTGGCCTAATAGATAGATGCTCTCATCGCAAGCGGCTAACGGCATTATCCTTCCGGTTAGTACGTGTTCCAAATCATCGGAATAATCGAGACTTTGGTGAGATTGATAATCGAAGAGCGGAACTAGTTATTAAGATGCGGGTTTCACCCCTAACTTAACAACTTCATTCCTAGTTGTGGATACACTCACCGATCGAGTCGGGAGTTCCACTAGATAGAAGGGAGTATTCGTCGAGGTTTGGATATCACTCCTAACTCAACGAAAGTATCTCGTGCGATAGAGAATGCGCGGAATGAATGATCTCACCGAGAGTTCTCAGTTTTCACACCTAATCTCGACTTGATCACTCGTTTTGTGTGATGCGAGCGTTTCAAGTGTGTATAGTGTATTAGCCTTAGGAAAGACACATTTAAGCATTTATGGCAAGTAGTTTAAGCATTTAAGTCAAGGATTGGCCAACTCGGGTACTTAAACATGTGACAAGGTCGAACAAGGCAATTCTACCTAATTATCCTAAGGTTATGGCTCTGATACCAATTTCTCACACCCCAACTGATGGCGGAAACATCGGTGTTAGTGGCACTAGGCGACTAGATTGTCTCACGAGGATTCCATAACAATTGTCTAACAACATTACTTAACGTTTAACATCCCAGACTATCAAACATAGCATTTTCAAACAACCATTACAAAAACTTTGTTTTCTCATAAGAACTAATCAGGTTCGATATCCCCTAGATTTATTACATGAGTTTCAAAACAACTAAAACAACTAAACTAAACAAAATCCAAATGCATCCAAAGCTAATCCTCAACCTGTCACATATGTTAAAATAAAACGTCAATACAAGTAAGTAAAGGTGAGCATACAGGTTTGCGTACATACAAGATATAAAAGCGTTTAGCATACACCGCATGACATACGTAATAGATGTGAATGATGTTACTACTTAGATTCATGCAAACCAACAAACCGCGATTGATCGAGGCATGCGAACAAGCGTTCACATCCTAAAAGAGAAAAATAAATGCGAAACAAAAATGCGAGCCTTAACAACATCGGGCCTCCGGGTGGCGGGTCAACCTCTAGTATACTACCATGTTAAGGGTGGCGTACAAACAATCAAGCAATACATAAAATTCAGCAGATTTCACGTATAAACATGTAATTCAGCGGGTTGCGAATAAGTGTTTGAGAGTTGTGTGATGTGTTTTGATATACGAACATATGTGACACCCAAAAGTGTGTTTAAGCGTAAAAGGGTTCAAGTATACTCACAGTTGGTGCGTTTTAGGAGATGAGACGGGATCTGAGAGAAGTTGCGGAAAGTGTCGGGTCAGCCTGTAATCGAACAGAAGTGCATCAGTCTTCCGAATTGCTGAAACGGTTAAGTTTGGATTGAGCAGAGGACAAGTTCGGGCGAACTTGTATGTTTCCATACAAGTTCGAGCGAACTTGTGAGGATTTGTTTAGTTTTGAGACAAGTTCGGGCGAACTTGTTAAGTTTCTCAAGAAACTTGACAAGTTCGGTCGAACTTGTGTAAAGTGTTAACAGATTCTGCAAGTTCGGCCGAACTTGTAAAGTTTCCTGAGAAACTTGACAAGTTCGAGCGAACTTGTGGTGTTCTGTTGAAGGTTTTGAGTCAAGTTCGGCCGAACTTGACCCAGAGGGTGCAAGTTCGGGCGAACTTGACTGTTGAGCTGTATAAAATCAGTAAATCTCGAGCGAACTTGATGTTTTCGGGTCCAAAAGCGTTTTCGCGTCGTTTGCTGAGGAAATCGAGTTCCCATCCCTCCAATCTTAAGCCACTGGGTAAAACTTAGGTTGGAGAGGTCTTTTGGAGCGAGTTTAGCCATTTTACAGAAACTCGGGCTAATCCGGGCGAAGTTGACGGTTCGTACGGGTTAGTCCAGCTTGTGTAAAGTGACGATTTCGTCCTTGTGCTTCCGGATCTGAGATCTTGCTTGACAACGCCTCATTCCACTCAAAAGTGAACGAAACATACGTCATTAGTCCGAATATTGTGTAAAAATCAATGTTTTTAAAAGGTTTTGCCCAGATCTAGTATAGATCTAAGTGAAAACAGAAGTTTTTATGAAAAAGATGAAGATTTTCGTAAACAGAAGAGATTTGATGAAAACGAAGGCAAAGCCTTGTGCAAAATCGTTGTAAAACGTTGTTAAACATCATTGTAGTTGAAATCGGGTTGAATCTTACTTAGAAAACAAAGGGTTTCGGGTTTCGGGAGCTCTGGGCGAACTTACAGCAAGTTCAAATGAGAGAATGGAGCTGAGTATTTATAGGTGAAGGCAAAATGAGCGGACTTGTAAGATATTCAGGAGATTGTTGTCAAGTTCGGCCGAACTTGCTGATTCTGTGAAGAATCAAGGCAAGTTCGAGCGAACTTGTGGGAAAATGAGGTTTTGTGTTTGGCCAGTCAAGTTCGGCCGAACTTGACCCAAATGTTGGGTTTTCTTCGTTTTTCATTCGCTTATCGGTTGTTCGGCGATTCGGTTCGTATTAGATAGTTGTATTAAGCGTTATAAGCGATGTAATAGTGCGATTTAGCGATTCGAATAAGCGAGAGCGATGCGATAGCGATTGCAATCATAAACATAAACACACATAACACATAAGTAACATAAAACCATATAATTAACTGCGATTTGCAATGTGATGAGATAAGCGATGCGATGGCACAAGTGTTTATTAAACAATAACACACTCAGCTCGTATAATAGTATCATTGCGTGTGATTGCGATTAAATTAGCGATGCGTTTAACAAGCGATTAGATGCGATATAATTGAATTAAACATAATTTTATTAACACAACTTTTTCATAACCGAATCTCGGAGTACAATTTGATAGGTACACGAAAACAAAAGAAAAGGATAACAACGAAAGTTTGGAGTTGTTACACCTGTGGGGTGTCGTTTTCCTGTTTTGCATTTATCGCATCCTGGTTAATCCCAATGATCCGTAAAGCTTCCAAATAGCTCCTTAAACTTTGTTAGACCTGTAAAACACAATTCTAAACAAAAGTAAGCCATTCGAGATTAAAAGCTATGTAAAAACATAAACTCAAGCATCACAAGACACCAGTTTTCAACCACGTATCACATCCCCACACTTGTCTTTTGCTTTCCCTCAAGCAAATCTGCTTTTCACTTTCACGTGGGTTGGATGAGAGACACATTCCCCATTCTCAATACTCAAAGGTCTAATGTCATTCCCGGCTCACAATTATTACAATTTTTACATTGGGATAAATTTCTTGTTACTAGTTTTGTATGCTTGTCAATACAGTCGGGGACCGGAAATCAAATGCCGATACATGGTCAATATACACACCGCCTTTAATATTTTGTGTCTGTCAGGTGTATGGCTACACCTCGCGTATGCCTACACCTCGCACTTATATTATATGGCTATTACAATTAATGAGTCGAGACGCCCAGACACGGTACTATTATCCCCCAAGTGTTTAATGTTATTCGAACAAAACGGATTAAATCGGGTTATTACATTTATGAAAGCATTTGCTCATTTTGCAGTACTCGATCCAAGTGGCTAGTGTCATATCCCAAGTTTTATAAACAAAACAAGCTAAAAAGTATTTACCTTGCTAGCTGTATGAACAGTGTATTTGATTCTCCTGGCAAAGTCGTATTCAAAGTATATTAACTTAGATGCGATTATCTGAAGGGCTCTATAGTCCAGAATGAACAGAATTATTATCCATTAGAATGTTTATGGGTCATTTGTAACTCTTTTGACTTTGACCCGTTGACTTAGAATTACGCTCGATTCCACTAGATTAAGCGTTGACCGGTTAGAATGTGATTTATAGCCCCGTACGAGTGAGAAGTCTTGTGTGACATGGGTTATTTAACCAAGAATTTTGATTTGGAAAGGTTTTGAAAAGGTTTGACCCGCCACGACTAGTTTATATGGTTTATGCCATTTTAACTAGTCACGCGCGTAGATACGTGTTCGGGTGGTCATATGGGTTTATGACGAGTCTGACAAGTAAATTGTATTTTTAAGATGTTATAGATTTTGTTTTAAAGGTAGATTATAAGTTTTATAGGCTTAGGATTTCATTCATTGATTATTTGCCAAAATGGCATTTTTATTTTTTTGATAAAATAAATGTTTGACTCGTCATTTGACCCTTTTAAGGCGATGATCAGAAGGTATAATTGCAAAGAACCATTCCTTTTGATATAATGATCATGTGGTTAACTTTAATCGGGTTTTGACTTGACCAAAGTGGTCAGAATCGAAAGTCAATGCAAAAGTCAAACGCTTGACTTTCGGAGGAATTTAACTAATAAACTGAAATTTGACTAAAAGGAAAGGCTTACCTAAACTTGAAAAACACTTATAATTCAGAGAAGGAAGCTCTTTATAATCAGAAGCAAGCTCCAACTAGATTGAGAGTGAAGTGTGAGGTGTGAGTGAAACTAGTGCAACTTATGGCCCTATTTATACTAATCAAGGATTGATGGGAGCTTGGTAAGTGTTTTCAGAGGTGCTAGAAACAAGATTAGTGTCACAACAAATGTTTCAAGGAGAATTAGAGTGTCAATTTTCATGAAGAGGTGGCAAGGTTGTAGCAGGTTGTTGCCTGCAACTCTGCTGTAGCGCACCCCTTGCGGACCGCAAGGGGTTAAGCCTTACGGTCCACAAGGACCGCAGGCGTGCAAAAAATTGAACCCACTTGTGGACCGCAAGAGGTTATGTGTCGCGGTCCGCAAGGAACTTCCAGTGGCTAGAATTTTTCCCTCTTTCACATTTTCAGCGCCTCAACTTTTATAAACGCCCTTCATGGTCCTCTTCATACCTCTACTTCATCAAATCTGAAATATATGCTGGGTTTTCGAGACAGTGTCACGCTAGGATTTGATATATATATTTGGGTTTTTATAATCACACTTTTAAAGCCCTCACTTACACAAAATGTACAAACCAAAAAAGAAAAGGAACAGTCCACTGAAAACAAGGAAAAACACTAAAGCACAAAGTACAACGAATGCATAGAAGTATTGTAAATTAACATTATATAAATGGGTTCACTTAGCCTACTACTCTTGCCGCATTTTTTTTCCAAATGTCAAAAAATGTAAAATGAGGTCAAGTGGTGCGGGGTGGCCATGCGGGATCGCAGGAAACACACGCTCTGCCCCCTCGTCCAGCAATGTTGTGGTGTGAAGATTGCCACCTACCTCTTGTCATTTGTCATTTTTAATGTTGGGTTTTGACCATTGTAGGCCAACAATAACCTTTAAACAAATTAGTAATATTTTGTCTCTATATAAACACAAATTTTACACAACACAAACCAATATCGTCTCTTCATCTTTTCATATTAATGTATTCAAACAACCCAAATAATCTTTACTAATCATAACTGTATATCATGCAATCCAATCCATCATTTTCCCCCTAACAAATATCATTTGCCAGACTAGAACCAAAACTCAAAGCTTTCAACTATCACATCAACCACAACAAGTTGAACCCGAGGATGTTCCTGAAACCCAACAAGTTGAACCATGTGGCGTCCCTGAAACCCAATCAGAACCCTCAAAGAAAATGAAGATAAGAATGCAGGTATAATACTATAGAATGAATGATGAATTAACAGTCAGGTGGCTAATATACCCTTGGGCTCGATTCAAGAAGAGCCTTTAGCACGTGCTTGGGTTGATATATTAGAGGATCCCAAGAGATGTTTTATTATTTCATTAATAATCTCTAAAGAAATACTTTTATATAAATATTTGTTTATTTTTTTTATATTATTGTGGGTAATACACACAAAATTACTATGTCGAAGTGGATGGATTTGAATAATAAAATATCAAAGTTCAACGGATTTACAAAGACGCCTACAACAGTCGAAAGAGTGGTACCTATGACATCGGTGTTTACAAATTGGCTACAACCAAATATGCTGATAATAAAGGGTGTTTCCCCATACCGGGGTTTGGTATACAATGAGGCGTTATCCGAAGTATGTGCCTATGCTGAACGAGTTTTAATCTTCTAAAAAACTAAAACGTTAGAGTCAGACTAATTTAGCACAGGTGGTTTGGATGCATGTTGCAACATGTATCTTTATGTTAAAGAGGAGATGACACCTAAAGAAATGCAACACCCCATAGAGAGGAACAAAGGGAAACAAGCATTGTCTTCGAAAGCTCCCAAAATGGATGTCTTAATGGGAAAGTTCAATCGATTTAACGAACTACAAGTGGGGAGGCTTTAGTTGAAGGATAAAATAAATCATGAATCGATTGAGCTAGAAATGGCGAAACTTCAATTAGACAAAGAATTGGAGGAGAAGGGGAATTATAAAATCATGATTACCAACACCGACCATCTTTCGGGAAAAGAACGTGAAGTGACATTAATATTGAAGGAAAAAATTGCAAAAAAAAAAAAATTAATGTTTTTTTTACAATAATATGTAGTTTTTCTTTATTATTATGTAATTTTTTATAATCAATAAAAAGTAATTAACTAATCTTATTTGATTTAGTTTTATTCTAGTTAAAATAAGAACTAATTGTATAAAAATATATATATAAAAGGGTGAGTGGTGAGTGATGAGTGATGAATATAACATATGTTGGAGTGATCGAGCTAAGTAATGAGAGATGGTGGTGATGTGGCACCGAGGTGACAGTGAGATATGAGGAATGAGTGACGGGTATAATGGATGACTTAAGTAATATTGAGGTTAGAGCATATTAGGTAGTGAAAACCCAGCGTATAATAGTAGACATTCGTTAAACTTAACCTACTCTTGTTTCTCTTCTCACCTTCACACACAACTCCCCCCCCCCCCCCCCCCTCCAATCGCATAATGCAAACAATATCATAAAGTTCATAATACGAACCGAATTCCTAATCAAATGATACAAAGAAAATAGATAGGAACTTGAGAAGAATTTATAGATTTAAGATACATTAGCTTATCATTTTTCATTCATAATCTAAAACAAGGACTTCATGGTTAATAAACTATTATCATATATAAACAATGATATGAGGAGCCCACAACAAACGTAACAATCTTTCGAAGCATATACAAAGGATACACAATTAATTACCAACCCAAAATGTTCAAACCCCGATCCACCATTTCTAGTCAAATGCCATGAACATAAATAAATATCTTAAGACACATGGTTCTCAAAGATGATAAGACCAAGATACTAACATGATCAAACATTAATTTAACTAAGTTAAACAACCGCACATGATCATTGAAGAAACTTCATAACTTGTTAAAGTCGCTAACACATTCATCATCAAATTCATACACACACATTTCATCAAAGTTTAGCTAGGCTTTATCTAATCTAAGTGAATCATGAGTGTTAGACTATACGGGGTGGAGGAGCTTGAAAAAGGAGTGTTATGTGACAAGTGGACGCCACGTCAGCACCTGTCAGAAAAAGTGGTGTGGTACAAAAAGGGAGAAGTGGGATGAGACGTAAAAGGGTGACATTATTTGACACGTGGCACACTTTTTTATTATAATTTTATATTTAAAAATTATATAACATCTATTTAATTTAAAAAATACATTATTACTAAGTAAATAAATAACATTGATTAAAAAACCATTACATGTTAAAAAAACGAACAAATAAAAAAATACCGAAAAAACCTGAAAGCAATAAAAATAAAAGAAAAACTAAACTAAGTACGATATTTTGCCAAGATTT
Organism: Scalesia atractyloides; assembly: GCA_947069175.1. Lineage (NCBI taxonomy): Eukaryota > Viridiplantae > Streptophyta > Magnoliopsida > Asterales > Asteraceae > Scalesia > Scalesia atractyloides. The sequence continues at coordinate 47,322,504 of CAMTDV010000017.1, read as the reverse complement.
ATTTCTTCGCTTTCTCGTACATTTTATTTTCTTCGGGTCCAAGGTGACTGGTTTTAATAGTGAGGAATTACAAATCCGCTCGCTTTTTCCCTCGCCAAGTCTTTCTCCTTTTTCAAATTTATTTTTCGTACGAAAACCTCGATAACTTTTTGTTATGGGCGTATCTTTCTTATTGGATGCTATTGAACAAAATATTTGTTCTTTGAGTTGGGTAGAAGGGAATGTGGTAAAATTAGTGGAATAGATTGTAATGTTCCGTATTTTCTTTATATCTCGTTTATCTTATAATTCGTATTTCAATTTCAATCTTTGTAAATCCGAGACTTTGATCATAATGGAAACTATATTTTATATCATTCTTGTTCAATCATACTTGCATAATACGTAAACAATCATGAAATACATGTTTTTAATTAAACTCTAAGCAATACATTAAGTTTATGTTTTCTTGGAACGATATTCATACGCATTTATGCATTACACGTGCTTACATACACCTTAAACCCCTAAAAACATATTCAACATTGAGTTTATTACATAAGATAACCAACCAAATAACTCAAGGGGCTAAAATGAAATTTTTATAATTTCAGAGTTCCATATGGAACCCCTTGTGGTCCATATGGAACCTGGTCGGGCGGATTGTTTCAATTCACAAATTTTGGCTCCATTTCCCTCCTTTCAATCCCTTACCACATCCTAAACACTTTCCACACTCCAAAGACTCTCTCTAACTCACTTCCTTCATCTTTTCTTCATGTTTTTTTGTTTCTCCTTCCTTGGTTAACCTCTAGGAATGTTACCACATGTTTACCAAGGTAAACAAAGATGGTACATCACCATTTTGAGGTCCAAGTAAGGTGTTTTTTTTAAACTTTCATACTTGTTCATCTAGTATTTTTTTTCTTGGATTTCTTTGTACCAAACCAAGTTACCAACAAGTTCTATTGTTCAAGACTTATGTTGAGGTATGAATTTAGAAACCTTGAGGTCATATACCTCAATTTTCATATAACCTAAGTCACCAAGTGACTTTCAAGTGAACAAACTAAACCAAGTCTCCAACCATAATCATGTTGATTAGAAGAGTTAGTTTATGTTATTCATATTATTCATGACCATCTGAATCATCCTTGTAGTGATTTTGTGCAATGGTGAACATCATGAGGTTAGTGGATTACCCTACCTCTAATACATGACTAGAATATACTTATTAATATACATGTATATCATTCTAAAAACCGAACTATAACATCAACTGAGACCATGATTGAATGTTAGGAGGAATTTATATTAGTCTTGGACTGCTTATTTGGATTTCCAAAGAGTATAACACTCATGAAAAAAACTAACTAAAAATGGTGTCCAGACAAGTATCTTAGCAAGATTTATTTTTAATTATGTATTTTCATACTTATAAATTCTCGAATACATTCCATCGTTCAAATCCATAAACTCATAAACCTTTGTTTACCTTATAGGGTAAACTTGGTGATTTCATCCCCTCAAATCGCCCACGAGTATACTTGACCCATTTTACGCTTTAATCACTTTGGTTTGTAATATGTTTCATTATTAAATTCACAATCACACTTACATCAATCTTATGCAAACACTCAATCCTTAAAAATGCTACGTGTTATGCTACTTGTTTATACATACTAGAACCCTATTATGCATGTTATCTATCATTAACTTTGCAAGCCTTCCTTATCATGTAAAACATAATACAGGAGTAGCACACTGCCCATTTGTGGTTATTGTTAAGTATGCAATCAATACAGTCTTATTCACTTCGGTGATAAGATTACGGTAATGGACACTTTGATTTGATTTATAGTTGATGCATGCTAGTATGTTTATATAACTTAGTGTACAATTGCCATGTGGATTTGAGACACTTTTATACTTCTGCTAGGAAGACAAAACTTGTATGCCCACCGACCATTTTGTGTTGACGGATACTTTATACACATATTGCAGGAAATATATGATGATGCACAAGAAATCAAATTAGGGTGGAACTGGGTGCGTAATATATGATGATTCACAAGAAATCGAATTAGGGTTGAACTAGAAATGCAACCAAACTTTACTTTATGTTTTTCCTTTATGTTTTTCACGCTATTCCCAACTTATTGTAATTTCCTTTTGAAACAATGAATTGAAGTTATGAAATAAAATAAATTTGAACTTTAATCTATTGTCGCAAAAAATAGTATGTTATGACATTTTGAACACTTTTATTTGTCCCACATCGATGTTTCCGCTATCGGTTGGAGTGTGATATAGGTTGGGTTTTTTATAAGGTGAGTTAATTAATTTTTTTAAATTGAAAATCTTATTTTTTTTAATTAGCTGTTGGGGTTCAATGGCTATAAGCCAAACCAATTGAACCACGCCACCTCATTACACCATTTCACTCCACGCCGGTGGAGATTTTGCCGCCCCACACACAATGTCGCCCTCCACGCCGTTCGTGGGCCAGTGTGCACGACGTGGAGAGGCCACAACGCCAAAAACCACGCCCACCCAGTTTGGTCTTAGCTCATAGTAGATACAAAAAATAGAAATGAAACATAACTATAAAGAATGAATCAAACCAAAATACTAGTTGAAATGGGTTGTAAATCTCTAGATACTTTCTTTGGAGTTGACAGTCTTCACCCTTCTAAAGTAATATGAGAACTGATTCTTGGAGATGAGTATAAAAATGGTTTTTGCTCCCAAAGTGTCCTTTTCACGAAATCAAACCTAAATTAGGGTTAAAAGTCACATACTTGGCCATAGGGGTTGTATAGGGCTCGTATAGTATCCCTTAAAATTTAAAATTTTAAGGATAATATACGGATATGGTTCATATGATCGCATGTAAGTCATATGGACCGTGTGGGGCTCATATGACTCATATGAGAACCATATGGGAGCTTGTTGATGTTGATTTTTTTCTTTTACTTTTGACTTTACCCTTTAAACCTTCCTTGTCCGTCATCATAAATCCTCAAATATCGTTCGATAAACATCCAAATATGCGAATCCATTTACAAAACAATTAACTGCCAATTCGAACATATACGCAACAAAACGCCACTAAAAATGGGGAACAATATGCATTATTAACATGTGTAAATATTGACATATTAGTTGTTCTTCTTGTGGTTCACTTTTACAGCCCACAACCATTGTTGTTCGATGCTACTAGACCACCATACTCAAGTATCGAAGCATCTCCCATGTGAGTTCCAACACCATCGAGTTATTGTTGCCCGACACTATGGTTTTGCTAATGTTCTTGGTCTAGATCGGGCATCATCAACTATTGCTTTATCCGCGATTGAACTACCACCCCACCCTCTCTTCCCCAGAGTTGGTTACAAGCTTCTCCCCCAAGTTAATCACAAACCTTTAAATTTATATCTTCTAGAAATCAAATTATTATTATATTTAATTCACTTATGTAAGTCAACCCTTCCTCGAATTAAAAAAAAGTTTACTTTTTTCTATAGAGTTAAGTACATGTGTGGTCCTTATGATTTACCAATATTTTGGATTTGATCCTTAGCTTTCCAAAAATACATGGATAGTCTCTGTGGTTTGCACTTTGTAACGCCATTTAGCCCTCAGCCAACAAATCTAAAGGTTTTAGAAGGTCTAAGTTAAGGACTAAATGCATTACAAAGTGCAATCTATAAGGACTGTACTTTTGTAAAATGTTGGGGACTAAATGTGTTATAAAGTTCAAACCAGAGTGAACATCCATATACTTATACTTTTGGAAAGCTATGGATCAAATCCAAAATTTTGATAAACCACATAGATCATCCGTTACTCTACTCTTTTCTATATATGTAATTACAATTTGCAAATTTTAGAAAATGTTTGGTAAATACAAAATGATATTATAGTTAAAATGGATATATTTAAGGGTTTTTTTTACATATTCCCCCTTTCTAAGATGACTTATTGTATATTTACCCAAACAAAAAAATTCAATTACATATTTCCCCTCCCTAACCTATATATATATATATATATATATATATATATATATATATATTACATATTTTCCTTTTCATTAAAATTACTCTTATTGAATGACTATTTTACCCTTAATAAACTTATTAAAAAATGTTGAGGAATTGGCCTGTAAAAATCCCAATTAGACGTCAGTAACCATTGCCAGTCCCACCTTTGAATATTCCCCATGCCAGTCCAACCTTTCACATATTTTTCCTCCACCGGTCCTCAGTTGAAAAAAACTTAAAAGAGTTAAGTTTTTTTTTTCGAATTACAAACTGACGTATTAGGGCTTTTGATCAGAACGAGGATACGAGTCTATTGATGTAAAACTTACCTCGAAACGGTGCTCAAAACGACTTTATTTTTGTTAATTGGAAGTTTAAACACCCGAATTGAAGCACTATTTTCATCGTTTGGAGCACCGTTTCTAATATCATCAATTATATATTTGTGATATATTAGATTTTCCACACAAGAAATTTGCGCCAACTTTGGTAAGAAAACAAATACGAAATCTCATATCAATATAACTATAACATTAATCACCAAATATAACAATATAAATATTTAAGGTGGAACTATTGCAATATACATTAAGAAATGTTTGGAGACAATCCAATGGAATATCATAGCATCGCTAACTATTAAGATAGTCAACAATAAACACTTTTCACGACTAAAACAACTTTTAGAGGAACCTGGTGTCAAGTCTTCAATCGTTAATGGTGGTAAATCAAACAAACAAAATTTGTAAGTTGTAATATTTTCAAAATTTTTATTTATAAAAGTTTAAATAAAGTATATAGAAATTTATATTATTAAACGGGTAAGTTGACTGTTAGATATATGAGGTATTTAGACGAACATAGGAACCGTTTAACAATTACAATAATAAAAAATACATTATAATCAACCTTGCTCCCTTTTTAATGAAACTTGGTCAAAATATAGATAAAAATATGGTCGTTCTAATTTATAAAATGTCATATTTTAGAAGTTATAAACGATAAATGAGTAAAGCATCTGAATTAATTATAACATATATAATAATAAAATAATTACAACATATGAAATGAAATTCTGTGTACGTTGTTGTTAGCGTGAGCACTAAGCTAAACTTTAGTTATAAACGATAAATGAGTAAAGCATCTGAATTAATTATAACATATATAATAATAAAATAATTACAACATATGAAATGAAATTTTTGTGCACGTTGCTGTTAGCGTGAGCACTAAGCTAAACTTTCGGTACAAATAGCGAACAACTTTCTTTCTTTATCTTTGCTCTCTCTCGCTCTCCTCTCTCGCCCCCTCTCTGTCTCTTCTATAATCTATTTTTCTGTTAGTATTACACCTATAATACTTCAAAGCTCTGCCCCGTTTTAAGTGTTTTAACCCCTGATCACTGAGTCGATATCATGTCCGATTGATCTTGAATCCAGCAACTGATGCCAAAGTACTGCCTGATAAAGGCTATGCTTTGTAAACTAAGTTGGGGTTTTGTCTCATGATATATTGATAAAGTTGAATTGGGTTATTACACTTAACACGAGTGCATTATATATTTTATTAAGAGCTTAGGAATTATGCCCAAGATTATACCAGAAGGCCTGTAGTTAAACTCTAAAGTTACCAAGTGAGTCATTCTACTTTTCTCAAATGCTTTTACAAAACCCTAAACTGTTTTGCAAAGTTGTATTTACAGTGATTATGTGATACCCAGGATGAAACCAGGTACACCATAATCGGTCCAAAACTTTAAGCATACTTAAAACAATAATTGTGCGAAAACCCTAAAAACGTGTGTGACTTGGGTGCTATATTAAATGATATCTGTTATGTCTAGGAGGAATCCGAGAGCACGTCATGGTTAACATAACACTAATAATGGCCAACGGTGCGAGGTTGGTGTCCTTAGCCTTTGAAAACGTGTTAAACAGGCGCTTTCCGTTTAACAGCGCATTACACGTTTGACAATGATTATTAGGCCATTGATATGGCTATGTAAGATTCTGAGTTCACGGAACATCTTAGTTATGTGCCTTAGACCATGACATAAGACTTGAAGCAAATCGGAGCTCGGGCACGTAAAATGAGACAGTTTCCCGGTTAGGGAAACGCCTTCGTTTTGAGAACAACAAAAGGCAACCAAACATGCAAGGAACGGTCAATTAAGCCTAAAAACACTTAAACTACCCTAATACAAGGCTATTATGATTAAAACATAACCGGGGTCGGTTTAGAGACGGTTATACATGGTTTTTAAAACCGAGTCTTTAAACACTAAAAACACGAAAAAGGAGCCAGTTTCACAAATCGGGGACATGAGACCTGAAAACGAACCTAAATGCAATACCGAAGATACCATTATCTTAATAACGTTAAAAACGAAGCACGACAAAGCAGGGGGTGGGGTAGGGGCACCCCACCTTGCGACCGCCCCCCTAATATATATTATGTTCGACATGGTTAGACGTAGGATTTTGACAATGCCTGGAGAGCAGGCCGGTAATAAGCGAGGAGCCCCGGAAAGTAGTCAAGCAGGGGCAGCAACAGCGAAGAGGGGGAAAGCAACTAGCCAGAGTTACGCCATGACTACCCCAACAGGTAGCTCTGATAACTACAAAGGAAAAGCCCCAAAGTGCAACAAGTGCACTTTGCACCACTATGGTGCGTGCCGAGCAGCGATATGCTCGATGTGTCATAAAAGTGGCCATTATGACCAAAACTGTAAGAGTCAGCTGAACCAACCCGCTTCCAACCCCCAACGCCTCAACCTCTTCAGCAGCGACCCCAACAACCAACACAACAGATTACCTACCCCCGTACGTGCTACAAATGTGGCAGTATGGAGCATTTCTGAAGAAGTTGCTCGAAGTCTACTCAGCAGACAGCAGGAAAGAATACGCAGGGCCAAGCATCTACCTCGAATATAACTCGAGGTCATGCCTTTTGTCATTGGGTCTCCTGACCCACGGCAGGATCCAAACGTAGTCACATGTACTTTCCTCGTTTCCGATCAATTTGCTTCAGTGTTATTTGATACGGGCGCTGATAAGAGTTATGTTTCTAGTGCATTTTTGCCACTGCTAAATATGGCCGCTATTGACTTAAAACAACCGTATACCGTCGAACTTGCCAACGGGAAACCGATCACTAGTCACTAGCTCATTTATAATTGCCCTATAACCCTTAACGATTACCAATTTTCTATTGACCTTTTACCCGTAGAACTGGGCAGTTTTGACGTTGTCGTAGGAATGGACTGGCTGTCAATCATCACGCTGAAGTGTTGTGTGAGCAGAAGATTGTAAAGATTCCTCTGTCCCCGGACGATGTAATCATGGTACAGGGAGAGAAGTTAGGTACCATGCTGAACCTCATATCCCAGCTCAAGGCGTTGAAATGTATAAGACAGGGATGTGACGTGTTTTTAGCCAGCGTCACGACAGTTGAACCAGCCGAAAAACATATTGAAGATATCCCGATAGTGCGTGAATACCCAGACGTGTTCCCGGAGGAATTGCCCGGATTACCGCCCAATCGGCAAGTCGAGTTTTGGATCGGCCTAATACCGGGAACAATACCCATTGCCTAAGCCCCACACCGTCTTGCACCGTCCGAGATGCAAGAACTATCGATGCAACTACAAAAGTTACTTGATTGTGGTTTCATCCGTCCCAGCTATTCTCCCTGGGGAGCCCCAGTCTTGTTTGTAAAGAAACAGGACGGCAGCTTCCGAATGTGCATCGACTACAGAGAATTAAACAAGGTCACTATCAAGAACTGATACCCACTTCCGCGGATCGATGATCTTTTTGACCAGCTACAAGGAGCCCGTTATTTTTCTAATATAGATCTTCGATCGGGTTACCATCAAGTGAAGGTCCAAGAGGACGATATCCCCAAGACAACTTTTCGAACTCGGTATGGCCACTATGAGTTCCTTGTTACGCCCTTCGGGCTAACCAACGTACCTGCCGTGTTCCTGGACCTGATGAACCGAGTGCGTAAACCATACCTCGATAAGTTCATCATCGTCTTCATCGACGATAATCTGATTTACTCAAAGAGTAAGGACGAGCACGAGTGTCATTTACGTGCTATATTGGAGATACTATGGAAAGAGCAACTGTACGCTAAATTTTCTACATGCGACTTCTGGTTGCAATCCGTGCAATTTGTGGGACATGTGGAGGATCAGTATGGAATTCATGTGGATCCAAGTAAGATTGAAGCAATCAAGAATTGGCCTGTGCCTAAATCTCCGAAAGAGATACGCCAATTCTTGGGACTGGCGGGATATTATCGTTGGTTCATCGAAAATTTCTCTAGTATTGCCCAATCTCTAACAGCCTTGACACAAAAGGATAGGAAGTATGAATGGGGTGAAGACCACGAAACAGCGTTCCAGCTGTTAAAAAAAAGTTATGCGAGGCTCCAATTCTGATGTTACCCGAAGGTAACGATGACTTCGTCGTATATTGTGACGCATCGCGGCAAGGGCTCGGATATGTACTAATGCAAAGAAACAAAGTCATTGCATACGCTTCCAGACAACTAAAGGTGCACGAGAAGAACCACACGACGCATGATTTGGGACTGGGTGCGGTCATATTCGCGCTAAAGATATGGAGACATTATTTATACGGTACAAAGTGTACTATATATACGGACCACAAAAGCCTCCAACATATTTTCGACCAAAAAGAGCTGAACATGAGCAGCGCAGATGGGTGGAATTATTAAATGATTACGGCTGTGAAATAAAGTACCACCCGGGAAAAGCTAACGTGGTAGCAGATGCACTAAGTAGGAAGGATCGACTTAAACCACTCCGAGTGCGAGCGCTGGGGAATATTGTGCAAATGAGCCTTATAGAGCGAATCCGGAACGCGCAATGGCTAAATAAATTCCCGAATTATTTTTCTCATAATCTATATATTTTTACTGAATGGTATAAAATTTTCTAGATTTTTATCAAACTTATGTATTAACGGGGAATTTAGAAACACTTTATTTTAAAATAGTTTCGGCAATTTACCGTGTAACGAACCTGCCAAAACCGGGAATTGAACGAACCCGAGATTTACTATAGTTGGAACACCGGGAATATTCCAGGAGATTTCAGGATCATTTGGACACTAGCGGTGTGTCCTATGCCAGTTCGGGAGAATCCCCGACGACAGAAATGGAAACTCAATTTTGGGCAACCTTGACTCCCCAAACACCCAAACTCCCTTAATGAAAAGTTAATCTTTCTTAAATGAAAACATGTTGATACTATTGGTATTCCGTACCATTATCCGAACATGTCAAACAACCGACTTTGGCATGCACGCGAACCGGTGCCCGGAAGCCAAACTAAAAACTGATACTGCCCTGACATCCGTCACCATACCAGTATCCTATAGGTTCAATCCAGGGTGAAAACTCATAACCAGGTCCAAGTTATAACCCTTACCAGCTTAGATGCTGATTTGAGTTCGTGTGTGCATGTGTGCTATTAAAGCTGATCCAGTTGATTAATTCCTCTTTGATTGATACTACTACCAGCACTGTGAGTTTCACTCCCCCACTTTTAAATTGTTTTACTGTTTTCTTGGGTGATTTGCATGTTACAAACTGTGTTAATTGCATCAACTTGTGATGATGTGAATTACCTAACACACGAAATATCCCCAATGCAAGTGATTAACGTAAGCCGTGGGCAGTGGGTAGTACTATTGGTCTGACAAACCCAGTTGCAGCCGGACTGGTGTGCCGGCAGCCAGGCAACCGCACGCGTCCTAAACTATGTTATGTTGTTAGGCATAACTACTCTTGGGGAGTTGAACTGCACGTGACGCAGTCGGTGGACTGAGGTGTCGAAGGTGACACGACCCGGTGTGCTGATCCGATGGGAAGGCAAATGCGGCGCCGAGTTCACTTGGGGACTTGAAAGTGATATGAAAACTAAATATCCTCATCTCTTCGTTACGACCGCCACCTGAATTTCGGGACGAAATTCCCTAAAGGAGGGGAGACTGTAACAACCCGATCTTTCGGATTGTTATCCGAATTCCGTTATTTCTGTTTATTCTGTTTCAAACCTATTTTATACTCTAAGATTCATTTTAATGGTGAAACTATTTTGAAACGCATTTTATATCACTTATTTATCGCATTTAAATCGCTTAATACTCGCAACTCTCAACGCAAACTCATAATCGTAGTTAATTATGTTATCTTATGTTACTTATGTGTTATGTGTGCTTTATGATTTATGGTTGCACTGGCTATCGCAACACTCTCGCTCACACAAATCGCTAAATCACATTATTTTACTAATTCAACGCTTAACACCTCGCCAAAACGCTTAACATAACTATCTAATATAAGCAAATCACCGAACAAATGGCCATCGACCATGACAAACAAATCTTAGCCAAAAGGCCAACTTCGCACGAAGTGGGTATCCCAACTTCGCATGAAGATGACTAGGCCAAGTTCGTGCGAACTTATGGCCAACTCCAGGCGAACTTGCCCTTCTGCCACACTCTTCTCTTTCACCTATAAATACCCAGCACCCCCACTCACTCACCTCTTGCTGCCACTTCGCACCAGCACTCTCCAACCCGCATTTCTCTGATTTCCAAGTAAGAAACCACTCGTTTTATGCAAACCACAATGTTTTCCACTACGATTTTGCACAAGGTTACCTTCAATTTCATTAAAACTTCTTCCTTTACGAAAATCTTCATCTTTTTCCATAAAACTTCTTATTTTAACTTAGATCTATACTTAAACGAGTATATTGAACATTGCTTTGGTTTTCCAAGCTAGGAATCTTGATGCTTTCAACTCACCAAGTGTTAGATCTAAGAAAACTGTTCAAAATATTGATTTTTACACCAAAACGGATAAACCGACGTGTGTTTCGTTCATTATACAGTGGAACAAAGCATGATCAGACAACATACTTGAAATGGATTCGAAAATACGTCTATTCCAAGTGGAAATACAGTTCCGGAAGCACAAGGACGCAAGAACAGCCAGTTCGTACGAACTGGGCTGCTTTGTGCGAACTGCCAGTTCGCACGAATCAGCCCAAGTTCCTGTGAACTGACTAAACTCGCTCAAAAGACCTTTCCGACGCTAGGTTTGAGGCTGGAGGGATGACCATTCGATTTCCCAAAGATACGACACGAAAACACACGATTTGGACACCAAACAGGCAACTTCGCACCAAAAAGGAACAACTTCGCACGAAGTTGTCACCTGAAAAATGTCTGGTTCAACTCGCACGAAGTTGTCACCTGACCAATGTCTGGTGCAACTTCGCACGAAATTGTCACCTGACTAATGTCTGGTGCAACTTCGCAAAAAGTAGTCTGCCACTTCATCGCACTTCGCTTCGACCGGTTCAGCAGTTCAGAAGACTGATGCGCTTCTGTTCTCGCTTACAGGCTGTTCCGGGGCTCCCTTCAATCCATAGAAGATTGTGTTTACTTGCTAAACACGAACTGTGAGTATACTTGTGTCACACCCCGACCCGCAGCGGAAAAGGTGATCGGGGCATGATTGGGTTTTCATCAAAGCTCATGACATTTATTATAATGTTTCATATTTATTATTACAATTTTAAAGAAGGTCATACAATCAAATCATACAAGTACAACATGCTCTATACATCTTTCTAGACTTCATTATTTTTCTTCTAAGGCACTTTCCTATGTGTTCCTTGCTTCATCCTGTCCACCTGTATCATGTGTAAAAATGGTTTTTGGGTCAACAAAAAGTTGGCGAGTGAATCCTATGGAAACATTTAAACGTGTTTATTGTATTGATTATAAAATAAAGTGCATAACCACATATGAGTAAATGTAGATGTAAATTTATTCACAAAACACATAATATTAAATATTGCACACACATACAACAATTGATTGTTTTGAGGCACGCGTTGTTCAACGAACTGATGGGCCTAATGAATGAGTTTTGAGGCACGCGTTGTTCAACTCGTCTCCCAGAGGAACTGATGGGCCTAATAAATAATTTGCATACAACTTGACAATATGTAATACGTAACAACAAACAATATTTACATTCTAAGTGTAGATCATATAATGGTATAGCACGAGTTTGAATAAGCGAATTAATTTAAGCGACACATGATACACCCCAAAACATGAATAAAAAGGGGAATTTGTAAGAATTCACTCACAGTGGTTGCGTTTTCTTGGATTGATGATGATTGCGCACGAATTTGGATTTAACCACGAGAGAAACTAACCTAGATAATAACATAGTGGTTCGGTAAATAAAAGGATTTTATTTGAGATTAATAATTTTAATTCATAACCTTAAAAGGATTTCTAGATTTAATTTTTGTGAGTTTAAGGACACTTTCTAACTTTAAAAATATAATTTTTAAGTATTTTTAATTGATTTTTAAATTAATTAAATAAATAAAAAAATATAAAAATGTTGACTTTTTGACTTTGACCGTTGACCGAGCGTTGACCGTTGACCGGTCGGACCGTGTTTATTATATGCGCTGAGTGAGGTTCGAACCCGAGACCTCTCGTATGCGTGCACGCAGCTCTACCAACTGAGCTACGTGTCTAACCCGAAATATTTCTGTTTTTAATTATACTTATATACTACTTAGATTATTCAGAATTTTATTTAATTAATTAAAAGGTTTTTAAACTAGTCGAACCGGTGCGCATGATGAGTTTCGAACCCTGACCTATGGTTTAACTTTGCACACAGACCACCGCTAGACTGTGTGTCTAACCTGGTTAAAATACTTGTTTTTATTAATCTTATATACTAACTGAAAGGTTCCGTATTTGGGTTTTATAAAAAAGGTTTGAATATTGTGACGAATCGGAAAAGGACAGACTCGAACTCGGTATCTCTATGTTTCAAATGCACACAGTCCACCGCTGGACTGTGTGTCTAACCCGAGATATAACCCGATTTATATTAAATATATACACAACCTAAACTTCATCTTCTTCGTTAAAAAACCCAGAACTCCCAATCCCGACTGTTAGCCCACATAATTTCGATTCCCAGTTTTAAACAAATGCATATAAACAGTATTGAAGAAAGTTAAATGTTTGTACCGATTGGGCGAGGTGTTAGACTTTTCGGTTTAACTCCGACAGAAAATTCCGGTGACTGAAACTTTTCCGGCGACGTGTAACTTGCGACAGAGGATCTTCAGGAAGTTTGAGGTGAGTGTGGGTGACTTCTGTCGAAGCTCTAGAAGTCCTATTTATATAGTAAGGCAAAAGAGATGAAATGGGGTCGGTTTTCCGGCGACTTGCAGAGAATTCCGGCGAAACAGAGACTGGTTTTCAAAATGCGGTGAGAGTGTGGTTATGAATTGAACGAGACTTACAATTCGGACTTGATATTCATAGCTAACATGTTCGACGGTTTTCGATCAAGTGACTTAATCATCCTTCGGTTATGATTTTGACGATTTGAATAAGTGGCTTTAAGGTTTTCGGTTATAACTGACGTTTATCATCAGTTACACACGTTTAATCATAAGGAAAAACGTTAATTGAGCTTGATTGCTTGGATTGTGTTTTCGACAGTTACTGGTTCTGTAATACTACAGGTTGGCGTTTGTTTCAATATAAAACTTAATTGATTTCAGATTTATTCACAAGAGTGTGTGTAGTGTAGTGGTGTGTGTTGTGTGTTTGGCTTGTGGGCGACCCGGGTTCGAAACCCGGCGTCGGCTTTTATTTTTTTTATTCATTATTTATTTGAAATTTTAATTATAGATTTTAAACTCTAAAATGTTTATAATTATGTATCGTTTAAAATTAAAATAAACAATATATACGCAACGAAATTTATAACTGATTATTCGGTTTAATAAACGAAGCGGGTTTGGATAACCTGGTTTTTTACGGATGTTACAGTATCCCCTACTTTTAGAAATTTCGTCCCGAAATTTAAGTAGTAGTGGTATATTTGACTTGAAGGGATGATGTTTTAATTTGACAATTACATAATTAGAAGAGGGTGAGAGTTTAAATCTTATTTGAGGCGGTAACGTTCCTAGTAAGGGTTGAATACCCGGCTACAGGAATCGCTTTTTGCTGCCTAAAGTGTATGAATACGGAACATGGATAAACAGAGTTGATTGACTAAGTATGATTTCATGCATAAGAGTTTTGAGAGAATTGATACGTTCGGAAAAATAAGGTTATACCCTAAAACAAAACTTCTACCACTAAAACCTACATGGAACCTTTCATTACCGCCTGCCAATGCCTCTGATCCTTTGGCAAGAATACTTATATATAGGAAGTACCAGTGGCGTATCCACCATATTCTTGTCAAATTTTCATTGGCTTTATCAGTAAGTTATGATTAGTTCTATGTGGCTCTAGATCATAAACAACACAACAACCAATGCTTGAGTCTAAATTCTGAAAGTATACATTATTGAATGGTGACAGTACCTCTCTTGTTTGTTATGATGAAGAGGTTAGTCTATGTAGAAGTGAGACACAGCCCAACTTCTTTAAATGATGAGACGGAGATACGTCGTGAGGTATGATGATATGAATGTTAAATCAATGAGTATAAAACAAAACTGAAATAGTAATTCGCATAAGATTCTTGGATAAAATTTCCAATTTATAATTGAGATACGTGAAGATTGAGATAAACATAAAGAAAACATAAAAACTAAGCGGTTGGAGTTGAATCTTGATTTTTTGGTGAAGAAAACTAGTTGGGTGGTTCGTTTGGGACGTCATTATCTTTAGCAGGATTGGCGTTGATGTTGTAAACTCTTCCTCTTGCTGGTGGCCTAGTGGTTAGGTTTTCTTGATTTGCTTGGTTAACTGGGTTTGCTTGAGCTTGGGCGTTTATGATGTTAACCAAACGAGGGCACGTGTTTCTAAAGTGGGTAGGGTCGCCACAATTGAAACAAGCTCGAACATATGGGAACATGGGGTATTGGGGTTGTTGATATGTTTGGATCATGTTTTGAGTAGGGGGTGAGGTTTGGTTTTGAGGGGTGCGACAAACCTTGCTCAAATGACCATAACGTCCACAATTCGCACATAGTCGACAAGGTAAGGTAGATGGATGGTGATAAAAATAGGTGTTGCATTGAGGGTGAGGTCCAAAGTAAGGTTTCTTATTTGGGTAAGTTGAGTGGGGTGCTACTTGAGTGATCGGGATAGCTTGAAGGGGTACGGCTTGTGAGGCTGGTTGATTGCGTTGGGTGACAGCAAAAATTTGCCCATCTCGTTTTCTCTTAGAAATGGGCTGAGAAGGGGATTCGGTTCGGGTGGAGTTTGAGGTTTCGGTTGATGTTTTATCCTTCTTCTTCTCCTCCGTGAAGTCTTTATTCCGTATGCGGTTCTCGGTGAGCTCTGTAGCTAACTCCATTGCTGCTTCCAAAGTTGCAGGTGTGGTACTTATTACGGAGTCTTGAATTTTTGAAGGAAGACCTCGAATGTAGTGCTCGATCAAACGGTAGAGGGGAGTGAACAAGTTGGGGACCATTTGATTTAACTCAAGGAATCTCTTGTTGTATGTGGTGTGGTCGCCTTCCTTTTGTTTCAAAGAATAGAACTCATCCTCCAATTTCTTGATTTCGCTTCTTGGGCAAAACCGTCTTGTCATAATTTCCTTCAACTCTTCCCAAGTCAAAGTCATAGCATCTTCAACACCTCGTTTGGCCTTCTCTGTATTCCACCATGTAAGTGCTATTCCAAGTAAACGACCGGTAGCATATCGCACTTTGCGATCATCGGGGCAATCGCAATTTAGAAAAGTGTTTTCCATTTCTTCAAACCAATGGAGGAGAGCGGGGACACCTTCAGTCCCTTCGTATTTTGGAGGGTCGCAGGATTTGAAATGCTTGAAGGTGCATTTAGTGGTAATTGGGGGAGGTTGACAACATTTTGATCTTCTTGATACGGGATTAGCGGTAAGGGCTTGTTGAACTTGAACTACAATGTTGGGTATTACCGCAGCCATTTGTTGAGCGATTTGGGCAGCCATGCGCTCGCGGGCTTTTCCTGATCTCATCTTCCTACGAGCGAGATTAGAAGACATCTACAAGGAATACATATCAAGAGTATGAGTTGGACGTTTTAGGGGTCATGTGTCGTATTTAGGAATGAACATTCATAAAATAAATATAGAATAATAAATCTACTACATCCATAGGATGTCTTGGGCTTTGCTCGTAATTGGGCCTTGCATGCCGCCATACTTCACCTTCGTAATCATGTGGGCCCCCATGATTACCGGGTTTTTCATATGGTTCGCATGTGTTAGCCTGGTTACGTACACTAAAAAAATCCCGGAGAAAATCGAGAAATATGTATGTAACGTATGATATTCGGAATGTATCCAGGTGTGGACACGGTGACAACTCAAAGTGAGGTTAGTTCGAACGACGTTTGGTGTGGCATGCTTTGGCCTAATAGGTCCTTCGTACTCTCATCGTTAGTCCCCAGGTAGGCAAACTGGTCCGTTATATTGGATTTATACGAATGCCAACCTAGACAGGACGTTCCGACTACCGGTACTTGTACCCTTACAGTTACTACATGCCCGTCGCAGAACTCACTTTGATGAGATTTGAAAAATGAAAAATGCGACAAAATCTTGAATAACGGAAGTATGAAGGTGATTTGAATATGTGAACATTGAAATATGTATGATGAATATGTATGTAAGTATGTATGTTTGACTGTAAGTATAATTCATTATGTATCACAAAATGTAATATTGGAAGTGTTTGCATGCATTTGTGTATGTAATAAATATGAAAGAAATAAACATCATGAGTTTGCATGTAACCACATAAACAATTAAAATCTAATCAACTATAGTATAGGCTCTAAGGGTCTAATAACCTATCCTATATCCCTATAGTCAAAAGCTCTGATTCCAATCAGTCACACCCCGACCCGCAGCGGAAAAAAGGTGATCGGGGCATGATTGGGTTTTCATCAAAGCTCATGACATTTATTATAATGTTTCATATTTATTATTACAATTTTAAAGAAGGTCATACAATCAAATCATACAAGTACAACATGCTCTATACATCTTTCTAGACTTCATTATTTTTCTTCTAAGGCACTTTCCTATGTGTTCCTTGCTTCATCCTGTCCACCTGTATCATGTGTAAAAATGGTTTTTGGGTCAACAAAAAGTTGGCGAGTGAATCCTATGGAAACATTTAAACGTGTTTATTGTATTGATTATAAAATAAAGTGCATAACCACATATGAGTAAATGTAGATGTAAATTTATTCACAAAACACATAATATTAAATATTGCACACACATACAACAATTGATTGTTTTGAGGCACGCGTTGTTCAACGAACTGATGGGCCTAATGAATGAGTTTTGAGGCACGCGTTGTTCAACTCGTCTCCCACGAGGAACTGATGGGCCTAATAAATAATTTGCATATAACTTGACAATATGTAATACGTAACAACAAACAATATTTAAATTCTTAGTTTAGATCATATAATGGTATAGCACGAGTTTGAATAAGCGAATTAATTTAAGCGACACATGATACACCCCAAAACATGAATAAAAAGGGGAATTTGTAAGAATTCACTCACAGTGGTTGCGTTTTCTTGGATTGATGATGATTGCGCACGAATTTGGATTTAACCACGAGAGAAACTAACCTAAATAATAACATAGTGGTTCGGCAAATAAAAGGATTTTATTTGAGATTAATAATTTTAATTCATAACCTTAAAAGGATTTCTAGATTTAATTTTTGTAAGTTTAAGGACACTTTCTAACTTTAAAAATATAATTTTTAAGTATTTTTAATTGATTTTTAAATTAATTAAATAAAAAAAATATATATAAATGTTGACTTTTTGACTTTGACCGTTGACCGAGCGTTGACCGTTGACCGGTCGGACCGTGTTTATTATATGCGCTGAGCGAGGTTCGAACCCGAGACCTTTCGTACGCGTGCACGCAGCTCTACCAACTGAGCTACGTGTCTAACCCGAAATATTTCTGTTTTTAATTATACTTATATACTACTTAGATTATTCAGAATTTTATTTAATTAATTAAAAGGTTTTTAAACTAGTCGAACCGGTGCGCATGATGAGTTTCGAACCCTGACCTATGGTTTAACTTTGCACACAGTCCACCGCTGGACTGTGTGTCTAACCTGGTTAAAATACTTGTTTTTATTAATCTTATATACTAACTGAAAGGTTCCGTATTTGGGTTTTATAAAAAAGGTTTGAATATTGTGACGAATCGGAAAAGGACAGACTCGAACTCGGTATCTCTATGTTTCAAATGCACACAGTCCACCGCTGGACTGTGTGTCTAACCCGAGATATAACCCGATTTATATTAAATATATACACAACCTAAACTTCATCTTCTTCGTTAAAAAACCCAGAACTCCCAATCCCGACTGTTAGCCCACATAATTTCGATTCCCAGTTTTAAACAAATGCATATAAACAGTATTGAAGAAAGTTAAATGTTTGTACCGATTGGGCGAGGTGTTAGACTTTTCGGTTTAACTCCGACAGAAAATTCCGGTGACTGAAACTTTTCCGGCGACGTGTAACTTGCGACAGAGGATCTTCAGGAAGTTTGAGGTGAGTGTGGGTGACTTCTGTCGAAGCTCTAGAAGTCCTATTTATATAGTAAGGAAAAAGAGATGAAATGGGGTCGGTTTTCCGGCGACTTGTAGAGAATTCCGGCGAAACAGAGACTGGTTTTCAAAATGCGGTGAGAGTGTGGTTATGAATTGAACGAGACTTACAATTCGGACTTGATATTCATAGCTAACATGTTCGATGGTTTTCGATCAAGTGACTTAATCATCCTTCGGTTATGATTTTGACGATTTGAATAAGTGGCTTTAAGGTTTTCGGTTATAACTGACGTTTATCATCAGTTACACACGTTTAATCATAAGGAAAAATGTTAATTGAGCTTGATTGCTTGGATTGTGTTTTCAACAGTTACTGGTTCTGTAATACTACAGGTTGGCGTTTGTTTCAATATAAAACTTAATTGATTTCAGATTTATTCACAAGAGTGTGTGTAGTGTAGTGGTGTGTGTTGTGTGTTTGGCTTGTGGGCGACCCGGGTTCGAAACCCGGCGTCTGCTTTTATTTTTTTTATTCATTATTTATTTGAAATTTTAATTATAGATTTTAAACTCTAAAATGTTTATTAATTATGTATCGTTTAAAATTAAAATAAACAATATATACGCAACGAAATTTATAACTGATTATTCGGTTTAATAAACGAAGCGGGTTTGGATAACCCGATTTTTGACGGATGTTACAACTTGAACCCTTTTATGCTTAAACACACTTTTGGGTGTTACATACGTTCCTATATCAGAACACATCACACAACTCTCAAACGCTTTATCACAACCCGCTATTTCATGACTATACGTGAATCGCTGAATTGTATGTTATTGCTTGATGACTTGTATGACACCCATAACATGATAGCTTGCAAGAGGTTGACCCGCCACCCGGAGGCCCGGGGTTGTCAAGGCTCGCACTTTTATTTCTCATTTGTTTTCTCTTTAGTTCGTGGACACTTGTTCGCGTGACTCGCACTCGCGGTTTGTTGGTTACTTGTATCAATGCAGTTACATAGTTCACATCTCTTACGTATGATCATGCGGTGTATGCTAAACGCTTTATTATTATATCTATGCAAACATGTATGCTCACATTTACATTATTGTATTGACTGTATTTTAACGTATGTGACATGTTGATGATTATCATTAGCTGCAAATTGGATAGGACATCTAGAAACCCGCAAATAAAATCTAGGTTGTCGGTTTAGTGTTGTTTGGGAGACAAGAAATTTTGTATTACCTATTTGAGATATTTGGAATTATCTTGAACAATCTGAATTGCCTAGTGCCACGCCCCGATGATTCCGCCATCGATTGGGGTGTGACAGTAGTAAAATATGAAAAAATTTTTACAATAAAGTAAGGTATATTTAAACACGTAAATATTTAATATATGTGGAATGTGAGTATTTATCTGTAATATTTAATAACATATTTAATTATTTATATTCTATTAGGTTTTTTTTCACCTACTATTATATATATTTAAATACTTGTACTTACATTTATTTTAATATAACGTATTAAATATTTAACTCAATATTAAAATACAATGATGCATAAATTAACAATTAAATGTTTATAAAATACTTTAAATATATTCTATAAACTATTTAATTATATTTAAAATATATATAATGATGAAACTGTGTAAATATTTAATTATATTACGTATAAATTCAACTCAATTTATATTTTAAATTTATATAATTTAATTAAGTTTTAATTATATATAATTCAAATTACATATCTAATTTATTTACATTTTGTTATATCCTAAACTAACTAAACTTTCCCTATAGAGATAAAACACCTTATAATTTATAACCAATTGGCTATATAAGAACCAACTTTAATATAAAAAAAATGAAAAAAAATATATTTATAATAATCATAATAATCATTATTATTATAATAACCATAAAAGTATTAAAAAAACTATATATACTATTATAATAACTATTCATTGGTTTTCATTATTAATATAAGTTATCAAATTATTTTAAATGCATTACAATTCTATTTTATTTGAAATATATATACATTGTAATACATTTGAATAATATTTATATGTTTATACGTGTATATAATGTAAACTAAAATTTATTTTACGTAGGATACATATAAAATTTTATACATTTAAAACTATAACATAATTTAAAGAAAGTGTATATTTGAAAGATTATTATATATATTATGATAATCATCTATAAATAATCATATTTTTATTCTCTATCATCTAGAATATTATACTTAATAAAAGTAATAATTTTTATTTTATGATGTATTATAAACGAAAAGATGGGCCTGATAGTTTGTACAGTCGGTATATATACAAAAGAGATTAGATAATTAAAATTTTAAGAAGTAAAAGATATTACAATGAAAACATCTTTTCTTACCCTACTTGGAATCAGTAATTTAGTATTTATTTACTTATTTATTTATTTTACCTGACATGTTAAATTTTCCTAAACGTTCTAGTTATTGTTTCATTTTCAGATGAACGCCCCACATAAAAATAATTAACTCAAATGTGTGTTTAATATATATTTATCCTTTATATAGCTTTATTTAAAAATCAAATTACAATTTTAATATTGTAATACCTTTAAACAACTTACTATTATTATTGTTTGAGATATATATATATATATATATATATTCTAATACATGTATATTACTTAATTACCTAACATATTTAGAATCAATTTTAGAAACTTCAAACTTTGTACTACCTACTTTAATACTTCTTTGAATAAATAATATAATATACAATAAATTAAAAGTTAAGTTTTAATATTTTAAATCAATATGATTAAAAAAAAAGGGTAAATGCACGGTACCCCTGACCGCGGGAGGGTTCTCCCTCCTCAAGCTAGCTTAGCCCCATAGCTGCCTGACGGTTACTACCAGCAGGATTATTCGGGGCGAGCTGGACTCGAACCCGCGTCCTCCCGTTTGGAATGGGTGAGGCTGGCCACTGGGCTGACACCCCGTGGTTAACCAATATGATTCAACCCACTAGTTAAAAATGAAATTGTTCACATGAATTCAGAAAGTTTTTATTTTGTTAAATTTATTTCTGTAAACTTTTATTCCAAAATATTATATTCAATAAATTTAACAGAAAATTTATTCCAATATACTATTACTATTTTTATTATTATAAAAGGGTAAATAAAGTTATGGGAATAAGCTTGATAATTGGTACCATCGGTTATATAGTTGGATTTTATAAGTTACGATATTAACAAGAGATTTGAAATTTTATGTTTCTAAATAATAAATATACACATATATGCGTATACATAATATAATTTTTTGATGGTATACACAATATAATAATCAAATATCTGTTGTAGATAAACATAAGAAAAAAATATATCACTAGTAATTCATATGAAAACATTAAGTCATTAAAAGATGAATCATGAAACGTGTTATGTTCTAAAAATGCCATATGTCTAAATAAAACATCCCTTACAAAGGAATCTAATGTTGTATAAGCATGAATAGAGTTAGCTATAAGCATACTCATCATAACAAACCTAGCCATAGTATCAATGGACACAATGATATTTTTATCAGAAGTCCATTTTCCAAACAAAAGAAAGTCATAATCATAACAATATCTATGCTTAATCAAAAGCATTAGGATATTGATATTTACTGATAACACCCAGGATAGTATTTAGACTTGAACCTAAGAAAAATGCCTTAGTATAAAGCTTCGAGGTAAACTAATTACTTGCATGGATAAAGTGTGATGGGTGTTGGTGTGCTGTGAGGATGATAACTAGAACAGTGCAAGTATGGTACATAAGCCATAACACCTGGCCAATGTTATTTCTTATTTATTAGTACTACTCGGTTCTAGAATACGATCCATCATGAGAATACTAATTTCCTTGTTTCTTGATACAAGCCATAATAAATGATGCACTTTAAAATTATGATTTGAGAGAATTCTCTTTATGATAATTACCTCTCCGGCAAGACTGGGTATGGTGTAGATGACTCTCCAACTTGTCCGGGTAAGATGAGGGTACATCTCCGGCGAGATCGGGTAAGATGGGGTATATGTTATGTTAATGAAATTCCCAAAATAGTACCATGACCTGATGCCTGACCTATTTTTGGAAATATGAATCTGTTGAATACATTGACCTTATGAATGGTGTGTATATTACAATATGTGAAATATATGAGTATATAGATATATATATCTATAAGGAAATCCAAAGACCATAGTGATTGACAATTAGGGATAAATCACGAACATGCGTGTCAATAATAATTCTAGATTTATTTATCAGGAATCTCTCGTATACATCTATAATTCCGATGTCAAACACTATTTCATTTAATCATCCGTCTCGTAACTCGTGTGACAAGATAAACAACGGAAACCCTATAAGTTGGGACGCCATCGAAAGTATAAGAATTCCCCTTGCGATTATCAAGGCATTAGGAAACCTGTAAATTAAAGTGGTGCTAAGACACAAAACATCTAAAAACTTACGCTAATGAGAGTAATTTTACCTTCATTAAAAAGATAAGAATCTCAAAGCATAGAGAATAGTTCTAGTCAAAGTAAAGTAGAATTCAAAACAAGGAGCAGAATGTACTTAGGAACTAGAAACATTGACAAACTAAAAAGCATTCCTCCATATTTCAATGAATCTCGAGGACGAGATTTAAAAAAAGGTGGGGAGGATGTAATATTTCCAAAATTTTTATTTATAAAAATTTAAAATAAAGATATATAAATTTATATTATTAAACGGGTAAGTTGACTGTTAGAAACATGAGGTACTTAGACGAACATAGGAACAGTTTAAAAGTTATAATAATAAAAATACATTATAATTAACCTTACTCCGTTTTTAATGAAACTTGGGTCAAATTATAGATAAAATTATGCTCGTTTTAGTGACATATTCATCGTTTTATAAAAGATCATATTTTTAAAAGTTATAATGATAAATGAGTGAAGCAGCTGAATTAATTATAACATATATAATAATAAAATAATTAAAACATAATGAAATTAAAATTTTGTGTACGTGGCGCTTAGCGTGAGCACCAACCTACACTTTCAGTATAAATAGCAAACAACTTTCTTTTTCTTTGCTCTCTCGCTCTCCTCTCTCGCCCCTCTATGTCTCTTCTATAATCTATTTATATGTTAGTATTACACCCGTAATACTTCAAAGCCCTGCCCCGTTTTAAGTGTTTTAACCTCTGATCACTGATTTGATACTCTGTCTGATTGATCTTGAACCAGCAACTGATGCTAAATCGCTGCCTCATAAAGGCTATGCTTTGTAAACTATGTTGGGGTTCTGTCTCGTGATATATTGATAAACTTGAATTTGATTATTACACTTAACACGAGTGCATTATATATTTTATTAAGAGCTCAGGAGTTATGACCAAGATTATACTAGAAGACTTGTAGTTAAACCCTAAAGTTACCAAGTGAGTCATTCTACTTTTCTCAAATGCTTTTACAAAACCCTAAACTGTTTTGCAAAGTTGTATTTACATTGATTAAGTTTTTGCTAATCTGTAATTACTGCGGGTATGTGGGGTTTTGTATATACTACTAGTCCAGCGTCACTATTGGACGAAAGTTAGCCAATACTGGTATGACCACATTCATTGTAACTGCCAACGTGACATATACTAATTGAGTTTTTGTTAGATAAAAACAATGTAATTACCATTGATACTGTAAAATATAACAATGTGTCATTTTATAAAATGGAATGAACTCGCCAGTATTTCTTGCTGATAAAATCATTTTAAAACGCGTTTCAGGTAATTTGCTGTAAAGATAATAGAAGCCAGCTATGAAGCACTGAAGGCTTAAATAAAGTGGCTATAATTATCTGAATAAAAGAAGAAATTTATATTTTATTAATTAGGATTTATTCCTATAAAAACATTTAAATGAAATACGGGTTTTAACCCATTTATTTAATATTAATTATTTGGTGTTTTACAAACTCTGAAATTATTTCCTAACTACGGTCCTGAAGAAAAAAAATTCCGCTGCATATTTAATAAACACTAGTACCACTTGACTCCTTCGCGACATCCGCTCCCAGGGTGGGGTCGGGGGCCGTGACATAAGTAAACTTTATGTTATCTTTTTTTACTATATAAATTTAAATCTAGAGGCCCAAGAATTAACAAATCGATCTTGAGTCGTTGTAGATTCGTCGAGCCGACGATATTGCTTGATCCTCCACTTGATTCCTTGATCATGACGGAAGAAATCCTTGGCCCGTTGCTTCCAGTTATCATTGTAACAAAACCATCACACTATAAATGTAGTATTGTAGTACTAGTATATATCTAAAGTAATAGACGGTCAACACTTGAACATTTTGACTTTTTCATGCAGTTGGAAAGTTGAAGATAGTATTAAGTTTATAAGGGCTAGACCAAAATCACTTCATGTTTATGGCTTCACAACCAGTGAAAACCTATAAAAAAGATGATTTCTGAAACTTCATGTACCTAGTCGATGTGCAGCCTAATTCTTCACACATGAACTCCAAAAATCACCATCCTAAGTTGTTGTTCATCCAATTACTATAAACTTTTGATCGTTTCATTTAAACTTCAAACAATTTTACAACAATTACAATATTCAAGAGAAGAAGATCAATTATTATAATTCAAACATCAAAACGCCCATATTAATTTTACAAACCTAACCTAAAATTCATCGCAATTATCAGAACAATGGAAACCTCAAAATCAAATTTCTTTTATGCTTAATTAAAACAAGAGGATATAAATTGTAACCAGTAACAAAAACAATTCAGAAACGGAGAATTCCATTAAAGTGCGATAACACCTAAGGGTTTAGCAAAAACGAAATTGAAAGAAATTATTTGAATAAGTTCCATTGGTGATGAAAAGGAAGAATTGATTAACAGAAGTTGTATGAACTGTGTACCAAATTCAGAACAGCCAAAGCCATTGTTGATGTCTTGAGGAAGTAGAACAACAAACATAATATTCAGAGTGTTCTTATGGTTTTTCAAATTTTGAGAAAGAAGATATTAATTGTTATAATTGATTTTGATTTTATGTTCTTTTGTTTTTTAAACGCTAAGGGTAAAAATATAACTACAAAGGTAATTTGGTAATTTCTTAAAAAGGAAATATGTAATTGAATTTTTTGTTTGAAAAATATATAAGAAGCCTTCTTAGGATGAAGGAATAGTAAAAAAAAACTAACAATATATGTAAAATTGTCTTACATATGTAAGATTATTGAACTAATAATAAGTGGAAACTTGATCACAATAAAAGTTTAACCGACTGTCGACATTTCAAGTAATGTAACAAGTTAATAAATTAGATAAAGTTTTAAGTTTTAACTACTCTTATAACGAGATAAACTTTTAACTAAATAATTAAATAAACTAATGCAATTACTCACTAGTGACGTAACAAAATCTCTTTTTTCAATCAAAAGAACTTAGTTTGATATTTGACCATTTTGAATGGACTAATTTTGTAGCATCTGGGTTGTTCAAAAATATCCGTATCCAAAAATCCAATCTGAACTGTTTGATATCCGAACCCAAACTTGTTTGGATCTGAGTTTGATTATTGTGATAGTTTAAGATGAAATCAATGTAAGAATATAAAATAACAATGAAGTATGCGGCGGACTAATAAACTTTTAAATCACAACAATGAAGTTATTGCTTTCACCAACATTCTTTTATAAATTTGATTTACATATGCATGAAGATTACAACTCGCCTTCAGCCTGATCACTCAAATTTGTTTGTACAAAAATGTCAAGGTGAAAGTGATAAATATAACAGTACAAGAACTTGTAACACCTCATAAAATCGTGGCCAATAAAATGCCAACGCGTGTCCCTATTCCTATTAAGCCTATCATTGGCTAGGAGGGACTAAATGTGTCAACATGCTGAAACTAAGCCTCTGAGTGACCCTTTAACGAACCGAGAGCTTGACGATGTTTGATCATACTCCGGGTCTGCCAAATATTGGCCTTGAGGGACTAATTATACTATTATGTTAAAATACGAGAGTTTACAAGTTCAGGGACTATTTTCGACAAACTGTGAAAGTCTATCGATTCTCGTATTTTTAATACGAACCCCATATATAAATCCAAATATTTTGTATTCAATAAAATCTTGTATTTTATTGATGAGAATGCAAAAATGTCAATCGTTGCGTAAATTTCGATCATTTCCGTGTTCGTTAAAGCGTTTTACGCATTTTGTGAAACGCGTAACCGTACAACCGATTGAATCGACCTCCACGATATTTCTGGGAAAAATCCAAGTCACATATTCCTTAACACCTTTATAGAGCCTAAAAATTAGGTTAAAAGGGGTTAAAAGTGACAAAACACGACAAAACAAGTCCAGGGGCCAAAGCTGCCAAATATTGAAAGTTTCTGCCCCTGCCCATGCCATACGGACCGTAAAGGGGCACCCCATACAGTCCGTAAAGGGTCCACAGCAGCAGAATTTTGTGTGGCCTTCAAGTAAACCATTGTTTCGAAACCATGAGCACTCTAGCTGTTTTTGCCACTTCTTTCCTGGTTCTTACACCTCACTAGACATTTTCAATCATCCTATAACTATCCCTAACACTTGGCATCACCTTAAGAACTTGGCTCAAGTATAAATAGCCACCATATTTGCACTTTGTTCCTAGCTCATTTCATTTTCCTTCTCTCTATCGTCTTGGAGTTGTTTCCTGATTCAAGGAAGCCTCCTACTGAAGTTAATCTTCTCCTAGAACACAAGTAAGTGTTCTTTCATAGTCTATTTCATTTTGTAGGCAAATTATTAGCCGAAAGTCAAACAGTTTGAATGACCATTATGGTCAAGCCAATGTTCGATCCGAACGTGGCTATGTGATCGTAATTATGAAGGTTATAATCCCCTGGGATCATACCTTCTAAAGATCACCATAAGTAGGTGAAATGGCGAGTCAATGTTTTATTAAATAAAAAGGTTAAAAATGTAAACTTTGCAAATTACGCTAATCAAGTTTCTCACTATTAAAACTTGAAGTTTTGACATTATATCAGTTTATAAAACATGTTAGGACATGTCTAAACATGTCCAACTCGTCATTTCTTGTTTAGAGCTTAATTCGATGTCGAAAGTCAAGCAGTTTGACTTTTGCTTTCACTTTCGATTCTGACCCGTTTGGCCAAAGATTAGGTCTGATTTAAGGTTCCGTTATGATCGTAATATAATGTAGCATAACCCTCTAAGGTTATAATACATGATCATAATAGTGATATGAGTTTTATGCAAGTTTCCGTTATTATGCCAAACTTTGACTATTTTGCCTTTTTTCTTAAAAATAAGGTTTTAAACACCAATGAACTTGAAAATGACTTAGGTGCTGATATGTTAACATGTTTAACATATTTTGATGTTGCAAATCTGATCATAAACTGAGTTTTGGTATAATATCGTAAATTATGCTTTAAAGCGACTGAAATACCCTTTCGGCGCATAGAACGGTCTTAAACATAATTTCTTATACCAAAATCATTAGCTACTGATATAATATCATAAATAGGATATTTTGGGATATCAAGTCAGATTAAAGAACTGAGTTTACATACAAGTTCTTGTATTACGTTCTTAATGACGATATGCCCTCATGGCATATAAAATGGTTTTAATCATGATTTTCATATAAAACCTTTTTACCTACTGATGTCTTATACTAAATAACATATCTTGACCATAGAAACCTGGTCATAACATTAGTTTTCATAAAACATCGCAAATATTGTCACTTAACGCCTTTTCGGCACGTAGTATGGTTTTAACCCATATTTACCAACTAAGACTTGTTACCTACTGATTTTATAACTTATTTAAAATGTTTTTACAGTATGTACACTTTATAAACTTAGAATCTCAAATAAGCTTTCAAAACTATGTGTGAAATGACCAAAATGCCCCTACGGAGCATAGTTTGGTCTTAAACTATAAAACACACATATGTTTGATATCCAACTAATATTATATCATAAATAAAGTGTTTTCACAGAATGTTTATGGTCGTGACATCAGATTATACGCAAGTTTCTTTTATGTGTAGCTAAATGATCAAAACGCCCTTATGAGGCATAGTTTGATTTTAAAGCCTTAACGGACATACAAGTTGATATCCGATTGATATTATAACTTGTTTACAGTGTATTGGCATATGAAACTTGTTCATGACTCATCCGGTTACCCGTTATCGCTTATACGTGTATGGTTAGACTTACGTAACTAGATTACATAAGTTTACCGAAACAGGTTTAACCTTATCATTTTAATCTCAAATTCCAGAATATTAATAGTTTACCCATATTATACAAGTCCTAGTACTTGTTGGGTCTAAACCACATTCTATTCGGTATACGCTTAATCTAGCGAACCTATTGTTAAGTATCGGGTCACATCTAAAGGGACTACCTTCGGCCCGTATACATTCTAACAGATAATAAATCTGTTCATTCAAGACTACACCCCAGATAATCGGACTTGGGTCAATAGTACTTAGACTTGCGGCTTTTTGCTAATTATAATCTTATTGATTGGAAGCTAGAAAAAAGGTAAATCCTCTTAACTTATTTTAGATTTAAACTTGGGATGGCAATTATGCCACTTGGAGAGGATATTACTTAAATATGTCGCCTATGATTGCGCATAAATGTAAGAATCCGGTATATTCCGTTTTACTTGATAACTGAAATGATTGGCGGTTAATGGTACCGTGTCCAGACGTCCCGAAGGGTCAATCAAGTATGTAAATCTGCTAACAAGAATAAATCCCAAGAAATATTTAAAAGATCAACTACGGGGTTTCTCTATGTATAAAACTCTTTTCGAAACATTGTTTTCCAAAGAGTCAGTTATTTGTATTTACCAGTGAAAGCTAACGTCTTTTCAAAAGACTGAACCGCAGGTACCGAACCTTATTATAGGATGGGAATCCGGGTCGGCTAGAATAAAGGCTTAGGAATTTGCAATCCTGATGCTTAAGGCCTATGATGTCTAAAGCTCTGTTTATTAGATCCTGCTAGTGGGCTTGTACTGAATGCTATATATATATATATATGTATATATATGTATATACATATATATATACATATATATATACATATATATATATATATATATTCAAGCTTTAACAAATTCGATATGTTTACTCCAATACTTCCGCTGCATATTGTTATATTGTGATAACTATTATCCAACCGTCACGATTCTACCCATCCGGGCTCACCGGGAAATCGGGGTGTGACATGTTGGTATCAGAGCTACAATTTGAGTGAATTAGACACAAGCCTTTTGTGTCTAATCTCAAATATCACAATTGCAGATTCCTTATATTCCGAGTCTAGACCCGAACATAAGATTACTCTTGTCGATATATACATAGTTTTTGATTTTTATGAATATTTTGCAAATGCCGCCAAGGTGTCGCGGACAAAATAATGAATCTAAGATGGGTCGCGGACTTGATGATCTCTACCACTGAGTAGCTTGAAGTTCCATGTGGTGAACTACATACGCTTTGGAGACGATAACTCCGATACGAGGATGCTAAACCTCGTCACATGATATCATATCTTTTGCTATTCTTGTGATATCCTAATATCATTTATCCAAAGTCTTTTATGTTTGAAATACATTCCAGTGATATCTCACCATCTGATTGAAGCAGCAACAACTATGGAAAGTGCACAGATGTCCACTTTTGCATCAAATTCTGTTCTTTGATTCAATAATTTCTCTCATTCTAGAGAATAAGCAGAAAAAGGAATCACTTTTTTTTTCTGATTCATGCTTAAAGCATATAACCTCGAGTCTTGGAACTCGATTGATTCAAACCCAACTGGGTATATTATATTATATTATATAAGTTCGAAACTCTCGCCAGCAAATTCTCTAATCGCAATACGACAAAGATTTTTATTTCATTGATTTTTTTAGCCACTACGAATGCTAAACTTAGTATGATAGAAGTGCCATATAATGATTGGCAGTATCTTAGTGCGTCCCATAGATTGCTTTCATGCCTGGCCAGTATGAAGGTTTAATGGATGGAATCACTAAGATCTCCCAATGGTCATATTGTACTGATATCAGCTAATTGTAAGCATCTAATATCTTTTGGCGATATCACTGCCATAAGAAAAATCATTGATTTTATGGAGCCCATTTTATTATTTTCCTTCAAATAATATGAGGGTCACATTTATTGCTCATACCTTATCAAACAGATCTCTTGATTGCGCGATAGACGAAGGCAAAAGGCACATATTCCCACCAATGAGTGGTTGACAAAAAGTGCAAATTTTCATCCAAATATGAGACGACATATCCCAAATCTCCAACTGTGGAGAAGGGCATGTATTTAAACGCTGACTGAATTGAGGCGTATCCCAAATCTCCCACTGAGGAGAAGGGCATGTATTTTAACTTTTACAACCCGATCTTTTGGATTGTTATCCGAATACTTTCCTCATTTCCGTTGGATTGTTATCAGAGGCATAACTGTAGGGAATTAGGTAGAATTTCCATGATTCGACCTAGTCTATAGTCTAAGTACCCAATTTGACCGCTCTTCGACTTAAAAGCTTAAACTACTTGCCTTAAATGCTTACATGCCTTTCCTAAGGCTAACACAATGTACACACTTGAAAACGCTTGTATAACACAAACAAGTGATTGTGTCGGGATTAGGTGTGAAACCAAGAACTCTCGATAAGATTACTCACTCCACGTACTATTTACTGCACGAGATTTTTTCGTTAAGTTAGGAGTGATATCCACATCTTGATGAAAATCTCCACCTCCACTTCCGTGGAATTCCCGACGTGTTCGATGAAAACCACAAACATGGAACGAAGTTGTTAAGTTAGGTGTGAAACCCTCACCTTAGTAACTAATTCTACTCCTCGATTTTCAATCTCACCAAAGTCTCGACTATTTCGATGACTCGGGGCACGATGTAAC
Organism: Scalesia atractyloides; assembly: GCA_947069175.1. Taxonomy (NCBI): domain Eukaryota; kingdom Viridiplantae; phylum Streptophyta; class Magnoliopsida; order Asterales; family Asteraceae; genus Scalesia; species Scalesia atractyloides. The sequence continues at coordinate 47,290,769 of CAMTDV010000017.1, read as the reverse complement.
TGGAAGGATAAATGTTGTTAACCGTTGTACAGCGAGAGCATTTGTTTATTAGGCCAAATCTTGTACCAGAACTCAGAGAATTTTCGAATCACTTTGGGTAGTCGCTGTCTCAAAACCCAGGACGCTCCAAATTTATTCAAGCCTGCAATCGCTGATTTTACGCATCATCGAGTTTTATTAATTAATTATGTGTTTAAGTTTGTGAATTTTACGGTTTTTTGATTTCCTGTTTTTATCGCTTTTTGCTTTACGAAAAATACGCACAACTCACACAGCTCTCGTAATCTAAAACTCTAATTAATCACAAACCAAACTAAAACGCTCAACTCTCTTATGCGAGTGTCCTCATACGCAGTATGGCTCGCTTATTTCGCTTATACTACTCGCATCTCATATCGCGCTACGCAAGATATAGTGAAGATGAATACGTGCAAAATATGTGCTTACATGCTTATGTGCCTACGTGATTATGTGCTTACGTGCTGATGTGCTTACGTGCTTACGTGGATACGTGCTTACGTGTTTTGTGTCTTATGTGATTAATAATAATAATAAGTATATGTTGTAAAACGCAAGCTTTTGAACAAAACCCATTATAATCGAATATCATCCAATCTTTGTCTTTAGATGGCATCCATGGGATCTCATACTCGCCGCACCGCTCAACGCAACAACGCCAACAAACGCATCGCCTCTCGTAGCCAAGGAAATGTCTAAGTTGATTCCGCAAATCGTCAGCGAAATACAAGCGGTTAGCAACTCATCGGTCGATTCCAAGAACGATGCACTGAAATCTCGGTTCAGCTTCAAGCAGTTTAAGGCCTGCGGTCCTGCAGCATTCACAGGCGATGATGGACCAACCAAGATGTTTCACTGGTTCGACTCGATCGAAGTCACTTTCAGGCAAAGCGGATGCCCTGAAAACCTCCACACTGTCAACGCCACTGGAGTCTTTCAGTCAAGGGCACTTGACTGGTGGCTGCCGAGCGCAACAGGCGCGGTAATGATGAAGCTTATGCTCTCGCGTGGGAAGAACTTAAGGAGCTCATGATCAAAGAGTTCTGCCCACTGCACGAAATCCAGAAGTTGGAAAATGAATTTTGGGGTATCAAGCAAATCAGTGGTGATAATGCTGGACTCACCGCTCGTTTTAAGCAGCTCAGCATCATCTGTCCAGGTCAAGTGGATACTACCGAGAAAGCTATCAAGAAGTATCTTCGCGCTCTCCCCGACTGTGTCTCCGACTTTGTTTAAGTTGCAAGACCAAATACCATCGAAGAGACTTACCGACTCGCAGCCGAGATCAACGATAAGTGAGTCTTAGCTGGAGCTTTCAAAGTCTCAACCAAGAACCTCAGCCAAGCTACTGCTGAGCCAAGCACCGATACTGCTCCATCTCAAGCCTCCAAGTCAAATCACCAGAACTGCAAGCAAAAGGGTAACACAAGAACTGCGTAGTAGTCCCAGCACCGAACTCCAGTCTCGCCAAGCTGCTACTCCCAACGCACCAGCTGCTAAGCGTGCGTATAATGGATCTCACCCTCTGTGCTCCAAGTGCACATACCATCATGCGGTTGGAGGAAACTGCCGTTTCTATGCCAATTGCAACATCTATGGGCACTTCACGGCGCACTGCCGCACTGGTCCACGTCAGCAAGCTCCTCCCGCTCTCGTAGCACCGCCAGATCCTCTCAATGCTATGCCAGTCAACCAGGCACCGCAAGCACCAGCAGTTCAGGCACGTGCTTGCTACACTTGTGGCGACCCGAATCATTTCAGCAATGTCTGCCCAAACCGTGTTGTGAAATAAGAACCGCAGTAACAGCAGCTTCAGCAACAGCCACCACACCCACCGCAGCAGCAACAACCACAGGCTGTGCGTGGAAGAGCTTTCAACATCAACAACCGCCAGGCTCAGAACGACAACAATGTTGTCAATGGTACGTTCCTCATTAATGGTATTTATGCTTCTTGTTTATTTGATACTGGAGCCGATAACTGTTTTGTATCGTTAGAATTCGAAAAGCTTTTAAAATGTAAACGCGCTAATCTCCCAAGTACTTTCGACATCGAAATCTCCACCAAAAGAACCGTTACCGTTAACTCCGTTTTACGTGATTGTACTCTCAAACTCAACAATCACAGCTTCTCGATCGATCTCATACCTATGCAATTAGGTAGCTTTGATGTCATAGTAGGCATGGATTTTCTTCACGAGAATCGTGCTGAAGGCGTTTGTTTCGACAAAATGATTCGTTTTCCCCTTCCAAACGGTGATCAACTACACGTTTACGGTGAAACTCCTTCAAAGAAGTTGATGTTTTTGTCATGTACCCAAGCGAACAAGCATTTGCGCAAGTAGTGCATCGCTTTTCTAGCCCACATCGTGAACCCGGAGAAGGAAAAGAAAACCTTGAAAGACGTACCTGTTGTTTGTGATTTTCCCAAAGTCTTTCCTGACGATTTACCTTGTTTACCCCCTATTCGTGATGTCGAATTCCTTATCAATCTAATCCCCGGTGCTACACCTGTCGCTAAAGCTCCATATCGCCTTGCACTATCCGAAATGCACGAGCTATCCAGCCAGCTTCAAGAATTACTCGATAAAGGCTTCATACGCCCGAGCACTTCGCTGTGGGCCGCACCCGTTCTTTTTGTGAAAAAGAAAGATAGGACGTTTCGAATGTGTATCGATTATCGTGAACTTAACAAACTCACGATAAAGAACCGCTACCTTCTTCCTCGAAGATGATTTGTTTGATCAACTTCAAGGTGCTACTTGTTTTTCCAAGATTGATTTACATTTCGGATATCACCAGCTACGTGTTCGCGAGCAAGACATTCCAAAAACCGCCTTTCGTACCCACTATGGCCATTTTGAATTCATGGTCATGCCTTTTGGACTTACAAACGCACCCGCGGTCTTCATGGATTTGATGAACCGTGTGTGCAAAGCCTTCCTGGATCATTTCGTCATTGTTTTTATCGATGATATCCTTATTTACTCGAAGTCGAGAGCCGAACACGCACGACATCTTAGTTTAGTTCTCAAACTTCTCCAAGGAAACCGTCTCTACGCCAAATTTTCCAAGTGTGAATTTTGGCTTAATGAAGTTCAATTTCTTGGTCACGTCGTCAATGACCAAGGAATCCACGTCGATCCCGCCAAAATTGAAGCTGTAAAGAGTTGGAATACTCCGAAGAATCCGTCCGAAATCCATTCCTTCCGGATTGGCGGGTTACTACCGCCGATTCATCGGCGACTTTTCAAAAATCGCCGTGCCTCTTACCTCTTTGACTCATAAGGATAAACCTTTTGTTTGGCGTTCCGAACAGGAGGAAGCCTTTCAGACTCTCAAGCGAATGCTTTGCGACGCTTCCGTTCTCGCACTTCCCGACGGAGACGACGATTTCGTCGATTATTGCGATGCCTCTAACCTAGGTCTCGGTTGTGTTCTCATGCAACGAGAAGAGGTTATCGCGTATGCGTCTCAAAAACTCAAAATCCACGAGAAGAACTACAGTACCCATGATCTCGAGCTCGGTGCAGTTGTTTTTGCGTTAAAGATATGGCGACACTACCTTTATGGTACAAAGTGTACGGTCTTCACCGACCACAAGAGCTTACAAAACATCTTTAACCAGAAAGAACTAAACATGCGCCAACGCAGATGGGTTGAACTTCTCAACGACTATGATTGTGAGATACGCTATCATCCCGGCAAAGAAACGCCGTAGCCGATGCTCTTCGTCGACGAAGCTATGTGTATAGCATTCACGACGTTCAAGCCCAGAATAAGCTCGAAACCTTGATTCGCGAAACCCAGCACGCATGTTTCAGTGAGAAAACTTTGTTCAAGGAGATGAAATGTGGTGCCGAAACTCAGCTGGAGAATAAGTCTAACGGGATCTATTATTTTCTAAATCGCATTTGGATCCCTAGCCGCAATAACCTTCGAGAGTTACCAATGACCAGAGCCCATAAGTCTCGATATTCTATTCACCCCGATGCCGACAAGATGTACCAGGACCTCCGTTCTAGGTATTGGTGGCCGGGCATGAAAAAGGATATCGCTTTGTATGTTTCGAAATGCTTAACTTGTGCGAAAGTTAAAGCCGAACATCAACGCCCCTCTGGCTTACTCGAACAACCCGACGTCCCTGTATGGAAATGGGAGAGTATAGCTATGGACTTTATTACGAAACTCCCTCGCACCTCTTTTGGTCACGATAGCATTTGGGTTGTCATCGACCGCCTTACGAAGTCCGCTCATTTTATTGCCATACGAGAAGACTATATGGTAGAACGATTAGCACGAATCTATACCGACGAATTCATTTGTCGACACGGGACGCCTCGTGACATCATCTCTGATCGTGACGGTTGCTTTCCGTCACGTCTCTGAGAGACTTTCCAATCCGCACTCGGTACTAAACTAAATCTTAGTACCGCATTCCATCCTCAGACCGATGATCAGACCAAGTGCACGATTCGCACCCTCGAAGACATGCTTCAATCGTGTGTCATTGATTCGGTGGTAATTGGGATACGCATTTACCTTTAATAGAATTTTCGTACGATAACAGTTATCATACTAATATTCAAATGGCACCTTTTGAGGCACTATACGGTAGAAAATGTCAATCGCCTATTGTATGGCACGAGATCGGAGACGCTCAGATCACTAGTCCCGAGTTAATACAAGAAACGACAGACAAAATCCTCCAAATCAGAGACAACCTTCTGAAAGCTCAGAGTCGTCAAAAGAGTTATGCCGATAAACGCCGCAAGCCCCTACAATTCGAGTTGGAGATCACGTCCTCTTAACGGTTTTACCTTGGAAAAGAGTGATCCGTTTCGGAAAGAAAGGGAAACTAGCGCCACGATACGTGGGTCCCTTTAAGATTCTGGAAAGAATTGGCAAAGTGGCCTACCGACTCGAATTACCGAAAGAACTCAACAACGTGCATCCGACTTTCCATGTCTCAAACCTCAAAAAGTGTTTAGCTGAATGAAATATTCATGTACCACTTGAAGACTTGCAAATAAACGAAACGCTGCATTTTCGTGGAACAGCCAGTGGAAATCATGGATCGAGAGATCAAGAAACTTCGACGCACTCGCATTCCTATTGTGAAAGTTCGATGGGAAGGCAAACACGGCGCCGAGTTCACTTGGGAACTCGAAAATGATATGAAAGCTAAATATCCTCACCTCTTTGTTATGGCCGCCACCTGAATTTCGGGACGAAATTCCCTAAAGGAGGGGAGAGACTATAACAACCCGATCTTTCGGATTGTTATCCGAATTCTGTTACTTTCGTCATTTCCGTTTATTTCTGTTTAAAGCCCGTTTGTACTATGAGATTTATTATAATGGTTTACAAGTATTTTAAAACGCATATCATATCGTTTATTTATCGCATTTAAATCGTACTCGCAACTCTCAACACAAACTCAAATGGAGGTTGGTTATGTTACATTATGTTATTTATGTGTTACGTGTGCTTAATGAATTATGGTTATACTCGCTATCGCAATGCTCTCGCTTACACGAATCGCAAAATCGTATTAATTTAATAACGCAACGCTTAAAACCTCGCTAAAAACACTTAACATAACTATCTAATACAAATCGAATCGCCAAACGAGCACGTAACGAACAAATAACGAACAAAACTTAGCCACCAGGCCAAGTTCCCCGAAGTTGGCCAGGCCAGCAGAACAAGCAAGTTCGCTCGAACTTGCACAAGTCCAAGCAGAACTGGCCAGGTTCGCCCGAACTTGTGCCAAGTTCGCCCGAAGTTGCTTGGCTGCCACCCTCATTTCTCCTCACCTATAAATGCCCAGCTCCTCATTCATTCAACCCTTGCTGCTAACTTCGCCCCAGAGCTCCCGAGACCCTATTTCACTGTTTCCCGAGACCCTTTTTCGCTTTAACGCACTTTTGGGTGCTACATACGTCCACTATATCAAAACACGCTACATAAAACATTAAACTCTTTTAATGCTAACGGCTCTCGCATGTTATACGTGAATCGCTGAATGTTTGTTTGCTATGTGTGAATAATGAGGACTTGCAGACCACCCTTAGCAACAATAGTACTATAGTTTGGACTCAGCACCCGATTGGTCAGGGGTTGTTAAGGCTCGTATATTCACTTTACGTGCGTGTTCACTTTTGTGAACACGTATCGCGCATACTCCACTTCGCAGTCGTGTTGGTTAACTTGTATCATTATTGTTAGCTTACTTAGATTCACTTTCTCTACGTATACATGTTGCTTATGCGTAAACGCTTTATCTCTATTATTATTATCCTATTAAACTTATATGCTCACATTTACTTTATTGTATTGACTTGTATTTTAACGTATGTAACACGTTGAGGATGTTCTACTTGCAGAAATGGATTTAGGGCTTATCTTAGAAACTCGCATATTAGAAATCTAGGTTGTCGAACTATGTTTGTTTGAGAGATTTGATATTTGTAATGACTGGTTGAGGATTTTATGTTTGATTGTATGGGAAATCGGACCTTTTATATATCGCTTTAAATATTCGTTATGGATTCTTCGGACAAGCTGAACCGCTTAGTGCCACGCCCCGATGATTCCGCCATCGGTTGGGGTGTGACATTAACGCTGACTAAATTGAGGCGTATCCCAAATCTCCCACTGAGGAGAAGGGCATATTTTTAAATGCAAACTGAATTGAGGTGTATCCCAAATCTCCCACGGTGGAGAAGGGCATTTATTTAAATGTTGAATGTATTGAGGCGTATCCCAAATCTCCCACTGAGGAGAAGGGCTTGTATTAACCACTGACTGAATTGAGGTGTATCCAAAATCTCCCACTTTGGAGAAGGGCATGTATTTAAAAATGTCAATTGAGACGTGTCCTGGAATCTTCAACAAATCCCAACTGTGGAAGGAGAAGGACTACAAGTGCCAACAATATTGGGTGAAGACGAGTTAGTTGAAGGACCGCTAGCAGTCAAGCAAATAAATTTCTTTTAAATTTATTCGGTCTACTAGATCTTATGTGATTAAGACTAGTAAGGAGACCATGATAAAAGACTGTCTTAAACATATATCCCCACCTATTGTAGTGGTTGAAAAGGGTGATCGTAGTGGAAAACTAACTTCCTCACACCAATTTAAATCTTAATAATCAATAAGTGTTCCTCGTCCAACTATGTGACAACACTTATCTTAAATCTCCAACTAATTCCCGACTATGAGGAAAGGAGATAAATTTTCATCCAACAGTGCGATGTTAATTATTCCTAAATCTCCCACTATGGAGAGGGACTTAAATGTCAACTGCAACGTATTCCCAAATCTCCCACTGTGGAGATGGACTTATATTTAAACGTTAACTGCGACGTATTCCTAAATCTCCCACTGTGGAGAGGGACTTATATTTAAACATCAACTGCGACGTATTCCCAAATCTCCCACTGTGGAGAGGGACTTATATTTAAACGTCAACTGCGACGTATTCCCAAATTTCCTACTGTGGGGAGGGACTTATATTTAAACGTCAACTGCGACGTATTCCCAAATTTCCCACTATGGAGAGGGACTTATATTTATACGTCAATTGCGACGTACTCCCAAATCTCCCACTATGGAGAGGGACTTATATTTAAACGTCAACTGTGACACATCTCCAACTGAGGAGAGGAATTCATATCTAAACGTCAACCGAGATGTGTTGCAAACCTCCAACTAATCCCTACTGTGTGGAAGGAGAGGAACCATATTAACTACGTTGAATGAAACGTATCCCAAAATCTCCAACGAATTCCCAAATATGTGGAAGAGAAAATTCTTGTCCAACTATGTGACATTACTTATTTTTAAATATGTTGAAAACGTATCTATATGGATTACGTTAATTAAAAACGTGTCTCTAATCTCCAAATAATCTAAACTGTGCGCAAGGAGAAGGACTATAATCCTCTAAGCTATATAGCTAAATGTATATTAAATCCCATTACCAACAGCGGTAAGTGAGCCTAGTAAATCTAATATGTATGGATCTGCAAGATCTGATGCAAATAAATTGATTTGCTGCTAAGTTCTCAAAATCTCAGTAATGGATATATAGTTTCCAGTTAAACTAATGACAAGCCTAAATATTGGCGAAGCAAGTAAGAAAAACGGTGGTGATGACTTAGAGCACCAAAACCGTAACGACAAAGTGAATCATTTTCGATCCCTGATTGCCGATGAAGTCGGTAAAGTCCTGGTTGGACTTATGGCCACACTTAAAGGGCCAGAGTCATCAGTACAAAAAAGAGAACTCTGTTTCTAAACCCCGTTCTAATACTCATAAGACTGAAAAGACTCATGTCTCCTCAACTAAGAGTGAGCAGAGTATTAAGAGTATCAAGAGAACTGAGTCGCATGACTCTAAAAAGGGGTGTACTTATAAGTACTTTATTTCTTGTAAACCCCGTGTCTTTACGGGTGAGAATGGAGCCATTGATGCTCTAAAGTGGCTGGATGAAATGGAAACTTTTATAGATATAAGCGGTTGTGCCACCAAGGAGACTGTTAAATATGTGTCTCAATCCTCCAAGGAGGATGCTCTAACTTGGTGGAAGTCACTGATCCAATCCACTAGCAAGGTTGCAATGTACAACCTGAGTTGGTCTAAGTTCGTGGAACTTATCCGTGAGACTTATTGCCCGCCTCACGAGGTGGCGAAAGTCGAATCTGACTTTCTGAAGTTGACCATGAAAGGTCTCGAGTGTCAGGCCTATGTATCCGAATACAACTCTTTATCAAGACTTGTTCCTTATTTAATTATCCCCGAGTCTAAGTGCATTGCGTGGTTTATTGGAGGACTTGCTCCAGAAATCAAGGGGATGGTTAAATCCTCCAAACCTGCAACTTTTAGATCCGCTATAGATCTATCTTTATCTCTCACTGAATATGAGATAAGAGTAAAGCGGCTTAGGCCAAGAGTGATCACAAGCGGAAACGTGATGACACCCCTAGTAGGGATTTCAAAAAGGGTAAGACTGGTTCGAGTTAGCACCAGTCCAAGCCAAATGAGGCAAAATCCGAGTGTAAAACCTACAGGAAGCAACATTTTGGAGGATGTTTCCATGAACAAACCAAGGGTTGTGGCATTTGTAAGTAGATGGACCACAAGTCCCATGAATTCAATAACTTGAAAGACACCACCTGCTATGGATGTGGCGAGAAAGGGCATATAAAGACCCGTTGCCCAAAGAGAGCGTGTGACAGGAAAAACAAAGGCCACTTATGGCAAGAAAGGCAATGCTTGAGCCTTTTAATTAGCTGCAGGAAAAGCAGTTCAAGACAATAAATATGATTACGAATCTGATTCTCGTAAATGATTTAGTTGCTAGAACCTTGTTTTGAATTCTGAAGCTAGTAAAAGCCTTGTCGACTCTAATCTAATAAATTCTGAACTTGCCCCTTTCAAGGCTTAAATATTAGTTATAAAATCAAGTGGCCAATATAGATGGTTTCACTTATGATATATTCATCATGAATCAATTTGTCTTTGATAATCTTTTATCTATAAATCTTGCGGGATTTGATACGGTTTTAGACATGGACTGGTTACTTCAAAATCAAATCCACATTTGTCTACAGTAAGAAACTTATCGAATTTAAAATCCCCATCTGGTGATAAACTAACCATTCATGGAAGATCAACAATATGAAGTGCTGAGGAAGCTTTTATGTCATCTACATGACACAAGTAACTTTTGAAGAACTAGAGTCGAAAGCTGAAGACCTTTGTATGGATGGACTTGAGAAGTCCGTAGCCACCTAAGAAGCATAATGCTTAGAATGCTCACAAGTGTGTCGAACATCATAGACCATCTGGTCTGCATAAATGAGCTGGAAAATCCCACATAGATTTGGGAAATGATAAAAATGGATCTAATCTCCAAGTTATCTAAAATAAATCGTGGCAATGACGCGATGTAAATTATAGTCGACTGACTGGATTAAGGAAAATTTATAACTCCGACAAGTTAAGTTATATAAAGACAACATCGAGTCTCCTTACGGAGTACCGTTGTCTATAGTATCGGATTGAGATACTAAATATGTACGTATATTCCAGCAAAGCGCTTAGTACACTCTTAAATTTTAGTACAGCTTACCACCCAGACTGACGGGTAGAGTGAGCATACAATCTAAACTCTGGAGAACATGCTACGTGCATGCATAATACACAAGAAAGTATAGAACACCCGTCTGTTGGGTTAAAGTTGGTATAAACCAACTCTCTGGACCATATATTGTCCTAACTAAAAGAGCCTTACAAATATGAGATATGCTCAAGTCTGCCCATGCAAGATAGAAGAGTTATAAAAGGCGAAGGCCTGCGAAGATAATTCATCACTGAATAGGGTAATTTAGCCCTAGATATAAGTTGACCATTCAATATAATAGAATGTGTCGATTCTGTAGCTTTGAGCTACTAATAGAGCTGAGTGGAATCCATAGTGTATTCCATATCTCTAATCTAAGAAGTGCTTAGCTGATAGGCACATGTCATGTTTCGTCATGACGTTTAAACGTGAGCTTAAGGTTTATTGAAAAACCTTGTCCATTATGGACCATGAAATTTAAAAGTACCATGGAAAATAAGTTTTCCTCGTAAAGTAAAATAGGATTCCACTATGGCCCAGGATACACTTAAGAGGTTGAAATCTAGTACGGAACTAACCGTATTACTTTAACAATCTCAAGGTCGAGATTTCCTTTAAGGGGGTGAGGATGTAACACCTAGTAAAATTGTGGCCAATAAAATACCAACGCGTGTCCCTATTCCTATTTAAGCCTATCATTGGCTGGGAGGGACTAAAAGTGTCAACATGCTGAAACTAAGCCTCTGAGTGACCCTTTAATGAACCGAGAGCTTGATGATGTTCGATCATACTCCGGTTGTGCCAAATGTTGTCCTTGAGGGACTAATTATACTATTATGTTAAAGTACGAGAGTTTACAAGTTCAGGGACTATTTCCGACAAACTACGAAAGTTTGCCGATTCTCGTGTTTTTTAATACTGTCACACCCCGACTCGCAGCGGAAGATAATTGCCGGGTGCGGCAGACACATGGTAGTTCCTCATAATTTAAAAACATGATAACATATAAGAGGGAACATCGGTTACAACATACTTAAAGTATCATATTACAAACCACAAGTTCAAGTACGGTACTACGAGCCACTACAGCTCTTATTCTGCTACTATCCGCTACCCAAGCCATTCCATACGCACATTCCTTACTCCTGTTTAGTTTCACCTGAAATGCATGTTAGTTTTAAAAAGGGTCAGCTAAACGAGCCGGTGAGTTTCACTAGTTTGGTTGTTTCACAGCAAAATGTGTTAACAAGTTTAATTGCACGTGTCACAATCACAGATGGAATTACACGAGTGTACAAGTGAAACCTTGACTGTTTTTACCGGACCGTGTCATCACAGACACCTCGATACCTCGGGCCGTGTCACAACAGACACCTCAGCCCACCGGACAGTGTCACCACAGACACCCCCAGCCCACCAACTGTGTCACGTGCAGTTCAACGCCCCGTGTAGTTATGCCTAACAACATAACAAGTTTAAGAAGCGTGCAGTTGCAGGTTTGCCGACACACAGTCCGGTCGTAGCAACTAAGTTTGTCAGACCAATAGTACTATCCACTGCTTACGTTAATCACTTGTAGTGAGGATAGTTCGTGTGTTAGGTAATTCACATCATGACAAGTTGGTGTAATTAACACAGTTTTTAACATGAAAGTCACCCTAAAAAACAATAAAACAGTTTAAAAATGGGGGAGTGAAACTCACAGTGAAAGTAGTAGTCCCAAGCAAAGAGTGATCAATCAACTGGATCAGCTTTAGTAACAAGCATGCAAGTGGGGACTCAAATCAGTATCTAAGTTGGTAATGGTTGTAACTTGGACCTGGTTATGAATTTTCATCCTGGATTGAACCCATAGGGTACTGGTATCGTGATGGATGTCAGGGTAGTATCAGTTTTCAGTTTGGCCTCTGGGCACCGTTTCGCGTGCCAGCCATAGTCGTTTGTTTAACATGTTTGGGTGATGGTACGGGAATACCAATAATGTCAACATGTTGTCATTTAAGAAAGATTAACTTTTCATTAAGTGAGTTTGGGTGTTTGGGGAGTCTATTTGCCCAAAAATGAGTTTCTGTTTTTATCGTCGGGGATTCTCCCGAACGGTGGTGGAACACACCCAGAGTATCCAGCTTACCCTGGAACTTCCCAGAATATCTCTGGTGTTCTACTTATAGTCATCATAGGGTTCGGTCCGTTCCCGGTTCCGGCAGGTTAGTTGTCCGGTAAACTGCGAAATTAATTAAAAGAAGCGTTTTAAAAGCCGAAAAATCCCATTTATTCTATATATTTTATAAAATTCTAGAAATTTTTGTAGAAATCAGTAATATATATATATATATATATATATATATATATATATATATATATATATATTCCAGGAAAAATATTTTGGGAATTTATAAAGTTAATTTTATAACTTAAATATTTTATTTGTAAAACAGTATTTAACCGAATAATTTACATCACTTATCATCCGATGTCTAAAAACTGTCAAAATATTTCAGTAAACTCCTTTTATGCCCAGTAACGTCCTGCAAAAATTTCGGATTTTTCTGTTTTCGTTTAAGTGCGTTTCCGGATACCGAAATCTCACAAAAACGTGGAATTTTAATCCTAATCATAATTCAACTAGTGGACTCCCAAACTTCCCAGAACACTCCCTATATGTTCCTTAGTATTCATATAAATTTTGGTGATTTATTGACTCTGTTTGGTATTTTTCCCGAATTTCTTTCGGTAAAATAGTTAAAAATTCACCAAGAATCATAGAAAATTCCAAATATTCTAAAATTTTACATGGACATTCCTGTCAATACCTTACATCATCACATCAAATTTCAGCTCAATCCAAGCATGAAGGACCAAGTTATGGACCAAATAATATTCTGCATACGTTGGTTCAGGGTTTCGGGCAATATACCTAGCGCAAGCTCCCGTTTAACATGTTTTTACAGGCTAAAGACACCAACCTCACATCGTTGGCCCTTAATAGTGTTATGTTAACCATGACGTGCTATCGGATTCCTCTGAGACATAACAGATATTGTTTAGCATAGCACACAAGTCATGCATGTGATTAGGGTTTTCGCACAATTATTGTTTTAAGCATGCTTTAAAGTTTTGGACCGATTAAGGTGTACCTGGTTTCGTCACGGGTATCACAGTCTCCCCTGGTTAAGAAATTTCGTCCCCGAAATTTACCATGTCTAGCTAGGGGAAAAGGTGAGGGTATTTTCAACGGAATTCATCCTTCCGTTCCCAGGTGTATTCAGGTCCTTGTTTCGAGTTCCACCGGACTTTAACTAGTGAACTTTTGGGGTGCCTTAATTGTTTAACTTTGCCATAAACTATTTCTATCAGCTCCTCCACAAAGTGGAGTTTATCATCAACGTGTATGTCTTCCAAAGGTACCTGGGTGGCTTCGCCTGAAACGCACTTCTTTAAGTTTGAAATGTGGAAGATATTATGAATGGCACTAAGCTCGGTCGGTAGCTTAAACCGATATGCTACGGGACCTACCTTTGCTAGATCTCGTAAGGTCCAATGTATCATGGTGCTAACTTTCCGGACTTTCCAAACCTGATAACGCCTTTCCATGGCGATACCTTTAACAATACCCATTCACCGACCTCGAATGATAACGGTATTCTACGCACATCAGCCCAGCTCTTTTGCCGATCCTGAGCGGCTTTCAATCTGTTCTGAATTTGGTGGATCTTATCAGTCATTTCTTGTACTAGCTCAGATCCTGTCAGTTGGGTGTCACCCACTTCGGCCCAACAAAGTGGTGATCGACACTTTCGACCATAAAGCGCCTCGTACGGGGCTGCCTGGATACTAATGTGGTAACTATTGTTATAGGAAAATTCTACCAGTGGGAGATGTTTATCCCAACTTCCTCCGAAGTCCAGGACACAAGCGTGAAGCAAGTCCTCAAGTGTTTAGATCGTGCATTCCGAGTTGGCCGTCGGTTTGGGGATGGTACGCAGTACTCAGATCGATCCACATCCCCAAGGCTTCTTGTAACTTTTGCCAATATCACGAGGTAAAGTGGCTGTCTCGGTCTGAAATGATAGCAACCGGGACACCGTGTCTGGCTATTACCTCGTTAGTGTAGATTTCAGCCAACTTGTCAGTTTTATAAGTGGTGTGGATCGGAATAAAATGTGCGGATTTGGTCAATCGATTGACGATTACCCAAATCGCGTCATGACCACGAGGTGTTCTTGGGAGATGGGTCACGAATCCATCATGATTTGCTCCCATTTCCACTGAGGTATCTCAGGTTGTTGTAACATTCCCAAGGGTTTATGATACTCTGCCTTGACTCGAGCACACGTCAAGCATTGGCTTACATATTCTGCCACGTCCTTTTTCATTCCCTGCCACCAATAAAATTCGTTAAGGTCATGGTACATCTTGTCTGTACTGGGGTGAATCGAATACTTTGATTTATGAGCCTCGTCCATGATTAACTGTCTCAGTTCCGCTCTTGCAGGAATCCACACTCGATTCTAAAAATACCACACCTAATCTGTTTTCTTCACACAACTTTTCTCATTTCCGTGCAACCCTTCGCTTGGTAACTGGGGTTCCTCCAAGGCTTGCATCTGCGCATTTCAGATTTGCTCTTTAAGGCTCGTTTGCACAATCATTCCCAGCGCTCGCACTCGGAGGGGTTTAACTCGATCCTTCCTACTTAGTGCATCTGCTACCACATTAGCTTTTCCCGCGTGGTACTTTATTTCACAGTCGTAATCATTTAATAATTCCACCCATCTGCGCTGCCTCATGTTTAGCTCATTTTGGTCGAAAATATGTTGGATGCTTTTGTGGTCCGTATATATAGTACACCTCGTACCATATAAATAATGTCTCCATATCTTTAATGCGAATATAACCGCACCCAGTTCTAAGTCATGCGCCGTGTGATTCTTCTCGTGCACCTTTAGTTGTCTTGAAGCGTATGCAATGACTTTGTTCCTTTGCATTAGGACACATCCGAGCCCTTGCCGAGATGCGTCGCAATATACGACGAAGTCATCGTTACCTTCGGGTAACGTCAAAATTGGAGCCTCGCATAACTTTCGTTTTAACAGCTGGAATGCTGTTTCCTGATCCTCACCCCGTTCATACTTCCTATCCTTCTGCGTTAAGGCTGTTAACGATTGGGCAATACTGGAGAAATTTTCGATGAACCGGCGGTAATATCCCGCCAGTCCCATGAATTGGCGTATCTCTTTCAGAGATTTAGGCACAGGCCAATTCTGGATTGCTTCTATCTTACTTGGATCCACATGAATTCCATACGGATCCACCACATGTCCCCAAAATTGCACAGCTTGCAACCAGAAGTCGCACTTAGACAATTTAGCGTACAATTGCTCCTTCCGCAGTATCTCCAAGATAGCACGTAAATGATACTCGTGCTCGTCCTTGCTCTTGGAGTAGATCAAAATATTGTCGATGAGGAAGATGACGAACTTATCAAGGTATGGTTTACATACCCAGTTGATGAGGTTCATGAACACTGCAGGTGCGTTGGTTAGCCCGAAGGGCATAACCAGGAACTCGTAGTGACCATAATGAGTTTGAAAAACTGTTTTGGGGATATCGTCCTCTTGGACCTTCACTTGATGGTAACCCGATCGAAGATCTATCTTATTAAAATATCGGGCTCCTTGCAGCTGGTCAAAAAGATCATCGATCCATGGAAGAGGGTATCGAATCTTGATAGTGACCTTGTTTAATTCTCTGTAGTCGATGCACATTCGGAAACTGCCATCCTTTTTTTTACAAATAAGACTGGGGCTCCCCAGGGAGAGTAACTAGGACGGATAAAACCATGGTCAAGTAAATCATGTAGTTGCGTTGATAGTTCTTGCATCTCGGACGGTGCAAGACGGTATGGGGCTTTGTCGATGGGTGCGGTTCCCAGTAATAGGTCGATCCGAAACTCGACTTGCCGATTGGGCGGCAATCCGGGCAATTCCTCCGGAAACACATCTGGGTATTCATGCACTATCAGGATATCTTCAATATTCTTCTCGGCTGGTTCATCTGTCGTGACGCTAGCTAAAAACACGTCACATCCCTGTCGTATACACTCCAATACCTTGAGATGGGATATGAGGTTCAGCATGGTACCTAACTTCTCTCCCTGTACCATGATCACATCATCCGAGGACAAAGGAATTTTTACAACCTTCTGCTCACACAACACTTCAGCGCGATGATTGGACAACCAGTCCATTCCTATGACAACATCAAAACTGCCCAGTTCTACGGGTAAAAGGTCAATATAAAATTTGGTAATCGTTAAGGGTTATAGGCAGTTACAAATAAGTTGGGGACTAGTAATTGATTTCCCGTTGGCAAATTCGACGGAATACGGTTGTTTTAAGTCAATATCGGGTATATTGGCAAAAATGAAATAGAGACATAACTTCTATCGACATCCGTATCAAATAACACTGAAGCAAATTGATCGGAAACGAGGAACGTACCTGTGACCACATTTGGATCCTGGCGTGCATCACCAGATCCCATGATAAAGGCACGACCTCGAGCTGCATTCGAGGTAGATGCTTGACCTTGCGTATTCCTTCCTACTGTTTGTTGAGCTAACTTCGGGCAATTTTTCTGGAAATGCTCCGTACTGCCACATCCAAAGCACGTACGGGGGTAAGTAACCTATGGCGTTGGTTGTTGAGGTCGCTGCTGAAGAGGTTGAGGTCTTGGGGTTGGAAACGGGTTGGCCGGGGGTTTGGTTCCATGGACACCCTACAGTCTCGGGCATTGCCCATTCCTGTGACACCTTAAGCATATCACCGTTCGGCACGCACCATAGTGGTGCAAAGTGCACTTGTTGCACTTTGGGGCTTTTCCTTTGTAGCTACCAGAGTTACCAGTTGGGGTAGTCATGGCGTAACTCTGACTGGGAGCTTTCCCCCTTTTTGTTGTTGCTGCCCCTGCTTAACTACTTTCCAGGGTTCCTCACTTATTAATGGCTTGTTCTCCAGGCATTGTCAAAATCTTGCGCCTAACCATATCATATGTAACAGTACCTGACCTGGCTACCACTCCATGCATAGTCAGGTGTTCCACCGAGTTGATTATACTCCTCACTTCTGGGGCCAGTCCCCAGATATATCTTTCGATCCGCTTGTGTTCCAGGCGGACCATGTCTGGCAATATATATGCCAGTTCATTGAAACGATTAGTATAACCTGCATGATTAGCACCTTGCATCTGCAGGTTTTTGAATCTCGTTGGCCGGGCAGAACTTTTCCATCATTAGTGCCTTAAGATTGTCCCATGTCATAGCATTAATCGTGGCCTGCTCGCAAGATTGAACGATGGTGTTCCACCAGTTTAAGGCGTGGTCGGTGAAGGTACAAGTAGTATACTTAACCGCACAGTCACCGGGACAATTACTTATATTGATTACCGATTCCGACTTCTCGATCCATTTCACTAACCCATTCGGTCCTTCGATTCCACTAAATTCCATTGGTTTGCACTCCATGAAGTGCTTATACATACAGACTGGTCTAACATTGTTTTGATTATTGTTTTGGTTATCATTCTGACCTACCGGTCTGGGTTGCGTATTCGATTGCGGTTTAGCATTAATACTGGCGCTAACCTGCGCCCCGATCGTGGGGATAACTGCCTGAAGTTGTTGCGCTATCATTTGCGCAATTTCCGCCTCTGTCATTTGTGGTGCGCGTTTCGGGGCCATTCTATTATGAACAGTATATATGTATGCATCAATGTCACATGTTCCATTATCACATATCACACGATTTTATCGCACACATGAACCCACAACATATATATCAAAAATCATCATCATATATATCATAGCATGCGTCATCATACAACTGTCAAAATGTGCACATAGACTTAACCCATAAGGGCCAGCGCTTAAATGTGCAGTCAAAACTAGTCACCGAAGTGACGTACATACTCGATATAACAAAAGTACTAACTATGAAAACACGGAAACGCTACGACTACATCACCACCTCGACATGGACATAACCCAGTGCTTGGTAGGATGTGCAAAAGATATATCATATCTATCTAAACTGAAGAGAAAACAATACTACTAACGCCATAACCAACACGCCAAACCCACAAAACATGCCACCAGACCTACGATGGCACTAATGCATCCATACAACATCGCCCGAAACGGTCCTGATCATGATGAACATAACCCATACCCTGTTGTAATGCATTAATCGCCTGCTGTAACACAATCAGATATTCTCCCATCGACCTCCTATGCTACTCATCCTCGTCGCGCGCCATCTGTAACGCTGCGATCTGCTCAAACAAGAAGCCTATCAGACTTCTCTCGATGAGAGGAGCAGGTGCCTCCTGAGGAGGGAATGGTACGCCCCAAACAGGTGGGGAAGGCTCTCTAAACGGGCGAGAAGGGCCACCTCGCTCGTAGGTGTGAAAAGGAGAAAGGTCCTCCCTAGGTGGTGTGAAGAAACGGGCAGTGACCTGCTGCCGCGCTCCCATAGGTGTCGATATCGGGTGAACATGGGAGAGTGGTGGTGTAAAAACATGTACAGGTGTGGGTACCCTCCGACGAGCCGTCTGCCGGAGGCTAATGGTAGGTACCTTAAAAGAACTAGGTGAAGCTGGTGAGTAAGTGCTCGGGGTAGAAGGAGTATAAGGCTCAGGGGGAGTCTCTGGTGTAGGTAAACAAGGTGCTACCGTCTCCCACTCCCAATGCTCCGTAGCAGGAGTAGGGCTCCGGGGATAGGTCCTACCTGAACAACTACATCCGGGGTATGACTACGCTCCGAGGAGCTAGTAGGGTGGTGAGATGGAGAACGATAGGCGCTCGAGACCTCTCCTTTGCACCTGGTACGTGGTCTAGGGGGTAACTACCACAAAAGTAACTGGACTGATCCGGCTCGTTACTCGACGACAAAAGGGGCGTAAGCAGATCCTCCTCAGGATCGATCTCAGTACGGGACGCAGTATGATGACTCGAATGACGCGACATGGTACCTGTAGAGAAAGACAACATACAACACTGATTCTACTGACTGACATACCCGAAAATCAACATTCCAGAGATATACACACAAGCACGTATTGCATAAAATCTTGATTTTAAGATTTTAAAAATTATACATGGTCGGTGATGTTAGTAGACGCATCCCCTTCCTATCTCAATGACGTTCCCAGAATTCCCAAGTATGAGCAGATAAATTATTGTGTTCCGGACCACAATAATTTATTTGCCCCACAAGGCCATCCTAGTAATTGCCAAACAACTCAATCTCTAGAGGTTCTCAGTGGCAGGAAACTAAACTTGGGATTATAGTCTAGGTTCTTTAGGGTTACCTAATTCGCTATAACCGATGGCTCTAATACCATCTTTTGTCACACCCCGACTCGCAGCGGAAGACAATTGCGGGTGCGGCAGACACATGGTAGTTCCTCATAATTTAAAAACGTGATAACATATAAGAGGGAAGATCGGTTACAACATACTTAAAGTATCATATTACAAACCACAAGTTCAAGTACGGTACTACGAGCCACTACAACTCTTATTCAGCTACTATCCGCTACCCAAGCCATTCCATACGCACATTCCTTACTCCTGTTTAGTTTCACCTGAAATGCATGTTAGTTTTAAAAAGGGTCAGCTAAACGAGCCGGTGAGTTTCACTAGTTTGGTTGTTTCACAGCAAAATGTGTTAACAAGTTTAATTGCACGTGTCACAATCACATATGGAATTACACGAGTGCACAAGTGAAACCTTGACTGTTTTTACCGGACCGTGTCATCACAGACACCTCGGTACCTCGGGCCGTGTCACAACAGACACCTCAGCCCGCCGGACATTGTCACCACATACACCCCCAGCCTACCAACTGCGTTAGTTCAACGCCCCGTGTAGTTATGCCTAACAACATAATAAGTTTAGGACGCGTGCAGTTGCAGGTTTGCCGACACACAGTCCGGTCGTAGCAACTGGGTTTGTCAGACCAATAGTACTATCCACTGCCCATGGCTTATGTTAATCACTTGTAGTGGGGATAGTTCGTGTGTTAGGTAATTCACATCATCACAAGTTGGTGCAATTAACACAGTTTGTAACATGTAAGTCACCCCAGAAAACAATAAAACAGTTTAAAAGTGGGGGAGTGAAACTCACAGTGAAAGTAGTAGTCCCAAACAAAGAGTGGTCAATCAACTGGATCAACTTTAGTAACAAGCATGCAAGTGGGGACTTAAATCAGTATCTAAGTTGGTAATGGTTGTAACTTGGACTTGGTTATGAGTTTTCATCCTAGATTGAACCCATAGGGTACTGGTATGGTGATGGATGTCAGGGTAGTATCAGTATTCAGTTTGGCTTTCGAGCACCGTTTCACGTGCCAGCCACAATCAGTTGTTTAACATGTTCGGGTGATGGTAGGGGAATACCAATAGTGTCAACATGTTGTCGTTTAAGAAAGATTAACTTTTCATTAAGGGAGTTTGGGTGTTTGGGGAGTCTAGTTTGCCCAAAATTGTGTTTCCGTTTTCACCGTCGGGATTCTCCCGAATGGTGGTGGAACACACCCAGAGTATCCAGCTTGCCCTGGAACTTCCCAGAATACCTCCGGTGTTCCACTTATAGTCATCATAGGGTTCAATCCGTTCCCAGTTCCGGCAGGTTCGTTGTCCGGTAAACTGCCGAAATTAATTAAAAAATGTTTTAAAAGCCAAAAAATCGCATTCATTCTATATATTTTAAAATTCAGGAAATTTTTGTAGAAATCAGTAATAATATATAGATTCCAGGAAAAATATTTTGGGAATTTATAAAGTTATTTTTATAAATTAGATATTTTATTTGTAAAACAGTATTTAACCGAATAATTTACATCGCTTATCATCCGATGTCTAAAAATTCTCAAAATATTTCAGTAAACTCCTTGTATGCCCAGGAACTCCCTGAAAAAATTTGGGATTTTTCCGTTTTTGTTTCAGTGCGTTTACGGCTTGTGTGGTATGCTAAACAATATCTGTTATGTCTCGGAGGAATCCGAGAGCACGTCATGGTTAACATAACACTATTAAAGGCCAACGATGTGAGGTTTGTGTCCTTAGCCTGTAACAACGTGTTAAACGGGAGCTTTCCGTTTAACAGCGCATTAAACATTTAACGATGATTGTTAAGCCTTTGGTAGGGCTATTTTAGATTATGAGTTCACGAAACATATTAGTTATGTGCCATAGACCATGACATAAGATTTGAAGCCAATCGAAGCTTGGGCACGCAAAACGAAGCAGCTTCTCGGTTAGGGAAACGCCTTCGTTTTGAATACAACAAAAGGCAACCAAACATGCAAGGAACGGTCAATCAAGCTTAAAAATACTTAAACTACCCTAATACGAGCCTATTATGATTAAAACATAACCGTGTTCGGGTTTCGAGACGGTTATGCACGGTTTTTAAAACCGAGTCTTTTAACACTAAAACGCGAAAAAAAGGAGTCCGTTTTGCAAATCGAGGACGCGTGTGGGACCTGAAAACGAACCAAAACGCAAAACCAAAGATATACATCATCTTTTAACACGTAAAATGAAGCACGAAAAAGCAAAAGTGGGGTAGGGGTACCCCCTTGTGAACCGCCACCTTCCCCTTTTATAATAATTTCTTTTTCAATTTTTCTTTATTTTTCACAAGAAATTCTGCACTTCTTCTTCAACATCTCAGCTGATCATCCCTCTAACACAACCAAATCAAAGGTATACATAAAGTTTCATATGATTTTGATCATGATTTCTTAAGAAAATTGATCTAGACAAAGAAAACCCCTTTTAAACCATGATTTTGGGTGATTTAAACATGGTTTTTGGCTAAACAAGATCACATCAGGGATTCCTTGATGTTATATGGTAGCCAAGATCACCAAACTTCGGGTTTTGATACCCTAATCAACACCTAATCGACCAAAATCGCATAACAAATCGATTAACCAAAAAACAATGAAACAAAGCTTGATTGACATGAACTATGGCATGTTTGGATTGTGCTTGATGTGTAGGTACTGAATATAACACCCACACACTTCTGGACTCAAGAAAAACCCTCGGAAACGGAGCTTGCGCTAGGTATCTCACCCGAAACCCTGAATTAGTGTAGGCAGAATATTGTTTGGTCCATAAGTTTGTCTGTCGTGCTTGGATTGAGCTGAAATTTGGTGTGGTAATGTAGGGTACAAAAGTGGGGGAGTGAAACTCACAGTGTAAGTAGTACCACACCAAATTTCAGCTCAATCCAAGCACGACAGACCAACTTATGGACCAAACAATATTCTGCCTACACTAATTCAGGGTTTCGAGTGAGATACCTAGCGCAAGCTCCGTTTCCGCGGGTTTTTCTTGAGTCCAGAAGTGTGTGGGTGTTATATTCAGTACCTACACATCAAGCACAATCCAAACATGCCATAGTTCATGTCAATCAAGCTTTGTTTCATTGTTTTTTGGTTAATCGATTTGTTATGCGATTTTGGTCGATTAGGTGTTGATCAGGGTATCAAAACCCGAAGTTTGGTGATCTTGGCTACCATAACATCAAGGAATCCCTGATGTGATCTTGTTTAGCTAAAAACCATGTTTAAATCACCCAAAATCATGGTTTAAAAAGGGTTTTCTTTGTCTAGATCAAGTTTTCTTAAGAAATCATGATCAAAATCATATGAAACTTTATGTATACCTTTGATTTGGTTGTGTTAGAGGGATGATCAGCTGAGATGTTGAAGAAGAAGTGCAAAATTTCTTGTGAAAAATAAAGAAAAATTGAAAAAGAAATTATTATAAAAGGGGAGGGTGGCGGTTCACAAGGGGGTACCCCTACCCCACTTTTGCTTTGTCGTGCTTCATTTTACGTGTTAAAAGATGATGTATATCTTTGGTTTTGCGTTTGGTTCGTTTTCAGGTCCCACACGCGTCCTCGATTTGCAAAACGGACTCCTTTTTTTCACGTTGTAGTGTTAAAAGACTTCGTTTTAAAAACCGTGCATAACCGTCTCGAAACCCGAAAACGGTTATGTTTTAATCATAATAGGCTCGTTTAGGGTAGTTTAAGTATTTTTAAGCTTGATTGACCGTTCCTTGCATGTATGGTTGCCTTTTGTTGTATTCAAAACGAAGGCGTTTCCCTAACCGGGAAGCTGCTTCGTTTTGCGTGCCCAAGCTTCGATTGGCTTCAAATCTTATGTCATGGTCTATGCACATAACTAATATGTTTCGTGAACTCAAAATCTTAAATAGCCCTACCAAAGGCTTAACAATCATCGTCAAATGTTTAATGCGCTGTTAAACGGAAAGCTCCCGTTTAACACGTTGTTACAGGCTAAGGACACAAACCTCACATCGTTGGCCTTTAATAGTGTTATGTTAACCATGACGTGCTCTCGGATTCCTCCGAGACATAACAGATATTGTTTAGCATAGCACACAAGTCATGCATGTGATTAGGGTTTTCGCACAATTATTGTTTTAAGCATGCTTTAAAGTTTTGGACCGATTAAGTGTACCTGGTTTCGTCACGGGTATCACAAATACGAACCCCATATATAAATCCAAATATTTTGTATTCAATAAAATCTTGTATTTTATTGATGAGAATGCAAAAATGTCAATCGTTGCGCAAAGTTCAATCATTTTCGTGTTCGTTAAAGCGTTTTACGCATTTTTGTGAAAAGCGTAACGTACAACCGAATGAACCGACCTCCACGATATTTTCGGGCAAAATCCAAGTCACATATGCCTTAACAACTTTATAGAGCCTAAAAATTAGGTTAAAAGGGGTTAAAAGTGACAAAACGCGACTGAACAAGTCCAGGGGCCAAAGCTGCCAAATATTGAAAGTTTCTGCCCCTGCCCAATGCCATACGGACCGTAAAGGGGCACCACATATGGTCCGTAAAGGGTCCCCAACAGCAGAATTTTTGTGTGGCATTCAAGTAAACCATTATTTCGAAACCATGAGCATTCTAGCTGGTTTTGCCACTTCTTCCTGGTTCTTACACCTCACTAGACACTTGCAATCATCCTAGAACTATCCCTAACACTTGGCATCACCTTAAGAGCTTGGTTCAAGTATAGATAGCTTCCATATTTGCACTTTGTTCCTTGCTCATTTCACTTTCCTTCTCTCTATCTTCTTGGAGTTGTTTCCTGATTCAAGGAAGCCTCCTACTGAAGTTAATCTTCTCCTAGAACACAAATAAGTGTTCTTTCATAGTCTATTTCGTTTGTAGGCTAATTATTAGCCGAATGTCAAATATTTTGACTTTCTGTTTGACTTTCGGTTATGACCATTATGGTCAAGCAAATGTTCGATCCGAACGTGGCTATGTGATCGTATTTATGAAGGTTATAATCCCCTGGGATCATACCATCTAAAGATCACCATAAGTAGGTGAAATGGCGAGTCAATGTTTTATTAAATAAAAAGGTTAAAAATGTAAACCTTGCAAATTACGCTAATCAAGTTTCTAACTATTAAAACTTGAAGTTTTGACATTATATCAGTTTATAAAACATGTTAGGACATGTCAAAACATGTCCAACTCGTCATTTCTTGTTTAGCGCTTAATTCTATCTCGAAAGTCAAGCAGTTTGACTTTTTCTTTCACTTTCGATTAGGTCTGATTTAAGGTTCCATTATGATCATAATATAATGTAGCATAACCCTCTAAGGATATAATACATGATGATAACAGTGATCTGAGTTTTATGCAAGTTTCCGTTATTATGCCATACTTTGACTATTTTGACCTTTTTCTTAAAAATAAGGTTTTAAACACCAATGAACTTGCAAATGACTTAGGTACTAATATGTTAACATGTTTAATATATTTTGATGTTGCAAATCTGATCATAAACCGAGTTTTGGTATAATATCATAAATTATGCTTTAAAGCGGCCGAAATGCCCTTTCGGCGCATAGAATGGTTTTAAACATAATTTCTTATACCAAACTCATTACCTACTGATATAATATCATAAATAGGATATTTTGGGATATCAAGTCAGATTAAAGAACTGATTTTACGTACAAATTCTTGTATTACGTTCCTAAATGACGATAATGCCCTTAGGTAGATAAAATGGTTTTAATCATGATTTTCATATAAGACCTTTTTACCTACTGATGTGTTATACTAAATAACATATCTTGACCATATAAACCTGGTCATAACATTAGTTTTCATAAAACATCGCAAACATCGTCACTTAACGCCTTTTTGACGCGTAGTATGGTTTAAAACCATATGTACCAACCACGACTTGTTACCTACTGATTTTATAACTTATTTAAAATTTTTTTACAGTAGGTACATGTTATAAACTCAGAATCCCAAATAAGCTTTCAAAACTATATGTGAAATGACCAAAATGCCCCTACGGAGCATAGTTTGGTCTTAAACTATAAAACACACTTATGTTTTATTTCCTACTGATATTATATCATAAATAAAGTGTTTCACAAAATGTTTATGGTCGTGACATCAGATTATACGCAAGTTTCTTTTATACGTCGCTAAATGACCAAAACGCCCTTATGAGGCATTGTTTGATTTTGAAACCTTAACGGGCATACAAGTTGATATCCTACTGATATTATAACTTGTTTAAAATGTATTGGCATATGGAACTTGTTCATGACTCATCCGGTTACCCGTTATCGCTTATACGCATAAGGTTAGACTGAGGGTCCGTAGTACGGATCGTTCAGGCACTAATTTTGCAAACCTAAGGTAAACGTGCGGAATCCGTTTGCATAGGCGACAATGGATACAAGTTCTTTAATGTTTAATCACTTTTTCATTGATTAGTAGACGTTACAGATCCTGGAAACACTTGGACAGAGCTTCGCCGTCCAGTAGTCAAAATCTCTGAATCTTACAAATGAGAAACCAAAGACTCCTATATATAGTAGTACAAGTTCGCCCGGAATGAGACATGACCAAGTTCGGACGAACTTGTTCATGTGCTCTACAAGTTCGGACGAACTTGTCTTATATCACACATAAACTTAACGTTTCGCTCCGAATCACTGACTCGACGTAATATGATGACGTAGGCAACAAACATACGCATCAACAGACTCCCCCTTGGATGTTGCCGTAGTCATCATTCTTCAATTAAGTTCCTGAGTCTTTAATGTTCTCTTGATCTTTATTTCTTGAATAACTTTAACTTCCTTGATCTTCATAGCATCTACAATCCTTTTCTCTTTTCTTATCGAGCTTGTCTTTATAAAACTTTAATCACCATGCTCCCCCTTGCTTTGAGCTTTCTGGAATCTTCAATCAACGTGTTTTATCCAGCTCCCCCTTAAAATCAACTTCCTGTTTCAAAGCTCCTCTAACATTCAAATAAACATTTCAGATTCAAACTTTGAAATTTCTAAACACAACCATTTCAAATTTTAATCTTCTCATCAGTTTTAAACCCTCTCAGTTAATCAAGTCCAAATTAATGACCTTGAATATCTGATTCATGTGTCAAGTTCAACTTAATGATCTTGATTAAACCTTTTGACACGAAACTGGTGTATTTATTCAAATGTAAGTTTCAACTTAATGAACTTTTAAACATTTCAAATCAATTTGAAATTTTCAAGCTTTTGATCAGTAGCTTTAGATTTTGAAAATCAGCATTTCATCATCAGTGGTCTAAACTAAAAGATAATATAACCTTTTTGTTTTTATGTAATGAATATCAAACTCTAAGTATACAAACATATTTACAAACATATTTTTGTTGAGTTTGTGTTAAAGGATTATATCAGTTTTTAAGACATATCATTAGTACCATTGACCTCTTGAGACTTTAAGTTTTAAACAAATTTACCTTGATTGTCGATATGTTTGTCCTCTAAAACTTCAACACATTTCTCAATTGTTCCAAGATACGTTATGTAGAATTAAGAAACTTGACTTAACTATGGTTCTCATCTCAGAATATACTCCCGCATCAAGATTCCCTAGAATTCATCTTACAGGTGAATATAGCATAATTGATATTTGTATCTGGGTTATGCGAGACCTTGAGAGCTCAGGTTAGTACACCGTACCGACAGAGAGATGAAGGCTCGACTTATAAAGTAGTGTTCCAAAATGGAATCTTTTTGTACTGCAATTGTAGTATCTTTCGATATTTTCATTGAATGCAGTTTTAGAGGATTTTTGCAAAAGCATTATAGAAGTTCTAGGCCATTGCTTACGCAAAATCAGAAGAACTTGTATAATAACCCAGATATCAACCATCTATAAAGACATCGTATCTCAGAATCAGACAATCTCTCAAACGAAATTTCGGAGTACTAAGTCCATATATCCGAGAGATGTTAATCCACAAGTTAAGCAGTTGTAAAATTTAGTTTATATCTCAGAAACAATTTATTGAACGTGTAAAGCCTATCGACACGTCAACAATAAGACTTGTTTAAACTTTTAAACTTTACAAATCTTTAGCATACTGTGATAGTCCACTAATGTACTATCATTTCCTTTTATCCACAAAACTATTTGTGTCTTTTTCAATATTTTTGTACTTTTCGTATTTAATATGTTTTTGGATTTTCTGAAAATTTTTTCTCCCCCTAAAATTCAAAAACATATTTTTGTTATTTTTTGATTTTTGGAAAAACATTGACCAACCGATGAGAATCATTTCCATTCTCCATCCATTACTGCTTCACAAATTGCTTTTAAATCCTCTCCCCCTCATGATGACAAAAACCTTGACACCATTATGTTAATAAAACATTTATATCCCCAGGTTTGTATGTTCAACAGTATGGGTTCTATGATATTTTTCAAATTTTCTTCAAAAATTTGTAAAATTTTTCAAGTAAACGTTATAAGAATGTATTTTCGAAAAATTTTCTCCAAAAATTTTCAAAAATTGTAAAGTAAACGTTATTTGAGATTCAAATTTTGTAAAAATGGCCTATATATAAAACTTGTTAACCCAGCCCTTCGTCTTCAATGTGTGCCACGAAACTCCGTTCTCTGTAATTTGCTTTCTTCTTAGAAATTCCTGCACAAAAATTCACACAATTAGTTGAGTAGAGACACCCAAGCATTTTTAGCCTTGGGCGTTATTTCTTCAATCTTAATTTTGAATTTCTTTTCACAATCAGGTTTATTAGAACTTTCTCAAGTTTTGGAAAGTCCTCTAAACTTTCAATTTTCACTGATTGTGTCACTTTATTTCCTTTGACCAACCATGATTGATTTTTCGTTAACGCTTTCTTGAAATACAATGTAGAAACTTTTTGTTCATTACTATTCAAGGATTCACCAGTTTCAAAATTTGAAAACTTAGTAATAACTGGTTTTACCTTGTTAGTAGTTTCTGTAAATTGTTTCAAAACCTGAGTTTGTATTTTCACATCTTCAAAATTTTTCTTATCAATATGAACAAGTTTAGGATTAATTTGAAAACATTTTCTAGCAATGTGTCCAGTTACTCTACATCTATGACACTTCCTGTTCTCGTACTGATCCTTTTTAGCAAACAATACACTCAAATCATAACATTGATTTGATGTATGGTAACCATCTTTCCTGTTTCTTCTAAAAGCATGATTTGATGTTGAAGCATTGTGGTCCGACCTGCACCACTTATTTTCAGATTTTTGTGAATTTTTATAATGATTGGATGATCGTACCGATGAGCTTTTATGTTTCTTTTGAAAAATTTTAGAACTTTGTTTTTCCTTTTGTTTTCTTTCTCCATTCTTCTTAGAAGGTATTTGCATTGAACATTCACCTTTTTCAGTAGATTGTAGAACAGTTTCCTGAAAATTTTCTTTTAGTTTTAAAAATATTTCATTTTTCTCCTTTTTAGTACTTTCATCATCGTATCATCATCATAATTCTCAATTATGACCTTGTCATAATTTGTGACTTTATCACTTATTGGAATTTCTTTTTTATTTTCATTGATCAGTTTTGGACATATATGATCTAACATTAATGAGGACGTCACAAAACCTTTCAATAACTTTTCTGAATTAACAGCTTTATTTTTAACAGTCTCAACTTCTTTTTCAAGTTGAGAAATTTTCTCAATATAAGAATTTATTTCTTTTTGATTTTCTATATTTAATTTTTCAAAAACAATTTTTTCATTTTTAAACATTTTTATTTCATTTTGAAAATCTACTACCATTTGTAATTTTTATTTTCTAAAATTTTTATTTTGTTTTCAAAATTCTTTTCATTTTCTTTTAATTTTTTTATTTTCTAATATCAAACTCTCAATCTCACTCAAGAGTTTGGCATTATCTTCCCGATAGATATCTACATCATAAACTGGGCAGACTGGTTTAGAACTTGAAAATCCATTTGTAGATGTAATTGAAAGTTGAGCTTCACAGTTTTTAACCACTACATTCTCTTCTCTCTTCACCTGATCATTCCTTTGATTACTGACAAGTTCAGATTTCTTTAGCAATTCCACTTCATATTTCTCTAACTTGGCAATGAAAGTAGAAAGCATGAAATGTTCCCAACTTGGACTTTCCTTTAGTACAATTAAGTATTTTGTCCACACACCCTCCGGAAGTACATCAGCCAACTTGTCAATGTACTCTCTTTCTGTTTTAAGAAGATCTTGTTTTGTCATCTGAATCTTCAACTGACAGAAGCGTTTTATCATTTGTTTCATTGATTCGCCTTTGATCATTGTGAAGATGTTAAACTCTTTCATGATTAGAGCCTTCTTGCTCTTGATCGTCTCAGCACACTCAAGATATTTAGCACGCATAGCATTCCACAGCTTTTGTGCCGTATCACATTCTGGTAGCAAAATCAAGATATCTTCATTTATCGATTGCTGTAACAAACTGATCATCTTCTTCTCATGGACATATGCATTATTCTGTTCTGGTGTAAACTTTAATACTGCGAGAATAGCTCCATGTTTATCAACTTGCCATTTAAATCCAGTTTTAAAGGCAACCCAAACGTGGAAGAAACTTATTTTTACCCAGCTCTCGAATTTTCCTTTCCAGGCTTCATACTCATATATATTCATCAACATTGGCGGCTTCACGGACCCCATTTCGTTTTCCAAACTAATCTGTCATTCAAAAACACTTGAAAAATGATTAGCAAACAGACAATTTTAGTAAAATTTGACTTTTTAAACAACAATATTAAGGTATCGGTTTGCTAAAAACGTTTAAAATTTTTCAGAAAACTGTTTTTACCAGATTAGAGCTTTAAACTCGTCTCGTCAATACAAACTAACGATTTGTATTGACGAGATGAGTTTAAAGCTCTAATCTGCTAAAACAGTTTCCGAAAAATTTTACACGGTTTTTAGCAAACTGATACGTTAAAATTGTCGATTAAAAAGTCAAATTTTACTAAAACTGTCTGTTTAATAATCATTTTTCAAGTGTTTTTGAACGACAGATTAGTTTGGAAAACGAAATCGGGTCCGTAAAGCCGCCAATGTTGATGAATATATATGAGTATGAAGCCTGGAAAGGAAAATTCGAGAGCTGGGTAAAAAATAAGTTTCTTCCACGTTTGGGTTGCCTGTAAGATGAAATCTAGGGAATCTTGATGCGGGAGTTTATTCTGAGATGGGAACCGTAGTTAAGTCAAGTTTCTTAATTCTACATAACGTATCTTGGAATAATTGAGAAATGTGTTGAAGTTTAAGAGGACAAACATATCGACAATCAAGGTAAATCTGTTTAAAACTTAAAGTCTCAAGAGGTCAATGGTACTAGTGATATGTCTTAAAAACTGATATGATCCTTTAACACAAAGTCAACAAAAATATGTTTGTAAATATGTTTGTATGTACTTAGAGTTTAATATTCATTACATAAAAACAAAAAGGTTATATTATCTTTTAGTTTTGACCACTGATGATGAAATGTTGATTTTCAAAATCTAAAGCTGCTGATCAAAAGCTTGAAAATTTCAAATTGATTTGAAATGTTTAAAAGTTCATTAAGTTGAAACTTACATTTGCATAAATACATCATTTTAGTGTCAAAACGTTTAATCAAGATCATTAAGTTGAACTTGATACATGAATCAGATTTTTAAGGTCATTAATTTGGACTTGATTAACTGAGAGGGTTTAAAACTGATGAGAAGATTAAAATTTGAAATGGTTGTGTTTAGAAATTTAAAAGTTTGAATCTGAAAATTGTTAGAGGAACTTTGAAAAAGGAGGTTGATTTTAAGGGAACTGGATAAAACACGTTGATTGAAGATTCCAGAAAGCTCAAAGCAAGGAGAGCATGGTGATTAAAGTTTTATCAAGACAAGCTTGAGAAGAAAAGAGAAAAGGATTGTAGATGCTATGAAGATCAAGGAAGTTAAAGTTATTCAAGAAATAAAGATCAAGAGAACATTAAAGACTCAGGAACTTAATTGAAGAATGATGACTACGACAACATCTAAGGGGGAGTTTGTTGATGCATATGTCTTTTGCCTACGTCATCGTATTACGTCGAGTTAGTGATTCGGAGCGAAACGTTAAGTTTATGTGTGATATAAGACAAGTTCGCCCGAACTTGTAGAGCACATGAACAAGTTCGTCCGAACTTGGTCATGTCTCATTCCGGGCCAACTTGTACTACTATATATAGGAGTCTTTGGTTTCTTCTGAGCAAACTTGCTGATCAAGTCCGCTCAAACTTGTCAAAATTTGATCAAGTTCGCCCGAACTTGTCCATGTGCTCTACAAGTTCGGGCGAACTTGTCTTATATCACACATAAACTTAACGTTTCGCTCCGAAACACAGACTCGATGTAATATGATGACGTAGGAAACAGACATATGCATCAACATAGACTTACGTAACTAGATCACATAAGTTTACCGAAACGGGTTTAACCTTATCATTTTATTCTCAAATTCTAGAATGTTAATAGTTTACCCATATTATGCAAGTCCTAGTACTTATTGGGTCTAAACCACATTCTATTTTGTATATGCTTAATCTAGTGAACCTATTCTTAAGTATTGGGTCACATCTAAAGGGACTACCTTTGGCCCGTATACATTCGAACAGATAATAAATCTGTTCATTCCAGACTACAGTACCCCCCAGATAATTGGACTTGGGTTAATAGTACTTAGACTTGCGACTTTTTGTTAAATTATAATCGTATTGATTGGAAGTTAGCAAAAAGGTAGATGCTCTTAACTTATTTTAGATTTAAACTTGGGATGGCAATTATGCCACTTGGAGTGAGTATTACTTAAATAAATCGCCTATGATTGCGTATAAATGTAAGAATCTGGTTTATTCCGTTTTACTTGATAACTGAAATGATTGCGGGTTAATGGTACCGTGTCTGGACGTCCTGATGGGTCAATCAAGTATGTAAATCTGTTAACAAGAATAAATCCCAAGAAATATTTAAAAGATCACCTACGGGTTTTCTCTATGTATAAAACTCTTTTTGAAAAACTGTTTCCCAAAGAGTCAGTTATTTGTATTTACCAGCGAAAGCTGACATATTTATCAAAAGATTGAACCGCATGTACCTAACCTTGTTATAGGCTGGGAATCCGGGTCGGCTAGAATGAAGGCTAAGGAATTTGCAACTCCTGATGCTTAAGGTCTATGATGTGTAAAGCTCTGTTTTTTAGATCCTGCCTGTGGGCTTGTACTGAACGCTTGTAATATATATATATATATATATAATATATATATATATATATATATATATATATATATATATATATATATATATATTCAAGCTTTAGCGAGTTCAATATTTACTCCAATACTTCCGCTGCATATTATTATATTGTGATAACTGTTATCCAACCGTCACGATTATACCCACCCGGGCCCACCGAGAAATCTGGGTGTGATAGAACTGTTCTATTTATAGTACAAACGAAACATCTGAGGAATCTAAGTTGACGTCACCCAGACAGCGACATATAACGACCTAACAAACTTCTAAAATCTACTAGCTAAAATACTGTTACATTGATAATAAGTAAACTCTGTTAAGAATCCTCTGTTGAGCTTTACCCTCTGTTGGTCTTTAATATCTGTTGAGTCATAGCAGACATTAGCTTCATCAGACTTTAGTCTTCACAACAGAGGTTCTCTTTGGCAGACCTTTGGCTTTTAAGCAGAGCTTCTCTTCAATAGATCTTGTAAACAGACTTTAGCTTGGACATACTTTAGAGTAGCAGATGTTGAGTCTTTTTGTTTAGGGAGAGCAGATCTTCAGAGCATTGTTATTTGTGATTAGATGTTATAGATTATTTCGGCTTTCCAATCATCTGTTCTTTTGTAGGGTCCACTAGATCCAATAATCTCCCCATAGAACAGATGATGCCAAAACATTACTTTATTTCTGATCTTTATTTCTCATCAGCATTTCCCTGATTTGGCCTTTGAATTGTAACTCAAAGTTCTGGGAAATCATATCTTCAAAATCCCTTTCTAGTTCAAGGTTCAACAGATCTTGGAGGTCACCTGCATCCAGACCATATGCATCCTCCATTCTTATCCTTTGAACATCACCATCTGATCTGAGCAAGGTCAATTCATGGGTGTCTAAGGATGACTTCCACTTTAGAATATTTGAATCAGATGATTTTCTTGGGTGAAGAGTTATTTCTGATGAGTTTGGTGATTGTGGTCTACTGACAAGATTTATACGTGTTTCATGTAGTTTGTCACTGACGAGATCTGTGTGGTAAAGCAATTGGTTCTTCAGTCCCTCTTTCCTGTGTTTTTCATACATTTTATCATCATCCTCAGACATCTGCTTCTGCCTTTTTGCTTGATTTAAGGTAGCTATGGATAAGCCAGATGTTGAGGTCTGCATTTTTAAATGTAAGGGTCTGTTGAGGGAGAACCACTGTTGGATACACTGGCTTCTTTGGAACTGTAGGATCCTTTTCTCTTAGTTTTTCTAGTCTTTTGTAAGTTTCAACAACTCTTGACTCTGACCATCTTAAAACAGACCCTGCATTACCATACTTAGCAGCAAACAACTCTTCTCTCATTCTCTTTAGCTTCAATGCCTTGTTTTGATCAGCTTGTTTATATTTCTTCCAATCTGGAGGAGTTGGCTTTTGTGAAGGGTCATTGAGCATCTTTTGAATTCTGTCTATTTCTTCCTTGAGAGCATCTGTTGACCAATCTTTGAACTATTCTTTGGTTGCTTTGTATGGTTTATATTGCATGATATGATCAAGGTAATCTTGTCTCAGTTCTTTATCAAGCTCAGCATTTGTTGGCTTATCAGACATGGACTTGCTCAGGTCCTTAGCAAAATCTTCTTTCTCACCTTGCTAAGTTCTAGTGACAAGATTCCCTGAGCAGTTCTGTCATCCTTCCCTTTGCACATCTCCTTTCCAATATTATCAGCCTATCTTGTTTTTATCTTCAAATACTTATCTAATTTTTTAGGCTTTCGATAACTAAAGAGAGATGGGTAGGATCTTTGTGATGGATCCTCAATTATATAAAAGGGCTCAATTTCACCTTTGACAGCATGAATTTCTAGAGGATACTAAGTAGCCAGTGGAATGATTGATGGTGGTTGATAGGATGGATTTGAAGTGGATTTTGGTGGAAATGATAAGATTGGTGTGGCTTGAATGGGGGCAGATGATAAGGAAATTGGTGATCAAATCTTCTTATCATCTTCTTGCACAACAAAAGTTTTTCTTTTGTGTGAATTTGATTTTAGGTGAAGGTGGGCGTGTTGGAATTCTAGGTGGTGTGGCCAGTGGTTGTGTAGATGTGGGAAAGATTATCATGGTAGTGGTTTGTGGAACATCTGTTGATACATATGTTGTACCAACATCTGTTGTTTGGGTTGTTGGTGATTTTGGAACATTTTCTGGTACATCTGTTGTACCAGCATCTGTTGGTTGATTTGGTGATGCTGATGGTTTCTTTTTAGGTGATTTTTGTGGTGAATGTTTGGTTTTGGCTGTAGCAGAGGATACACTTCTTGTAGACCTAGTAGTGGTTTTAGAAGGGGTGGTGATTGATTGTCTAACATTTCTTGTTGACTTTCTCCTTTTTGAAGTGCCAATATCTTCTTTTTCCATATGTTTAGCATATTCTTCTTCAATTAACCTGGAAGCTTTGCTTTTGAGTGTATCTTGCCTTCTCTGCTTTTCTAAGGCAATCTCTTCTGCTATCTTGATTAGGGTCTCATCAATCCCTTTTTCAGTTGGAACATCTGATGCCTTAGCAGAGGTTTTGATTGGAACATACTCTTGCTTTTGTTGTTGCACCTTTGATGGTTTTCTTGTGAAGAAGGCTGCAACTTTCTCATCTTATCATTATCCCCCTTTTTGGCATCATGTTCTACTTCTTCTTAAAGTACTGTTGGAGGGGCAGAGCCAGTAGTCTGTAATAAATGGTCTATGATGGCCTTAATATTAGCTTGTGTAACCTTGTATCTTGCCTCGACCATGTTTCTTATTAATTCTATGTGAGTGTTGTGGTTGATGCCAGCCAAATTCCTTTGAGCTTGGATAATTGGTTGCACTGATTTCCATAGCTCATTGGCAATTTGCTGAGTTGGAGGTTGACTTTGTGAATTCTTCAATAGTTGTTTCATCATGCATTCCATTTCCTCCATTGAGGATTCCATAGAAGTCATTCTCTCTGTCAAATCCTTGTATCTTAATTCATCACCTAACTTAATAGGATCATCTGAATTCCTACTAGAGGTAGTTGTATTTAGATCCATAATAGGAGAAGACTCCAAATTATCAAACCCAAATGCCCCTTTTTTCTTGGTACTGGGGACTTCCAACTTATACAAAGGTTACAATTGTATCCTCAACAGTTGCTGCCTTCAAGGAAGACTTATAGACTAAACCATTGTCCAACTGAAACATTGTTGTGTCATCAGTTGTAGTGGCTGCTTCACTTGAACTACCACCAAGAGATATGAGGAGTTTTGATTTGTAGAGCCATGATCGGAGATGAAAGTGAGGAGTAGTGAAGAAGATGGTAATGGAAACCACTTTTTAAGAATTTTGAATTCAAGACGGCAGTGTAAACTCTGATTGGATAGAACAAGGATATTTATAAAGGGAAAAAGTGAATGCTGACATGGCACGTCCGTTTGAAAAATCTGATGGCTAACATCTGTCCATGTGGTAACCTCTGTTGTGGTAATGGATGACAGTTGTTAGATAACCTCTGTTGGAAAGCAACAGAGGTTGGGAACAGTGGATATGAACAGTGCCTGATTTTAGTCTATAAGAGGATAGACATCAGAGGTTAGGACAAACAGCGGTTATTCATAATAGAGGCTATGAACAGTGGTGAATGAGAACAGAGGATACCTTTTAACAATGGGTAGATTTTAGCCAAACAGAGGTTTTAGAAACAGTAGTTTAGAACAGACTTTAAGGATCTTTGAAAAAATTTCAATTTAAGCTATTTTTAAGGATGGATTTTGGATTTTCTAAGAACATTTTAATGCTTTTTATTCATGGAAAACAAGATTTTGCTTTTAATCCATGTTTAGCATGCCAATCCTAGAGATCAAGCTTTCAAAGGTAGACGTGTCTAATGCTTTTATCAACACATCTGCTAGCTGATCCTTAGTTGGAACATGATGTAGAGAAATCCAACCATTTTCATAGCAATCCTCACAAGGTGATGTCTGATGTCAATGTGCTTGGTTGTTGAATGAGAGACTGGATTTTTAATGATGTTTTCAGCTTCTTGACTATCCAGCATGAGAGGAATCTTTAAGGCAGTTACACCAAAATCCACCAATTGGTTTTGAAGCCACAAGAGTTGAGCAATACAGCTTGCAGCAGTAATATACTCAACCTCTGTTGTTGATGTTGATACTACAGCTTGCTTTTTTGCTTTGCCAAGAAACTAAGCAATTGCCTAGAACTGGCAACATCTAGAAGTAGACTTCTTTGGAGCAGGACAACCAGCAAAGTCAATGTCTAAGTAACCTGAAAACTCAATATTCCCATTAGCAGGATACCAGATACCAAGTGTGGGAGCACCTTTTATGTATCTGAATATCCTTTTCATAGCTATAAGATTTGACTTTCTAGGTGCTTACTAGGATCTTGCACAGACACATGTGGCAAACATGTTGTCTGGCCTAGATGCAGTTAGGTACAATAATGACCCAATCATGCTTCTATTAAGTGTTTGATCAACCAAGTCATCTTTATCATCAGCAGTGACCAGCTTTGAGGTGGCATGGGTGTACTACATGGTTTACAATCATTCATATCAAATTTGGTTAATAGTTCTTTGACATATTTGCTTTAATGAATGAACGTACCATTTTGCAATTGCTTAACTTGGAGACCAAGAAAGCATTGAAGTTCACCCATGGCACTCATCTCAAACTCTGTTGTCATGAGTTCCCTAAACTCTTTACACATGGAATTACATGTGGATCCAAAAATGATGTCATCCACATAAATTTGGAGAATCATCAAATCCTTTCCTTTCCATTTTAAAAACAATGTTTTATCAATTTTACCTCTTGTGAAGCCTATGATTAAGAGAAAGGTGGATAGAGTTTCATACCAGGCCCTTGGTGCTTGTTTCAAGCCATACAAAGCTTTATTAGACTTATAGACATGATCTGGATAAAAGGCATCTTCAAAACCATGGGGTTGGCATACATATACCTCTTCCTAGATCTACCATAGAGAAATGCAAATTTAATATCTATTTGATATACCTTGATGTTGTGGTTGACAGCAAAAGCAAAAAACAATCTGGTAGCCTCTAATATTGCTATAGGAGCAAATGTTTCATCTTAATCAATGTCTTTTTCTTGTCTATAGCCTTGAACCACAAGCCTAGCTTTGTTTTTTTATAACAATGCCCCTTTCATCTGTTTTGTTCTTGAAGACCCATTTTGTACCAATTGGACATTCAACCTTAGGTAATGGTACAAGTTCCCATACTTGTTGTCTCTTGAACTGTAGGAGCTCTTCCAGCATGGTCTCTACCCAACTGTTGTCTTTCAGTGCCTCTTGGTACTTGACAGGTTGTGTGAGTGATAGAAAACCAACAAAAAGACAAATGTATTGGGATTGACTTCTTGTGAGTACCCCTTCATTGATGTTGCCAATAACTTTATTTGGTGGGTGATTTTTAAGGAGATTAGATCTCCCTTGTATGGAATGATGGCATTTAGAGGTAAAGGCTGCATACGAAAATCATCTGAGCTAACATCTGTTGGAAATTTTGAAGAGTCAACAGATGTTTGGAATGGAGGTGGAGGTATGGGTGGGATAGGTGTAAAAGTGTGTTGACTTTTATCCATGGATAGTGGACTTTTATCAATAGTGGAGTGACTACATGAGGTGGCAGAGGTTTGAGGATCAACAATTGTTGATGCAGCAATGACACGGTTTTGACAGTTGTTTTGAACATTTGTTCCGCTGGTTGTGGAAGTGACTTTATATTGCGGGATCACAATGTCAAATCCATAATCTTGATAGGAAGGCAGTGGTGTACCTACATTGTTAGTCTTGACAGACACATCTTCAAATGTAAAATTTTCTAAGTCAAACAATTCGGCAGGATTTGCTGGGATTTTTAAAGAAGAAAGTTCAATGAACTTTACATTCAAAGTCTCTTCTACACACCTAGTCCTTATGTTAAACACTTTGTAGGCTTTGGCAGTAGCTGAATATCCTAGAAAATAACCACTTGCTGAAAATTTTGAAATTAAATCTTTTAAGTTTAAAATGAAGCATGGGCAGCCAAAGATTTTGAAATAAGAGATCAGTGGTTTAATTTTGAATAGAGTTTCATAAGCAGTCTTTTGATGTCCGGGGTTAATTAAAACTCTGTTTTGCACATAGCAATAGTGTTTACTGCCTCTGCCCAAAAGGATAATGGTAAACCTGAATCTGCAAGCATTGTTCTGGCAGCCTCAATTAAGGTCCTATTCTTTCTTTCAACCACCCCATTTTGTTCTAGTGTCCTTGGGATGTTGTACTGCCTTACAAACCCTTTTGATAAACAGAAGTCATCCAACTCGTTATTTTTAAACTCTGTTCCATTGTCACTCCTGAAGATTTTTACTCGCAGATCAAATTGCTTTTCAACTTTTCTTACAAAGTCCTGCAAAATACATGTAGTCTCATCTTTGGAGTGCAAAAAATAAGTCCATGTAAACCTTGAAAAAATCATTAATTATGACAAGACAATACCTCTTCTTTTTAAGATTCATGATCTGAACAGGGCCAAACAAGTCCACATGTAACAATCATAAACACTGACTTGTTTTGGACTCATCAATGGATTTGAATGAACTTTTATGTTGTTTACCTTTTAAACAGGAAACACAATGTTCATCACATGTGAACTATTTTGGTGGAAGACCTCTTACCAGACCTTGTTTTGAGAGTGTGGTGATAGTTTTGAGATTTGTGTGACCAAGTCTTCTATGCCATAGTTCTGTCTCTTTGTTAGAGGCAGCTGAGAACAGACAAGCATTAGACATTGGTTTATCTTTCAGCATATCTACCAC
This sequence comes from Scalesia atractyloides, assembly GCA_947069175.1. Classification (NCBI taxonomy): domain Eukaryota; kingdom Viridiplantae; phylum Streptophyta; class Magnoliopsida; order Asterales; family Asteraceae; genus Scalesia; species Scalesia atractyloides. Next base: position 47,251,063 of record CAMTDV010000017.1, on the reverse strand, counting down.
ATACACATTGCCGCTCCTTTGAGCAACAAGCTGTGTTTTGCTCCCGGCTATGATTTCTTTAATCTTTTTCACCACATCTGGACCAACAATCTTACATGTTTCCTTAGTGAAGAATGAACCATAGCCTTTGTCACTCATTTGAGACACACTAAGGAGGTTAAATTTCAGATTGTCAATAAGATTCACATTTTCAAAACTTGAGTTTCCTAACTTGGACTGTCCTAGACCCTAACACTGTTCCTTTTGAGTTGTTACCAAAGGATATATCACCCCATCATGTGGGAAGGGTTCTACATCCTGTCATGTGCCTATAGCCTCCACTATCTACATTCCATAAACTATCAAGACATGCAGAAGCTCTCTACACATCAGTAATAAATTAGTTTTCGTGAGTGTCCAAAGCCAAAATGGCTTTGGATGGGGTCACAGACGTTCCAGCCTCAAGTCCAGGAGAATAGTCAGAGTTTTGAACAGATACTTGAAACATTTGTTGTGCACCATTTCCTGTCAAGTGGTTGTAACCATGAGGATGCTTGATCACTCTTGGTTTTGAAGGTCTTTTGTAGGCCTCATAACCATGTGGTACTCTTTGATAAGGTGGTTGGCCATATCCTCTTGGAAATTGGTTTGCTGGTGGTGCATTTGTTACTAGAACCTCTCTGTGAGCAGAGGTTACATTCAGTTGTTTTTGTAACAGATGTTTGGACTGGGACAAAGGTCTATTTGGACTTTGCTTTTTCAGTACTAGCCTGTGAACTCTCAAATGTTTTTGATTTATACTCATTTTTTCAGACATCAAATTTTTTTAGATAAATACTGAGGTGTATAAAATGCAACATATAAATTACATCAAATGAGGCATAAAACTAACCCTTTTCTAGTACTAATATTGGAAAAAGCACATTTTTTTGTTCCTTTTGAATTTACATGACCAAATGAGCTTAAAAGAACAAAAGAAGCATATAAGCAGCCAAAACCAACATAAATACAAGAAGAAGGAATAACGCAACATGCATGACCCCTCAGCAGCACCCCAAAGACAAAATCAAGAAAACAGAAGCTGACCACAGGGCCGTGCCCAGCCAGGCATAGGGAGTGGTCAGACCTTACACTTAAAGACAAAGCCTGCAGAAGCTTCTATGCCCACCACGGGGTCGTGCCCAGATCACCATGGGGCGTGGTCAGACTCTAAGATTTGCACAATCTTGATACTACAGCGAAGAGTTGACCACGGGGCCGTGTCAAGGAGCCACGGGGGCGTGTGGGGCCCTCTGCTGACAGCTGCAATTAATGAAGGAAGAGAAGAAGACGGCCACGGGCAGTGCCCACTGGACACGGGGCCATGGCCAGGGGACTGTTCTGACTATAAATAGGGGTGCTTGGTTCACTTCAAAGGCATCCCTTGGCAAACCACTTCTCTCTCACTTTGCCACCATTCCACCACCACTACAACACCAACACCCACAACCATCATCCATCTATCACTTTAGAGTGTGTAGTAGTCTCGGGATCCAAGATTCATTGTAAGAGTTCTTGTCAAACAAAGGCCATGCTTGGCTAATCTGTTACATCACTTGGTGAAGACAAGTCTTTATTGTATTACTTTTGATTTTTAATCTTTTGGCACTTTTTAATTATATATGTATTAATGACTTTAATAAATAGTTTCTTATGTTGAAAGTGAATTTTCCTAACCATTTCTTCATGATGTCATTGATTTGCTCATTATTGTCTTTACGGTCTATATAAGGCGTGTTAACTACTTGGAAGGGGGTTAGAAGGATGGTTTGGTAAAGTTCTTGTCTCGTTCAGTGTATAGATCCTGTGAGGACTTGGTTCAAGCTTACTAGGACCTCCTTCAATGCCCCAAAGGTATTGGATGGCGGGGGTGCGGATAGCTTGAACCTTTCATATGTAAACTACTATTAAAACATTAAACCGGCTTCTTGGGATTGTATCCTTGCTGAATCAAACCACTTAGCCGCGGGTAACGTCACATTCAAAAGAGAGGCCTGCCGCTTTTCGCATTAATAACTTATTTAGTTATCTTTCAGTATTCCAACCGTTTTGGATTGTATCATTACTGACTCAAACCACTGGGTTGATGGTAATGTCACCTTCAAAAGAGGGGCCTACTACTTTAAATAAGATAATCTCTTGAAAAGTCCGAAAGTGCGAAAATCATCAAAGGATACACTAAAAAGGAGTTGGATCCAAGTGATTTTATCTTGTCTATTTGTATTCATTTAATTTATCTTTTAATTTTTAGATTTATTTTTATGTTTAAATCTTTTATCAAAAATTTAGAACGATTAGAGGTTAACGATAAACCGGTATTAAAAGCTCCTGTGTCCTTAGACCTCCGTATCTTACCAACACTATACTACGTTCGTGATGGGTGCACTTGCCCAAGTGTGTGTTTAGTGTTATTACAATATCGTGTTTTATAAATTTAAAATTTGAATAATGCGTAAAACGGACTTAAAATATTAACAAAATCATATCACGCTCGACATGCACCAAGTTTTTGGCACCGTCGTCGGGGACACATGGATGTTAAGAAAGTTTAAAATCGGCGGCATAATTATTTTTAACATTTTTATTTTATTTTTAGGAAGTTTTTTAATTTAGCAAATTCTACACTTTCTGAAGGCTGCAGCACGGGGTCGTGTCCAACCAACACGCCCCCGTGTCCAATAACAGCAGCAACAAATCTATTTTAAGTCAGACAGTTGCTGACCATGGGGCCGTGCCATACGAACACGGGGTCGTGTCCAACCTCCAGCTACTGAAAACAGGACCGTCAGATCCCAACGGATGGTAATCTTTGACAAAAATATGGATGATATCGATTATTTTTTCTTCGCCACTCTTACGGTGAATGGTGTCAACTATGGGTGGGTTTTGTATGACCGATCCTGATAGCATAGGAACCTAGATTTGATATCTAATGTCCATAATAGCGGAAATATTACAACATGACTACCAAACAACAAGAATTAGTCAGTTAAACGTCAATTTTATTGATATAACATCAAGTCTCCAATTTGATAGAGCTCCGCCTCAAAGTGCGCAAAGTTTTAAATGACAATCACAAGCTAGCTATATATAGGGCTATAAGTTCGCTGGTGGAGGAGGTAGTTCGGGCGAACTTGACTTCATTAACACATCTCCAGCGAACTTGACTCCTTTACACATAAATACTTGATTTCGCTAGCCTATTCACGTCTAATCTATACAGACTCGATATAAGACTAAGACATAGACATTCTGCACCAACAGACTCGCCTTTGGATATCGTCGTCTTTTATCAGTCTTCAAAACTCAGTCTTCAAATAAAACTTTAACGTGTACGACCGAAGAAGTTCTTGTATTGCTTCTTTCGTCTTTCCTGCTTTGGATCTGGCGTCTGATCTGTAGGAGGCACTTTGTTCATAAATTGAAACCTTCTGAGCCTATCGCCCTACCTTTCTCGTGTATCTCCTCGAGACGCTTTTCTTCCTTTAAAAATTCCACACGTTCTAGTTCCCTCTAGCTTGTATTCCACATCTTACGAGAATTAACTTCTCGAGCATAGCAGACGTTGACGACCCTCTGATATTGCATTGCTTGCTCCTTTTCACGTTCTTCAAATACAATCTTACTGTAGAACAAGCATTTGATATCTTCTCTCGAGCAGTTCACCAACCACATAGGATCTAGAATCCTGATCGTTCTCCACAAACCTCTCATACCTTGAAACCCTAATACCTCAACCCTTTCCTTTGTGATATCCAGATGTTCTTCAAATCGCAATACTATCACTGCTTCATACGTGTTAGGATCAATCTGCCACCAATTAAACACTGGATAAAAATTCTGTTCGATAGGCATCAAAGGCATGTTCCTCATTGATCTCGGTCGTCTCATAATCAACGTTATATCTTTTTCCCATGTCTTCTTATTCGTTTTGATGCGACGACCTGAAATAAACGGCTTCCAATACTTAAATCCCTTTGTGGCTTCAAACTTGATCATTTTCCATAACAACTGATCAATGAATTTCATCTGATATGTGACATTTAGGTTTGAACAAGCTCTTCAACATCCCAGTAAGGTAGAGTCTTGAAATCAGCGAGATATTTGAAGTATTGCACCCCAAATTCTCTTTTGATGGCATACACATGCAGCTCCTTAAACCATCCTCAACTTAGGATATCTCCCAATGACATGTCTTTAACTCTGGTAAAGAATGCTAGAGGACGTCGAAACTTACGTTCACGCGGCATCTCTTTAAACCAAGATTTCTTAGCTTAAGCTATTTCCTCCTTTGTCATCGGGTTCGGAACTTTACCTTCACGAATTGATCCTTCGATCTTATGTTTCAACATATCTTCATCCAATTGCTTGTACATTTCCTCGAAAGTAGGAAAACTATCAGTATTAGAACCAATGTACTTCGCAGCTTCATCCTTTTCGTCATCCGAAGACCAATCTTCCACTATCACTTTGTTGTATTCATCTGCCTCGAATCTTCGTTGATAGTGATACTCATTAGGCTCAAACGTATTCACGTTCAGCACTTGCTCCTCAAAATCAAAATCCAGAGATTCAGCATGAACTTCAATCAACTTGGCCAGATCTTCTTTAGTATAGTTGTGTACGAACTAACCCTCTTCAACATTGTGTTCAAGCATCAAAATCAAAGGCTTTGTCGGTACTGCAGCAACAGGCTTTGCAGTCATATCAACATCAGTCATATCTATATCATCCGTTGGCCTTGTTTGCCCTGACTCCCCCTGAATTTGATCATTCATTGCATTTGCTTCATCATTCAGAAGACTTGTGAAATCGAGGCTTTCATTTACTGTCGCATCAACCACGTTTATACATGTACCACTCGGATCATCATCATTACCTCCATCGTGGTCAGAATCATCTTTCGTATCATTAACTGGTGGTTCATCATCCTTATCCTCATCTTCTGCTTCATCATCGTCCTTTTCTTCAGAAACAATTGCAAGATCAGAAGGCTTGACAGATTCATCAACCTTAGCAATCTCCGACTCAGAAGCTTTTGCAGACTCATCAACAGACTTTTCAGCAGCTTCAGAAGATTTAGGTGCATCACCTTCAACACCTTTGCCTTTGCCACTAGCTGCAAGCTCTTTTTCAGCTTTTTCTTTCGCCTCTTGTCTATCTAAACGATGATACTCGGCAATAAAATCAATACCAAGAGTATTAGATAATACTTTCTGTATTCTTGAAAATCTTTGATCATTTATGGCTTGAATCTTCTTTAGATCAGCAATTTCTGTCTGCAGATTTTCATTCGCATCTTGCAAACTCTCAATCAAAGCCTTGAAGAATTCGCGTTCACTTTCTAACACCTTGATTTTATCAACCATCATTTATTTTTCAACAGAGCTTTGATTCACCTTCTTGATTAGCTCAGCTTTCTCTTCCTCATTCTTTTGTACTTTATCCTCTAAAATTTTGACACGCTTTTCAAGAATATCAACATCTGATTCAGGAAAGAAATCATCCAGATATTGAAGATCCACCGGCACATTCGGAATATCACCAAATATCTTTGACTTTGGAGTTTTTGGTGTTGATTCAGGAGTAGCATCCTTTGGTGTAGTCTTCTTTTGAGTAGAGCTTTCAAGTTGAACACCTTTAGGATCAGGAGATTGTATCACCGGTACTTCAAGTAAATTAGACTCAGGAGGTTCTTGTGTAACTCCTGGCCTTTCTGCCTCAGAAGAAATGATAACAGGAGGTTCTTGTGTAACTCCTGGACGTTCAGCTTCAGAAGAAATAATAACAAGAGGTTCTTGTGTAACTCCTCTCTCCTGTGCACCAGAAGGTTCTTGTGTTGCTTCTGTGCTCTTTGGTTTACCCATATATCGTCGACTAGCTGGTTTCTGGGCTTTCTTTGTTTTCTTGCCCTTAGCTTTCGAAGATCCAGTAGTCTTTGTCGTTGATACTGTAGCAGACTTCACACGCTTAACCCTTTTCTTAGGTCTCTCCTCGTCGGACTCTTTTTCAAGATTAGGATCAAAATCAGCATCAGTCTCTTTGACCTTTTCAGCCATAGCCTTCTTTCTTTCCTTCTTGAGAGAATCATCAGAATCATCATCGTTCTCGGAAGTAGCAGTAATAACATCGTCCTCTTGAGTAGTCTTTTCAGTTTCCTGACTCTCAATAACAACTACTGCACTCGAACCAGCCTCTATTTGAACATTTACAGGCTCGTCTTCACCAATCAGCATCGTGTCAACTTTCTTAGCTCCACGTTTCTTCTTCTTTTCAACTTCAACTTTAACAAACCATTCACTGCGAGCTTTAGGCTTGAACGACTTAAAACCATTCCTTTTCTGCATTCAACTCTTTTTCATCACCACTGCCATCGTTCTCCATTTGTTTTCTGGCGGCGCAACATAGTTTTCATTCTTCAACGCCCCAAATATTGGTTTTTCCACAGGTGCTGAATCCTGCTTCTGGAATTTTAACAACTTTTTCACTGTAGTCTCATCGAGGTGACTGAAGTATAGAATGTCGTTTGGATCACGTGCAATATTTGTAAACTTTTCATCTATAAGCATTTGCACGAACCTCGAATATAAACACACTCTTGTGTCTTCCATATTCTTTGACATATGTGTGAATACAAGCTTAGAATAGTTATACGGTTTCTTCAGAATCAACGTCGTTGCCATGCAGGCCATATAATCTTGAACATCGTCAAGGCCTGCCTTTCTGTGGCTAAAAGTGTGAATGATTGCATGCATGAGAAGCTTGTAGGGGTTAGGAACTTCCCATTTCTTCAATGTCGGCTTGTTTACACTTCCCTTGTAGCCCATGCGATAGAAACAACCTCGTACCATCTTCTCATCTAAAAAGATAGGATCATCTTTATTGTCGTTAAACTATAAGACCCTGCGAATATCATCCTCTGTGACTGTGATCTCTTTAACTTCGTTTCCGACTTGTATCGACGAAGTGATAGTCTTTTTATCTGCACTTAGGCTTGCGTTCATCCAGAAGTGATATGTGTGTGATCTATAAGATACCGTACGCTCCGTGATAGCTCTGTGAATCGGACAATCTTTCAGAAACTTCAATATACTTTCGTATTCCTTCAGCGACGGACATAACGCCTTGTTAAGCATAATACATGTGTTACGAAACATGGAAAAATCAATCATAATCACCCGGGCTGGTACTTGAACCTGAAAATCGACGCAAAAACACTTAGCACGCATTATGAGAAAAAATGCAAAATTTTTCAACACATTAACATCAAGTTCGGGCGAACTTGATGTTGATATAACAAACTGATTTGTCAAGTTCGCCCGAACATGCATAACAACATGTTCAACAATTCATTCATAAGTTCGGGCGAACTTATAATCAACACAATTTCAGATTCCAAAGTTTAAGTTCGGGTGAACTTCTCAGATATCTTTCAAATTCAAATTTTAATTGAAGTTCGGTCGAACTTGTGTTTTAATCAAATTTTATTCATGTCATTCACTTGCAAGTTTGGTCGGACTTGATAATAAGTTCGGGGGAACTTGTGATCTCCTCCAACAAAACTTTGCAACATCCAAATATGATCATTTTAATCAGATTCAATGCAAATCCATGGTCGGTTTTAGTCGTTTATTACAATTTCAAGTTCAATTTGACCATACAAACCATAGATCTACAAGATTTTAGCAGTTTCAGATCTATATTAACAGTTTAGGTACAATTCATGGATCATTCAACAATTACACACCTCGGCCATTGAGAATGGTGCGTGAATCACCACAATCAAGAGAAATTTCAGCAAAGTAACGGTGTATTCAAGCCAATTTTGAAAAATCGCACAATTATGCTAAGTTCGCTCAGAGGATCTTGTTTTGCATAATATGAAGTTCGGCCGAACTTGCAAGGCATATATACCCTAACAAGTTCGGGCGAACTTGCAAGCCTAGATATGAAGCCCAACTTAAGTCCGGGCGAACTACCCAGTTCCACAATTCTCCAAACAAGTTCGGTCGAACTTGTTACAAAATGAACCTTTAAACAGTTAAGCAAGTTTGGCTGAACTTGCTTAAACCAATATTCAAATTTTCAAAAATTTTCAATTAAGTCCCTGAACTTTTCTCATTTTACCAGTTCTGAAAATCCACTCAGTTGACCAAGTCCAAGTTAATGACCTTGGTTAACCGAGTTGTCTACGGAGTCCAAGTTAATGACCCCGGTTTGACCCGTTACGAACAGACTGTTGATATTTTCAAAATTAAAGTTTCAAATTAATGAACTTTTCATCGTTTTTGGCTTATCAGATTTTACAGATTAGCTCCCAGTCCATTGTCAATAAGATTCCCACCAGTTTAGTACCTTACCAGACTTCGAAGATCCGTTCTCCAACATTGGTTTGCTGAAAACAATGTAGAAACAAAATCTTTTTGTATTTTTGTAAGTTTATGCTAAAAACACTGAAAATCTTTTTGGATTTAATCTGTAAAGCAATTAAACTATGTATAGGACAATATAAACTATGTACAAACATATTTACAGACATATTTTTGTTAATCCGTGTCTAAGGATCATATCAGTTGATTGAGACATATCACCAGTACCGTTGACCTTTAGATGACTTTAAGTTTTAAACTCATTTACCTAGATTGTCGATATGTTTGTCCACCTAAACTTTACCACGTTTCTCAATTGTTCCAAGATATGTTAAGGTATGAATTATGAAACTTGACTTATCTATGGTTCCCACTTCTTGAATATACTCCCGTATCAAGATTCCCTAGATTTCATCTTACAGGTGAATATAGCGTAATTGATATCTGTATCTGGGTTAATGGGAGACCTTAAGAGCTCAGGTTAGTACTACCGTACAGACAAAGAGATGAAGGATCGACTTTAAGGTGTGTTCCATATAAGGAATCTTTTAAGCACTGCAAATGATTAGATATGTCGATACTTTTCAAGATTGGATGCAGTTTTAGGGGTTTATAGCGAAAGTATTATCGAAGTTCTAGGCTATTACTTCTGCAAAATCAGAAGAACTTGTATAATTCCCCATATATCAACTATCTATAAAGACCTCGTATCTCAGAATCAGGCAATCTCTCAAACGAAATTTCGGAGTATTAAGTCCATATATCCAAGATGTGTTAATCCACAAGATTAAGTAGTTGTAAAATTTGGTTTATATCTCTGAAAAAATTTAGTTTCATTTCTTTAGCATACTGTGATAGTCCACTGATGTACTATCATTTCCTTTTTGTGACACCGAATTCTTTTTGTCTTTTTTCAATGTTTTTGTATTTTCCCAAATATTTCTCCCCCTAAAATCAAAAACATATTTTTGGATTTTAGATTTTTAAGAAATACTAAGCTAAAAAGAATATACAAACCAATGTGGAGCACGTGAACTCGTCGCCCGATCCGTATTCAACCTCAGCTTCCGCACCTGTCAGCAAATTTTTAATACCGTTAAGCCTCATTAGATATTTAAATCTTGTTAAAGGAAATGCTTTGGTATAAAAATCAGCCTTTTGTTCGTCGGTGTGGATTTTTTCTATTCGCACCAATTTCTTTTCGTAACAATCACGAATGAAATGGTAACGAATTTCAATATGTTTAGTACGTGAGTGATGAACCGGATTTTTGGTTATATCGATGGCTGCTTTGTTATCTACGAATAAAGGCGTGTCAAGAAACTACAGACCATAATCCCTCATCTGTTGTTGAATCCAGAGGATTTGAGAACAGCAGCTGGAAGCAGAAATGTATTCTGTCTCATAGGTAGAGAGAGATCGTGGTCTGTTTCTTGCACTGCCACGTTACCAAACGTGTTCCGAAGAACTGGCATCCTGCCGTTGTAGATTTCAAGTTCAATTTGTTCACTCCGAAGTCTGAGTCAGCGTATCCCATTAGGTCGAAATTGTCGTTCTTTGGATACCACAAGCCGGTGCTTGGACATCCCTTTAAGTAACGGAAGATTCGCTTGACTATCTGCATGTGTGACACTCGAGGACTAGACTGATATCTCGCACATAAGCAGGTAGGATACATGATGTCTGGGCGAGATGCCGTCAAATACATCAAAGATCCTATCATCGATCGATAGAGTGTGTCATCAACTTTGGTTCCAGTCTCGTCAAGGCAAATCCCATGATTCAGTGCTAGCGAAATCGAAGCGGCTTCGAGCTATCCATTTCAAACTTCTTGAGAATGTTGTGAACATACTTTGTCTGATGAATGAATATGCCGTCTGGTAACTGATCAACTTGTAATCCGAGAAAGAATTTCATTTCACCCATGGAGGACATCTCGATTTTTTTCTTCATGATCTTTTCGAACTCTTTGCAAAGACTGTCGTCTATAGAACTGAAGATGATATCATCCACATAGATTTGTACAATGATTAGATGAGATCCGACTTCTCTGGTAAACAATGTACTGTCCACTGTTCCTCTTGTAAAGTTGTTTCCAACGAGATGTTGTGATAACGTCTCGTACCAAGCTCTCGGGGCTTGGTGTAAACTGTATAAGGCTTTGTCTAGGAGATAAGCTTTGTTCTTGTTCAACGGACCGACGAACCCTGGTGGTTGGCCGACGTACACTTGTTCACGAAGTTTACCGTAGAGAAATGCAGATTTTGCATCCAACTGGTATACCTTAAATCCTTTCCAAGCTGCGAAGGCGAGGAAAATGCGGATAGACTCTAATCGTGCAACCGGTGCATATACTTCTGTGTAGTCAATACCCTCTTGCTGGTGGAATCCTTTGACAACCAACCGAGCTTTGTTTCTAACTATTACACCCCGATCGTCCCTTTTGCACTTGAAGACCCACTTCGTATCAATAGCTTTCTGCTTCGGTGGTAAGTCTACAAGCTTCCAAACACCCAATTTCTCGAACTGTAGCAGTTCCTCTTGCATTGCTATCACCCAGTTCTCGTCTCCAAGAGCTTCATTAACAGTTTTTGGCTCTATTTGAGAAATGAAACATGAATAGTAGAAGTAGTCTTGAGTTGGAGCAACTCGGGTGTAGAAACAACTAAGTGCTTTATTGATTTGGCTTCGTGTACGCACACCAGTTTGTAGTTCACCAATGATATTCGTTGAAGGCTGGTAAGAATATGATCGCAGCATTTCTTCGCTAGGAACATCAACTGAGTTTTGCTGATTCAAGACATTCAGATCAACGTTTAATTCAACGTTAGGTGCACTTGATGAAGCTTCGTTCTGATTTCTCGAGTTAGCAGACTGATTCAACATGTTGGATATCTGCTCAACTTCTTCATCCGATGAGGATTCATTATCAGCATCAAATGTCGGTGCTTCATCTGAATAAGAATTCTGATTCTGAGGAATACTTGGCACTGTTGTTGCATTCCCTGGTTCAGAAGATGCATTCGGAGGAGTGATAGCCGGTGTTACTTCTGCTTCAGAAACGTTTTCAACTTGAACACCGCTATTACTTGGACCTGCTTCGGAAGACGAAGAATCCAACGTGGGTTGATTACCCACAATTGGTCTAATGATTTATTCTTAATTCGCCGACTGTTGAAGATAATATAACGCTGTAATTTCTTCTTCAGACGGTTCTTCCGGCAAGTCGAATGACTTCCAAAGGTCTTGATAGTTGAACAACCATGCGTCGCCTCTTCTTTGGATATGATCCATATAGTTAAAGCAATCCACATGTTGTGCTTCAATTACCTTTCTCAACGAGGGAATATATACACGTCTTAGCGGACTCGCATATCCGACAAAGAAACCTTCAAGCGATTTGGCTCTGAATTTACCATCTTGATCGATTACAGTACATGGCGCTCCAAATGGCTCTAAAAACTTCAAATTTGGCTTCCGTCGGTTGATCATTTCAAAACACGTCTTTTTCGTTGGTATAACAGTTAAAACCCTGTTTAGCGTGTAGCAAGCCGCTGCAATTGCTTCACTCTAGAAACTGACGGGAAGTTTAGAATCAGCAAGCATAGTTCTTGCAGTTTCGATTAAAGTGATGTTCTTCCTTTCAGCGACACCGTTTTGTTGCGGAGTATAGCGTGCACTAAACTCGTGCAGAATCCCTTTAGCGTTGCAATATTCTCTCATTTTGTTATTCTTAAACTCTGTGCCATTGTCACTGCGAATGCATCGTACAGGGAGATGATAAAGATTTTCTAGCTTCTTTAAAAGAATTACCAAGTTTTCGAATGTTTCATCTTTTGATTCTTGGAAGAAAACCCATGAATAACGTGAATAGTCATCTGTTACGACCAAGCAGTATAAGTCTCCTGAAATACTTCGAACGTTGACAGGACCAAATAAATCCATGTGGAGACGTTCAAGTTGCAACTTGATTGAGTTCAGAATTTTCTTTGGATGTGATTTCTTGAGCTGCTTCCCCTTCTTTACATTCTAAGCAATGGTCAGTCATATGGAAGCTTTGTAAGTTCACACATTCTACCAGATCATTATGAACCAAGAAATTAATTTTTCGCAAATGAATGTGCCCCATCTTATGATGCCAAAGAATAGAATCTTTTTCAGTAGCCTTTGTCACAAAACATTGTGCTGATTTTGATGATGTGGTAGTGACGCCCATATCTAAGACATACAAATCATTCCCGCACGGGGCTCGCATCAAAATCCACTCATCAGGTATTTTGGAACCAGGCTTCAGAATAATACATTCTTTGTCATTGAAATGCACCGTGAACTGTTTGTCGCAAATCTGCGATATGCTCAGAAGATTGTTTTCCATCTCTGCAATGTAGTTCACGCAATCAAATGACACAACGCCATTGGAAATCTTTCCTTCGGCGACTATCCTTCCACCCTGATTACCAGCAAATCCAACATATCCGCCATTGATAGCTTTTATGTCGAACAAAAGAGCTTTCATTCCCGTCATATGCCTGGACGCTCCACTATCCAAAATCCATTTTGAAAGTACGGATCTATGGAGCCCTGCACATGTTAAAATCTAGTTAAAGAGCGCAACCCAAGCCATTTTTGGTCTTGGGTTTTGGATAGAAAGCTTGGTAATCATCTTCATAATCTCCATCTAAGCCTTCACTATCGTTTACATTTTCAAAACTTACTTTCTTTTTACCTTTTGAATTGTTACCACTTGTAATTTTGACAGTTTCGGATTTGATCTCAGATTTTGATTCTTTCGTGTTATCAGTCTTTACAGGCTCAGACTTAATAACCTCGGATGTTGTTGACTTCTTCTTAGCAATCCAGGCTTGAGATTTTATATTAGCCTTCTTGATGTAAAGCCGTGATTCGTTTGCCCTAGAAGTTTCACCTATTTCGAAAATTGAGTTTTCAAATTTCTTTTCAGTTTTAGGTTTCACTTCAGGTTTTGATTCATTTCTTTTCAAAATCTTCACATGTTTTACAAACTCTGGTTGCTTTGGTTTCACAACATCTGAACTTTCTTTCCTTCGAAGATAGGCCGGCTTAGATTTCGGACACTTGCGTGCAATATGACCAACTTCATTGCACTTAAAGCAAGTCCGATTATCATGTGAGTGTCCACTAGTGGATTTTACACCATTTGTGGCTTTCGCCTTATCTCAAAGTTCTTTCTGTTTCTTAAACTCATCGTTTGATTGTTTTCCGATCAAACTCTCCTCATGAACCGTGTTTGTTCCATAAACAAATTTCATGTTTTTATCTTTATACTCATGAAAATGGTAACTTTTCCTTAACAGGTTCATCAGATTCCTCTAATCCCAACCCAGTTCTCCGGTTTTCCGGATGATCACCACCATTTCTTCGGTAGTTATTGTAATTTCTTTTGGGTTTTGAGTAGAATTTCTTTTCATTTTTCTCCAGGTCATCTTATGTAACTTCAACTAGCTTGAACAGTTTATCCAATTGATCTTCATTGACATTCCGAATCCGAAAACTGTCATCAAAGTATAATCTATCAGATTCCTTAACCTTTACATTACAACGTTAGGATCATCACATAGATCATCTTCCGATGATGTATCATCATCTTCAGAATTTGTGTTAGTACTGTTCAAACTCGAGGTGGCGCTCTCAAAGCTGCCATCATCAGAATCATTCGGAATATTTTCAACCACTTGTTTCACTACCGCATTGTCATCATCTGATTTAGTAAAGATTACATCAATATTCTCTGGCAACTCATTTTTCTTTTCAGATAACAATTCAATGTTGAGTGCCTTATCCATCCCATCAACATTTTTGCGACAATACTTCTCGCATAGGGGAGGAGGAACATTGTTGTATTCTTTACCATTTTTCTTTTTAGACTTCTTATCATTTTTTTCCGACGAGATCGTAGGAAGAATATGATCAATGACATACGCGTTAGTTGTGTAACTTCTTAAAAGCTGTTGAACTCGTTCTGTTTCAATTTTCATGTCCTGGAGTTGTTGTTTGGTTTCAGCAATGGTGTTAATACAGATATTAATGGCTTTTTGTTTATCCATTACTGTCCCTTTCAACATCCTTATAGTATCGTGTTGTTCGATATTGTTTCTATCGAGCCTGCCATAATCATCTTTCATTTTATCATACGCTTCCTTCATTGTATGATAATCGTATTTGAAATGTTCATTATGTACATTGAGTTCAGCGATGATTTGTGAATTTTTGGCACATTTAGCACACGACTCGGTACATTTTGTGCAAGGTTTTTCAACCTCCACAACTTGTACTTTGACAACTTCCTTTACCTTTGGACCTACCTTGGTTAGATTCGCCATCATAGCTTTATTGGCAATGTCCGTGAGGTTTTCAGCATTTACTTCTTGAACAGCATCAATGATTTCTTCATCATTCGATTTCTCTTCAACCACTTGCTCTTGAGAACTTCCGTCAAAGTTACCTGCAAAACTAGAAGTTGAATTAGGCGTTAAAATACCATGTGTCTTCATGTGAAGATACATCTCCTCTTCTTCCTGTTGTTGCAGATACTGTTCCAGTAGAGCATTCTCTATTGCTGATGCGTCTTCGGCAGAGGTATCTTCAACGATCTCAGCCATCAATGCAACACCGGTCTTCTTACCGATATAAGAATTCCAGTCAAAGCCATCATCCTCGTTTGAAGCAACCATTGCCTTCTCAGTGTTGTTACTATTTGGCTTCTCTTGGATTTCAACCTGTGTCTTCTTTGGGAAAGCCTTGTACTGAAGTGACTTCTTGTAATATTCGTTGCCCCCTCCAAATTGACTCTAATTGCCCGTGGCTTTAGGATTTTTGCATTCTCTCTTGAAATGCCCTTTCTGTCGGCATCTGAAACAAGTGAACTTCGATTTGTCGAACCCTAGCTTGTTGCTTGAATTTCTGATATCTCGGCATGTGAGTGCAACAAACTTTGTCACCCTTCGAATGATAGAAGCTAGTGACCACTTGATATCCATCAGCTCAAGCTCTTCTTCGTCCACCTGATCGTAGTGTTCGGCGGTTATTTCGGGATTGCCAATTTGTCTGGCTACAAGACTTTCATATGATTCTAGAACAGTGGCGAGAAGTGACATGTGTTGTTTTGCAACTTGCTCAGAAACAACATTGTTTAGATTGATAGCAATGTTACACTTGTACACATTTTGATCAGAATTTGATTGTTGATTCTGATTAGCTTGATTCTGATATGATGAATTTGAACTTGCGCTTGAAAACGAAGAACTTTGTGGACTCTGATCATATTGTGGATATGATTGGTTCTGGTTCTGCTGCGAATGATTCTGAGAATTCATATTCGCGCTGAATGTTGTCTGAATCTTTGGACAGACCAACATCTTGAACAATGTTAGCATTCTTCGTCTTCGCGATCTTTAGAAGTTCCATCTCATGACCTTCGAGTTTGTCGATGAATGTAGACAACTTAAAGAATTCCCAATTCGGACTTCCTTTTAGAACCATCAAATAGGTAGTCCACTCTCCGTCAGGTAATGCATCTGCAAGCTTGTCGATGTACTCCGGTTCTGTCTTCTCGAGACCGTGTCTTCTCTTTTGGACTTTCAGATGACAGAAACGCTCAATCATCTGTTTCAGTGTCTCGCCCTTCAACATGATGTTAAACTCCTTCATGATAAGAGCTTTCTTACTCTTGATCATATCTGCACTTCCTTGGTATTTCTTTTGCAGTGATAGCCAGAGTTCTCTCGCAGTCGTGTATTCGGGCAATAAGACCATAATATCCTCTTTAACAGATTGTTGAATGAGGCTTATCATCTTTTTCTCAGCAATGTACTCATTCTTTTGAAATGTGGAGTACTTGTACTTCTCCAGAACTTGCTGATTTTCGTCCAACGGAATAGTATAACCTCTCTCGATAGCTACCCAGCTTTGAAAATGCATGGCCTGAACCCAATAACTGAACTTCTCCTTCCATCCTTCATATTCATCCATGCTCATTAATTTCGGTGGTTTAACGGACGTGCCCATCTTGTTGTCTAAATTGACTTGCTGAATCACATTGGCATTGGATGTTCCCACTGCTGTCATAAACGCTCTCTGAAGATCATCCATCGTGAATATCAAGACACGTACGCTGAAAACACGATAAAACTTTGAAAATTGTTAGAACAACTACAAGTTCGGTCGAACTTGTAGTGGTGAAATGAAGAATTTCAATTTTAATACACAAGTTCGGTCGAACTTATGTATCTTGATTTGAAAATTTTCCTGAGATAACCTCGGTCGAACTTGCTGTTTGAATTTTAAGATCTTTGCAAGTATGGGCGAACTTAACAAAAATTTTCTTGATTTTTATCAAGTTCGGTCGAACTTGATAAAATATCAATGATTTTTTAGTAACTTCGAGCGAACTTAGCTTAACTTCTCTCAAAAAACCTTCAAGTTCGAGCGAACTTGATAGAAAATCACTCAGATAGTGAGTTTCTAAGGCAAGTTCGGCCAAACTTGACTAACAAGTTCGATCAAAGAGGGTTTTGAAAACATGGTTTTTGCAAGATTTTGACACCAATTCGTTCGATTTTAGTCTCCAAACTCTCAGGGGTTTATCTATGATGTATTTAACATGTCATATTCAAAATTGGACAGAATTTGACCGTGAATTCTTCATTTTTGTGTAAAAATTAAGAAACTAAGAAGAATGGAGTAGAATTAGAAGTGTTCTTGTCTTGATATCAATCAAATCAGACTATTCTAGCTCTGATACCACTTGTAGGACCGATCCTAATAGCATAGGAACCTAGATTTGATATCTAATGTCCATAATAGCGGAAATATTATGACATGATTACCAAACAACAACAATTAGTCAGTTAAACGTCAATTTTATTGATATAACATCAAGTCTCCAATTTGACAGAGCTCCGCCTCAAAGTGCGCAAAGTTTTAAATGACAATCACAAGCTAGCTATATATAGGGCTCTAAGTTCGCTGGTGGAGGAGGTAGTTCGGGCGAACTTGACTATGCTAAGTTCGGCCGAACTTGACTATGCTAAGTTCGGCCGAACTTGACTATGCTAAGTTCGGCCGAACTTGACTTCATTAACACATCTCCAGCGAACTTGACTCCTTTACACATAAATACTTGATTTCGCTAGCCTATTCACGTCTAATCTATACAGACTCGATATAAGACTAAGACATAGACATTCTGCACCAACAGGTTTCATCACGATTTAGAATGTTACATTCTAAATTTTAAACCCCACTAATTAGCGAACCATCGTTTTCCTGTAATAATCACCTTAAGATGGGCGAAAGTAAAAACTATCCTTATTATCCGACTGAATGTTCTCAACCTCCTCTTCCACACGATATAACCTCCCCCGAAATATGTCAACTAGAAGAAAAGATTCTCCTAAAGTTATAAAGAAAATAGAGCTTATGATGAAGATGAGGTATTCATCGCAAGGCCAAAGCCAAAGAGAATCGTTGAGTCCATATTCGGAATCTAGCAACATCACGAAAGCACCTCAACCTCTTGTGAAAGCATTAGCGATAGTCATACCTGTGTCGATTGTGCTGTGAAGGATTATCCACCGGCTACCACCAATGCGCTCATAGACCTGAGCGATTCGACATACAACTTCTTTAACAAGAGCCCGGATAAGGGGAATAATGGTTGGTTTCGCTCACCAGTAAGTAGCTTAGGTTTTACCCGTTCCAATAATCTCTTGCATTCGTGCATAAACCAAGAGCAATTACGGTACCTTAGGCACTTCGTTGTTGTTCCCCTCAGTAAGGAACCACCCGATCCGAATGAATTCCTTAAAAAAGGTACAAACATCACTTCATAAAAACCCTAGCCACGGGTTCGTGCTTGGCCAGCGCACCTCCTATCCACCTACAAGTTTCACCACGGGGTCTTGTCCATCCAACACGCCCCGTGCTCACAATACGGACAAAATTGTCTGGCCCATCTCTGACCACGGGGCGGTGTTCAGCCAACACGGGGCCGTGGCCAGCGTGCTGTCACTTTCTATAAAGTCAGCTTTGGGGCAGCATGTTTGGACCCATCCCAAAGACTAAGATCTGCTCTGATTTTCACACATACCCAGAAAGGTATATTCTTAAAAAGGTTCTACACAAACCATCTTGTCTTTGCCACTTTTGTCAATTTCCTTCTTCTCCAAAGAGCTTCCACCTCCATTAGAGCTTGAAGTTTCATAATTTCAAGCTTTATTCAAGCAATTACAAGATTTTTTACCAATAAACTATTAACAAACATACATTTTACAACACTGTTTCGAGTTATTTATGTTCAAAAATGCTTTAAACCAAAGAAAAATAATTTAAAACAATGAGTTTTTAGGTCTAAAAATCTTGCAGAGGTGTGACCACGGGGCCGTGCCCATCGGGCACGAGGCCGTGCTCGTGTTTTTCATCTTTGATTTTTGAATCTTTTTTCTTGTTCTCTTATTATGGCGAGCCAAGATAGTGAGAATTCATCAACCAACTCCAGAAAAATGCGAAGAGGGAGAAGACCGTCATTCGAAGCAACCCTTGTCCGCTATGTGTATGCTCTAAGGGAGGCTATCGACGAAATGACAACGGTGGAAGAGGTCCTCATCGACCGTATCAACTACTTGACAGTGGGGCTAGAAAATTGCTTCCAAGAAATCAACCTTTGCACCAAAAGTTGAACATTCTTGCGATGCCTCCCATGGAACCAATCTTCCCACAAGAAGATTGGAACCTCGCGTAAGAAGTCATTATCCCAACCGGATGGGATGACCTTCCTCCGAAACCTCCTCTAGACACATTACACGAGGTTCTGGTGGTCGCCGCACCTCCCCCATATGGAAATGAGAAAGATGAGCCCTTCCTCTTCCTCCCTAGGGAGACTGAGGAAATGCTCAATGACTTTTGAGGGTGCACCCTCCGGGATGAAGTTCTAAGAGACCTTACTTACCGGAAAATCATTTTCAGGTTTTTTGGTTTAAAATGTAACATTTAGGGTAGAGCTTCATTATGGTTTAGATTTCTTGCATCTATCTAATTCTAGGACTTTTGTAATTTTTAAATTTTTAGGAACTATCATAGAATCGTTGTATTTCGCACTCTAATATATATGATGGTTTAAGTTATTGTTGTGGTGTTTTGATCTTGTATTATGGCCTAACGAACTCGAAAAGATGAAAACTGTCAAAAGGACGTTAAAACCACACCCCATGCACGTGAACAGCGCCTTCCGACAACTTTTCTGAACTTTCCAGCATGTGCAGCACGGGGTCGTGCCCAACCCAACATGCCCCATGCCCGGAGCTCTGCAGAAAAATTATTGGTCAGGTAACCGACCACAGGCCGTGCCCAGTGGACACGCCCCATGGTCAGCCTTATGTATAATTTTGTTACTTGCACTTTGACCACGGGGCTGTGCCCGGACAACACGGGCCCGTGGCCAGGTGCCCAGTAACATAAAAACTTGTTTTTAACACGCTTTTACACATTCGAATTAACCGAAAAACTTATTTTTGGACACATTAAGGACAATGTATAATTTGAGTGTGGGAGGGAAGCTAAAACCTTGAATCTTGCAAGTCCTAATAACAAGCCTTACACAAAACTCGTATTGGAACCGCTAATCACCCAAAATCTTTTCAAAAATTTTCATTTTTTTACTTGTCTTGATTTAATTTGGGAATAACAAGTTCTAAAAAAGTTATGTTTTTACAAATTTACAACCGATAGCGTCATGATAAAAAGAACCAAACAACAATAAGTGAGTTTTGAGCCTTTATCGAGCATACATACATACATCTATAAACTAAATACTCATTTTTGTTTCTTGTGTGAATAGCCACTTGGTTCTTATGACTCTAGAACTTGCCAAGACGATACATTCCCAGTCCTTACTGACTTAAATCTAAGTAAATAAATGACGGAGGCATTAGGACTAACCCGTTTTTATTCAACACCATTATTTTCCTTCTTACTCCCCTACCAAAAAATCCCCCTAGTTAACCCCTTTGAGCCTAAACTTTTTCATTTCAAAAACCCGTAAGACAAACACCCATTACCCACAAAAGTCTTTTTCTTTCAAACCCATTTGTTTTAGTAAAAAGCTCGGTTATCTTGTGACACACATAAAAAAACATAGTTCTTGCAATAACCAAACAAGTCCCTCGAAAATCTTGTTTGAATATGCTTAGTTTAAATAAATGTCACAAAAACAAAAAGTTTTACGACAACCGACGCTTTTTACGCTTTTTCGCCATTTTGCTAACTACTAACCTAAAAATCACCTACCCTTAGCCCCCAGCCTAACCCTTTAAAAAGTCCTCTTGATATTTACAAAGGTTTATAGTTAAAAAGGAGGAGGTTTGATCGCTTGGAAAGCATATGGTAGAAGTAAGTGCCATGCCGGAATCGAGTGTTATCACAAAAATACATCTTCGGCCGAGTGTTGAGTGATCTCCCGTGAGGTACGTGAACTTGTATATAAATAAATAGAATTTTAAAGAGGCATGTTATGCCCATATAAATATTTTTTCTTAAAAATGTTCAAAATAAATCATAACGAATATGATTGTAAATAAAATAAAAACAAAATTAAATAAAGATCTTGGATTCCCGACACTCAAGACAAGACAAAAACTTCTTCTCTACCTATTGCATTTGGGTGTGTAAGCCACATTTAAAGAGTTTTGCTTGATGACAAGCAAAGATTCAAGTGTGGGGATATTTGATGTGTATAAAATGCAACATATAAATTACATCAAATGAGGCATAAAACTAACCCTTTTCTACTACTAATGTTGGAAAAACACGTTTCTTTGTTCCTTTTGAATTTAGAGGACCAAATGGGCTTAAAAGAACAAAAGAAGCAAATAAGCAGCCAAAACCAACATAAATACAAGAAGAATGAATAACGCAACATGCCCGACCCCTCAGCAGCACCCCAAAGACAAAAACAAGAAACAGAAGCTGACCATGGGGCCGTGCCCAGCCAGGCATTGGGCGTGGTCAGACCTTACACTAAAAGACAAAGCCTACAGAAGCTTCTACGCCCACCACGGGGCCGTGCCCAGATCACCATGGGGCGTGGTCGGACTCTAAGATTTGCAGAATCTTGATAGTACAACGAAGAGTTGACCACGAGGCCGTGTCCAGGAGCCACGGGGGATTGTGGGGCCCTCTGTTGATAGCTGCAATTAATGAAAGAAGATAAGAAGATGGGCACGGGGCCGTGGCATTGTTCTGACTATAAATAGGGGTGCTTGGTTCACTTCAAAGGCATCCATTGGCAAACCACTTCTTTCTCACTTTGGCACCATTCCACCACCACTACAACACCAACACCAACACCAACACCCACAACCATCATCCATCTACCATCTTTAGAGTGTGTAGTAGTCTCGGGATCCAAGATTCATTGTAAGAGTTCTTGTCAAACAAAGGCCATGCTTGGCTAATCTGTTACATCACTTGGTGAAGACAAGTCTTTATTGTATTACTTTTGATTTTTAATCTTTCGGCACTTTTTAATTAGATATGTATTAATGACTTTAATAAATAGTTTCTTATGTTGAAAGTGAATTTTCCTAACCATTTCTTCATGATGTCATTAATTTGCTCATTCGTGTCTTTACGGTCTATATAAAGCGCGTTAACTACTTGGAAGGGGGTTAGAAGGGTGGTTTGGTGAAGTTATTGGTCTCGTTTAGTGTATAGATCCTGTGAGGACTTGGTTCAAGCTTACTAGGACCTCCTTCAATGCCCCAAAGGTATTGGATGGCGGGGGTGCGAATAGCTTGAACCCCTCATATGTAAAATACTATTAAAACATTAAACTGGCTTCTTGGGATTGTATCCTTGCTGACTCAAACCACTTAGCCGAGGGTAATGCACCTTCAAAAGAGGGGTCTGCCACTTTTCGCATTAATAACTTATTTAATTATCTTTCAATATTTGGACCCTTTGGGATTGTATCCTTGCTGACTCAAACCACTAGGTTGAGGGTAACGTCACCTTCAAAAGAGGGGCCTACTACTTTAATTAAGATAATCTCTTGATTGATTTTTATGTTTAAAACTTATATAAAAATTTAGAAAGATTAGACGTTGACGATAAACCGGTATTAAAAGCTCTTGTGTCCTTGGACGACCTCGGTATCTTACCAACACTATACTACGTTTGCGATGGGTGCACTTGCCCAAGTGTGTGTTTAGTGTTAGTACAATATCGTGTTTTATAAATTTAAAACTTGACTAATGTGTAAAACAGACTTAAAATATTAACAAAATCATATCATGCTCGACACGCACCAACACACTCTTGAGTTTTATGATTCTTCTTGCCACAGATAATGCAATGAGGAGCATCAACAATCACACTGGTCTTGCTTATGGCATATGATTTTAAGAGAAAACAATTTTTAGTGACATGGTTTTTCTTTTCGCAAAAGTCACAAAACAAGTTTGTTATCTTCTCTCTTTTCGTCCCTTTTTCAACCTTTTTGTCAACAGTGTTGTAACATCTGCTGGAAGATCTTTTAAGGGAATGATTTTTTACTTAAGGTTCTTTCACACCCTCAATGGTTGAGAAATCCATTGGCTTACAATTTTCAAGAATGTCAAATTCGTCTGACCATGTTGGTTTGAATTGGTATTTTTCAATTTCCTCAAAAGTTGAGGATCCTTCATGTTTTTTCAAAACAATTTTCAAACCATTTGGTTCTGTGACTTTAATTTCTTGACTAGCCATGTTAGTAGGAATAATTTTAACTAAACCAGAATCATTTACAGCACTGTTTTGAGAAAGGAAGTCATTTTTTCGAAAACCTATGCCAAATTTCACATTGCTTTTGATCTAACTTTCTAACATCAACTCATAACCTTTACCAAACTCTACCCATTTTTCACATGTGATCTGGGTAGATTCAAGCTCCTTTTTAGAACTATGATATTTTTCTATCATTTTTTGGAGTTGATCCTTGGTTATGCTTGATTCATGTTTGAGACTGCTGATTTCACTTTCTTTTTCAAACAGTTTTGATTTTAACTCTTTAACAAGTTTTTCAAACTGAATTTCATCATCTAAGATCTTGTTCCTAAGGTTTTCATTCACCTCTTTAATGTTTGCAAAAGCAATAATACATTTTTCAGAACATAAGTTTTTAGGACTTGAGGTGATTGTCACACCCCGATTTCCTGGTGGGCCCGGATGGGTATAATCGTGACTGTTGGATAACAGTTATCACAATATAATAATATGCAGCGGAAGTATTGGAGTAAAAATATTAAATTCATTAAAGCTTGAATATATATAAAAGTATTACAAGCGTTCAGTACAAGCCCACATGCAGGATCTAATAAACAGAGCTTTAGACATCATAGGCCTTAAGCATTAGGAGTTGCAAATTCCTTAGCCTTCATTCTAGCCGACCCAACTTTCCAGCCTATAATAAGGTACGGTACCTGCGGTTCAATCTTTTGAAAATACGTCAGCTTTCGCTGCTAAATACAAGTAACTAACTCTTTGGAAAACAGTTTTTCGAAAAGATTTTTATACATAGAGAAAACCCGTAGGCGATCTTTTAAATATTTCTTGAGATTTATTCTTGTTACCAGATTTACATACTTGTCATACAATCGGGAACCAAAGATCAGAGCCAGACATTTAATATGATTAAGGTACTCACCAAAGTTGAGTAAAGCCTGTCTTATAGTCGGTATGCCTACCCATGCACGCTATTCCGTATGGACATATCAGTATATGAGTCGGGACGTCCGGACAGATACCATTAACGCCCAATCTTTCAGTTATCAAGTAAAACGAAATAAACCGAATTCTTAAATTTATGCGCAAATAGACGACCCATTTATGTAATACCCGCTCCAAGTGGCATATAGGCATCCCAAGTTTTAAAAACTAAAATAAGTTAAGAGTATTTACCTTTTTGCTAGCTTCCAATCAATAAGATTATAATTTAGCAAAAAGCCGCAAGTCTAAGTATTATTGACCCAAGTCTGATTATCTAGGGGGTACTATAGTCTGGAATGAACAGATTTATTATCTGTTAGGATGTATATTGGTCAAAGGTTTGGTCCCTTTAGATGTGACCCGCTACTTAAGAGTAGATTTGCTAGATTAAGTGTATCTCAAATAGAATGTGGTTTATACCTATCCGAGTGCAATGACTCATTGGATAAAGGTTATTTAACCAAGCATTCTGATTTGGAAAGTTTTTGAATACCTAGACCCGTTACGCCTAATTTATGCGAATTAGGTTCACATAACTAGTTATGCGCATACTACGGGTTTTGAAGGTCGGATGGGCTTATGACAAGTCTTAGTATCAAAACACATTTTTTGATGAAGTATCTACTGACCTAAAGTCAGATTATAAGTCCATCTTAATTTAAAATCATTCTTTTAACTCATTTGACCGCATAGGGGCATTGTGGTCATTTTAACAATATAATTGCGACTTGTCATAAAACTCATCAAACAGATTGACCATGTGGTATGACTTCAGTAGGTTATACTTAACAATAACATGGTCCTATAACTAATTTAAATCAGACCTAATCGTTGACCAAACGGGTCAGAATCGAAAGTCAAAGCAGAAAGTCAAACTGCTTGACTCTAACAAGAAATAACGAGTTGGACATGTTTAGATATGTCCTAAAATGTTTTATAAACTGATGTAATGTCAAAATTTCAAGTTTTAATAGTTTGAAACTTGATTAGCGTAATTGGCAAAGTTTACACTTTTAACCATTTATTTAATATAAACGTTGACTCGTCATTTCACCTACTTATGGTGATCTTTAGAAGGTATGATCCTAGAGGATTATAACCTTCATAATTACGATCACGTAGCCACGTTCGAATCGAACATTGGCTTGACCATATTGGTCATAACCGAAAGTCAAACAGAAAGTCAAACTGTTTGACTTAAGGCTAATAATTAGCCTACAAATGAAAAAGACTAAGATGGAACACTTACTAGTGATCCAAAGAGAAGTCTTGAACTCAAGGAAGCTCCTGAAATGATCAGGAACCTCCAAAGTAGAAGATAGAAGAGAGGATTGGAAAATGAGCAAGTTGAAAGTTCAACTTGCTTGCTATTTATAGTTGTGGTGGATCACAAGATCATTACAAATATCCAGGAGGTTTGCAAGATGTTAACAAGTTTTAATGAGGGGTAAGAACTAGGAAAGATGTGGCAAAAACGAGGTAGGTGTCAAGTTGTGCTTGAACCTTGGAGGCCAAGCATAAATTTTCTACTGGGGACCCTTTACGGACAGTATGGGGTGCCCCTTTATGGTTCTAAGGCACGGGGCAGGGGCAGGAACTTTCAAAGTTTGGCAGTTTTGGCCCTTGGACTTGTTTCGTTGCGTTTTGTCACTTTTAACCCCTTTTAACCTAATTTTTAGGCTCTACAAAGGTGTTAAGGTATATGTGACTTGAATTTTGCCCAAAAATTTCATAGGCGTTGGTTCGTTCGGTTGTACGGTTACGCATTTCGCAAAATTGCGTAAAACGCTTTAACGTATCCGAAAATGATCGAAATTGCGCAACGATTGACATTTTTTGCATTCTCATCAATAAAATACAAGATTTTATTGAATACAAAAATATTTGGATTATTTTGTATATGGGATCCGTATTCAAAATACGAGAATTTGGCAGACTTCCGCGGTTTGCCGGAAATAGTCCCTGAACTTGTACAAACATGTTTTTGTCATACCTAACCCTTCAAAACTTATATCTAAGTTGTTTAAGGGTATTTAGGGTATGTGTAGCCTATTTCCTTCTATTTTATGTCTTTTGCCATTTGGCATTTTTAGTCCCTCTCCTTTCTCGTAATTGAGATTAGTCAGAGATCCGGGACGCGTTTAAGTTAACGCACGATGAAAGTTTCTCTCCTTCCCACAATTGGGATTATTCGGAGGATTACATAGGTATCTTTACATAGTGATCGATAAATTCCCTTTTCCTTAGTTGGAAATTCGAGACACATGTCGCCTCACAATTGGACAAAAATTTACGGGTGTTACATCCTCTCCCCATTAAAGGAAATCTCGACCTCGAGATTTGTTTTAAAGTAATACGGTTATTTCCGTATTCAGTTTTAACCTCTTAAGTCTATCCTAGGCCACAGTGGGAATCCCATTTCACTTTTACGAGGAAAACTTATTTTCCACGGAA
The DNA here is from genome assembly GCA_947069175.1 of Scalesia atractyloides. Classification (NCBI taxonomy): domain Eukaryota; kingdom Viridiplantae; phylum Streptophyta; class Magnoliopsida; order Asterales; family Asteraceae; genus Scalesia; species Scalesia atractyloides. Next base: position 47,224,445 of record CAMTDV010000017.1, on the reverse strand, counting down.
CTTTTAAATTTTATGGTCCATAATGGACAAGGTTTTTCAGTAAACCTTAAGCTCACGTTTAAACGTCATGGCGAAACCTGACAAGTGCTTATCAGCTAAGCACTTCTCAGTTTAGAGATATGGAATACACCATGGATTCCACTCAGCTCTATTAGTAACTCAAAGCTACAGAATCAATACATTCTATTATCTTGAATGGTAAATTTATATCGAGGGCTCAGTTACCCTATTCAATGATATATTATCTTTGAGGCTTCCACCTTTTATCAACATAACTCTTCTGACTATCATGGGCAGACTTGAGCATATCTCTGATTCGTAAGAATCTTTTAGTTAGAAAAATTACGGTCCAAAGAGTTGGTTTCTACCAACTTTAGCCCCACAGACGGGTGTTCTACACTTTCATGTGTATTACGCATGCACGTAGCATGTTCTCCAGAGTTTGTAGAGTAGGCTCACTCTACCCATTAGTCTGGGCAGTATGTCGTACTAAAGTTTTAAGAGCGTACTAAGCGCTATGCTGGAAATTTTCCAAAAATAAGAATATATTTAGTATCTCAATCCGATACTATAGACAATTGTACTCCATAAAGAGGTTTGATGTTGTCTTTATATAGCTTAACTTGTCGAAATTATTATTTTTTCCTTAATTGACAAGAAGCGTTGACTTAATTAGTCTGTCGACTATAATTCACATCACGTCATTGTCGCGATCCTTCTTAGATAACTTGGAAATTAGATCCATTGTCACCATTTCCCAATTCTATGTGGGATTTTCCAGTTCATTGATACAGACCAGATGGTCTATGATGTTCAACTCACTTGCGAACATTCTAGACATTATGCTACCTAGGTGGCTACGAACTTCTCATGTCCATCCACCAAATAGGTTTTCTGCCTCTGACTTCAGTTCGTCAAAAGTTATTTGTCTCATGTAGATTACACGTTATCCTTTCAATCACTTGGATTCCATAAGCATAAAAGCTTTCTCGGGCAATCCATAGTGTTGATCTTCCATGAATGATGAATATATCACCAGATGGGGATTTTTAATTTTGATAAGTTTCTTACTGCAGACAATATGGATTTGGTTTTGAACTAACCAATCCTATGTCTAAAACCATATCGAATCCCGCAAGATCTATAGAGAAATGATTTTCAAAGACATATTGATTCATGAAGGATATGTCGTATTTATTAAAAGTTGTGAAACCATCTTAATTTCCACTTGGTTTTATAATTAATATTTAAGCCTTAAAAGGGCAAGTTTAGAATTTATTAGATTTAGAGTTGACTAAGCTTTTACTAGCTTCAGAATTCAAAACAAGGCTTCTAATAAATAAATCATTTACGGGAAACAGATCCGTAATGATATTTATGTCTTGAACTGCTCCTCTTGTAGCTATGTGAAAGGCTCAAGCATTGCCTTTCTTGCCATCAGTAGCCTTGTTCTTCCCGCCAGTCGCCCTCTTTGGGCAGCGGGTCTTTATATGTCCTTTCTCGCCACATCCGTAGCAGCTGGTGTCTTTCAAGTTCTTGCATTCATGGGACTTGTGGTCCATCTGCTTACAGATGCCACAACCCTTGGTCTGCTCACGGAAACATCTTCCAAAGTGTTGCTTCCCGCAGGTTTTACATTTGGGTTTTGCCTCATTCGGCTTGGACCGGTGATAATTCAATCCAGTCTTACCCTTTTTGTAATCCTTACTTAGGGTATCATCACACTTTTGCTTGTGATCCTCCTCGGCCTTAGCCGCTTTCTCCCTTATCTCATCTTCAGTGGGGGATAAGGCTAGATCCACAACGGATCTAAAAGTAGTAGGTTTGGAGGATTTAACCATCCCCATGATTTATGGAGTGAGAACTCCAATTAACCGTGCAATGCGCTTAGACTCGGGGGTAATTAAATAAGGAACGAGTCTCGATAAAGAGTTGTATTCAGATAATAGGCTTGCCACTCGAGACCTTTCATGGTCAGCTTCCGAAAGTCATATTCGACTTTCTCCACCTCGTGAGGTAGGCAGTAGTCTCGCGGATCAGTTCCACGAAATTAGACCAACTTAGGTTGTACATTGCAACCTTGACGGTGGACTGGATCAGTGCCTTCCACCAAGTTAGAGCATCCTCCTTGAAGGATTGGCACACATATTTAATAATGTCCTTGGTGGCACAACCGCTTATATCTATAACGGTTTCCATTTCATCTAGCCACTTTAGAGCATCAATAGCTCCATTCTCACCCGTAAAGTCACGGGGTTTACAAGAAACAAAGTACTTATAAGTACACCCCTTCTTAGAGTCACGCAGCTCAGTTCTCTTGATACTCTTGATACTTCGCTCACTCTTAGTTGAGGAGCAATGAGACTTTTCAGTTTTATGAGTATTAGAACGGGGTTTAGAAGCAGAGTTCTCTTTTGTACTGATGGATCTGGCCCTTTCAGCGTGGCCATAAATCCAGCTAGGGCTTTACCGACTTCATCCACGATCAGGGATCGAAGGTGATTCTCTTCGTCCTTATGGTTTTGGTGCTCTAAGTCGTCACCACCGTTTTTCTTACTTGTTCGCCAATATTTAGGCTTGCCATTAGTTTAACTGAAAACCATATAGCCATCCGTAAGACTTTTTTTTTTGAGAACTTAGTAGCAAACCAATTTATTTGCATCAGATCTTGCAGATCTATGTACATCAGATTCACTAGCCTTATTTACCGCAGTTGGTAATGGGCCTTAATATAAATTTAGCTATGTAGTTCAAAGAATTTATAGTCCATCTCCTTCCGCATAGTTGGGATTATTTGAAGATTAGAGACACGTTTTAATCAACGTAATCCATATAGATACATATTCAAAGTATTTTAAAAATAAGTAATGTCACATAGTTGGACAAGAATTTTCTCTTTTCCACATAGTCGGGAATTAGTTGGAGATACGTTTCAGTCAACGTATTTAATATAGGTTCCTCTCCTTCGCATAGTTGGGATTAGTTGGAGATTTGGAACTATTATCATCTCATAGTTGGACGAGGGTTTTCTCCTTTCCACACAGTAGGGAATTAGTTGGAGATTTAATATAGGTTCCTCTCTTTCCGCATAATTGGGATTAGTTGGAGATTTAGAACAATATCGTCACGTAGTTGGACGAGCGTTTTCTCCTTTCCTCACAGTTAGGAATTAGTTGGAGATTTGGAACATGTCTCAATCGGCGTTTAAACACAAATCCCTCTCCTCAGTTGGAGATACGTCTCAACTGACGTTTAGATAGAGATCCATCTCCTCAGTTGGAGATTTGGGAATACGTCTCAGTTGATGTTTAAATATAAGTCCCTCTCCTTAGTTGGAGATTTGGGATACATCGTAATTGACGTTTAAATATAAGGCCCTCTCCTCAATAGAGATTTGGGAATACGTCGCAGTTGACGTTTAAATATAAGTCCCTCTCCATAGTTGGAGATATGTCTCAATTGACGTTTAGATATAGATCCATCTCCTTAGTTTGAGATTTGGGAATTCGTCTCAGTTGGCATTTAAATATAAGTCCCTCTCCTCAGTTGGAGATTTGGGATACATCGCAGTTGATGTTTAAAAATAAGTCCATCTCCTCAATTAGAGATTTGGGAATACATCATAATTGACGTTTAAATACAAGTCCCTCTCCTCAGTAGGAGATTTGGGAATACGTCGCAGTTGACGTTTAAATATAAGTCCCTCTCCTCGGTTGGAGATTTGGGAATACGTCGCAGTTGACTTTTAAATATAAGTCCCTCTCCTCAGTGGGAGATTTGGGGATAACTATTCATCACATACTTGGATAAAAATTTAATCTCCTTTCCTCATAGTCAGGAATTAGTTGGAGATTTAAGATAAGTGTTGTCACATAGTTGGACGAGGAACACTTATAGATTATTAAGATTTATGTTGGTGTGAGGGAAGTCAGTTTTCCACTACTATCACCTTTTTCAACCACTACCATTGGTGGGAATATACGTTTAAGACAGTGTCTTTTATCATGGTCTCTTTGCTAGTCTTAATTACATAAGATCTAGTAGACGGAATAAATTTTAAAAAGAAATTTATTTGCTTGATTGCTAGCGTTCCTTCGACTAACTTGTCTTCACCCAATAGAGTTGGCACTTGTAGTCCATCTCCTTCCACATAGTTGGGATTAGTTGGAGATTCCAGGAAACGTCTCAATTGACGTTTAAATACATGCCCTTCTCCTCAGTGGGAGATTTGGGATACGTCTCAGTTGACGTTTAATACATGCCCTTCTCCTCAGTGGGAGATTTGGGATACGTCTCGGTCGAGGTTTAATAAATGCCCTTCTCCTTAGTGGGAGATTTGAGACACGTCTTAGTTGACTTTTAAATACATGCCCTTCTCCTCAATGGGATATTTGGGATATGTCTCAGTTGACGGTTAATACATGCCCTTCTCCTCAGTGGGAGATTTGGGATAAGTCTCGATTGACGTTTAAATACATGCCCTTCTTCTAATTGGAAGATTTGGGGTACGTCTCAGTCGACGTTTAATTACATGCCCTTCTCTTCAATGGGAGATTTGGGATACGTCTCAGACGACGTTTAATTATAAGCCCTTCTCCTCGGTAGGAGACTTGGGATACGTCGTCTCATATTTGGACGAAAATTTGCACTTTCTCAATGTTAGGACCTGAGTTTGAATTAGTTGTGATTGTTTTAAAAGATGGTTTTATGAATGAAGATAAGACAGAGTGAAATGCAGTGGAAGTAGAAAACTTTGTATCACAACTAATGGAAGATTGCTTTGATCATCATGCTTTCGAACTTTATAAGTTTTGCATGTGATTTACAACTCCCTCTTAACCTTTTATAACTTAAGTTTGATCCTGCAGAATGTAGAAAAGATGATTGGTAAAATTATCTTTTGATAGATGGATAGAACAGTACATAAGCACTGCCTATTTATAGTACATGTCTAACCTCTGAGCATCTTTGCTGATGTCAGGGTTGATAGTGACAGCTAACAATACAATAACTAACTTCAAAACTCTGATAGCCTAACCTCTGCTAATACTAAAACATTGTTACATTGAATATAACAAGATAAACTAAACTCTAATGCAATCCACTGTTGCTCTTCAGCAGAGCTTTGGATATCTTTTTCGTTTAGCCTCATCATATGCTTGTTGGCAGGGCTTTGGCTATATCAGATGTTATTCATCAGAGCATGTAAACTCTGATTTGCAAGATCAGTTGAAATAGAAAGGTTTGGCTTTCTATCATCTGTTCCTTTGAAAAGGGTTCAATCCCAACAATCTCCCCCTGGAACAGATGATGCCAAAACTGTAACACCCCAAAAACGTCGCAGCGGAAATACAAACGTAATGGTGACGGAAGTTGGTGCCTATAAATATCTTGGTGGATGATGCATCGTTAATTTTTGACATATTACTTAATTAAAACGTTGTTTACAAATTTAAACATAAACCACAACCATAACATAGTTAAGTTGTCTTGATCCTTATGGATCTTAATACAGTCGGTCCCAAATAAGTTTTAAAAGTGTCCAAAGTTTATTATTAAACAAACATGCATCACAACCACAAGATACACCAAAGATTCCCGAAGCCATGCTCAAGTACCTGAAGAACACGTTAAAATCAAGTGTCAACACAAAGGAGGGTGAGCTCACATATTCAAATTTAAAATAATTTTATCCAAGGAAAAACTTTCTAATTATGTGTTTATTATCAAAACATCCAAATAAATTTTCGAAAGTCAATTTTTATTTCCTTAATAAAAATCCATGAGGCAGCCGTCGCAAGCGTTTCCCCGAAACCTCCGAACTAAGCATCTTCCCAAGTTCACATATTAAATTTTTATCACATCCATTTGTTCAGATTCGTAAGTTTGCAAGACATTACGAGCTATATATTAAGATTAAGGGTATAATCAACGCTAGACAATAACAGAATATAAATTCGTCGCTTGAAATGGCACGGAGCTACCGGTCGCGACGGGGTTGTCAACCTGATAGATCTATCAACAATTCCACGCAATCCATAATATGATTAAATGGCTAAGTTCGCGCAAAGTGCCCGCAATGGGTCACCCAAGGTGCCAACCTTATGAACAATATATATATATCCTACTAAATTGATAAAATTTAATATAACACGTTGTACGAATCCCCGACGTCCCCACCGGAACGTAAACCTAATCCCGATACTTACTCTCTTGAGACCGAGCCAATTCGTCACAACTTTAGATTTAAACATTTTAAATCCACACGGTCGTTCTATCCCATAACGCCGTAAAATCTCCGTTTCATCCCTGAAACGTATATATCTTTATTCCAAAATCTGTTTCATCCCGAAACATATTTATATCAAAAACCATGTTTTTCTCCAAAAACATATCACATAATTTCCAAATCATATTTTCCACGAAAATATATTTATAATTTAATCAAAGGCATATTTTATACGAAAACGTATACTTATCCTTTTAAGGCGTGTTCTTCCCCCAAAACATATACTAAAACAGTAAAAAGAGGGGTTTAGTGACACTCACCTTTGGGTGCGTATTTAAAATAGCGCGATCCCACAATTCGATTCTACACGTCCTAACATACGTAGGCACGATTTAATAATCAATATATTACAAAATTCCTAAGTTTCTCAAATACTTCAATTTTCACATAACTTTGAGATTTTCTCGAAAACTCATTATTTTTGGTTTTGTTGGCATATTAATATATATATGAGCATATATCTATATATATATATATATATATATATATTAAGATTTTACGACTTGAACGATTTTATTGGTGACCTTAATGTTTTATCCTTTACCCTCCCGTTTATAAATACCATATGTCTACGATTTGCGCGTCGTAATATGTATACATAAACGTGCACATATTCACAATATCATAACACGCGAAAACTCATTAACTTATTCACTTTATCATTTTTAAAGCATGCATACATGAAATAACTAATTAAGTTAACCTATGTATCATTTTTCATGCTCGATAAATAAGTTACACATTTAACGCAATTTTTATGGCGATTTTTAAACATACAAGCGTACATGCATAGTCTTAATTTCCGCTATCATGTCAACACTTAACATATTATCATATTCACATATTTAAATCACATAACACATTTAAACACATAAGGTTCATCCATTAACAACCCATTCTAGTGTATGTTGAAAAATGTGTATTTTAGCGATTCGGTAACGTTTTCGGGCGTCGGAAATCACGTATGACCAACCAAACACCAAATAAACTAAATATAAGTTAATATACTTATATTTATACTAAAAATATCACTGATTTAAAACAGTTTCATAAAAACCCTCTTAAAAAGACGATTTTTACCGTTTTTACCGCATAGTTTTGCGTCAAACGTTACCCTAACCATCCGAACTCGAAAGACTTCATATTTTAACACAATACATGTTATATACTGAATAAAATGATGGTTGTAATTAGATTAGTGCAGTTTTTGTGTAAGGCACATAAATCATGCGATTTCACACATTTTACAACTTTTTAAGCACATAGTACTACATGCAAAGCTAGTACACTTTATATCAAAGTTCCATACCACTTTTATACATGAGATAACCTTATTTTTAAGGTTTATTTACTGATCTAAAACCATTTTTATCATATCATCATTTATTCATCTTTCTATGTTCATACACCCACATTAATGCACTAACATCATGTCTTCATCATTTTGTATGAACTAATATGCATCTAGACATGACTTTACTTCATGTTCATATTATCCGTGACATTCAAATCTTCATGTCATTATCATCATCTAATCATTTCACATAAATGCAAGTATCACCTCCTTCACATTTATGAACTAACAACAAATTTTTGTATGCATGCATATACATATATATATACACGGCTCACACACATATATACACAAGATTCCAAAGTTCAACTTTTCATATACATGCATTCATCTTTTGAAATCCCATAACATTCATTTGGAAACTTCTAAACATGCATGCATCATATCCTCATGAATATCATCAATCAAAAACATTCAAAATCAAAACTCAATCTCATACACACATGTATACATACTCACGGCCATATGAACACACACACACAGATCACCATTTTCATTTTATACAAAAACCCATTTGATAGTGTTTTCAAGTTAGTGACTAAACCCAAGAACATGAGAAACTTCTATCATCATCAACATTGTTAAGATTCATGAACAAGATTTTTATTTTTAAGTGAAACTTATACCTTCAAGTTTTGATGGGTTTTGAATGGTGGTTGATGATATGAAGCTTGATTGTTGCTTGAAACACCTTTTAATCTTCAAACAAGCTTGGAAACACCTTGTAACACTTATGGATTCTCAAGAACTTAACAAAAATTGAAAGTGATGGTGTTCTTGAGGGGGTTTCGGCTTAAAGTAGCAAAGGGAGAGAGAGAGATGAGTTTTAATTGATGTTTGATCTTATTTGAATTAATATTGTGTGTGTATTTGGCCAAAATGATTGCATACTCTTCCCTAGGTCACCACATGTCCCAAATTAAGGTTTTCAAGAAAGGTGGGCAGCCATTAGGCCGCCACCTATGCCCCACTCTCACACTCTTTCATATATTTACACGTATGTATAGATTACACAGGTATTTAACTGGATACCGGGTGTTTATCTAGCGTTTTAACTGCGTTTTAACGCGTTTTAAATTATTTTCAACGCTCTATAAGTAAATAAACACACCAAAATATTACTAATCAATATTTTATTTGCCAATTTGGCAGTATGCGCGCTGTGTTGCGTAGTACACGCTTAAATTCGCAAAATAGGGATTTTAAGCGTGTTAATTTATTTTTATCATTCTATAAAAATAAACTTGTTAAATTATTACTATAATAATTATTGGTTGCCCTGAACTGGCTATGTTGACAGTATTTTGTCAGATACGCGCAGTATCGCGCAATACGCGTTTAAACTCGAAAAATAGAGTTTCTTTGCGTTTTAAATTATTTTTCCTACGATTATGATTAAATATATTATTTAACTCATATCGGACTATTTTTACGATTTTAATATTATTCGGCGGTCACCGACGTTCGTTTCGCATTTTATCCGTTACGCGATAAGCGTTTATCTTAATATTGACAATGTAATTTTTATCAAACTTGGGATTTACCAACACATCAAATACCATATATAAACATCATAAACAATCAAATACGGCCTTTTATTCATTCATGACACGTGTTACATTTGTACGGGACAGCCTAAATAGCCGGGTGTCACAAAAACTTCCTTTATTTCTGATCTTTATTCCTCATCAATAGTTCTCTAATTTGACTTTTGAATTAAGTTCAAAGTGTAGAGAAACTAAGTCTTCAAAATCCCTTTCAAGTTCGAGATTAAGCAGATCTTGAAGGTACTCAGCATGAAGACCATATCTTGCCTTCGTTTTAATTCTTCGAACTTTGCCATCAGACCTAACCAAGGTCAATTCATGTGTGTCTTTATCGGAACTCCATTTTCGAATTTTAAGGTCTGTTGATTTTCTTGGGTGAACTTTTATTTTTGATGAGTTTGGTGATGATGGCCTGCTGACAAGTTTAGATAGTGTAGCTCTGAGTTCATCGCTTGCAGGCTCTGTGTGGAATTTAAGTTGATTCATGATGCCATCTTTGATCAAGTCATCTTCAAACATCTTCTCATCAGCTTCAGACATCTGCTTTTGCCTTTTTACTTGTCCCGAGGCAGTGGTGGATAAGCCAGATGTTATAGCTTGATTTTTAAAGGATTTGGTATGTGTTGAAGTGAGCGGTGGTTGTAGCAGGGTAATTTGGTTTCTTTGTTACCCTTTGATCTTTTAATCTCAGCTTTTCCAAAATCTTGTAGGTGTCTAACACCTTTGACTCTGACCATCTTGTTATTTGTTTAGTTGTACCATACTGAGCAACAACCAATTCTTCTTTCATTCTCTTGATTTTCAAGACTTGGTCTTGATCTAGAAATTTTGCTCTTTTCCAGTTTGGTGGAGTTGCTTTTATATCAGGATTTTTGAGCATTATTTGTATTCTTTCAATTTCCTCTTGTAAATCATCTACTGACCAGTTCTTGAATTGGGCCCTTGTTGCATTGTATGGTTTATGAGTCATGATGTGCTCTTGAAGGTCTGGTCTTAGATTAGGGTCAACCTTTGTGACTTTCTCAGATTTTGTCTTGCAGAGATCCCTTGCATAGCCTTCAATGTGCCTGACCTTTTCAAGTTGCAGTTGCATAGCATTTGGCAGAGTTCTATCATCTTTGCCTGCATTTTCCTTCTTTGCTTTAGACTCTGCTTGTCTGGCCTTTAAATGCAAGTATTTGTCCAAATTTCTTGGTTTTTGATACCCACAAAGAGAGGGAAATTCCCTTTTAGCTGGATCATCAATCCTGTAAAATGACTCTATCTCTCCTTTCACAGCATGAAGCTTAAGAGGGTATTGAAGACTTTTGGATTGAGGTGGTAATGAAGATGGTGTTGGATGGGGGCAGTGGTTGTGAAGATTTGGGTATGGGTGATGGTATATCTTCTTCTTCATCATCTCCAATCACAAAAGTTTTTATTTTGCACTTGAATTTGATTTTTGGAGAAGATGGTGGTTGAGGAATTCTTGGTGGTGTGGTCATTGGTTGTGTTAGAATTGGAAAAGTGATCATAACAGTGGTTTGAGATAAGTCTGTTGTAACCATTGTTGTGTTAACAATTGATGACACAACAGGAATTACAACATCTGCTGGAATGGTTTTTGATGTGGTGATATGAGGGGTTGAACTTTGAGTACTTGGAGTAGAGGATACAGCTGGGGATGCACTAGTAGCAGTGGTTTTAGAAGGAGTAGGAATTGGTTTGTCTGTCTTTTTAGAAGAACTCTTCTTTGTTGAAGAACCAATGTCTTAATTTTTCCTTTTGCTGATCTAGTTTTTGTTTTACCAAACTTTTGCTCTCTGCCCTAAGATTCCTCAATCTTTTCTGCTTATCAGTAATTAATTTGTCTATTTCTTTGTTAAGAGAGTCAGCAATCTCTTTGCTTGATGCTGCAGCAGTGGTTTCAGGCTCTTTGGGCTTTGATGAAGAATCAGGCTTAAGTTTTCTCATAGAATCTTTCTCCCCCTTTTTGGCATCATCGACTATGTCTTCTGGAAAGACAGGTGTGGGGCAAGAGCCAGTAGTCTTCAACAAATGGTCCTCGGTTACCTTGATTTCAGCCTGGGTATCTTTGTACCTTGCATCAACCATCTCTCTGATGAGCTTCATTTGTGTGGTGTGTTGAATTTCTGCCAACTGCCTTTGAGCTAAGATGACAGGCTCAGTAATTTTCCATAATTCCTCTGCAATGGTTGGAGTAGGAGGATGAGTCTGATAGAGTTATAACATCTGCTTTACCATGGATTTGACTTCATCAACTGATGATTCCATGTGGCTTATTCTCTCTGTCAATTCTTTGTATTTTAGTTCATCATCTAACTTAATAGGATCATCTGAACTCCCACCAGTGGTGGTTGTATCTAGATTCTCAATGGAAGGAAATCCCATGTCCTCAAAACCAGATGCCCCTTTTTCTTGGTACTGGGGACTTCCAATAGGAACAGAGGCTACCTTAGTAGCCTCAACAGTCATTGCCTTTAAGGTAGACTTAATGATAGAACCACTATCCAATTGAGAAACAGGAAGTTCTGCAATTGTAGTGATTGCTCCACTTGAAAAATCACCAAGGGTTACTTGTAACCCAAGGGATGTAGCCTCCTCAGCTGTTGATGGGATAGCAAAGACATGAGTATCAGACTAAGTCACATGTAGAGGAAAACTCTTAGTAATGTGTGAGTGAGAGGAACTAATATGTGTCTGATCCATGTCTATTGCATTCAACAGAGGTAAAATGGTAGGTGGAATATTTGTTGGTGAGGGTTGTGGTGTAGAAAGAGACATTGCCCTGGGAGAGGGGTTGTGGAAGATAGAACCAAGTGGATCTCATGCTTCGTAATTTGGTGTCCCTGTGCTTACAACCTGATTCTTTTGTGAGGATGCAGGAGGAATTTGGTTCTCAGGTTGAGATCTTTCCACATGCTGTGAGGAAGTAGCAGTAGTGGTTTCATGTGATATTTTTGTTGTCACAGGGTTAACCTCTGGGATCTCATCTTCCAGAAAACTCGTTTTCGTTAGTTTGGTTTTGGTGGGATTTTTTGATGATTTCTGTTTTCTTTTGGAAGGGGCCATTGTGGGTTTCACAGCACTGGTTATAGTGCCATGATCAACGGGAGCAGTGGGCTCAGCAGCAGAGGTTTGAGCTTGAACATTTTGTTCTTCTAAAACTGCCTCATTCCCCTCTACTTGTGTTTGCAAAACCTTTGATTGATCAGTTATTCTGGTAAAGGTTTCATGTGTAAGGCTGCCGGAAGAAACCACAGCACCTTGTTTAGCATCCTCATTTTTAACTTTTTTTTGAATATAAACACTTAATAACCTTGGATGCATTAGAAAAGCTTTATTCTTTTAAATATTGTTAAATTTTGCCACCAAATCATTGAAGAGAACTTGGGAGAAGTTAAAATCAGATTTTGTAAGTATAGCATATCCCAAGTACTACATGTTCAATGGTATTTCATTAAAAATAGTTGTTTTTGCAAACAAACATGTTAACAATGTATGAAAAAAGAACTTCATTTCAGTAGAAAACTGGGGTTTATTGAGGGTTTATAGATTGTTTTACCTGTGAGTTGGCCTTCGTAACCTCTTTCAATGAGTTCGGCATGAAGTTCGTTATGTGGAAATGAAGTGGGATGATCTAGGTCATTGAGACCAAACACTTCAGAAATGGTTGTTGGGGTTATTTGGATGAGGGTTTGACCCACTATGGAAATAATGGCTTAAGGTTTCTTCTTTGTGGAATGAACCTCAGCATTTGCCTAGAATTGTCGTAATGTATCAAGATAAATTGGAGCTTTGATTTCCATGATGTTCTTGTATTTAGACTCTTTTAAGACTTTGATCATAGCATGATATTGTCTACTTGAGTCTATTTCTTCAAGAATCGGAGTGTAATTGTGGGGTGTTTTAATGATGGGCGTCATAGTGAAAGATTTAGGTGTGGAAAAATTGCGAAGAAGAGGAAGATAGGTGGAAAATTGCTTTTAGAATTTTGAATTCGATACGACAGAGTGAAAAACTATGTTTGGAATGGAACAGGGTTTTTTATAAAGTGAAAAAGTGAGTGATGACGTGGTATCTATTGCTAACATCTGATAGTTAACATCTGTCCACGTGTAACCTCTAATAAGTAATGGATGACAGTTGTTATGGCAAACCACTATTATGACCAAAGCAGTGGATGGGAACAGTACTGATTTTAACACTATCAGAGGATAGATATCAGTGGTTAGAATTCAAACCAGAGTTTTGACTCTATCAGTGGTTTGTGAACAGTGGCAAAGGGAGATCAGAGGATACACTTTTATTAGTGGATAAATTGTCAAGTCAACAGAGTTTTGAAGCAAACAAAGGGTATAAGCAGACTTTAGAGATTTATTGAAACTTTTCAATTTTAGCTATTTTTAAGGATGGATTTTTTATTTTCTGAAAACATTTTATTGCTATTTACACATGGAACACAAAAATTTGTTTTTATTCCATGTTTAGCATGCCAACCCTAGAGATCAGACTTTCAAAGGTGGATGAATCTAATGCTTTTGTTAGAACATCTGCCAGTTGATCTTTAGTTGGAACATGATGCAGAGAAATCAAACCTTTTTCATAGCCATCTCTCACAAAGTGATTTCTGATATCAATGTGCTTTGTTGTTGAATGAGAGACTGGATTTTTAATGATGTTTTCAGTTGCTTGACTATCTACTTGATAAGAGTCTTTAAAGCAGTTACACCAAAATCCAGCAGTTGGTTTTGAAGCCACAAGAGTTAAGCAGTGTAACTTGCAGCAGCAATGTATTCAGCCTCAGCAGTGGATGTGGATACTGCAACTTGCTTTTTGCTTTGCCAGGACACTAGGCAATGACCTAGGAACTGAACTCCCCCTGATGTGGACTTCCTTGTGGTGTGGCAACCAGCAAAATCATTGTCTGAGTAACCTGAAAGCTCAATGTTTCCATCAGCAGGATACCAGATACCAAGTGTGGGAGCACCTTTTATGTATTTGAATATCCTTTTCACAGCAATAAGATTAGACTTTCTAGGTGATGACTGCATCTGGCACAAACACATGTTGCAAACATGATATCCGGCCTGGAAGCAGTTAGGTACAATAAAGACTCAATCATGCTTCTGTAGAGAGTTTGATCAACCAAGTCATCTTTGTCATCAATAGTGACAAGCTTTGAGGTAGCCATGGGTGTGCTACATGGTATACAATCATTCATATCATTTGGTGAGTAGGTCTTTGACATACTTACTTTGATGAATGAATGTACCACTGTGCAATTATTTTACTTGGAGACCAAGAAAACATTGGAGCTCACCCATTGCACTCATTTCAAACTCTGCTGCCATGAGTTTCTAAACTCTTCACACATGGCATTGCATGTGGATCCAAAAATGATATCATCCACATAAATTGGACAAGCGTCAAATCTTTTCCTTTCCATTTTAAAAATGAGGTTTTATCAATTTAACTCTTGTGAAACCAATGGATAAGAGAAAAGTGGAAAGAGTTTCGTACCAGGCTCTTGGTGCTAGCTTCAGGCCATACAAAGCTTTGTTAAGCTTGTAGACATGATCAGGATAAAATGCATCTTCAAATCTAGGAGGTTGACAGACATATACCTCTTCTTTGATCTTACCATACAAGAATGCACTTTTGATGTCCATTTGAAACACCTTGATATTGTGCTTGGCAGCAAAGGCTAAGAACAATCTGATGGTTTCTAATCTTGCTACAGGAGCAAAGGTTTCATCATAGCCAATGCCTTCTTCTTGTCTATAGTCTTGAACCACAAGCCTTGCTTTGTTCTTTACAACAATACCCCTTTCATCAGTTTTGTTCTTAAAAACCCACTTTGTGCAATTGGACATACATCCTTAGGAAGTGGTACAAGTTCCCATACTTGTTGTCTTTTGAATAGAAGGAGCTCTTCTTGCATAGCTTCTACCCAACTGTTGTCTTTCAGTGCCTCTTGGTACTTAACAGGTTATGTGAGCGATAGAAAACCAGCAAAAAACATATGTTTTGGGATTGGCTTCTTGTGAGAACTCCCTCATTGGTGTTGCCAATGATTTGATCAGATGGATGAATTCTAAGGAAGATAAGATCTCCCTTATATGGAATGATGGCATTTTGAGGTGAAGGCTGAAAATGGGAATTATCTAAGCTAACATCTGTTGGCAATTTTGAAGTGCCAACATCTGTTTGAAATGGAGGTGGAGGTATAGGTGGAATGGTTGTGAATGTTGGTTGATTTTTGTTCACATAGAATGGACTTTTATCAACAGTGGTTTGGCTTTGTGAGCTGGCAGAGATTTGTGGATCAACAACAGTTGAGCCAGCAGTGGCAGAGTTTTCACAGTTGTTGTTAACATATACTCCTCTGATGGATGGATTGACTTTGAATTGTGAAAGCACATTGTCATATCCATGATCATGATGAGAAGATTGTGATGCACCTACAGGATTAGTCTTGATAGACACATCTTCAAATGTAAATTTGTGTAAATCAAAAAGTTCAGCAGGATTTGCTAGGATTTTCAATCAAGAAAGTTCATTGAACTTTACATTCAAGGTTTCTTCAACACACTTGGTCTTAGAGTTTAAAATCTGTAAGCTTTAGCAGTGGTTGAGTATCCCAGAAAACAACTACAATCTACTTTGACTGCAAACTTTGAAATTGAATCTTTTAAGTTTAGAATGAAGCATGGGCAGCCAAGAACTTTGAAATATGAGATCAGAGGTTGGATTTTATAAAGAATTTCATAGGCAGTCTTTTGATGCCTGAGATTGATCAAAACTCTGTTCTGCACATAGCAAGTAGTGTTTACAGCCTCTGCCCAAAAAGACAAGGGTAAACCTGAGTATGTAAGCATTGTTCTTACAGATTCAATTAAAGTTATGTTTTTCCTTTCAACCACCCCGTTATGTTCTGGAGTCCTTGAGATGCTATATTGTCTAACTATCCCTTTTGACTCATAGAAAGCATCCAACTCCTTATTCCTAAACTCTGTCCCATTTTCACTTCTAAAAACTTTTACTGGAAGGCCAAATTGCTTTTCAACTTGGTTAACAAAATTTTGCAAAATCCCTGCAGTTCATCTTTAGAGTGCATGAAAAATGTCCATGTGAACCTTGAAAAATCATCTACAATGACAAGACAGTATCTTTTCTTTTTGAGACTCATGATTTTTACAGGGCCAAACAAATCCATGTGCAGCGGTTGCAAACACTGGTTTGTTTTGGACTCTTCAATTGACTTGTAGAACTTTTATGTCGTTTGCCTTTGAAACAGGAAACACAATGTTCTTCACAAGTGAATTGTTTTTAGGGTAAACCTCTGACAAGATTTTGTTTTGAGAGTATGGTGATAGTTTTTAGATTTGTGTGTTCAAGTCTTCTATGCCATAACTCTGTCTCTTTGCTTGAGGTAACTGAGAACAGGCATACATTGGACATTGGATTATCCTTCAACATATCCACCACATACACATTGCCACTTCTATGAGCAAAAAGTTATGCTTTACTCTCAGAAATGATTTGATCAGTCTTTTTAACAACTTTTGGTCCTACAATTTGACATGTTTTCTTGTGAAGAAGGATCCATATCCTTTTTCACTCGTGAGACACTCAGCAAGTTGAATTTTAGATTATCAATGATATTAATATGTTCAAATTTGAGTTTCCCGACCTGAACAGTCCCTGACGCTAACACCTTCCCCTTATTGTTACCAAAAGATATATCACCCCCTCCATGTGCCATGAAATCTTTGAGTAGGGCTCTACATCTTGTCATGTGCATGGAGCCTCCACTATCTACATACCACAAACTGTCAAGGCAAGTAGAAGCTCCCTATACATTAGTAAACAATTAGTTTAGGTGGGTCTCCAAAGCCAAAATGGCTTTGGATGGGGTCACAGATTTTCCAATCTCAAATTCAGGAGAATGGACAGTGGTTAGATCAGGTTTTGTAACCACTGTTGTGAGCCATTTCTTGTAAGATGTTGGTAACCATGAGAATGCCTGTTAACTCTTGGCTTTGAGGGTCTTTTATAACCCTCATAACTAAGAGGAACCTTTTGATATACAGGTTGGCCATATCCTCTTGGGTATATGTTTGCAGGTGGTGCATCTGCCACTTGTACCTCTCTGGAAACACAGGTTTTGTTCAACGCTTTTGTAACAGATGTTTGAATATATTCAAAGGTCTGCTTAGATTTGTTTCTAGTAGAGCTTGTACTTTGATTCTCAAGAGTTTTTGATTTAATTTCTTTTACTTTGATGTCAAAGGTTTGAAGATAAACACACTCTTGGGTTATGTGGTTGGTTTTGCCACATATGATGCAGTTTGAAGAATTAGGTATTATGCTTATTTTTTTGATGTCATATGCTTTTAAAAGAAAACAGTTTTGAGTGACATGGTTTCTTTTCTCACAAAAATCATAAAACAAGTTTTTGACCTTTTCTTTCTTCTTCCCTTTTTCAGACTTCTTTTTAGCAGACATTGTAACATCTGCTGGAAGATCCTTGATAGGGATTACTCTTGCTTTTGGTGCTTTGACACCATCAATGGTTGAAAAGTCCATTGGCTTGAAGTTCACAAGAATGTCACACTCATCAGACCATGTGGGTTTAAATTGATATTTCTCAACTTCCTCAAAAGTTGAGGATCCCTCATGTTTTTCTAAAATGATTTTATTTCCATTTTTGTCAGTGACTTTGATCTCTTCACCAGCTTTGTTGGAACGATTTCTACCACAACAGATTCATTTACAGTAACATTTTCGGAAACTTGGTCATTTTTCCTGAAACCTATGCCAAATTTTATGTTACTTTTGATCTGGTTTTCAAGCATGACCGCATAACCTTTACAGGATTCTACCCACTTTTCACAAGTGATTGGGTAGATTCCAACTCCTTTTTGCAAACTTGATATTTATCTATCATAGTTTGGAGTTGATCCTTGGTTATGTTTGCCTCATGTTTTAGTGTTGATTTCAGAATATTTGTTAACCAATTTTGTTTTCAGTTGTGAGCTTTTCAAAATGTAGTTCATCGTCTAAAATTTTGTTTCTAAGATTTTCATTCACCTTTTTTATGTTAGCAAAACCAATTATGCATTTCTCTGAGCATAAATCTTTAAGGGTTTGAGGTGATACCTTAGCAGCAGCCATCATGGCACAGTCACAATCACCTTCACACACACTGGTATCCCATGGGTCAGTCAGAGGTTTCACATCTTCATCAACATTCTCTTTTCTAACAACTGTTTCATCATGAACTTCAGACACATCAGATTTAGACACTTCTTCCATGGATTCATCACCTTCAACAATTGTATCTAGAGCCAAAGCAAAAATCATTTTCTAAATCATTTTTGGCTACTAGAGCAAAGTTTTCATCAGTTAATTTCTCAGGCAAACTACTCCAATCAACAAAGCCTTGTGTGAAGAAGCTTTGTTGGTTAACCTCTGCCAGAGTAGTGGTTTGAGTAGCTTGAGTGACATGAGGTGTAGGTTGCACATGCACTTGAGGAGATGGTGCTTGCACATACTGAATCTGTGGAATAGTGGTTTGAACATAGTGCACAGGGGTATGTTGGGAATAATGAGCAGTGCTTTGTGTGTGTTGAGGTCTAGGACGAGGGTGTGTGACAATTTGTCCAGAAGATTGAGATCTGCATTCCCTAGCAAAGTGTCCTAGCCTATTACACTTATAGCACTTGATTTTAGATCCCCCCCCCCCCCATGCAACCCTGTGAATTGTCTACCAGTTCTCTTATAAATCTTACCACATCTAACAATTAATAGAACCAGCTAGTGCAAAATGTCCATTTCTTGTAAATCAGATGGTTCAAAGTGTTAAAGATCATTCAACTCAAAGGATAAATTGTCAGAGGTTTGGCTTTCCCTACTAGCAGCAAAAGCATAGTTGGGTGAGTAAGAATCAGAGTTGAAGTTCCCTCCAGAAGTTATATCAATGAAATGATCATAACTCTGATCCTTACCACTGCCAGATCCCTCTTCTTGGCCTAAAAGAGCTTTGCTACCAAAACCATAGTCATCAGCCATTTTGCCAGATTCTTGTAGCTTCTTTTTCTAGTTTAACTCTCTCTCATATGTGAGGAGTCTACCATGAAGTTATGTAAGATTCATTTCTTTAAACCCAACAGATGTACGAGTCACAAAAGCTATTGTTCCCACTTTTCTGGTAAAGGTCTGAGGACAAGACTGTTTACAGTCGAATTAGCAAATTCAACATTAACCAGCTTAAGTTCACTTATGAGACAGCTAAATCTCTCAAACTGTTGGGTTAGTGACTCCCCTTTGACATGAAAAAAAGTTTCATATTGTTGATTTAAGACTTCTTTGGTGTTTTCAATTACTTCCTCAGTCCCACCTAATTGCTCTTTCAAGGCATCCCATAACTCCTTTGCACTGTTGCAGTGCAATAGGCCAGCATAGATTTCGTTAGGCAAAGCTGAAACAACAATGTTAAAAGCCTTAGCATCTAACTCAATTTTTTGGAATTCCTGCTCGGTGTAATTTTCAGGGCTTTTAGGCACTTGTTTCATTGGGTCCTCTGTACTTGGAACCATAGGAACATGTGGTCCATATACAACTGACCTCCAACAACCGGTGTTTTGGTGAGCAAGAATATGACGCATCCGACGTTGCCATATGTAATACTCATTCCTGACAAGCATCGAAGGTTTAAACATGGATCCAGTGTTGTTGGAATCCTGTGTATTTTGAGACATTATAATTATTTACCAACAGATTTTGATTAAAAACTTTGAACGTAAATAAACTATGTTTTCCAATTAAAACAAACAAACAAATTAGCAGGGAGAGCTGATATTTCAAATCAAATTGATTATTAAATCAAATTTTGATTAACCAAGCTCTGATACCAATTGTGAGGATCTGAGTTCGAATTAGTTGTGATTGTTTTAAAAGTTGTTTTTATGAATGAAGATAAGACAGAGTGAAATGCAGCAGAAGTAGAAAACTTTGTATCATAACTAATGGAAGATTGCTTTGATCATCATGCTTTCAAACTTTATAAGTTTTACATGTGAATTACAACTCCCCCTCAACCTTTTATAACTTAAGTTTGATCGTACATAATGCAGAGAAGATGATTGGTAAAATGATCTTTTGATAGATGGATAGAACAGTACATAAGCACTGCCTATTTATAGTACATGTCTAACCTCTGCGCATCTTTGCTGATGCCAGGGTTGATAGTGACAGCTAACAATACAATAACTAACTTCAAAACTCTGATAGCCTAACCTCTACTAATACTAAAACACTGTTACATTGAATATAACAAGATAAACTAAACTCTGATGCAATCCACTGTTGGACTTCAGCAGAGCTTTGGATATCTTTGTCATTTAGCTTCATCAGATGCTTGTTGGCAAGGCTTTGGCTATATCAGATGTTATTCATCAGAGCATGTAAACTCTGATATGCAGGATCAGTTGAAATAGCATGTTTTGCCTTTCTATCATATGTTCCTTTGAAAAGGGTTCAATCCCAACACTCAACCACTCATTGGTGGGAACATATGCTTTTGGCCTTTGTCTATTACGCAGTCAAGAGATTTTTTTGATAAGGTAGGGGCAATAAATGTGACCTTCATAACATTTGAAGGAATACAATGAAAAAGGGCTCCATAAAATCAATGATTTTTCTTATGGCAGTGATATTGCCAAAATATATTAGATGCTTGCTATTAGTTGATATCAGTACAATATGACCATTGGGAGATCTTAGTGGTTCCATGCATTAAACCTTCATACTGGCCAGGCATGAAAGCAATCTATGGGACGCACTAAGATACTGCCAATCATCATATGGCGCTTCTATCATTCTAAGTTTAGCATTCGTAGTTGCTAAAAATCAATGAAATAAAAATCATTGTCGTACTCCGATTGGAGAATTTACTAGCGAGAGTTCACGAACTTATATAATATAATAGACCCAGCTGGTTTGAATCAATCGAGTTCCAAGACTCAAGATTATATGCTTTACGCATGAATCAGAAAAAGTGATTCCTTTTTCTGCTTATTCTCTAGAATGAGAGATTATTGAATCAAAGAATAGAATTTGGTGCAAAAGTGGACATCTGTGCACTTTCCGTAGTTGTTGCTGCTTCAATCAGCTGGTGAGATATCACTGGAATGTCTTTCAAACATAAAGGACTTTGCATAAATGATATTAGGATATCACAAGAATATCAAAAGATATGATATCAGGTGACAAGGTTTAGCATCCTCGTATCGGAGTTTATCATCTCCAAAGCGTATGTAGTTCACCACATGGAACTTCAAGCTACTCAGTGATAGAGATCATCAAGTCCGCGACCCACCATAGATTCTTTATTTTTTCGCGACACCATGGCGGCATTAGCAGAATATTCATAAAAATCAAGAACTATGTATATATCGTCAAGAGTAATCTTATGTTTGGGTCTAGACTTGGAATTTAAGGAATCTGCATTTGTGATATTTGAGATTAGACACAAAAGGCTTGTGTCTAATCCGCTCAAACTGTAGCTCTGATACCAACCTATCACAACCCGATTTCCCGGTGGGCCCGGATGGGTATAATCGTGAAGGTTGGATAACAGTTATCACAATATAATAATATGAAGCGAAAGTATTGGAGTAAAAATATTAAATTCATTAAAGCTTGAATATATATATATATATATATATATGTATATATATATATATATGTATGTATATAAAAGTATTACAAGCGTTCAATACAAGCCCACAGGCAGGATCTAATAATCAGAGCTTTAGACATCATAGGCCTTAAGCATTAGGAGTTTCAAATTCCTTAGCCTTCATTCTAGTTAACCCGAATTTCCAGCCTATAATAAGGTACGGTACCTGCGGTTCAATATTTTCAAAATACGTTAGGGGGAAAGGCATACTACCTACCTCTCCTCTGACTCCATTTACCTTAGAATAGGCGGCGAAACCGCCACAACATATATCTTGTTCCATGCTATTGAGAGATAGGGGACAAAACGCCCTTAGACCTATACCAGCGGGGAGCAGCGGATACACTTCAGAGATAGGAAAAAGGTTCGAAGAAAAAGGATGATAAATGGTATGGTAAAGTAAACCCTTGTAGGACCACCAAGACTCTTTGGAAAACTATTTTTCAAAAAAGAGTTTTATACATAGAGAAAACCCGTAAGCGATCTTTTAAATATTTCTTGGGATTTATTCTTGTTACCAGATTTACATACTTGTCATACAATCGGGAACCAGAGATCAAAGCCAGGCATTTAACATGATTAAGGTAATCACCAAAGTTGAATAAAACATGTCTTATAGTCGGTATGCCTACACATGCACGCTATTCTGTATGGACATATCAGTATATGAGTCAGGACGTCCGGACACGGTACCATTAACCCCCAATCATTTAAGTTATCAAGTAAAACGGAATAAACCGGATACTTACATTTATGCGCAACATAGATGGCCCATTTATGTAATACCCGCTCCAAGTGGCATAATAGCCATCCCAAGTTTTAAAAACTAAAATAAGTTTAGAGTATTTATCTTTTTGCTAGCTTCCAATCAATAAGATTATAATTTAGCAAAAAGCCGCAAGTCTAAGTATTATTGACCCAAGTCCGATTATCTGGGGGGTACTATAGTCTGGAATGAACAGATTTATTATCTGTTAGAATGTATACGGGTCAAAGGTTTGGTCCCTTTAGATGTGACCCGTTACTTAAGAGTAGATTTGCTAGATTAAGCGTATATCGAATAGAATGTGGTTTATACCTATCGGAGTGCAATGACTCATTGGATAAAGGTTATTTAACCAAGTATTCTGATTTGGAAAGGTTTTGAAATACCTAGACCTGTTACGCCTAATTTATGCTAACTAGGTTCACATAACTAGTTATGCGCATACTACGGGTTTTGAAGGTCGGATGGGATTATGACAAGTCTTAGTATCAAAACACATTTTTAGATGAAGTATCTACTGACCTAAAGTCAGATTATAAGTCCATTTTAATTTAAAATCATTCTTTTAACTCATTTGACCACATAGGGGCATTGTGGTCATTTTTAACAATATAATTGCGACTTGTCATAAAACTCATCAAGCAGACTGACCATGTGGTATAACTACAGTATGTTATACTTAACAATAACATGGCCCTATAACTAATTTAAATTAGACCTAATCGTTGTCCAAACGGGTCAGAATCGAAAGTCAAAGAAGAAAGTCAAACTGCTTGACTTTCGACATAGAATTGAGCTCTAACAAGAAATGACGAGTTGGACATGTTTACACATGTCCTAACATGTTTTATAAACTGATGTAATTGTAAAACTTCAAGTTTTAATAGTTGGAAACTTGATTAACATAATTTGCAAAGTTTACGCTTTTAACCATTTATTTAATATAAACGTTGACTCGCCATTTCACCTACTTATGGTGATCTTTAGAAGGTATGATCCCAGGGGATTATAACCTTCATAATTACGATCACGTAGCCACGTTCGGATCGAACATTGGCTTGACCATATTGGTCATAACCGAAAGTCAGACAGAAAGTCAAACGTTTGACTTTTGGCTAATAATTATCCTACAAATGAAAAAGACTAGGATGGAACACTTACTAGTGATCCAAAGAGAAGTCTTGAACTCAAGGAAGCTCCTAAAATGATCAGGATCCTCCAAAGTAGAAGATAGAAGAGAATATTGGAAAATGTGCAAGTTGAAAGTTCAACATTGCTTGCTATTTATAGATGTGGATGGATCACAAGATCATTAAAAGTGTCCAGGAGGTTTGCAAGATGTTAACAAGTGTTAATGAGGTATAAGAACCAGGAAAGAAGTGGCAAAAACGAGCTATTGTCAAGTTGTGCTTGAACCTTGGAGGCCAAGCATAAATCTGCTACAGGGTACCCTTTACGGGCCGTATGGGGTGCCTCTTTATGGTTCGTAAGGCATGGGGCAGGAACTTTCAAAGTTTGGCAGTTTTGGCCCTTGTACTTGTTTCGTCGCGTTTTGTCACTTTTAACCTAATTTTTAGGCTCTATAAAGGTGTTAAGGCATATGTGACTTGAATTTTGCCCAAAAATTTTGTAGGCGTCAGTTTGTTCAATTGTACGGTTACGTGTTTCGCAAAATTTTGTAAAACGCTTTAACGTATCCGAAAATCGAAATTGCACAACGATTGACATTTTTTGCATTCTCATCAATAAAATACAAGATTTTATTGAATACAAAAATATTTGGATTATTTTGTATATGGGATCCGTATTCAAAATACGAGAATTTGGCATACTTCCGTAGTTTGCCAGAAATAGTCTCTAAACTTGTGTAAACATATTTTTGTCATACCTAACCCTTCAAAACTTATATCTAAGTTGTTTAAAGGGTATTTAGGGTATGTGTAGCCTATGTCCTTAGATTTTTTATCTTTGGCCATTTGGCATTTTTAGTCCCTCTCCTTTCTCGTAATTGAGATTAGTCGGAGATCCGGGACGGGTTCAAGTTAACGCACGATGAAAGTTTCTCTCCTTCCCAGAATTGGGATTATTCAGAGGATTACATAGGTATCGTTACACATTCGATCGATAAATTCCCTTTTCCTTAGTTGGAAATTCGGGACACGTGTCGCCTCACAATTGGACGAAAATTTACGGGTGTTACCGTGATACCTTAAAAGCAGCCATCATGGCACAATCACATTCTCCTTCACAAACACTAGAATCCCATGGGTCTGATAGAGAATTTACCATTTCTTCACCAACCTTTTCTTCTGAAACATCTGTTTTAACATTTTCACAAATCACATCAGAATTGAACACCACTTCCTCAGACTCAACCCCTTCCAATATTGTCTCTAAGGCCATAAAACAAAAATCATCATGTTTCTTTTCAAAATTGGCAACTAGGGCAAAATTTTCATCTATAAGTTCTTCTAGTAAGCTACTCCAATCAACAAGGCCTTGTGTAAAAAAGCTCTATTGACTGTTTTCTGGCAGAGAGCAGAGGTTTGTGTAGCTTGTGGTGCAGGTTGCACTTGAATCTGGGGAACTGAGGCTTGAACATATTGTATCTAAGGAACAGTGGTTTGGACATACTGTACTGGAACAGTGGTTGCAGGATGTATAAAGTGAGCAGTGTTTTGCATATGTGGAGCAGGGGTATATTGGAAATAGTGGACAATGTTTTGAGGTCTATGACTTGGACGTGTGACAATAGGGCCACTTGTGTGGCTTCTACACTCTCTAGCAAAATGGCCTAACCTATTACACTTATAACACTTGATTTTTGATTTATCCAACCCAACTTTTAACCCTCCATGCAACCTTGGAAATTTTCTACCAGTTCTTTTATAAAATTTGCTAGTTCTTACACTTAGTAATGCAAGTTGCTGCAAGATGTCCATTTCTTCCAAATCAGTGGGGTCAAAATGTTGAAGATCATTTAACTCAAAAGATAAGTTGTCAGAAACTTGGTTTCCCCATTTGCTGCAAAAGCATAAGTGGGTGAGTAAGAATCAGAGTTAAATCCTCCACCAGAAGGTATGTCAATAAAATGATCATAACCCTGATCCTTACTTCCACCACAGGTTTCTTCTTGACCAAAAAGTGTTGTACTACCAAAAGCATAGTCATCAACAACTTTTCCTGACTCTTGAAGCTTCTTTTTCTGGTTAAGCTCTCTTTCATAAGTTAAGAGCATACCATGAAACTGAGTCAAAGTCATCTCTTTGAAACCAACAGAGTTTCTTGTTACGAAAGCAATAGTGTCCCATTTTATCTGGCAGTGATCTTATAAATCGGCTCTTCAAAGTTGAATTTGGAAAATTAACATCTTAGAAACTCCAAAAGTTTCCTAACTAGCTCCTCGAGCTCCACAATCCTCCAATGCATCTCATCCATGGTATCGTCATCTAACTCCTGAATCTCATCATACCAATCTATATGGCCTTCAAGATCTTTCATCTTGCCCTTGGTCATTGCTAAGTCTCTGCGTAAGGCACTAGTTTTAATTCACTTATTAGACAACTAAACCTCTCGAATTGTTAAGTTAATAATTCTCCTTTAACGTGACAGAATGTTTCATATTGTTGGTTTAAAACTTCTCGGTTATTTCAATAACTTCCTCTGTACCACCAAACTGCTCTTTCAAAGGGTCCCACAACTCCTTAGCACGGTTGCAATGCAACAGGCCAACATAGATATCATTCGACAGAGCTGTAGCAACAATGCTAAATACTTTGGCATATAGCTCGATTTTCTGAAAATCTTGCTCGGAGTAGTTTTCCAGCTTCTTTGTACTTGAACTTTGGGGTCTTCAGCACTCGGTACCATCGGAACATGTGGTCCGAAGATAACTGATTTCCAATAACCTGTGTTCTATTGAGCAAGTATGTGACCCATCCAACGTTGCCAGATGTTATATTCCGATCTAACAAGTATCTGAGGTTTGTACATAGTGCCAGTGTTGTGTGGATCTTGTGAATTTTGAGACATTTTTTATTGTTTACAAATAGGTTTTTGTTTAAAATACTTTTGAGCGTAAATAAACTTTTACATTGTTTTCAATCCAACGAACAAACGATATCAGTTGTAGGAGCTGATTTGTTTATATTAAATTGATTGTTTAGATCGAATTTGATTGACCAAGCTCGGATACCAATTGTTAGGATCTGAGTTTGATTCTTGTGATAGTTTAAGATGAAATTAATGTAAGAAGATAAAATAACAATGAAGTATGCAACGGAATAATAAACTTTTAAACACAATAATGAAGCTATTGTTTTCATCAACATGCTATTATAAATTTGATTTACGTATACATGAAGATTACAACTCCCCCTTAGCCTGATCACTCTAATTTGTTCGTACAAAAATGTCAAGGTGAAAGTGATAAATAGAACAGTACAAGCACTGTTCTATTTATAGTACAAACAAAACATCTGAGGAATCTAAGCTGATGTCACCTAGACAGCGACATCTAACGACCTAACAAACTTCTAACATCTGCTAGCTAAAACACTGTTACATTGATAATAACTAAACTCTATTGAGAATCCTCTGTTGAGCTTTATCCTCTGTTGGTCTTTGACATCTGTTGAGTTATAGCAGACCTTAGCTTCATCAAACTTTAGTCTTCACAGCAGAGGTTCTCTTTGGCAGGCCTTTGGATTTTAAGCAGAGCTTGTCTTCAACAGATCTTGTAAACAGACTTTAGCTTGGACAGACTTTAGAGTAGCAGATGTTGAGTCTTTGTCTTTAAGGAGAGCAGATCTTCAAAGATTGTTATTTGTGATCAGATGTTATAGATTATTTTGGCTTTCCAATCGTCTATTCTTTTTTGTGGTCGACTAGATCCGACAGAACCATCCGAAGATTCAGATATCTGAATTTACGGATTCAGATAGTGATTTTAAAAAATTTCGAATATCTGAAATATACGAGAATTTATAAGTTTTTTCTAATCTTTTATCGGATATCCGAATATCCGAAAAATATCCCAAATAGCCAAACAATATCCGAATTATCCGAAAACTTATATCTGGCTATCCAAAAATATCTTGCTTTGAATAGATAAAAATGTATAAAATAAAAAAATGGATTTACAGATATTCGATTCACTATCCTATCGGATATCCGGTTTTAAACACCCTAGCAGCATATCATCATCAAAACTTTTATATTGGTACAACTACTAAAGGACTAGGTACAACTTCTTTCTTTTTTCTCAATACTTGTAATCAAAATTAGTATTTTCCCAATTAACACACATGAGAATTAGTAAAGCAAATTTGGCAATTATTTTGGGTAGAATATGCATTAAATACTCCAAAAATATAATTCACATTACATTATTGGAAATTGAATTGAGAATTTTGCAAGTATTTGACCAACTTCAGTTACTTTCAAAATGAAACAATAATTTTTTTTAAGAACGACAAAATGTAAGCTTTTATTTTTCTATTTACTATTTACTATACTTCAAATATTTTATTATATTAGGTAATTGTATAAGTATGATATTTAAAGTCAAATTGGGTAAATGTATAAGTACGAAATTTAATGTCAAATTATATTATTTGTTTCAATTTACATAAATGTAACATTGATAATGCTAATATTCATTCAAACAAAAAATATATTTTTTTTTAATTTAATGCTGTTTGCCTGTTAGTACGTTTTAAATAGATGTTGTATTTTTTATCTTTGAATATGTAAAGTTTTAAATAAATGTTGTATTTTTTTATCTTTGAATATGTAAAGTTAATAGATTTTTATAAAATAAAATAAAAAGTTAAACGGTTTTTCAGTTTTAGAGTCAATATTGTTCAAACTTCATTTTGTAATTAATTACTATTATTTATTAATGTGTGTTTTGGAAAGGCAAATCGTTTGAAAAAAAAAGGGTTTGTTCTTTAGAAGCACGGAATTTAATATTCTAGCCACATTTCTTATATAGAAATATATTCTAGCCACATTTCTTTTATAGAAAATTAAAAATAACAAAATTGGAAAAGTGATAAACAATAAAATAATATACATTACAGATACCTAATGTTATTTGGAGGGTTTGAACGCGTGTTCTAACAATAAGTTATGTTAATTCAAAAGAATTAAACAATGAGTAAAGCTTCTCAACGAATTTACTTTTCAACAACTAAAATTATATATTTAGTTATACTTTTTGTGGATGAAAATGGTTGGCTTGAGAATTAATAAGCACAACAAATAAAATGGTTGAAAACGTAAATATACATAATTAATCTCTTGTCTACCTTTTTCACAAGCACATGGACCCACCACATGAACTTCAATGCCATTTCATAAGTGGTACCTCCATTTAAAACCATATTTCACAATTTTATTGTTAAATTTCTTAGATGTAAATTAAGAGTCCGGATCATTTACAAGACAACAATTACATACGAAATATACGTAGGAATTAGAGGAGGACAAGTGTTATTTGACAGTAACGGTATTTTGGTCTTTTCTAAAATGAATAACTTCTCTTATTGATTTTAAAACGACTATAATTTTTCATACGTTAATATATTTTTTTTAAATATCACACCGAATTACCGAAGATTTTATTCTCTTTAATTTGAGCAGCCTATTGCTATAGTTTTCTTGAAAAAAAAACTATAGGTAGGTTACCTGGTCTTCCCCGATATTGGTGGTGGACTTGGGTTACTCTCGGAGTATTCCGCTTGGTACAGCGGGTGCCCAAAAGTGATCGTGATTAATTCTGTTGACCGTTAAAAAAACATAGTAAAACACACGAAGTAATACATTAATCACATATATTGAGTTGGTTTGACTTGTAAAGTTTTCTGAATGTTGTCATCTTCTGCTATCATCATTCACGTTCCATCGTATTCTAATTTTCTCAATGGCGCCATTTACGTTCCTGCTAATTCTATCTTTTTGATGCCACCATTCACGTTTCTACTGATTAACGAAAAATGATGAAGCGATGAGATTCTGAAAATGCTAATCATTTGTATGATTCTAATACTAAACTAGTTTTTTATATGCCGCGTGTTGCGGCGAAATCGAGCAAATAATAATGTAAAATAAACGTGATTTGAAAATAAAGCATGTTATTTAGAAAGTCAAACCATTAGAACAATTTAGTTTATCATCGTATCATTTTATGATACCATTTTAAGTACAACTTTGTTTTTAACAAAACTTATAACGGAATATTGAGAGAAAAAATCAAGCACAACTACGTACTTAAATTTTGTAAAAACATTTAGAAACATAAATTATTAAAGAACTATCAAATTAATAGATAAATTAATATATGTTCTACAAAAAGAATTATTAAAAATGGCAAAGAAAATATATGATTTTAAAAGAGGGAAAAAATAAAAATGTGTTATTAAAAGTAAATATAATAATAACTTATTATAATATATTAAATAAAAAATAGTAAAAGGCTATATATTATTATAAAATAAAGTTTTTATATATATATATATATATATATATATATATATATATATATAATATGGATAGATACAAATGAGTAATGCATTAAATATAATAGTTATATTAATTAAGTACCAACTAAAATAAAAACAAACTTGTATACACTAAAACCAATTTAATGTAATAGTAAAGTTGATAATTTTTCAACACTTTTTAATCATTTAAAAGTTTTTGATCCGTTGAAGATATATTACATTCAATTCAATATATCAAAATTGATAGTGATATGTTATAATAAACAAATAATTCATGAACTTTTAACTTCCAAGTATTAAATCTACATAAAATGTACAAAAGTAGTTGATGGCCCGTCCGTATTGCGGGGCGATGGCCAAATAATGAGTGAGTGTTAGGCAGCTCATTGACACGAAAAACAATTAAATCGAGACAACCAATTAAAACAAAACTCTTTTATAGTTTTACTAAAAAAATTAAAACAATGGCAATTCTGTTATTTTTAACTAAGGGAAAGTTTTATTTTTTTTTACTGCGATAAAATCGTAATTTGCCAAAAGTTAAAGTGATGATAGTACTGTTAATGAGAACCAGGGGTAAATTGTAAATTTGTGCATAGGCAAATTCGTCATTTTGAACTTGGGGTAACACAGTAATATAAATTTGAACTAAAGGTACTATCGTAATTTTAGGCTGGAGACAAAACCATAATTTTATTTTGAACCGATGGCAAAATCATAATTTTGAGTTGAAGCCAAAAGCATAATTTTATTCTTAACAGAGGCAAAAATGTAATTTTGAACTGAGGGCGAAATCATAATCTTTTAAACAGGGAAAAATCTTTTTTTAAAGATAGGGCACAATCGTAATTTAAGGCTGGGGTAAAAACATATTTTTCTTTTGAACAGGAGTGAAAACGTAATTTTGTGCCTAGGGCCAAATCATAAATTTAAATCGAGAGCAAAATCATAACTTTAAGCTAGGGAAAAAAAACATAATTTTATTTTGAGCAGGGGGCAAAAACATAATTTTAAACTGGAAGCAAAGACGTAATTTTAAATTGTATAAATATAATAAACTGTTTGGTCCGATGGCACTATTCCTCCGTCTTGTTTTTTTATAGAAAATAGAAATTAGAAGTAGGTGCATCATACATGATCATTCACTTTACCTTTAACATTATTTATTACTAGCATTAAAAGAAGGTAGTATATTGTAACAATTCAAACCTACAAACTCCATTCTCAACTATCAGAAAACTCAAAGAACCCAAACAAAAAATTCATCTTGTAATAATACAGATTAAAATACATAGAGTTAAATGCCAAAATGGTCCTTGAGGTTTGCTCACTTTTGCCACTTTAGTCCAAAATATAAATTTTTTAAATCTGGGTCCCCGTGGTTTGCATTTTGTTGCCATTTTGGTCCAAAAATGAAATCAGATCAGATTTCATCTTGGCTTTTTGTCTTTTTCTACAGGGGCAAAATGGTCATTTTCATAAAAAAACCCTGTCTCTCTTTTCCCTCTCTATATGCAGATCATCATCAACACACACACCCTCCTCTCTCTCTTCACTCTCTCACACACACAAACACTCACTGCTCTCCCTCCCTCTCGCATCTCCAGTCACCGGAGATGAAGTCTGGCCGAGCTCCGGCACCCCTCTTCTTCTCCGATGCGACACCGCCCACGCCCCCTCGATTCCTCTTCACCTTAGACCCACCTCGCAACCTCCCTTCTTCCCCAATTGAATGGCCGACCACCACCTTTCGGTGGTGGTGTACGGCAGTGAATACACAGAAGGGAAAGAGAGAGATATGAGAGAGAGACGACGAAGATGGAGAGTGAAACGTGGCGGCGGGGGTCAACGGCACCGGCGACGGCGACGGTCTTCTTCCCCGGTAAGCCCGTCATTATTGGTATATGCATTTGTACAACCACCATTTTGTTCTCATCAACACTTGCAGTTACTGATTGAATGTTTTATGAGACTGATTGTGCTTGTACTTGTAAACCTTGAAAGTTGATCTCTATGTTTGAGTTTGAATATGCATTGTCTTTAATGGATTTCTCCTTATCTTGTTACTGCGAAGAGGAATCGAGGGGAAGAAGGAGGGAGAGCAGTGAGTGTTTGTAAACCTTGAAGTAAGCCAATTGGGGAAGAATGGAGGATGTGTGTGTTGATGATGATATGCATATAGAGAGAGAGACAAGGTTTTTCATAAAAATGACCATTTTGCCCTTGTAGAAAAAGAAAAAAAAGCCAATATTTTTTTGAGAAATCTAATCTGATTTTATTTTTGAACAAAAATGACAACAAAATGCAAACCATAGAGACCCAGATTTAAAAATTTTGGATTTTGAACTAAAGTAACAAAAGTGAACAAACCTCGTGAACCATTTTGGCATTTAACTCAAATACATATATAGTGAAAAAGCAAACTTCTGTTGTTTGCGTTGGACTCCTTCACTCTCACAGCTTTATTTCATCTTCTTCTGCCCCTTTCAGCTTTTTGTCACCACCACCACCGGCGGCGACGGCAGCAGTACCACGGTCTCCGTACACCACCACCATCACTACTACTACCAGCAACCTGCATTTCACATTTTAGGTAAATCGTAACATGCCTAATGTCAACGTAGGGTTTCTAGGGTTAGGTTAAACAACAGAACGTGTCAAATTGAAATCATTCAGATGTCTACGAGTGTATGTTCATCGGAATTAGACAACAACAACAACATTTTCAGTACGAGTGGAAGATGTATTGAGGATGAGAGTTTCAGTCTGAGTGCTAACGTCAGCGAGTCTGAGAGTTCGAGTGGTTGTTTCTCCGGTTCGTTGAAATCGTCTTCGTTTGCTGCGTCTAATTCTGTTTCCGGCAATGATTTGAACCTTCCGGTGCCGCCGTTTACGTTTCCGGTGGTTGGCGGGAATGATGACGTCATGGATTGGGATAAGAAGAAGATGAAGAAACGGCCTGATTCTGAGTTATCTGGTTAGTGCTTACTTAATTCAATCACTGATGATATTAATGTTGATAGGATTTGATATGATTGATGTAGTTCAGACTTTCTTATTTTGTATACAATAGAATTAGTTAAGATATCATCCATTTTGAGGACAGTGTTTTGTTAATTAGTTTGGTGTTCAAGTTAAATTTTAGTTTCAATTGAAGGGTTAGGTTTTGTATGTGCAAAAATTGTTAAAGAGTGGGAAAGAAAAAAAACAGAAAGTATAGTGTTTTTTTATGTGAAAAATGTTTAGTGTCTTTTGTGAGAAATAACATAAAAGTATAATGTTTTTTTATGATGTTTACCCAACTGGGAAAAGTACGGACAATCGATCCATTTTATTAATTTTTTTCTTTCAATTATAATGTTAGTATTGTAAAAATAAAAACATAAATATGTAGATCGACAAATGTAGCACTTGAAGCAACATGTATGCAATTCATACAAGGGTATATACACGTATCTCTTTGATCTACATATGCTTTTTACATACGCAAAGATTAGTAACATATAAAAGATAGAAAAAGAAAAATACAAAAAATCTTTTGTATTGATTTTCTATTGTTTTAAGTTTTCTCATGGTCCTTTCTCATGAACTGAATTACTCAAAATTTGCTACTCAGAGTGGCATGGCTTTACCATTGCTGTTTTGATCTACTGTAACAATCTGTTCAAATTTTTATTGCAGAAATTGATATGATGAAGGAGAAGTTTGCTAAGCTTCTGCTTGGAGAAGACATGTCTGGAGGAGGCAAAGGTGTCTGTACCGCGTTAGCGATTTCAAATGCGATAACAAATCTTTCTGGTTAGTAAAATCGCCTTTACAAACATTATGGAGGCTATGTATGTATCTTTGTTTTTTTAGTGTTTTCTTATTGGGAATCTGTGTGTGATTGGATGATTGAAGCTTCTGTGTTCGGGGAGCTATGGAGGTTGGAGCCCTTGGCATCTCAAAAGAAGACAATGTGGCAAAGAGAGATGGATTGGCTGCTATCTGTTAGTGACTCCATCGTAGATTTTGTACCTTCAATACAACAATCTCCCGATGGTGCAACTTATGAAGTAATGGCAACGCGCCCACGGGCAGATTTGGCTCTAAATCTCCCAGCTTTAAAGAAGCTTGATTCAATGTTGATCACTATGCTAGATGGGTTTTGTAAGACAGAGTTCTGGTATGTTGATCGTGGCATCGTTCTAGCAGAAGGTGACAGCTGTGAAGCATATTCGCCCCGTCTCTGTAACGGACGGCCTTCAGTTAGGCAGGAAGAAAAGTGGTGGTTGCCATATCCTAAACTCCCGCCCAATGGGTTATCTGAAGATGCAAGAAAGAAATTACAGCAATGCAGAGACTGCACAAACCAGATACTCAAAGCGTCCTTAGCTATAAACAGTAATGTACTTGCTGAAATGGAGATTCCAAATGCCTACTTGGAATCCTTACCCAAGGTATGATTGAATGCACAAATCGATTAAGTGTTTGGTTGTTTTTGTGTACTTGTCAACTTGTTACTTACCCGAGTTAAATCGCAGAATGGGAAAGCGTGTTTAGGGGACATTATCTATCGCTACATTACCGCCGAAAAGTTTTCTGCTGAACATCTTCTTGATTGTCTAGACTTGTCATCAGAACACCACACTCTAGAGATAGCAAATCGGCTTGAGGGAGCCATTTATGCATGGAGATTAAAGGATTCCAAAAAGACTACAAATAATCATTCAAAAACCAAACACTCATCATGGAGCGGTAAAGTTAAGGGTTTAGTTCTTGATGGTGACAAGAGCGCGTATTTAGCACAAAGGGCAGAAACCCTGTTACATAGTTTACGCCTTCGGTTTCCTAGCCTTCCTCAAACGGCATTGGATATGAACAAAATTCAATATAACAAGGTATGCGTATTTTATTCCTGCATTGAAAAGTTACAGTTTACGACAATTTTGTATAAATGTTTTCTAACATTAAAATAATATTTGATACTCTAATTAGGATGTCGGGCAATCGATACTGGAAAGCTACTCAAGGGTACTGGAGAGCCTAGCATTTAACATAACCGCAAGAATTGATGACGTCATATTTGTAGATGATGCTACAAAACATTCAGAATCATTATCCACTTTTAACAGAGGCGGTTTAGGAGGGCGACCGATACAAAAACGAATGGCACCAAGTCCATTCTCAATCCAACACACGCCTTCTTCGTCACCATTTTCTACCCCAACTTTCTCCACATCCCCAATTTTGATCCGTAGCCCAGCTAGAGCGCCTCCTACGCCTGTTAACGACGATAATTGTTCAAATGATAAGTTAGATACCCCGAAGCCTGCTGACCTGGAGAAGCTATGGAAGTTTGCTTGAAGTAGTAATGTGATAAGAGAGATTAGTTTTTGATTAGTGAGTGTATATGTAGTTAGTTGGTTAGTTACCCTTATGGGTTTCCTATTATGCTTAGTAGTAAGGATGATATGAGCACATCGAGTTTTATCCTTCTATTTTTGTTGTTTTTACCAAATTGGGGATAATCTACTTCATGTCGTTTTTTCTTATAATAAGTGAATAAAAAAAAAGAAGTTATTTTAACATAATTTTATCACACGTGAAAGCTCCCCATATCAGACAAGACTTCAATTATAAAAGCGTTGTTGTTGCAACTTTAGCCGGTTAGCATGTGGTATATTTACGTAAATTTGGTGTAATTTAGGAACAAGATAACACTAGCCGCTATAAAAGCTTTATAAAAATGTGAAATTACTAAAAACCCGATTTTGATGCTAAGGTTTGCTTTGGTTCTTATCAGTTCTTCCCAAACCGGTTTCCATGGCCGGCCCTGAGGGTGGGCGGGGAGGATCACCGGCCATGGCCCGATACTTCGAATGACATGTTATTTTTAAAAAAGTTCCGACATGTATATGTAAAAAAATTAAATTAATAGGGTACACTCATACAAACACCAACATAGGCCCACTGACAAAACTATTTTTTATAGTTTAGATTAGTTATTAGCCAATTGGTATTAGATTTAGACCTTTAATAAGCCTAATACCCCAATTTCGTTAAGGCCTAAGGGCACGTTTTTTCGAGCTCGAACATGGTTACATGAATTCTCAGGGCTGGCCCTGCCAGTTTCGATACTAAATCTTGTTCCGCGTTAAAACTGGTTCCGGTTCTCTGAACCAGTTTTTTTGTTCACATAATAGGTTAGGGCTGACAAATCGTGTCTTTGAGGGTTTAACAGGTCTTTGATGACGCGGACAACACAAATTCTAAACATGAATACGACTCGTTTAACTACTTTATATTTAATGCCTATAACACAGTTGTATGTTTTATGCAACAAGAAGAAGACATGACGGATCCAAACCTTTTAATTTTAATTATTTTTAAAATGTGAAAAATAACACAGTATCTTTTCCAGTAACCAATTCAATTGTATCTTATACATGTTACCGGCCTATTACTAACCTTATTAAAAATAGGGATGAAGAGGCTTCGGTCCATCACAAGAAATATAGATATAAAAGTTTGAAAGTGGCCTGCAACCCAACAAAAAGTCGACACAATAGATAATCGGCCCACCAAATCAAGTTTTGATCTTCATCATACGCAAATATAAGTTCCAAGTTCTAACTACTTATCTCCATAGTGCCAATGAGGTTTAGCTCAACTGACATTAGAGAAGAAATAAAGATTCAGGGTTAAAGATTACAGGTCTCAAGTTCAAATCCAATCTCAACCGGGTTTTATTGTAGTGAGTCTTCGGAAGATAGGTTTTTTCCAGAACTGTAGAGGTGGGATTGGGCTATCCAGTGCTGTCACTGATTACAGACGTATGCAACTATCTTTTGCCATTGGATTACCCGGAATAGCGGAGCTATTATTCGTTAGCCGTTCAAGAAATAATAATAATAATTATAATAATAATAATAATAGTAATAATAATAATAATAATCGGGTACACTTAACATAAATACAAAAAAAAAACAATTCTTTTAGGAGGTCATTATAGGCTGAAAAACAATAAAAATAACTTCCCTCTTTGTATTAGCTTAGTGTGAAGTAATGTAAATTTCAATTTGATAGTCATCATAGCTTTTCTAATTGGAGTAATCTTTCTTTACAAATTAGGCACCAATTTTAATAAACATACCCGTGTGATGGGTGAAGCCAAGAAACCCAAGAAAAACCCGATTGCAACAAAGGTTTTGTGAAAGGAGATCTAAGGTAGTGTTTGGTATACATGAACAAGAGGCGGAATGGAATGGATGACTACGAGGGAATAGAAAAAAGTGTGTTTGGTTGGTCGATGGAATGGAATCACCCATTCCAAAAGCCATTCCATTCCCTCAAAACCATTTCATCCACCCCCATGTTTTTTTTTTTTCATTTCATCCCCTCTTGCACCATTCATCAACAACACCACAACCCAACCTTCGTCACCCACCACCACACCACCCACCACCACCGACGCCATCGTCGCCACTCGCCACTGCTACCGACCGTCGCCGCCACCGCCACCCACCGTCGCCGCCACCGTTGCCACCCCGCTGCGACCAACCGCCAACTACACTCGCTGCCGCCACCCACCACCACCGTCAATGCCACCACCACCGCCCCACCAACCACCACCCACCGTCACCCACCACCACCGAACCAAACACCACCACCGTCGCCACCACTACCACCGTCGACGCCACCACCACTGCCACTGTCGTCGCCGCCACCCACCAATAACGACCGTCGTCATTGCAACTCGCCGCCGCCACCACCACCCTTCGCCGCCGCCACCACTACGCCACCTATAACCACCCACAATCACTACCACCGACCACCACCAATCAGCGCTGATTTTATTCCTTCATTTTTCTAATTTTCTTGCCTACCAAACAATACACAATAATAATTCATTCCATTCACATATGGAAACCAAACAAGACATGGAATGGTAATGATCCATTGCATTCCCCCGTCCATTCCATTACTTCGTCCATTCCATTTCTCCGCTTATTTCATTACCCTATACCAAACAGACCCTAAGTGTAGAAAATAGTTGGGATTTAGGAATGATGTGTAGCAGATCTACGTGTTGGAGAGTTGTTTTTTCGACAGTGTTATTTGGTTGTAAGGCCTTGGGGTGTACCTTAACACCTAGGGTGTTAATGATGACATGACATAATAACCGGCATTGCACACCACTCTCTTCTTGTGTTAAAGGGTGTTAAAGGGATTATATGTGAAGAAACACTAAGTAACACGAAGGATACTCAGCTGGGTTGTCTCGGGATTATCAGTTCAACCTTGATACTTCACTCAACGAATGGCTAACTCTTATGGGTTCCAGCAAAACGAACAACACCGGTGACTCGTCACAAGGAGGAGAAAATAGGGGTTCTCCTTGTAACCACCCTCCGGCGTGAGAATAAGTAATCGTTTGAGGAAATAGTGTGTGTATATAGTGAGAGAGTGAGAATTCGAACTCTTAAACCTGTGGATGGTGCCTTCTATTTATAGCCGGAGAATGGGAGAGGGGGCGACCTGTCAGCTAGCCAGTGCTCGCCAGCTGTCCGACCAGGAGGAATATTCTTTCTGTCCCCTCAGGTGTTGTTGGACCTGGAGGTGACGTGGCGCACGATTATTCGCTCCAGGTTAGCCAGCTGTTGTACCGGTTGTCGCACAATCCTCTCAGGATCTTGTGCCTGTTGCTGGCGTCTCGTTATTGATCCACGTGTTGTCCTTCTTGTCTGCTAGGAGCATCTTTGGTCTCCAGGCGCCTCCTTCCAGAAGCTTCTAGAAACTTCTGAACGGTATCAGGTGATGTGGACGCCAGCATGGAGTGGTGTGATCCCTTATTACATGTGTCTTCGTGTGATTCGGGATCATACCTCTTCAAGTCCCCTAGTCTAGTGTGTCTTCCGGATGAGTTTATCGTCTGGGGGGATTCTGGACTCTAATAGATGTTATGTAATCGTTGACTCACGGTAGTAGGCTTGAAAAGTGTATGGTCCTTGCCGCACAAGGATGAGCCCAAAAGCGCATAGGCTTTGGCGTACAGAAGTGAGCCAGAAAAGCACATGGGCTTCGCCGTACAGGAGTGAGCCGGAAAGCACATGGGTTTCAGCGTACAGAAGTGAGCAAAAAAAGCGCATGGGCTTTGGTGTACAGAAACGAGCTAACAAAGCGCATGGGCTTCGGCACACAGAAGTGACCTAAAAAAGCGTATGGGCCTCGGCGTACAGAAGTGAGCTAAAAAGCGTATGGGCCTCGGCATACAGAAGTGGGCCCCTCGTTTGCGTGTGCGTATGGATAATATTTCTTTGGGCTTAAGCTTTCTTGTCAAGTGGTGTGGTTGGTGAGATTGATTTCTGACACCTGTCACTATTTGCAGGTTCGTGGTGGACGTCCCATCGGAGAGGTGGAGCAGTTAACTTTTCAGCAGCAGTGTCAGTTGATAGTTGTCTTTTCAGCCCCTTGTCAGGCGCGTAGCGGCCACACGCCCTAAATGGGCGGTGTTTCAGTTCCTGCCTCCTGACGTGTCACCTTCTCATTTGGTAACCATCCTCGTTTTTCGTTCCAGTTCCCCATCGCATTAAATGCGATGGGTATAAATGGTTAGGGATTTCTCTCCTTCTGTATCTTTTCCCATACTTCTTGCTACTGCTCTCCTTCTTTCCTCCGATCAAAACCCTTGATTCATGTCTTTGTTAGTAAAAGTCGATGGCTCTCAAAAGGAAAAAAAATCAAAGGTCAGAGATCCTATGAGACTCGATCAAGTTGTGGTGAACTGGAAAGAGGATGAGTTTCAACAACTTTGCCAATACTTCAGATTTCTGGTGGATTGGGGTGCTTAGTTCCCCATTGCTGGTAGTACCGCCCTTAACGCCCCTCCTGGGTATATGACTTTATATGCCGCCTTTTTCAAAGAAGGTAATTTGCGTCTTCCTATTACGAAGTTTATGGGGGAGGTTCTCAGCCGGTATGGACTTCACATCTCTCAAATATATGCCTTGGGTTTACCCGTGATACCCACTTCGAGTTCATCTATCAGGCCCAACGACTGATTCCTTCCGTAGACATGTTCAAAGTTTTCTACTATGTTTCATGCACTGGTGTCTTTTATTCGTTCAACTCCCGAACTGCTAACGTGTTCCCTTATAGCAAAGACCCCCCAAAGAGTCTTCATGATTGGAAGCAGAAGTTCTTTTACATCCACCGTGGTGTTATCCCGATTGACATGCACTATCGCTCCGATGGTGAGGGTATGCCCAAGTTACCATTGATTTCGTATGCCGATGAACAACGGTATAAAATTTTGACAAGAAAGCCCACACCAATGCTTTAGTTGGATGAGAAGGCATTGGTGGCTGCCGGCATGAGTTTGTTGTGGGTGCCAAAAAATTCGAGAGCGGCACCTGTATATGCATACAAGGACAAAGGTAGTCTTTCTTGTTATTGTAATTTAGCATAATATTGGTCTGTTCTAAATCTGCTATGTTTGTTTGCCAACGTACAATCTGATGAATGTGTTGGACCCGATTATGGGCGGTGAGATGGTTGTTCGGTTGCTTCCTAAGGGGGAAATCCCATGGGTGGAGCAGATTAAAGATTATTTTTTGCATCCAACCCTGGAGAGTATGAATGTTCACGTTGCAGTCCCCCTAGGTGCGCGTTCTCTTAACTCTTCAAAGCCTGATGTTGTTAAGTCCCCTACTCGAGAGGGGGTTATTCTAGTTTCTAGTGAAGAGTCCACTGGTTCTTCTGATGATTTGATTCATCGATCCTGGTCGGCGCGTGTAGGTCCTCAAGTATCAACTACTCAGGATAATGCCGCTAACACCCCAGGGTTGGAGTCGCGGAAAGAGGGTGGTGAAAAGATGGTCAAGGTTCTAGGAGAGCAAAGCCGTGTTGGAACGCAAACGGGTAAGCGCTTTTCCGCTTCAAAGTATTTGGACTATGTTGTTGTTTCCGACACGTTATCTGGGTTGGACGTAGATGCTAAGCGCGCCGTTGCTGACACTGGCGAAGATCGAGCCACTCTGACCCAGATAATGGAGAAAAAGAGGAAACTAATGTCTGACCAAAGCGTCGTTTGGACACAGAGGAGCGTTAAAACTTTCTGAGAAGACAAGAAAAGTGATGGGTGAGATGGCCGCTCCGTCTGAGAGTGAAGTTGATTTAGGTGTGTTTAAGAAGAAGTCCTCCAACATACTTGAGGAATTGTTTGAAGAAGCTTCAGGTAAAAAAGGTAACCCTTCTTGTTTGAATCCTTTATTATGTGATTTAGTTTTGAAAACGTTTTATTATATCTTGGCATGGTATCTAGGTTCTGCTAAAGCGCCTGGTGAAATCTAAACGTTCAAACACCCGTGTTTCCAAGCCGACCACTATTTACCTTTCTGCTATCCCCGGGCTCGAATCTCCGCCCCCAGTGGTGTATGGGTAGTCACCGGCGCGTGATCCGGTTGGACCAGAAGATGAGAGGCAGAAAGGTGTTGAGGTTGATTCGACATCGTTAAAGCCCACCAAGGCTATACCTTCCAAACTTCTTGGGGTTGTTATTCGAGAAGGGGTGGAGGGTTTGGAGACTGATGTTGATTCTAGTGAAGCTACTCCTCGTGCTACTCATTATAGGCGAAGGTGCCTCTAGGTGATGAAGGTCAAGGTGGGTCTGCTCTTGGTAATGTAGGAACTGGTGGATCTTGGATGGATGCCAACTCTACAAGCGACGCGCTACCACATGTCCCGTGTTGGTCTCTCGTTTAGGGTTCCCGTATGGACAACTTGGACAATTGCCACGAGTTCTACTCTTTGTCCTTCCCCCCAGCTGAGGGCCTGTTTCAACGGAACCGAGATCAGTTCGATTTATTGGACGATAGTGTTCACGCTGGTGTGAATTATTTCTCGACCACTCAAGAGATAATTCGCGAGTGGAAATCTATGGGGAGGACATGATGGAGTTCGAGAAAACAAAGAAAGAATTTGTTGTGGAGCGTGAAACGTTCAATTCTGAGAAGAAGGGGTTGCTTTGGCGTGTGAACGACGCGGAAGAGAAGTTTGCCAAGGAGCAGAAGTTAAATGCTGATCACCAATCCAGTCGGGAGGCGCCTATGCCAAAACCAACCAAGAGTTGAAAAACTCACGTGATTAGGCAATGCGATTGAGAGGCTAGAGGGACGAGAGTGGGCAGGAGGTGTTACGCCCCTCTAAGTTGTTGAAAGAAAAGGAATCTGAGGCTCTTGCCTCCCATGAAGGTCATGCTCAGGTTGTGGCTCGTGTGTCGGAGCTAGAGCAAACCATCGAAAATGAGAGAAATCAAGCAAAAACTTGGGAGACTTTGGCCGAAGAGCTTGGTGACGACTGCAAGTGGTTGTTGAATCGGGGATTACCTTTGGTAAGAGTACTTGTGTAATATCTCACCTTGTTCTTTTCATTGGTATTCATGTTTATCTTGTCTTTGTGTAGCTTGCTGACTGTTTGGTGAACTCCGAGGAGTTCGCCAAATATATGTTGGAGCTAGGAGATGCCGCTTACGATAGCGGTGGCCATGACGGGTTTGCTGAAGGGAGAGCTTTCGCTGCACAAGGGAAATCTGATAATGATTTTGATTTATTCAAACAGGATTGTGCCGGCACTTACAAGAATAAACGCCAGGCGTTTGACTTGCTAGAGTTTGGGATCTTGAAGGCAGTAGAGAAGTTATCGCGCAAGGGGTAGCCGTTGATGTGCTTCATAAGGCTCTTGAAGACGGGTCAGCTAAGGGTGGCGATGCAAGCGGAGGTGCCAGTCCCAGTACCCAGTTGTAGGTAACTTCAGCAGACATGCCTGC
This sequence comes from Scalesia atractyloides, assembly GCA_947069175.1. Classification (NCBI taxonomy): domain Eukaryota; kingdom Viridiplantae; phylum Streptophyta; class Magnoliopsida; order Asterales; family Asteraceae; genus Scalesia; species Scalesia atractyloides. The sequence continues at coordinate 47,181,428 of CAMTDV010000017.1, read as the reverse complement.
GCGCCGTGTATTGGGTTGTGGCCCTTGTAACTGCTTTAAGACAATTTACATTCTACTATCCTATTTCCAGTGTTAGTTGTAAACTTTGGTGTTATATTTTGTGTGGAGATGGCCTATGCCAAGGCCACGTCTGTTAACTATTGCAAGAATATATGGGTCGGGGGTCATTTATTTTGAATTTTGTGTGATTGCAATGTCACGAATGAACTTTGGTTTAGACCTAAATATGTGTAAAGTAAACCTGGTTGCGCACCTGATCGTGGCCAACATCGGAGGTTGTTACCTTTATATCGTCGTCAATGACCAATGGTGTTTTTGTGTACACCCTAGATGGTACATGCATTTGCTATAAAAAAATTTAAAAGAGATTAACAATGTATGTAGGCAACACTTCTTGTATGAAATAAAATGTGTAGGGCCATGGGCCGTTCGTACAAGGATAAGGTGCAATTACATATAGCATTTGCGCAGCTGCTATGCGTTCCAAGTCCTGGGGACCATACCTCTGTCCAAGGTTTTTAGTTGATATGCTCCTTTTCCCAGGACCTTGTTGACGACATAGGGTCCTTCCCACTTGGGAGCTAATTTGCCTGGGCATTTAGCGTTGGAGGCTTCATTGTCTCTGAAGACGTAGTCTCCGGGATTGTAGGTGCAGATACGTACCCTGCAGTTGTAGTATTTTTCAAGCTTCGACTTGTACTTGGCTTCATTAATTATTGCCATTTCACGCCTTTCCTCCAGAAGGTCTAGATCCGTGCAACGCTCTTGTTCGTTACTTACTTCGTTCATGGAGAGCATTCTTGGAGATGGCAGACCTATCTCTGCAGGTATGACGGCTTCTGAACCGTAGACTAGGCTGAATGGTGTTTCTCCATGACTTGTCTTTGGCATAGTTCTGTGTGCCCATAAGATGCTCGGGAGTTCGTCTACCCATCCCTTCTCGGGGTTCCCAGTCTAGCCTTGATGCCTTCCACAATACTTTTGTTTACACTTTCGACCTGGCCGTTGCCTTGTGGGTGTGCTACTAAGGAGAAGGTATGCTCGATCTGCAGGTCTTTGAGCCGATTTTGTAGATCTTCGGATGCGAAGTTGGTTCCGTTGTCTGTGACGATGCGCAATGGTAAACCGAACCTGCAGATGATGTACTCCCAAATAAATTTCCTAACTACCATTGCGGTAGTTGAGGCCAATGCTTTTGCTTCCACCCATTTGGTAAATTAGTCCACTGCTACTACTATGAACTTGACTGCTCCAGGTGCATCTGGGAATGGCCCTACCATGTCTATCCCCCACTGTTGGAATGGCTACACCGTTGTGACAGGGACTAATGCATTTTTTGGGCGCAGTGTTTTGGGTGCATGGCATTGACCTGCATCGCATTTCCTAAAGGTCTTGACCGCGTCCAAATGCATTCCTGGCCAGTAATATCCTGCTTTCATTATCTTGGGCACGACCATGCGTGGACCAGCATGGATGCCACAAATCCCCTCTTGGATTTCTCGTATGAGGTAATTTGCGTCATCCGAATCCACACATTTGAGTAGCGGTCCTAGATAAGACCTTCTGTAAAGAATGCCATCGGATAATTGATATTGTAGGGCCTTGTGTTTGATTTTTCTTGCCTCAGTTTTATCGACGGGTAGGTTGCCCGTTTAGAGGTATGCTATGATTGGGGACATCCAGGATGGGTTCCCAATTGTGTTACGTTGACGTGCCTTAGCGGGACAGATGGATTCTTTAGCACTTCAATGCGCACGTCTTTTGCAAGTGTTGAAAACTTGTTGAAGTAAGCTTACTTAGGGCATCAGCTGGCTTGTTTTCACTTCTGTTGATGTGAATAATTTTGAACGTTTGGAACTACAGGATTAAGGATTTGGCTTGCTCTAAATATAGGGCCATGATTTCTCCCTTAGCACCAACAGCGAGTCTACGTGCACTCCAGGTTTTTAACTCCCATTTTGATTGCCAAACGAAGGCCTGCCAAAAATGCTTCATACTCTGCTTCATTGTTTGTATTTTTGAACTCGAGGCGTATGGTATAAGTGAACTCTTGTTTCTCAGGGCTTACCAATCTCAACCCTGCGCCAGCCCCGTCGTCATTGGACGCGCCATCTGTGACAACTGCCAGACCTCGTTTGTGACCACTGTGTTTGTCTCTTTCATTGCCTTGCATTCCTTCACTTTGTCATTGGGGAGTTCGGTAATGAAGTCTGCCAAGATCTGCCCTTTGATCATTGGTCTTGGTCGGAATACTATGTTGTGGCCTCCTAGTTCGATAACCTCCTTGAGATCTCTGGTTTTGCCAAAATGTGGCCGATGCTGTAATTAGTCAGAACATGGATGATGTGACCGTCGAATGTCACACCCCGACCGTGTAAAACAACAAACCGCGATGAAAACGTATGGGGAGCGTTGTAACAGAAGTATTGTTTCAACAACCATGGTAATTAAAGTTTTGTGTTATTATATTAAGTTTGATTACATTGTCTTAGAGTAAAGGAAAAACAAAACGGAAATTAAATTGTCATTTGCGAAACAACAACATTATTATTGTCTTGTAGATTTTAAGTCACTAAAGCCCAAAGTCAATCCTAAGTGTTGCATGAATCAACCTCAAACATTAGCTCCTGAAACACATGTGAAAATAGGTACGTCGGCATAAAAATGCCTGGAGATACATAGGTTTTATTGATGAGGATTCATGACTCGAAAGTTAAAATAGATTTTTAACGAAAAGTAATCATGAACCTTATAAAGTATTTTCATTTATAAAATAACAAGAAAATAAATGTTTAAAAGAAATGATGCATAGTTGAATAAATGTCCAATAAAATGAATTGTGTAAAATATGTCTTGTTTTGAAATAAAATACCATGTCTTGTGTAAAACATGTCATGTTTTGTAAAAGATGTCATGTTTTGTAAAAATGTCATGTCTTGTAATTATTGAAGTGGTTTAGATAACGCCACGATATGTAATATAATAAAAACATTTATATATTGGAAGTACCAGCGGCATATCCACCATGCCTTTATTATATTACACATGTTTCGTTATTTAAATCACTTACCCAAATCATCAAGTTATGTCTTGTTTAAACCAATGTCGATTTTCATGTGTAAACAATGTCTAATGTCAGTGTAAACCATGTCTTGTATATCAAATGAAGTTATTAACCATTGTCTTGTATGGCAAGTAAAAGTCTATACTCAAACCATATGAAATAATGTCATGTATAATCAAATGTCCTGTGTAACCAAATGTCGTGTACAAAACGTTGTCTTTGAACAAAACAGAAGTTTAAATCAAAGATTATGTTTTGAAAACCATTGCTTTATTTGATATGAACATTTATCAGGTTTTTGTTTATCGCAAACATTCAAGCCTTGAGATTGTCGGATAAACCCTTATCAAGTTAAAGGTTTATCAAAAATGTATTCGGATTCTAACATTCCCTACTTCCAAACAAACCTAGGAAGCGGGGAACGGGATTTGTCAAGTCTATGGTACCATTACATACTACCAAGCGGCGTGATCAACATTAATGATTGTATCATAGTCAATGTAAGCAATGTCATGAAAAATGTCTTTAAACCATGTACTAAGCATGTTAAGTCAACATACAAAGTAGAAATGTCCATGAAATCAATGTGCTAGCATGCTCAGTCAATATACATAGCAAAATGCAATGTAAATCAATGTGCTCATATGCTAAGTCAACATATGCCGCAAAAGTAGCTTTGAAATCAATGAGCTAGCATGCTCAATCAACATACATAGCAAAACATAATTGAAATCATGTACTATATGTGTACTAGATGAACATAGCAAGTATATGTCATAAAAGTATGAAAACATGAAAATTAATATAGGCACATGTGTTTCACCCCAAAATTTTGAAAATGTAAAAGAGGGGTCTATGTACTCACTTGGGATTGCAAAAGTATCCTTGTTCAAGATGGATATACAAAGCTCAAGAGTCCGGGAAAATCAAGTGAGTCCTAATATCGGATAGCTATGTTAATGTCGGGACTCTAATCGGAGGATTGGATAGAATGAAACCTTATAAACCAAATGAGTGTTGGAACTCCTATGAAATGGTTGAATAAAGTTAACATTCTGATTTGGAAAGGATCCTAAGTGCTTTTGACCCGTTATGACTCGTTAAGGTAGTTTAAGCCACTTTAACATGTCATTTGCGTAAATATGTGTTCGGATGGTTAGATATATGTTATGATAAGTCTTATATGCCAAAACATGTTTAATAATGTTGTAACATTAGATGATATGTCAAAATTTATGTTACATATGCTTAAAGTCGATTTATGCGCAAAAGGGCATTTTGGTCATTATTAAAGGCATAATAAGCGACTTAACATAATGCTAACCAAACGACATGACCATAAGGTATAACCTCAGAGGGTTATTCCCTTTACAACTATGGTCACTAATATGAGTTTGGTCGGATCCTAAGATGGACCAAATGGGTCGGATTCGAAAGTCAAAGTGGTGGTCAAGACCGCTCGACTTACGACCTTAAACAAGCACTAAACTAAAAGTGACGAGTTAGACATGTTAAACATGTCTAACTAAGTTTATAAAAACTGATTTGGTATCAAAACAAAGTGTTTTGATACCCAAAAATAGTTTCGTCGTATAATGCGCACTTTGCGCATTATTGACCGAAACTTTGACTCAACGTGGAAATAAATAGGCATGATCGCTATGGATCATAACCATCGTGATTACGATCACGTTGCAAAGTCCAATTGGACTTTGACTTGACCAATTAATGGTCAAAACTGAAAGTCAAACACTGTTTGACTTTTAGCTAAAAATAGATAAAAAGAATAAATAAGACTAGAATGGAACACTTACTTGTGATCCAAAGATGAAGGAAAGACTAAAGAACTCAGATGGGAGACCTCTAACAATGTGGTAGTCTCCACTTAGAGTTATAGAGAGAAAGAAAGGAATTGAGCAAGGAAAATGGTTGCAACTATGGAGTTATTTATAGTTGAAGATGAAGTGTAGGATCATGCCAAGTGTTGAGAGGTGTTGTAGGATCATAACATGTGTCTAGTGATGTGTTGCAACCAGAGGAAGTGTGGCAAGAACAAGTGCTTAGTGTCCAAGGAAGTAAACAAGAAGCTTCCAAGTTGCAATTAGGAAGCTTCTGCTCTGGGCACCCCTTATGGACCGTATGGGGTTTTGCCTTACGGTCCGTAAGTCCCTTGCAGGGGCAGAAGTTTCAGAATTGGCAGAATTGGCCCCTGAACTTGTTTTTGTCGCATTTTGGCACTTTTAACACCCGTTAACCTCATTTTAAAGCTTTATAAGGATGATAAAGCATAGAGAACTTGAAATATGTTCGGAAATGTCACGGATGTCGGTTCATTTGGTCATACGGTTGCGGTTTTTGGTTAATTACGACGAAAATCGTAACGAACACGCAAATGACCGTAAATGCGTAACGAATGATATTTTTGCATTCCAATCATCAAAATGCAAGATTTTAACAATTACAAAAACTTTTGGATGTGCGTACATGTTCCGGATTAGAAAATACGCGTAGCAGCATAGTTTCGTAGAATTTGCAAAATAGTCCATGGAGTTGCATAAGCATGTTTTTGTCATACCGAAGCTCCCAAAACTTATTTCTAAGTTATGTAAAGGGTATTTAGGGTATGTTTAGCTTATGCCATTGTTCCAAAGTGTACGTCACAGTAAACTGATTATGTTTGCGTACCGGTTTGCGATTTTACTTCCAGAAGTGATTTGAAAGATCAGAATTGAACAAGGAATGAATACATGAAATGCCATAAGTAAATACAAAAATCTTGGAATAAAACACAATGTTATTAAATACAAAATTGTTTTGGAATTGTACGATGATTGAAATACACAGATGTCACAGTCTCCCCTACTTTACGAAATTTCATCTCCCGAAATTTAATTAGAGGAAATTTGTGAGAATAGATGTGGATATTTCGCCTTCATCTGGTCCTCTCGTTCCAAAGTAAACTCTGGGCCACGTTTGGACTCCCAACGAACTTTAACAATCGGTATTCGTCTGCACTTTAGTTTTTTGACTTCACGGTCCATTATTTCCACAGGTTTCTCGACAAAATGCATCGTGTCATCAACAGAATTTCATCAAGAGGGATGTGGAGGTATTCATCAGCCAAACACTTTTTCAAATTGGACACGTGGAAGGTTGGATGAACATTACCAAGTTCAGGAGGTAACTCGAGTTTGTAGGCCACCTTTCAGATTTTCTCAATGATCTTGAATGGTCCAACATATATAGGTGCAAGTTTTCCTTTCTTCCCAAATCTAATCACGCCTTTCCAAGGGGATACCTTGAGTAGGACATGATCACCGACTTGGAATTCCAAGGGCTTGCGTCATTTGTCCGCGTAACTTTTTTGACGGCTTCTAGCTGTCAAAAGATTATCACGGATTATCTTGACTTTGTCTGTTGTGTCTTGAATGGTTCAGGTCCAATGAATTGAGATTCACCAATTTCATTCCAACAGACAGGTGAACGACATTTTCGACCATAAAGAGCTTCGAAAGGAGCCATGTCAATGCTGGTGTGATAACTGTTATTGTAGGAGAATTCAATCAAAGGTAGATGTGAATCCTAACTACCACCAAATTCAATCACACAAGCTCTAAGCATATCCTCCAATGTTTGGATTGTCCTTTCGGATTGTCCATCTGTTTGAGGATGATAGGCAGTGCTCAGGTTAAGTTTGGTTTCCATGGCAGATTGCATGTGTAACACCCCGATCGCGTAAAACAACAACACGCGGCGGAAATATTGAGGAGTCACGTTAAAAATTGCTCAGCCACAACTGGTACTAAATTGTTTCATTATTAATACATTGTTTTACAATACAAAGAATACAACAATTTGTCTTTTGTTTTAAGAAGTCTAAAGCCCGGATGCATCTCTATGTGTAGCATACTTGAGAAATCATCAACCTGAAACATATGTGAAAAGAGACATCAACAAACAATGTTGGCGAGCACATAGTTTTTTTGGCCAAATAAATGGCAAAATGTTTTAGTGTTGCAATACTTCGACAACTTCGAGAGTTGTAAATTGAAAACAGACTCTTTGAAGCCAGGGAATGGCAAAAGATTTAGTATTGCAAAACATTAACTTGATTATGAAACTTGTGACAAAAGAGTTTTGTACATGGCATCATGATCATTACTAAGTAATTTTCATGCCTTTGAAAATTGTACTTTGTTCTTTGTAAACATATTGAAATCGTCCATAAACTTGTGTGAGTATTATTAGAAATCAATCAATGATTTATAATAATACTAAATATCCTTCTATGAATTTATCATACAAAATATGAAAGAATTCTTCAAGGATTTGGATGTCGAACCTTTGAATCAATTGCATACAAAATCCTAAAGTGACTCGAATAACGCCACAAGAGTAATGCAATAAGAACGCTTATATATAGGAAGTACTAGCGGCGTATCCACCATGTTCTTATGGTATTACACTTGTTTCGTTATCCTAACCACATAAACATATAATCGTCAACTTGTCACTTGTCTCATCAAATACGCATTAAAGTACACAGAATCCAATCAAGGACTACCAATTAGTACTTTAAACATTCCACAAATATCTAACTATAAAAATAGGTAGATGTAATGGGAATTAAGTCTTGTCAAATTGTCTTGTCAACTTGTCTTGTCAAATACGCATTAAAGTACACAGAATCCAATCAAGGACTATCAATTAGTACTTTAAACATTCCACAAATATCTAACTATAAAGATAGGTAGATGTAATGGGAATTAAGTCTTGTCACATTGTCTTGTCAACTTGTCTTGTCAAATACGCATTAAAGTACACAGAATCCAATCAAGGACTACCAATTAGTACTTTAAACATTCCACAAATATCTAGCTATAAAGATAGGTAGCTGTAATGGAAATTAAGTCTTGTCATATTGTCTTGTCAACTTGTCTTGTCAAATACGTGTTAAAGTACACAGAATCCAAACAAGGACTACCAATTAGTACTCTAAACATTCCACAAATATCTGACTATAAAGATAGGTAGCTGTAATTGGAATTAAGTCTTGTCACATTGTCTTGTCAACTTGTATCACAAAATCATAATCCTAATGGTGATTCAGATAAGGCTGCAAAGGGTAACACAATAAGCACACTTATATATAGGAAGTACCAGCGGCGTATCCACCATGTTCTTATTGTATTACTCTAGTTTCGTTATCTAAATCACCAAAAATTCTACACATAAACCATAACCATCGTTCCTCGTAAAGTACTTCTTAGAAATCTCGCTATAAAGATAGGAAGATTTAAGAGTGTACTTCAAACATCCTATGAGAATCTAACTATGAAGATAGAAAGTTCCTACAAAGATATAGGCCCTGAAAGACCTCTTTAACTAGGACCTGAAAGACCTATTTAACTATCATACCAACAGTCATCGTGTTGTATAATTGGAAATAACACACAAAAAGCACTTAGTAAGCACATACATGCCATACATTTGAGAAAAATCAGTTATGCATATGAATCACCCCAAAACATTTAGAAAACGTAAAAGAATGGGAGCAATGTACTCGCCTGGGATTGCAAATAGATCTTGTTCAAATGATATAACAAAGCTCAAAGGATCTGGAGTTCAAGTGTTGAAGTCGTTCCTAGTGTATCAGATAATTACATATTAGTGTCAAAACTTGAAAACGAGAAATCGGATAGAATGAGGTATATAAACCAAACAAGAGTTGGATCTTGTATAATATAGTTCATAATACCTAACATTCTGAATTGGAAGCATTTCAAAAGTTTTGACTTGATACGGCTCGCTAAAGTGGTTTACGCCACTTTAACGGGTCATAATCGTAACTATGGGTTTGGATTGTTAAATATGTCCTATGACAAGCCTAATATGCCAAAAGTAGTTTATATAAGTTGTCTAATCAGTTTAGATGTCAAAATAACATTCTTATATGTTTAAAACTAATTTATGTGCAACAAGAGCATTTTCGGTATTTGTAAGGAATACATAGTCGACTTGTCATATGATTAACCAAAATATATGATTATTAGGTATAACCTCAGAGGGTTATAACCTATAAAACTATGATCATAATAATGGTCTTGGTCGGATCCTAAAGGTGGCCAAACGGGTCAGATTCGATAGTCAAAGCGGTGGTCAAAACCGCTCGGCTTACGACTTTAAACAAGCACTAAACTAAAAGTGACAAATTAGACATGTTTTGACATGTCTAATTAAGTTTATAAAAGTGTTTTGGCATCAAAACAAACTGTTTTGATGCCCGGAAATGGTTTTGTTGCAAATTGCGCATAAATCGCTTTTTTGACCAAACTTTGACTTAACAAAATGACTAGAAAGATAAAAATTAGTAGGTATGATTATTAGGGATTATGATCAACATGATTATGACCATATTAACACGTTCAATTGGACTTTATGTTGATCAATTCGTGATCAATTCTGGAAGTCAAACAAAAGTCAAACTTTTGAATTTTAGCCCAATTAGACTACAAGAATTGAACAAAGCATGATTGAGAACACTTACAACACTAAAGGAAAGTCAAGAAAACTTAGAGGAACTCCAGAGATTGTTGTAAATTTTGGATTGAAGCAGAATGGATCAAGAAAATGGTTGCAAAGGTTCAAAAATGGAGAACAACTTGGAAATTATAGTTGATTTTTGTGCAATAAGATCATTATACATGTCCTTGAGGTGTCATGATCCTATAGGGGCTTCAAACAAGTGTCAAGATCAGTTACTAGGTGGCACAATTCGAATAGATTAGTGTCCAAGGAGATAACAAGCTGCTGCCATGGTTCTGTTGTGCTGGAAACCCCTTACGGACCGTATGGGGTTTTGCCTTACGGTCCGTAAGGCCCTTGCTGGGGCTGAAGTTTCAAATTTTGGCAGAAATGGCCCCTAAACTTGTTTTTGACGCGTTTTGGCACTTTTAACAACAGTTAACCCCATTTTTAAGCTCTATAAGGACAATAAAGTATAGGGAACTTGAAATGTGTTCAGAAATTTTCCAGAGGTCGGTTCGTTTGGTCGTACAGTTGCAGTTTTCAGTTTATTACGATGAAAATCGTAACAAACGCGCAAATGACCGTAAATGCGTAACGAATGATATTTTTTCATTCCAATCACTAAAATATAATATTTTAATGATTAAAAAAAATTTTGGATGTCCGTACATGTTCCGGATAGCGAAATACGCGAAAAGGCGTAGTTTCGTAGAATTTGGAAAATAGTCCTGAAGTTGCAAAAGCATGATTTTGCCATACCGAAGCCCTCAGAACTTATTTCTAAGCTATGTTAAGGGTATTTAAGGTATGTTTAGCTTGTCGCATTGTTCTGGAGCATACGTTGCGTTTAACTGGTTTCGTTTGCGTATCGGTTTACGGTTTCACTTCTAGAAGAGACTTAAGGGTTTGAAATCGAACAAGGACTGAATATGTGAAATTGTTTTTGAATATAAACTCGTTTTGAATTTGTAAAATGATTAAAATGTCTCAGATGTCACAGTCTTCCCTACTTTAGGAAATTTCGTCCCGAAATTTATTCGAAGGAGACCGTGGAGTGTGTTTGAAACAATAGAATGATAACAAGGCTCGAGATTCCAAAGATGCGGAGCATCATTTGGTGTTGGGAATGTTTGGGGGATCCGAAGCGTAATCGTATATATTCAAAATATCTGAAGGTATTCAAAACCTTTAGAACTTTGAATCTTTAAAGCGTCATCGAGTGTATAAAATGGCATTATGTTATACTAAGTCTTTAGTGTAAATCCTAGCAACAAAGGGGTGTACATTCAAGCCTGGCCATACGTACATGATTTCTACTGTCCCACGAGGTACATCCCATGTACCATGAGCATCCCATGCATAGGAGACGGGTCGACATATCTTTGGCATCAAGGTCGTCACCTTTAACACCATAATATACTCTCGGTCGGCTCGAATAGAGTTAATGAATGTACTCGTCAATCGTCATTGTATCCAATAAAAAAAATCAAATAATCACATAATTACATATTGGTCCAAGATAACATAAAACCTTCAAGCGATCCTGGTAACGTTCCGAAGAATAACACAATAAGAACACTTATATATAAGAAGTACCATCGGCGTATCCACCATGGTCTTATTGCATCATACCCTTCCCGTTACCTAATCACTCTAAATTTTATGCCACCATCTTAACAAAGCTTACTATGATTTTCATGTGTCGATCTTCGTAATTAAGTGTGCACCCATAATTACGTGTTTCGTCACATGGTCCACATAGCTCCTCTTGTTAAGTAAGGGAAACAGATAATAAGGTTGAAACAATAACTAATCGAATAATCATCGTCATAACATATCATTGAAATCAAACATACATCGTCGCAACACAATAACTATTGAATTTGGGCGTGTTTCATACTAGTAATGATAACACTACTTGTTTTGCATTCAACAAAACTAGTAGCAGGTATTTCATTCTAGTACGAATATTAATATTTGTTTCACACTAACCATACTGGTAGTATGCATCATATACTAAGCATAAATTGTCATAAACAATGTAAGTATGTCGTAAAATATCTTGAAATCACGTGCTAGGTATGCCAAGTCAACATACTAAGCATAAATGTATTTGTAAATCGTGTACTTAGTATGTTAGGTCAACATACAAAGCAAAATATATTTGTAATCATGTGCTATACATGACAGATAATCAATCACGCATGTAATGTCATGAAAACAAAAGTAGTAGTAATAGGCACATAGTATTTGTAGTGCTTGCTTTGCAGCGATTGTATGAACGCACTAGTGTGCAAGTCATAATATGCTATTCTTGTGAGATTTAGTTCCTAACAATAAAGAACAGAATCCTCAAAGTTGGTATGTAGTTGTAAATTACACACAGTGTAATCATATTGGAATTTGTAACCGAAATACGAATAACAAGAATGAAGAAAAACTTCTTGAAATTTATATTGTCATTACAAATATTATTGAAATATTGTTCATAGTTCTTGGATAATAAAAAGAAAAAGTAGAGGTTCAAATGATCATGAGTGCTTGATCATCAGCTTGAACCTCATTGACATTGTACATTCGTCCAATAGCATTAGCAAGCTTAGGGCAGTTTCGCTTGAAATGATTTAAATCACCGCAAGTGAAACATGCTCCAGCGGGATATCGAGGGCGTGTCTGAGTAGGGGCTGTTTGGTTTTGGATGCGACAGGTCGCAGCTAGATGTCCAAGAAGACCACAGATTATACACTGGCGGCATGGAGAATTTGCTGGGTGGTGATAGTTGCAATGATTGCACCGAGGATGTTTCCCACGATAAGACCCCCTAACGGGTACTGAGTTAAGTGGGATTGGTGCAGCAATCGTATAATTCTTAGAAGTCTTACGCTTCTTAGAATTTCGGAAGGTTCACGTCTTGTTTCATTTAGTTTCTCTTGTGTAGTTTCAATAGTTTGTTTCTTGTCTCCTTTTCGAAATAGTTTCCCTTTTCTAACTTGGGAGTCAATTAAGGTAGCAGCTAATTCCTTAGCCTCCCTAAGCGTTGTGGGTTTGCTACCAGTGACACTGTCTTGTACTGGATCAGGTAGGCCATCAATGTATTTCTCAATGGCCCGATCCAAAGGTGTGACCATAGTGGGGCAGAGTAGGCTTAACTGTTCAAACGGGTCAGTGTAGGCATGGTTTTCCCCACTATCTTGTTTTAGGTAATAGAATTCGTTTTCGAGTGCCCTTATTTCGCTTCATAGACAGAATTCTTTCATCATAAGATTCCTGAATTCTTCCTACGTTTGTGCCATAGCCACTTCTGCACCTCTGTCCCTCATAATTCCATTCCACAAGTGAGTGCTCTCTTTTGGAAAACACTTGAGGCGAACTCTACCTTGCGCTCACTTGGACATTGAACATGGTGAAATGTGCTTTCTATACTCTCAAACCATTGTAGGAGCCCAGTTGCTCCTTCAGACCCATTAAACTTGAGTGGTTCAGCCATGTTGAATTGTTTGTAGTTACAAGACGTGGAAACATTGTTGTTGTTGTTGTTATTGTTATAGATTTGATTAAGTTGAGCCACAAGGTTTGGGAGTATAGCAGCTATCTGCTGAGCGATCATTGCCGCCATTTCTGCATCCTGAGTGGCGTCACGATAAGGAGGCATCCTTTGCAGAGATAGCTGTAGCAAAAATTAAATAAGTGAGATTTCATAAAATTGTTATAAGTTTAGAAATACCTTAGTGAATTGAAAATCTTATCATGATATTTGTTCAAAAGTCTTGTTTATTGTATTTTGAAAAATAATGTTGAAATTTTTGTTTTGAAAATTGCTTGAAAATAGACTTTGGTTATATCTTTGAATGAGAAAATACAAACCAAGTTAATGGTTTGTGTTAAAAATTCGTTATCCTCTAAATATTTAGTATTTTTAAAATAAAACTATTTTAGTCCAATTTTAAAATAAGGAAATTTTTGTGAATAAAATTTTGAAAATTCTCATCCAAATGAGAAAAATTTTGAAAATTTGAAAGACGAAAATAGTATTTGAAAATGTAGTAGGATTGTAAAGTGTCGTAAGATAAATGTGAAAATTGTTTCGAGTGTATTGAATATAGTTGTAACATTTTACCGAAGGTAACATGTCGGAGTAGTGTCACAAAGGTAGTAGTGTTTTGGAATCGTCCGTTTTGGTCAAAGTGGATGAGTTTTCATAATGTTTCAAGAAGACATGCTTTAGCCTATAAGTGAACACTCACCCTAAGAGTTCCCAGGTAAGAATGATTGGTCCGATAATGCAGATTTGTACAAACACTCTAGCCTTAGACAGAAAACTCGGGGTACATGCATTCACCCTTCCAGATTGCATGGGTTCACATTATAAAAACCCAAGATTTCGTTGAAAATGTTTGAGAGTAAAACATTTTGAGAAATCTTTTAATAAAATGTTTGAGATAAATAAGTTGAGAAACATCTTGTTGAAAACATTTGAAAAAACATTTTCATGAAAACGTTTGAGAAAACATTTTGAGAAGTATTCCAATGAAAATGTTTTGAGAAAAATATTTTAAGGAATAATTTAAGGCATAAAGCCTAAGGATTTAGGATAAATCATCTAAGGATAGATGATTTGTAAATCATAGAGTAGTTGTAGCACGAGTAAGAATGAGGATTAGGATAGCGATCCTAAGTCTACTCATGTTCGGGTCCCTAGGAAGGTTATAGACTAGGTTAACAGCGTTCTAATAACCTAATTCCCTATAACCAGTGCTCTGATACCAATCTGTAATACCCCGATCACCTAATACAACAACACGCGGCAGAAATATCGAGGAGTCACGTTACAAATTGCTCAGCCACAATTAGTACTAAATTGTTTCATTATTAATACATTGTTTTACAATACAAAGAATACAATAATTTGTATTTTGTTTTAAGAGGTCTAAAGCCCGGATGCATCTCTATGTGTAGCATACATGAGTAATCATCAACCTGAAACACATGTGAAAAGAGACGTCAACAAACAATATTGGCGAGCACACAGTTTTGTTGGCAATATAAATGGCAAAATGTTTTAGTGTTGCAATACTTCGACAACTTCGAGAGTTGTAAATTGAAAACAGACTCTTTGAAGCCAGGGAGTGGCAAAAGATTTAGTATTGCAAAACATTAACTTGATTATGAAACTTGTGACAAAAGAGTTTTGTACATGGCATCATGATCATTACTAAGTAATTTTCATGCCTTTGAAAATTGTACTTTGTTCTTTGTAAACATATTGAAATTGTCCATAAACTTGTGTGAGTATTATTGGAAATCAATCAATGATTTATAATAATACTAAATATCCTTCTATGAATTTATCTTACAAAATATGAAAGAATTCTTCAAGGATTTGGATGTCGAACCTTTGAATCAATTGCATACAAAATCCTAAAGTGACTCGAATAACACCACAAGAGTAATGCAATAAGAACACTTATATATAGGAAGTACCAGCGACGTATCCACCATATTCTTATGGTATTACACTTGTTTCGTCAAATACACATTAAAGTACACAGAATACAATCAAGGACTACCAATTAGTACTTTAAACATTCCACAAATATCTAACTATAAAGATATGTAGATGTAATGGGAATTAAGTCTTGTCAACTTGTCTTGTCAAATACGCACTAAAGTACACAGAATCCAATCAAGGACTCCCAATTAGTACTTTAAACATTCCACAAATATCTAGCTATAAAGATAGGTAGAGGTAATGGAAATTAAGTCTTGTCATATTGTCTTGTCAACTTGTCTTGTCAAATACCCGTTAAAGTACACCGAATCCAAACAAGGACTACCGATTAGTACTTTAAACATTCAACAAATATCTAACTATAAAGATAGGTAGATGTAATGGGAATTAAGTCTTGTCACATTGTCTTGTCAATTTGTATCACAAAATCATAATCCTAATGGTGATTCGGATAAGGCTACAAAGGGTAATACAATAAGGACACTTATATATAGGAAGTACCAGCGGCGTATCCACCATGTTCTTATCGTATTACTCTAGTTTCGTTATCTAAATCACCAAAAATTCTACACATAAACCATAACCGTCGTTTCTCGTAAAGTACTTCTTAGAAATCTCGCTATAAAGATAGGAATATTTAAGAATGTACTTCAAACATCCTATGAGAATCTAACTATGAAGATAGAAAGTTCCTACAAAGATATAGGCCCTGAAAGACCTCTTTAACTAGGCCCTAAAAGACCTCTTTAACTATCGTACCAACAATCATCGTGTTGCATAATTGGAAATAACACACAAAAAGCACTTAGTAAACACATACATGCCATACATTTTAGAAAAATCGGTTATGCATATGAATCACCCCAAAACATTTGGAAAACGTAAAAGAAGGGGAGCAATGTACTCGCCTAGGATTGCGTGTAGATCTTGTTCAAATGATCTAACAAAGCTCAAAGGATCAAGAGTTCTAGTGTTGAAGTGGTTCCTAGTGTATCGGATAATTACATGTTAGTGTCGAAACTTGAAAACGAGAAATCAGATAGAATGAGGTATATAAACCAAACAAGAGTTGGATCTTGTATAATATGGTTCGTAATACCTAACATTCTGAATTGGAAGCATTTCAAAAAGTTTAGACTTGATACCGCTCGCTAAAGTGGTTGACGCCACTTTAACGGGTCATAATCGTAACTATGGGTTTGGATGGTTAAATATGTCCTATGACAAGTCTAATATGCCAAAAGTAGTTTATATAAGTTGTATAATCTTAGATGTCAAAATAACATTCTTATATGTTTAAAACTAATTTATGTGCAACAAGGGCATTTTCGGTATTTGTAAGGAATACATAGTCGACTTGTCATATGATTAACCAAAATATATGATTATTAGGTATAACCTCAGAGGGTTATAACCTATAATACTATGATCATAATAGTGGTCTTGGTCGGATCCTAAAGGTGACCAAACGGGTCAGATTCGATAGTCAAAGCGGTGGTCAAAACCGCTCGGCTTACGACTTTAAACAAGCACTAAACTAAAAGTGACAAATTAGACATGTTTTGACATGTCTAATTAAGTTTATAAAAGTGTTTTGGCATCAAAACAAACTGTTTTGATACCCGGAAATGGTTTTGTTGCAAATTGCGCATAAATCGCATTTTTTACCAAACTTTAACTTAACAAAATGACTATAAAGATAAAAATTAGTAGGTATGATTATTAGGGATTATGATCAACATCATTATGACCATATTAACACGTTCAATTGGACTTTATGTTGATCAATTCATGATCAATTTTGGAAGTCAAACAAAAGTCAAACTTTTGAATTTTAGCCCAATTAAACTACAAGAATTGAACAAAGCATGATTGAGAACACTTACAACACTAAAGGAAAGTCAAGAAAACTTAGAGGAACTCCAGAGATTGTTGCAAATTTCGGATTGAAGCAGAATGGATCAAGAAAATGGTTACAAAGGTTCAAAAAAGAAGAACAACTTGGAAATTATAGTTAATTTTGGTGCCATAAGATCATTACACATGTCCTTAAGGTGTCATGATCCTAGAGGGGCTTCAAACAAGTGTCAAGATCAGTTACTTAGTGGCACAAGTCGAATAGATTAGTGTCCAAGGAGATAATAAGCTGCTGCCACGTTTATGTTGTGTTGGGCACCCCTTACGGACTGTATGGGGTTTTGCCTTACAGTCCGTAAGGCCCTTGCAGGGGCTGAAGTTTTAAATTTTGGTAGAAATGGCCCATGAACTTGTTTTTGATGCGTTTTGGAACTTTTAACAACCGTTAACCCCATTTTTAAGCTCTATAAGGACAATAAAGTATAGGGAACTTGAAATGTGTTCAGAAATGTTCTAGAGGTCGGTTCGTTTGGTGGTATGGTTGCGGTTTTCGGTTTATTACGACGAAAATCGTAACGAACGCACAAATGACCGTAAATGCGTAACGAATGATATTCTTTCATTCCAATCACTAAAATATAATATTTAATGATTACAGAATTTTTGGATGTCCGTACATGTTCCGGATAGCGAAATACGCGAAAAGGCATAGTTACGCAGAATTTGCAAAATAGCCCCTGAAGTTGCAATAGCATGATTTTGCCATACTGAAGCCCTCAGAACATATTTCTAAGCTATGTTAAGGGTATTTAAGGTATGTTTAGCTTGTCTCATTGTTCCGGAGCATACGTTGCGTTTAACTGGTTTCGTTTGCGTATCGGTTTACGGTTTCACTTCTAGAAGAGACTTAAGGGTTTGAAATCGAACAAGGACTTAATATGTGAAATTGTTTTTGAATATAAACTCGTTTTGAATTTGTAAAATGATTAAAATGTCTCAGATGTCACAGCATGGTCCTCCAAAAATAAGATGAGAATCGAGCATTACGATCAGATATGATGTCCAAAAGAACACCATGACGAGATACAATTTCATCCACATAGATCTTAGCAAGTTTTTCAGCAGGGAAATCCTCACGGATTGCTATAAAGTGTGTTGAATCGGTTAGACGATCAACGATTACCCAGATGGCATCATGACCTCTAGATGTACGCGGTAATTTGGTAATGAAATCCATTGCAATGCTTTCCCATTTCCAAACCGGAATTTCTGGTTGCTCAAGCAAACCAGAAGGGCGTTGATGTTCTACCTTAACTTTGAGACAAGTAAGACATTTAGATACGTACAAGGAAATGTCTTTCTTCATACCCGGCCACCAATACTGAGTACGAAGATCCTTATACATTTTGTCTGCACCTGGATGAATTGAATAACGAGACTTATGAGCTTCATCCGTTATCAAGGTGCGGAGATTGTCTTGATTTGGAACCACAAACGGTTCAGATAGTAAAATAACCCCTTGTCTTTTGTTTCAAGTTGAAGCTCAAGATGATGTGGTAATTCATCATCCATCATGCCTTGTGTAACACAAGTTCGTTGAGCTTGGGAGATACGGTTTTGAATATCAGATCGAACTTGAACACAATGTAGCTTGACTCGTTCTTTACGACTAAGAGCATCGGCTACGACATTCTCCTTACCAGGATGGTAGCGAATCTCACAGTCGTAGTTGTTCAGAAGTTCGACCCATCGTCGTTGTCTCATGTTTAGTTCTTTCTGATTGAAAATGTGCTGGAGACTTTTGTGGTCCGTGAAAACAACACATTTTGTACCGTATAGATAATGTCTCCAAATTTTCAGAGCGAAAAAAACAGCATCCAACTCAAGATCATGAGTGGTGTAGTTCTTTTCATGAATCTTTAACTGTCTTGATGCATAGGCTATAACTTTGTTCCTTTGCATGAGAACTCGCCAAGGCCTAAGTTTGATGCATCACAATATACGACAAAGTCGTCGTTACCTTCAGGTAAGGATAAAATAGGAGCATTACAAAGATTCTGCTTCAAGATCTGGAAAGCTTCTTCTTGTTTGGATCCCCACTCAAAAGGTTTATTCTTTTGAGTCAAAGCAGTGAGGGGAACCGCAATCTTTGAGAAGTTTGCGATAAAGCAACGGTAGTAACCCGCGAGACCATGAAATGAACGAACTTCGGTAGGAGTAGTAGGCGTATCCCATTCCTTAATCGCACTGATTTTGGTGGGATCTACATGTATACCTTGTTCGTTGACAATATGTCCCAAGAATTGAACTTCCTTAAGCCAAAATTCACACTTGGAGAATTTGGCATAGAGTTGTTCTTTCTTTAGGAGTTCCATCGTTAAACGGAGATGTTGCTCGTGATCGGCTCGAGACTTTGAATAAATCAAAATGTCATCAATGAAAACAATGATGAACTTGTCCAAATAAGGCTTACAAACCCTATTCATCAAGTCTATGAAAACAGCAGGAGCATTGGTCAGACCAAAAGGCATAACAGTGAACTCATAATGACCGTATCGAGTGCGGAAAGCAGTCTTGGGAATATCTTCTTCGAGAACACGAAGCTGATGATACCCAGATCGCAGATTAATCTTTGAGAAGCAAGTAGCTCCCTGTAGCTGGTCAAAGAGATCATCAATACGCGGTAGGGGATATCGATTTTTGATTGTGAGTTTGTTGAGCTCATGATAATCGATACACATGCGGAAAGATCCATCCTTCTTTTTCACAAATAGGACTGGAGTGCCCCAAGGTGAAAAGCTTGGACGAATGAATCTTTTGTCAGAAAGCTCTTGAAGTTGTTTAGATAACTCTTGCATCTCAAAAAGGTGCAAGACGGTATGGGGATTTGGCTATAGGGTTGGCACTAGGTATAAGATCTATACGAAACTCGACTTGTTGTGGTGGGGGTAAACCGGGTAGTTCTTCAGGAAAAACCTCAGGGTAATCCCGAACAACGGGGATGTCCTAAATAGTTTTACCCTTGCCTTTGTCCTCTACGATACTTTCCAAGAAGGTAACATAATTCTTTCGTAGGTATTTATGGGCTTGGGTACATGTCATGAGTTTAAGGCAACTAACGGGTTTTTCTCCACGAACCTCTAAGGTTTCACTAGACGAAAGTGGTATACGAACGATCTTGTCAAAACAAACCACCTCGGCATGGTGCTTCGTTAACCAATCCATTCCTATTATGATGTCAACTCCTGAGTTGCATTGGCGTGAGGTCAATGGGAAAAAGATGGTTATTAAGGTTCCATTGGCAATCACGGATGGCAGAATCAAGAACAAAGGGTTCACCACTAGCTATTTTAACTCTCAAGGGCTTTCCTAGTTTGGTTCAAGGCATTGAAAGCAAAGGTTCAAAATCTAGGGATACAAAACTTCTATCAATACCCGAATCAAAAAGAATTGAAGCAGGATGGTTGTTAATAAAGAACGTACCGTTGACCACTTCATTGTCAGCCCGAGCCTCGTTAGCATTGATGTTAAATGCTCGTCCACGAGCCGGGTTTGCATTTTCCAACTTCGGGCAGTTGTTCCTGTAGTGGGTAAGATCTCCACAATTTTAGCAAGACCCAGGTGGATAGTGAGGTCGTGCAGGCTGCTGAGCAGGTTTTTGGGCTACAGGATTCTGGGTAGGAGCAAAACGACAAATGTTGGCAAGATGACCAGATTTCCCGTGCAAATGCTGCACTGTAAATGTGGTTGATGGTGACTGTTACACTTGTTGCACAAAGGTGCATTGCCAACATACTGTTTCTTGGCTAGTGGTTGAGCAGGCTGATTGGGAGCAGTTTGGTTGGGTTGTGTAGTGAGAGCGAAGTTCTTTTCCTAGACTTCTTTGAAGTTTTAGCATTGTTTCCCTTGCATTTCTGAGACTTATCACCCTTTTGAGGAAGCTTACCCTTTTTGACTTGTGATTCAGTAAGGGTTGCAACTAGCTTAATGGCTTGACGGACAGATGTAGGGTTACTGCCTGTGACGATATCCTAGACAAGATCTGGCAGATCATCTATGTATTTCTCTATCGCCTTATCCAAAGGCATTACCATTGTTGGACAGAGCAAGCTTAACTCCTTGTATCTATCAGTATAAGCACGATGTTCACCACTGTCTTGCTTCAGGTCATGGAACTCATTTTCGAGCGCCGTCTGCTCGTGACGAGGGCAGAACTCTTTCATCATTAGAGCCCTAAGTTCCTCCCATGCCTGACCCATAGCAACATCTGTACCCCTATCTCTCACCACTCCGTTCCACCACGTGAACGCCCTCTTTTGGAATACGCTCGAAGAAAACTCGACCTTTTGTTCATTCGGACATTGGACATGACAGAATATACTGTCAAGACTCTCGAACCATGTAGGAGCCCAGTTGCTCCCTCAGAACCACAAAACTTGAGTGGTTTAGCCGAATTAAACTGTTTAAAGTTGCACACAATAGGTGCATTGTTGTTAATGTTGGCTTGGTTTATTTGAGTTATGAGATTGGGTAGTACAGCAGCAAACTGCTGAGCTATCAAAGCTGACATATCGGTGTGCGAATTCACATTTCGAGAGTAGGCATTCTAAAAGAGAGTAAATCATGAGAGAAAGCGAGTGAGATGAATGTTGGATAGTCAAAATGAAATGCTATAAATATCGACGAAATGCAAGGATGTGGTCATTTGTTCGTTACATCAAACAAACAAACGGCACATAGTGACTAATCAAAGTAAATGTGTATTGATAATGTATCGCGAAGACATGCTTTAGCCTATAGGTGGACACTCACCCCAAGAGTTTCCAGGTAAGAGTGACTGGTCCGATAAAGTGGATTTGTTCGAACACTCTAGCCTTAGACAGAAAACTCAGGGTACAAGCACCCACCCTTCCAGATTGTATGTGTTCACATTATTAAAACCTAAACTTTTGACGAGATTTTGAAAACTTTGAAGGCATAAAGCCAAAGACAAATCATCTAAGGATAGATGATTGATTTTCAAAATGAATTTGAAATTTGTGGATTTGTTTTTTAGTAATCACCTAAGGATAGGTGATAGTATTTTGTTTTAAGAATCTAAACACAAGATAACTTTTGTTAGGGTCCTAGAAATGTTATAGTATAGTTCAAAGCATTACTAATAACCTAATTCCCTATAACCATTGGTTCTGATACCAATCTTTCTGTCACACCCCGACCGCGTAAAACAACAAACCGCAACGGAAATGTCGGGGAGTGTCATAACAGAAGTGTTGTTTCAACAACCATGGTAATTATTGTTTTGTATTATTACATTAAGTTTGATTACATTGTCTTGGAGTAAAGGAAAAACAAAACGGAAATTAAATTGTCATTTGTGAATAACAACATTATTATTGTCTTATAGATTTTAAGTAACTAAAGCCCAAAGTCCATCCTAAGCGTTGCATGAATCAACCTCAAACATTAGCTCCATAAACACATGTGAAAATAGGTACGTCAGCATAAAAATGCCTGTGAGATACATAGGTTTATTGATGAGGATTCATGACTCGAAAGTTAAAATAGATGTTTAACGAAAAGTAGTCATGAACCTTATAAAGTATTTTCTTTTATAAAATCACAAGAAAATCAATGTTTAAAAGAAATGGTGCATAGTTGAATAAATGTCCAATAAAAATAATTGTGTAAATTATGTCTTGTTTTGAAATAAATACCACGTCTTGTGTAAAAGATGTCATGTTTTGTAAAAATGTCATGTCTTGTACTTATTGAAGTGGTTTGGATAACGCCACGATATGTAATATAATAAAAACACTTATATATAGGAAGTGCCAACTGTGTATCCACCATGCCTTTATTATATTACACATGTTTTGTTATTTAAATCACTTACCCAAATCATCAAGTTATGTCTTGTTTAAACCAATGTCAATTGTCATGTGTAAACAATGTCTAATGTCAGTGTAAACCATGTCTTGTATATCAAATGAAGGTATTAACCATTGTCTTGTATGGGAAGTAAAAGTCTATACTCAAACCATATGAAATAATGTCATGTATAATCAAATGTCTTTTGTAACCAAATTTCGTATACAAAACGTTGTCTTTGAACAAAACAAACGTTTAAATCAAAGATTATGTTTTGAAAACCATTGCTTTATTTGATACGAACATTTATCAGGTTTTTATTAATCGCAAACATTCAAACCTTGAGACTGCAGGATAAACCCTTATCAAGTCAATGGTTTATCAAAAATGTATTCGGATTCTGTCATTCCCTACTTCCAAACAAACCTAGGAAGCGGGGAACGAGATTTGTCAAGTCCTATGGTACCATTACATACTACCGAGCGGCGTGATCAATGTTAATGAATGTATCATGTCTTGTTAAGCATATCAAATGTCATAGTCAATGTAAGCAATGTCATGAAAAATGTCTTTAAACCATGTACTAAGCATGTTAAGTCAACATACGAAGTAGAAATGTCCATGAAATCAATGTGCTAGCATGCTCAGTCAACATACATAGCAAAATGCAATGTAAATCAATGTGCTCATATGCTAAGTCAACATATGCTGCAAAAGTATCTATGAAATCAATGTGCTAGCATGCTCAGTCAACATACATAGCAAAACATAATTGAAATCATGTACTATATGTGTACTAGATGAACATAGCAAGTATATGTCACAAAAGCATGAAAACATGAAAATAACAATAGGCACATGTGTTTCACCCAAAATATTTGAAAACGTAAAAGAGGGATCTATGTACTCACTTGGGATTGTAAAGGTATCCTTGTTCAAGATGGATATACAAAGCTCAAGAGTCCGGGAAAATCAAGTGAGTCCTAATATCGGATAGCTATGTTAATGTCGGGACTCTAATCGGAGGATTGGATAGAATGAAACCTTATAAACCAAATGAGTGTTGGAACTCATATGAAATGGTTTAATAGAGTTAACATATGAAATGCTTTTGACCCGTTATGACTCATTAAGGTAGTTTAAGCCACTTTAACGTGTCATTTGCGTAAATATGTGTTCGGATGGTTAGATATATGTTATGATAAGTCTTATATGCCAAAACATGTTTAATAATGTTGTAACATCAGATTATATATCAAAATTTATGTTACATATGCTTAAAGTTGATTTATGCGCAAAAGGGCATTTTGGTCATTATTAAAGGCATAATAAGCGACTTAACATAATGCTAACCAAACGACATGACCATAAGGTATAACCTTAGAGGCTTATTCCCTTTACAACTATGGTCACTAATATGACTTTGGTCGGATCCTAAGATCGACCAAACGGGTCGGATTCGAAAGTCAAAGCGGTAGTCAAGACCGCTCGACTTACGACCCTAAACAAGCACTAAACTAAAAGTGACGAGTTAGACATGTTAAACATGTCTAACTAAGTTTATAAAACTGATTTGGTATCAAAACAAAGTGTTTTGAAACCCGAAAATAGTTTCATCATATAGTGCACACTTTGCGCATCATTGACCGAAACTTTGACTCGTCACTTCGACTAGTAAACGTGGAAATCAGTAGGCATGATCCCTATGGATCATAACCATCGTGATTACGATCACATTGCAAAGTCCAATTGGACTTTGACTTGTCCAATTAATGGTCAAAACTGAAAGTCAAACAATTTTTGACTTTTAGCTAAAAATAGATAAAAAAAGAATAAACAAGACTAGAATGGAACACTTACTTGTGATCCAAAGATGAAGAAAAGACTAAAGAACTCTGATGGGAGACCTCCAACAATGTGGTAGTCTCCACTTAGAGTTATAGAGAGAAAGAAAGGAATTGAGCAAGGAAAATGGTTACAACTATGGAGGTATTTGTAGTTGAAGATGAAGTGTAGGATCATGCCAAGTGTTGAGAGGTGTTGTAGGATCATAACATGTGTCTAGTGATGTGTTGCAACTAGAGGAAGTGTGGCAATAACAAGTGCTTAGTGTCCAAGGAAGTAAACAAGAAGCTGCCAAGTTGCAATTAGGAAGCTTCTGCTATGGGCACCCTTTACGGACCGTAAGGCCCTTGCAGGGGCAGAAGTTTCAGAATTGGCAGAATTGGCCCCTGAACTTGTGTTTGTCGCATTTTGGCACTTTTAACACCCGTTAACCTCAATTTAAAGCTTTATAAGGATGATAAAGCATAGAGTACTTGAAATATGTCCGGAAATGTCACAGATGTCGGTTTGTTTGGTCATACGGTTGCGGTTTTCGGTTAATTACGACGAAAATCGTAACGAACGCGCAAATGATCGTAAATGCGTAACGAATGATATTTTTGCATTCCAATCATCAAAATACAAGATTTTAACGGTTACAAAATTTTTTGGATGTGCGTACATGTTCCGGATTAAAAAATACACGTAACGGCATAGTTTCATAGAATTTGCAAAATAGTCCCTAGAATTGCATAAGCATGTTTTTGCCATACCGAACCCCTCAAAACTTATTTCTAAGTTATGTAAAGGGTATTTAGGGTATGTTTAGCTTATGCCATTGTTCCGGAGTGTACGTCGCATTAAACTGATTACATTTGCGTAACGATTTGCGATTTTACTTGCAGAAGTGATTTGAAAGATCAGAATTAAACAAGGATTGAAAACATGAAATGCCATAAGTAAATACACAAATATTGGGATAAAATAAAATGTTATTAAATGCAAATTTTTTTTTGGAATGGTACGATGATTGAAATACACAGATGTCACATCGAAATATCTGCGCAAGTTCCTGGACGCGTGCACGAGTGCTAGTACTAGTTTTTCCATCATTGAATACCTTGTCTCAGGGTCGTTTAAGGTTCAGCTGACATAGTACACTGGTGTTTCTAAGCCATTTCGATCTACCAAGACTACTGCTCCTACTGCCGTTTCTGATGCTGCCAGGTACATGACCAACTGTTCGTCTTTCTTTGGAGCTGTAAGTGTAGGTAGCTGTATTAAACATTCTTTCATCTCTTTGAAGGCGGTCTCTGCCTCTGTTGTCCACTGAAACTTGTTTTTTGAGACACAGTTGGGTAGGGATTTGATGAAAGGCAATGACTTTGCTGCATGATTAGCTAGGAAGCGGTTTAGCACGGCTAACCTTCCTACTAAAGTGTGCATTTCTTTGATTGTGGAGGGTGAAGGCATGCGCTCGATTGCTTGCACCTTTTCTAGGTTCACTTTGAAGCCATCCTTTGTCATAATGAATTCCAAAAATTTCTCTTCTACTATTCCAAACGAGCATTTGCTTGGGTTTAGCTTAATGTTTGCCTTGCGCAGTGTCTTGAAGGTCGACTCGATGTTTGCAACATTTGGTCTTCTTTTTTGCTCATTATCACCAGGTCGTCCATGTATACTTCCACATGTTTGCCGACATCTTCCCCGAATAGTTCATTCATCATTCTCTGATACGTGGCTCCTGCATTGCGCAACCCCAATGGCATTTTAGTGTAGCAATATAGACCCATAGGCCTGCGGAAAGCTGTTTTGTCTTCGTCCTCTAAAGCCATTTGGACTTGATGATAGCTTTTGTAACAATCCAAGAAGCACTTCGATTGAAAACCAACTAGGGAGTCTATCTTTTCATCGATTTCAGGGAGTGCATAACAATCCCTTGGGCATGCTTTGTTCACATCTTTGTAGTCGATGCACATGCACCACCCTCTGTTTCCTTTGGGTACCCTGACAGGGTTTGCGACCCAACTTTTGTAGCGTACTACGCGCAAAGTTCCCGGATCGACCAGCTCTAAAACTTGTTCTTTCATTGCCTCATTTTTTCTGGACCCAAGTTCCTTTTCGTTTGCATGACCGGTTTAACATTTTCTGACACGTTTAAATGGTGTTCGACTATGTACCTTGGTACACCCACCATGTCTGTGGGAGTCCAAGCAAAGATATCCATGTTTCTGAACAACAACTGCTTCATGAAGGTGCAGATATTTTCTGACATTGCGTGGCCCAATGTGATTGTCTGTTCAGGGTACCTCCTGTTGAGGACCCATTTTTCTGATTCCGTGCGCGGTGTTGGTTTGTTTGTCTTTGCTGGTTGTGTTTCTTCTGTAACTCATACTTCCTGCGAGCATGTATAATTGCTACTCCCGTTTCAGTTGGAAATCCGACTGCGGAGTGTGGTCCTGAGCAGAGCATGTTGATATCCCCTTGGGATGTTCGTCCCAAAAGGACATCGTGACGGGAGTTTACTGGTAACACCATGAAAATGACCTCCTTGTTCATCAGTGTCTGCCATCTAACGGCAGCACCGGGAATGATATTTGTCCCAGAGGGAAAACGGCCTCATTGAAGAAGCCGGTGAGAGGGAAATCAACCGGTTCTAGGCACGCCTTGTCCTCCGGGTCCAGTTGGTTGAATCATTGCTCGTAAATGATGTCCACCGTACTTCCTACATCAACGAAAATATAGTCGGTTTGATAGTGGTCGAACACCCCTGGTATGATGATAGGCCTCTTCTCCCGTGGTCCTCCTCGAACTATAGGAAAAACCACTTGCTTTTTTTTTCCAGGACTCATTATGAGTGCACTTGTGTTGATGTTTTCTTGGTCGGCTAGGTCCGCCATGAACCATGTGTGTTTCAAGCCCGCACAATTTCTTGTTGTCTGGACCTTCGTCTCTTCGGTTGGTATTTCAGGTATCTTTTCTCACGTTATTAATTAGATGAGTTAGTTTCCCGCTCTTGAGTGCCCTCTCGATTTCTTGTCTTAGACTGATGGAATCATCTATCAAGTGTCCAGAATCTTTATGGTAGTCACAAAAAAGGTTGGGATCTTGACCCTTCTTGTTGCGCATTTGTTGTGCTTCTTTGAATTGGTGGTTCTCGGTGGACAACACTTCTGAAGGGGTTTTTGTTAAGGGAGTCCATTGACGTTCCCTGTTTGACTGTTTGACTTCCTTCATGTACCCAATGCGATTGATGGTATCGCACGCGTCTTCAGAGATTTGGTTGTTGTCACTGTACCCTGATGGTTTCCAGTTGGAGTTTCTACCCCTTCTACCTCGTCTTTCACTGGTTTACTGACTGTGACTGTACTGACGGCCTTCAACGCCGGTCAGGTGTTTCTCAGTTTGCGCTATGATTTTTTTGCTACTGCAATAAACGTTTCCCGGTCTTTGGGGCCGTTGTCTCGACCGCGCACTCGTCTGATTAGATCATCACTCTTAACCGCGCGCATGAAATGCGAGATCGTCATTTCGCCTCCCACGTTCCCAATTTCTAGGCATTCTTTGTTATAACAAGTAATGAAATCTTTGATTCCTTCGTTGTCTTTCCTGCAGATGTTTAGAACATCTGCTAGGTCTCTAGTATACCTACGCTGTTGGCTGAAGTGAGACAAGAACTTCTCTTGGAAGTCCATCCATGACTTAATCTTCCATAGGGGTAAACTGTCGAACCATGCGCGTGTTGCGCCTGCGAATGTCTACATAAAGACATGGCACCATGCTAGGAGGTGTGACACTCGGTTATTTTGGCCCTTTACTAGAGTGACAAGTGTTATGAATAAATAAAAAGGCAAATTTTATTGAATTTGATGTTAATTGTTGTTATTTTATGTGTTAATAGGTTTAAAATTTATTAGAAATTATGTTGGCAATTTTAAAATAAACGTTGGTTAAAATGCGAAACGAACGTCGGTGACCGCCCGATTAATGTGAAAATCCTAAAAATAATCCGTTATGATTAAAAAAATATATTTAATCATGTTCATGAGGAAAAATAAATTAAACGCTTAGAAACTCTATTTTTCGAGTTTAAACACGTACCACGCTACACATCGCGCATACTGCCAAATACGGGCAACGCAGCCAGTCTAGGCAAATAAAATGTTGTTCAGCAATATTTTGGTGAGTTTATTTTTATAGAGTGTTAAAAAAAATTTAAAACGCCATAAAACGGTATTAAAACGCTAGATAAATACCAGGTAGTCAGTAAAATACCAATTTAAAGCCTATATATGATATATATATATACATATATATATACATATATATATATACATATATATATATATATATGTATGTAAACTTGTATATATGAGAGAGAACAAGGGAGGTGGCAGCTTGGAAGCCCACCTTTCTCTTGAAATTGCCATGTGTTGGACCTAGATAAATGTGTAATGATTATTTGATATCAAATCTTCCATAATATGCTAATTCCAACACCCACGATCTTACAAAATCACTCATCTCTCTCTCCTCAAAATATCGGCCGAAACCCCTTCACACTTCACCATTTTCAAATTTCAAACCATTTCTTGAAGATTCAAGCTTATTCCAAGTTAGTTTCAAGCATTTTTGAAGATCCAAAGGTGATTTCAAGGAGTTTCAAGCAAGAACCAAGCTCCATAACATCAAAATCTTGTCAAAACCCACCAAAATTTCGAAAGGCATAAACTATTTCAAAAATCTTGTTCTTGAATCATGGTGATGATGATGATTATGGAAGGTTTCTCTCGTTCTTGGAATTAATCACAAACTTGGAACTAATAACAAATGGGTTTTAAAAGAAAATGAAAATGGATAAGTGTGTGTATATATATATGTAGCCGTATGTATGTATATATGTATGAGTTTATGTTAGAGTTTGGGTTTGATTTTTGGTGGATTCTTGTTGACATGATTCTTGATAAGTGACATGCATGTGAGATCAAGAGAATGTTCTAAAAAGATTCTTGTGATTTGAAAAGATGATATAAAAAGTTGATTTTTGGAAGCTAATAAGTATATATGTGTGTATATATATGTCGTGTATATATATATATATGCATGTGGGTTTTGTCATATGTTCATAAATAAGAAGTATATGTCTTGCATTTATGATAAAATGATTGGATGATGAACATATGAAGATTGTTAGATCGTCTCCACGTAAGCACGGAAACCTAAATTGTATCTAATGTCCATAATGGTGGAAACAATATGACATGATTACCAAATAGACAAGTTTTACTATTTAAACGTTGTTTTATTGATCAATAATGTTCAATACATTCAGTTCCAGATCCGACAGAGTTACAAATGAAATCACCAAGGCACCTATTTATAGGATTACAAGTTCGCTGGGGATATCACAAGTTCGGCCGAACTTGTTCTTCCAATGTAATTCCGGGCGAACTTGTACCTATATTACATAAATAACCCTCTAGTTTGACGTATTCTAGCCCAAAACTATACAGACTCGATCCAAGACTAAGACATAGACATTATGCATTAACAAAGATTAGAATGTTTTGGATGATTTGAACATGAGTTAAATGAAGGTTGGATGCATTAAAGTTCATGCAAGTTGATGATGATATGTTATGGATGCATTAGATGCTTGTACATAGACATGCATGCGAATTCATGGTCATGATATGATGAAAATGATAAGTTATGACAAAAATAATTTTAGATCAGATTACATACCTTAAAAATAATGTTATTTGATGTGCTAAAATGACATAAAACTTTGTCATAAGGTTTACCAGCATTACATGTTGTACACGGGGCTTAAAGAGTTGTAAAATGAGTGAAATGATGAGATTTATGTGTCTTATGTGAGACCTGCACTATCATGAGTATAACCACCATTTTATTCAGTAAACAACATGCATTATGTTAAAATATCAAGTCGTTTCGATTTGGGATGCTTACGGTTAAGTTCGGTACAAAACTATGTGTTAAAAACGGTAAAAATCGTCTTTTTAAGAGATTTTGTAAAACTGTTTAGATCAGTAAATAAACTGATATTTTTTATATAAATATAAGTATATTAACTTATATTAAGTATCCATGGTGTTTTGTTAGTCATACGTGACTTCCGACACTCGAAAACGATACCGAAAACGCAAAATACACATATTTCAATGTACAAGAACGTAGATTGTTCAAGAGTGAACTCTATGTGTATGATGTGATATGAGAATATGAGAATATGTGATATGATATGCTAAGTGATGACATGATAGTAGGAGTTTAGACTATGCATGTACACTTAGGCGGATAAATCGGTAATATCGGTAAATATCGCGTTAAATGTGTAACTGTCGAGCATGAAAATGATACATCGGCTAACTTGATAAGTTATTTCATGTATGAGTGCCTTAAAAATGATAAAATATATATAAGTTAATGAAATACGTGTATTACGATATTTGTTTATATGTTCATGTTTATATATTTATATATATATATATATTACGATGCACAAATCATAGATATTTTGCTTATAAAGGGTGTGATAACAGATATAACATATTGAGAGTCACCACTAAAATCGTTCAAATCGAGAAAATCTTAATATATATATGAACACATATATATATAAACACGCCAACATAATAAAAACAAAGACTTTTCGAGAAAATCTCAAAGTTATGTGAAAATTCTAAGTATTGGAGAAACTTAGGGATTTTATAGAATATTAATTGTTAAATCATTCCTATAATTATTAGGACGTGTAAAATCGAATTGAGGGAATTGCGCTAATTTAATTACGCACCCAAAGGTGAGTGTCACTAAACCCCTCTTTTTACTGTTTTATAACTGTTTTGGGGGAAGAACACAACTTAAAAAAGGATATGTATACGTTTTTGTATAAAATATGCCTTTGATTAAACTATGAATATATTTTCGTGGAAAATATAGTTTTGGAAATTATATAATATGTTTCTAGATAAAAACATGGTTTTCATATAAATATGTTTCGGGATGAAACGGATTTCGAAATAATGACATATACGTTTCGGGGATGAAACGGGGATTGTTACGGTGTTTTGGGGATAAAACGACCGTATAGATTTAAAAATGCTTAAATCTAAGTTGTGACGAATTAGCGTGATCTCATGAGAGTAAGTATCGGAATTGGCTTACGTTTCGGCGGGGACATCGGGATATTCGTACGACATGTTATATTAAATTATCAATTTAGTAAGATATATGTATTATACGTGAGGCAGGTGTAGGACCGATCCTCGATGCTAAGGAACCTAGATTTGATATCTAACGTTCATAATAGCGGAAATATTACGACGTGTTTACCAAAGACAAGAAGTAATCAGTTAATAGTCAATTTTATTGATGTAACAGTCAAGAATCCAGATTGACAGAGCTCCGCCTCCAAAATGCCAAAGTTACAAATGAGGACAACAAGCTAGCTATATATAGTGATACAAGTCCACTCATGGAGGGTATCAGTTCGGGCGAACTTGCCTTAGCAAGTTCGGCCGAACTTGACAATCCAAGAACTTCATGGGCGAACTTGACCCTATTTCACATAAATACTTCATATCTCTAGCCTATTCATCTCTATTCTATACAGACTCGATATAAGACTAAGACATAGACATTATGCACCAACAGACTCCCCCTTGGATATCGTCTTCGTCTTGTATCAGTCTTCAAAACTTTGTCTTTATAATAAACATTAACGCACACGACCAAAGAAGTTCTTGAATGGCTTCTTTCATCGTTCTTGTTTAGGATCCGGCGTCTGATCTGTAGGAGGCACTTTGTTCATGTACTGAAATCTTCTAATACTTGCCTTTCTACTTTTCTCATGTATAGCTTCGAGACGTTTTTCCTCTTTCAGGAATTCAACTCTTTCTAGATCCCTCCAACTTGTCTGCCACATCTTCCCTGAGTTTACTTCTCGTGCATAGCAAACATTCACAACTTTCTGATTTCATAGCCTGTGCCTTCTCACGTTCTTCAAACACAATCTTACTATAGAACAAGCATTTAATATCTTCTCTCGAACAGTTCACCAACCACATTGGATCTAGAATCTTGATTGTTCTCCATAATCCCCACATGCCCTGAAAACCAAGTATTTCAACTCTTTCCTTCGTGATATCCAAGTGTTCTTCAAACTTTAAAACAATAACTGCTTCACAAGTAGATGGGTCTATCTGCCACCACTTGAACAATGGATAGAAGTTTTGCTCAATTGTCATTAACGACATGTTTCTCATGGCTCTAGGTCGCTTCATTATCAAAGTTATATCCTTTTCCCGGTCTTTTTGTTTGTTTTGATTCGACGACCTGGAATGAACGGCTTCCAATAGTTAAATCCTTTTATCGCTTCATACTTGATCATCTTCCATAACAACTGATATATGAACTTCATCTGATATGTAACATTCACAGTCTGAACCAACTCTTCAACATCCCAATACGGTAAGGTCTTGAAATCAGCAAGATACTTGAAGTATTGCACTCCAAATTCCCTTTTGATTGCATATACGTTCAGCTCTTTAAACCAACACCAACTAAGAATATCCCCCAACGACATGTCTTTGTCTCTAGTAAAGAATGTTATAGGACGTCGAAACTTACGTTCGTGCGGCATTTCTTTAAACCAAGACTTCTTGGCTTGAGCAATTTCCTGTTTCGTCATCGGCTTTGTAACTTTACCTTCACGGACTGATTCCTCTATCTTTTCTTTCAACATGTCTTCATCTAGTTGCTTGTACATCTCTTCGAATGTAGGAAAACTATCAATATTAGGACCGACGTACTTCGCAGTTTGATTTGTTTCATCATCAGAAGACCAATCTTCAATTATCACTCTGTTATATTCATCAGCTTCAAATCTTCTAACGTACTGATAATCATTTGGCTCAAAAGTGTTTACATTCAACACTTCCTCTTCAAAATCAAACTCTAGATTTTCAGCATCAACTTCAATTAACTTGGCCAAATCTTCCTTAGTATAATTATGCACGTACTCGCCTTCCTCTACATTATGTTCAAGCATCAACATTAAAGGCTTTGTGGGTACTGCAGCAACAGGTTTCACAAATCTTTCAACATTCAACATATCAATCTCATCAGATGGCCCTGTCTGCTCTGACTCCCCCTCAATCTTATCATCCATCCTATTCGATTCACCATCCATTAACGAAGAAAAATCAAAGTCATCGGAAACTTTTGCTTCAGTAATTTTAAGACCAACACCACCCTGATCATCATCATCGTCATCATCTGCAACATTCCAATCCTCGTAATCAGATTCATCTTTCTCTTCATCATCATCTTTATCCTCTTTTTCAGCTTCTTCATCGTCCTTATTTTCAGAAGCAACAATAGGATTAGAAGGCTTGACAGATTCATCAACCTTTGGAATATCAGATTCAGAAGCTAAAATAACATCATCAACAGACTTCTCTGCAGCTTTAGAAGAAGTAGGTGCTTCACCTTCAACACTCTTTCCTTTACCACTTGCTGCTAGTTCTTTCTCAGATCTTTCCTTAGCTTCTTGTTGATCCAGACGATCGTATTCAGAAATAAAATCAATACCCAGGGTGTTAGATAAGACTTTCTACATCCTGGTGAATCTTCGATCATTTAAAGCTTGGATTGACTTCAAATCAGCAATCTCTGTTTGCAATTTCTCATTTGCGTCTTGCAAACTTTCAATTAGGGCTTTGAAATATTCACGTTCATTTTCCAATACCTTTACTTTATCGACCAACATCTCTTTTTCAACATTACTTTGATTCATTTTCTGAATAAGCTCAGCTTTTTCCTCTTCATTCTTAGCCACTTTTTCTGTAACATCCGTCAAAAACGGATTTACCAAACCCGCTCCGTTTACCAACCGAACAGTCAGTCAAAAATTTCGTTGCGAATTAAATGCCCAAAATAATTTTAAACGATACATAATTGATTATTATACGGGAATATATATTTAGTTTTTGAAAAACTGTTGAAAATCGCAAAATAAAAATAAAAGGTCTCTGCCGGGTTTCGAACCCGGGTCTGTACCGGTTCAACATCAACCTTAACACACCACACACAAACCACTGCGCCACTTGTTTTGTTTGGTAAATATTGAAATCATTTAATTCATAAAGTGACGTTACGAATTCAAAACCGGCGCCCAAAAGTTCAGTCGTCGGAATCCCGGTAATCTCGCGAGCTTTTAACAACATTTTCAGTTATAACGTAAACTATTATTAGGACATCGGTTATAACCGACGTTTGAGTCCGCGACACTTTCTATAACCGCCGGAGTTTTTATAACTTATGAATCCAGTCAGAAATCAGACCAAGTTCTTCGACGATTTGCCCTATAAATTCTCCCACAACCCACTGCAAACCTTTTCGCTCAAAACCACACCTTTTCTCGGCGTAATTCCACTCGCCGGAATCTTTCTGTTTGTCGCCGGAAAACCGGTTTCTCCATTTCCGAGCCCTATTGAACCTTCTAAGCTTATACCGAAGTCACCCACACCCTTTGTAAGCTTTCTGAAGTTTCTCCGCTGCAAGACACTCGTCGCCGGAGCCTATTGCTGTCGCCGGAGTTCTGCCGGAAAACAGAGGGTCCAGTCGGTATACCTCTCCGCCTAATTTCTTTTTCTTTTCACTTATATCACACCGTAATGAACTGAAACACACTAAAGATCATGTTTTAAACTTCGAACCAGTCTGTTGTCGATTCTGGTTATAACTCAGCGAAGAAGACGAAGTCATGGAACGTATATGTATAATTAAAATCAGGATATTACTCGGGTTAGACACACAGTCCAGCGGTGGACTGTGTGCACATTAAACATACAAACGTCTCGAGTTCGAATCCGGTTTCACACACGCTGCCTTAATAAAAATCATTTTTTTGTTAAACTGAACCGGAGTCGCCACAGGTATATGTTAAGTATATTAATAATCGGAATAATAACCAAGTTAGACACACAGTCCAGCGGTGGACTGTGTGTATGTTTAAGTCGCACGTCACGAGTTCGAGTCCGGTCTTCTGCATCGACCCGGACGATTATTAACCTTTTTAAATAAAGTCAGAAATGAAAACAAATAGTTTGTATTTAAGTATAATAAAAATTGGATTATATAACATGTTAAACACACAGTCCAGCGGTGGACTGTGTGTTAGTTTAAGCCACAGGTCCCGGGTTCGAGACCTGTGGAGTGCACCGTCCGATTCGCTTAAACTGTTTTTTAAAATAAAATGATTTTCGGTTTAAACTAATTAATGTATAAATATAATTAAAATCAGATATATGACGGGTTAGACACGTAGCTCAGTTGGTAGAGCTGCGTGCACGCGTACGAGAGGTCTCGGGTTCGAGCCTCACTCAGCGCACTTATATTCCGATTCGAACCGGTCAACGGTCAGGTCAACGGTCAGTCAACGGTCAACGGTCAGAAAAAAATCAAATTTTTTTTATTATTTTTATTTAATTATTTTAATTAAAAATCAATTAAAAATACTTAAAAATAACATTTTTAAGGTTGGAAAATAGCCTTAAACTCACAAAAATACACCCAACAATCCTACTAAAATAGATTAATAAAATCCGTTTACTTACCAAACCATAATGCGATTCATCTAGGTTAATCTCACTCGTGGTTAAAACCACTTCGCGTGCATTCAACATCATCAACCGAACGCACCCACTGTGAGTGAATCTTACAACTCCCCCTTTTAAATTACACGTTTTGGGGTGCGTCATGTGTTATGAAAATAATTAACTTATTTATTTAAACTTGTGCCATACCACATCATGACCTAAACTTAGATTGTTTATATTGTTGTGATTACTTATTTCCTTTTGTCAAATTATATGAAACTCATTCATTAAGCCCATCAGTTCCTCGTGGGAGACGAGTTGAACAACGCGTGCCACAAATCAAATTCATTATTGTTTATGTGTGTATCATTGAGTTTATATTGTTTGTAGTTGTGTCATTCATATTATCATGTTTATGCAATTCATTCATTAGGCCCCTCAGTTCCTCGTGAGAGACGAGTTGAGCATCGCGTGCATCCATTATTGTTCATGTGTGTTTCATTTAATATCTTATGATTGTTGATTAAGTTTACATCTATTTTTACTCATGTATGGTTGTGCACATATTTCATAATCAATTTAAATGAATTTGTTCAAATGTTTTCCATAGGATTCACTCGCCAACATTATGTTGATCCAAAAACCCTTTCACACATGATACAGGTGAACAGGTTGAAGCAAGGAAAACATAGGATATGCCTTAGAAGAGAACAAAGAAGTTTAGATTGTTAGTTAGAACATGTTGTAACATTTATTGTAAATTTCAATTTAATTTGTATTAAAGAATATGAAACGCATAATAAATGTCATGAGCTTTGATGATAACCCAATCATGCCCCGATCACCTTTTCCGCTGCGGGTCGGGGTGTGACAGATTGGTATCAGAGCCATGACTATAGGGATATAGGATAGGTTATTAGACCCTTAGAGCCTATACTATAGTCTGCCTAAATTTTAATTGATTAGGTGGTTACATACAAACTTGTGATATTTATTTGTTTCATATTTGTTTACATTTACAGTCAAACATACATGCTTATATACATATTCATTATACATATATACATATTCATTATACATATATCGATGTTCATGTATTCAATTTATTTTCATACTCTCATTATCCAAAGATTTTGTGCAATTTTCAAATCTCATCAAAGTAAGTTCTGCGACGGGCATGTAGTAACTGGAAGGGTACAAGTACCGGTAGTCGGAACGTCCTGTCTAGGCTGGCATTCGTATAAATCCAATATAACGGACCAGTTTGCCTACCTGGGGACCAACGATGAGAGTACGAAGGACCTATTAGGCCAAAGCATGCCACACCAAACGTCGTTCGAACTAACCCTACTTTGAGTTGTCACCGTGTCTACACCTGGACACATTCCGAATATCACACGTTGTATACATATTTCTCGATTTTCTCCGGGTTTTTGTGTACGCAACCTGGCAAACCCGTGCGAACCATATGAAAAACCGGTATTCATGGGGGCCCACATGATTACACAGGTAAAGTATGGCGGCATGTAGGGCCTAACAGCGAGCAAAACCCAAGACATCCTATGGATGTAGTAGATTTATTTATTTATAATTATTTTATGAATGTTCATTCCTAATGCGACCCATGAACCCAAAAACATCCAACTCATACTTTTGTCATGTATTCCTTGTAGATGTCTTCTAACCTCGCCCGTAGGAAGACGAGAGCAAGAAAAGCCCGCGAACGCATGGCTGCCTTAATCGCTCAACAAATGGCTGCCGTAATACCTAATATTGTAATCCAAGTCCAACAAGCACTTACCGCTAATCCTGTCAATCAAGCAAACCAAAACATTATCAACTCTTCCCCAAATACCACTAAATGCACCTACAAGCACTTCAAATCATGCGACCCTCCGAAATACAAAGGGACTGAAGGCGTCACCGCTCTCCTCCATTGGTTTGAAGAAATGGAGAATACTTTTCTAAATTGCGATTGCCCTGATGATCGCAAAGTGCGTTATGCTACCGGTCGACTATATGGGATAGCACTTACTTGGTGGAATACAGAGAAGGCCAAACGAGGCGTCGACGATGCTATGACCTTAACTTGGAACGAATTGAAGGAAATCATGACCAGACGATTTTGCCCAAGGAGCGAAATCAAGAAGTTAGAAGATGAATTTTACTCATTGAAGCAAATGGAAGGAGACCACATCACCTACAACAAAAGATTCCTCGAGTTACATCAAATGGTTCCCAACATGTTCACTCCCCTCTACCATTTGATCGAGCACTACATTCGTGGTCTTCCGTCAAAGATTCAAGACCCTGTAATAAGTGCCAAGCCTGCAACTTTGGAAGCAGCAATGGAGCTAGCAACAGAGCTCACCGAGAACCGAATCCGAAACAAAGACTTCAAGGAGGAGAAGAAGAAGGATAAAGAAACGACTGAAACCTCCGACTCCACCCAAACCGAATCCCCTTCTCAACCCAATCCTAAGAGAAGAAGAGACGGACAACTTTTCGCTGCTACCCAACGAAATCAACCAGTTTTACACGCTATACCCATCCGAGCTATCCCAATCACCCAAGTGGCACCCGACTCAGCTTACCCAAATAAGAAACCATATCTTGGACCTCACCCTCGATGCAACAACTGTTTTTATCACCATCCTCATACCCTACCTTGTCGTCTATGTGCAACTTGTGGACGCTATGGTCATTTGAGCAATGTTTGTCGCACCTTTCAAGACCAAACCTTTTCCCCTACTCAAACCATAAACCAAACCTATCAACAACCCCAATACCCCATGTTCCCATATGCTCGAGCTTGTTTCAATTGTGGCGACCCTACCCACTTTAGAAACACATGCCCTCAATTGGTTAACGTCATCAACACTCAAGCCCAATCAAACCCAGTTAACCAAGTAAACCAAGAAAACCCAAACACTAGGCCACCAGCAAGAGGAAGAATCTTCAATATCAACGCCAATCCTGTCGAAGATAATGACGGCCCAAATGAAGATACTCAACTAGTCCTCTTCGCCGAAGATCCAGATTCAACTCCTATCGTTTAGTTTTATGTTTTTCTTTATCACATCAAACCAATCATAACTTAAGGATAAAGCCAATGAAACTTTGAGAAGAGTACGGTGGATACGCCGCTGGTACTTCCTATATATAAGTATTCTTGTCAAAGGATCAGAAGCATTATCTGGCGGTTATGAGAGGTTCCATGTGTAGACTGTTAGAGTAATTATTGTATATTATATATTATATATTGTTTTCAGTATATGCTTTTGCCGAGGCCGCAGCTCCCCATCCATCGAGGTTGAGCTTGATCCCCATTTTATTATGCGGTTGATCTTGGCGTGCCCGCACGATCGGCTCCGTTTGATTGAGCCTTGATCGGTCATTTCATTTTACATTTCAATACATGCAATACGCTCGGCTCCGTTTGATTGAGCCTTGAGCGCACAGTTCAATTTACATTTCCAGTTCATGCAATACGTTCGGCTCCGTTTGATTGAGCCTTGAGCGCACATACAATTTCAATTTCAGTACATGCAATACGTTCGGCTCCGTTTGATTGAGCCTTGAGCGGACAGACAATTTCATTATCAGTATCTTGTGGTTGTTGTGTTTGTAGTAGAGTCGCATAGAACTAATCATAACTTGCGAATAAAGTCAATGAAAATTTGACAAGAATATGGTGGATACGCCGCTGGTACTTCCTATATATAAGTATTCTTGTCAAATGATCGGAGGCATTATCAGGCGGTTATGAGAGGTTCCATGCATAGGCTGTTTGTGTGATTGTTGTTTAGATTAAGTTGTTCATTTTCAGTACATGCAATACGCTCGGCTCCGTTTGATTGAGCCTTGAGCACACAGACAATTTCAATTTCAGTACATTCAATACGTTCGGCTCCGTTTGATTGAGCCTTGAGCGCACAGACATTTCATTTTCAGTACATGCAATACGATCGGCTCCGTTTGATTGAGCCTTGATCGCATAGATATATTTCATTTCAGTAATTTATGTTTGTTGTATTGGTTGTAGAGTTATAGGACTAATCATAATTCACTGATAAAACCAATGAAAATTTGACAAGAATATGGTGGATACGCCGCTGGTACTTCCTATATATAAGTATTTTTGTCAAAGGATCAGAGGCATTATCGGACGGTTATGAGAAGTTCTATGTAGGATTTATTAGTTTCTTGGTAACTAATCATAACTTGTGGATAAAATTAATGAAAATTTGGCAAGAATATGGTGGATACGCCGCTGGTACTTCCTATATATAAGTATTCTTGCCAAAGGATCAGAGGCATTATCAGGCGGTTATGAGAAGTTCCATGTAGGATTTAGTATTGCCTTGGTTGGAATTTGTGTTACATTTATATCATCATGCAATTTAAAGAGATTGGATTGTGTTCCATTTCTACATAAACTAACCTCTCCATCATAACAAACGAGAGAGGAACTTCCACCATTCAAACATATATGCTATCAGAATGTGGATTCAAATATTTGCTGTTGTGTTTATTCATGTTCGAATATCAGCTGTTGTGTTTTTATTTATGTTCCATGTAGGTTGTAGTGTTAGAAGTTTTGCCTTAGGATATAACCATACTTTCCCAAACGTATCTAAACTCTTATGCATGATATCATTTAGCAAATCATTTCTGCTTATCAATACTTATACAGTAGGCAACAAAAAGCGATTCCTGAATAGGGTACTTAACCCTTACAAGGAACGTTACCGCCTCGAACAAAAACTTAAACCCTTATTTTTCTAAGCATATAACTGTCAAACTAAACATCATCATCCTTTTAGTCAAAATATATCATTATTTAAATTTCGGGATGAAATTTCTAAAAAGCAGGGGATACTGTAACATCCGTAAAAAAGGATTTACCAAACCGCTCCGTTTACCAACCGAACAGTCAGTCAAAAATTTCGTTGCGAATTAAATGCCCAAAATAATTTTAAACGATACATAATTGATTATTATACGGGAATATATTTTTAGTTTTTGAAAAACTGTTGAAAATCGCAAAATAAAAATAAAAGGTCTCTGCCGGGTTTCGAACCCGGGTCTGTACCGGTTCAACATCAACCTTAAAACACCACACACAAACCACTGCGCCACTTGTTTTGTTTGTTAAATATTGAAATCATTTAATTCATAAAGTGACGTTACGAATTCAAAACCGGCGCCCAAAAGTTCAGTCGTCGGAATCCCGGTAATCTCGCGAGCTTTTAATAACATTTTCAGTTATAACGTAAACTATTATTAGGACATCGGTTATAACCGACGTTTGAGTCCGCGACACTTTCTATAACCGCCGGAGTTTTTATAACTTATGAATCCAGTCAGAAATCAGACCAAGTTCTTCGACGATTTGCCCTATAAATTCTCCCACAACCCACTGCAAACCTTTTCGCTCAAAACCACACCTTTTCTCGGCGTAATTCCACTCGCCGGAATCTTTCTGTTTGTCGCCGGAAAACCGGTTTCTCCATTTCCGAGCCCTATTGAACCTTCTAAGCTTATACCGAAGTCACCCACACCCTTTGTAAGCTTTCTGAAGTTTCTCCGCTGCAAGACACTCGTCGCCGGAGCCTATTGCTGTCGCCGGAGTTCTGCCGGAAAACAGAGGGTCCAGTCGGTATACCTCTCCGCCTAATTTCTTTTTCTTTTCACTTATATCACACCGTAATGAACTGAAACACACTAAAGATCATGTTTTAAACTTCGAACCAGTCTGTTGTCGATTCTGGTTATAACTCAGCGAAGAAGACGAAGTCATGGAACGTATATGTATAATTAAAATCAGGATATTACTCGGGTTAGACACACAGTCCAGCGGTGGACTGTGTGCACATTAAACATACAAACGTCTCGAGTTCGAATCCGGTTTCACACACGCTGCCTTAATAAAAATCATTTTTTTGTTAAACTGAACCGGAGTCGCCACAGGTATATGTTAAGTATATTAATAATCGGAATAATAACCAAGTTAGACACACAGTCCAGCGGTGGACTGTGTGTATGTTTAAGTCGCACGTCACGAGTTCGAGTCCGGTCTTCTGCATCGACCCGGACGATTATTAACCTTTTTAAATAAAGTCAGAAATGAAAACAAATAGTTTGTATTTAAGTATAATAAAAATTGGATTATATAACATGTTAAACACACAGTCCAGCGGTGGACTGTGTGTTAGTTTAAGCCACAGGTCCCGGGTTCGAGACCTGTGGAGTGCACCGTCCGATTCGCTTAAACTGTTTTTTAAAATAAAATGATTTTCGGTTTAAACTAATTAATGTATAAATATAATTAAAATCAGATATATGACGGGTTAGACACGTAGCTCAGTTGGTAGAGCTGCGTGCACGCGTACGAGAGGTCTCGGGTTCGAGCCTCACTCAGCGCACTTATATTCCGATTCGAACCGGTCAACGGTCAGGTCAACGGTCAGTCAACGGTCAACGGTCAGAAAAAAATCAAATTTTTTTTATTATTTTTATTTAATTATTTTAATTAAAAATCAATTAAAAATACTTAAAAATAACATTTTTAAGGTTGGAAAATAGCCTTAAACTCACAAAAATACACCCAACAATCCTACTAAAATAGATTAATAAAATCCGTTTACTTACCAAACCATAATGCGATTCATCTAGGTTAATCTCACTCGTGGTTAAAACCACTTCGCGTGCATTCAACATCATCAACCGAACGCACCCACTGTGAGTGAATCTTACAACTCCCCCTTTTAAATTACACGTTTTGGGGTGCGTCATGTGTTATGAAAATAATTAACTTATTTATTTAAACTTGTGCCATACCACATCATGAC
Organism: Scalesia atractyloides; assembly: GCA_947069175.1. Classification (NCBI taxonomy): domain Eukaryota; kingdom Viridiplantae; phylum Streptophyta; class Magnoliopsida; order Asterales; family Asteraceae; genus Scalesia; species Scalesia atractyloides. The sequence goes on along the minus strand of CAMTDV010000017.1, from coordinate 47,138,294 downwards.
CTAAACTTAGATTGTTTATATTGTTGTGATTACTTATTTCCTTTTGTCAAATTATATGAAACTCATTCATTAAGCCCATCAGTTCCTCGTGGGAGACGAGTTGAACAACGCGTGCCACAAATCAAATTCATTATTGTTTATGTGTGTATCATTGAGTTTATATTGTTTGTAGTTGTGTCATTCATATTATCATGTTTATGCAATTCATTCATTAGGCCCCTCAGTTCCTCGTGAGAGACGAGTTGAGCATCGCGTGCATCCATTATTGTTCATGTGTGTTTCATTTAATATCTTATGATTGTTGATTAAGTTTACATCTATTTTTACTCATGTATGGTTGTGCACATATTTCATAATCAATTTAAATGAATTTGTTCAAATGTTTTCCATAGGATTCACTCGCCAACATTATGTTGATCCAAAAACCCTTTCACACATGATACAGGTGAACAGGTTGAAGCAAGGAAAACATAGGATATGCCTTAGAAGAGAACAAAGAAGTTTAGATTGTTAGTTAGAACATGTTGTAACATTTATTGTAAATTTCAATTTAATTTGTATTAAAGAATATGAAACGCATAATAAATGTCATGAGCTTTGATGATAACCCAATCATGCCCCGATCACCTTTTCCGCTGCGGGTCGGGGTGTGTGACATTTTCTTCCAAGATCTTGACACGTTTTTTGAGAAGATCAACGTTAGTATCTGGAAATAAATCATTCAGATCTTGAAGATTGATTGGATCATGCGGCATATCACCAAATAAATTCCCCCTTGGAGTTTTTGGTGTAGACTTTGGTGTTGCATCTTTTGGTGTTGCATCTTTTGGTGTTGACTTCTTCGGAGTAGAACTTTCAATATGAGAAGTCGTTGGAGCAACTGGAGATTGAATAACAGGTACTTCAAGTAACCCAATCACAGGAGGTTCTTGTGTGGCTCCTGGACGTTCAGCTTCGGCAGTAATAACAACAGGAAGTTCTTGTGTAGGAGGTTCTTGTGTGGCTCCTTTCTCCTGTGCGCCAGGAGGTTCTTGTGTAGGAGGTTTTAGTGTTCCGATATATCTCCTGCTTGGCGGCTTCTTAGCTTTCTTTTTCTTACCTTTAGCTTGTGGAGATCCTGTGGTTTTTGTTGATGAAACCACTGCAGACTTAGCACGCCTAGCCTTTTTCTTCGGCTTTTCTTCATCAGACTCTTTCTCTTGATTCGGATCAAAATCAGCATCCATTTCTTTTTCCCTTTCAACTTGTTTCTCTGCTTCTGTCTTTTCTGGTTCTTTCACTGGAGTTTCATCTGAATCATCATCATTTTCAGATTTAGCAGAGATAACATCATCCTCTTGCGTAGCTTTTTCTGTTCTTGACTTTCAACAATGACTGCTACGCTAGAAACCAGCTTCAGCTTGAATATTTTCTGCTTCATCTTTATCAACGAGCATAGTATCGACTTTCTTTGCAGCTCGCTTCTTTTTTGGCTTTTCAACTTCGGCTTTTAAGAACCAATTGCTTCGAGATTTCGGCTTGAAAGTTTTAAACCACTCTTTTTCATCGTTTAACTCTTTCTCATCACCGCTACCATCGTTTCTCCATTTATTTTCTAGCGGCGCAACATAATTTTCATTCTTTATTGCCCCAAAAACTAGTTTAGCAACTGGTGCTAACGCTTGCTTTTGATATTTAATCAACTTCTTCACTGTTGTATCGTCGAGATGACTTAGATATAACACATCATTCGGATCATGTGCAATATTTGTGAACTTTTCATCGATTAGCATCTGAACAAACCTCGGATATAAGCACAATCTCGAATCATCCATGTTTTTCGAAATAAGTGTAAACACAAGTTTTGAGTAGTTGAACGGCTTCTTCAAAATCAGTGCCGTTGCCATACAGGCCATGTAATCTTGTACGTCGTCAAGGCCTGCTTTGCGGTGACTGAATGTATGAATAATCGCATGCATTAGGAGCTTATAGGGGTTAGGCACTTCCCCCTTCTTCAGTGGCGGCTTGTTCACACTCCCCTTGTAACCCATTCGATGGAAACAGCCTCTCAATCTTTTCGTCCAAGAAAATCGGATCATCTTTGTCATCATTGAAATGTAGAACTCTGCGAATATCATCTTCTGTAACAGTGATTGGTTTGACTTCATTCCCGACTTGCACAGACGAAATAATAGACTTCTTATCTTCACTGAGACTCGCGTTCATCCAGAAATGGTAAGTATGAGTTCTATATGAAACTGTGCGCTCTGTTATGGCTCGATGTACAGGACACTCTTTCAAAAACTTTAAAATGCTGTCATATTCCTTCGAAGATGGACATATTGCTTTATCGAGTGTAATACACGTGTTATGGAATTTAGAAAAATCCATAGAGATTACCCTTGCTGGCACTTGAGCCTGAAACACGACGCAAAACAATTAGCATGCATTACGAGAAAAAGTTACAAAATTTTCAAACATTTTTCATCAAGTTCGGGCGAACTTGATGTGTGTTATAACATTATGATTTTATCAAGTTCGCCCGAACATGCCTCTCATAACATGTTCATCATTCAAGTATAAGTTCAGGCGAACTTATACCATATCATCCAGAATGTTTAAGTTCGAGCGAACTTCCACCAAAATCAAGAATTCTATGTTAAACTATTAAGTTCGGTCGAACATACTTTCATCGGGTTTATACATACTTTGAATGCAAGTTGGTCGAGCTTGATAACAAGTTCGGCCGAACTTCTTATCTTCTTCAACATATCAAAACCTGTTCTTCATGATATAAATCATTTCAATCAAATTCATGACATTTTTATGGTCGATTTATGCTTTAGATCATGATTTTCTTTTCAATTTGGTCCAACAAAACCTAGATCTATCATTTTTAAGTTTTCAGATCTGAATCAAACAATAGACACCTCTTCCATTGACACAGGTGTGCAAATCACCAATATCAACGTGAATTTTAACACAGTAACGACGTAAACTTGACAATTTCTCAAAATCGCTCAAAGACCAGTAAGTTCGCTCAAAGTAATTTGGGATCAGGTGAATGAGTTCGGCCGAACTTTCAAGGTACTTATAACTTGGCAAGTTCGGGCGAACGTGCTGAGCCCAAGCCAAAAAGCCCATTAGAAGTTCGGGCGAACTTATATAACAAACAACCATCAATTAACAAGTTCGGTCGAACTTGCTTTAATTGATAAACTTGATTTAGTTTAGCAAGTTCGGCCGAACTTGCCAAACTCAAATTCAAACTTTTTCAAATTTTACAATTTAACCCCTGAACTTTCCAACTTTTACCAGTTATAAAAATCCACTCAGTTGACCAAGTCCAAGCTAATGACCTTGGTTAACCGATTTGTCTGCCGAGTCTAAGTTAATGACCTCAGTTTGACCCGTTACGAACAAACTGTTGATATTTTCAAAATTTAAAGTTTTAAATTAATGAACTTTTATCGTTTTTGGCTTTTCAGATTTTACAGAATAGCTCCCAGCCTGTTGTCAATGAGATTCCCACCAGTTTTAGCACCTTACCAGACTTCGAAGACCCGTTCTCCAACATTGGTTTGCTGAAAACAATGTAGAAACAATATCTTTTTGTATTTTTGTAAGTTTATGCTAAAACACACTGACAATCTTTTTGGTTTTAATCTGTAAAGCTGATAAACTATTTACAGGATAATGTAAACTATGTACAAACATATTTACAGACATATTTTTGTGAATTTGTGTCTAAAGGATCATATCAGTTGTATGAGACATATCACCAGTACCGTTGACCTTTAGATAACTTTAAGTTTTAAACTCGTTTACCTGGATTGTCGATATGTTTGTCCACTTAAACTTTACCATGTTTCTCAACTGTTCCAAGATATGTTAAGGTATGATTTATGAAACTTGACTTATCTATGGTTCCCACTTCTTGAATATACTCCCGTATCAAGATTCCCTAGATTTCATCTTACAGGTGAATATAGCGTAATTGATATCTGTATCTGGGTAATACGTGACCTTGAGAGCTCAGGTTAGTACTACCGTATAGACAGAGAGATGAAGGCTCGACTTTAAGGTGTGTTCCAATTAAGGAATCTTTTCAGCACTGCAAATGATTAGATCTTTCGATACTTTTCAAGATTGCATGCAATTTAGGGTTTATAGCGAAAGTATTATAGAAGTTCTAGGCTATTGCTTCTGCAAAATCAGAAGAACTTGTATAATACCCTAGATATCAACTATCTATAAAGACCCCGTATCTCAGAATCAGGCAATCTCTCAAACGAAATTTCGGAGTACTAAATCCATATATCCAAGATATGTTAATCCACAAGATTAAGCAGTTGTAAAATTTAGTTTATATATCGAAAACAGTTTACTGAACGTGTTAAGCCTATCGACACATCCACAGTAAGACTTGTTTATCACTTTTTAACTTTACATTTCTTTAGCATACTGTGATAGTCCACTGATGTACTATCATTTCCTTTTTGTGACATCGAATTCTTTTTGTGTTTTCAATGTTTTATACATTTTTGAAAATTTTCATATGTTTTTGTATTTTCCCAAATATTTCTCCCCCTAAAATCAAAAACATATTTTTGGATTTTAGATTTTTAAGAAATAATAAACTAGAAAGATAATTACAAACCATACAAACCAATGCGGATTACGTGAACTCGTCGTCTGATCCGTATTCAATCTCAGCTTCCGCACCTGTAAGCAAATTTTTAATACCATTAAGCCGCATTAGATATTTAAATCTAGTTAATGGAAATGCTTTGGTATAAAAATCAGCCTTTTGTTCGTCGGTGTGGATTTTTTCTATTCGCACCAATTTCTTTTCGTAGCAATCACGAATGAAATGGTAACGAATTTCAATGTGTTTTGTACGTGAGTGATGAACCGGATTTTTGGTTATACCGATGGCTGCTTTGTTATCTATAAATAAAGGCGTGTCAAGAAACTGCAGACCATAATCCCTCATATGTTGCTGAATCCAAAGGATTTGAGAGCAACAGCTAGAAGCAGAAATGTATTCCGCTTCACAGGTTGAGAGTTACAAAACGCGTTCCAAAGAACTGGCATCCTGCCGTTGTAGATTCAAGTTCAGCTTGTCCACTCCGAAGTCTGAGTCAGCGTATCCCGTTAGGTTAAAATTGTCGTTTTTAGGATACCATAAGCCCCCCCTTTAAGTAACGGAAGATTCGCTTGACTATCTGCATGTGTGACACTCGAGGACTAGACTGATATCTCGCATATAAGCAAGTAGGATACATGATGTCTGGGTGAGATGCCGTCAGATACATCAATGAACCTATCATCGATCGATAGAGTGTGTCATCAACTTTCGTTCCCGTATCGTCTATGCAAATCCCATGGTTCAGTGCCAGCGGTGTCGAAAGCGGCTTCGAGCTATCCATTTCAAACTTTTTGAGAATGTCAAGCACATACCTAGTCTGATGAATGAATATCTCGTCTGGAAGCTGATCCACTTGTAAACCTAAGAAGAACTTCATTTCGCCCATTGAGGACATCTCGAATTTCTTCTTCATGATTTTTTCAAACTCTTTGCACAGACTGTCATCCGTAGAACCGAAAATGATATCATCCACATAGATTTGTACAATTATCAGATGTGATCCAACTTCTCTAGTAAACAAAGTGCTATCCACTATGCCTCTCGTAAAGCCATTTCCAACTAGATGTTGCGACAACGTCTCGTACCAAGCTCTCGGGGCTTGGTGTAGTCCGTACAAGGCTTTAACCAGGAGATATGCTTTATTCTTGTTCAGTGGATCGACGAAACCTGGTGGTTGGCTGACGTACACTTGTTCTCAAAGTTTACCGTAGAGAAATGTAGATTTTACATCCAACTGGTACACCTTAAATCCTTTCCAAGCTACGAACGCTAGGAAAATGCGGATAGACTCTAATCGCGCAGCTGGTGCGTATACCTCCGTATCATCTATACCTTTCTGCTGGTGGAATCCCTTGACAACCAGCCGAGCTTTGTTTCTGACTATTACACCCCGATCGTCTCTTTTACACTTGAAGACCCACTTTGTGTCAATAGCTTTCTGCTTCGGTGGCAAGTCTACAAGCTTCCAAACACCCAACTTCTCGAACTGTAACAGTTCTTCTTGCATTGCTATCACCCAATTCTCGTCACCCAGAGCTTCATTAACGGTCTTTGGCTCTATTTGAGAAATAAAACATGAGTAGTAGCAGTAGTTCTGAGTTGGAGCAACTTGGGTGTAGAAACAACTAAGTGCTTTATTGATTTTGCTTCGAGTATGCACACCAGTTTGTAGTTCTCCTATAATATTCGTTGAAGGATGGTAAGAATATGATCGCGACATTTCTTCTGTTGGAACATCAACTGAGCTTTGCTGATTTGAAACAATCAGATCACTGTTCACATCAACATTAGGAGCACTTGATGAAGCTTCGTTCTGATTTGTCGGACTAGCAGATTGATTCAACATGTTAGATATCTGCTCAACCTCTTCATCCAATGAAGTTTCACCATCAGCATCAAATGTAGGTGCTTCATCTGAGGCATGCTGGGACCTGATGTTGTATTTCCTGGTTCATTAGAAGCATTTATTGGAAGTGTAGCAGGTATTACTTCTGCTTCAGAAATATTTTCAATTTGAACACCGCTATTGCTCGGACCTGCTTCGGATGATGAAGTATCCAACGTGGGTTGATTAACCACAATTGGTCTAATGATTTGTTCTTGATTCGCCGACTGTTAAAGATAGTATAACGCTGCAATTTCTTCTTCAGACGGTTCTTCCGGCAAGTCGAATGACTTCCAAAGATCTTGGTAGTTAAACAGCCACGCGTCACCTCTCCTTTGAATAGGATCCGTATAGATAAAACAATCCACGTGTTGTGCTTCAATAACCTTTCTTAACGAGGGAACATATACTCTTCTTAGCGGACTCGCATATCCGACAAAGAAACCTTCAAGAGATTTAGCTCCGAATTTGCCATCTTGATCGATTACAGTACATGGCGCACCAAATGGCTCTAAGAATTTCAAATTTGGCTTCCGTCGGTTTATCATCTCAAAACATGTCTTCTTTGTTGGTTTGACAGTGAGAACTCTGTTTAGCGTGTAGCAAGCCGCAGCAACCGCTTCACTCCAGAAGCTGACTGGAAGTTTAGAATATGCAAGCATGGTTCTCGCAGTTTCAATTAAAGTTATGTTCTTCCTTTCAGCAACACCGTTTTGCTGTGGAGTATAAGGTGCACTAAGCTCGTGCAAAATCCCTTTAGCGTTGCAGAATTCCTTCATTTTGTTATTCTTAAACTCTGTGCCATTGTCACTTCTAATGCGTCTGACCGGCAAATGATAAAGATTCTCGAGTGTCTTGAATAGAATCACCAAGTTTTCGAACGTTTCGTCTTTTGATTCCTGAAAGAATACCCACGAATATCTAGAATAGTCATCTATCACGACCAAGCAGTATAAGTCTCCTGAGACACTTTGAACATTAACAGGACCAAATAAATCCATGTGGAGACGTTCTAGCGGCAACTTGATTGAGTTCCGAATTTTCTTCGGATGAGATTTCTTGATCTGCTTTCCCTTTTTACATTCTAAGCAGTGATAAGACATATGAAAGCTCCGATGATTTACACCTTCTACAAGATCATTATGAACCAAGAAATTCATTTTTTGCAAATGAATATGCCCCATCTTACGATGCCAAAGAATAGAATCTTTCTCGGTAGCCTTTGTCACAAAACATTGCACTGATTTTGATGAAGTGGTAGTATGCCCATATCCAAGACATATAAATCATTCTCGCGAGGTGCTCGCATCAGAATCCACTCATCTGGAATCATAAATCCCGGCTTCAAGATAATACATTCTTTGTCATTGAAATGCACCGTGAACTTCTTGTCGCAAATCTGTGATATGCTCAGAAGATTATTCTCTAGCTCTGCAACATAGTTCATGCGAACAAATGAAACAACGCCATTGGAAACCCTCGGCGACTATCCTTCCACCCTGGTTACCCGCAAATCCAACATATCCACCATTGATAGCTTTTATGTCGAATAGCAACGCTTTCATTCCCGTCATATGCCTGGACGCTCCACTATCCAGAATCCACTTGGAAAGTACGGATCTCTGGAGCCCCTACACATTTCAACAATTAGTTAAACAGCGTGACCCAAGCCTTTTCGGTCTTGGATTGAATTGGATAACAATCGTCGTAATCAAACTCACATTCGTCAGCATAATCAAATTCGTATTCATCTTCTGGATTTTCTACGATGTTTATGTTTGAAAACCTCACTTTCTTTTTATCTTTCAAAGTGTTATCACTTGTAAGTTTGACAGTTTCGGATTTTAACCCAGTCTTTGATTCGTTTGTGTTATCAGTCTTTACAAGCTCAGACTTAATAACATCGGATGTTGTTAACTTCTTCTTAGCAATCCAGGCTTGTGATTTTATGTTAGCCTTTTCGATGTAAAACTTTGTTTCATTTGCTTTTGAAGATTCACCTTTTTCGAAAGTTGAATTTACAAACTTCTTTTTAGATTTGGGTTTATCTTCAGGTTTTGATTCATTTCTTTTCAAAATCTTTACAGGTTTTACAAACTCTGATTGTTTTGATTTCACAACATCTGAACTTTCTTTTCTTTGAAGATAGGCTGGTTTTGACATCGAACACTTGCGTGCAATATGACCAACTTCGTTGCACTTGAAGCAAGTTCGATTATCATGTGAATGACCACTAGTGGATTTAACATCACTTGTGGCTTTCACCTTATCTCGAAGTTCTTTCTGTTTCTTGAATCATCGTTTGATTGTTTTCCAATCAAACTCTCTTCATGAACCGTGTTCGTCCCATAGACAAATTTCATGTTTTTATCTTTATACTCATGAAAAGACGACTTTTTCTTTTTCGGTTCATCAGATTCCTCTAATCCTAACCCAGCTCTCCGGTTTTCCAGATGATCACCACCATTTCTCCGGTAGTTATTGTAATTTCTTTTGGGTTTTGAATAGAATTTCTTTTCATTTTTTCTCCAGATCATCTGATATGACTTCAACCAGCTTGAACAGTTTGTCTAATTGATCTTCTTTGACGTTCCGAATCGGAAAACTGTCATCAAAGTATAATCTATTAGATTCCTTAACCTTGTACATTACAACGTTAGGATCATCACATAGATCATCCTCCGATGATGTATCGTCATCTTTGAAATTTGTGTCAGAGCTGTTCAAACTCGAGGTGGCGCTTTCGAAGCTGCCATTATCAGAATCGTTCAGAACATTTTCAACCACCTTTTTCACTACTGCACTGTCATCATCTGATTTAGTATAGACTACATCAATGTTCTCCGGCAACTCGTTTTTCTTTTCAGATAACAACTCAATGTTGAGTGCCTTATCCATCCCATCAACCGTTTTGCGACAGTACTTCTCGCATAGAGGTGGAGGAACATTGTTGTATTCTTTACCAATTTTCTTTTTAGGTTTATCTTCCGATGGAATTGTCGGAAGAATGTGATCAATGACATATGCGTTACAAGTGTAACTTCTTAAAAGTTGTTGAACACGTTCTGTTTCAATTTTCATGTCCTGGAGTTGTTGTTTCATCTCAACAATGGTGTTAATATAGATGTTTATTGCTTTTTGTTTATCTATTACTGTACCTTTTAGCATTCTCACAGTATCATGTTGTTCGAATATTTTTTCTATCGAGCCTGCCCTAATTATCTTTCATTTGTCATACGCTTCCTTCATTGTAGGATAATCGTATTTGAAATGTTCGTTATGTACATTGAGTTCAGCGATGATTTGTGATTTTTTGGCACATTCAGCACATGGCTCGTTACATTTGGTACAAGGTTTTCAACCTCTACAACTTGTACTTTAACAACTTCATTTACCTTCAGACCTACCTTTGTTAGATTTGCCATCAAAGCTTTATTGGCAATGTTTTCAGAACCGGACCAGACATCAAACCGGTCGTCTTACGAGTTCACTGGTCCGACCGGTTAGACCGGATTTAAGAACCGGATAACATAACAAATAATATAAATATATCAAATATATAGAAAACAATGATAGTGTGAGATAGTTCTAATTTACATCAAATTTCAGTTGTACAGTAATTTAATGCTATGTAAAGTTTTTATTCATCTGTAAATTTATTATTTTTTCAAGGTTAAATCAGTAAACACTTATTGCTAAGGGATTAAATGAGCTAAAGCTCTATTTCTGAAAGGGGTTCTTTGTAAATGTGAGTTAACCCAAATATAAACATAAACAAGTTGCAGCCGCAACTCATGTCTTTCTACTCTGTTTCTTTTCCTTCTTCTTCTTTGCAAAGATAAGATTTTTGAACAACAAACCTCCATCTTTATCTTTAAATGTCACATTCTATAGTTTATATGGTTCTATTTTGAAAGGAAATATTCCAACTTGAAAGGATATCTTCAATCTTGAATCTATCAGTCAGAGTAAATACGATTCAAACTGAAAAACTTGAAAAGTGCTTCGCTTGTCGGACCTCTTATTTTCATTAAATTCCGGTCCGGCCACCAGCTCGGCCGGCCGGCTACTTGCAGAAAAGGTCCAACACCACGAACCGGACCGCCTACAACAGCGGTCGCCGGCCCAACCGGTCTGACCGGCCGGTCCGGTCCGGGTTTCAAAACATTGTCTATCGGCAATGTTCTTGAGGTTTTCAGCATTCATTTCTTGAGTAACATTAATGACTTCTTCAGCAATAGATTTCTCCTTGGTAACTTACTCCTGAGAAATTCCGTCAAAGTGACCTGCAAAACTTTCACAAGAGTTAGGAGATAAAATCCCTTGATTCTGCATGTGAATATACTCCTCTTCCTCCTGTTGTTGTTGCAAATACTGTTCCAGTAAAATATTCTCTAGAGCTGCTGCATTGTCGGCAGATGTATCTTCAACAATTTGATCCATCAATGCGACTCCGGTCTTCTTACCGATGTAAAAATTCCAGTCAAAACCATCTTCTTCGTTTGATGCAACCATAGCTTTCTCAGTGTTGCTACTATTTGGCTTCTCTTGGATTTCAACCTGAGTCTTCTTTGGGAATGGCTTGTACTGAAGCGACTTCTTGTAATACTCATTTCCACCTCCGAATGGACTCTGATTGCCCGTTGCCTCAAGGTTTTTGCATTCTCTCTTGAAGTGCCCTTTCTGGCGACATCGGAAGCATGTGACCTTTGATTTGTCAAAGCCCAACTTGTTGCTAGAATTTCCGATATCTCGGCCTGTGAGAGCAACAAACTTGGTAACTCTTCGGATGACAGAAGCTAAACACCACTTTATATCCATGAGCTCCAGTTCTTCTTCGTCCACCTGGTCATAGTCTTCGGGACTTTCATATGATTCTAGAACAGTGGCGAGAAGTGCCATGTATTGCTTAGCAGTTTGCTCAGAAACAGCATTGTTCAAATTAACATCGATGTTACATTTGAATACATTCGAATCAGAATTTGTTTGTTGGTTCTGATTTGCTTGACTTTGATAAGACGAATTTGAACCAGCGCTTGAGAATGAAGACTGTGGACTTTGATCATAGTGAGGGTATGATTAGTTCTGATTCTGCTTCGAATTGTTCGAAGAATTCAAATTCGCATTGAATGCTGTCTGAATCTTTGGGCTTGAAATGTTATCTTGCATTCCTGTTTTATAATACAGACCAACATCTTGAACTACTTTAGCATTCTTTGATTTTTCAATCTTCAGAAGTTCCATTTCATGACCTTCAAGTTTGTCGATGAATGTAGACAACTTAAAGAATTCCCAGTTTGCACTTTCTTTCAGAACCATCAGATAAGTAGTCCACACTCTGTCAGGTAGTGCGTCTGCAAGCTTATCGATGTATTCTTGCTCCGTCTTCTCTAGACCGTGTCTTCTCATTTGGACTTTAAGATGACAGAAACGTTCGATCATCTGTTTCATAGTCTCACCCTTCAGCATGTTAAAGATATTGAACTCTTTCATGATGAGCGCCTTTTTACTTTTGATCATCTCAGTGCTTCCTTGGTATTTCTTTTGAAGTGAAAGCCAGAGTTCTCTTGCAGTAGTGTATTCCGGCAAAAGGACCAGAATTTCTTCTTAACAGATTGTTGGATAAGGCTGATCATCTTTTTCTCAGCAATGTATTCTTATTTCTGTGTCGTGGAGTATTTGAACTTCTCCAGAACTTGCTGATGTTCATCCAACGGAATAGTATAACCTCTCTCGATCGACACCTAGCCTAGGAAGTGCATGGCTTGAACCCAATATGTAAACTTCTCCTTCCATCCTTCATACTCGTCCATACTCATTAGCTTTGGCGATTTAACAGTCGTGCCCATCTCGTTGTCTAAATTGACTTGTTGGATCACGTTGGCATTTGACGAACCCACTCCGGACATATAAGCTCTTTGAATATCATCCATCACGAATAATGAGACTCGTACGCTGAAAACACTTAAAAACTTTTGAAAATTTTAGATTACTACAAGTTCAGTCGAACTTGTAGTTTGAATGAAGAATTCCCAGATTTTATCACAAGTTCGGTCGAACTTGTGACTTCTGATTTTGAAAAGTTTCTCTTGAACTTCGGTCGAACTTGCAGTTGTATTGTTAAAATAACCCTGAGTCAACCTCGAGCGAACTTGTTTATTGAATTTTATAAAAGACTAGCAAGTTCGGGCGAACTTAGCTAAAATTCTTGAACTTTTATCGAGTTCGGTCGAACTTGATAGAAAATCAATGAAAATTTAAAACTTCGAGCGAACTTCACTAAAATTTCTTCAAAAATCACTCAAGTTCGAGTGAACTTGGCAAAAATTCACTCAGAAAGTGACTTTTTACCTCAAGTTCGGTCGAACTTGGTTAACAAGTTCGAAAATGAGGGTTTTGTAAAACATGGTTTTTGCAACATTTCGACACCAATTCGATTGATTTTGGTCTCCAATCTTTCAAGGGTTTATCTATGTAGTATTTAACATGTTATATTCAAAATTGAAAAGATTTTGACCGTGAATTCTTCATTTTTTGTGAAAAAGTTATGAAAAATAGAAGAATGGAGTAGAAATAGAAGTGTTCTTATCTTGATTACTATCAAATCAGGCTATTCTAGCTCTGATACCACTTGTAGGACCGATCCTCGATGCTAAGGAACCTAGATTTGATATCTAACGTTCATAATAGCGGAAATATTACAACGTGTTTACCAAAGACAAGAATTAATCAGTTAATAGTCAATTTTATTGACGTAACAGTCAAGAATCAAGATTGACAGAGCTTCACCTCCAAAATGCCAAAGTTACAAATGAGGACAACAAGCTAGCTATATATAGTGATACAAGTCCGATCATGGAGGGTATGAGTTCGGGCGAACTTGCCTTAGCAAGTTCGGCCGAACTTGACAATCCAAGAACTTCTTGGGCGAACTTGACCCTATTTCACATAAATACTTCGTATCTCTAGCCAATTCATCTCTATTCTAGACAGACTCGATATAAGACTAAGACATAGACATTATGCACCAACAGCAGGCATTATAAGAGACCCAATGCAGGCTCCTGCGCAAGTTTTGCGGTTTAATCATTAATATAATGCATGGAATTGTTGATAGATCTATCGGGTTGACCACCCCGTCGTGACCGGTAGCTCCGGGTCAAGTCAAGCGACAAATTTATATTCTCTATTGTCTAGCTTTGATTATACCTTCACAGTATATTTATAGCTCGTAACGTCTTGCAAACTTACGAATCTGAACATTTGATGCTAGAAATTTAATACGCATAAAGCTTGGGAAGATGTTAGGATTACGTAAGGCTTTCATAAAGGAAAAACGCTTGTGATGACTGACCCTCGAAATTTTTATAAAGGAAATTAAATTGACTTTCTTTAAATTATATGTATGTTTTATAAATAAACACATAATATGAAAGTTTTCCTTGGATCAAATTAATTATAATTTGAAATATATGTGAACTCACCCTCCTTTGTTTTAACACTTGATTTTAACGTGTTCTTCAGGTACATGAGTTTGGTTTTGGGAATCTTTGGCGTATCTTGTGGTTATGATGCTTGTTTTATTTAACAATCTTTTGGACAACTTTTAAAACTTTTATGGGACCATGTTTGTACTAAGATCCATGAGGATCAAGACAACTTAATTATGTTATGGTTGTGTTTAAACGTTAAACTTTAAAATTACATTTTAATTAAGTTAAATGTCCAAAATCAATGATGCATCATCCACTAAGATATTTATGGGCACCAACTTCCGCCACCATTACGTTTGTATTTCCGTTGCGACGTTTTTGGGGTGTTACAGAAGTTGGTATCAGAGCCAATGGTTGTAGCGAACTAGATGATTTCGGGGGAATACTGTAGACTTCAACAGATGAAATTTTGAGATTAAATCCCAAAAATTTGCGAAGCCAAAAATTTAAAATAAACATGGATTTTGATCATGTATGAAAACTAGTTTAAGTTTATATGCATACGTGTTAATCTGTTTATTTGGGCCTTATGTGTTATCTTTCATTTGAACACACACTTACTTAGTACACTTACCTTGTGTCACAGATGTCGCACTCCCAAGAGATCATAAAGATTCACGACTCAGATAGCGAGCATGAATACGAGATCTCACCGACCTTAGTCCTGCCAGAGATACCACACATGACCCCTCAGATTGTTGACATAGCCAAATTTGCCTCGTCATTTTATGTTGGCCCTGCTGCATTTTCCAGCCAGGTTGACCCCCGTTACGCTCATATAGTAACGGCTGGATTGACGATGATGACTCTGTTCCACCCTTGATCTTCGAGATAGGACAGTCATCTGATACCATGCCTATCGTTGACGAGCTGAGTAGAGTTATTCCCTTGACTGGAGGATCCTTCGGGATTGCACCAGTGGTGGACACCACTACAGTCACGGTGCGACCATTAGAGCCTTTGGTAGTTCCGCCCATTCCCACTGTTGAGCCTACACCTGAGATCCCTCCGCCTGTCATGTCAGAGTCGTCCGTTCCGCAGCTTGAGTCGCGAGCGTCTACTACACCTATGCTAGTCTACATCCGACGTAGGAAGAGGACTCGACCCACTAGAGATATCGCATCGACTTCTAGAGCCACTTCAGCCCGCTTTGAAGAAGCAGAAAGGAGTTTGCATTGACAGATGCTCTCACTGCGATCGTCAGATGGCTACCATACGTGGAGACCTGGAGACGACCAAGGGGAAGATGAAAGATTTAGAGGGCCAGATGGATTGGTTTGATGAGGTACAGGATTTGGATGACTGTGCTGTGGATTCAGATGCATTGGAGGATTGTGGAGCTAGTTAGGAAGCTTCTGGAGTTCCTGGGTTTGAAGTGATTTGTTGTTTGTTTCATTTGTTGTTATTCTCTTTTGGTAACCCTATTTAGCTTACATGCCAATTTAGATATTTTAGGAGGAAATTCAGTAAGACTTGTCGATTATGTTTGATTTATTCACACCAAATTTTGTCATTTTTGTACTACAAACAAGTGATGTGATTTCTAATCTAAAATATCAATGATATGGGTTTTTGGTTAAATTATTATTATTATTATATGGATGCATGTGTATTATTTAGTCCACTATTATTTAATGATTGACATATTTAAACATTGTCTTGTATTGTTATCATTATTACAATAATAGAAATGACAGTATGCCACCAAAATCAAGACATGGTCACTCTGCTGACAGTACTGATTACCTACCAAACCTGAGGAGTTGGCGCAGCTTATGGCTCAACACGTCAATACCGCCATGGAACAACGCGACGTTAACCAGAATACTGGGCAAGGACGTGGACGTGGTGATGATGCCCATGGTTTCGGTGGAATGCCAATTGGAGCCCCTCAAGGTAGTATGATGATTGGAAAAGTTTTTGTAGTTTCTTGTGTTATGATATAATCTAAGAGTAATCTTGATTTTCATTAACCTTGTGAACAGTGCACGGATGTACGTACAAAACATTCTAGGGCTGTAACCCGAAATCATTTACCGGTGCTGAAGGACCTTTTGATATCGTTAGATGGATAGAGAAGATGGAGTCTGTGATGGCAATCAGCGGTTGCGCTGCTGATCAAATGGTTCGGTATTCTTCATGTTCATTTCTTGACGAAGCTTTATCCTGGTGAAATGCTCAAGTTCAGATTTTGGGAGAAAACGCTGCCTATAGTCTTACCTAGAACAAACTGAAAGAGATGCTTCTTAAGGAATACTGCCCGCATAGTGAGCTACAGAAGATTGAGACTGATTTCTAGAATCTGACCATGGAAGGCTTGAATGTCAGAGCTTACACGTCTCTATTCAATGATCTGGCTAGGTTGGTTCATCGGATGGTCATTCCTAATTATGTTAAGATAGAAAGGTATATTTAGGGACTGGCGCCACAGATTCGCAGTATGGTTACATCAGCGAATCCCACTACCTACCTGGAAGCTACCTCTTTGGCAAAATCGTTGATTGATGATGTTGTTCGCAAGAGTAGCCTTAACAAAAGGGATGAGACTGGCAAGTCATCAGTGAAAGCCAATGCAGACCGAAAATCCGACAGACATGAACATTCTAAGCGTTCTGAGCATAGATCTGGATATTCACGGAATCGAAAGTCTGAGAGTTCGGGGAAGGATTCTGATGATAAGCGTGAGAGGAAGCGTAGTTTTGGCAAGGCATATGTGGCTAACAACAGTGGATCAGGAAAGGACGTGATCAAGGATAGCAAGAGAAATTCGGGGAGGAGAACTCTTGGTGATGGAAGAGAGAAATGCGCCAGATGCGGTCGATTTAGGCACATAACTCATGAGTGCTATGCTAAAAGCACATCAGATGGAGTCAAGCTTGAAGGTTGCTTTGAGTGTGGAGAGCAAGGACATATCAAGCGAAATTGTCCATCGTGGAAGAATCAGGGTGCTAGAGGCAGAGCGTTCGAGCTGAATACTGGGAAGGCACATGATGATCCCGCAGTTGTTACTGGTACGTTCTTGATCAATAACCATTCTGCGTTCATACTATTTGATACTGGAGCTGACTTGAGTTTTGTTTCCAAAAACTTGAATCATTTCTGTGTTCTCAAGCAAGTAAACTAGACAAAAAGTACTCGATCGAGTTAGCAAATTGTAAATTGATTGAAACTAGCGAAGTCATTCGTGGTTGTAGTATTCAGTTATGTGATCATACTTTTAGTAAGCTCGGTAGTTTCGATGTAGTCGTTGGAGTGGATTGGTTATCTAAGAACGGAGCTGAGATTGTTTGTTCAGAGAAATTAGTGCGTATACCCCGCCCTAGTGGTGAAGCGTTTGTAATTCATGGAGATCGATCACTTCGGAAATCGATAGTCGTTAGTATTATGAAGATGCAAAAGATGTTGCGTATGGGTTATCCTTCGTTCTTAGTTAACGTGGTTGATACGAAGTTTTACCTGAAGACTTACCTGGTGTTGATGCACTTTGTGTTCGTCACTTGTCGAATAGGCTAGATTGAGCGTGTGTTGAATATTGTATAGGTTAGAATCGAACACACGACCAAAATACGGAGCGTATAGTGAAAATGGGAACAAGTTCGCCCGAACTTGTCCATGACACATTCCAGGCGAACTTGTATCCCTATATATAGGTGTGTGTTCATTTTGTCATAAAAGTTTGGGGAGGTGCTGCCGGATTTTCTCCAGGATCTCCGGCAGCTGGACTTAAAGATGTATGCTCTTTCGGTATGAATGAAGACTTCCACTGCATTCTGTTTCTACTCCTTTCTGTAATAACATTCTACCGAAACGGTTACGTTTACGCACTAACTTCCGTCTAGAACCGCCTGATCACGGACCTTCAATTGGTATTAGAGCTACGGTTATCACCTACGCTCATGAATTTGGACATTTATGGACATTAGGAGGGGTTTTGGACTTAAAACATGAAATAAACATATAAATCACGTATAAAAAGTAAAATTGAACGGATAGGATTGTTAGAAAATCATTTTCGACCAGAACTATGGTGGAATCATCTCGAAATTTAAAGAAATAAGGATTCTTGATCGAAAAATGTGAAAAAGGCTGGATTTGGAGGGTCAACTTCGCCCGAAGTTGTAACCAAGTTCGCCCGAACTTGGTGTTGGCCAACCAAGTTCGCCCGAACTTGGCGCTTGGTGACCAACTTTGCCCGAAGTTGTAACATATCAGACAAGTTCGCCCGAACTTGTCAAGGAGCCTAAAATTTGGCGATAGAAATTTTTTCAAGTTTTCGATGACCGAACCGGGATGTTCGGGGACACCGTCTAGAGCTTCAGAGTACAAATTTAGTGATACGGTCACAAAATTTTTGAAGATATCGGGATACTCACTAATACCGAATCTGAATGTTGATCTTTTGGTATAGTGATTAGTAATGGGCCTAAATGTTAAATCTGCATCTGATGTATACTGAAAGTTCCGGATTTGAGGGGGAATTTCAGTGAAAATTTCAGTATGGTCAGAATTTGCAAAAATGAGGGGGAATAAAAATTTTACGATATATTAAGATTCCAGCATTTTTGAAATTCGTGACTACTGCAACAGTATCCGGGTGGTTACCGATAGCAGATTATCGGGAAATGCAGAGGATTGAGATTCATTGGGTATTTCAAATTGATGTCTAGTTTGAAAGCGGGTGCTTACATAACTGAGATTGGAGGAGTTTTTCATCAGATTCTGAGGTCATGGTTGTGGATTGACACTTGAGTCGCGTGTATGGTTTGGAAGCACATATGACTTCCTATCTTTAACTCTACTTTGCACATGAATTATTGACTGGGCTAACCACCAGGAGGTAAGGATGCTCTATAGTTTCAGTTGCCCGGGTTGTACGCGGTACCATGATTAAGGAAGATGATATAATGGGTTTTTCAGACAAAGTTGTGTACCGGTTGCTGAAGAAAGAGGCTATACATTTGGGATTTCGTGATCACAGGAAGTTCAGATTTTTCCAACCATGATACAAATTGATGCTTAAGGGTTAAAGTCTTGATCTCCGGTGAAGGGGTAGTTAGCTGGATTAGCAGTTATTAGTACCAGTGAGGAACTGAGGACGTTCAAAACGTTCAGTGATGATCTTATGAATTAATGACTAGCTCCGGAGTCAGATAGTTTCAAATTTACCAAGGAAATCTGAAGTTATTCAAGATATAACTAATGATAGCCTTTGGTGGCCATTATTTTTAGTCTTCAAGCAGATGAATCATTCTTCTCTTTGGACTAACCGCTGTTGGATGATGATGTTTATTAAGTGGCGCTAGTCTACCGAAGATAGTTATATATCTGGCATTGTGACTGAAGAGGAAGAATGTGATTTTGGCCACGGACGTATGTTTCTCAGATTCGATACGTTACCAGATGATTTGTTTTTCGATGAAGATTTGCTGATTGAGCAGATTAAAGATTTATTGATCAAATCTTTCTGAAGGGTGCTTAACTGCGATTATGGAAATTGGGATTTCAGATTTTCGAGGTATTCGTTGATATGAAGTTTTCCGATGTGGTGATTCGAAGTTTCTATCAATTGCCGGTTGAGTTTTTGATATTTTAGGAGTGTGTGGAATAAACTCTCGATGCTCAACACTTATTCAAAACCTAAACTCGGATGCGGTTATCGTCGAAATGGAGAAGCTGCTGCATTGATTAGCTTCGAGTTGGTGGTTATTCGAGAAAAGTTTGTCGGTCAAGTAAATCAGAGGAGTCGGAAACCATGCAACCAAAGATCTGAACTGGAGTTTTCAGCGGTTTTTAAAGTTGATAATGCAAACCCGGATCATCAATTAAAGGGGAATCTGTTGACGCGTTTCGATGACATCAGCAGACACCTTGATTGAAGTTGCAGAATATTCAAACACGGCTCAGAGTTCTTGAAGATCAAGATCAAGCTTCGACAGTAACGAACAAGGGGGAAAATGTTGATGCACTTTGTGTTTGTCACTTGTCGAATAGGCTAGATTGAGCGTGTGTTGAATATTGTATAGGTTAGAATCGAACACACGACCAAAATACGGAGCGTATAGTGAAAATGGGAACAAGTTCGCCCGAACTTGACCTGTGATGGTCAAGTTCGCCCGAACTTGTCATGTGATGGTCAAGTTCGCCCAAACTTGTCTTATGAAGGACAAGTTCGCCCGAACTTGTCCATGACACATTCTGGGTGAACTTGTATCCCTATATATAGGTGTGTGTTCATTTTGTCATAAAAGTTTTTGCAATCCCTACGGGGAGGTGCTGTCGGATTCTCTCTAGGAACTCTGGCAGCTGGACTTAAAGATGTATGCTCTTTCGGTATGAATGAAGACTTCCACTACATTCTGTTTATACTCCTTTCTGTAATAACATTCTACCGAATCGGTTACGTTTACGCACTAACTTCCGTCTAGAACCGTCTGATCATGGACCTTCACCTGGATTGCCCCCTGAGAGACAGATCAAGTTTAGAATTGATCTTGTTCCTGGTGCTGCACCGATTGCAAAATCTCCTTATAGATTAGCACCATCGGATATGAAAATATTGTCGAATCAGCTTCAAAAGCTATTAGACAAAGGCTTCATTCGCCCAAGTTTTTGACCATGGGGAGCACCTGTTTTGTTTGTGAAAAAAGAAAGATGGTTCCTTTAGGATGTGTCTAGATTATCGAGAGCTGAACAAACTAACTATCAAGAATCGGTATCCACTACCGAGGATCGATGATCTGTTTGATCAATTGCAATGATCCAGCTACTATTCGAAGATTGATTTGCGTTCGGGTTATCACCAATTGAAGATTACTGATGAAGATGTTCCGAAGACAACCTTCAGAACACGTTATGGCCATTATGAATTCTTAGTCATGTCCTTTGGCTTAACTAATGCGCCTGCAGCGTTCATGGACCTCATGAATGTAATCCTTGTGCCAAAATTCCGTGCTTTCAAAAACTTTTTCATTGAAGGCATTTTGATAACTGATACTTAAACATAAACCGTTTAACGTAACGTACGCACCGGGATGAGGACATAATCTTAACATACCTTAAATAC
Source organism: Scalesia atractyloides (assembly GCA_947069175.1). Lineage (NCBI taxonomy): Eukaryota > Viridiplantae > Streptophyta > Magnoliopsida > Asterales > Asteraceae > Scalesia > Scalesia atractyloides. Next base: position 47,117,223 of record CAMTDV010000017.1, on the reverse strand, counting down.
CCTTTACATAACTTAGAAATACGTTTTGAGGGCTTCGGTATGACAAAAACACGTTATTTTAACTCTAGGGACTATTTTGCAAAATCTGCGAAAGTACGCCGATTCGCGCATTTATTAATACAGAACACGTATGTACATCCAAAAATTTTTGCCATCATTAAAATCTTGCATTTTAATGACTGGAATGCAAAAACATCAATCGTTACGCAATTACGGTCGTTTACGCATTAATTAAAGCGTTTGTCGTAATTAACCAAAAAACACAACCGTACAACGAACAAACCGAAATCCACAACATTTTTGGAAATAAATCAAGTTACATATGCTTTAGCACCTTTATAGAGCCTAAACATTAGGTTAACGGACATTAGAAGTGACAAAACGTGAGAAAACAAGTCCAGAGGCCAAAACTGCCATTTTTGGAAACTTCAGTCTCTGCAAGGCCTTACGGACCGTAAGGCAAAACCCCATACGGTCCGTAAGGGGTGCCTAGTAACAGATTTATGCTTGGCTTCCAAGTTCTGCCATGTTATGCCACCTTTTGACACCTAGCTCGAAATTTGCCAAAATCCTTGTACTTCTAACACATCATTAGGCACTTGTAATCATCCTAGAACATGTGCTAACACTTGGCATGATCCTATGATCAATCTTCAACTATAAATAGCCACCATTGTTCATGCTTTCAACTTTTTAATTTCAATTCTTTCTCTCTAATCACTCATTTCTGGAGTTGCCTCTCCTTAGAGGCCTCCTCTCTGAGTTCTTAAGTGTTTCTCAAACACAAGTAAGTACTCTCCCTTAGTCTTGTTCATTATTTTAGCTTATTTTAAGCTAAAAGTCAAATAGTTGACTTTCTGTTTGACTTTCGGTTTTGACCACGAATTGGTCAAAGCAAAGTTCAATTGAACTTTGCAACGTGATCGTAATCACGATGGTTATAATCCCTTGCGATTATACCTACTGATTGCTACGTTTACTAGTCAAAGTGACGAGTCAAAGTTTCGGTCAAAATGCGCATTATGTGCATTTTACAACAGAACTATTTTCGGGTATCAAAACACCAAGTTTTGATACTAAAACATTTTATAACTTAGTTAGACATGTTTTAACATGTCTAACTCGTCACTTCTAGTTTAGTGCTTATTTTGGGTCTGGTCTTGACCACCGCTTTGACTTTCGAATCTGACCCGTTTGGTCGATCTTAGTATCTGACCAAACACATATTAGTGACCATAGTTATATAGGGAATAACCCTCTGAGGTTATACCTTATGGTCTCGTCGTTTGGTTAATGTTATGATAAGTTGCATATTATGCCCTTAATAATGACCAAAATGCCCTTTTGCGTATAATTCCATCTTAAGCATATGTAACCAACTTTTTGATATATATACTGATGTTACAACTTTATTAAACTTATTTTGGCATATAAGACTTATCATAATATTGGTTTGACCATCCGAAGGCGTTTTTACGCAAATAACACGTTAAAGTAGCGGAAACTACCTTAACAGGTCGAAAGCACTTAGATTTCATTCCAAATCAGAGTGTTAAGTTTAGTAAACCATTTCATATGAGTTCCAACACTCGTTTGGTTTATAAGACTTCATTCTATGCGATCTCATGTTTTCAAGTTTCGACACTAATACATAGTATCCGATACACTAGGAACCACTTCAACCTTTGAATTCTTGATCCTTTGGGCTTTGTTATATCATTTGAACAAGACCTATACACAATCCATGTGAGTACATAGCTCCCCTCTTTTAGGTTTTTCAAATGTTTTGGGGTGATTCATATGTGTAACCGAATTTCCTCAAATGTATGGCATGTATGTGTTTACTAAGTACTTCTTGTGTATTATTCCTATAATGCAAATACGACGATTGATGACACGAACTGAATCCTTGTAGGATCTTTCTATCGTCATAGTCAGATTCTTGTAGGATATTTTAAGTACAGTCTTAAATCTTCTATTTCATAGTAAGATTTCTAAGAAGTGTTTTATACGCCGATGACGATGGTTATTGTTTATGTGTAGAGATTGTTGGTGATTTAGATAACGAAACTAGAGTAATACAATAAGGACATGGTGGATACACCGCTGGTACTTCCTATATATAAGTGTGCTTATTGTATTACCCTTTGTAGCCTTATCCGAATCACCATTAGGATTTAGGATTTTGTGATTAAATGAGACAAGACATTTGTGAGAAGATGATGAGACTAAACCAAATCCTTAAAGCATCTACCTATCTTTATAGTAGATTCTTGTAGAATGTTTAAAGTACTAAATGGTAGTCCTTTATTTGGATTCTTGTGTACTTTAATGCGTATGAGACAAGACTAAACTAAATCTGTAAAGTATTTATCTATCTTTATAGTAGATTCTTGTAGGATGTTTGAAGTACTAAATTGATGTCCTTGGTTGGATTCTTTGCATACTTTAATGCGTATGTGACAAGACGATATGATGAGAAGATGATTATGTGGTTATTGTGATTAGTTGTGATATAGATAACGAAACGAGTGTAATACCATAAGAACATGGTGGATACGCCGCTGGTACTTCCTATATATAAGTGTTCTTATTGTATTACCCTAGCGTTATCCGAATCACATTAGGATTTTGTGTTCGATTGTTTCAAAGTACAATATCCAAATCCTTATAGAACTCTTTCATATTTTTATATGTTAGATTCTTAGAAGGATATCCAAAGTATTATTATAAATCATTGATTTGATTTCTAATAACACGCGAGTTATGACCAATTTCAATGTTGTAGTTATTAATCCTTGATTGGATTTCCAATAACATATTCACAAGTTTTATGACCGAATTCAATGCAATTACAATGAACAAAGTACAATTTTCAGTGGCATAAAAATTACTTGGTATTAATCATGTTGCCATATACAAAACTCTTTTGTCACATGTTTTCTTAATCAAGTTAATGTATTGCAATACTAAATCTTTTTGCCATTCCTTGGCTTCAAAGAGTCCATTTCCAATAGACAACTCTCGTAGTTGTCGAAGTATTGCAACACTAAACTTTTTGCCATTAACTTGGCCAACAAAACTGTGTACTCGCCAACATTCTTTGTTGATGTCTTGTTTTTACATATGTTTCAGGTTTCGATTATTGAAGCATGCTGCACATAGGAATGCATCCGGACTTTAGACTTCTTTAATCAAAAGACAATTTCATGTATTCTTTGTATTGTAAAACAATGTTAACCATAATGAAACAATTTAGTACCAGTAGTTGTGAGCAATTTGTAACGTGACTCCCCGATATTTTCGCCGAGTGATGTGGTATTACGCGATTGGGGTGTTACAATGAACAGGGTATGCAAACCCTATTTGGATAAATTCATGATAGTATTCATTGATGATATACTTATCTATTCACGAACCAAAGAAGATCATGAGAAACATTTGAAGACGATTTTGGAGCTGCTGAACAATAAGAAGCTATATGCCAAGTTATCTAAGTGTGAATTCAAGATTCGAGAAGTTCACTTTCTCGGTCATGTCATAAATGAGAAAGGTATACACGTGGATCCATCGAAGATTGAAGCAATTAAGAATTGGGAAGCACCAAGGACTCCTTCAGAGGTGCGAAAGTTCTTAGGACTTGCAGTATACTACAGAAGATTCATTTAGAATTTTTCCATGATTTGGCAGCTATTGACGCTATTGACCCAGAAGGACAGGAAGTTTGATTGGACAGAGAAGCAAGAGAAAGCTTTTCGGATGTTGAAGGAAAAGTTATGTAGTGCACCAATTCTTTCCCTGCCTGAGGGAAATGACGGTTTTGTTGTATATTGCGATGCATCACGTTTGGACCTTGGTTGTGTGCTTATGCAGAAGGACAAAGTGATAGCCTATGCATCCAGACAACTAAAAGTGCACGAGAAGAACTACACAACTCATGATTTGGAGTTAGGAGCAGTTGTGTTTGCCTTGAAGATTTGGAGACATTATCTGTATGGCATGAAGTGTACGATTTACACTTATCATAAGAGTCTCCAGCATATCTTCGATCAAAAGGAACTCAACATGAGACAATGACATTGGTAGAGTTACTCAATGATTACGAGTGTGATATTCGCTATCACCCAGGTAAAGCAAACGTTGTTGCGGATGCGCTCAGTAGGAAAGAGCGAGAAAAGCCTCTTCGCGTACGTGCTTTGGGTTTAACCATACAGACGTGTTTGACCGATCGAATTCGTAATGCGCAACGAGAAGCTATGAGAGATGAGATCTGAGTAGAGAAGGCTTGAGAGGTTTGGAATGTGAACTGATACCAAAAGCGGATGAAGTGATGTACTTCATGAACCGAGTTTGGGTTCCGCTTAGGGGTAACCTTCATGACCTGGTTATGAACGAAGCTCGTAAATCCATATATTCTAATCACCCAGGTTCTACCAAGATGTATCAGGACATCAAAGAGTTATATTGGTGGCCGAATATGAAAAGAGATATTGTGGTATATGTTAGTAAATGTATGACATGCTCAAAGGTTAAGGCTGAACATCAGAGGCCGTCTGGCCTTCTGCAGCAACCAGAAATTCCTAAATGGAAATGGGAGTATCTTTCTATGGACTTTATCACCAAATTACCCCGTACGTCACGTGGACATGACACCATATGGGTAATTGTGGATCGATTAACAAAGTCTGATCATTTCTTACCCATTAAGGAAATAGACAAGACCAAGAAGATATCGGAGATGTACTTTAACGAGATTATAGCCTGACATGGAGTACCTATGTCAATTATCTCCGATTGAGATGGACGATTTGACTCCAGATTTTGGCGATCTCTTCAAGAGTCGCTGGGTTCTCGATTGGATATAAGTACTGCGTATCATCCTCAAATGGATGGTCAGAGGGAGAGAACCATTCAGACGTTAGAGGATACGTTGAGAGAGTGTGTGATAGATTTCGGTGGAAGTTGGGATACTCATCTACCATTAGGTGAGTTTTCTTACAACAATAGTTATCACGCGAGTATCAAAGTCGCTCTGTTTGAAGCTTTGTATGGAAGGAAGTGTTGATTACCCCTTTGCTGGGCTGAAGTAGGCGAAAGGCAACTAACCCGACCTGAGCTTATCCAGGAAACCACTGACAAGGTTGTCCAGATCAAGGAAAGGTTTAAAGTTGCCGCCGATCGACAAAAGAGCTATGCAGACAACCGAAGGAAACCATTGCAGTTTCAAGTCAGAGATCGTGTTCTGCTGAAAGTATCACATTGGAAAGGTGTTGTTAGGTTTGGGAAAGGGGGAAAGCTAAGCCCGCGTTACATAGGTCATTTTGAAATCGCATCTCGAGTTGGATCAGTCGCTTATAGGCTTAAGCTGCCACATAAATTGAGTGGAGTTCATGATGTGTTTCATGTTTCCAACCTGAGAAAGTGTATGTCAGATGAGACACTAATCATACCCCCTGATGAGGTTCAAGTAGACGATAAACTGAGATTTATCGAAGAACCTGTTGAAGTTCTGGATGAGAAGATTCAGAAACTCAGGAGGAGTCGGAAAAAGTTGGTCAAAGTTCGCTGGAATTTCAAACATGGACCCGAGTTCACATGGGAGCGACAGTACCATATGCAACAGAAATATCCGCATCTCTTTAAGTCTAGTGCAAAAACGAAACCTGTAATGTAAGAATTTTGGGGATGAAATTCCTTAAACAGGGGGAGACTGTGACACCTGGTTATTTTGGCCCTGTATTAGAGTGACACGTGTTATGAATAAATAAAAATGAAAATTTTATTGAATTTGATGTTAATTGTTGTTATTTGATGTGTTAATAAATTTAAAATTTATTAGAAATTATGTCGGCAATTTTAAAATAAACGTTTATCACATAACGGTTAAAATGCGAAACGAACGTCGGTGACCGCCCGATTAATGTTAAAATCCTAAAAATAGTCTGTTATGATTATAATAATATATTTAATCATGTTCGTGAGGGAAAATAAATTAAAACGCTTAGAAACTCTATTTTTCGAGTTTAAACACGTACCGCGCTACACAGCGCGCACACTGCCAAATACGGGCAACACAGCCAGTTTAGGCAATAAAATGTTGTTTAGCAATATTTTGGTGAGTTTATTTTTATATAGTGTTAAAAATAATTTAAAACGCCATAAAACAGGATTAAAACGCTAGATAAAATACCCGGTAGTCAATAACCTATTTATGATATATATATATATATATGTATGTAAACTTGTATATATGAGAGAGAACAAGGGAGGTGGCGGCTTGGAAGCCCACCTTTCTCTTGAAATTGCCATGTGTTGGACCTAGATAAATGTGTAATGATTATTTGATATCAAATCTTCCATAATATGCTAATTCCAACACCCACAATCTTACAAAATCACACATCTCTCTCTCCTCAAAGTCTCGGCCGAAACCCCCTTCACACTTCACCATTTTCAAATTTCAAACCATTTCTTAAAGATTCAAGCTCATTCCAAGTTAGTTTCAAGCATTTTTGAAGATCCAAAGGTGATTCCAAGGAGTTTCAAGCAAGAACCAAGCTCCATAACATCAAAATCTTCTCAAAACCCACCAAAATCTTGAAAGGTATAAACTATTTCAAAAATCTTGTTCTTGATTCTTAGTGATGATGATGATGATTATGGAAGGTTTCTCTCGTTCTTGGAATTAATAACAAAGGTGAAACTAATAACAAATGAGTTTTAGAAGAAAATGAAAATGGACAAGTGTGTATATATTTGTAGCCGTATGTATGTATGTGTATATGTTAGAGTTTGGGTTTGATTTTTGGTGGATTCTCGTTGACATGATTCTTGATAAGTGACATGCATGTGAGATCAAGAGAATGTTCTAAAAAGATTATTGTGATTTGAAAAGATGATATAAAAAGTTGAGTTTTGGAAGCTAATAAGTATATATGTGTGCATATATATGCCGTATATATATATATATATATATATATATATATATATATATTTTATATATATATATATATGCATGTGGGTTTTGTCATATTTTCATAAGAAAGAAGTCTATGTCTTGCATTTATGATAAAATGATTCGATGATGAACATATGAAGATTAGAATGTTTTGGATGATCTGAACATGAGTTAAATGAAGGTTGGATGCATTAAAGTTCATGCAAGTTGATGATGATATGTTATGGATGCATTAGATGCTTGTACATAGACATGCATGTGAATTTATGGTCATGATATGATGAAAATGATAAGTTATGACAAAAATAAGTTTAGATCAGATTATAAACCTTAAAAAATATTGTTATTTGATGTGCTAAAATGACATGAAACTTTGTCATAAGGTTTACTAGCTTGACATGTTGTACATGGGACTTTAAGAGTTGTAAAATGAGTGAAATGATGAGATTTGTGTGTCTTATGTGAGACCTGCACTATTATGAGTATACCATCATTTTATTCAGTAAATAACATGCATTATGTTAAAATATCAACTCGTTTCGATTTGGGATGCTTACGGTTAAGTTCGGTACAAAACTATGCATTAAAAACGGTAAAAATCGCATTTTTAAGAGATTTTTGTAAAAGGGTTTTAGATCTGTAAATAAACTGACATTTTTATATAAATATAAGTATATTAACTTATATTAAGTATCATGGTGTTTGGTTAGTCATACGTGACTTCCAACGCCCGAAAACGATACCGAAAACGCAAAATACGCATATTTTAATGTACACGAACGTAGATTGTTCAAGAGTGAACTCGGTGAGTATTATGATGTGATATGAGAATATGTGATATGATATGCTAAGTGATGACATGATAGTTGGAGTTTAGACTATGCATGTACACTAGGGCGGATAAATCGGTAATATCGGTAATGTGACATCAGTATATTTTAATCATCGTACTATTCCGAACGATTTTGTAATTTTATAATATTGATTTTTATTCCAAGATTTAATTTAATACTTATGACATTTTGTATTTTCAATCCTTGTTCAAATTCGACCTTTCAAATCGCTTCTGGAAGTGAAATCGCAAACCGTTACGCAAACGTAATCACTTTAACGCGATGTACACTCTGGAACAATGGCATAAGCTAAACATACCTTAAATACCCTTTACATAACTTAGAAATAAGGTTTGAGGGCTTCGGTATGTCAAAAACATGCTTATGCAACTTCAGGGCTATTTTGCAAATTCTGCGAAACTATGTCGTTACACGTATTTCCTAATCCGGAACATGTACGCGCATCCAAAAATTTTTGTAATCATTAAATCTAGTATTTTAATTATTGGAATGCAAAAATACCATTCGTTACGCGATTACGGTCATTTGCGAGTTCGTTACGATTTTCGTCGTAATTAACCGAAAACCGCAACCGTACGACTGAATGAACCAACACCCAGGACATTTTTGGACACATTTCAAGTTTCCTAAGCTTTATCGTCTTTATAAAGCTTAAAAATGAGGTTAACGGGTGTTAAAAGTGCAAAAACGCGACGAAACGTGTTAAGGGGCCTGTTCTGCCAACTTTTGAAAGTTGCTGTCAGCTAAGGGGCTTACGGACCGTAAGCCCATAACCCTTACAGTCCGTAAGGACCCCAGCTCAACAGTTTCATGGCAGCTTCTTGTTTAAGCTCTTGGACACTAAGCAAACGATATTGCCACACTCCTTCTGGTTTCAACACCTCATTATACACTTGTAATGATCCTAGATCAAGTGCCTAACACTTGGAATGATCTTGTGCATCATCCACAAGTATAAATAGACCCTCATTTTGACTTCACAACTTGCTCATTTCCATCTTCTTCTTCCCATACACTTGGAGCTTGCTTCCATCCTTTTTGGAGGCCTCCTATTGAGTTCTTTGAGATCTTGGGTGTTCCTAACACAAGTAAGATCTCATCCTTAGTCTTTTTATTTCTTTTAGCTATTTCAAGCTAAAAGTTAAACATTTGTTTGACTTTCGGCTTTGACCATTAATTGGTCAAGTCAAGGTCCAATCGGACTTTGCAACGTGATCGTAATCATGATGGTTATGATCCATAGCAATCATACCGACTGATTACCACGTTTCCTAGTCAAGGTGACGAGTCAAAGTTTTGGTCAATAAAGCGCAAAATGTGTATTATACAACGGAACTATTTTCGAGTATCAAAACCCTTTATTTTGATACCAAATCAGTTTTATAAACCTTTTTAGACATGTTTAACATGTCTAACTCGTCACTTTTAGTTTAGTGCTTGTTTAGGATCGTAAGTCGAGCGGTTTTGACCACCGTTTTGACTTTCGAATCCGACCCGTTTGGTCGATCTTAGGATCCGACCAAACTCATATTTGTGACCATAGTTATATAGGGAATAACCCTCTGAGGTTATACCTTATGGTCACGTGGTTTGGTTAGTATTATGATAGGTCGTTATTATGCCCTTTATAAATGACCAAAATGCTCTTTTTTGCACATAAATTCATTTTAAGCATATGTGACTAAAGTTTTGAGATATAAACTAATATTACAACATAATTAAACATGTTTGGGCATTTAAGACTTATCATAGGACATGTTTAACCAACCGATCACGCGTTTACGCAAATGACACGTTAAAGTAGCGTAAACTACCTTAACGGGTCGTTGCCGGTCAAAAGCACTTAGGATTACTTCCAAATCAGAATCTTGAGCTTATTAAATCACACCATATGAGTTCCAACACTCATTTGATTTATAAGACCTCATTCTATCCAATCCGCGGATTAAAGTCCCGACTTATTAACATAGTTATCCGATTAGAAACCATTTGATTCCTCGAACTCTTGCGCTTTATTATTCTTCTTGAACAAGGATACTTTTGCAACCCCAAATGAGTACATAGTCCCTCTTTTATGTTTTCAAATATTTTGAAGTGAAACCCATGTGCCTACTCGATACTTTCATATTTTCGCGCTTTCACGACATATACTTGCTATGTTCATCTAGTACATATATAGTACATGATTTCAATTATGTTTTGCTATGTATATTGACTGAGCATGCTAGCACATTGATTTCAAAGACATCTTTTGCGGCATATGTTGACATAGCATATGAGCACATCGATTTACATTACATTTTGCTATGTGTGTTGTCTGAGCATGCTAGCATATCGATTTTTTGGACATTTCTACTTCGTTTGTTGACTTAGCATACATAATACATGGTTTAAAGACATTTTTCATGACATTGCATACATTGACTAAGACATTTGGTTTGTTTAACGGGACATAATACATTCATTGACATTGATCACACCCCGGTAGTATGTAATGGTACCATAGGATTTGACAAATCTCGTTCCCTGCTTCCTAGGTTTGTTTGGAAGTAGGGAATGACATAATCCGAATACATTTTTGATAAACCTTTGACTTGATAAGGGTTTATCCGACAGTCTCAAGGCTTGAATGTATGCGATAAACATAACTACATGAATGTTCATATCAAATAAAGCATTGGTTTTGCAAAACATGACTTTTGACTTAAACTTTGGTTTATTCAAGACATTGTTTTGTTTACGAAATTTGGTTATACAAGACATTTGGTTATACATGACATTTGACATTTGTTAGACAAGATATTTTTGGTGGTTATTTGATAAGTGATTTAAATAATGAGATGTGTGTAATCTGATAAAAGCATGGTGGATACACCGCTGGTACTTCCTATATATAAGTGCTTTCATGATATTACATATCGTAGCGTTATTTAAACCACTTCGACAAAGACAAAGACATGACACATTTGGTACAAATAACATATATTTTTCACAAGACATTGTTTTACAAGGCATATTTTATACATTTCATTTTCATCTGGTTAATTATTTAACCATACATCCTTCTTTTATATCACTTGATTTTCATATTGATTTTCATATTGATTTTCATATGGTTTTATAAAAGAAAATATTTCACAACATTCATGACTACTTTTCGTTAAAACTATTAATTTAACTTCAAGTCATGAATCCTCATCAACAAAACCTATGTATCTCACAGGCATTTTTATGCTGACGTACCTATTTTCACATGTGTTTCGAGAGCTAATGCTTAAGGATTATCCATGCGACACTTAGGACGGACTTGGGCTTTAGTGACTTAAAATCTAGCAAGACAAATAAAATTATGTTATGTTTCTGTTAATTCCGGACAATGTAAACAATTGAATCAATAATACAAAACTTTAATTACCATGGTTGTTGAAACAATACTTCTGTTATGACACTCCCTGATGTTTTCCGCCGCGGTTTGTTGTTTTACGCGGTCGGGGTGTGACAGAAAGATTGGTATCCGAGCCAATGGTTATAGGGAATTAGGTTATTAGTAATGCTTTGACCTAGACTATAACCTTTCTAGGACCCTAACACAAGTTATCTGTGTTTAGATCTTAAAACAATACCATCACCTATCCATAGGTGATTACTAAAAACAAAGTATAATTCATTTTAAAAGCCAAAACAAATCATCGGCGCTTTATGCCTCCCCAAGTTTTCAAAATCTCGTCAAAGTTTGGGTTTGTGAACACATGCAATCTGGAAGGGTGGGTGCCTGTGCCCTGAGTTTTATGTCTAAGGCTAGAGTGTTCATACAAATCCACTTAATCAGACCAGTCACTCTTACCTGGGAACTCTTGGGGTGAGTGTCCACCTATAAGCTAAAGCATGTATTTGCGATACATTTAAAAACCCATTTACTTTGATTAGTCGTTGTGTGTTGTTTGTTTGTTGCGAGTAAACGAACGAATGACCACCATCCTTTCATTTCGTCGATTTTTATGACATCTCATATTGATTAGCCGAACATTCATCTCACTCGTTTGTCTCTCATGTTTTCCCTCTTTTAGAATGCCTCCTCGACGAAACGTATCGCCACCTAACACCGAACTGGCAACTATCATAGCACAACAAATGGCTGCTATGCTACCAAATCTCATTACTCAAATCAACCAAGCCAACAACAATAATAATGCTTCTTGCAACTTCAAACAGTTTAACTCGGCTAAACCACTCAAGTTTAGTGGTTCTGAAGGAGCAACTGGGCTCCTACAGTGGTTTGAGAGTCTTGAGAGTACTTTTCGCCATGTTTAGTGTCCTAATAATTATAAGGTCGAGTTTGCTTCGAGCGTGTTCCAAAAAAGGGCGCTCACTTGGTGGAACGGAGTGGTGAGAGATAGGGGTGCAGATGTTGCTATGGGTCAGACTTGGGAGGAACTTAGAGCTCTAATGATGAAAGAGTTCTGCCCCCATCATGAAAAGAGGGCGCTCGAGAATGAGTTCCACGACCTAAAGCAGGACAGTGGTGAGCACCGTGCGTATACCAATCAGTATGAGGAGTTGAGCCTATTGTGTCCTGAGATGGTGACGCCTTTGGATAAGGCGATTGAAAAGTACATAGATGGTCTACCAAATCCTGTCCAGGACATCGTCACTGGCAGTAACCCTACATCTGTCCGTCAAGCCATTGAGCTAGCTGCAACCCTTACTGAATCACAAGTCAAAAAGGGTAAGCTTCATCGAAAGGGTGACAAGAAACTAGCTGTTAAGTCTGAGAAGCAAAAAGGAAACAAAGATGAAACCTCCAAGAAGTCGAGGAAGCGCAAGGCTTCTAAGAACTTCGCTCTCACTACACAACCTAACCAAACTGCTCCCAATCAGCCTGCTCAGCCACCGGCCAAGAAACAATATGTTGGCAATGTACCTTTGTGCAACAAGTGTAACAGTCACCATCAACCACATTTACAGTGCCGCATTTGCACTAACTGTGGGAAATCTGGTCATCTTGCCAACACTTGTCGTTTCGCTCCTACCCAGAATCCAGTAGCCCAAAACCCTGCTCAGCAGCCTACACGACCTCACTATCCACCTGGGTCTTGCTACAACTGTGGGGATCTTACCCACTACAGGAACAACTGCCCAAAGTTGGCAAATGCAAACCCGGCTCATGGACGAGCATTTAATATTAATGCTAATGAGGCTCGGGCTGACAATGAAGTAGTCAAAGGTACGTTCTTTGTTAACAACCATCCTGCTTCAATTCTTTTCGATTCGGGTGCCGATAAGAGTTTTGTATCCCTAGCTTTTGAACCTTTGCTTTCAATGCCTAGAACAAAACTAGGAAAGCCCTTGACAGTCGAAATAGCTAGTGGGGAACCCCTTAAACTTGATTCTGTCATCCGTGATTGCCAATTGGACCTTAACAACCACCTTTTTGCCATTGACCTCACACCAATGCAACTTGGGAGCTTTGATATCATAGTAGGGATGGACTGGTTATCTAAACATCATGCTGAGGCGATTTTCTTTGATAAGATCGTTCGTATACCTCTCCCATTTGGTGAAATCCTAGAGGTTCGAGGAGAAAAGCCCTTCAGTAGCCTTAAGCTCATGACATGCACCCAAGCCTATAAATACCTATGAAAGAACTATGTTGCTTTCTTGGCGCATATCATAGAGGAGAAAGGCAAGGGCAAATCTATTAAGGACATCCCCGTTGTTAGGGATTATCCCGAGGTATTCCCTGAAGATCTAGTTGTTTTACCCCCAGCACGACAAGTCGAGTTTTGTATAGATCTTGTACCTGATGCCAACCCTATAGCCAAATCCCCGTACCGTCTTGCACCGTCTGAGATGCAAGAGTTATCTAAACAACTTCAGGAGTTGTCTGACAAAGGACTCATTCGTCGAACTTTTCACCTTGGGGCGCTCCAGTCCTATTTGTGAAAAAGAAAGATGGATCCTTCCGTATGTGTATCGATTACCATGAGCTTAACAAACTCACAATCAAGAATCGATATCCCCTACCCTGTATTGATGATTTCTTTGACCAGCTACAAGGTGCTACTTGCTTCTCAAAGATTGATCTACATTCTGGGTATCATCAGCTTCGTGTTCTCGAAGAAGATATTCCCAAAACTGCTTTCCGCACTCGATACGGTCATTATGAGTTCACTGTTATGCCTTTCGGTCTGACAAATGCTCCTGCTGTTTTCATGGACTTATGAATAGGGTTTGTAAGCCTTATTTGGACAAGTTCATCATTGTTTTCATTGATGACATTTTGATCTATTCAAAGTCTCGAGCCGATCACGAGCAACATCTCCGTTTAACAATGGAACTCCTAAAGAGATAACAACTGTATGCCAAGTTCTCCAAGTGTGAATTTTGGCTTAAGGAAGTTCAATTCTTGGGACATATCGTCAACGAGCAAGGTATTCATGTAGATCCCACCAAAATCAGTGCGATTAAGGAATGGGATACACCTATTACTCCTACCGAAGTTCGTTCATTTCTTGGTCTCATGGGTTATTACCGTCAATTTATCGCAAACTTCTCAAAGATTGCGGTTCCCCTCACTGCTTTGACTCAAAAGAATAAACCTTTTGAGTGGGGACCCAAACAAGAAGAAGCTTTTCAGACCTTGAAACAGAAGCTTTGTAATGCTCCTATTTTATCCTTACCTGAAGGTAACGACGACTTTGTAGTATATTTTGATGCATCAAACTTAGGCCTTGGCTGCGTTCTCATGCAAAGGAACAAAGTTATAACCTATGCATCAAGACATTGAAGATTCACGAAAAGAACTACACCACTCTTGAGTTGGGTGTTGTTGTTTTCGCTCCGAAAATTTGGAGACATTATCTATATGGTACAAAATGTGTGGTTTTCACGGACCACAAAAGTCTCCAGCACATTTTCAATCAGAAAGAACTAAACATGAGACAGTGACGATGGGTCGAACTTCTGAACGACTATGACTGTGAGATTCGCTACCATCCTGGTAAGGCGAATATCATAGCCGATGCTCTTAGTCATAAGGAACGAGTCAAGCTACATTGTGTTCAAGTTTGATCTGATATTCAAAACCATATCTCCCAAGCTCAACAAACTTGTGTTACACAAGGCATGACGGGTGATGAATTACCACATCATCTTGAGCTTCAACTTGAAACAAAAGACAATGGGTTGTTATATTATCTGAGCCGTTTGTGGGTTCCAAGTCAAGATAATCTCCGCACCTTGATAATGGATGAAGCTCATAAGTCTCGTTATTCAATTCATCCAGATGCAGACAAAATGTATAAGGATCTTCGTACCCAGTATTGGTGGCCGGGTATGAAGAAAGACATTGCCTTGTACGTATCTAAATGTCTTACTTGTCTCAAAGTTAAGGCAGAACATCAATGTCCCTCTGGTTTGCTTGAACAACCAGAAATTCCGGTTTGGAAATGGGAAAGCATTGCAATGGATCTCATTACCAAATTACCGCGTACATCTAGAGGTCATGATGCCATTTGGGTAATCGTTGATCGTCTAACCAAGTCAGCACACTTTATAGCAATCCGTAAGTATTTCCCTGGTGACAAACTTGCTAAAATCTATGTGGATGAAATTGTATCTCGTCATGGTGTTCCTTTGGACATCATATCTGATCGTGATGCTCGATTCTCATCTCATTTTTGGAGGACCATGCAATCTGCCATGGGAACCAAACTTAACCTAAGCACTGCTTATCATCCTCAAATGGATGGACAATCAAAAAGAACTATCCAGACACAGGAGGATATGCTTAGAGCTTGTGTGATTGACTTTGGTGGTAGTTGGGATTCGCATCTACCTTTGATCGAATTCTCCTACAACAACTGTTATCATACCAGCATTAACATGGCTCCTTTCGAAGCTCTTTATGGTCGAAAATGTCGTTCACTTATCTGTTGGAATGATATCGGTGAATCTCAATTCATTGGACCTGAACTCATTCAAGACACAACAGACAAAGTCAAAACAATTCGCGATAATCTCTTGACAGCTAGAAGCCGTCAAAAGAGTTACGCGGACAAACGATGCAAGCCCTTGGAATTCCAAGTCGGTGATCATGTCCTACTCAAGGTATCCCCTTGGAAAGGTGCGGTTAGATTTGGAAAGAAAGGAAAACTTGCACCTAGATATGTTGGACCATTCAAGATCATTGAGAAAATCGGAAAGGTGGCCAACAAACTTGAGCTACCTAAACTTGGAAATGTTCATCCAACATTCCACGTGTCCAATTTGAAAAAGTGTTTTGCTGATGAAAACCTCCACATCCCTCTTGATGAAATTCGTGTTGATGACACGTTACACTTTGTTGAGAAACCTGTGGAAATTTTGGACCGTGAAGTCAAAAAGTTTAAGCGCAGACGTATACCGATTGTTAAATTTAGCTGGGAGTCCAAACGTGGCCCTGAGTTTACTTGGGAACGAGAGGACCAGATGAAGGCGAAATATCCACATCTATTCTCACAAGTTTCCTAAAGTAGGGGAGACTGTGACATCTGTGTATTTTAATCATCGTACTATTCCGAACAATTTTGTAATTTTATAATATTGAGTTTTATTCCAAGATTTAATTTAATACTTATGACATTTTGTATTTTCAATCCTTGTTCAAATTCGACCTTTCAAATCACTTCTGGAAGTGAAATCGCAAACCATTATGCAAACGTAATCAGTTTAATGCGACGTACATTCTGGAACAACGGCATAAGATAAACATACCCTAAATACCCTTTACATAACTTAGAAATAAGTTTTGAGGGCTTCGGTATGGCAAAAACATGCTTATGCAACTTCAGGGGCTATTTTGCAAATTCTGCGAAACTATGTCGTTACGCGTATTTCCTAGTCTGGAACATGTACGCGCATCTAAAAAATTTTGTAATCATTAAAATCTAGTATTATAATGATTGGAATGCAAAAATACCATTCGTTACGCGATTACGGTCATTTGCGCGTTCGTTACGATTTTCATCGTAATTAACCGAAAACTGCAACCGTACGACCGAACGAACCGACACCCGGGAAATTTTTGAACACATTTCAAGTTTTCTAAGCTTTATCGTCTTTATAAAGCTTAAAAATGAGGTTAACGGGTGTTAAATGTGCCAAAACGCGACGAAACGTGTTCAGGGGCCTGTTCTGCCAACTTTTGAAAGTTGCTGTCAGCTAAGGGGCTTACGGACCATAAGCCCATAACCCTTACGGTCCGTAAGGACCCCCCAGCTCAACAGTTTCATGGCAACTTCTTGTTTAAACTCTTGGACACTAAGCAAACGAAATTGCCACACTCTTTCTGGTTTCAACACCTCATTATACACTTGTAATGATCCTAGATCAAGTGCCTAACACTTGGAATGATCTTGTGCATCATCCATAAGTATAAATAGACCCTCATTTTAACTTCACAACTTGCTCGTTTCCATCTTCTTCCTCCCATACTCTTGGAGCTTGCTTCCATCCTTCTTGGAGGCCTCCTACTGAGTTCTTTGAGATCTTGGGTGTTCCTAAACACAAGTAAGATCTCATCCTTAGTCTTTTTATTTCTTTTAGCTATTTCAAGCTAAAAGTTAAACATTTGTTTGACTTTCGGCTTTGACCATTAATTGGTCAAGTCAAGGTCCAATCGGACTTTGCAACGTGATCGTAATCATGATGGTTATGATCCATAGCAATCATACCGACTGATTACCACGTTTCCTAGTCAAGGTGACGAGTCAAAGTTTTGGTCAATAAAGCGCAAAATGTGTATTATACAACGGAACTATTTTCGAGTATCAAAACCCTTTATTTTGATACCAAATCAGTTTTATAAACCTTTTTAGACATGTTTAACATGTCTAACTCGTCACTTTTAGTTTAGTGCTTGTTTAGGATCGTAAGTCGAGCGGTTTTTGACCACCGTTTTGACTTTCGAATCCGACCCGTTTGGTCGATCTTAGGATCCGACCAAACTCATATTTGTGACCATAGTTATATAGGGAATAACCCTCTGAGGTTATACCTTATGGTCACGTGGTTTGGTTAGTATTATGATAGGTCGTTATTATGCCCTTTATAAATGACCAAAATGCTCTTTTTTGCACATAAATTCATTTTAAGCATATGTGACTAAAGTTTTGAGATATAAACTAATATTACAACATAATTAAACATGTTTGGGCATTTAAGACTTATCATAGGACATGTTAACCAACCGATCACGCGTTTACGCAAATGACACGTTAAAGTAGCGTAAACTACCTTAACGGGTCGTTGCCGGTCAAAAGCACTTAGGATTACTTCCAAATCAGAATCTTGAGCTTATTAAATCACACCATATGAGTTCCAACACTCATTTGATTTATAAGACCTCATTCTATCCAATCCGCGGATTAAAGTCCCGACTTATTAACATAGTTATCCGATTAGAAACCATTTGATTCCTCGAACTCTTGCGCTTTATTATTCTTCTTGAACAAGGATACTTTTGCAACCCCAAATGAGTACATAGTCCCACTTTTACGTTTTCAAATATTTTGAAGTGAAACCCATGTGCCTACTCGATACTTTCATATTTTCGCGCTTTCACGACATATACTTGCTATGTTCATCTAGTACATATATAGTACATGATTTCAATTATGTTTGCTATGTATATTGACTGAGCATGCTAGCACATTGATTTCAAAGACATCTTTTGCGGCTTATGTTGACTTAGCATATGAGCACATTGATTTACATTACATTTTGCTATGTATGTTGTCTGAGCATGCTAGCACATCGATTTTTTGGACATTTCTACTTCGTATGTTGACTTAGCATACCTAGTACATGGTTTAAAGACATTTTTCATGACATTGCTTACATTGACTAAGACATTTGGTTTGTTTAACAGGACATAATACATTCATTAACATTGATCACGCCGCCCGGTAGTATGTAATGGTACCATAGGATTTGACAAATCCCGTTCCCCGCTTCCTAGGTTTGTTTGGTAGTAGGGAATGAAAGAATTCAAATACATTTTTGATAAACCTTTGACTTGATAAGGGTTTATCCGACAGTCTCAAGGCTTGAATGTATGTGATAAACATAACTACATAAATGTTCATATCAAATAAAGCATTGGTCTTGCAAAACATGACTTTTGATTTAAACTTTGGTTTATTCAAGACATTGTTTTGTACACGAAATTTGGTTATACAAGATATTTGGTTATACATGACATTTGACATTTGTTAGACAAGATATTTTTGGTGGTTATTTGATAAGTGATTTAAATAATGAGATGTGTGTAATCTGATAAAAGCATGGTGGATATGCCGCTGGTACTTCCTATATATAAGTGCTTTCATGATATTACATATCGTAGCGTTATTTAAACCACTTTGACAAAGACAAAGACATGACACATTTGGTACAAATAACATATATTTTCACAAGTCATTGTTTTACAAATGGAATATTTTATACATTTCATTTTCATCTGGTTAATTATTTAACCATACATCCTTCTTTTATATCATTTGATTTTCATATTGATTTTCATATGGTTTTATAAAAGAAAATATTTCACAAGGTTCATGATTACTTTTCGTTAAAACTATTAATTTAACTTCAAGTCATGAATCTTCATCAACAAAACTATGTATCTCACATACATTTTTATGCTGACGTACCTATTTTCACATGTGTTTCGGGAGCTAATGATTAAGGATGATTCATGTGACACTTAGGACGGACTTGGGCTTTAGTGACTTAAAATCTAGCAAGACAAATAAAATTATGTTATGTTTCTGTTAATTCTGGACAATGTAAACAATTTGAATCAATAATACAAAACTTTAATTACCATGGTTGTTGAAACAATACTTCTGTTACGACACTCCCCGACGTTTTCCGCTGCGGTTTGTTGTTTTACGCGGTCGGGGTGTGACAGGTAAATATCGCGTTAAATGTGTAACTTGTTTGTCGAGCATGAAAATGATACATAGGTTAACTTGATAAGTTATTTCATGTATGAGTGCTTTAAAAATGATAATATATATATATATATACATATATATATATATATATATATATATATATATATATATTAGTTAACGAAATACGTGTATTACGATATTTGTTTATATGTTCACGTTTATGTATATATATTACGATGCGCAAATCGTAGATATATTGCTTATAAACGGGTATGATAACAGATATAACATATTGAGGGTCACCACTAAAATCGTTCAAATCGCGAAAATCTTAATATATACGAACACACACACACATATATATATATAAACACGCCAACATAATAAAAAACAAAGACTTTTCGAGAAAATCTCAAAGTTATGTGAAAATTCTAAGTATTGGAGAAACTTAGGGATTTTATAGAATATTGATTGTTAAATCGTTCCTATAATTATTAGGACGTGTAAAATCAAATTCAGAGAATTGCGCTAATTTAATTACCACCCAAATGTGAGTGTCACTAAACCCCTCTTTTTACTATTTTATAACTGTTTTAGGGGAAGAACACACTTTAAAAAAGGATAAGTATACGTTTTGTATAAAATATGCCTTTGATTAAATATGAATATATTTTCATGGAAAATATAGTTTTGGAAATTATATAATATGTTTCTAGAGAAACACATGGTTTTGATATAAATATGTTTCGGGATGAAACGGATTTTGGAATAATGGCATATAAGTTCCGGGGATGAAACGGGGATTGTTACGGTGTTTTGGGAATAAAACGACTGTGTAGATTTAAAAATGCTTAAATCTAAGTTGTGACGAATTAGCGTGATCTCAAGAGAGTAAGTATCGGAATTGGCTTACGTTTCGGTGGGGGCACCGGGATATTCGTACAGCATGTTATATTAAATTTATCACTTTAGTAAGATATATGTATTTTATGTAAGGCAGGCATTATAAGAGACCCATTGCGGGCTCTTGCGCAAGTTTTGTCGTTTAATCATTAATATAATGCGTGGAATTGTTGATAGATCTATCGGGTTGACCACCCCGTCGTGACCGGTAGTTCCGGTCAAGTCAAGCGACGAATCTAAATATTTGATACTAGAAATTTAATACGCATAAACCTTGGGAAGACGTCAGGATTACGTAAGGCTTTCATAAAGGAAAAATCCTTGCGTTGACTGACCCTCGGAATTTTTATAAAGGAAATTAAATTAACTTTCTTTAAATTATACGGATGTTTTATAAATAAACACATAATATGAAAATTTTCCTTGGATCAAATTAATTATAATTTGAAATATACGTGAACTCACCCTCCTTTGTGTTGACACTTAATTTTAACGTGTTCTTCAGGTACATGAGTTCGGCTTCGGGAATCTTTGGCGTATCTTGTGGTTGTGATGCTTCTTTTAATTAACAATCTTTTAGACAACTTTTAAAACTTTTATGGGACCATGTTAGTACTAAGATCCATAAGGATCAAGACAACTTAATAATGTTATGGTTGTGTTTAAACGTTAAGCTTTAAAATTATGTTTTAGTTAAGTTATATGTCCAAAATCAATGATGCATCGTCCACTAAGATATTTATGGGCACCAACTTCCGTCACCATTACGTTTGTATTTCCGCTACGACATTTTTGGGGTGTTACAGGAGGGACCATCCTCCCAGGTTTCCTGCGCTAGTGAGCACTTGGATGTGATCGTCTGGGTCTGTGAGTCCATTATGCTTGCCCACGTTGTGTGGTAATTTGGTTTTCTCTAACGGAGCCATGGCGATTTCTCTGACAAACTTTGACTTCTCTGCGACTCCTTCTGGGTGATAACTCAAGGTAAAATCGTGTTCTGCTGCCGGATTATATGTTGCGCGCGCACGGGGTTTGTACGCCCCATGGTCAGGTGGCAAGCTGCTGACTATCGGACGTGACCTCAAACTCATTTACTATCTTTCGGGGGCCAAGGCGATCGCGCACAGATGTGCGCCCCTTGGATCGTGCTACATGAGCCTCATTGAGGTTTCCTTGAACGTTGTTCGTACGATGTATCTTGCTCATACTTGGGTGGTGTTGTCCGCTGGTGTTGTGCGTCGTTGCGCGTGAGGGTGCTTGTCGACGTGATCCAGTTTCAAAGCTGGATTCTCGATGAAGTGATGATGCACGCTGCTCTTGTGACTGTAGAGGTGGTGTATGCATAGGGAATTGACCTTGCGCGCACATTTGCATGTATGTCATGTTCAAGTATGCTTGTGACCTGGCGTACCAGGATACTAGTGTCTCTCCTTCGGTAGGAAAGGGAAAACAGTGTTTCCTGTTGCTGGTGTCGCGGGGGGTGTCTGTTGGTTTGTCCGGGTAGCACTCCCAAAGACATTTTTTACCCCTTGTTCCGTAAATTCTCTTTCAGTTGGCTCATTCCTTTGGTTGCCTTGGACGTGCAAGTTGTCCGCGATTGGGCCAAACGAAGAGTCATTACCATCCATCTGAAAGGAAGAGTTTGTATTAGCCATTAGGAAAGGTTTTCTTGAGTAAAAGAGGTGAAAATGGTTGTTTTTTAAGTGCGGTGGGTGTCAATGTAGAAACACTAAGTAACATGAAGGATACTCAGCTAGGTCGTCTCGGGATTATCAGTTCAACCTTGATACTCCACTCAACGAATGGCTAACTCTTCTGGGTTCCTGCAAAATGAACCGGTGACTCGTCACAAGGAGGAGAAGATGGGGGGTTCTCCTAGTAACCACCCTCCGATGTGAGAATAAGTAATCATTTTGAAGAAATAGTGTGTGTATATAGTGAGAGAGTGAGAATTCGAACCCTTAAACCTATATATGGTGCCTTCTATTTATAGCCGGAGAATGGGAGAGGGGGCGACCTGTTAGCTAGCCAGTGCTCGCCAGCTGTCTGACTAGGACGAATATTCTTTTTGTCCCCTCAGGTGTTGTCGGACCTGCAGGTGACGTGAAGCACGGTTATTCGCTCCAGGTCAGCCAGTTGTTGTACCGGTTGTCGCTCAATCCTCTCAGGATCTTGTGCCTGCTGCTGGCGTCTCGTTATTGGTCGTTTTGTCCGTCTTGTCTGCTCGGAGCATCTTTGGTCTCCAAGCGCCTCCTTCCAAAAGCTTCTAGAAACTTCTGGACGGTATCAGGTTATGTGGACGCAAGCATGGAGTGGTGTGATCCCTTATTACACGTGTCCTCGTGTGATTCGGGATCATACCTCTTCAATATGTTAACTTGTTAACATGATGTTAAGAGAATGTCTTAATTTGTTTTCCTTTTTTACACCGAAACCATTAAAAGAATAATAAAGTTAAAGGGATTAAACCATTTGTCCGGCCAAGGCCTAAGAACTTTGTCCGGTCAAGAGGCGAAATTTCCTGAATTTCCGTTAAGAACTTATTTTCTAATTATCTTTTAGTCTAAGGCTAAAGGGTGTGGGGATCATGATTGGGACATGATTCGCCACGTAGGAACATGAATGGAAGGCTACACCACCCCCTTCCCTATTCCATCATGGTTTGCATGGATTAAACCATGACAACCATAGTCCTCCTTTTCATTTTTCAAGAAATCATTTCCTTTTTCTTTATACAAAGATAAATTAAAACAAATAAGGGAATAGTAGTTTGTGTCATGACCACACCCTTAGGGTAGTGGTTTTGGATGGTAGATTAAAGATGAGTGACATGGCACTGACGTGGAGGATCATGGTGGTCATATTGTAAAAAACAGATTGGCTATAGGGTGTGGTCATGACCCTTATGACCACCATGGTCCTCCACGTCAGTGCCATGTCACTGATCTTTAATCTACCATCCAAAACCACTGCCCTAAGTCTGAAATCATGAGCGAAATCATGAGTTAATCAATTTCATTGTTGTGTGCATGGTTCGGTCGGTTCAGTTATAATTCTGAACCGAAATCATCCGTTCGTCTATTTTATTAACCAATCAGTTTTCGGTTAATCAGTTTGGTTTATTCGATTAGATTGATATTTTTATTTATTTCGTTTAATTTCAGTTAATAGCCAAAACCAAAACTGGGCTAAAACTTTAGCTTAGAAATATATGAACTTGAGGTATAAATACATGAAATGAAAATATAACCAAATGAAATGGAGGTATAAAATATGAAATACATGAACTGGAAGTATAAAAGTTAGAAATACATAAAAATATGAATAGTCGGTTCGGTTCTGTGCGGTTCGATTAATTTTGATTAAACGAGCGTACAAAAAACATATAACCTTTTTTGTTAATTCGCTTTTGGCTAATCAATTTTCAGTTAATCCAACTTTTGGTTGATTTTGGTTCGGTTTCTTCTGTTTTCGGTTAATGATTTGGTTATAGCTCACTCATAGACCTTGTTAATCATGTAACATATCAATTTTTAATAAAAAAAAATAATAGCAACACCATGCTAAAATTAAAGAGAATAAAATGTGTTTTTAGGATGTAACTTTTTTAACAAAATATTAACGTATGTAAAAGTTATTGTCGTTTAAAACTTGGGGTAGTTAATTTTTTATAAAGGGATATAGTGATTAATTATCCATAATTTGGTTAAAGAAGTAGAATTAAAGTGTACCTTATACATTAATTATCCATAATTTGGTTAGGATTAAGTGTTATTAATGTTTAAAATACTAATTTACCCTCATTTTGATTTTGCACCTTATACATTAACTAAAAAAAGTTTTTAACTTTTGTGTATTTTTAAACGCCCTTCCATCATGCCTCATAATATAGCATTGATGATTGTAACTCACTTATTTGTAGACACCCTTTCACTTTTATAGAATAAAGAGTAAATTACTATTTTGTCCCTCTTGAATTAGTCAGTGTAAACTTTTCATCCTAAAAAGATTTTTTTAGCATATCAGACCTTGAGTTTGCATGTTATAATGATTTTGGCTTCTAACATTAACTTTGTTACTTTTTCCAATTAAGTGTAAGGGCAATTTGGTTCATTATATTAGGGGTTGTTCATGTAAATTAAAAAGTTCTTTTAATATTCAAGAGATTATTTATGTAACTACACAAATTTTTTTATTTTTTTATTTTCACAATTATTATTTAATAAAATACATTTTAAATATATAAATAAATACACATTTCCTTTAACCGTTTGTTTTTTATAAACATTGTTTTTAAAGTCCTTTGTTTCTTTTATCTTTTTTTAAACTGTCTATCGTTTCTAAAATCGTTCGTTCATAAAACAATTGTTTTATAAAAATGTTTCTTTTGAAAGTCCTTCGTTTTTAAATTGTTCATTTTTACTGTTCTTTTTAAAATCATTTGATTTTATAACTGTTCTTTTTAAAATGTGTTTTTAGGATGTAACTTTTTTAACAAAATATTAACGTAAGTAAAAGTTATGGTCGTTTAAAACTTGGGGTAGTTAATTTTTTATAAAGGGATATAGTGATTAATTATCCATAATTTGGTTAAAGATGTAGAATTAAAGTGTACCTTGTACATTAATTATCCATAATTTGGTTAGGATTAAAGTGTTATTAATGTTTAAAATACTAATTTACCCTCATTTTGATTTTGCACCTTATACATTAACTAAAAAAAGTTTTTAACTTTTGGGTATTTTTAAACGCCCTTCCATCATGCCTCATAATATAGCATTGATGATTGTAACTCAGTTATTTGTAGACACCCTTTCACTTTTATAGAATAAAGAGATTTTGTCCCTCTTGAATTAGTCAGTGTAAACTTTTCAGCCTAAAAAGATTTTTTTGGCATATCAGACCTTGAGTTTGCATTTTTTAATGATTTTGACTTCTAACATTAACTTTGTTACTTTTTCCAATTAAGTGTAAGGGCAATTTGGTTCATATATATTAGGGGTTGTTCATGTAAATTAAAAAGTTCTTTTAATATTCAAGAGATTATTTATGTAACTACACAAATTTTTTTATTTTTTTATTTTCACAATTATTATTTAATAATACATTTTAAATATATAAATAAATACACATTTCCTTTAACCGTTTGTTTTTTATAAACATTGTTTTTAAAGTCCTTTCTTTCTTTTATCTTTTTTTAAACTGTCTAGCGTTTCTAAAATCGTTCATTCATAAAACAATTGTTTTATAAAAATGTTTCTTTTGAAAGTCGTTCGTTTTTAAATTGTTCATTTTACTGTTCTTTTTAAAATCGTTTGATTTTTTAAATAGTTCGTTTGTAATTCTTTTATTTTTAAAACTGTTTTTAAACCGTTTCTTTTAGAACCAGGTTTTAAACTTTGTATTCTATAGTTTACTTATAGCCTTTAAGGAAAAAGAACTTAAATATTGAACAATTTAAAAATTTTAAATATTAAAAAAAAACAAAGGAATTAAAAGATACACAATTATAAACAAACCAACGGTTTAATAAAACAAGGACTTTAAAAAATGACGAATTTTGCACAAACAAATTTTCAAACTTTCTTTTAAATTGTTTATCTTTTTTTTCAAATCTTTCATTTCTTTGAATTGTACATTTGTTCAAAATTTATTATTTTTTAAACCTTTTGTTTATTAATATCGTTCTCTTTTTAAAACCTTACATTTTTAACTTAATTTTTTAAAACTTTTGTTTTTTACACACATAATCTTTTAAAATTTTCGGTTTTTTTTTGCGTTCATTTGTTTAAAATTATTCGTTTATAAAATCCTTCGATTTTTAAAAGTGTTCATTTTTTGAAGTTCTTTTTTTCTAAAGACTATAAATAGATTATACAAAATTTAAAAAGCGAACTACTTTAAAAAGAATGATTTATAAAAAGAACTATTTAAAAAGGTTTAATAAATAAGCGAATTTAATTTGAAAAATGAATTGTTTAAAAAAAGAACAAGTTTAAAAGAACGATTTTAAAAAACTATCGTAGTAAAAACGATAATTTTATAAAAGATGGACAGTTATTAAAAATGTTTAAACTAATAATTTTAAAATGACGTTTATAAAAAATGAATTTGTATATTTAAAACGTATTTTTTAAATAATAATCGTGAAAATAACGAAATAATAATAAAAACTTGAGTATTTACATAAGTAGTCTCTTAAATATTAAAAGAGCTTTGTAATTAACATAAGCATCCCTTAAGGTGTGAAAGGACCAAAATACGCTTACACGTAACTGAAAAAAGGGAAAGAGTTAGTGATAGAGTTCAAAACCATTACAAAATGTAGCCTGAAAGTCTGATATGTTAAACACTTATTTTAAGCTGAAAGGGTTAAACTCACTAAACCATAAAGGCCAAATAGTAATTTACTCTAGAATAAAATATAAAGTTCCGGAAAAACATTTGAAACTGAAAGAGCATACAATTGAGTGTTTGTCACGACACTTTTAAAACATATTTTACTTCTTAGTATTTCAAGGTATAACAACAAAAAATAGCTTATACCATTACAGTTAGGCCTGCTCTAGTGGGGCGCCGTATGAGGGGAAGGCCATCCAAAGCGCTCTTATAGCGTCATCCACACCATTACAGAGGCCGTTATGGGTGGTAGTTTTGTGGGTGGCACCATGAACAAAGCAATGTTATGGAAGGATTTTCAAAATATAACCGTTTACAAACGGTCAATTTCAATAAAAAAATCATTTTATTCTATATAAATATATACCACTCCCTCAATTTATTTTATTCAAACAAAATATAACTAATCAAATTACTCCCACATTTATAAAAAAAATGGGTCCTCCATCGGAAGATTCGTTCACCAATATTTATCGAAGATTTTTTTCGCCTGAAGAAACCTCGGAGGAGGAAGAAGCGGTTACGAGTGCCTTGATACAAGCCATGGGACACAAAGCCGTAAATAAGCGTTTGATGAAAGACTACTTTGACCCCACATCGGTTCACGGACCAAATGTTTTTAGACGCCGATTTAGAATGAGCCAGAGGTTATTTTTGCTCATTAACGAAGATTTGGAAGCAAAGTATGACTACTTTAAGCAAAGAATGGACGCGAGAGGATATCTAGGGTTCACCTCAATTCAAAAGGTAAGTTCCGCTTTACGCATACTAGCCTACGGGAACACGTACGACATAAACGACGAGTACTTGAAGATGGGGGAGAAAAAAACACTAGATAGCGTGGAGCAATTCTGCGTAGGTAATTTTATATACCTATTTTTATTTAATAGTTCGTCACTATATATTAAATTTTAGTAAAACTTTTATATTAAATTATATATGTTTATTATATTTAGGTATATGCCAATATATGGAAAACGTTATTTAAGAAATCCATCTTGGAACGACCTTCAACAAGTATACGAGATGCATTTAGAAAAGCATGAAATACCGAGCATGATCGGTAGCTTGGATTGTCGTCATTGGCGTTGGTATAATTGTCCAACCGCTTAGCAAGGTCAACATACACGCGGTGACCAGAAAGGACCAACTTTGGTTTTACAAGCGGTGGCGTCGCACGACCTATGGATTTGGTCGGCTTTCTTTGGTCTAGCCGGGTGTATGAACGACATTAATACCTTTGAGTGTTCACCTTTGTTAGAGAGCTACATTTCCGGAACAATACCGAAGGCAAGTTTTCATCCAAACAGGAACGACAACGAACACGGCTACTATTTGGGCGATGGTATATACCCGGGGTAATCTAATATCGTTAAGACGTTTTCTGAGACGCTCGATGTGAAAAGACAGTATTTTAAAAAACTACAAGAGTCTGCGAGAAAGGACATCGAGAGGTTTTCGGGGTTCTTCAACAACAATGCCATTTTATAAGAAATCCGTGTCGTATGTGGCATAATGATATAATTCGAATGGTCATGTATGCTTGCATCATTTTGCATAATATGATCATAGAGGATGACGGGAAAGGCGATATGCCAAAACTATTTTTCGGAAGATGAAGTTGAAGTAACCCAAGCAACAATGGAAGAGAGGTTTGGTAAATGCTCAACTATTGTGATCTAAGGAAATACATAACGCATTAAAGGCGGTTTGGTCGAGCATGCTAGGGCGATTCGCCCAATTCGAGGCACTGGTGGCGGCGAAGAAGATTCTGAGGAAGAAGAAGTTGAGGAATTCGAAGACAGGTACCATGCAGACGGGGGTTTTGATGATGGAGAAAACGAAGAGGAAGAAGGAGAGAACAACGACGTAAACAAAGAATAAATGTTTTTATTTTTATTTTAAGTGTAATTTTTTTATTTTAATTTTTAGTGTAATTGTTTTTTTTATTTCTACTGTAATGTTTTTGTTTTTATTTTTAGTGTAATGTTTTAATATCAATAAAATTGGTTTTTAATTTTATATAGTTAGAAATTAATATAAAATATTAGAAAATAATAATTGAGTAATGATGAGGTAGGGCGTTATGACTACGGCATCTAGTGTCATAACGCCCCATATCGCCGCTGCTGACATGGTACGCAACAAGTCAGAAAACGACCCTTAAGGGGCATTATGACTACACATGACCTTAGTGGGTGTTTTGGATTTTTTATTTTCAAAACTTATTAACATTTTGAAAAGTTAAAAAGGACTTCTAAGGCCTGCTGTAGTGGGGCGTCGTATGAGGGGAAGGCCATCCACCCCATAGCACCGCCCACACCATTACATGGGGCTCTATGGGTGGTGGTTTTGTGGGTGGCGCCATGAACAAAGCGGGGTTTTGGAAGGATTTTCAAAATATAACCATTGACAAACGGTCAATTTCAATAAAAAAAATTATTTTATTCTATATAAATATATACCACTCCCTCAATTCATTTTATTCAAACACAATATAACTCATCAAATTACTCCCACATTTATAAAAAAATGGGTTCTCCATCGAAAGATTCGTTCACCAATATTTATCGAAGATTCTTTTCGCCTGAAGAAACCGTGGAGGAGGAAGAAGCGGTTACGAGTGCATGTGGTGCCTTGATACAAGGCATGGGACACGTTGTGTGTTCACCTCCATGGCCCATATTGAGGCGTACCTATATCATGAGATACCGGGAAGCCGCAAACGAGCTTTTGATGAAAGACTACTTTGACACCACAACGGTTCACGGATCCAATATTTTTAGACGGCGGTTTAGGATGAGCCAGAGGTTATTTTTGCGCATTAATGAAGATTTGGAAGCAAAGTATGACTACTTTAAGCAAAGAAGGGTTCACCTCAATTCAAAAGGTAACTTCCGCTTTACGCATACTAGCCTACGGGAACACGTGAGACATAAATGACGAGTACTTAAAGATGGGGAGAAAACAACACGAGATAGCGTGGAGCAATTCTGCTTAGGTAATTTTATATACCTATTTTTATTTAATAGTTCGTCACTATATATTAAATTATATATTTTTAATTATATTTAGGTATATGCCAATTATATGGAAAACGTTATTTAAGAAATCCATCTTGGAACGACCTTCAACTAATATAGGAGGTGCATTTAGAAAAGCATGGAATACCTGGCATGATTGGTAGCTTGGATTGTCGTCATTGGTGTTGGTATAGTTTTCCAACCGATTGGCAAGGTCAACATATACGCGGTGACCGAAAGGACCAACTTTGGTTCTACAAGCGGTGGCGTCGCACGACCTACGGGTTTGGTCGGCTTTCTTTGGTCTAGCCGGGTGTATGAACGACATTAATACCTTTGAGTGTTCACCTTTGTTAGAGAGCTACATTTATGGAATGATACCGAAGGCCGGTTTTCATGCGAACGGGAATGACTACGAACACGGCTACTATTTGGGCGATGGTATCTACCCGGAGTATTCTAATATCGTTATGACGTTTTCTGAGACGCTCGATGTGAAAAGACAATATTTTAAAAAACTAAAAGAGTCCGCGTGAAAGGACATCGAGAGGTGTTTGGGGGTTCTTCAACAACGATGGCATTTTATAAGAAACCATGTTGTATGTGGCATAAAGATAGAATTCGAATGGTCATGTATGCTTGTATAATTTTGCATAATATGATCATAGAGGATGATGGGAAAGCGATACGCCAAAACTATTTTCCAGAAGATGAAGTTGAAGTAACCCAAGCAACAATGGAAGAGAGGTTGGTAAATACTCAATTATTGCGATCTAGGGAAATACATAACCATTAAAGGCGGACTTGGTCGAGCATGCTTGGGCGATTCGCCCAATTCGAGGCACTGGTGGCGGCGAAGAAGATTCCGAGGAAGAAGAAGTTGAGGAATTCGAAGACGGGTACCATGCAGACGGGGGTTTTGATGATGGAGAAAACGAAGAGGAAGAAGGAGAGAACGACGCCGTAAAAATTCGTTTTAACGAACAACTTTAAAAAATGTTTGATGTTTATGTAACAAAATATGGTCAAACCTCGTCACACATTCACGATTCAATGAGAAATGCCGCTTTCGGCGAAGGTTCATCAAGTATCGAGGATGAAGATTTGTATGTTTATAACAATTTGTTAGATGAGTCAAGTCAAATGCAACGTGGTAACACTAGTGATAGCGAACTCGGTCGGTATGGTGGGTCGAACTTTCCACAAACAATGACTTCACAAGAATTTAAAATTTTTGATTTGTTGGGTTGGTGGAAAGGAAAGGAAGATCAATTTCCGATCCTAGCCACAATGGCCCGAGATTTACTAATGGTCCAAGCTTCAACCGTAGCTTCGGAAAGTGCTTTTTCTATAAGTGGTAGGGTGATTTCTATACGGAGGACAAAGCTAACACCAAAGACGGTTGAGATGTCAATTTGTTTGAAAGACTACTTGGATGCGGCGGAGAGATGTCAACACATACGTCACTCGAGGGAGAATTAGATTACGAAGGAGAAGTGTACGAGGACGAGGTTGTAGCCGAATTAACAACCCCAATGACCGAGGAAGAAGCCGAACTAGATGAATTTCTACGCAATAGTTCGAGTTCGGGTTCGGGCGAAGAAGATTAAACCAGGCTCATCAAGATATATTATAGTCCAACTAAAAAAAATATATTAGTGGACGTTCTTGCGGATTAATATTTTAACTTTACGTATTTCTTTTGTAACGTTTAGCGTTCGTATTTTCATTGTTATGTAAGCGTTAGTTCCAAGACTTAATCGTATTATTATATTTTAACCGTTTTATATTTTAATTCTTAATATTACATATAAAAAACAGCATTTCAACCTCAAAAGTGCAGGAAAACAGCAAAAAAAAATGCATTCTATGAAAAAAAACTGCAGAACCGGTTTTTTTTACCGGTTTATTAACCGGTTTTTATAAACGGTTATTTATTCAATTAAAAAAACCAGTTTTTTGTAAACCGATTACTAACCGGTTCTAGCCGGTTAGAACCAGTTATAGTTTTCGAATAAAAAAACCGGTTTCTTGTTCAGCAAAAAAAAACCGTTCGGTTTTTAACCGAAACCGGTTTTCAAAAAAAAACCGTTTTGTACACCTCTACATACAACTAAGATGACAGATTATTTAAAGAGTTAAATGTCATTTTAGTCTCTGTGGTTTGGGCCATTTTGCCGGTTTAGTCTAAAGGTTTCATTTTTCACATCTGGATCCAAAAAGGTTTCATCGTTGCCATTTTGGTCCAACTGACTTAACCCCATCCATTCACCTCAGTTAACTCAAGAAAAATTTTGTCATTTCCTCTATTATTATAAATAGACCTTTTTATTTAATTAAACCCTTTTATTTCCTCCCTTTTATGATGGATCGTCTAGAGTAAATTGTCACTTATATGTATAGACTTCACCACCACCATCATCCACTCACCAGTCACCACACCCATCCACTTCCTTCCCGGACTTCAAACAATGCAACATGAAGCAACAGTTATCTCAAAAACATATGAAATCTACAATAATAATTGCAAACCAAGCATCTAAAATACCCTTGTAAACTAATATGCAAGAACACAAGAACATATGAAATAAGCAATAATAATTGCAAGCCAGTGCAAACCGTCGGCCCCCACTTTCAAATCAGGTATGCTACCGCCCATATCCTGAAACCGGCCTTCACAATGGAATCAGGTCTGTCATCTTTATCTTCCCAATTGAAACCCTAATTAACCACCTCTTCAAAATTCGGTCTTCGTCTTCCCCAAATTCCACCGAATGTGACGATGTTTGACAGAGATGTACGGATCGACTCCACGTTGAAGAACGTTGTTGAAGAGATTATCGGAGGACGGACGGTGGGGTTTGTGGTTGTCGGCAAGAAAAGGGGGTGGTGATAGTGCAGTGGTTGGGTGGCTGTGGTGGAGTGTAGGGTGGATTCGGTGATGTTGCAGTGGTGGTGTCATGGGACGACGGGGGTGATACAACGGTGGTTTGAAAACTGGGTGGCGGAAGGAAGGTGTTCAGAGGTGGTACCATTTCGATTTGTGCGAGATGGCGAACGGGACGAAAAAAAGCACGTTGTCATCATTGTAATGGTTTTTACGCCCTAGGGGCAATCACCACCTTGAGACAACACGTTGAAAAATCATTTTGCAAGTCGTTGAAACAACAACACACTAGTGGTCAAGCTTCAATGGGGAGTGAAGGCGCTAGCTTGTTCACGTACAATTTGGATGTGACTAGAGTGGAAATGGCGAAGTTTGTAATCTAAGAAACTTTGCCGTTCAACCATTTCGATAACCAACGCTACACAAAGATGGTTCAAAGAACTCTCCAACCACGATATACCCATGTAAGTCGTGCTACTCTTAGGAGAGATTGTTTAAGATTGTGGAAAAATGCTAAACAAGAATTAATATCTTATTTTGAAAAATTAGAAACCGGTGTTAACTTGACTAGCGACGTTTGGTCCGCACCGCACGGTTCACCCGACTCGTATATTTGTGTCACCGCCCATTGGATTGAATCGGCGACGTGTCAAATGATGAAACGCATGATTTTGTTTAAACTATTTGATTACCCCCATACCGGTGAATCTATATATAAAGCAATCGACAAATGCATTAAAACGTACAAATTGGAAAACAAGATTTTTTCAATAGCTTTTGATAACGCCTCAAACAATACGCTTTCGGTAACGAATTTAAGATTAAAGTACAATCCAATTTGTGAGGGTTTTTTTTTCCATAGTCGATGTGTCGCACACATCATAAATTTAGTCGTTCAAGATGGCTTGAAGGTTATTGAAACTCAAAAAGAAGCTTTCAAAAAAATGTTACGTCATATATATGGTTACACGCATAGACATTCTAAATATATTAAAATGTGTAAGGAAACGGGTCGATTATACTTAGGACCCAATTGGGACGGTGCTCATCAATGGAACTCGACTTGCACCATGTTTGAAAATGCAATTTTGCAAAAGGAAAGTTTAATATCATTTCATAACCTTTTGTCGAGTCATGGAAAGGTTTCGTCTTACCACCAATCGAATTGGGATCTTATTGAAACGGTTACACAATTGCTTCAAGTTTTCAAAACGTCAACAAAGACTTTATCGGGAGTTTACTATCCAACTAGTTCATTGTTACTTCACAATTTGTTTAAAATGTGTAGGAAATTAAACGAGTTGTCGGGGAGGGGTAGACCATATTGTGATATGGTAGCTACGATGAAGGAAAAACTAAGAAAATATTTTAAAGAACTACCCGCGGTTTTCACTTGTGCCGCAGCTTTAAACCCTTGCTTTAATATTTTTGGAACCGGGTCTTTGATTTTAAAAATTACAAACGAGTTGGATTTAAACACCGATGACGAACCAAACTTTGGTGAAGCCGCAAAAATTCGTTTTAATGAACAACTTTAAAAAATGTTTGATGTTTATGTAACAAAATATGGTCAAACCTCGTCACACATTCACGATTCAATGAGAAATGCCGCTTTCGGCGAAGGTTCATCAAGTATCGAGGATGAAGATTTGTATGTTTATAACAATTTGTTAGATGAGTCAAGTCAAATGCAACGTGGTAATACTAGTGGTAGCGAACTCGGTCGGTATGGTGGGTCGAACTTTCTACAAACAATGATTTCACAAGAATTTAAAAATTTTGATTTGTTGGGTTGGTGGAAAGGAAATGGAGATCAATTTCCGATCCTAGCCACAATGGCCCGAGATTTACTAACGGTCCAAGCTTCAACCGTAGCTTCGGAAAGTGCTTTTTCTATAAGTGGTAGGGTGATTTCTATACGGAGGACAAAGCTAACACCAAAGGCGGCTGAGATGTCAATTTGTTTGAAAGACTACTTGGATGCGGCGGAGAGATGTCAACACATACGTCACTCGAGGGAGAATTAGATTACGAAGGAGAAGTGTACGAGGACGAGGTTGTAGCCGAATTAACAACCCCAATGACCGAGGAAGAAGCCGAACTAGATGAATTTCTACGCAATAGTTCGAGTTCGGGTTCGGGCGAAGAAGACTAAACCAGGCTCATCAAGATATATTATAGTCCAACTAAAAAAAATATATTAGTGGACGTTCTTGCGGATTAATATTTTAACTTTACGTATTTCTTTTGTAACGTATAGCGTTCGTATTTTCATTGTTATGTAAGCGTTAGTTCCAAGACTTAATCGTATTATTATATTTTAACCGTTTTATATTTTAATTCTTAATATTACATATAAAAAACAGCATTTCAACCTCAAAAGTGCAGGAAAACAGCAAAAACAGCAAAAAAAATGCATTATGTGAAAAAAACTGCAGAACCGGTTTTTTACCGATTTTTTTCAACCGGTTATTTATTCAATTAAAAAACCGGTTTTTTGTAAACCGATTACTAACCGGTTCTAACCGGTTAGAACCAGTTATAGTTTTCGAATAAAAAAACCGGTTTATAACCGTAACCGGTTTCTCAGTAACCGATTTCTTGTTCAGCAAAAAAAACCGGTTCGGTTTTTAACCAAAACCGATTTTCAAAAAAACCGTTTTGTACACCTCTATATACAACTAAGATGACAGATTAGTTAAAGAGTTAAATGTCATTTTAGTCTCTGTGGTTTGGGCCATTTTGCCGGCTTAGTCTAAAGGTTTCATTTTTCACATCTGAATCCAAAAAGATTTCATCGTTGTCATTTTGGTCCAACTGACTTAACCCCATCCATTCACCTCAGTTAACTCAAGGACAATTTTGTCATTTCCTCTATTATTATAAATAGACCTTTTTATTTTCATTAAACCCTTTTATTTCTTCCCTTTTATGATGGATCGTCTAGAGTAAATTGTCACTTATATGTATAGACCTTCACCACCACCATCATCCCACTCACCAGTCAACACATCCATCCACTTCCTTCCCGGACTTCAAACAATGCAACATGAAGCAACAGTTAACTCAAAAACATATGAAATCAACAATAATAATTGCAAACCAAGCATCTAAAATACCCTTGTAAACTAATATGCAAGAACACAAGAACATATGAAATAAACAATAATAATTGCAAGCCAGTGCAAACCGTCGGCCCCCACTTTCAAATCAGGTATGCTACCGCCCATATCCTGAAACCGGCCTTCACAATGGAATCAGGTCTGTCATCTTTATCTTCCCAATTGAAACCCTAATTAGCCACCTCTTCAAATTCGGTCTTCGTCTTCCCCAAATTCCACCGAATGTGACGATGTTTGACAGAGATGTACGGACCGACTCCACGTTGAAGAATGTCGTTGAAGAGATTATCGGAGGACGGACGGTGGGTTTGTGGTTGTCGGCAAGAAAAGGGGGTGGTGATAGTGCAGTGGCTGGGTGGCTGTGGTGGAGTGTAGGGTGGATTCGGTGGTGTTGCAGCGGTGGTGTCATGGGACGACGGGGGTGATACAACGGTGGTTTGAAAGCTGGGTGGCGGAAGGAAGGTGTTCAGAGGTGGTACCAGCTTTCCGACTCTTGACTCCGACTACTGGCTGGGTTCTGGCTTGCGGTTGACTGGGTTCCGACATTGATCGGTTCTCCTAAAAGCCTAAGATTGCAGGCGTTGGACTAGAGAGAAAGGGGGTGGTTGTGCAGACTTTAGAGAAAGAGAGAGAGAGGGTATATGAGAGGGAAAAAAACATAGGTTTAATAAATGAAAAAAACAAAATGACAAAAGTACCCTTTCATTAACAGATGTGAATGGATGGGGTTAAGTCAGTTGGACCAAAATAACAACGATAAAACCTTTTTAGATCCAGATGCGAAAAATGAAACCTTTGGACTAAACCGGCAAAATGACCCAAACCACAGGGACTAAAATGATATTTAACTCTTAGTTTAATAATCGAAACAAACTAGAAACACCTCACCATTAAACCCAGGTGTTGTAATTCTCACTTGCAAGGTAGTGATAAACCCTTCCGACTTCTCACTAACCAAATAGTGATTACCTTTAAACTCTAAATGAGTACTGATAGCCCTTACAAATATGTCACTTGATTGAATGATAATAAACTTTTCTAACTTCCTTGTGATCTCTTTATGATCCAACTCTCTTTGACTAGGTTATTTTAAATCTATGACCTGTTGTACTTACTTGATTTGTTCGAACCGTATCTCCTTCTTGCTTTCGTGAGCGTTGTACAAAAAGAAATTGAAAACTTTGATTGTTCGTTGAATCCTAAAACACTATTAGATTAAACCTTTTGATGGTACAATCAAAGATCTAATCGGATTAGACCAAGATTCGTCAAGAACGAATTTGTTTGAAGATGTCGTACCGTTTTCATCGTTTTGTTATGTTCGACAAAACTGTGTATATCGCAACCAGTTTTTCTTTGGGTATGTTTGGCAAAAGTAGCTGGTGGTTGGTGGCTGGAAGTTGGTAGCTAGTAGCTGGTAGCTGAAGCTGGTAGTTGTAGCTTTTTAGATATATCTAGGTGTTTTGCATAGTAGCTGGAGCTTTTAATAAAATGTATACAATGATCAAAATGGACATAACTAATAAAATATATTTAGGTGTTTGATAGAGTTGCTGCAGCTTTAGAGATTAAAATACTCATTTTTTTCCCTCAAATCTTGTAGCTCCTTATGAACGCTACTAGTAGGAGCGTTCACAACCAAAAGCTTTAAGCTCCTTCAACCTAACAAGGTAATAGATTATGGTCGCAAATCATTAATTAGCAAAAAGGCTCAACTATGTAATTGACGTTTTGCTAGGTCCAAAGTTAATTAGCAAATAAGCTGACAAATTAATCTAATACAATCAAAATCCGTTGATAACACTAAGTAGCAATTAATTGATGTTAATCTAATATAATCAAAATCCGTTGATAACACTAAGTAGCAATTAATTGATGTTACTCGGCCCAAAATTAAGTAGCAATTAGGCCCAGAAATCAAATAATGCAAAGAGTTCTTATATACATGTATAAATCATATATACAAACCGATAACCGATCTTGTTAAATTAAAAAGAGCCTGCACTCCCGCATCTCCTAATTTATTTAGTTTTTAACAAGATCAACTAAGTTGACAAATTAATCCAATATCATCAAAATCTGTTGATAACACTAAAATTACCAACTGTGTTTTGATTTTTTTTCAAAGTATTTGTTTAATAGAAACTTGGTTTATTTGAAGTTAGCTTTAAGATAAAAAAAAAGTAAATAATACATCACCACAATAGCACAAAGATTTACGTGGGTGTTAGCAAACCCAACTTACATTCACTCGATATTTATCAAGAGTTTTATCTTAACTATGAATCAACTTCTCACTAAAAGAAATGGTGATCACCTTGACAAATCTTCTCACTTGTAAAGTAACCATAACCCTTCAGACTTCTCACTAATCAAGTAATGATTACCTTTAAATCTTTTCACTAAACATGTAGTGATAACCCGTTACAATTATCCCACTGAAATGTGTAATAAAGTTTTCAACTTCCATATGATCTCTTTATGATTCAAATCTTTTTATATGAGTGTTTTTGTATGACAATACATTTAGTTTAACAAACACTACTTCTTTTACTATCTTGTATTTTGATGATAGGATATGTTTCATATAACCACCCACAACTTAACTTAGAAGAGTATTTCTGATTATATATGTATAGAGATGGCTCAAAATATTGGATTAAAAAATAGATTCGTCATGAGTGTCCATAAAAATGAGATTTCCTTTTGTGATTAGATTTTTTGAAAGTTTGATACAAATGGAGAGGATCAAATAGGAAATGTAATTTGGATATTAAGGATAGAAATCAATAGGGTTACAACATGTGACAAAATTGAAATAAATGGGAAAAATATTTTAGTCAATCTTGTCATATCTTCTTCCTTTTTCTTTCTCTGTAACTTCAAAACCCACCATCTTCAACTTTTTCTTCACTTTCTATCTCAATAATCACTACATTATAGTAAGATTTTCGTCATCAATCAATGATTCAAAGACACAATCAACGTGTTCTTTAACTTTTTTGAAGAAACCCAGTTTAATTTCATACAATTTCTCATTTTTACTGTGATTTTGAAGCAAATCACTCGATTCGATCGCTGATAAGTGTTTCTACCATTCAAATTTCGTCAATCGTTGAAGAAATCCGAAGAAATCAGCTTCGATTTGTGTAAGAAATTTTTAATTGAGTTTTTACGATCTGAGTTTTTAAATTGAGTTATTGCGTTTTACAAAGAAATGAAAAAAAAACACTTTTTTTATGTTTTCAACCCATTGCGTTTTAAAAACAACACATTACTTTGTGTTTTTAGTCCATTGCACTTTAGAAATAAGACATGGCTTTATGTTTTTAGTCCATTGCGTTTTAGAAAAAAAAAAACATTTTTTTGTGTTTTTTTTGGCCATTGCGTTTTAAAATTTAGACATTTCTTTGTGTTTTTTTGCCATTGCGTTTTAGAAATAAGACATTTCTTTGTGTTTTTAGTTCATTGCATTTTACAAAAAGACATTTTTTATGTTTTTCAGCAATTGCGTTTTCGAAATAAAACATTTCATTTGTGTTTTTTATCCATTGCATTTTAGAAACAAGATATTTCTTTGTGGTTTTTTGTCAATTGCGTTTTATAAAAAAATCATTTTATGCTTTTTGTCCATTGGTTTTACGCAACTAGGTTTTCAACATTAGTTTTTCGAAAATATAGAGATAGTATACTCGTTTTAAAGATAAAAAAACGCTCGTTTTTTTGGTGCAATTTTTATAAAAAAAATATATCGTATGAAAAAGTTATTAACGTTTAAAAATATGAGGAATTAGAGGAGAGAGAAACTATTACCTTGGATTGACTAGAATGTCCCTAAACAAACTCACGCACCTCCTTTTTTTTCTTCAATTCCACTTATTTAATCTTAGCTCTTGATTAATAAACAGATGGTCAAGATTACTTTCTAGCCTTTTTACCCAAATATACTTTCTATTATATCCTGACCCTACACGTTAAAGCTATCAAATCAAGATGAGTTAGTTTTTAACAAGGAAGAAATAGACCAACCTTTGAAAGGAAGAATCTTTGCTTACAAATGAGAATTAGTTTTGTCTAGGTTTCTATTGGTTAGTCTTTATTTGTATAACCCAACTTCGTTTGACGATATCAATTTTGAAAACAAGCCTCCTGAGGAAAGTTTGATCCAACATCGACATTTCAGTTTTGTAAAACGATTTTTATAAAATCTTTCATGACTTAGAATACATTATATGTTTAAGTATAAAATTTATTTTCAAGAGTGATTTTAGTTTTTACTATATAATCATGATAATCTTGATGACATAGATGGCTTTGCTTGATTGATCATTAGATTGTATATTGAAAGTTTGTCTAGGAATGGCACGGCTTCAAGGTTTGACATGCATACGACCGTTGATCTTTTGTTTGAGTATAGCTTAGACGTTGTTGACATAACCTTGATAGCATGGTTCAAGTGTTGTCTATGGACTAACCTTGCCTCTTTTGTTTGCTCACTTGTATGAATTTTCCCTTGGTTATACTGACTTGGTTCTGACAAATGAACAACATATTATATTAAAATATAGGCTTTTTATAATTAACATCTAACCTAAATGTTTAGATTTTTAACATTATCCAAATAAACTATTAAAAAGGGGCATATTTTCACCAACTGAAGTTGAAAATTATTAAATTTATATGAAATAACCTTTTTATCCTTTTAATGTTTAATAAAGAAAATGAAAAATACCCTTCCCTCCATTTTCCTTCTTTTACACTTCATCCCAACCCACCTCCATCATTCACATCCGTTGAACGCCATCATGTACCAACAAAAGTCCTTAGCTACCAGCCACCGCAAGGTACTCTGGTGCTGTGACATCCGATAAATTTCCAGGTTAATCTGTACATCCTAATTATATGTTTATGTGTTAATTATGTTCAATTAGACTTGTTAACTGAGTCCATAAAGTCTAGCAAAGTCCGGGTAAATGCATGGGTTTGCATTTGGTAACCATTAGATATCGTCTTATCGTGTAATGGTTAATGTGTAGTAAACTTTTTAAAGCTAAAATTGTTTCAATATGCATGGATATTAAATCAGTGGCATTAATATGTGTTTGGTTTGAAATATAGTTAAACACATAATATGGATATAGAAATATCTTATTTTCTGGTTTCTCGTGTATATGTTAATTTTGTCAGAAGTTAACCTCTATACTTGTAAGTTTTTCACCAAACATTGTGTAATTGTGTGTTTATTACTTCTCTAGTGTTATAATAGCCCTAATTGGTAAGTAACTGGACTAACTAGACATAAATCAATCCTTGTGAACAAACCAAACTAACATTATGTGGTTAGGGGACCTTTTGGCAAATCCAAACTCCCACATCCCTTATTTCGGCCGAAACCAACTCAACCATGCCCCATCCCTACGTGTTTGCTTGTTGACTTAGAGAATGTGCATGCTTGATGTCTTGGAGTTAGGAATACATTATTAGTGTTTAGATATTTTTGATCCATAGGCATAAGTATCCTACACTTCTTTCATTTACCACATTCAAACACAAGTATTCCCTATCTTGTTCTCTCAAATATCGGCCAAATAAGAACCCCACCCAAATCCATTTTCCTTTCACCAACACACCAATATCATGCAACATATGTTCACCAAATGAGATGTTAATGTGTTTTTGTTAAAAACAAACTTATCTAGTGTTAAAATGAAAGATTTTGAATGATGAATGTGTGTGTTTAGGCCATAGGTATGTGTGTATGAGTGTGTGTTAGTGATACATGTTCAAGTATGATAAAAGTGCTTGTATGCTGTTTAGTGATGATCATGAAACTTGATGGATGTTGTTAAGTGTTTGTTTTCACTAATGTTAGGCCGTGGGATGTATGTGGGTGTATGATGATGTTACACTCTTGGAAAAGCATGATATAACCCTATTGGAAAAACATGATATAACCCTATTGTGAGAATGTTTGGTGGTGAATCTTGGTTATTTGTGTTTTGATCATGTTAAGTGCATGTATATGTTTGAATATGCTTGTTAAGATGATTTTTGGTGTTAGATGTCTTAACATGCTTAATATGGTAAAGTGTTGTGGAATAGAAGTACGTGAGTTTGTATGA
This sequence comes from Scalesia atractyloides, assembly GCA_947069175.1. Lineage (NCBI taxonomy): Eukaryota > Viridiplantae > Streptophyta > Magnoliopsida > Asterales > Asteraceae > Scalesia > Scalesia atractyloides. The sequence goes on along the minus strand of CAMTDV010000017.1, from coordinate 47,075,016 downwards.
AAATCATCAAGTATGGTGATTGTTAGGTTAGATGATCATGGGATGATGATTATGGGTTCTTGTGGTAATTTTGAAGTTAAAAATATACTTCGTGAATTTGTGGGTGAAAATGTTGTTTTCATAACATATGTATTTCAAAATGTATACGTATTTTTTATAGAAAATCTATCATTTTATGTCAAAATGTGTAAGTATTTTCTAAAAACCCAAATCTTGAAAGTTTTATGAAGATTATATATAATGCAAACTATTACGAGTTGTGAGAACTTAGAGAACTTGGCCTTACGAAAGGTTTAAATTGTTTTTTATCAAAATCCTAAAAAGTCAACTTTTCAAAAAAAATTAGATTTTTATATTTACACCAGCCGTAAATGTTGTAAAAAGCTGATGTCAGCAGTTGTAAAGAGTCGAAAAAACACCACTTTGAAATTTTTTACAGTCATCTTTGTAATGTTTTAATATAGGGGTGTGCAAAAATGGGGGCAAAACTCGCACCGGAAAGTTGTAATTGTATCCTCAATCTAAATTAATTCAAAAGGGGTAAACAAGTAATTTTCTCATTGATTCAATTAACTGATAACCTTCCATAACCGCCACTCATTGATTCAATTAATTGATATATGTATATATATATTTTTCATGTTTAGTTGGTATGTTGGTCATGTATTACATGTTATATGTATTCCAAGTGTTACATGTTTGGTGTACGTATACATTTTATATATACATATATGCATGTGTGTGGTGTTCGTGCTAAAGAACAGTTTTGATAAATAGACGAAATAATATAAGATATATTATGTTTCCAACTATTCATTTAGTTTTGAAAAGTATATATTTATTTTATAAATAAATATAAGTACTTGGTCGTGTTCGGTTTATGTGGTGGTGGAACGTTCTTCCACATAATAAATATATTATTTTTGGGAAAAAATATATATATATTTTTTGAACGGTTATGGCGTGTGTCGACCCAGGTTTTTAAACGAGTTTCAAGATGAATCCTGGTGTTTGTGAAGTTATGGTATATTATATATATATATATATATATATATATATATATATATATATAGGCTTCTTAAAGCTGCTCTAAAAAGCTGTGGACATCAGTTTTTTACATCATTTACGGCTGGTGTAAATAAAAAAACTAGGATTTTTTTTGAAAAGTTGATTTTTTTAGCATTTTTGGTAAAAAGATCTTCTTTTTTTAGAAAAGCCATTCGTAAGGCCGAGTTCTCTAAGTTATGACAACTAGTATGAGTTTTCTCTTTACCTTAACCCTATATATATATATATGTATATATATATATATAGGGTAGGGTTCTAGGGTGAACAATGGTTTATTTATGAACAAAGTGAACAAATCTTGACCTTTGATTTAGTAGATGATGAGATCTAAGAGTAATGGCATTGTTGTAAATACTATATCATATTTCAGTAATAAACAATTCACATAAGGGCATTATCGTAATTTTTTTATCCAAAGCAACACTAGAAACCAGGAAAATGAAGAGTCATACGAATTTTTTTGTTCCTTAATCATAGCATATTTCAGTTTTTAGGAAATCATATTAATCTCTTTAATAAAAAACGTATTTATAGTCTCCCCCCTTTTAGTTCCACCAGCGATTCATTGCTTCCATCATTGATACATAAAGTGTGCTCAATATCGGTGATTTTATTTACAGGAATCCAAGCAAAGGTACGAGTATTTAGTGTGTTCGTATCCGATTGTGTTTTATTTATATTTTGTTTGATTATATGTAATCGAAAGCTAGGGTTTTGTTATCTCTGTGTTTAAAGATTCTTCTATAGTTCTAATAGTTGTGTAATAAAAAAAAATTGTGGTCAAATGTAGGTTTTGAGCAAGATAGGTCTGAGTATAGCAATGCGTTTTTTTAGGTTAGGATTAATTGAATATAATTCTTGATGTTACTCTATTTTTTATATCATCAGCATCATCTTGAGAGTATGCAACTTGTTATAATGATTCGTTACTACAACGAGGTACACATGTGTATAGTGTTTTGAATTTGAATGCTTGTACATATGTGTATAATGGTTCTTTAATTCAGCATATGGTTTTTGATGGTTTTTCAGGGGTTATAAGTGAATAATATTAGTATTATGTAGGTGTCCACCTATGTATAACTGATTTGTTCACATGTGTTTTTTAGTGATACTTTATGTTATATTGATGTTTACATTGCTGAACAATATTCTTATGCATATCTTTTATACGTTTTGTGTATACAGGGCTTTGTGCTATTTTTGTGTTGTGCTTTTTCAGTTGTTGTTTGAAATATCTAAATGAGAACCGGTAAGTATGTGAAATGTGTTTAGTGTAATCTTGTTTGTAGGTAACAAGTGAGATATGATTTATAGGAAACATTTAAATTCATTTTTAGGAAGTAAAAGCGAAATGATATCACGTAAAGTGGTTAATAGGTTTAAAAAATCAACGGATGACCCTATTGAGTTTTCTGATAGTGAAGAAGCGAGCGTATTAGGTGACTTTGTTTGTGTATATTTATCTGATGTATAATGATATTTCTTAAAGTACACATTACTATTTTCCTATTGTTAATATGTCAGAAGTTTGTATATTTACATACAATAAATTGAATCAGGCGTTAAGATGGCTAATGGAAAAACAGATTGCAAGGTCCCGTTTACAGATGGAGCAAGAAGAGGCTTTAAAGATTGATTAAAATTCTTGTCTGTGTACAGAAATGTTGTACCAAGGAAAAAGAAGGGTAAGAATGATATTACAAACGATGGCAGGTATGTATTGGATGACATTTATGTTGTAAAGTTTGTTCGATTATTTTTAGTATAACATGTAACTATCTTCGTAGGGTGTTAACAGCGAGGAAAGGAAGTCTGGTCTTTTAAAACGGCGGGATCAAAACGAAACAGATGAAGTTGCAAACTCAAACGCGTAAGAAACATTAAATAGGTGTACATGAGACACTTGTATGTCTGTATGATAGATAACTGTACACTAGCGTGCTGGTCTCTTGTCTGATTATTGGGTTGTATAATGTACTGTTGTACACATGTGAACATAATGGTGTATAGTGTACATTGTTTGTACACTGGTGGACATATACAATGTACATTTGTGTATGGATTGTATTTGTTAAACGGTGTGCATGCTGATTTACACATCATTAATACGATCATGTACTTTCATATATAATGTGCAGGCAAACGGTGTTCTTAACAGAGTTTGGGATAGGTCTAATGTACTTTCAAATGAAAGATTTCTTCAAGAGGACGACACCATACAAAGTGGTAACTATCCATATAATTTATAAATATTTATATCGTAAGGTTTGTTAACAAACTTTTTATTTTATTTTATACGCGGAAAGCCATTTTCACAAAGTACTTGAAATTAGTTAATCATCCGAAAGCTTGGGAATTTGAAGGAGCAATGCCGAATAGGTTGGAAACCGAATGGCGACAGTTGCTAATTCTATTGAATGTGGTGTGTTCTCCATGCGTCACATGGAGACTTGGTTTGGAGAAACGAAAGAAAAATGGGATAGTGGGTTTCCGCTTGCACACACTCCAAAAAACATGTGTTTGACACGTCTTAGAAAAAAGTATGATGTGAAGATAGTGTGCTTCTATGCTAACACGCTCCATATCGTGTAGTGGGTGAAACGATTGCCTACAACCTTGCGAATAGGCTTTACGTTTAGTACATTCCATGGTAGACTTTAATATGTTTATGAAACTTGTTTATGATGACAGTTAATGTTGGTGCGTTGTGGTTATTTTTATTTTGTGATGAAATTGACCAGGTTTTGTGTTCGTAAGTTTTTTTGGGATTGTGTTAATATTGGTGACACTATGTGCGATGTATTAGTAATGCAATGATAAATATACACCAGTGTAAAGATGTTAATACACAAGTGTATTTACGAACACACACAAATGTATTTTTGAGTATACACGAGTGTGTCGATGTAGATATACTAATATAAGCATAGTAATACAATTTTGTATAGAGAGGATTAAAAAATTGTTTAAATGTTCAAGTTTCATTGAATAAAAAAATGCGTAACTTATAGCTTTAAAACTTTTATGTTTGAATGGCATTTTGGGGAAACGATATTAACGAAATAAGGTTGACCATTGTATCCTTTAGGTTTGTTGGCTTTAGAGCACAAAACATATCGCAAAATGGTAATTTTTTGTCGCCAACTTTTTCTTTCTTTGAGGTACCCAAACGTGTACAAAGTCCTGCTAGTTGTGCATATTCCTCATACATTGCAATTGCTACTTCTATTGAACTAAATCTCGCGTTGAAAACTGGTTTGAAACCGGGTGGCACAACTGCGTCCGATACCTACTCCCTTGTGTCACACCCCGACCCGCAGCGGAATAAGAGTCGGGGCATAATTGGGTTATCACCAAAGCTCATGATATTTACTAATATGTTTCATATTTATTAAAGTCAAAATTACATTCCCAATAATCCAAACATGTTCATACAAATACAAAGAAAAATAACCAACTAAACAATTCCAAGCTCTAAATCATTTAATTCTTCTAGGCCAATCCTATGTGTTTCTTGCTGCAGCTGGTTCACCTGTATCATGTGTAAAAATGGGGGTTTTTGGGTCAACATAAGTTGGCGAGTGAACCTTGTTAGATAAACATTTATTATTGATTTTCTTGTTAGTTTATCAATGAAAAATTGTGCAATAATCATAAGTGAGCAAATTTAAATAATCAAACAGTAGCAATAACAATCACAAACTATAACATACAATAACATACCAACATCATACAATAAATAACATGAATGTAACTGTGCGATCAAGGCTCAATCAAACGGAGCCGATCGTATTGCATGTACTGAAAATGATAAATGTCTGTGCGATCAAGGCTCAATCAAACGGAGCCGATCGTATGTTGGCACGCCAGGTTCACGCTCATAATGTAATGGGGAACATGCTCAACGCTCATAATGTAATGGGGAGCGGCGGCCTATGAAATTGCATGTACTGAAAATAATAAATTAAATCTAACAATAATCACACAAACAATTGAAACAAACTGAATACACATTTGTTCATGATATGATGTATGCACAATGATTTAAGTATAATAAGTGGCAAGACACATGATACACCCAAAAAACGTGATTAAAAGGGGGAATTTGTAAAGATTCACTCACATTGGGTGCGTTGGATTGGAGATGGTGAGATGCGCACGAGTTGGAAGAGCTGAACAACGAGAATTACTAACCTAAATAAATAACGGAAAATATAGTAAATGAGTGGATTTTATTAAGGATTTTAATGGAATTTTTAGATATATTTTTGTGAGTTTAAGGCTATTTCCTATCTTTAAAAACATTATTTTTAAGTATTTTTAATTGATTTTTAAATTAAATTAAATAATTAAAAATATAAAAATATGTTGACTTTTTTCATTGACCGTTGACCGTTTGACTTGTTGACCGGTTTTATTGTGTAATTGTATGCGCCGGGTGAGTCTCGAACCCGAGACCTCCCGTACGCGTGCACGCAGCTCTACCAACTGAGCTACGTGTCTAACCCGAAATAATTCTGTTTTTAATTATACTTATATATTAACTCAGCTTATTCAAAATTCTTTTATTTTCAAAAACATTTTAAATCATCGAACCGGTGCCATGTACAGGTCTCGAACCCGGGACCTGTGCTTTAACGCTACACACAGTCCACCGCTGGACTGTGTGTCTAACTTGGTTAATATACAGATTTTTATTATATTTAACAACTAACGTAAGTTAACCCGGTTCAGTTAGAAAAATAAAACGTTTTTTATTACAGAGAGGGTGCGTGTATCAGGGATCGAACTCGCGGCGTGTGCGTATTATTTGCACACAGTCCACCGCTGGACTGTGTGTCTAACCCGAGATAATATCCAGATTTTATTAAACTTATAATCAAACTATCATCGTCTTCTTCATTTCAAAATACAGACTGCGATTACACCATTATATCTTGTTTAATTCGATTGATAAACATTGTACAGACTAATATGAAGAGACGATATTTAGAAGTAAACATACCGGTGAACGATTTATTTCGGAATTCCGGCAAGGCGTCGGCTCTGTTTTTATGAACTTCAACTGAGCAAGCAAATTAACCGTTTTGATTAGCTAATCGTGGAATTGAAGTGCTAAACAAACGTTAACAGAGTGTTTGAATGTCCTTACCATTTCACAGATGAAAATAAGGATTTCCAGAAGTTTTCCGGCGAACTGGAATTATCCGATAACAGCGTCTGAATTTGATTTCAATTGAAAGGTCTGAGTTAAAAATAGCTTAACAATTGTTAGACCACGACGGTATTGAAAGACTTACCGTTTTATATGGAGAATACGGTTTTCCGGCGACTTGCAGAAACTTTCCGGCGAGTAAAATTTGATTCTCCGGCGGACTGAAACTTGAGCGAAAATGTAATTGAAAGTCTGTAGATTATGTTTGAGTCATGAAGGAGTACAAAGATGGAAGTAAAACTGGAATTGAAGATTTTCGGTTATAAAAACCGATCCACTTCTAGAATTCAAGTTCATTCAAAGCAACTTGATTGAAAACGTCGGTATATCGGTTATACTCAGTGAACCGCGAGTATTCAGATCGTCTTTGAGCGTTTGATAACCGATTTCAGTTACAGTTGGCGTAACCGGTTGATTTATGTTTGTAGATAAGATTTATTTGTTTTCTAGAGTTGACAGAAAACAACAAGTGGCGGAGTGGTTATGCGTGTGAGTGTTAAGTCTTTGGAGTTCACAACCCGGCTGACCCGGGTTTGAGTCCCGGCAGCCTCATTTTATTTTTATTTATTTTATTTTTACTTTTTATCAATTATAATTTTTATAGTTTAGTTTGTTTATTAATTATGTATCATTAAAAATCAAAATAGCCATAAATACGCAACGTGACATTTATAACTTGATATTCGATTACAAAATGGAGCGGGTTTGGAAACCCGTTTTTGACAAATGTTACAGTATCCCCTACTTTTAGGAATTTCGTCCCGAAATTTAAGTAGTAGTAGTAGGAAAAAAAGTGCGGGTATTTTTCTCGCATCGAGTCTTCACGTTCCCAAGTAAACTCAGGTCCCCGTTTCGACTCCCAGCGTACCCTAACAATTGGAATGCGACTTCGTCGAAGACGTTTTTCTCTGAAATCCATGATCTCTACAGGTCTTTCAATAAAATGCATAGATTCATCAATCTGAATATCTTCCAGAGGAATGTGGAGGTTTTCATCAGCGAGGCACTTCTTCAAGTTTGATACGTGGAATGTGGGATGAATCCTGTTGAGTTCTTCCGGTAGATCAAGCTTGTATGCTACAGGTCCTACTCTTTCAAGTATCTTGAAAGGTCCTACGTAGCGTGGTGCTAGCTTGCCTTTTTGACCAAAACGAACTACTCCCTTCCACGGTGATACTTTTAAAAGTACATGATCACCAATATTAAACTCCAAAGGCTTCCGTCGTTTATCTGCATAACTCTTTTGACGACTTTGAGCCGCTAGAAGATTGTTTCGAATTTGATGGACCTTGTCTGTGGTTTCTTGAATCAATTCTGGACCAGTGATTTGAGCTTCCCCAATTTCGTGCCAACATACTGGAGATCGGCACTTACGACCATATAAGGCTTCAAAAGGTGCCATGCCGATACTTGAATGATAACTGTTGTTGTACGAAAATTCAACTAATGGTAGATGAGCGTCCCAATTTCCCTTGAAGTCTATAACACATGCTCGAAGCATATCTTCAAGAGTTTGAATGGTGCGTTCAGATTGACCATCTGTTTGAGGATGATAGGCGGTACTGAGATCTAATCGCGTACCCAAAGCGGCTTGTACTGCTTGCCATGTTCGGGAAGTGAAACGACCATCACGATCAGAAATAATTCTTAACGGTACACCATGTCGGCTTACGATTTCGCTGATATAAACACGAGCTAGCTTTTCGTTCTTGAAATCTTCACGGATAGGAATAAAGTGAGCTGATTTTGTAAGTCGGTCAATGATTACCCATATAGTGTCATACCCACCAGAAGTGCGAGGTAACCCGGTAATGAAGTCCATGGTTATGTTTTCCCACTTCCATACAGGTATTTCAGGTTGGACCAGAAGTCCTGAGGGTCTTTGATGTTCAGCTTATATTTTGGAACATGAAAGGCACTTGGAAACAAAATCATCAATATCCTTTTTCATTCCAGGCCACCAGTAGGTGTATCGAAGGTCTTGATACCTCTTGTCGGCTCCTGGGTGTATAGAATATCGTGTTTTGTGCGCCACATTCATAAGAAAATCACGAAGGTTATTGTGATCAGGAATCCATAAGCGATCTAGACAGTATAGAATACAGTCGGATTTAGTTTCAAATTTTTTTTTTAGTTTAGCTCCACAAGACGGCTCCTTGCGTACGTCTCTTTTCTGTTACTGAAACATGCTGGGCTTCTCGGATTTGATCTTTGATGTCGCTTACGATTTTATGCATAATAGTTTTGAGGGAACTGATACGTTTGTATTGGTAAGGTATGTATCATAAAACAAAAACTTCAACCATAACGATATTTAAACCTACACGGAACTTTTCATAACCTCCTGGTAATGCTTTTGATCCTTTGCCAAGAATACTTATATATAGGAAGTACCAGCGGCGTATCCACCATATTCTTGTCAAATTTTCGTTAGCTTTATCAGTAAATCATGATCAGTTCTATGTGACTCTAAAACATAAACAACACAACGAACAAAACTTGAGTCTCAATTCTGAAATGATACATGACTAAATGATGACAATACCTCTCTCGTTGGTTATGATGAAGGGGTCAGTCTATGTAAAAGTGTGACACAACCCAACTTCTTTAAATGATGAGATTGAGATACGTAGAGATGTATGATGATATGAATGTTAAATCAATGAGTATAGAACAAAACTGTAATATCAAATCGCATTAAAATTCTTGGATACATAATTTCCAAATTTTATAACTAGGATACGGAAAGATTGAGATAACATAAAGAAAACATTAAAACTAGACGATTGAGTTGAGTCTTGATTCTTGGTGAGGAAAAACTAGTTGGGTGATTCGTTTGGGCCGTTATTATTTTCAACAGTATTGGCGTTGATGTTATAAGCTCTTCCTCTTGCAGGTGGTGGAGCTTGGTTAGCTTGATTCACCGGATTTGCTTGAGCTTGGGCATGAATGATGTTCACCAAACGTGGACAAGTGTTTCTAAAGTGGTTTGGGTCTCCACAGTTGTAACAAGCCCGCATAGATTGCACCATGGGATAGTTGGGTTGGTAGTATGATTGGGCTAAATGTTGGGTAGGTGGTAGTAGTAGGGGTTGTTGGGCTTGACCCATTATTTGTTGGTGTGTTTGGGTTAAAGGTTGGTGGCGGTTCGTTCGCTGAGGTATGCGACAGGTTTGAACAGTATGGCATGCGCGACCACAGCCAGTGCAATGTTGGCAGGGATGATCAGGAAGTGATGGTATTGGCAACGGTTGCATTTTGGTAATGGGCCGGATTATGGCTTTTTATATGGTGCAGGTGAAGGGGTAACTTGAGTGATGGGTGCAGCAGGGATAGGGAAATTTGCTTGTGTGACAGCAAAGTTTCTTGTGTTTCGATTCCTTTTACCAGTAAACTTCGAAGAGGAACCTGAATGGTTTGAAGTTTGAGCCTCGATGGGGGCTTTCTTTTTCTCCTCTTTGAATTTACCGTTTCGAATGCGATTTTCGGTGAGTTCGGTAGCTAGTTCCATCGCGGCTTCAAGTGTCGCAGGCGAAGTGCTTAGAACCGAGTCTTGAATTTTTGAGGGGAGACCTCGAATATAGTGTTCAACCAAGCGGTACACTGGTGTAAACAAGTTGGGGATCATTTGGTTCAACTCTAGAAACCTTTTATTGTAGGAAGTATGATCTCCTTCCTTTTGTTTTAACGAGTGGAATTCATCTTCCAACTTCTTGATTTCGCTTCTTGGACAAAAGCGCCTTGTCATTATTTCCCTTAACTCTTCCCATGTTAAGGCCATAGCATTCGACTCCTCTCTTACCCTTCTCTGTGTTCCACCAGGTCAGGGCTACTCCAAATAGTCTCCCGGTTGAGTAACGTACCTTGCGATCCTCGGGACAATCGCAATTGAGGAAAGTGTTTTCCATTTCCTCCAACCAGTGGAGGAGAGCAGTGACACCTTCGGTCCCTTCAAATTTAGGAGGATCGCAAGACTTGAAATGTTTGTATGAGCACTTGCTGGTAGGAGGGTTGCCGATGTTCTGGTCATTTGTTGGGGAGGATTAGTGGGATTTGTGGCGAGAGCTTGTTGTACTTGAACCACAATGTCAGGAAGCACTGCGGCCATTTGTTTCGCGATTTGTGTGGCCAAGCGTTCGTGAGACCTTCCTGATTTTCTACCCCCTCGTTGTTGTCTAGACGGCATCTACAGGAACATACATAAGAATATTGTGAGTTTATGGAGTCTTTTTAGGTGTCATGTGTCTCAAAGAAAATGAAAATAACATAAATATCAATAATGCAACTACATCCATAGGATGTCTTGGGTTTGCTCATGTTGGGCCTCAAATGTTCCCCATACCTTCACCTGTATAGTCATGTGGGCCCCCATGACTATTGGCTTGGTAGGATTCACATTAGTATTGGCGATTTAACACTCGCATCACCCGAATGCAAACCACAAAATATGTTTACGAGATGTATGGTCGGAATGTGTCCAGGTGTAGACACAATGACAACTCAAAGTGGGGTTAGCTCACACGACGTTTGGTATAGCATGCTTTGGCCTAATAGGTACTTCGTACTCTCATCGTTAGTCCCCAGGTAGGCAAACTGGTCCTTTATTTTGGATTTATACGAATGCCAGCCTAGACAGGACGTTCCGACTACCGGTACTGGTACCCTTCCAGTTACTACATGCCCGTCATGAGAACTCACTTTGATGAGATTTGAAAATACAAAAATCATTGTAAAAGCAATCATGAAAATGATGTGGTGTGTGCTTTCATGGATATAATATGTTATGAGAATATGATTCATGATAGGCATTATATGATAATATATACTTATGAACATGCTTGCATAACATTGAATGTAACATTTAACATAAAACATATAAGCATCATGAAATTTGGCATGTAACACACAAAAATCTTAAAAATTTCTAAACAACTATAGTATAGGCTCTAAGGGTCTAATAACCTATCCTATATCCCTATAGTCATGGCTCTGATACCAATCTGTCACACCCCGACCCGCATCGGAATAAGAGTCGGGGCATAATTGGGTTATCACCAAAGCTCATGATATTTACTAATATGTTTCATATTTATTAAAGTCAAAATTACATTCCCAATAATCCAAACATGTTCATACAAATACAAAGAAAAATAACCAACTAAACAATTCCAAGCTCTAAATCATTTTATTCTTCTAGGCCAATCCTATGTGTTTCTTGCTGCAGCTGGTTCACCTGTATCATGTGTAAAAATGGGGGTTTTTGGGTCAACATAAGTTGGCGAGTGAACCTTGTTAGATAAACATTTATTATTGATTTTCTTGTTTGTTTATCAATGAAAAATTGTGCAAGAATCATAAGTGAGCAAATTTAAATAATCAAACAGTAGCAATAACAATCACAAACTATAACATACAATAACATACCAACATCATACAATAAATAACATGAATGTAACTGTGCGATCAAGGCTCAATCAAACGGAGCTGATCGTATTGCATGTACTGAAAATGATAAATGTCTGTGCGATCAAGGCTCAATCAAACGGAGCCGATCGTATGTTGGCACGCCAGGTTCACGCTCATAATGTAATGGGGAACATGCTCAACGCTCATAATGTAATGGGGAGCGGCGGCCTATGAAATTGCATGTACTGAAAATAATAAATTAAATCTAACAATAATCACACAAACAGTTGAAACAAACTGAATACACATTTGTTCATGATATGATGTATGCACAATGATTTAAGTATAATAAGTGGCAAGACACATGATACACCCAAAAAACGTGATTAAAACGGGGAATTTGTAAAGATTCACTCACATTGGGTGCGTTGGATTGGAGATGGTGAGATGCGCACGAGTTGGAAGAGCTGAACAACGAGAATTACTAACCTAAATAAATAACGGAAAATATAGTAAATGAGTGGATTTTATTAAGGATTTTAATGGAATTTTTAGATATATTTTTGTGAGTTTAAGGCTATTTCCTATCTTTAAAAACATTATTTTTAAGTATTTTTAATTGATTTTTAAATTAAATTAAATAATTAAAAATATAAAAATATGTTGACTTTTTTCATTGACCGTTGACCGTTTGACTTGTTGACCGGTTTTATTGTGTAATTGTATGCGCCGGGTGAGGCTCGAACCCGAGACCTCCCGTACGCGTGCACGCAGCTCTACCAACTGAGCTACGTGTCTAACCCGAAATAATTCTGTTTTTAATTATACTTATATATTAACTCAGCTTATTCAAAATTCTTTTATTTTCAAAAACATTTTAAATCATCGAACCGGTGCCATGTACAGGTCTCGAACCCGGGACCTGTGCTTTAACGCTACACACAGTCCACCGCTGGACTGTGTGTCTAACTTGGTTAATATACAGATTTTTATTATATTTAACAACTAACGTAAGTTAACCCGGTTCAGTTAGAAAAAAAAAACGTTTTTTATTATGGAGAGGGTGCGTGTATCAGGGATCGAACTCGCGGCGTGTGCGTATTATTTGCACACAGTCCACCGCTGGACTGTGTGTCTAACCCGAGATAATATCCAGATTTTATTAAACTTATAATCAAACTATCATCGTCTTCTTCATTTCAAAATACAGACTGCGATTACACCATTATATCTTGTTTAATTCGATTGATAAACATTGTACAGACCAATATGAAGAGACGATATTTAGAAGTAAACATACCGGTGAACGATTTATTTCGGAATTCCGGCAAGGCGTCGGCTCTGTTTTTATGAACTTCAACTGAGCAAGCAAATTAACCGTTTTGATTAGCTAATCGTGGAATTGAAGTGCTAAACAAACGTTAACAGAGTGTTTGAATGTCCTTACCATTTCACAGATGAAAATAAGGATTTCCAGAAGTTTTCCGGCGAACTGGAATTATCCGATAACAGCGTCTGAATTTGATTTCAATTGAAAGGTCTGAGTTAAAAATAGCTTAACAATTGTTAGACCACGACGGTATTGAAAGACTTACCGTTTTATATGGAGAATACGGTTTTCCGGCGACTTGCAGAAACTTTCCGGCGAGTAAAATTTGATTCCCGGCGGACTGAAACTTGAGCGAAAATGTAATTGAAAGTCTGTAGATTATGTTTGAGTCGTGAAGGAGTACAAAGATGGAAGTAAAACTGGAATTGAAGATTTTCGGTTATAAAAACCGATCCACTTCTAGAATTCAAGTTCATTCAAAGCAACTTGATTGAAAACGTCGGTATATCGGTTATACTCAGTGAACCGCGAGTATTCAGATCGTCTTTGAGCGTTTGATAACCGATTTCAGTTACAGTTGGCGTAACCGGTTGATTTATGTTTGTAGATAAGATTTATTTGTTTCCTAGAGTTGACAGAAAACAACAAGTGGCGGAGTGGTTATGCGTGTGAGTGTTAAGTCTTTGGAGTTCACAACCCGGCTGACCCGGGTTCGAGTCCCGGCAGCCTCATTTTATTTTTATTTATTTTATTTTTATTTATTTTATTTTTACTTTTTATCAATTATAATTTTTATAGTTTAGTTTGTTTATTAATTATGTATCATTAAAAATCAAAATAGCCATAAATACGCAACGTGACATTTATAACTTGATATTCGATTACAAAACGGAGCGGGTTTGGAAACCCGTTTTTGACAAATGTTACACCTTGGGAGTCTCGTATACGTTACTAGCAACCAACTTTGCACGCTAAGATGAAATAGAACATTAAAATACATGATGTATTATACAGGAATCAATATAATCATTATAACAAACATGATACGCATTTATTTGTAATCAATATATCCTTTAAAAAAATAAGATATCTACACTGAAAAGATAGGGGGTAGACAAACGTAGTAAGGATTATATATTTAATAACATACATAATCTATACATATGTGTACAACTGTGTACATGCAATATGCAAAAACAAACTACCTTATACATCTGATAACATACAGGATGTACACATGTGTACATCCCACTGAATACCTAAAAAAGCATGATTATATCGATAAATGTAATCAACATACATCTGTGTATTAAAAAATCAATAAATCGACAACAGCTATACAAAGTAATCCAAAAAACCAATAGATATAAGCATTGGCATGCACGCAACTGTTCAACCGAATCTTGTGGTTATGTGAATCGAAATAACGACACAAAATCAAAAGAATAAAAACCTGGACGATTTATTGTTTGTGCAGAACAGAACACGTTATTGATTTCTGGACTACGTAATGCCTCTTGGATATTTGATTCGTTGGTATTTGAGTTTTCCATCAGATGTTCGTGAAGATGATACTGTGATCAGATTATGTGTAATCACATGTCCTTTAGAAGTTCTTGATTATGATTTTTTCACAACATGATTATGGATAATCTTGTTAAATTGTTGAGGGAATCGGAGAGAAAAATAAAAGATATTTCTGAATTTCGTAAATATACGAATTGTAACTGATATGTAATCTTAAAAGAATAATTAATTAATAAAAAGTTAATTGTAAAATTACAATCCTATCCTTTTCATCATAAAAATAAATGAACGGTTAGGATTAGTTCACTCTGTTCACAACCAAGAGGGTTGTTCACTCATGATCCTAACCCTATATATATATATATATATATATATATATATATAGGTAGAGGATGATGTACAAAGTGCCCAAAGTGTGAGAAGTGTGAGAAATATTGCGGAGATGACATGTGTCCTCAATCTAAACTAATTCAAAAGGGTAAACAAGTAATTTTCTCATTGATTCAATTAATTGATAACCTTCCAGAACCGCCACCCTTCTATAACCGCCACCCATTGATTCAATAAATTGATAACCTTCAATAACTTGCATTCATGGTGTTTTAAACCTGCAGACCAGTATATGTTCTTCGTATGGTGTTTTAAACCTGCATCCATGGTGTTTTAAACTTGCAGTCTAGTATGTGTTCTTCGTATGTTGTTTTAAACCTGCATTTATGGTGTTTTAAACCTGCAGTCCAGTATGTGTTCTTCGTATGGTGTTTTAAACATGCATTCATGGTGTTTTAAACTAGAAGTCCAATATATGTTTTTCGTATGGTGTTTTAAACATGCATTCATGGTGTTTTAAACCTGCAGGCCAGTATGTGTTCTTCGTAATTTTTTTGTCTATATAAATATAAAATATGGTACTCATATTGAAGATACAAAAAAGCTCGTTAATATGGTGTAATTTATTTTTTAAAAAACGTTACGTATAAAAAGTTATTGACGTTCAAAAAAATGGGTGGAACTTGCATGTGCATTAAAGTTGATGACAGTTTCTTTATTTAAAAATACAACATAAAAAGATACTATTACCCATAATCTAGCCAAATTAGTCAAAAAAATAAAACATAATTTACATTTAAGACCTTCTTGATCTCAACCATTAACTACAAGATCTAAGAGTTTAAAACACTTCTTACACTTCTCACAAAACCACCATTTTCTACACTAACCCTACCCCCTCTCTCTTTCTCCCTCTCTCTCTCTCTCTCTATATATATATATATAGGATTAGGTTCATGAGTGAACAACATCCTTGTTTGTGAACAAAGTGAACTAATCATGGCTATTGATTTTGTAGATCTAGAATTTGGCTTTAATGGTAAGATTGTAATTATATTTTGTAACTTCCATGTATTTAATTGTATTTTTTCTCTTCATTTAATTAATTGATTTTTTATCTCTCTCTTGATTTCTCTTTCTAATTAAAAGAATATTTAATTATATTCTCTATACTTTTTTTCACTAATTACCTAACTTGATATTTGATAATTAAAAAAAATACAAACATTATCAAATATTGTTTCATCTTTATTTTTTTTAATATATTAAACCTAATTAAATTATATTTTTTAACATATGTGTATACAGGTCGGTATATACAAGACTAATACCCTGTGTATTATTACATCTTGTTTCCACAGGTTGGTATAAACCTGACTTATACACCTGTGTATTAATCAAGTATATATGTGTATACAAGACTTATACACATGTGTAATATTACAACTTGTTTTAACAGGTCGATATAAATCTGACTTATACACCTGTGTATAATTCAAGTACATATGTGTATATCAGACATACACACCTGTGTATTAGTACATAGAGAATGTAATTAAATATTTTTAATTATGTTTTATATGAAACAATATTTGATAATATTTGTATTTTAAAAAAAATATTCAGATATTAAGTTAGGTAATGGTGAAAGAAAAAAGTATAGAGAATAAAATTAAATATTATTTTAGTTGAAAAAATTAGGAGAGAGAAAAAAAGTAATTAACTAAATCGAAGTTACAAAAGATAATTACAATCTTGTCACTAAAGAAAAAAATCTGGATCTACAAAATCAATGGTTAGGATTAGTTCATTTTGTTCACTATTACAACTTTGTTCACTCATGAACCCTACCCTATATATATATATATGTATGTATATATATATATGCTAGCAGTTGGCTACAATGTCCAAATTTACTAAAAAGTGTAAAAAGTCATAAAACACCAAAATGTCAACCATAAAACACACACAAAAAGCCCACAAATAACAAAATGAGGATTACTCAAACATCATATATGTGGATTGTGTTTTGTATTTGGATGATAAGGCTCTAATTATCGAAAGACGGACATTATTGTGTTTTATTTAATTAGCATGTTGTGTTTTATATTCATAGTTATACGATTGCGTTTTTTTAAGTTTTCATGGACTATTATGGTTTGAATATAGTGTTTTCGTAATCTTCACTATGTTATTTGTGGGTTTTAAGTGGGTTTTATCATTTATGGCTAAAATTATAGTGTTTTATGACTTTTTACACTTTTCAGGAAACTTGGACTTTGTAGGCGAACCCCACCCTATGTGTGTGTGTGGAAACTTGGATATATAATCACCAACAAATCGTTAAGTTAAATGTTTTGTCTAAAACGTTAACATCTCATTGGTCTAAGCAAGATGGGTGAATAACTTGTCGAGTAGACACGTGTTTAGACCTTAGTGTCTTATGTGGTTTAGGACACTTGTAGGTCGGTTTCGTTGTCAGACATTTTATTTGCTAGCATTGTTGCACATATTACTAGGTGAGTTTTTACGACCCCCTTTTGCTTTAACGTTTTATAAATTGGGGAAAATACATGCTTGGTTACGGGGTATGGTAGTTCGGCATGGAATCCATCGTATCCACTAAAGTCCTTGTCTTAGTTTGTTTCTATAACCACTAGTCTGTCGAGATCACGGAATTTATTGGGATTGACACTCCCCGTTCTTGGTTGGTCGTAACCTGGCAGAGCGTAATTGTATCCTAGTTGTTTTACATCGTCGTGGTGTACGATGTACGAGGAAAAGTTTGGTTGTCATCGGGCTTATGTGGGCACATACGTCATTGTTCTTGCAAGGCAATAATTTGATCATGGTGTATTTCATGGGCTATGCATACTTGTTTTCAAATGATAAAGGTTTCATTTGTGTCATTTAAACCTGTGAACTCATCAACATTATGTTGATGTTTTAAGCATGTTTTTCAGATAAGTGAACAAGTTTTCACGAAGTTTTTGAATGTCTTGCATGCATCTAGAAGGTACCGTTTTATAGGATTTTCCTTATATTTCCCATTTGTGCATGGGATATATTATCAAATCTCAGGTCATGTTGAACTTGTCTTTGTTTGAAACATTTCTGAACAAGTTGTCTATTGTGGTTTGTCTAAACCTACACATGTTACATTTGGTTTGTAACTTTTAAACACTTGATATCGTATGATGTTTTTAATCATTTAAATGTTTGCTAATCGGATGCCATGAAAACATTTTGTTTCACGCCTCGTGTTTCCACCTTTGGCGTGGTGTGACCGTGCAACCACCAACCAAACCCCAATCTCTTGAACTCTCTCAACCGCTCTTCCCTCTTCATTCTCATCTGCCCTTCCCCAAAAATTGATCAAACAAATAACCACAAATCACCAAGTATTTTTTACCATCACACAAACAACTATTTTTGTCTCCACTGTCTCTCCTCTTGGGTCAACACCATCACCCCCTCCACGCGTCCACCAACACCAATACACCATTGTTGTATATGGGGTTGCCGACCCGTTAACTCGGGTCGACATATTAGTTTGGTCGTCATGATCTAGACCCGCCCCGACAAGAATACCCGCCCATGCATGTTTACTACATGGTCTCCTTGTTCTAGCTTTCAGAAGTTTAACTATTTCCTTTCAAGCGCTTTGTTTACACGTTTTTTTATGTTATATTATTTATGCACTTGTTTATAGGCTACAAGTAGGATTTCAAAGACATGATCTAGATCATTGGTAGTTATTTAGTTTCTATTTTCTTTTATCTTGTAATTGCATGTATTAAAACAAAAGACATGATGATATGCAAGTGAGTGTGAGTTTATGAAAAAATTTCTTTGGTTAATTTTCTTATTGGATTATGAGTTGATTAATTGTTTCTATGTTAGTTCAAGTTTGGTAAGTTGAATGGTGTTTTTGGAGTCTAAGGTTGGATTTAGTGGTGTACCTGTATCCTAATTCAAGTTTACTTTGCGCTAATCGTTTTCTTGTGCGGTGTTTCTGTATCACAAGAGACCATCAGATCCCATTTTATTTAGAAGTTTAAATTTCATAACAATTACCGAACCGTTTCCAATTAACCATCAATTAAACAAACAAGCCATTTAACATTGGGGAGAAAAAACCTTGGATGAAGTTTCCGAATTTCCTAGGTTTTTTATGTAGAAAGAGCTAGTTCAAAGAATTGTTATATTCGGTGGCGGAGCTTGAACGAAAACCCGGCATGGCCGGGCTCTTAAAATTCAAATCGGTGGGGCCGGGCTCTTAAAAATCCAATATTTTATACAAAAAAAATATGGAAATTTTTGGTAAAATTTAACACTATGAGCAAAAAACCGACGGGAGCTAGACTCTTAAAAATCAAATATTTTACACTACAAAGATATTTCTTTTTGAAATTTTCGGTAAAACTTAACATTACGAGCAAAAAAACCAGCGAGAGTTGGGGCACCCTCAGGCCCCCAAAAGCGCCGCCAGTGATTATATTTATTTCTTTTGACTTTTTAAGTTAACTTAGCTTTATAACTTTAAATTCTGGACTTTAAAGTTATCTGGAAACATTTGTTTTTGGCTTGTAGGAAAAAAAAGAAGGGTATTAACAGCCTAAAGTAGGAGATGAACGTTACGTGTTTAGGATTCTTTTTTTATGAAAGTCGTGTATCACAAATCAAAATATGTTTACTGTTTGAAAAAAAAACCATACATCACATGTGAAGAAGAAAAGATGTTGAAAACAAATTTGTAAAAACCATGAATGTAAATTTTTAAAAACAAATACGATGTAGATTTATCCGTGTAATTTAATCTCAAAAACATTTATTACACTAGGTATAAGTGAATAACTAAACTCCACTCATATCTTTCTGCTAGTTTCTTGATTTGCTATATACGATCTGAGGCACATTTTTATTCATTCAAAATCTTTTCTTCTTCACATCATCTTCATGCCATATCGTATCTATGAGCGGATACTCATTCGCGTAGCAAGAAGTTGTGACATGATGTTAAAGAAACACAAACTGCAAAACACCATCATCATCACCATCACCCAACATACTTTTACAATGATCACAACGTAACCCACCTTTGTCATTGCTCATCATCACGAAAATCATCAAGGGAATCACCATATTCCTCATTGCTAGCACTGTCAAAAAGTTCAGTATCACCCTCACGCGGATCTTCGTTAACTTCATCCTCAATGACAAAATCAGAAGTCGCATCTTCTTCATCCAAATCCTCATCATCGTCGTCCTCATCCTCATCATCATCGTCATCGTATTCATCATCATCGTCGTCAAAATCATCATCGTCCACAGTATCACTCTGATTACTGGAAGTATCATCATCATTGTACTCATTGGAGTAATACTCGTCATCAGAATCGGAATCAAGATAAGGAAAGAAACGAAAACGGCGAGGCTCAAAAACCTTGTACAGAATCAATAACAGCAAAAGGAATCAGAGCATATAATTTTTATCTTTATAGTTATCATATGCTAATGTTTTATCGACAAATTTAATATAGGAAGCATACCTTATCAATCCTTGCAGGAAGAGTTGCCTTTTGTATTGCAGTGGGTGTCCAAATCTTTATATCACGTTCAATCCCACTGCTAGCAAGCATGGTTATATGCGGGTGGGGTTCGATACAGTTAACCATTTGCTTATCTGCTTCCATAACGCGAAGAAGCTCCGAATCACTTTTCCTCCAAATAAACATCCGCCCGCAATCAGACCCACTCACAACATACTCACATTTAGGTCCAAAAAAGTTAACACCCTTCACCGTCACACAGTTTCTGTGCCCCTTGTAGACTTTAATACCAACGTCATCTTCAATTTCCATCTCGGAATCAGAACCCATAGAATTAGCAAAAATTGCATTTACGTCACTCCCCAAACCCGTGCCTTTTGGGAAAAGATAAATGTGTTCATCACAGTAGGATACAGCAAGTTCACTCTGATCTGAGAATGCTAATCCTGTTATCCCCAAGTTCTCGTCACCGATTAAATGTTTGGGGCAAAAATAATCAGCTGGTTTACCAAAAGCAGCTGAACCGTCCCATTTATATCGACGGATATCGTATAGTCTAGTAAACTCGTCTGAGCCAGCAATCGCAAACAAATTAGGGTTTCTTGGATCAATAGCTATAGAGTTTAGATTAACAACTCCTACAAAACTTCTATCGGGCACTGGCCGGCAACTAAAAAGTTCTGTAGCCATTCCTGTCCTTAGATCAAACTGAAAAAGAATAAACAAGAGCACACGTTGAAGCAGTTAAATTATAGAAATACAAAATATCATGTAAGCAAAAGGATCATGACTTACATGTTGGACTAAACCATCCTCACCACACGTATAAAAGATGTGTGGGCTTCCGGGTTCACTGGCGAGTTTGTGAGCTCTTCCTTGATGTTTTGCAAGCAATTTTGTCTCTACTTCGCCACATTCTGGGATCATAGCATGCCTTACCTAGATTGGAAAATAACGTCAATACATATATTCCCGTTAAATTTTGATTTGAATATATCTTTTAACAAAGAACCCGAAAAATACCTGGCCATCAGCAGCACAAGTAACAATGCTTCTATCATCAGTACCAGGCATGATCTTTGCTTGAAAGATGTTATTACCATGGCCTGAATGAAAGGAGAGTTTAACGTTCCCAGTCTCCCAATCCCAAAGTACAACTTTTCTGTCATCAGAACCCGACACCAAAACGTCTCCATCTGGATTAAAGCTGACGGTGTTCACACATCCTTTGTGTTTATTTAGCTTCTTCAGAAGTTCAAATCTCAACACTAGATCCTACCAAAAAAACAAAACAATTCTATAACTGTCATCAAAATCAGAAGTTACAACTAAACACCATCAGTTTCCTGTCAATATATGTCTCAATTTTTTATGTAACAATGTAAAATTCCAAAAACAATCAAAGAAACACTATAAGACCATCCACAATAAAGGGACCGAAATACACTAAAAAGCGTGCCTAGTCAACCGCCACATCAGAAAAACACTCATTCATCAAAAACACTTAAAAACATTGACAGATCATCACCACCCTTTCATTTTTAACCACTAAGGGGGAAGGGAGTGGGCGGTAAAAACTGATCGGCAAAGTAGTTTGCCGCGCGGTAACACCGCCGCCAACTACTTTTGCCGATCGGTAAAGTAGGGAACCGGTGGTGGTGGTGGTGGTGGAGGTGATCGTGATGGAGGTGGAGCGGTGGAGGTGACTGTGGTGGTACCAGGAAGTGTGGCGGTGGAGGTGACTGTGGTGAAGGAGGTGATGGGTATTTGTGGTGGAGGGTAGGAAAAAAATAAAAAATAAAAAAAAAAGGTTTGCCACTTTCAAGTGTTTAACCATTGCCAACACTTTTCAGCAAAGTTTAAACTTTTTACCCTCTCTGACGTTGCACCATCTGATTGGTTGATTTTGAAGTTTGCCACTTTCAAGTGTTTAACCACTCCCTTCACCCTAATATCTCTCTCTCTCTCTCTCTCTCTCTCTCTCTCTCTATAATTAAAACGTACAGTGCCCCCCACCTCAATCCGTTTTTCCTTGTTCTTGGCCAAGAACTACAACCCAAAAATCGTACCAAAACCGAGCTACACAATAGTAAAACCCGATGACGTGCGTTTATAAATGCTAAAAACAAGAAAATATCATCCTAATGTGGATAGGTTGTCCAACTCGCTCGCGGCTCGCTTGGAAATACTCGTTTGATTTCCTACTCGACTGTAAACGAGCCGAGCGGCTCGGTTCGGTTTGTAAATGAGCCAAGCACAAGCAAAGGTCCGCTCAGCTCGGAAAAATGTTCGCTCAGTTGTAAACGAACTGATCGCCTCGGTTCGGTTCGTAAACAAGCCAAACACGAGCAAAGGTCCGCTCGGTTCGGCTTGGCTCTTGAACAGCCCTAGTTAAGAACACTACGATAATTGTAAGAAAACATTCACAATTTCCTGTAAATAACAAATTAACAACAAACTGTGCCCTAGAATATAACTTCAATTAACCCTAACAATTATATACACAACAAATCAATTGATAAAATAAAACATTAATCAATCTGTACATGAACAAAATACCTCAGATGCAGCAAGGCGGTTGGCAAACTTCCGGCAAGAAATACGGCCGACTTCACGGCGGCAAATATCGGCAACTGCCGTATCAATGTTCGTGCGGTTCCGTTTTTTCGTCATCCTGATCGAACAATAACACGATTACATAAACAACTAATTGTATAATCGAATCAAATACGTATAAGAATGATTGATGAATGTATCTATTAACGGAATGCATAGGAACCCTAGGGAATCAACAAATATAAATTGATTGACGGATGAGTTGAAATGTAAAATTAATGAATGGAGTGTTGGAGAATGATACCTAGAAGCAGAAGGAATAATGTTGGAGTTGTTGATTTTGGATTCAAGAGGAGAGGTGTTTAATGTTGATCATTTATTTATGTTGGCCTTTCGTTGTAGGTCAAGGACTCAAGGACCGGAATTTTTTATTTTTTGATTGGGAAATCACTAAATTTGCATATTTTTTTTAACTTTTCAGAGGATATATTGCTGTTATATGCTTTTACTAGAGTGACGTGCTAACCTACAACACCATTAACACATCCCTACAATATACCGACGACTATTTAAAGATGTCTCGAGCTAAGACTAGCTTGAGTTTGACTCGGTTTTATATTGAGCAGCAACATATTTACTCTTAAGGTACTGTGGGCATAGATCCACCGTCCAGACTCCAGCCCACGTAGCCATACACATCTTTTTCAGTGTCAAGTTACATGAACGAAAATAGAATTTTGGCGGGTGATCGAAGGAGATGATGGATATTTTGGTTATTTTGCTAATATAAAAAGTTTAAATTTGTGGTTATAATCAACCTGTAGTCAACATCAGATTTTCTTGTCAAATGTTTAATTTAAGATATAAATTGGAAATGCTTGATATTGATGGTTTAAAAATTTTCTTTTATTTAACTAGAGATTTTAGTTTCTATGAATTTTACCTTTATTATTAGATTTAGTTTAAAAGCTCTGTAGATTTTAACCTTATTTCTTTACTTGACATCAGTTAAAAAATGATATTATTATATACATATACATATATTGACCCTGTTAAAATAATATTATTATAATATATATATATATATATATATATATATATATATATATATATATATATTTTGACTCTCACCACTCAAATTACCTAATATAGAGCGGTTAAGTAAATAACTATGAGTAGTTTTAAAACATCATTAAATAGATAAGTATGATTTTGTTTTCACCCAATCCATTTTGACCTGACTTATTTTGACCGTTTTCTTTTAACACAATTGAATTAGGCCCCATGTTAAAAAAAATTATGGATCCAACACTAATCTCAAGCTGGCTCGAGTCGACGACCTATTATTGCCAAAAGACTAAAGTAAAACTTATTTAGCCAAATGACAGAAGATGTAAAGTAAAACTTTGTAAGGGTTTAACTTGCATTTATGTATAAAAAAATTCAAAAAAAAAACTTGTACTGCATATGTGCTTTATATGTATGTGTTGCACACGTGCATTATATGCTTAGAATTAGCATTTGAGTTTAGTTTAGGTTTTAGAGTTAGGATTTTTGGAGGTTTAGGATTAGGTTTTTGGATGTGGGGGAGAGGGGTGCGGGGGGGGGGGGGGGGTTAGGTTTTTGAGCAGTTCGGGTGGGGGTTTAGGTTTTTTTGGTTTTCTTTTTTTTTTAATTTTTTTTTTTGGGGGGGGGGGGTGGTGGTTAGGTTTTTGGGGGTGTCAGTGGGGGTGGTTTAGACTTTTTCGTATTAGTGCACATGTGCAGTATAACTTCTTTTTTTTTTAAATTGGTTTTTTATATATTAAATATATCGAATTTTACTTAAAAAATTCAAAAAAAAAATATATATAAAAATTTGCTATGTTTTTTAGGCTTTTTTTAATTAGTTTTTTTGTTTTCTCATTTAAACTAGTTTTTTCATGATCCATCCCCTATATATATATATATATATATATATATATAATGATTGAGTAAAATTAGAACCAACTTGAGTTGTGAGAACCGTAGGAACCAATATTACCCTTTGATCAAATATGTTTTGATAGATGAAATTAAAAGACAATAAGTTAGAGTAATGATTGTTCTTTAATTAATGAGGTTTTTGTTTTTAGTGAGATAAAGACTAATTGGTCTTTTTACTATAACCATTAATGAGTGGTTTCATTAATGATTGTGTTTAATTAATAAAATTGTTCTTTAATAAAAAAAATTTAAAAACTTGAGGTAAATGTTTACATTGCAAATACATCACCAGAAAATGAAAAAAAAAACAAACTTAAATAAATAAAGCGAAGTCGTCGTTAGTAACTGATAGTTTGCACCTCCATCGTCTGAGATCTGCACGGATACCACACAAAATATGTAAAAATCCCAAATTATTATTCTACAAAAAATTTCAATATCATTTACTCCAAAATATTGCGTTTACATTCACAAAAGTGACATTTATATGTAACACCCAAAACTCGAATTTATGATTTGATAGAATGCTTTCTTATTGAGGGTATGAAATGTACTAAATAAGTTATTTAACTTAGTTAAAAATATAAGAATTAAGTATAAGTGAAATGGTGGTGTTGATGGTAAATAACCAAGGACTCAAAAGTAGGGGGACCAAAAGTGAAAGGTGGGAAACTTAATAAAATTCTGCATTTTATTATGGATGTATGTATATGTCTCGACATATACACATACATATGAAGAAAGAAGGGGTTCTTCCCCAAATACCCCATGAATTGAAGAAATTGATGGTGAAACGAACCTTGCGGAGGAACCCTTAGGTTTTCGGGGCATTGGATTCTCACCAATGTTTGCGTTTCTCAAGCTGACATTCTCGCTTCCGCTTCGTCCACTACACAATATGTCTATAATACACAATATGTCCACACATATATGATATATATGTCTGGAACATATTTGTGCAATGCTGGGCCGGATACTCTCTTCAGATTGAGCCCAAATTTTTGTGGACCTGACCCATTGAATTATGACTATATTCGCTATTCTGATATTCTTGGAAGCTAATCTCTTGCATGAATGAAGATTCTTCACCATCTAGCCTTAATAAACTTATAGTAAGTTGTAATTTATAATTTGGTGATCTTGTATGAAGTGGGTTTATGCTTAATCCACGAAATTGTATGAAATTAATCATGTATATGTGTTAGGATCACCATATAGAACATGAACTATGCAAGATTCTAAGTAATTTGATGTTTTGGGATAAAACCCACTTGTGCTAGTAAGGATGGTGAGATGAATGAATTACCATGTCCAATTCTTGTATAATTTTGATATATGATGTGGAATATGTTCGATTTTTATTAGTTAGATTGAGTATGGTTTGAAAATAATGTGATTTTGTGTTATTGTTAATGACTGAAAGCAAGATTGTAGAAGATGATCATGATATGGTTGTACTTTGTGCATTAAATGCTGTATGCACACAAAGTGTTTGATGAAATGCTTGAATTATTAGCTAATGCACACATACATTTAAGCATGTGCAGTTTCAAAGTGGTTCATGTTCTATGTAGAAATTTGTGAGAATTATGTTATCATATGATCTCTAACATGTTTATGATTCTTAGCATAAACTATGAACATGAATTGATGATTTAAAGTTGAGTTTTGGTTCATAATTCCAAAGATTAACAAAGCTGATTGGAAGTAATTATTGTTGCGCACCTGTTTTGAAAAATTCATATAAAATCAACCGTAGCTCGGTTTAAGGCATATCATATATGGTTGGAAAGCTATCAGAGCGTATTACATTTTGTATGTGTACATATTGAGCTAATTCAGATCGTATAGAGGCGAAAATGGGCGAGAAAAACTGTTGTACGAATGTGCAGCAGTGAAAAGAATGTGTATAATGAACTTAACATGAATCATTGTCCATACGCCAGTTGCATAAACACTAAATGCTGTTTTGGATGAGTGATTAGGATTGTTAAGGTGTGTTTAAAGTGTCTATATGCATGAAAATTGATTGTGCAAGTATTTTCTTAAATGGGTCGAATGGGTTGACTATATAGTCAATAAGCTAGTAGAAAAGTATGTGGATTATTATCAATATATCTGAATTGCTTGTATAACCACAAGGTATAGTCTAATGCTTAAAGGAATGAACTTGTTTCCAAGCTAGGTATGGCAAAGCTTGGAAGACAACATGGCAAACAAGTGGAAATGGTGACGACTTTCCTACGGGCAAAGGTAAGTGATTTCCGAAATCACTTTTTAATATTTAAAAGGAATTGTTATATGTTAATTATTGAGAGCCATGTAGGAATGTAAAATCAGTGGAAGTAACTAAGATAAGTTTGACGGTATTGGATTGATGGTGGTCAACTAAGGCAGAAATTGTATGATAAAATCCAAACGGGGCATATCTAAGAAGTAAGATTATCGCTTAAATGATAGAATTAAAAGCATGTGTGGGCTTATGTAAATGTTTAATTTATTGTTAAAATGGGACTATGATAGTGTAAGGAGAAACGGGACCTCGTTTAGATGTTACATGTTTAATTTGAAGTGATTTGGAATAGGCATGATCAAGCGAGACTCGAAACGGGTTAAATAAACTCCAAACACAAAAACAGCAGCAGTCTACGACAGCTGGCCGTAGCTTACGGCAGATGATTGAAGTTTTGGCAGAAGGTGGTTGTTGTAAGCTACGGCAGGCATGCCGTAGCTTACAGTGGGTTTAGCCAACATTCTAATAGATGTTGTTTCCTGTATCTGGCTGATTCTGGTTCCGTCCTGGTACCCCGTAAGATGTTTTTAAAGCTCTTAAGTGACGTTAGACCTGTAAAACTTAAGTACATGTGAAAGTATGAGTCTTGAAATATGCATAATGATCGTGGTTTCGTATGTGGGTGCCATATACCCAATTATGTAAGTGTATGAATAAAACTCGGATTGAGCAAATGTGTTATAGGCATGAAAGGATTAACTTATTTACATGTGTGATTATTGATGAATGGTGAGTGTATGATTTAAGTACGGTAATTGAGTGTGAACAAGTGATGTGACTTGCATGTATGTATTTAGGTATAGAGTCGCAGTGGGTACATGTCATGCATATTTGTATGTGAGACGTTTGTATGTGATAGGTATGTATGTATGTATGTATGTATGTATGTATGTATGTATGTATATATGTATGTATGTATATGGATACATGCATGTGTAAACATGGGTTATAACTTATTGAATGTAGATCAGTGATATGTGCTTATGCGAAGTTGTAGGTCTTAATATGTTGAGATTATGTCTTGCTAGCCGTATTACCATTGAGAATGAAACAGGAACGCAAGTATGTAAGGTTGGGCTTTCGAAGGTGCGAGGCCCGGTGTAAAGAACAAAACTAGAAGGATATAATTATGGAGTAGTCGCTATGTAGTTATTGATTATTTATATATTCATATAATTATGTATGATGTCACCCCTTACTAACAAGTTGGTTATGTATATGGTGGCCGCAGGTTAGTCAGGTCATCATTATCATCATGGGAGATAAGTGGACAAAGATCGAGTCGACGATCATTGATTGTACGGAGAAGTGGTGACGTAGTTGTAATCATATGTTAACATAGTTATCTTAATCTAGTATGAATGATGTATGTAAGTTATACAAAGTTGATTTAAATGGTTTAAAGTACGTTAGAATAACTATAAAGGAAAAAAATTTATAGTTCACTTTTCTGTTGCGTCGTTTACGGTCAAAACGAGTTTAGGGTCTTACATTATAGGAGCTCGAGCGGGCATTCAGGGGCGTAAAATTTTTTTCTGCCTCATGTAAAAAACATTTTTTACTTTCGACACCGTGCACAATATTTTTTACATTCAGCAACGAATGTAAAACCATTTTTTAAACGTATGCAAAAACTACAGATTTACAAACGTGAATTTACAAAACATTTTATATAATTGTTTTTTATGCCACCGACACGTAATTTTTATTTTTACCCCAGCCTCGGTTGTAATTTATTTTTACGCCCCGGTTGTAAATTTTTATTTTCGTCTCGGTTATATGTTTTTTACGCCCCTATTAAAACATTTTAAACTTTTTCTACGCTTCATCTTACATTACTAACCATAATCAATTATTATAATATCTAACTATTTATTATATGTCTAACATTACTAACCATGCTAACATTCACTAACATTTTAATCATGCTACTAACTACTAACCCTTATAATCATACTACTAACTCTCTTACTTTTGTAATTTATTTATTTAGTCTTACAATTACATCATTATTACCAATTCATTATTTATTATTACATTCTAAAAATGTATAAAACTAACTTTTTTAACTTTGTCATTTACCTATTTAGTCTTTTGATTAGATCATTATTACTAATTCATTAATTATTATTACATACTAAAAATAAATAAAAGTACTAACTCTTTTAATTTTTGTTATTTACTTATTTAGACTTGCAAATTTAATTATCATTGTCAATTCATTACTTATTATTATATAAATATTATTATTATTATTATTATTATTATTATTATTATTATTATTATTATTATTTATTATTACTATTTATCTCTTTTTTTTCAAATCCTATTTACATTCTAACTTCTAAATCTTTCTACTTACATACATTGTTCATCCTTGTTAGGATAAATTGGTGCTTCAACCGCTCAAGACGATCATCTCTTGTTTGTGGAAATCACTTGCAAACGGTGAGTATACTCGATCCCATTTTTGTTTTAACACTTTTGGGTGCAACATGTATACTATCCAAAAATACGCAACGCTTGAAACTTTTTATATTCACACTCTATCCACATTTTAAACATGAAACAATTTGATGCTTGTTAATCTCATACGTTATGTAAACTTTTCATGTCTATACGCTCATTAACTTCGTACAAGCCTACCTTAACAATTATAGCGCTATAGTAGTAACGCACCACCCTTGAGTCTTGGGGTATTGTTAAGTCAAACATGTTAACCTCCCACTAGTCTTTGGGACATGCAAAATTGCGTTGGAAACTTTGGGTTTGATTATATAGCTACACCGTTTCAGCATATTAGTAATTTGCATTATAATATTCATGTTTGGTATGAGTATTTAAACTTTTAATCTATTTATGCTATGTATCAAACTTGTATACTCGCCAACTTTTGTTGATGTTATTTTAATACATGTTGCAGGTTGATAGACAAGAGGATAAAGAAGCAAGTTAGGGTGGACTTTCACTCAGTTATACTTTGAATTTTGCACGAAATCTACCCTCAAGTTAGGAGTGATATCCAAACCTTGAAGGAAATTTCCATTTCATATTCTAGTGGACCCTTATCTTTTGATAAGTACCAACCACGTTAGGGTACGATTTTATTAAGTTAGAGGTGAAACTCATATCTTGATAACTAGTCCCACTCCTCGATTTTCAATCTCGCCGAAGTTTCGATTTTCCCAATCGATTAAGGACGTGTAGCAACTGGAAGGACAAATATCGTTAATCGCTTCTCGATGAGAGTATTTGTCTATTAGGCAAAAGCACGTTTCTTTAATACGAAAAGGATTTCAATTTACTTTGGAATAATCTTAAGTTACGTTCCGTGACAATCCACGTTTTAGGTTAAACCTATTTATGCTATCTCAATTTTAATGTGTTTTTATATTTGTACGTTACTTTCATTTCAAGCTTGAAGACACAATACACACTATCTTCGCAAACTAAAACAAATAATAATAATATCTCGTGAATAAACTAAATTTACGATGCTTTCATTATCTATGTTACACTACGTGAAATTCATGACCATGCTATGTGAAACTAATTGAACCTTTTATATGCTATGTGAAACTATATGCTATGTGAGGCATTCATGAAAACAATTTCCTTAAACAAAACATTATGATCAAAGTCTCATCTATTCTTTGTTTCGAATCTTTAGATGTCGTCATCTCGTCAACTTTCCAACTCATCTAAGAAGTCTAAGACCAGCTCTCAAGAGAAGATGATGGAATTCATGGCCAATCAGATTGCTCGTATCGTCCCCAATATCGTCAGTGAAATTCAAGCTTCAAACACTCCCAACTCCTCTGTTGACTCGAAAGTGGCCCAACCCAAGCCTGTAAGCTTCAACTACAAGCACTTTGCCTCCTGCAAACCCAAACCCTGCTGCACCAGAAAACACCAAAAAGCCATACATTGGGGTTCATACCAAGTGTACCACTTGCAACTATCATTACCCTGCCAACTCTACTTGTCACCATTGTACTGCCTGCAACCGTTTTGGTCACACTACACCTTATTGTCGCAACAACCCGACACCACAAGTTCAACCCTAAGCCCAAAACCAACATTCCGCGTCTCCGCGTCTTCCTTTTGAATAAATTTCGGGACGAAATTTCCTAAAGTAGGGGAGACTGTAACATTCCGCAATTATTGAAGTATTCGTTTCCGTGTTTTTCGTATTCAACCATTGTAATCCGAGACTTATGATCATAATGTAATTTATCTTTTATTTATTTATTTTTTCAATAAATGGTGTTATTCATATAATAATCAAGACACGATTAAATCATTCAAAAACTGACTTATGTTGTGTAAATTCGATATTCGAGACCCAACGAATCAACTATTGTGTCATACTATGTTTATAAATTATGTTGGAGACTCAAATTTATGTCACACCCCGACCGCATAAAACAACGAACCGCGGCGGAAACGTCGGGGAGTGTAGTAATAGAACTATTGTTTCAACAACCATGGTACATAAGTTATGTTTTATTGAATTAGAATTTGTTTACATTGTCTTTGTTTAAACGAAAAGCATAACTAAAATTAAATTGTCTTCAGATTTTAAGTCACTAAAGCCCAAAGTCTGTCCTAAGTGTCGCATGATCAACCTTAAGCATTTGCTCCTGAAACATATGTGAAAATAAATACGTCAGCATCAAAATGCCTGTGAGTAACATAGGTTTTGTGATGATGTTTCATGGCCTTGAGTGTTTAAAGTAATGTTTAATTGATACAAAAGTAGCCATGAACTTTAAAATATTTCTTTTGTGTAAATCACATGGAAATCGAATGATGTAAAAATAGTAATGCAAAGTTAAGTAAATAACCAAAGTTTGTCTTGTCTTGTCTTGTATAAAAATATAATGTATTGTATAAAAGATGTCGTGTCATGTATTTTGTTTGAAGTGGTTTAAATAACGCTACGATATGTAATATAATAAAAAACACTTATATATAGGAAGTACCATCGGCGTAGCCACCATGCTTTTATCATATTACACATGTCTCGTTATTTAAATCACTCACCATAAACCAGCCAACGAAAAGTCTTGTTTAAACCAAAGTAATGTCTTGTATAAACCAATGTCAAATGTAACCAATGTCATGTCTTGTATAAGCCAATATTGTGTATAACCAATGTCATGTCTTAAATAACCAAAACGTGTTGTATAAAACAATGTCTTTGAATAAACAAAGGTTTTGTTCAAATCAAAAGTTATGTTTTATAAACCATTGCCTTTATTGTTGAAACATATATTAGGACTGTTGGCGAATACATTCAAGCCTTGTTGATTGTCAGATAAACCCTTATAAAGATAAAGGTCTATCAATGTTCATCGGATTCTATCATTCCCTAAAGTCGCTTCCAAACAAACCTAGAAAGCAAGCTCTAAGAGAGTGGGAGAAAGAAAAGAGAAATGAGCAAGTTGAAATAGCCAAATTTGATGCCCTTTTATAGTAATCTTGAAGCCACAAGATCATCACACATGTCCAATGTGTTGGCATGATCCTAAGGAGGTCCTAACAGGTGTCTCTTGCAGGTTAAATGGTGGAAAAAAACAAATCCTTGGAGATCAAGCAATGGAACAAGAAGCTTCCACCTTTCTGCTGTGCTGGAGGGTCCTTACGGACCGTATGGGCCTTGGGCTTACGGTCCGTAAGCCCTTTAGCTGACAGAAGGTTTTGAAAAATGGCAGAACAGGCCCCTGAATTCGTTTTGTCGCGTTATGGCATTTCTAACACCCGTTAACCTGATTTTTAAGCTTTATAAGGACGATAGAGCTTAGGGAACCTGAAATATGCCCGGAAATGTCACGGATGTTGGTTCGTTTGGTTGTACAGTTGCAATTTTCGCTTAATTACGACGAACACTTTAATTAACGCGTAAACGACCATAATTGCGTAACGAAGGATATTTTTGTATTCCAATCATAAATACAAGATTTTAATGATTATAAAAATTTTCGGATGTACGTACGTGTTCCGTATTAAGAAATACGCGAATCAACGTACTTTCACAGATTTTGCAAAATAGTCCCTTGTCAGGATCTAAGTTTGAATCACTTGTAGTTTTTGTTTCTAAAGATGGAAAATGGATTGAGTTTTAAAGATATGCAGCGGAATTAATGGAAAACTTTTACTATAAGCAATCGGTCATTTGTTTTCATCATCATCATGCTTTCAAGTTGGTAAACTCGCATGTGATTCACAAACTCCCCCTTAGCCAATTACAATCGTTTGATAGTAAGAAATGAAGAAGATAAAATGCGAATTGATCTTTTTCAGGAAGACAAGTTTAACTGTTACATCGATCAGCTATTTATATTAACTATCTAACCACTGAGCATCTTTTATGACGTCATGGTTGATAGTGACAGCTAACAATATCATAACTAACTATAACACTGCTATACTAATACTATCAGTGCATAGCACTGTTACATGGAATAAACTGTAACTAGCCTAAGCACTGATCTCTATCCTCTGATCTTGTTTCTTCTATCAGACCTTTGCTTCTTGTTCGATCAGATGATAGGAATAGTTGTTTACGGAAAGCAGTGTAAAGGTAAATCAGAGGTTGTAACCTCTGATAGTTGGACCAAAGCTCGGATAGTGTATTTGGCTTTGCTATCATATGTTCCTTTGATTAGGGTTCAATCCCAACAATCTCCCCCTGGAACAGATGATGCCAAAACACTTGTTAATTCTTGGTCTTTATTTCTCAACAGAAATTCTCTGATTTGGCCTTTAAACTGTAATTCAAAATTCAGAGAAATTACATCATCATCATCATCCTTTTGGAGTGTCAGATTCTAAAGATCTTGAAGGTCTTCTGCACTTAGCTGATATGCAGCCTCCATGCTATGGCTCCTATGAATATCTGAACCCCCAATTATGTCGGATAATGGGTTAGAATCTCTTTGCACACGCTTGGTCTCACTGGGACTCACATGAACACCTAATAATTATTATGTGTGCACCCGTAATGATAATTCGATTTGCATGCTTACCCCAATTACTCCTAATTTGTGTCAAAAGATCCTCAGAATTGAATGTCAAGTGAGTGTTGCTAAAATGGTAGATAATCACAAAAGATTTAGAAGTAATGCCATGATAATGATCCGTCATAGCATAGATAAGTAACACATGAGTTTGTACTATAATGTTGTGTGTGTGTGTCTATATGCAATGAAATGCACATGTACATGTATATGCTAAATGTATAGTGTATGCGATAATAAAAGATGAACCTTGCAATCTAGAGCGTAGTGTCATGATCGCTTTCGTAACTAATTCTGTTATAGTCTGGTTTTAGAAAAACTTCTTTTGAAAACCTAGTTCACTATAACCTGGCTCTGATACCAAACTATCACACCCCAAATTACCACCTACGGAGTTTTACTGCTAGGCGTGTAACGTACCAGGATCTAGACACTAATCACGTTGAACTAACAGTATATATTATAAACAACTCATTATAACAAATCATGAAAAGTAAGGTTCAAACTAAATAATTCCCAAAACATATGTTCAGCGGAAGCAATGTAACCGGTTCAACAAGTGAAATCAAAATATATTAATATAAGTTATTAAATGTTCGCAATCCAAATCTCGACCCATGACACTCCAGCTCCACAGACCGCAAGTTTCCATGCCAAAAATCTAACTACCTGCAAGCATGCAGAAAACAAGTGTATCAGCGATAAATCCGGCGAGTTCACAGTTTTGTTTAACATAAAACCAGTAGGTGTTTAGTTTTAAGACATGTTACGACTAATAAACTCAGTACCGATTGACTGTTCTGTTTTTGGTGCCCTCATCAATGTCTATCATCATTGATCAACGTGTTTAAGGCCATTAGTTCACGCCCGTCCTCCAAGGCACGGTGTGAGGTTTGTCAAGCCTAATAGCGCTATCAACTAATACCCCGCTGCCCTCCAGGCAACTAGTTCGGTATGTAAGTAGGGACTTTCCATGATAGAGTTTGAGTTTATTAACTAACATCGACATTAAACTAAAACATTTGTAAAAGTATTCCCCCAAGGAATAGTAGTTTGTCCCCAACCGGGACACATGCTTGTGAACGAGTAGTGAACTCACCTTAGTTTGCTCGGTAAATGATATCGTGCCTTTATGCGTTAAATCAGTGTTAGGTCCGTTACACACGACCTAGTGTACGTTACATGTAAGTATATATATTCAAGTAGGGTTTGCAATACCCTAAGTGTCCAAACAACCCAGTGTTCATGTGATCAGGTTAACATGTTTATCATACAGTAACACACAATAGATTCTCTAGTTGGTGATATCGGTTGGTGACATTTAATGTGATTTTAGAAAACATGGACGTCACATACGTATGCACATAATTCGAAACAATTAAACACATATATATTCTAGCTGGTTTTATTAAACTCGAAACCAACATAATCATGTGTTTAAATTCGGACCTAGCATATGTAACACATTAATCTCTGAAAGCTAAAGCTAAACCCTGAAAGCTAAACCCCGAGAGGTAAACCTTGAGAGCTAAACCCTGAGAGCTAAACCCTGAGAGCTACCCTGACACCTAAACACTGAGAGCTAAACCCTAAGAGCTAAACCCTGAGAGCTAAACCCTGACAACTAAACTCTAAGAGCTAAACGCTGACACCTAAACTCTGAGAGCTAAACCCTGAGAGCTAAACCTGAGAGTTAAACCCTGAGAGCTAAACTCTGAGAGCTAAACCCTGACAAGGACAAGCATGTTAAACTTGGACACATCTAGTTCATCCTTAATAAAACTCGGACCCGTTCAATTTATAAAGCCCGGACACACATGACTTGCTAAACTCGGACTCCTTAGTCCTTGTTACAAACTCGGACACACACCATTTATTAAACTCAGAATCTTCTCCCCCTTATAAAACTCGGACACTTACTCCCCCTTATAAAAACTCGGACTCCTATTCCCCTTGGATGAAACTCGGACATCATTAACTCTTTACAAAAACTCAGACCCTTTTGGTCCTTTTCTAAAACTCGGACTAAATGATTTTGTTAAACTCGGATTCAATAAAATGTATCTTAACCAAACCCGGACACCTTTGTCCAAATGATAGACTCGGACTTGTGACTTCACAAAGCCTGAAACTTAACCCCAGACTAACAACATACGTAATTTTAAAACCAATTCGTGGTTTTCAATGAAACAGTTCCAGATGTTCAGAAACCCTAATCTCATTCAATGATAATGTTGTAAACAAGCAATAGTCTAACAATTTTAACATATCAGGCATCATAATGTCAGGCAAATGATCACACAACTACTCACAAACCATTGCACAATAATCAGGACGATCAATAAACACGGAACCATTGTTTGGAGAACTAGGGTTTGCATGAATCAAATGATCAAGGGTTAACAACAAACAATCATTAAAGATTTACCTTAGATTGAATCTAGATGAAGTGAAAGATCAAGCATGATGATTGAGAACTTGTGCAACCAAGGATGATGAAAAAAGATGATTGCAGGAGATGATTGTAGAGAGTAATTGAAATGCCATAGAATGATTTGTGAAGGGAACGTTAGGGTTAGGAGTTATTAGAGTTTCACTAATTTCTCTAATCACCCCTAAGTATCATCTTTCACATAAAACACACACCCCACATATAATTTAGAGTTACAACATAAAGTTCTTATATTTGTCAAATATTGTATAAAGTAATGCATAGTTCCAAGCAATGCTAAAAGATTGTGTGACCAAAATAATTGTGTTAGGTTAAAGCATTAACCTGAAGTTGCGGGTTGTCACATCATCCCCAACTTGAAAGAAATTTCGTCCCGAAATTTGATAAGCAGTCACGGAGGAGCGAAAAGATAGATTAGGATGACTGTGGGTTTTCCTTGGGTACCACATTATCCCCAACTTGAAAGGGAATTTCGTCCCGAAATTCACCAGTTACATCAGGATTTGATTCAGCAGTTTTGAACAAGTGAGGATACTTGAGCATCATTTGATCGTCACGTTCCCATGTGAACTCCGGTCTATGTTTTGAGTTCCCACGAACTCTCACGATAGGTATTCGACTGAGTTTACGGACCTTGACTTCCCGATCTATGATTTTAATAGGTTCCTCGATGAATTGCAGTTTGTCATCAGTCTTTAGTTCCTTGAAAGGAACTCCGAGTGTTTCATCCGACAAACACTTTTTCAGATTAGAGACGTGAACAAGTGTTCCAACGAGCTGCCGCCATACGATTCCTGATTTGAACAATCTTCTCAGAAGTTTCGAGCACAAGCTCTACGCCGGTGATCTGGCTGTCACCAACCTCAGCCCAACAAAGAGGAGATCGGCACTTCCGCCCATACAATGCTTCGAACCGAGCTGCCTGAATGCTACAGTGGTAACTATTATTGTAGGAAAACTCTACCAACGGTAAATATCTTTCCCAACCTTTACCAAAATCAATCACACATGCTCGCAGCATGTCTTCAAGCGTCTGGATGGTTCGTTCGCTTTGGCCATCCGTTTGCGGATGATAGGCTGTGCTCATATCTAAACATGAGCCAAATGATTTATGCATAGTTTGCCACAGATCAGACATGAAACGCGGATCACGATCGGAGATGATGGAAGTCGGCACCCCGTGCCTAGAAACTACTTCCTTCAAGTAAATGTTGGCAAGTGTAGAAAACTTGTCGGTTTCTTTGATCGCAAGGAAATGAGCAGACTTGGTTAAACGATCGACAATCACCCAAATAGTATCATTTCCATTTTGGTTCTTGGTAGACTTATGACGAAACCCATGGAAATTTGTTTCCATTTCCACATAGGCAGTTTTGGTTGCTGAAGCAAACCAGACGGTTTTTGGTATTCTATCTTGACTTTCGTGCAAGTCAAACATTTGCTCACATACGTCGCTATGTTAGCCTTCACGCCAGGCCACCAGTACAAGGGTTTTAGATCCTAATACATCTTATCAGAACCCGGATGAATAGAATATCGAGACTTGTGTGCTTCATCCAACACAAGCTCTCGTAGATTCCCATGTTGTGGTATCCATATTAGCTCCATGAAGTAGCGAATACCGTTAGACTTGGTCACGAGTTGCTTCTCCATGCCCCACATGGATTCAGCTTGAAGGTTCTCGTCCTTCAAAGCTTCAGTTTGAGCAGAGCGAATCCGGTCAGGAAAGTTAGAGTGAATAGTAAGCTGTAAAGCTCGCACGCATTTAGGTTTGGTTTCTTTCCACCTGAAGGCATCAGCTACAACGTTGGCTTTGCCTGGATGATACTTAATTGCACAGTCATAATCGTTTAAGAGTTCTACCCAGCGACGCTGTCGCATGTTCAACTCTTTCTGATCAAAGATGTGCTGAAGGCTCTTGTGGTCGGTATAGATAGTGCATTTAGTACCGTACAAGTAATGCCTACAGATTTTTAGTGCAAAGACGACAGCTCCCAACTCCAAGTCGTGAGTTGTGTAATTCTTCTCTTGAACCTTCAACTGTCGAGAAGCATAGGCTATCACCTTCTCGCGCTGCATCAACACGTAGCCGAGACCTTGAATAGAAGCATCATAGTACACCACAAAATCATCCGTACCATCAGTTAAGGATAATATCGGAGCACTGCAGAGTTTTTGTTTCAGAAGCTGAAAAGCACTTTCCTGATTTGCTCCCCATGAATATACAACACCTTTCTGGGTTAAAGCCGTAAGAGGCTGAGTGATCTTCGAAAATCCCTCGATGAATATGCGATAGTACCCTGCGAGACCAAGAAATTATCGCACCTCCGAAGGTGTCTTCGG
Organism: Scalesia atractyloides; assembly: GCA_947069175.1. Taxonomy (NCBI): domain Eukaryota; kingdom Viridiplantae; phylum Streptophyta; class Magnoliopsida; order Asterales; family Asteraceae; genus Scalesia; species Scalesia atractyloides. The sequence goes on along the minus strand of CAMTDV010000017.1, from coordinate 47,035,954 downwards.
TGCCGCCCAATTCTTGATGGAATCAATTTTTGCTGGATCTACATGTATTCCCAACTCATTGACGACGTGACCAAGAAAGTGTACTTCCCTAATCCACAAATCACACTTAGGGATTTTCGCGTAAAGTTGCTCCTTCCTCAAAAGTTCCAAGATAAGCCGCAAATGCCGCTCGTGGTCCTCCTTGCTCTTAGAGTAGATCAAGATGTCATCGATAAACACAATGACGAAATCGTCGAGATACGGTTTGCACACACGGTTCATAAGGTCCATGAAAACCGCTGGTGCATTGGTTAACCCGAATGGAATGACCAAGAACTCGTAGTGGCCGTCCCGCATTCGGAAAGCTGTTTTAGGGACATCTCCCTCTCGGACTCTCATCTGATGATAGCCCGATCTGAGATCGATTTTCGAATAGAAGCTTGACCCTTGCAACCGGTCAAACAGATCATCAATACGGGGAAGCAGATAGCGATTCTTAACTGTCACCTTATTGAGTTCACGGTAGTCAATGCACATGTGAAAAGACCCGTCTTTCTTCTTTACAAATAGGACAGGAGCTCCCCATGGCGAAGAACTAGGCCGGATAAAACCTCTATCTAATAGTTCCTGGAGTTTATTGGACAGTTCTTGCAACTCCCCAGGTGCAAGATGATAAGGAGCACGAGCAATTGGAGCTGCTCCAGGAGCAAGTTCGATTTGGAATTCCACCTGTCGATGTGGAGGTAGTCCTGGAAGTTCCTCGAGAAAAAAATCAGAAAAGTCACGAACAACTGGAATGTCTTCGATCTTCTTTTCCTTGGGTTGATTATTGGTAACAAGGGCTAAAATAGCCGAATGGCCCTTCCATAAGCACTTCTGGGCTTTCATAGCTGAAATGATGCCAACCATAGCACCACTCTGATGGCCTGGAACAGAAAGAAAATCCCCACCAGGTAGAGGAATGCGAACGATTTTCTCTTTACAGAGAATTTCAGCTCGATGGTTGATCAACCAATCCATACCAATAACTACATCAAAGCTACCGAGAGTGATAGGAAGAAGGTAAATGTTAAACACTTGACCTAAAAGGTCGAGTTTGCACCCGACGTGAACATGAGATGCTTCAATCGACTGTCCGTCAGCCAACTCTATGATGTGTCTAGTGTCAAGAGGGGTTGGAGTCGATCCTAGCATTCTACTGAACTTTAGGGAGACGTAACTCCAATCGTTCCACTTGCATTTGTTGTCGTTCGGAGCATCAGCAACGATAGTGTTTTACTTGGGCAGCTTGACCTGCTCGACTGCTTGATCTGTGATACGATGAGCTAGACGAATGACTTGCTGAATCGTGGGTAGGTTAGCTGAAGTTACTAAACTTTGGATATCTAGAACTAGACCCTTAAGATAGAGCTCGATTCGCTTGTAAGCAGGCTCAGACATGCCAGGACAAAGACCAGCTAAATCATTGGATCTCTTTGTGTAGGCTTCGATCTCTGACCCTGTCATCTTCAGGTTGTAGTACTCCACTTCCAATTTCTTAGTGTCATCCCTGTGACAGTACTCTTCCCTTATCAGATTCTTGAAATCATTCCATGGGGTAGCGTTAGCAGCTGCTAACCTGAGCATCTGGACCTGCGCATTCCACCACGAGAGCGTGTTGCCTTCTAGCGTCCCGGTCGCGTACGTGACACGACTGTTGGCGGGACACTCACACATCTCAAAAACAGATTCAATCTTCTCAATCCAGTGGAGAAGACCCATTGCTCATTCCGTCCCACTAAAGGAGTGAGGCTTGCAATCCATGAAAGCCTTAAAGGTACAAGCACGAGGTTGAGAAGGTAGTTGTACTGCCAGAGCTTCGGCAACCCGTGCATTGATTAGAGCCTGAATCGAGGCCTAAGTCATGTTAACACCACCACGTCCACTCATGATTCTGCATCCACAAAGTACTAACATGAGAAAAATATGTAGTGCATATTATTTCCATATTCAGCACGAGTAGATAAGAAATGATAGAGTATGGTTCAAGATTAGGTAGGAGTCCACCATCGCTATGGCTCGTATGAATATCTGAACCCCTAATTATATCGGATAATGGGTTAGAATCTTTCTGCACACGCTTGGTCTCACTGGGACTCACATGCACACCCAATTATTATTACGTGTGGACCCGTAATGATAATTCGATTAGCATGCTTACCCCAATTACTCCTAACTTGCGTCAAAAGATCCTAAGAATTGAATGTCAAGTGAGTGTTGCCAAAATGGTAGATATCACAAAAGATTTAGAAGTAATGCCATGATAATGATCCGTCATAGCATAGATAAGTAACACATGAGTTCGTACTATAGTGTTGTGTGTGTGTCTGTATGCATTGAAATGCACATGTACATGCACATGCTAAATGTATAGTGTATGCGATAATAAAAGATGAACCTTGCAATCTAGAGTGTAGTGTCATGGTCTCTTTCGGAACTAATTCGGTTATAGTCTGTTTTAGAAAAACTTTTTTTGAAAACCTAGTTCACTATAACCTGGCTCTGATACCAAACTGTCACACCCTAAATTACCACATACGGAGTTTTACTGCTAGGCGTTTGACGTACTAGGATCTAGCCACTAATCACGTTGAACTAACAGTAGATATTATAAACAACTCATTATAACAAATCATGAAAAGTAAGGTTCAAATTAAATAATTCCCAAAACATATGTTCAGCGGAAGCAATGTAACCGGTTCAACAAGTGAAATCAAAATATATAAAAACATAAGTTATTAAATGTTCGCAATCCAAATCTCTACCCACGACACTCCAGCTCCACAGACCGCAAGTTCCCTTGCCAAAAATCTAACGACCTGCAAGCATGTAGAAAACAAGTGTAGCAGCGATAAAGCCGGCGAGTTCATAGTTTTGTTTAACATAAAACCAGTAGGTGTTTAGTTTTAAGACATGTTACGACTAATAAACTCAGTACCGATTGACTGTTTTGTTTTTGGTGCCCTTATCAATGTCTATAATCATTGATCAACGTGTTTAAGGTCATTAGTTCACGCCCGTCCTCCAAGGCACGGTGTGAGGTTTGTCAAGCCTAATAGCGCTATCAACTAATACCCCGCTGCCCTCCAGGCAACTAGTTCGGTATGTAAGTAGGGACTTTCCATGATAGAGTTTGAGTTTATTAACTAACATCGACATTAAACTACAACATTTGTAAATGTATTCCCCCAAGGAATAGTAGTTTGTCCCCAACCGGGACACATGCTTGTGAACGAGTAGTGAACTCACCTTAGTTTGCTCGGTAAATGATATCGTGCCTTTATGCGTTAAATCAGGGTTGGGTCCGTTACACACGACCTAGTGTACGTTACATGTAAGTATATATATTCAAGTAGGGTTTGCAATACCCTAAGTGTCCAAACAACCTAGTGTTCATGTGATCAGGTTAACATGTTTATCATACAGTAACACATAATAGATTCTCTAGTTGGTGATATCGGTTGGTGACATTTAATGTGATTTAGAAAACATGGACGTCACACACGTATGCACATAATTCGAAACAATTAAACACATATATATTCTAGCTGGTTTTATTAAACTCGAAACCAACATAATCATGCGTTTAAATTCGGACCTAGCATATGTAACACATTAATCTCTGAAAGCTAAAGCTAAACCCTGAAAGCTAAACCCCGAGAGGTAAACCTTGAGAGCTAAACCCTGAGAGCTAAACCCTGAGAGCTACCCTGACACCTAAACCCTGAGAGCTAAACCCTAAGAGCTAAACCCTGAGAGCTAAACTCTGACAACTAAACCCTGAGAGCTAAACCCTGAGAGCTAAACCCTGACAACTAAACTCTGAGAGCTAAACCCTGACACCTAAACTCTGAGAGCTAAACCCTGAGAGCTAAACCCTGAGAGCTAAACCTGAGAGTTAAACCCTGATAGCTAAACTCTGAGAGCTAAACCCTGACAAGGACAAGCATGTTAAACTTGGACACATCTAGTTCATCCTTAATAAAACTCGGACCCGTTCAATTTATAAAGCCCGGACACACATGACTTGCTAAACTCGGACTCCTTAGTCCTTGTTACAAACTCGGACACACACCATTTATTAAACTCAGAATCTTCTCCCCCTTATAAAACTCGGACACTTACTCCCCCTTATAAAAACTCGGACTCCTATTCCCCTTGGATGAAACTCGGACATCATTAACTCTTTACAAAAACTGAGACCCTTTTGGTCCTTTTCTAAAACTCGGACTAAATGATTTTGTTAAACTCGGATTCAATAAAATGTATCTTAACCAAACCCGGACACCTTTGTCCAAATGATAAACTCAGACTTGTGACTTCACAAAGCCTGAAACTTAACCCCAGACTAACAACATACGTAATTTTAAAACCAATTCGTGGTTTTCAATGAAACAGTTCCAGACGATCAGAAACCCTAATCTCATTCAATGATAATGTTGTAAACAAGCACCAGTCTAACAATTTTAACATATCAGGCATCATAATGTCAGGTAAATGATCACACAACTACTCACAAACCATTGCACAATAATCAGGACGATTAATAAACACGGAACCATTGTTTGGAGAAGTAGGGTTTGCATGAATCAAATGATCAAGGGTTAACAACAAACAATCATTAAAGATTTACCTTAGATTGATTCTAGATGAAGTGAAAGATCAAGAATGATGATCGAGAACTTGTGCAACCAAGGATGATGAAAAAAGATGATTGCAGGAGATGATTGTAGAGAGTAATTGAAATGCCGTAGAATGATTTGTGAAGGGGAAGTTAGGGTTAGGAGTTATTATTGTTTCACTAATTACTTTAATCACCCCTAAGTATCATCTTTCACATAAAACACACACCACATATAATTTACTGTTACAGCATAAAGTTCTTATACTTGTCAAATAATGTATAAAGTAATGCATAGTTCCAAGCAATGCTAAAAGATTGTGTGACCAAAATAATTGTGTTAGGTTAAAGCATTAACTTGAAGTTGCGGTTTGTCACACTGAGACTCTCCAACTTCATTCCAACAGACAGGTGAACGACATTTTCGACCATAAAGAGCTTCAAAAGGCGCCATGTTAATGCTAGAGTGATAACTGTTGTTGTAGGAGAATTCGATCAACGAAAGATGCGAATCCTAACTACCACCAAAATCGATCACACAAGCTTTAAGCATATCCTCCAGTGTTTAGATTGTCCTTTTGGATTGTCCATCTGTTTGAGGATGATAAGCAGTGCTCAAGTTAAGTTTGGTTCCCATGGCAGATTGCATGGTCCTCCAAAAGTGAGATGAGAATCGAGCATCGATGTCCAAAGGAATACCATGACGAGATACAATCTCTTCAACATGAATCTTAGCAAGTTTGTCAGCAGAGAAGTCTTAACGAATTGCTATAAAATGTGCTGACTTTGTTAGACGATCAACGACTACCCAAATGGCATCGTGATCTCTAGGAGTGCGCGGTAATTTGGTAATTAGATCCATAGCAATGTTTTCCCAGTTCCAAGCCAAAATTTCTGGTTGTTCAAGCAAACCAGAAGGGCATTGATGTTCTGCCTTTACCTTAAGACAGGTAAGGCATTTGGATACGTACAAGGCAATGTCTTTCTTCATACCCGACCACCAATACTGGGTACGAAGATCCTTGTACATTTTTTCTGCACCAGGATGGATTGAATAACGAGAGTTGTGAGCTTCGTCCATTATCAAGGTGCGCAGATTGTCTTGGCTTGGAACCCACAAACGGTTCAGATAATAAAATAACCCATTGTCTTTTGTTTCAAGTTGAAGCTCAATATGATGTGGTAATTCATTACCCATCATGTTTTGCGTAACACAAGTACATTGAGCTTCAAGCATATGGTTTTGAATGTTAGATCGAACTTGAACACAATGTAGCTTGACACGTTGTTTATGACTTACTACGTCAGCTACGACATCCGTCTTACCAGGATGGTAGCGAATTTCGCAGTCGTAGTCGTTCAGAAGTTTGACCCATCGTCGTTGTCTCATGTTTAGTTCTTTCTGACTGAAAATGTATTGGAGACTTTTGTGGTCTGTGAAAACCACGCATTTTGTACTGTATAGATAATGTCTCCAAATTTTGAGAGCGAAAACTACAGTTCCTATTGTGTAGTTTTTCTCATGAACTTTCAATTGTGTCGATGCATAGGCTATAACTTTGTCTCTTTGCATGAGAACACAGCCAAGGCCTAAGTTTGATGCGTCACAATATACGACAAAATCGTCGTTGCCCTCAGGTAAAGATAAAATAGGAGCATTACAAAGTTTCTATTTCAGGGTCTGAAAAGCTTCTTCTTGTTCGGGTCCCCACTCAAAAGTTTTATTCTTTTAAGTCAAAACAGTGAGGGGAACCACAATCTTGGAGAAGTTTGCGATAACATGGCGGTAATAACCCACGAGACCTAGAAATGAACGAACTTTGGTGGGAGTAGTAGGTGTATCCCATTCCTTAATCGCACTGATTTTGGCGGGATCTACATGTGTACCTTGTTCGTTGACAATATGTCCAAAAAATTGAACTTCTTTGAGCCAAAATTCACACTTGGAGAACTTGGCATAGAGTTGTTCTTTCTTTAGGAGTTCCATGGTTAAACGTAGATGTTGCTCATGATCGGCTTGAGACTTTGAATAAATCAAAATGTCATCAATGAAATCAATGATGAACTTGTCTAAATAAGGCTTACAAACCCTATTCATCAAGTCCATGAAAACGGCAGGAGCATTTGTCAAACCAAAGGGCATAACAATGAACTCTTAATGACCGTATCGTGTGCGGAAGCTGTCTTGGGAATATCTTCCTCGAGTACACGAAGCTGATGATACCCAGAACGTAGATCAATCTTTGAGAAACAGGTAGCACCTTGTGGTTGATCAAAGAGATCATCAATGCAAGGTAGGGGATATCGATTCTTGATTGTGAGTTTGTTGAGCTCACGATAATCGATACACATACGGAAAGATCCATCTTTCTTTTTCATAAATAAGACTGGAGCGCCCCAAGGTGAAAAGCTCGGACGAATAAATCCTTTGTTAGATAACTCCTGAAGCTGTTTTGACAACTCTTGCATCTCAGACGGTGCAAGACGGTATGGAGATTTAGCAATAGGGTTGGCACCAGGTACAAGATCTATACGAAACTCAACTTGTCGTGCTAGGGGTAAACTAGGTAGCTCTTCAGGTAATACCTTAGGATAATCCCGAACAACAAGGATGTCCTGAATAGTTTTGCCCTTGCCTTTGTCCTCTACGATACGTGCCAAGAAAGCAACATAATTCTTTCGTAGGTATTTTTGGTCTTGGGACATGTTATGAGTTTAAGGCTACTAACGTGTTTTTCTCCACGAACCTCTAAGGTTTCACCAGACAAAAAGGGTACACGAGCGATCTTATCAAAACAAATCACCTCAGCATGGTGTTTAGTTAACCAGTCCATTCCTACTATGATATCAAAGCTCTCGAGTTGCATTGGCGTGAGGTCAATGGCAAAAAGATGGTTATTGAGGTTCAATTGTCAATCACGAATGATAGAATCAAGTTTAAGGGGTTCGCCACTAGCTATTTTGACTGTCAAGGGCTTTCTTAGTTTGGTTGTAGGCATTGAAAGCAATGGTTCAAAAGATACGGACACGAAACTTCTATCGGTACCCAGATCAAGAAGAATTGATGCAGGATGGTTGTTAACGAAGAACGTACCGTTCACCACCTTGTTGTCTGCTCGTGCCTCGTTTGCATTAATGTTGAAAGCTCGTCCACGAGCCGGGTTTGCATCAGCCAACTTCGAGCAGTTGTTCCTGTAGTGGGTAAGATGAAAGAGCTTCAGCTATCTCCTCTGTGGTCATTGGCCTAGGAATTTTTCCTTCACGTAGCTCTTCAGCAATTCTATCTTTTAACATATCTTCATTCAGCTGTTTATACATTTCTTCGAATGTAGGAAAACTTTCTGAATCCAGACCAACATACTTATCTTTCTTTTCTGTTTCATCATCTGAGGACCAGTCTTCAACAATCACACGATTATATTCATCAGCATCAAATCTTCTTTCGTATTGATACTCTTTTGGCTCAAATGTATCGACATTCATGATCTCCTCAAAATCAAACTCCAAGTTTTCAACTTCAGCTTCAACTAGCTTCGCCAGATCTTCTTTAGAATAATTATGTACAAACTCACCTTCTTCAACATTGTGTTCCAACATCAGTATCAAAGGCTTCGTAGGTACTGCAGTCATAGGCTTCACAAAACGATCAACATCTAATAATTCAGTATCATCTGAAGGCCCTTTTTTCCCTGACTCCCCCTGGCTTTTTTCTTCCATTCGATTAGATTCATCGTCCATCAGATCAGAAAAATCAAATTCATCAGAAACTTTAGCTTCATTGATCTTTAAGCCAGTACCACCCTGATCAAAATCATCATCACCCTGATCAAAATCGTCATCGTCATCCCCTACATTCCAATCTTCATATCCTTCTTCCTCTTCGTCATTCTTATCTTCTTTCTCTGCTTCATCATCGTCTTTTTCTTCAGTAACGACAACAGGATCAGAAGGCTTGACAGATTCGTCAACCTTTTGGATATCAGACTCAGAAGCTTTTGAAACATCTTCTGTAGATTTCTCGGGGACATCCGAAGACTTCTCTGTAGTAGATTTAGGGGCTTCTCCCTCTACCTGCTTCCCTTTACCACCCTCAGCCAATTCTTTTTCAGCACGCTCCTTGGCTTCTTGACGATCCAGACGATCATATTCGGCGATAAAATCAATATTCAGATTATTGGATAACACCTTTTGTAATCTGATGAATCTTCGATCATTCAGAGCTTGAATTTTCTTCAATTCTGCAATCTCTGTTTGTAGTTTTTCATTTTTAACCCTGAACTTTCCAACTTTTTACCAATTATGAAAATCCACTCAGTTGACCAAGTCCAAGCTAATGACCTTGGTTAACCGATTTGTCTGCCGAGTCCAAGTTAATGACCCCGGTTTGACCCGTTACAAACAAACTGTTGATATTTTCAAAATCAAAGTTTCAAATTAATGAACTTTTCATCGTTTTAACTTTTTAGATTTTAACAGATTAGCTCCCAGCCATTGTCAAATAGATTCCACCAGTTCTAGCATCTTACCAGACTTCGAAGATCCGTTCTCCAACATTGGTTTGCTGAAAACAACGTAGAAATAAAATCTTTTTGTATTTTTGTAAGTTTATACTAAAACACATCAAAAATCTTTTTGATTTTAATCTGTAAAGCTGAAATATAATAAATAAGCAATGTAAACTATGTACAAACATATTTTTGTGAATTCGTGTCTAAGGATCATATCAGTTGATTGAGACATATCACCAGTACCGTTGACCTTTATATGACTTTAAGTTTTAAACTCGTTTACCTAGATTGTCGATATGTTTGTCCACTTAAACTTTACCACATTTCTCAACTGTTTCAAGATATGTTAAGATAGAATTCATGAAACTTGACTTATCTATGGTTCCCACTTCTTGAATATACTCCCGTATCCAGATTCCCTAGATGTCATCTTATAGGTGAATATAGCGTAATTGATATATGTATCTGGATTATGCGAGACCTTGAGAGCTCAGGTTAGTACTACCGTACAGACAAAGAGATGAAGGCTCGTCTTTAAGGTGTGTTCCACTTAAGGAATCTTTTCAGCATTGCATATGATTATATCTTTCGATACTTTTCAATATTGAATGCAATTTGGGGGTTTAAAGCGAAAGTATTATAGAAGTTCTAGGACATTGCTTCTGCAAAATCAGAAGAACTTGTATAATACCCCAGATATCGAATATCTATAAAGACCTCGTATCTCAGAATCTAGCAATCTTTCGGACAAAATTTCGGAGTACTAAGTCCATATATCCAAGATGTGTTAATCCACAAGATTAAGCAGTTGTAAAATTTAGTTTTTATCTCGAAAACAGTTTATTGAACGTGTTAAGCCTATCGACACATCCGCAATAAGACTCGTTTATTACTTTTTAAAACTTTATATTTCTTTAGCATACTTTGATAGTCCACTGATGTACTATCATTTCCTTTTATGACACTGAATTCTTTTTATCTTTTTCAATGTTTTTGAACATTTGAATTTTTATATGTTTTCAAATGTTTATTATAGAAGTTCTAGGCCATTGCTTCCGCAAAATCAGAAGAACTTGTATAATACCCTAGATATCAACTATCTATAAAGACCTCGTATCTCAGAATCAGGCAATCTTTCAGACGAAATTTCGGAGTACTAAGTCCATATATCCAAGATGTGTTAATCCACAAGATTAAGCAGTTGTAAAATTTAGTTTATATCTCGAAAACAGTTTACTGAACGTGTTAAGCCTATCGACACATCCGCAATAAGACTCGTTTATTACTTTTTAAAACTTTACTTTCTTTAGCATACTGTGATAGTCCACTGATGTACTATCATTTCCTTTTAGGACACTGAATTCTTTTTATCTTTTTCAATGTTTTTGAACATTTTGAATTTTATATATTTTCAAATGTTTTTGTATTTTCTCTAACATTTCTCCCCCTAAAATCAAAAACATCTTTTTGGATTTTAGTTTTTTAATAAAATTCTAAGCTAGAAAAGTATTTACAAACCAATGTGGATCACACGAACTTGTCATCCGATCCGTATTCAACCTCAGCGTCCTCACCTGTCAGCAAATTTTTCATACCGTTAATTCTCAACAAGTATTTAAACCGTGATAATGAAGGTTTGGTATAAAAATCAGCCTTTTGTTCGTCTGTGTGGATTTTTTCTATTCGTACCAATTTCTTTTCGTAGCAATCACGAATGAAATGATAACGAATTTCAATGTATTTTGTGCGTGAGTGATGAACCGGATTTTTAGTTATATCGATGGCTGCCTTGTTATCAACATACAGCGGAGTGTCTAGAAATTGCAGACCATAGTCTCTCATCTATTGTTGAATCCACAGAATCTGTGAACAACAGCTGGAGGCCGAGATATACTCAGCTTCACAGGTAGACAGAGCGACCGTAGTCTGTTTCTTACACTGCCAGGTTACCATTCTTGTTACGAAGAACTGGCATCCCGCTGTAGTTGATTTAGAGTTCAACTTATCTACACCAAAGTAGGAATCAGAATAGCCTGTGAGGTCGAAATTTTCGTTCTTCGGGTACCACAAGGCTGTGCTTGGGCATCCTTTTAGATATCTGAAGATACGCTTCACAATCTGCATGTGTAAGATCCTCGGGCTTGACTGATATCTGGCGCATAGGCAGGTTGGATACATAATATCTGGGCGCGATGCCGTCAGATACATCAACCATCCAATCATCAATTTGTATAACGTCTCGTCAACTTTGGCTCCAGTCTCGTCAATGCAAATGTCGTGGTTGAGAGCAAGAGGCGTAGATAGAGGCTTCAAGCTTTCCATTCCAAACTTCTTCAAGATGTCATGAACATACTTAGTCTGGTGAATGAAATACCATCCGGAAGCTGATCTACTTGCAAACCAAGAAGAACTTCATTTTGCCCATCGAGGACATTTTGAATTTCTTTTTCATGATTCCCTCAAACTCTTTGCAGAGACTATCGTTTGTAGATCCAAAGATGATGTCGTCAACGTAGATTTGAACTATAATCAGATGGCCATCAACTTCTCTGGTGAAAAGAGTATTATCCACAGTTCCTCTGATAAAGCCGTTTCCGACGAGATGTTGTGATAACGTCTCGTACCAAGCTCTCTGGGCTTGGTGTAGACCATAAAGTGCTTTTTCCAGTAGGTACGCTTTCTTCTTGTTAAGTGGATCGACAAACCCCGGTGGTTGTCCAACGTACACCTTCTCACGTAATTTGCCACACAGAAAAGCTGATTTGACATCCAATTGATAGACCTTAAATCCTTTCCATGATGCAAAAGCTAGAAATATTCGAATAGATTCCAATTGAGCTACTGGTGCATAGACTTCCGTGTAGTCTATACCTTCCTGTTGGTGAAATCCCTTGACAACAAGCCTAGCTTTGTTACGAACAATAACCCCTCTATCATCACGTTTACACTTAAAGAGCCATTTTGTATCAATTGCTTTCTGATTTTCTGGTAGGTCTTCAAGCTTCTACACACCCAACTTCTCAAACTACAATAATTCTTCTTGCATTGCTTGTACCCAGTTTTCATCTGCTAAAGCTTCATTAACTGTCTTAGGCTCAATCTGAGAGATGAAACATGAATGGAAACAATAGTTCTGGGTTGTAGCAACACGTGTGTAGAAACCACTGAGTGCTTTATTAATTTGCCCTCGAGTTCTAACACCAGTTTGAAGTTCTCCGATAATATTTGTTGATGGATGATAGGAATATGATCACGGCAATTCTTCACTTGGAACATCTACTGAGTTTTGCTGATTAGTGATGTTAAGATCAACAACCAATTCAATGTTTGGAGGGCTTGATGAAGCATCATTTCTGTTGTTCGGGACTGCAGATTGATTAACAAGACTTGTTATCTGCTCCACTTCTTCATCTGAAGAAGATGATTCCCCATCAGCATCAAATGTTGGTGCTTTATCTGAATCAGAATCTTGATTCTGGGCATACTGGGCTCCGTTGTTGTGTTCATTGGTTCGGTAGAGGCATTTGTTGGAAGAGTAGTGGGTGATGATAATATTTCAGAAACATTTTCAGCCGGAACACCACTATTGTTTGAACTTGCGCCAGAAGAAGATGGATCCAACGTGGGTTGATTAACCACAATTGGTCGAACAATTTGCTCTTGATTCGCTGACTGGTGAAGATAATATAACGCTGCAACGTCTTCGTCAGTTGGTTCTTTGGGCAAGTCAAATGACTTCCATAGGTCTTAATATTTAAACAACCACGCGTCACCTTTCCTTTGAATAGGATCCGTGTAATTGAAACAATCCACGTGCTGTGCTTCAATAACCTTTCGCAATGAAGGAACATATACTCTTCTCAACGGACTCGCATATCCGACAAAGAAACCTTCGAGAGATTTAGCTCCGAATTTGCCATCTTGGTCTATTACGGTACAAGGTGCACCGAATGGTTCTAAGAACTTCAAATTTGGCTTCCATCAGTTTATCATCTCAAAACATGTTTTCTTTGTTGGTTTGACAGTGAGAACCCTGTTTCAATCATGGTTCGCGCAGTTTCAAACAAAGTTAGCAAGCCGCAGCTGCTGCTTCACTCTAGAAGCTGATTAGAAGTTTAGAATCTGCAAGCATGGTTCTCGCAGTTTCAATCAAAGTTCGATTCTTCCATTCAGCAACTCCGTTTTGCTGTGGAGTATAGGGAGCACTAAACTCGTGCAAAATCCCTTTTGCATTGCAGAATTCCTTCATTTTGTTATTCTTAAACTCTGTGCCGTTGTCACTTCTAATGCGTCTGACCAGCAGATGATATATGTTCTCGAGTTTCTTCAATAGAATAACCAAGTTCTCGAACGTTTCGTCTTTTGATTCTTGAAAGAATACCCACGAATATCTCGAATAATCATCTGTCACGACCAAGCAATATAAGTCTCCTGATATGCTTCGAACATTTACAAGACCAAATAAATCCATGTGGAGACGTTCTAAAGGCAACTTGATTGAGTTTAGAATTTTCTTCGGATGAGATTTCTTGATCTGCTTTCCCTTCTTGCATTCCAAGCAATGATCAGACATCTGAAAACTTCAAAGATTTACGCCTTCTACAAGATCATTATGAACCAAGAAATTCATTTTTTGCAAATGAATATGCCCCATATTACGATGCCAAAGAATAGAATCTTTTTCAGTAGCCTTTGATACAAAACACTGTGCTGATTGTGATGAAGTGGTAGCAACACCCATATCAAGAACATATAAATCATTCTCTTGTGGTGCTCGCATCAGAATCCACTCATCTGGAATTTTAAATCCCGGCTTCAAGATAATACAATCCATATCATTGAAATGAACTGTAAATTTCTTGTCATAAATCTGCGACATACTCAGAAGATTGTTCTCAAGTTCTGCAATATAGTTCACGCGATCAAAAGAAACTACGCCATTGGAAAGTTTTCCCTCGGCGACTATCCTTCCACCTTGATTTCCTGCAAATCCAACATATCCACCATTGATAGCTTTAATGTCGAAGAACAATGCATTCATTCCCGTCATATGCCTGGACGATCCACTATCCAAAATCCACTTTGACAGTACAGATCTTTGGAGCCCCTGCAAAATTCAGAAATTAGGTGAAAAGCTCTACCCAAGCCTTCTTGGTCTTGGGTTTTACAAGATAACCATCAATAAAAGCATATTCAAACTCATCAACATCATCAAAATCAAATTCATCATCTGTTTCAACAATGTTAATGTTTGAAAATTTCACCTTTTTCTTATCTTTTACAGATTTGACATTATCGTTCTTGATTTCTGTTTTAATTTCTTTCACATTCTCACTAGTCTTTACCTGCTCAGACTTAGTGATTTCAGACTTTGATTCTTTTGTGCTGTCAGTCTTTACCAGCTCAGAGTTAACAACACCAGATGTTGTTGACCTTTTCTTGGCAATCCAGGTTTGAGATTTGATATTAGCCTTTTTGATGTAAAACTTGTTTTAATTAGACCTAGAAGTTTCACTTTTTTTCTAAAATGGAATTTTCAAAAATCTTTTCAGACTTTGGTTTAACTTCTGGTTTTGATTCATTTCGTTTCAAAATCTTTACAGGTTTTACAAACACCGGTTGCTTTGGTTTAACAACATTTGTTTCTCTTTTTCGAGAATGAGCCTGTTTTGATTTCAGACAATGTCGTGCCACATGACCAATTTCATTGCACTTGAAACATGTCCTATTATCAAGTGGATATCCTTTAATTTGTGGTTTAACAAAACTTGAGGTTTTGGCACCACTTGTAACCTTGGCTTTATCTCGAATTTCTTTCTCCTTTTTGAACTCATCATTTGATTGTTTACCAATCAAATTCTCCTCACGAACTGTATTCGTCCCATATACAAACTTCATGTTTTGTTATTATATTCATGAAATGGTGACGGTTTCTTTACAGATTCATCAGTTTCTTCTAGACCCAACCCTGCTCTCCGATTTTTGGATGATCACCACCGTTTCTTCAGTAATTGTTTCTTTTAGGTTTGGAATAGAATTTTCGTTCATTGATTACCAATTCCTCTGATGTGACTTCCACGAGTTTAAAGAATTTATCAAGCAATTCTTCTTTCGCATTCTGAATCGGGAAGCTATAATCATAGTATAGTCTATCAGAATCCTTAATTTTGTACATTACAACATTAGGGTCGTCACTTAGACCATCTTCTGACGACTTATCGTCATTTTCAGACTGTGAATCAGAATTTTTTGAACTCAAGTTGGCGCTTTTGAAGCTGCCATTATCAGAATCACTTAAAACATTTTCAACAACTTTGTTAACCACAACATTGTTATCATCATCAGATTTAGCATAGACTATATCAATGTTCTCTGGCAACTCATTTTTCTTTTCAGAAAGTAATTCAACATTGAGTGCCTTGTCCATCCCGTCTGCAGATTTAACATAGTATTTCTCGCAAAGGGGTGGAGGAACATTGCTATATTCTTTGCCCGCTTTCGTTTTAGGTTTTTCTTTCGATGAGACTGTTGGAAGAATGTGATCGATAACATACACGTTAGTGGTATAACTTCTTAACAATTGTCGAACTCTTTCAGTTTCAGTTGTTATATCTTGAAGTTGTTGTTTGATTTCAGCAATGGTGTTGATATAAATGTTAATTGCTCTTTGTTTATCCATTACTGTACCACTCAACATTCTTATATTATCATGTTGTTCGGTGTTATTTCTGTCGAGTCTACCATAATCATTTTTCATTTTGTCATACGCTTCTTTCATTGTGCGATAATCATATTTTAACAAATCGTTATGCACATTGTTTTTAGCGATGATCTTTGATTTTTCGGCACATTCAACACATGGTTCTGTACATTTTGTACAAGGTTTCTCAACCTCTACAATTTGTACTTTAACAACTTCTTTCTCGATAACCTTTACCTCTCGACCTACCTTGGTTAGATTTGCCATTAAAGCTTTATCTGCCATGTCCTTGAGGTCTTCGACTTTCATTTCTTGAGTGATATCAATAATCACTTCATCAATCTTTTTCTCCTCAACCACTTGTTCTTTCGTGCTTCCATCAAAGTGACCTGCAAAACTGTCACAAGAACTAGAGGATAAAATTCCTTGTCTCTGCATATGGATATATTCCTCTTCTTCCTGTTGTTGATGCAAGTATTGTTCTAGAATAGCTTGTTCGAAAGCTGCTGCTTGTGCTGCTGCCGCTGCTTCAGCTGCTGCCGCTGCCTCCTCTGCAGAATTATCTTCAACAATCTCTGCCATCAAAGCAACTCCAATCTTTTTCCAATATAAGAGTTTCAATCAAAACCGTCATCTTCTGTAGATGCAACCATGGCTTTCTCCATGGTACTACTATTTGGTTTTTCTTGGATCTCAATCTGAGTTTTCTTCGGGAACGGTTTATATTGAAGCGCCTTCTTGTAATATTCATTCCCTCCTCCAAAAGGACTTTGATTTCCTGTTGCCTCGATGTTCTTACACTCTCTTTTAAAATGTCCCTTCTGTCGACATCTAAAACATGTGACTTTGGATTTGTCAAAACCCAATTTGTTGCTGGAGTTTCCTATGTCACGGCCCGTGAGTGCAACGAACTTTGTCACTCTCCTGATAATCGAAGCTAAGTACCATTTGATGTCCATTAGTTAGAGCTCTTCCTTGTCTACCTGGTCATAATCTTCTGCGGTCATCTCGGGGGTTTCCTATCTTGCCGGTAACAGGACATTCATAAGACTCTAAGACGGTAGTGATTAGTGACATATGTTGTTTTGCAACTTCTTCTGAAACAACATTGTTCAAGTTCACTGTGATGTTGCACTTGTAAACATTCGGATCAGAACTTTGCTGTTGGTTCTGATTTGCTTGACTTTGGAATGTTGAATTTGAACCAGTGCTTGAGTAAGAATTTTGTGGACTTTGGTCATACTGAGGCTGCGAATGATTCTGGTTCTGTGGAGAAGCATTCATGTTTGCACTAAAAGCAGTTCCAATTTTTGGACTTGAAATGTTATCTTGCATTCCAGTTTTGTAGTACAAACCGATGTCTTGAACAACATTAGCGTTCTTTGACTTTGCTATCTTCAGAAGCTCCATTTCGTGGCCTTCGAGTTTATCGATAAACGTTGACAACTTGAAGAAATCCCACTTATCACTATTCTTCAGAACCATCAAATACGTAGTCCATTCACCCTCTGGTAGTGCGTCAGCAAGTTTGTCGATGTATTCTTGTTCCGTCTTCTCAAGACCGTGTCTTCGCATTTGCACTTTGAGGTGACAGAAATGCTCAATCATTTGCTTAATGGTCTCATTCTTTAGCATGCTGAATATATTGAATTCTTTCAGAATGAGAGCCTTCTTGCTTTTGATCATTTTGGCACTGCCTTGGTATTTCTTCTGTAATGACAACCAAAGCTCTCCTGCAGTAGTATATTCTGGTAACAGAATCAGAATATCTTCTTTGACAGACTGTTGGATGAGACTGATCATCTTTTTCTCTGCAATGTATTCGTCTCTCTGAGCTGTCGAGTAGTTGTACTTTTCAAGAACTTGTTGATGCTCATCTACCGGAATAGTGTAACCTCTTTCGATTGACACCCAGCCAGCGAAGTGCATGGCTTCAACCCAGTAGGTAAATTTCTCTTTCCATGCTTCGTATTCGTCCATGCTCATCAGCTTGGGCTGTTTGACAGTCGTTCCCATTTCGTTATCAAGATTGACTTGATTAATCACATTGGCATTTGACAAACTAGCTCCGGACATATAAGCTCTTAGTTGATCTTCCATTGTGAATCACGAAACGTGTACGCTGAAAATTTTTCAAAAACTTTGAAAACAGTTAGTCCTACTACAAGTTCGGTCTAACTTGTAGTGACAAATGAAGAATTTTTGAATTTTCTAACAAGTTCGGTCGAACTTGTTAGGTTTACTTTGAAAAAATTTTCGTTCATCTTCGGTCGAACTTACAACATCAAACCTACAGATCTTCGAGCGTACTTGTTCAAAAGAACTTTGATGAAATACAAGCAAGTTCGGGCGAACTTACTTAAAATCTTCTTGATTTTACACAAGTTTGGTTGAACTTGATGTAAAATTAAAGAAAATTCAGTATCTTCGAGCGAACTTGACTAAAACTTCCTCAAAAATCACCTAAGTTTGGGCGAACTTACTAAAAAATCACTTGAAAAGTGATGTTTTAGTGCAAGTTCGGCCGAACATGGCCAACAAGTTAGTTCCAGAAAGTTTTCAAAATCATGGTTTTTTCAAAATTTCGACATGAATTCGGTTGAATTTGGTCTCCAATCTTTCAAGGTTTATCTTTATTGTATTTTACATGACATATTCAAAAATCAAAAGATTTTGACAATGAATTCTTCATTTTGTGATCAAAAGTTAAAGAAAAAGAAGAATGGAGTAGAAATAGAAGTGATCTTGTCTTGATACTATCAAATCAGGCTGTTCTAGCTCTGATACCACTTGTAGGACCGATCCTCGATGCTTAGGAACCTAAATTTGATACTAACGTCCATAATAGCGGAAATATTACGTCGTGTTACCAATAGACATGATTTAATCAGTTAATCGTCAGTTTCATTGATTAAACGTTTAGATTACAGACTGACAGAGCTTCGCCTCTACAATGCCAAAGTTACAAATGAGACACACAAGCTAGGTATTTATAGGATTACAAGTTCTCCCAACATGTGTAAGTTCGCCCGAACTTGCCTATGCAAGTTCGGCCGAACATGCTTAAACATGTCAACACATGAGCGAACTTGGCTACGACTCTCATAAATACTTCTTAACCTAGCCTATCCAGCTCTATACAATACAAACTCGATATAAGACTAAGACATAGACATTATGCACCAACAGATCCTCCGTTCTCTGAGTAAAACTCTGGGCAACGTTTTGATTTCCAGCGAACTTTGTTTATCGTATTCGTATAATGTCCATAGGTATGAGTTCAGATTCGAGATCTAAATTTCATTTCAATAGGTGGGTGTATAACATCTTTGTTGTAGTATAACTAGAAGAAAGTGTGAGCTTGAAAGGGAGTCGGATTTTTGAATAACGAATGGAAGATCGTTCATAGAGGTTTCCCATGAAGACTAGTATAGGAAACTTGTGTGTGCTCGCAGTTGGAGTCGGAGAGTGAAAGATTAAAACAACATTGGTCAAGGTCCAAAAATTCTAGTAACTTAAATAACGCCACGCTTGCAATGTAATAAGGAACACTTATATATAGGAAGTACCAGCGGCGTATCCACCATGCGCTTATTACATTGTTCCCGTTTCGTTATTACTATTACTATAGGTACTTACACATGACTAAACTTGCTATGGTTTCTATGCATTGAATTATATAATTATATATGCATCCATAATTACAAAATTCCTTGCATAGTCCGCACAGTTCATTTTGTGATGTGCAGGGGAAAATCAAACAAATAAACATATGATGACTCGTCTTAGACCACAAAAGTGCCTTTTTAATTAGATAAACGAATAATCTTTTTAAATAGACACTAAAGAGTCTTTTAACTAGATCATCACATGATCTCTTTAATTAGAATAGTACTTTGGAATCCAAGGGTCTAACTATTTGCATAGAAAAGCCCTTAAGGATTGAAGATAGCACTTTGGATATCCTTCTAAGGATCTAACATATGAAGATATGGAAGGTTCTATAAGGATTTGGATAGTAATTGTTTTGAATCAAATAACCGTTAACTTGTACATACGTATTAAAGCACACAAAGAATCCAACCAAGGACTCCGGATTGCACCTTAATCATCCACAAGGATCTAACTATGAATATAGGAAGATCCTATAAGGATTTGGGATTTGTATAGTGAAAATGTTTTAAAAATCATGTACCAGATGTACTATTAAATCAAAGTATGTGTAATGTCATGAAAATACAAAAGTAGTCATAGGCACATCGACATATTGCATAAGACCAATTAAGGACTTATGAAAAGTACCCTTAGGTATCCAAGCAAGGATTTAAAGTGGTACTTCGAGTATTTGTTAAGAGTTATGACTTGTACCTCATACTTCGTTTCTTAGAAGAAACGAGTACATAGGATTTTTGTGGAGATCGCAAACGATCACAAAAATAGAAGAAACTACGAGAGTATTTTGATTTGCAAGGAATCATATCCTTGGTGTCGGTATTGTAGAGGTATGTCACACATACATGTGATCATACTGGTTTTGTAAATAAAATTGAAATAACAATATTATTTATAAACCAACCGAAATGTTTCAAGATTTTTGGATATCACAAAGTGAAAATGTAAAAGTTTAAATGTTCACAGCTGCATCATCATTAGCACGAGTCTCATTAGCATTTATGTTAAATGCTCATCCACGGGCTGGATTTGTGTTAGCAAGTTTCGGGCAATTTTTTCGATAGTGAGTAAGATCACCACAGTTGTAGCACGATCCAGGTGGATATGGTGCTTGAGCAGCAGCAGGGTTTGCATTTGCTTGATTTTGGGTGTTGGTAGCAAAACGACATACATTGACCAAATGTCCCAATCATCCACAATGGGTACATTTGTGACATGGTGTTTGATTTAGATGATGACGATTGCATTTGTTGCACAGGGTGCGGTGCCAGCATAAGTTTTCCTAGCACGTGGTTATGCTGGTTGGTTTGGAGCAACTTGATCGTTCTGAGCAACTACAGCGAAGTTTTGTGAAGCCTTACGCTTCTTTGACTTCTTAGAGGATTCAGTTTGGTTTTCCTTGGGTAGTCTTGTCCGATGGTTTCTTCTCGCCTTTACGGAAAAGTTTACCCTTCTTGATTTGAGATTCAGGCAGGGTAGCGGATAGCTCAATGGCCTGTCTAACTGTAGCGGAATTGCTACCAGTGACTATGTCCTGAATTGGGTCAGGGAGGCCATCAAAGTTTTCAATTGCCTCCAAAGGCGTAACCATGGTTGGACATAATAGACTTAGTTCCTCATAACGGTCAGTGTAGGCTCGATGTTCACCACTATCTTGTTTCAGATCGTGGAATTCGTTCTCAAGTGCCCTCTGTTCATGACGTGGGCAGAACTCTTTTATCTTAAGAGCTCTAAGCTCTTCCCATGTCTGAGCCAGTGCTACGTCAGCACCTCTATCCCTCATAATCCTGTTCCACCACGTGAGTGCTCTCTTTTGGAAAACACTTGAAGCAAACTCTACTTTCCGCTCGTTAGAACACTGAACATGGCAGAACTACTTTCGATACTCTCAAACCATTGTAGGAGCCCAGTAGCTCCCTCAGACCCAATGAAGTTGAGTGGTTTGGCAGAGTTGAATTGTTTAACGTTGCACGGAGTAGGTGCATTGTTGTTGTTATTGTTTTGATAAGCTTGATTGAGTTGGGTCACAAGGTTTGGGAGTACAGCAGCCATTTGCTGAGCGATTAAAGTCGTCGTTTCGGCGTCTTGAGTAGCGTTGCAACGAGGAGGCATTCTAAAAGAGAAATGGAATCATGAAAGAAATCGAGTGAGATTGATACTGGATAGTCAAAATGAATTGTTAAAAATATCGATGAAGTATAAGGATTGTGATCATTTGTTCGTTACTTAAACAAACAAACGACACAGTGACAAATCAAAGTAAATGGGTCTTTATAAAGTATCACGAAGACATGCTTTAACCTATAAGTGAATACTCACCCCAAGAGTTCCCAGGTAAGAGTGACTGGTCCGATAATGCGGATTTGTACGAACACTCTAGCCTTAGACAGAAAACTCAGGGTACAGACATTCAACCTTCCAGATTGCATGTGTTCACATTATTAAAGGCCAAACTTTGACAAGATTTACGCATAAAGCCCAAAACAAATCATCCAAGGATAGATGATTTCTTATGTAATATTTAGAAAAAAAATTGACTTTCGAAAGATGTATTATGTTTTGTTTTTGGTAATCACCTAAGGATAATTGATGGTAGTGTATTAGAAATCTAAACACAAGTAAACTCGCGGTGGGGTGCTAGGAAGGTTATAGACTAGGTCAAAGCATTACTAATAACCTAATTCCCTATAACAAGTGCTCTGATACCAATCTGTAACACCCTAAACCGCGTAAAGCAACACGCGGCGGAAACACTTGGGGAGTCACATTACAAATTGTTTAGACACACGGTATTTAAAGTTTTGTTTTATTGAATTATCGAGTTACATTGTCTTGGAATATAGGAAATGAAATATAATCAAATTGCCATTCAAGTTTTAAAGTCACTAAGGCCCGCGTCCATCCTATGAGTAGTATGCACCGACAATCATAATGTAAATAAACCTGAAACATATGTGAAAATAGGTACGTCAGCATAAAAATGCATGTGGGTAACATAGGTTTTATGATGATGATTCATGGCTTTGGATGTTTTAAAAAAAATATATGTTTTCAAAAGTAGCCATGAATCCTTATAAAAAGTTTAATATCAAAATACTTTGCTTTTTGTTAAAAAGTGTATGAAATATACTTTTGGTTTTGAATAAGAGACTTGATAGTATATCAAAATATAAATATATAATGGTAAACAATATCGCATTGGTGGCATATTAAACTATGTTTTCGTTTATAAATAAAGATTCGATAGTATATAAAAAAATATACTTTGGTTCAAAAGGTTGTGTAGTATATCAAAATATACTTTAGTTTAAAAGCTTGAGTAGTATATCAAACTATACTTTAGTAACATATCAAACAATGCTTTTGTTTAGTATATCAAACTATACTTTGGAAATAAATATCACCTTGGTAGCATATCAAATTATGCTTTAGTTTAGTATATCAAACTATACTTTGGAAAACAATATCACATTGGTAGCTTATCAAATTATCCTTTGGTTTAGTATATCGAAATATACTATAATTGTGATTTGGTAGTACATCAAATTATACTTTGATTTCGGAAATCAACAAAAGATAAGTTATTGTGGTTTAATTGGAAAACCTTTGTAAAACACACATTGTGGTCATTTGGCAATACATTCAAACCTGAGTATATCAAACTATACTTTAGTGACTACAGATTTACCACGAAGGCAAAATCTATTTGGTTTAAACTTGGTTTCTGACATTCCTCAACCCAGGGAATGGGGTGTCAAGTCCTATAGCTATATCGCACTACCAATCGGCTTTATCATTGTTAATGAATGTATAAAAGAAATACACACCAACAATAGTCTCACAAACTTTGAAAATCATTGTATAAGTCATGGGTTTCAGTTTCAATTCGTTAAGTATTACGTATGCGAAATCGTATAGCTTTGAAATCATGAAAATAGTGAATAGACATATATGAATCACCCCAAAACATTTGAAAAACGTAAAAGAGGGGACTATGTACTGACTTGGGGGTGCAAAATATCCTTGAATCAAAGATTAAACAAGCTCAAATGTCCGAGAAGTCAAACGTGTCCTAGAATCGGATAACTATGTAAATATCGGGACTTTAATCAGCAGATCGGATAGAATGAGGTCTTGTAAACCAAATGAGTGTTTGAACTCATATGAGAATGGTTTAACAAAATTATCATTCTGATTTGAAAGGGTTCCTAAGTGCTTTTAACAAAACCCATTATGCCAAAACATGTTTGATTAAGTTGTAACATCAGTTTATATGTCAAAACATTGGTCACATATGCTTAAAGTTGATTTATGCGCAAAAATGGGCGTTTTGGTTATTTGTAAAGGCATAACTAGCGACTTAACGAAACACTAACCAGACGACGTGACCATAAGGTATAACCTCAGAGGGTTATTCCGTATACAACCATGGTCACAAGTATGTGTTTGGACGGATCCTAAGGTCGACCAAATGGGTCGGATTCGAAAGTCAAAGCGGTGGTCAAGACCGCTCGACTTACGACCTAAATAAGCACTAAACTAAAAGTGACGAGTTAGACATGTTTTGACATGTCTAACTAAGTTATAAAAGTGTTTTGGTATCAAAACAAAGTGTTTTGATACCCGAAAATAGATCCGTCGGATAATGCGCACTTTACGCATTATTGACCGAAACTTTGACTCGTCACTTCATCTGGTAAAGGTGGTAATTAGTAGGCATGATCGCTATGGATCATAACGAACGTGATTACGATCACGTTGCAAAGTCCAATTGGACTTTGACTTGACCAATAATGGTCAAAACTGAAATTCAAACACTGTTTGACTTTTACCTAAAAATAATGAACAAGACTAAGGAAGAACACTTGTGTTCTAGTATGAAGAAAACTCAGTTAGGAAGCCTCCAACAATGTGGTAGCCTCCAAGTAGAGCAGGAGATGAAGAAAAGAGTGAATAAGCAAGTTTGAAGTGAAAAGGAGGTGGGTATTTATAGTTGAAACATGATCAAAAGGTCATGCCAAGGGTTGGGGATTGTTTTAGGATCATAACAAGTGTTAATGAGGTGTTAGAAGCAGAAGGAGTGTGGAAAATTGCGAGCTAGGTGTCAAAATTCGAGACTTGGTGGCCAAGGAAGTGAGCAGGAAGCTGACAGCTAAAAACCTGCTGTCTGATGGTCTCTCACACCCCGCGAGAGACTAGACCATTTCTCTCACGCCCCGCCAGAGGCCAACTTTCAAAAAATGTCAGTTTTAGTCCCTACAGCCTCTAAACTTGATTTTCGACGCGTTTAACCCTTGTTAACCCAATTTTAAGGCTTTACAAGGATGTTAAAGCATAAGGGACTTGAAATATGCTCGGAAATGTCACGGATGTCAGTTCTTTTGGTCATACGGTTGCAGTTTTCGGTTAATTACGACGAAAATCGTAACGAATGCGCAAATGACGGTAAATGCGTAACGAATGATATTTTTGCCTTCCAATCATCAAAATACAAGATTTTAATGATTACAAAAATTTTTGGATGTGCGTACATGTTCCAGATTAGGAAATACGCGTAACGGCATAGTGTCGTAGAATTTGCAAAATAGACCCTGAAGTTGAATAAACATGTTTTTGCCATACCAAACCCTTCAAAACTTATTTCTAAGTTATATAAAGGATATTTAGGGTATGTTTAGCTTATTTCATTGCTCGGAGCATACGTCGTGTTAAACTGATTATGTTTGCGTAACAGCTTGCGATTTCACTTCCAGAAGTGATTCGAAAGATCGAAATTGTACAAGGACTAAAATGTGTGAATGTCACATGTAATTATACAATTCTCGGGAATGAAACACAAGATCTCATTAGATTTGAAATTGTTCGGAATTGTACGATGGTTGAAAAGGCATAGATGTTACATGATAAGTCAACATACGAAGTAAAATGTCTTTGAAATCAATGTGCTAGGCATGCTATGTCAACATACTAAGCAAAATGCAATCGGAATCATGTACTATATGTACTATGTAATCAAAGCATATATAATGTCATGAAATCGCGAATAAGCACATATGTATCACCCCAAAACATTTGAAATGTAAATGAGGGGACTATGTACTCACTTGGGATTGCAAGATTGTCCTTGTTCAAACGAGTAAACAAAAGCTCAACAATCCGAGGATTTATGTATGTCCTAATAATGGATAACTTATGTAAATATCGAGACTTTAGTCGGAGGATTTTAGATAGAATGAAGCCTTATAAACCAAATGAGTGTTGGAACTCATATGAAATGGTTTAATAAAGTTAACATTCTGATTTGGAAAGGTTCTTAAGTGCTTTTGACCCATTATGACTCGTTAAGGTAGTTTACACTACGTTAACTTACGTAAATACGTGTTCGGATGGTTATATGTCCTATGATAAGTCTTAATTGCCCAAACATGTTTAAAAATGTTATAACATCAGTGTATAAGTCAAAAGTTGGATTACATATGCTTAAAAAGGATTTATGCACAAAAAGGGCGTTTTGGTAATTATAAAAGGCATAACTAGCGACTTATCATAATACTAACCAAACGACGTGACCATAAGGTGTAACCTCAGAGGGTTATTCCCTATACAACCATGGTCACAAATATGTGTTGGTCGGATCCTAAGATCGACCAAACGGGTCGGATTTGAAAGTCAAGCGGTAGTCAAGATCGCTCGACTTACGACCCTAAATAAGCACTAAACTAAAAGTGACGAGTTAGACATGTCAAACATGTCTAACTAAGTTATAAAACTAATTTGGTATCAAAACTTAGTGTTTTGATACCCGAAAATAGTTCGGTCATAAAATGCACATAATGCGCATTTTTGACCGAAACTTTGACTCGTAACTTCAACTAGTAAACGTGGTACTCAGTAGGTAAAATCGCAAGGGATTATAACCTTCGTGATTACGATCATGTTGCAAAGTTCAATTAAAATATGACTTTGACCAAAATGGTCAGAACAAAGTCAAACAGAAAGTCAACTGTTTAACTTTTAGCTCATAACAAGCTAAAATAATGAAAAAGACTAAGGAGTGGGCACTTACTTGTGTTGAAGTACACTTGAAGAGCTCAGAATACTCAGTAGGAGGCCTCCAAAAGATGGAAGCAAGCTCCAAGAGAGTGGGAGAAAGAAAAGTGAAATGAGCAAGTTGAAATGGCCAAATTTGATGCCCTTTTATAGTAATCTTGAAGCCACAAGATCATCACACATGTCCAATGTGTTGGCATGATCCTAGGGAGGTCCTAACATGTGTCTCTTGCAGGTTAAATGGTGACAAAAACGAATCCTTGGAGATCAAGCAGTGGACAAGAAGCTGCCACCTTTCTGCTGTTCTGGAGGGTCCTTACGGACCGTATGGGCCTTGGGCTTACGGTCCGTAAGCCCTTTAGCTGGGAAAAGGTTTTGAAAAATGGCAGAATAGGCCCCTGAACTCGTTTTGTCGCGTTTTGTCATTTCTTGTTGGATCGCTCCATTACTAGCATAGGAAACTAAATTGGTATCTAACGTTCGTATATGCGGAATTTATATGACGTATTAATCAAATATGCAAGATTTACTGTTTAATCATTGTTTATTGATCATAAATGTTTAGTACATGTCAAATCCTGATCGGGTAGAGTTTCGCCGTACAAGTGACAAAGTTGCAGAAGTTACAAATGAAAACATCAAGGCACCAATTTATAGTGTAACAAGTTCCCTGGGGAAGACACAAGTTCGGGCAAACTTGTATAGAACAAGTTCGGCCGAACTTGTTCAACATTACAATTTCAAGCGAACTTGTTAACTATTTACATAAATAACCTTCTATTTTGACATAATCTAGCCCAAAATAAACAGACTCGATCCAAGACTAAGACATAGACATTATGTACTAACAGACTCCCCCTTGGATATCATCTTCGTCTTGATCAGTCTTCAAAGCTCTACTCCTGTCTGACACGTCCAAAGAAGTTCCTTATCGGCTTCTTTCTTCTTTCTTGCGATGGAATCGACGTTTGATTTGTTGGCGGCACCTTTGTCATGAATTGGAAGCTTCTTAATCTTGCCTCCTTTGTTCTTTCCAAAAATTGTTCCTGACGCCTTTCTTCTTTTAGAAACTCTTCACGTTCAATCTCTCGCCAACTCGACCCACATTCTTCCAGAGTTAACTTCATGTGCATAACATACATTCACAACCCTCTGATATTGCATCGCTTGTTCTTTCTCGCGTTCTTCATAACAGATCTTGCTAAAGAATAAACATTTGATATCCTCCTTTGAGCAGTTCACTAGCCACATCGGGTCAAGTATTCTAATCGTTCTCCACAACCCTCTTAAACCTTCTATCCCAAACATTTCAACCCTTTCTTGAGTGATATCCAAATGATCTTCAAAATCTTAGTACGATCACTGCTTCACAAGTTGTTGGATCAATTTGCCACCACTTTAATAATGGATAGAAATTCTGTTCAATCGACATTAGGGGCATATTCCTCATTGATCTTGGACGCTTCATTATCAACGTTATATCCTTTATACCAGTCTTTTTATCTGTTTTAATTCGGCATTTAGGAATGAATGGCTTCTAGTACCTGAAACCTTTCGTTGCTTCAAACTTGATCATCTTCCATAGCAACTGATCAATAAACTTCATATGGTAGGTGACTTTACGTGTCTGTACCAATTCCTCAACATCCCAGTACGGAAGTGTCTTGAAATCTGCCAAGTATTTGAAGTATTGAACTTCAAATTCACGTTTAATAGCGTAAACGCTCAAGTCTTTAAACCATCCCCAGCTTAGTATATCTCCCAATAAAACATTTTTATCTTTGGTAAAGAATGCTAGTGGACGTCTAAACTTTCGTTCTCTTGGCATTTCTTTAAACCAGGATTTCTTTGCTTGCGCAATCTCTTCTTTCGTCATTGGTTTAGGGATTTTGCCTTCTCGTACAGACTCTTCAATCTTTTCTTTCAACATATCTTCGTAAGTTGCTCATACATCTCTTCGAATGTCGAAAAACTATCAGTATTCAGACCTGTGTACTTCTCAGCTTCGTCTTTCTCATCGTCAGACGACCGATCTTCAATAATTACTTTATTGTATTCGTCAGCTTCATACCTTCGTTTATAACAATACTCGTTCGGCTCAAATGTATTCACATTCAACACTTGCTCTTCAAAGTCAAAGTCGAATGTTTCAGCATCAACTTCAAGTAGTTTTGCCAAATCTTCCTTAGAATAGTTGTGCACAAACTCTCCTTCTACGATGTTATGTTCTAACATAAGAATCAACGGCTTCGTAGGCATAGCTGCAACAGGCATAGCTGTAATAGCATTAGACATATCAACATCATCTTTCTGACCTGTTTCCCTTGTTTGCTCCCCCTGAGTTTGATCTTCCGTTCTATTAGTTTCATCATCCAGCAACGACAAAAAATCAAACTCATAATTCAGTTTGCATCAACCACTTTCAGACCAACTCCACCTTGATCATCATTATTACCATCATCATTATCGGAGTCGTCTTTAGTATTATCTGCATTATCATCATCATCATCATCTTTATCTTCAGCTTCTTCATCGTCTTTTTTCAGTTTCTGTTTCTAGAACAACAATAGACTCAGAAGCTTTTGCAGATTCTATCACAGGTTCAGTAATCTCAGGCATACTTTCAATCACGTTCTTGCCTTTCCCCTGTTCAGCAAATGCCTTTTCTGCCTTTTCTTTTGCTTCCTGCAGATCTATTCGAGCATATTCAGCATCAAAATCAATACCAAGACTGTTCGTCAAAACTTTCTGCAGTCTGGAGAATCTTCGATCATTCAAATCTTTTTCCAATTGTAATTTTGCTATCTCTTTAATTAATCGTTCATTTGCATCTTGTAAGCTTTCAATTAGGGCCTTCAAATTTGACTTTGTCATTCAGAATCTCTTTTTCAACTTCGCTCTACTTCACCAATTTTTCGAACGCAGCTTTCTCTGTCTCGTTCTTAGCAACTTTGTCTTCCAGAACTTTCACACGCTTTTCTAGATCATCAATGTCTGTATCTGGAAAGAAGTCGTTTAAATCTTGAATATCAACAGGTTCATTCAGAATATTTCCAAAAAGCTTTGACTTTGGAGTAGTCTTCGGCATAGACTTTGGCATACTCTTTGGTGTAGAAGCTTTAGGAGTTGAACTTTCTGGTTGAGCAGCTGTAGGAGGATCTTGCAATGTGATAATAGGAATATCAAGTAATTCAAACTCAGGAGGGTCTTGTGTAACTCCTGTCTGTACTAATGTTTCTTGAACAACAGATGTTTTTACAGTTTCGGTCGCTGGAGGTTCTTGTGTAACTCCTGTATCTTTTGCAACAAAAGGTTCTTGTGTGACTTCTATGCTTTTTGGTTTTGCATTATATCGGCGACTCTTTGGCTTTTGAGATTTCTTTCCTTTGGTTTTAGGAGACCCTGTCGTCTTCGTAGTTGTAGCTTTCGCAGAAGACTTAACTCTTTTCACTTTCTTTTTCAGTCTCTCCTCATCAGAATCTTTTTCATGTTCTGGCTCATAATCTGCGTAAGTTTCTTTAACTTTTTCAGTAGCTGTTTCGGCGATTGATTTCTTTGTAGCTTTTTCAATCGAATCATCACTATTTTCATCATTATCAGATGTAGCCGAAATAACCTCATCTTCCTGAGTAGTTTTCTCTACCTCTTGGCTTTCAATAACAACCGCTGCACTTGAACCAGCTTCAGTTTGAACATTGGCTCTTCCTCATCAATCAACATAGTATCCACTTTCTTAGGCTTTCGTGAAGCTTTCTTTTTCTCTTGAACTACAACCTTCTTCAGAAACCAGTCACTGCGTTTCTTTTTAAACAATGATAACCATTCCAACTCAGCGTTCTTTTCATTCTCGTCACCGCTATCATCTTTCCTCCACTTATACTCTGGCGGCGCGATATAATTCTCAGAATCAATGGCACCGAATAAAGGCTTTGCAATAGGTGCTGAGGACTGCTTCTGAAATGTGATCAACTTCTTGATTGTAGTATCATCCAAATGACTTAGATACAAGATGTCATTAGGATCCTTTGCAATCTTCTTGAATTTGTCATCTATCAACATCTGAGCAAATCTCGGATACATGACTAGCCTGTTGGATCCCATGTTGTTCTTCATATGCGTGAATACCAGCTTTGAATAGTTGAATCTCTTGTTCAGAATAAGCGTCGTGGCCATACATGCCATGTAGTCTTGAACATCATCTAATCCAGCCTTTCGATGGCTAAACGCATGAATAATAGCGTGCATTAAGAACTTGTAAGGATTAGGAACTGATCCTTTCTTCAGAGTAGACTCATTCACATGCCCCTTGTACCCCATTCGACAAAAACATCCTCTAACCATCCTCTCGTCTAGCATCATCGGATCATCTTTGTTGTCGTTGAAGTTCAAAACCTTTCGGATATCAGCTTCAGTAACAAAAATCTCTTTACCTTCTTCTCCAAAACGTACCACTGATTTGATAGCTGTATCATCTTCATTCATCGCAGCTGAACTCCAAAATCTGTAAACATGCGACCTGTAGACCACCGTCTTTTCTGTGATCGCCTTATGTATTGGAATCCGCTCCATAAACTCGAGAATACTATTGAATGCTTACAGAGATGGACAGGTAGCTTTGTTTAGCGTGATGCATGTGTTGTGAAATTTATAGAACGAGAGCTGAATATTCTGCAAACACGTAAATCGAAACGAAATTAGTCGAAATTTTACAATTTTCACAAATTTCTATCAAGTTCGGGCGAACTTGGGCGAACTTGATTATCAATTTGACTTTTCAAAACATTAAGTTCAGGCGGACTTGTTATACATAAAACCATAAAAAACATCAAGTTCGGGCGAACTTGCATTAACAATTTGATTAAATCTAAACAAGTTCGAGCGAACTTGTAAATGATTAACAATTTACTTTCATTCAGACAAGTCCGGGCGAACTTGTCAGATGTTTGAATTTGGAAATTTTCAGCATACATGTTCGGGCGAACTTATGATTTATCATTTAAACACTTGAGGACAAGTTCGGCCGAACTTGGTTCAAAGAACCTTTTGACAAGTTCGGGCGAACTTGTCATCATTCCAACCAAACTTGCACACAACATATACATGCTTTTCTGACCAAATTTTTGACATGTAAATGGTCGTTTATCATTATTTAACAAGTTTTAGTGTTCAATTTGTTCATTAATGATCTGCAACATGTCCAGCAGTCCACACTAGATCCAAGTCGTTCAAAAACACTCAATTTACGGTCCAAATTCAAGTTTCTCACCATTGCCATGATGAGTAGTGTGTAAATCACCACTAATCACTTTCAATTCGGGCAGCAATTCGATGTATAAATGTCAATTTCACAAATCGCTCAAAATCACCTAATAAGTTCGCTCTGTGTGAAGAAGACAAGTAATGAAGTTCGGTCGAACTTCTGGTTTATATATACTCTTCGGGCGAACTTGTTGATCCAATCAGTTAAAATTAGATAACAAGTCCAGGCGAACTTGTCATCTGATGACATTTATGAGCATATACAAGTTCGGTCGAACTTGATTACAAGTCCGTGCGAACTTGATCAATTTCAAACCAAAATTTTTCAAAATTTTCAATTTAGACCCTGAACTTTTGAGATTTTACCAATTTTAACAATCCACTCAGTTGACCAAGTCCAAGCTAATCACCTTGGTTAACCGGTTTGTCTGCCGAGTCCAAGTTAATGACCCCGATTCGACCCGTTATGAACAAACTGTTGATTTTTCTTAAAATCAAGTTTCAAATTAATGAACTTTTAATAGTTTTGGCTTATCAGATTTTACAGATTAGCTCCCAGCCCGTTGTCAATTTGATTTCCACCAGTTTATTACCTTACTAGACTTCGAAGAACCGTTCTCCAACATTGGCTTGCTGAAAACAATGTAGAAAAAAAATATTTTTGTACTTGTGTAAGTTTATGCTAAAACACACTGAAAATCTTTTTGGTTTTAATCTGTAAAGCAGATAAACTATGTACAAAACAAAGTAAACTGTGTAGAAACATATTTACAGACATATTTTTATGAATTCGTGTCTAAGGATCATATCAGTTGATTGAGACATATCACCAGAACCGTTGACCTTTTGATGACTCTAAGTTTTAAACTCGTTTACCCAGAGTGTCGATATGTTTGTCCACTTAAACTTCGACACATTTCTCAATTGTTCCAAGATATGTTAGGTATGAATTATGAAACTTGACTTAACTATGGTTCCCACCTCAGATTATACTCTCGTATCAAGATACCCTAGATTTCATCTTACAGGTGAATATTGCGTAATTGATATCTGTATCTGGGTTAATGCGAAGCCTTGAGAGCTCAGGTTAATACCACCGTATCGAAAAAGAGACGAAGGCTCGACTTATAGGTGTGTTCCACTTAAGGAATCTTTTAAGCATTGCAAATGATTAGATCTTTCGATTCTTTTCAGCTTTGCATGCAGCTTAGGGGTTTTTAGCAAAAGCATTATAGAAGTTCTAGGCTATTGCTTCCGCAAAATCTGAAGAACTTGTATAATACCCCAGATATCAACTATCTATAAAAACCTCGTATCTCAGAATCAGGCAATCTCTCAAACAAAATTTCGGAGTACTAAGTCCATATATCCGAGAGATGTTAATCCACAAGATTAAGCAGTTGTAAAATTTAGTTTATATCTCAGAAACAATTTAGTGAACGTGTAAAGCCTATCGACACATCCACATTAAGACTTGTTTATCACTTTTTAAACTTCAAAATTCTTTAGCATATTGTGATACTCCACTGATGTACTATCATTTCCTTTGTGACACTTAATTCCTTTTGTCTTTTTCAATGTTTTTGTACTTTTTGAATTTTACATATGTTTTTGTATTTTCTCAAATATTTCTCCCCCTAAAATCGAAAACATATTTTTGTATTTTAGTTTTTAAGAAATACTAATCTAAAAGATATACAAACCAATATGGATCACGTGAACTCGTCGTCCGATCCGTATTCAGCCTCTGCTTCCGCACCTGTCAACAAATTTTTAATACCGTTAAGCCTCATTAGATATTTAAATCTTGTTAAAGGAAAAGCTTTGGTATAAAAATCAGCTTTTTTTTCTTCGGTGTGGATTTTTTCTATTCGTACCAACTTCTTTTCGTAGCAGTCAAGAATGAAGTGATAACGAATTTCTATGTGTTTAGTTCGAGAGTGATGAACAAGATTTTTAGTGATGTCGATTGCTGCCTTATTATCTACATAAAAGGCGTATCAAGAAATTCAATCCATAGTCCCTCATCTGTTGTTGAATCCAAAGGATTTGAGAACAACAGCTGGAAGCAGAATTGTATTATGCATCACAGGTAAAAAGAGAGACCGTGGTTTGTTTCTTGCATTGCCACGTTACTAAGTGTGTTGCAAAGAACTGGCAACCGGCCGTTGTAGATTTAGAATTCAACTTTTCACCCCGAAGTCCGAATCAGCGTATCCTGTCAAATCAAAGTTATCATTCTTTGGATACCACAAGCCGGTGCTTGGACATCCCTTCAAGTAACGAAATATTCTTTTGACTATCTGCATGTGTGACACTCGAGGACTGGACTGATATCTCACGCAAAGGCAGGTAGGAAACATGATATCTAGGCGAGATGTCGTCAGATACATCAGAGATCCTATCATCGACCGATAGAGTGTATCATCCACTTTGGTTCCTGTTTTGTCAATGCAAATCCCATAATTCAGTGCCAACGGAGTCGAAAGCGGCTTCGAGCTATCCATTTCAAACTTCTTCAGAATATCGTGAACAATTTGGTTTGATGTATGAATATGCCGTCTGGTAACTGATCCACCTGTAATCTGATGAAGAATTTCATTTCACCCATAGAAGACATCTCGAATTTCTTCTTCATTATATTTTCGAACTCTTTGCAAAGACTATCATCCGTAGAACCAAAGATGATATCATCCACATAGATTTGTACAATGATTAGATGATTTCCGACTTCCTTGGTAAACAATGTACTATCCACTGTGCCTCTAGTAAAGCCGTTTCCAACGAGATGTTGAGATAACGTCTCGTACCAAGCTCTCGGGGCTTGGTGTAATCCGTATAAGGCTTTGTCTAGGAGATAAGCTTTGTTCTGGTTCAGCGGATCGACGAACCCTGGTGGTTGGCCGACGTACACTTTTTCGCGTAGCTTACCATAGAGAAATGCGGATTTCACATCTAACTAGTACACCTTAAAACCTTTCCAAGCTGCGAATGCAAGGAAAATGCGGATTGACTCTAAACGTGCAACCGGTGCATAGACTTCCGAATAGTCAGTTCCTTCTTGCTGGTGGAAACCTTTGACAACCAACCGAGCTTTGTTTCTAACAATCACTCCTCGATCATCTCTTTTACACTTGAAGACCCACTTCGTGTCTATAGCTTTCTGCTTCGGTGGTAAGTCTACAAGCCTCCAAACTCCCAGTTTCTCAAACTGTAACAATTCCTCTTGCATCGCTATCACCCAGTTCTCATCACCTAGAGCTTCATTCACAGTCTTCGGCTCTATTTGAGATATGAAACATGAATAGTAGCAATAGTCTTGAGTAGGAGCAACTCGGATATAGAAACAACTTAACGCTTTGTTAATTTGATTTCTCATTCGCACACAAGTCTGTAATTCACCAATAATATTTGTTGAAGGATGATAAGAATAAGATCGTGGCATCTCCTTGCTAGGAACATCAACCGTACTGTTCTGATTTGAGATATTTAGATCAACATTCAAATCAACTTCAGGAGCACTAGATGTAGCTTCATTTTGATTGCTCGGGCCAACAGATTGATTTAACATGTTGGTTATCTGCTCGGATTCTTCATCGGAAGAGGATTCTTCATCATCATCGAAAGTCGGAGCTACATCAGAGTCGGAACTCTGATTCTCAGAATTATTGGGCTCTGTAGTTGCATTTCCTGGTTCAGTGGAAACATTTGCTGGAGTTGTAGTAGGTTTTGTTTCAAAAACTTGTTCAATCTGAACACCACTATTACTCGGACCTACACCAGAAGACGAAGTACTAACGTGGGTTGATTAACCACAATTGGCCTTAGAATCTGTTCTTGGCTTGCCGATTGTTGGAGATAATAAAGAGCTACAAGTTCTTCATCAGACAGTTCTTCTGGCAAGTCGAATGACTTCCACAAATCTTGGTAAATAAACAACCACGCATCGCCTTTCCTCTGAATAGGAGTTGTGTACCGAAAGCAATCAACATGTTGTGCTTCAATCGCTTTTCTCAAAGCAGGAACATAAACTCTCCTTAGCGGACTAGCGTAACCAACAAAGAAACCTTCAAGCGATTTAGCACCAAACTTACCATCTTGATCAATCACTGTACATGGTGCACCAAATGGCTCTAGATATTTCAAATTTGGTTTCCTTTGGTTAATCATTTCAAAACATGTCTTTTTAGTCGGTTTGACAGTTAAGACCCTGTTTAAAGTGTCGCCGCTGCAACTGCCTCCAGAAGCTAACAGGAAGTTTCAAGTCTGCAAGCACGGTTCTTGCTGTTTCGATCAATGTTTTTTCTTCCTCTCAGCTACACCATTTTGTTGTGGAGTATAAGGTGCACTGAATTCGTGCAGAATCCCTTTGGTGTTGCAAAACTCTTTCATTTTGTTGTTCTTGAATTCCGTGCCGTTGTCACTGCGAATACGTCTGACAGGCAGATGATATAGATTTTCGAGCTTCTTGAAGAGAATCACCAGATTATCGAACGTTTCATCCTTTGACTCTTGAAAGAAAACCCATGAATATCGAGAATAATCATCTGTGACGACCAAGTAGTATAGATCCCCAGAAATACTTCGGACGTTCACCGAACCAAAAAGATCCATATGAAGACGTTCAAGCAGCAACTTTATAGAATTCATAATCTTTTTAGGATGTGATTTCTTCTTCTATTTCCCCTTTTTACATTCAAGACAATGATCGGTCATATGGAAACTTCGAAGATCACCCCCTCGACTAAATCGTTATGAACCAGAAAATTCATTTTTCTTAAATGAATGTGCCCCATTTTCCTATGCCATAGAATAGAATCCTTCTTAGTGGCTTTATTGACAAAACATTGAGACGATTTCGATGATGTGTAGCAGTTCCCATATCTAATACATAGAGATCGTTTTCGCGCGGAGCACGCATGAGAATCCAATCATCCGGAATTTTGAAACCCGGCTTTAGAATCATGCACTCTTTATCATTGAAATGAACTGTGAACTGTTTATCACAAATTTGCGAGATGCTTAGAATATTGTTCTCTAGCTCAGCAATGTAATTCACACGATCAAACGATACTACTCCATTTGAGAGTTTTCCTTCTACGACGATCCTCCCTCCTTGATTACCGGCAAAGCCAACATATCCATCGTTTATAGCTTTGATGTCAAAGAGAAGAGCTTTCATCCCTGTCATGTGCCCTGACGCTCCACTATCCAGAATCCACTTTGATAGAATGGATCTCTGGAGCCCCTGCACATATTAAAATTCAGTTAAAAAGCGCGA
Organism: Scalesia atractyloides; assembly: GCA_947069175.1. Classification (NCBI taxonomy): domain Eukaryota; kingdom Viridiplantae; phylum Streptophyta; class Magnoliopsida; order Asterales; family Asteraceae; genus Scalesia; species Scalesia atractyloides. The sequence continues at coordinate 46,998,845 of CAMTDV010000017.1, read as the reverse complement.
CCCTAGCCTTCTTGGTCTTGGGTTTAGGATAAAAAGCTTCATATTCATCCTCAAAATCTCCATCTGAGATGTCACTGTTGTTACCATTTTCAAATTCAACTTTCATTTATCTTTTGAAGGTTTGACAGCTTCGGTTTTAATCTCAGATTTAGACTCTTTGTTGTTACCAGTCTTAACTAGCTCACACTTGATAACTTCAGATGTTGATGATTTCTTTTTAGCAATCCAGGATTGTGATTTAATGTTTGCCTTTTTTATGTAAAACCTTGATTCATTTGTCTTGGAAGTTTCACCTTTCTCGAAAGTTGAGTTTTCAAATTTAGTTTTAGGTTTAACTTCAAGTTTAGAATCATTTCTTTTCAGAAGCGTGACAGGTTTAACAAACTCTGGTTGCTTACGTTTTTCAACATCTGAACTTGTTTTCCTTCGAGGATAGACCGGCTTTGATTTCGGACACTTGCATGCAATGTTACCAACTTCATTGCATTTGAAGCAAGTCCGATCATCATGAGAGTGTCCACTAGTGGGTTTTACACCACTTGTGCCTTTGGCCTTATCTCGAAGTTCTTTTGCCTTTTTAACTCATCGTTTGATTGGCTCCCAATCTAATTTTCCTCGTGAACCGTGCTCGTCCCATATACGAATTTCATGTTTTTATCTTTATATTCGCGCAATGGTGACTTCTTCTTATTCGGTTCTTCTTCTACATCCAAACCCAACCCAGCTCTCCTATGTTCAGGAAAATCACCACCATTCCTTCGGTAATTATTTCTTTTAGGTTTAGAGTAAAATTTCTTTTCATTGATTTCCAAATCTTCTGATGAAACTTCAACAAGTTTGAAGAATTTATCAAGCTGATCTTCCTTCACATTCCGAATCAGAAAGCTATCGTCGAAGTATAGTCTATTAGAATCCTTAACTTTGTACATGACAAAATTAGGATCATCACTTAGGCTATCTTTCGATGATATATCGTCATCTTCAGATTGTGAATCAGAATTGTTCGAACTCGAATTGGCGCTTTCAAAGCTGCCATCATCAGAATCATTCAGAACATTTTCAACAACATTTTTAACCACTGCTTCGCCACCATCACTCGTGTAGGTTATATCAATGTTCTCAGGCAGCTCATTTTTCTTTCGGTTAAAAGTTCAATGTTGAGCGCATTTTCCATCTCCTCAGCCTTTTTTGCGACAGTACTTTTCACATAAGGGTGGTGGAACATTGCTATAGTCTCCACGTTTCTTACCTTTGGCTTTCTGAACATTTTCTTCCGACTGAATAGTTGGAAGAATGTGATCAATGACGTAGGCATTAGTGGTATAACTTTTCAAAAGCTGTCGAACCCTTTCGGTTTCGATTTTCACGTCTTGAAGCTCTTGTTTTACTTCAGCAATGTTATTTATATAAACGTTAATAGCTTTTTGTTTTTCCATTAAAGTAGCTTTTAACATTCTGATAGTATCATCTTGTTCAATATTGTTATTATCCAACCAGTTGTAATCATCTTTCATTTTGTCATATGCCTCCTTCATTGTGCGATAATCATATTTAAATTATTATGCACATTGATTTTGGTTATGATCTGAGACTTTTCAGCACATTGAATACACGGTTCAGCACATTTCGTACATGGTTTCTCAACCTCAACGACTTGTACTTTAACCACTTCCTTTTCTACAACCTTTACCTCTGGACATACCTTTGTTAGATTTGCCATCGTAGCTTTATTGGAGATCTCTGTGAGGTTTTCTTCATTCATTTCTTTGGTTACGTTGATAACCTCCTCAACCACAGGTTTTTTCTCAGCAACATGCTCTGAAGATGTAGTATCGCCAAAACAACCTGCAAAACTAGTAGACATGTTAGGAGAAAGGATATTATGCATACATATGCTGATAAATTTCCACCTCCTTAGCTTGTTGCATGTACTCTTCTAGTAATGCACTTTCCATGGCTGCATCCTCAGTAGATGTTTCTTCCACTATCTCGGCCATAAGAGCAACACCGGTCTTTTTGGCAATATATGAATTCCAGTCAAAACCGTCATCTTCATTTGAAGTGACCATTGCCTTTTCTGTGTTATTGGTTGGTTTCTCTTGGATTTCGACTTGAGTCTTATTTGGGAAAGGCTTCTATTGTAGTGACTTCTTGTAGTATTCACTGCCACCTCCAAATGGACTTTGATTACCAGTTGCTTCAGGATTCTTGCATTCTATTTTGAAGTGCCCTTTCTATCGGCATCTAAAGCAGGTAACCTTTGTTTTGTCGAACCCGAATTTGTTGCTTGAATTCCCAATGTCTCTGCCAGTAAAAGCAACAAACTTAGTAACCCTCCGAATGATCGATGCTAAGGACCACTTGGTGTCCATCAGTTCAAGTTCTTCTTCATCAACTTGATCATAGTCTTCGGCGGTCTCTCTGGATTACCAGTTTTTCCAGCCACCAAACTTTCATATGATTCCAACACTGTGGCAAGAGTACCATGTGTTGTTTGGCAACTTGTTCAGAAACATCGTTGTTTAAATTGACAGCAATGTTGCATTTAAACATATTTGAATCAGAATTTGATTGATTATTCTGATTTGTCTGATTCTGATATGAAGAATATGATCCTGTACTTGAAAATGATGAACCCTGAGAACTCTGATCATATTTTGGATATGATTGAGCTTGACTTTGTGGCGAATGATTCGAGGAATTCAGATTCGCGCTAAAAGCGTTTTGGATCTTCGGGCTTGTGATATTATCTTGAGCTCCTGACTTGTAATATAGCTTTACATCCTTAGTCACGTTTGCATTTTTTGATTTGGATCTTTAACAACTCCATCTCATGACCCTCCAGTTTATTAATGAACGTGGATAGTTTAAAGAACTGTCAGCTCGGACTTTCTTTAAGAGCCATGAGATATGTCGTCCAATCTCCTTCAGGCAAAGCGTCAGACAGTTCATCAATGTATTCTTCTTCTTTTTTCTCAAGCCCGTGTCTCCTCATTATCACTTTTAGATGACAAAACCTTTCGATCATCTGTTTTATCGTTCGCCTTTAATCATCGTGAATATATCGAATTCTTTCATGATCAGTGCTTTCTTGCTTTTGACCATTCCTGCACTTCCTGGTACTTGTTCTGTAAGGATGTCCATAATTCCTGTGCAGTATTATATTCCGGTAACAGCACCAATATATCTTCTTTCACCGATTGTTGGATAAAACTTATCATTCTCTTCTCGGCGACGTAAGCATCCTTTTGTATAGTAGAGAACTTGCTGATGTCGATAACATTCTCATTCTCATCTCTGGGCCATATGTAGCCAGCCTGAACTGCAACCTAACTGTGGAAATACGTAGCTTGCACCCAGTTAGAGAACGTTTCTTTCCAACCTTCGTACTCATCTATACACATGAGTTTTGGCGGTTTCACGGATCTGCCATTTCGTTATCGATGTTTACTTAATTCACCATTTGAGCATTTGAAGCTGTAGCAGTCATGAATGCACTGTGATGATCTTCCATCTTGAAAAACTGATGAATTTTTCTGAAAACACACGTTCACAAACTTCGAAAAACGATCAGTACACTGACAAGTTCAGGCGAACTTGCATTTTAGAAAAATCAGATTTGTTTTTACACAAGTTCGGGTGAACTTTGTTTAAATTTTGAAAATTTTTCCCTGAATAAGTTCGGGCGAACTTATGTTGATTTTCAAGTAATTTATTAAGTTCGGGTGAACTTATACTAATTTTTCAACAAACTTTAATCAAGTTCGCGCGAACTTGATAAGAATTTGAAGAAAATGAATTAAGTTCGAGCGGACTTGTATGAAAAACTCTTGAAATATCAGTCAAGTTCGGGCGAGCTTGATTAAAATCAATGAAATTTTAATCAAGTCCGGGCGAACTTGATCTCACGTTCGACCAAGTTTGCAAATCATGGTTTTTTGAACTTTTTGATATCAATTCATTTGAATTTGATGTCCAAACTCTCAGGGGTTTACCACAAGTGTATTTTACATGACATATTAAAAAATTAGCAACTTTTATCTGTGGATTCATTGTTTTCTTTGAAAAATGAAGAAAAAATGGTAGAAAGAGGTAGAATAAGAGTAGATCTTGCAATGATTGCACCAATTCAGGTATCCAGGCTCTGATACCACTTGTTGGATTGCTCCATTACTAGCATAGGAACCTAAATTGGTATCTAACGTTCGTATATGCGGAATTTATATGACATATTAATCAAATATGCAAGATTACTGTTTAATCATTGTTTATTGATCATAAATGTTCAGTACATGTCAAATCCTGATTGGGCAGAGCTTCGCCGTACAAGTGACAAAGTTGCAGAAGTTACAAGTGAAAACATCAAGGCACCTATTTATGGTGTAACAAGTTCGCTGGGGAAGACACAAGTTCAGGCCAACTTGTATAGAACAAGTTCGGCCGAACTTGTTCAACATTACAATTTCAAGCGAACTTGTTAACTATTTACATAAATAACCTTCTATTTTGACATAATTTAGCCCAAAACAAACAGACTCGATCCAAGACTAAGACATAGACATTATGTACTAACATTTCTAACACCCATTAACCTAATTTTTAAGATTCGTAAGGACGATAGTTAGGGAACTTGAAATATACCCGGAAATGTCACAGATGTTGGTTCGTTCGGTTGTACGGTTGTGTTTTTCGCTTAATTACGACGAATGCTTTAATTAACGCGTAAACGACCGTAATTGCGTAACAAATGATATTTTTGTATTCCAATCATTAAAATACAAGATTTTAAAGGTTACAAAATTTTTTGGATGCACGTACGTGTTCCGTATTGTGACACCCCAAATCGCGTATAACAACACGCGGCGAAAACACTTGGGGAGTCACGTTACAAATTGTTTCACAACACATGGTACTTAAAGTTTTGTTTTATTGACTTATCGAATTACAATGTCTTGAAATAACGGAAATAAATACAATCAATTTTTATTTCAAGTTTTAAAGTCACTAGGGCCCGAATAGATCCTATGTGTAGCATGCGACGACAATCATCACATAAGTAAACCTGAAACATATGTGAAAATAGGCACGTCAGCAAAAAAATGCATGTGAGTAACATAGATTTTTTGTGTGTCAAATTGATGGCTTTATATTTATATTGCAAAACCTCGTCCAACTTCAAGAGTCAACGAGTATAAACCTTGAAAACAAAAGTATTTAATTTTGCAATATATATAATCAACTTAACAAGTTGACATAAGTGAAAGAAACCTTGTAACCATGAATCTTGACCAAAAGCTTTTCTTTTATAAAACCGAATGATAAGTCAACTTAAAAGAAAGAATTTGTATGGTTTATATCTTTAAGTGAAAATCATTGTGTGTCATTGTCCAAAACCATTTGTCCTTGTCATATCCAATCGTCCGTGTCATCAGTTAATCGTCCGTGATTTAATTGTGAAAACCTTTGGTCGTTCTTTAATGAATACATTCAAACCTGTGTGGACTATACCCTAAGGGTATCTTTAATAGACCCTAAAAGATCTCTTTAACAAGATTAACAAATTAACGAATGATTTGTTAATCAGAAACAGTTTCTGTCGCTTCCCAAAGTACCCACCAAATTCCAGTGAATAGCCTAGTAATGAGATTGTCAGTCATATGGTACCATAACATACTACTGGTCGGCTTCGGCCAAAGTTAACGAATGTCATTCGTGTCATGGATAACGCACCAACATGTTCGTTCACATTATTGAAATTGTATTGTTATATAAACCATCGACTTTGTTATGAAAACTTGAAAACAGTTTAGCACATATGAATCACCCCAAAACATTTAGAAAACATAAAATAGGGGAAACTATGTACTCACTTGGGATTGCGTATAAGCTTTGTAAGAATGTGTGAACAAAGCCCAAAGATCAAGGAATTAAGTGTGTCCTAATGAGTCGGATAACATGTAAATAAGTCGGGACATTAAACGGGAGATCGGGTAGAATGAAGTCTTACAAACCAATCGAGTGTTGGAACTCATATGATATGGTTTAATAAGCTTGACATTCTGATTTGGAATGGATCCTAAGTGCTATTGACCTGTTATGACCCGTTAAGGTAGTTTATGATACTTGAACGTGTCATTTGCGTAAATATGCGTTCGGATGGTTAGATATGTCCTATGATAAGTCTTATATGCTAAAACGTATTTAATAATGTAGTAACATCACTTTATATGTCAAAACTTTGATCACATATGCTTAAAATTGATTTATGCGTAAAAAGGGTGTTTTGGTAATTGTTAAGGACATAACTAACGACTTATCAGAACGCTAACCAAACGACGTAACCATAAAGTATAACCTCAGTAGGTTATTCCCTATACAACTATGGTCACAAATACGTGTTTGGTCGGATCCTAAGATTGACCAAACGGGTCGGATTCGAAAGTCAAAGCGATGGTCAAAACCGCTCGACTTACGACCCTAAATAAACACTAAACTAGAAGTGACGAAACATGTCTAACTCAGTTATAAAACTGATTTGGCATCAAAACTTAGTGTTTTGATACCCGAAAATAGTTCCGTCTTAAAATGCACATAATGCGCATTTTTGACCGAAACTTTGACTCGTCACTTCGACTAGTAAACGTGGTAATCAGTAGGCGTGATCGCTATGGATCATAACCTTCGTGATTACGATCGCGTTGCAAAGTTCAATTAAACTTTGACTTGACCAATTTTGGTCAGAACCGAAAGTCAAACTATTTGACTTTTGGCTCAAAATAGCCAAAATAATGAACAAGACTAGGGAAGAACACTTACTTGTGTTCTAGGAAGGCAAGAAGTAGGAGGCCTCCAAAGGGAAGCAAACTCCAATTTAGAGCAGATGGGAGAAGACGAAGGAAATGAGCAAGTTGGAATGAACGAATTCATGGCTATTTATAGTGTTTAAAGGTTCACAAGATCACAAGTGTCCAATGAGGTGTAATGATCTTGGGAAGGTGTTAACACTTGTCAAATGCAGGGTAGAAGATGACAATTTTCTTGAACTAGGGCTCCAAGGCTTTGCATAAGAAGCTGCCAAGTTGCTGCACATTTTCTTCTATCTGGCACCTGGATACGGACCTCATCCATGTATGGACACGGTCCACATCCACCTTCTGGGGACAGAAGTTTGAAAAATGGCAGAAATGGCCCCTGAACTTGTTTTGTCGCGTTTTGGCACTTCTAACACTCGTTAACCTCATTTTCAAGCTATATGAGGAAGTTAAAGCATATGTAACTTGAAATATGCTCAAAAATGTCATGGATGTCGGTTCTTTGGTTGTACGGTTGTGTTTTTTGCTTAATTACGACGAACGCTTTTACGAACGCGAAAATGACCGAAATTTCGCAACGATTGATATTTTTGTGCATTCTTATCAATAAAATACAAGATTTTATTGACTACAAAAATTTTTGAATGTCTAAACATGGTTCGTATTCAAAGTACGAGAATGGGCACAGTTTCGTAGTTTGGCCGAAATAGTCCCTGAGTTTGAACAAGTATGTTTTTGCTATACCGAACCCTTCAAAACTTATTTCTAAGTTATGTAAAGAGTATTTAGGGTATGTTTAGCTTATGTCATTGTTCCGGAGTGTATGTCATGTTAAACTGATTACATTTACGTTATAGTTTACGTACAACTTCCAGATAAGCTTTGAGGAGTCGATATTCTACATGGACTTTAATGTGTGAATGTCACATGTAATTATACAATTTCCGGGAATGAAATGCAAGATTTCATTGGATTCGAAATCATTCGGAATTGTATGATGGTAGTAGAGGTACAAATGTCACAGTCCCCCCTACTTTAGGAAATTTCGTCACGAAATTTAAATTTAGAGGAAACTTGTGAAAACAGATGTGAGTGTATCGCTTTCAAACAATCCTCCATTCCCCGAGTTAAACTCTGGTCCATGTTTGGATTCTCAGCGAACTTTGTTAATTGTACTCGTCCATTGTCTATAGAAATGAGTTCATATTCGAAATTCTAAACTTTAGTCTAATAGTTAGGTGTATGACATCTTTGATTTTACCAAGCCTCAGAAGAGAGACATGTAAATGTCAAAGTAGCATTCTTGGTGTAAAAGAATTCAATGAGGGTGTGAACCTTGGAGTTTCGAACAACATACAGAAGATTGTTTCCTATGAAGACTAATATAGGAAACTTGTCAGTGCTCGAAGTTGGAGTCGGAAGTGAAAGATTAAAACCAAATTGGTTAAGGTCTAGAACTTCTAGTAACTTAAATAACGCCACGTTTGCAATGTAATAAGGAACACTTATATATAGGAAGTACCAGCGGCATATCCACCATGCCCTTATTACATTGTTCTTGTTTCGTTATTCTTATCACTATGGTTCTTACACATGACAAAACTTGCTATGGTTTTCTATGCAAGGGATTTTCTAATTATGTATGCATCCATAATTACTCAATTCGATGCATAGTCTGCATAGTTCATTTTGCGATGTGTAGGAAAAATCAAAGAGTAAACATGCGATGACTTGTCTAGACCACAAAAGGGTCTCTTTAACTAGATCAACAAATGATCTCTTTAAATAGTCCACCAAAGAGTCTCTTTAACTAGATCATCACATGATCTCTTTAACTGGATTGACGAACAATCTCTTTAACTAGATCAACACATGATCTCTTTAACTAGATTGACGAACAATCTCTTTAACTAGGTCAACACATGACCTCTTTAACTAGACCCTGAAAGGCCTCTTTAACTAGACCCTGAAAGGCCTCTTTAACTAGATCAATGAATGATCTCTTTAACTAGGTCAACACATGACCTCTTTAACTAGACCCTGAACGGCCTCTTTAACTAGATCAACGAATGATCTCTTTAACTAGGTCAACACATGACCTGACCTCTTTAACTAGACCCTGAAAGGCCTCTTTAACTAGATCAACGAATGATCTCTTTAACTAGGTCAACACATGATCTCTTTAACTAGAATGGTACTTCGGAATCCAAGGGTTTAACTATTTTCATAGAAAAGCCCATTACGGATTTAAGATAGTACTTTGGATATCCTTCTAAGAATCTAACACACTTAAAATATGAAAGATTCTACAAGGATTTGGATAGCGAGCATTTGAATCGACTTTAACACCAAAGATCCTACAGTGACTCAGATAACGCTGCAAGGGTAATACAATAAGAAAACTTATATATAGGAAGTACCATCAGCGTATCCACCATGTTCTTATGGTATTACACTCGTTTCGTTACCTAAATCACTACTAATCACATAAACACATAATCATCAACTTGGTCATCAATTTTGTACATACGCATTAAGGTACACAAGGAATCCAATCAAGGACTTCAACTTAGTACTTTAAACATCCACAAGAATCTAACTATGAAGATAGGAAGATCTTATAAGGATTTGGAAGCATATCAAACTATGCTTTGGTTTTTGCTCATAAACAATAACCACTGGCGTGTAAAGCACTTTTTAGAAATCTTACTATGAAGATAGAAAGATTTGAGACTGTACTTTGAATATCCCACAAGAATCTACCTATGAAGATAGGAAGATCCTGTAAGGATTTGAAATTTATGTGGCGGAAGTGTTACAAAAACCATGCACTAGGTATGTTAGGTCAACATACGAAGCAAAGTGTCTTTGAAAACTGTGTACTTGGAATGCTCAGTCAACATACATGCAAAATGTCTTTGAAGTGCGTGTACTTGGTATGCTCAAGCAACATACGAAGCAAAATGTCTTTGAAATCCATGTACTTGGTATGCTCAGTTAACATACGAAGCAAACTGTCTTTGAAAACCGTGTACTTGGTATGCTCAGTTAACATACGAAGCAAAATGTCTTTGAAAACCATGTACTTGGTATGCTCAGTCAACATACGAAGCAAAATGTCTTTGAAAACCGTGTACTTGATGTATTAGGTAAATATGCAATGTTAAATGTTTTCAAATCATGTGAAATGTCTTTGAATTCATGTATAAGGTTTTTGAAAATTTGTATGTTGTTTTTGAAATCATATAATGTTTTTTTGAAATCATGTAATCTTGAAATCAGGTATAATGTTTTTGAAATCATCTACTATGTAAAGTGTTATGAAACTAGGGAGTTGTGATATGCACATAGGCATATTGCATAAGACCAATTAAGGACTCATGGAAGTACCCTTAGGTATCAATCAAGGATTTAAAGTGGTACTTTGAGTATTTGTTAAGAGTTATAACTTGTACCTTGTACTTTGTTTCTTAGAAGAAACGAGTACTTAGGATTTTGTGGAGATCGCGGGCGATCACAAAACGGAAGAAACTACGAGAGTAGTTTGATTCACGAGGAACCATGTCCTTGGTATTGGTATTGTAGAGGTGTATCACACATATATGTAATCACATTTGTAAATAAAATGGAAACAACCAAATTTATTTATGGAACCATCAAAGTGTTTCAAAGATCCTTGGATAAAAAAAGCGAAAATGTAAAAGTTTAAATGTTAACAGCTACATCGTCATTAGTACGAGACTCGTTAGCATTCATGTTAAATGCTCATCCACGGGCTGGATTTACATTAACAAGCTTCGGGTAGTTGTTTCTAAAATGTCCCATCTCGCCACAGTTGTAGCAAGAATCTGGTGGGAAGTGAGCTCGAGCAGATCGACAAGCATTAGCTAAATGACCAAGTTGCCCACATGAAGTGCATTGACGACACTGTAGGTGAGCTTGGTGATGAGTGTTGCACATGTTGCACATCGGTGCTGTACCAGCATAAGGTTTCCTCGCAGAAGGTTGAGCTGGTTGGTTTGGAGCAGTTTGGTTGTTATGTGCAACTACTGCAAAGTTTTGTGAAGCTTTACCCTTCTTTGAATTCCTGGGGGTTTCAGTTTTGGTGTCCTTGTCAGATGGTTTCTTGTCGCCTTTGCAGAAAAGTTTACCCTTCTTTATTTGACATTCAGTTAGGGTAGCGGATAGCTTAATGGCCTGTCTAACTGTAGTGGGATTAGTACCAGTGACTATGTCCTGAACTGGGTCAGGGAGGCCATCAATGTACTTTTCGATTGCCTTGTCCAAAGGCGTAACGATAGTAGGACACAACAAACTTAGTTCCTCGTATCGGTCAGTGTAGGCACGATGTTCCCCACTATCTTGTTTCAGATCGTGGAATTCGTTCTCTAGTGCCCTTTGCTCATGACGTGAGCAGAACTCTTCATCCTAAGAGCTCTAAGCTATTCCCATGTCTAAGCCAGTGCTACATCAGCACCTCTATCCCTCATAATCCCGTTCCACCACATTTGTGCTCTCTTTTGGAAAACACTCGAAGCAAACTCTAGTTTTTGTTCGTTCGGACACTGAACATGGCGGAAGGTGCTTTCGATACTCTCAAACCATTGTAGGAGCTTAGTAGCTCCCTCAGAGCCATTAAAGTTAAGTGGTTTGGCAGAATTTAATTGTCTGACGTTACATTGAGTAGGTGCATTGTTGTTATTGTTATTGTAGGCCTGATAGTTGAGTCACAAGGTTTGGGAGCACAACAGCCATCTGCTGAGTAATTAGAGCTGCCATTTCGTCGTTTTGAGTAGCGTTGCGACGTGGAGGCATTCTAAAAGAGAGAAAACATGAGAGAAAATGTGTGAGATTGACATTGGATAAACTGAAGAGACGTTAAAAATATCGACGAAGTATAAGGATTGTGATAATTTGTTCGTTACTTAAAACAAACAAACGACACAGTGATTAATCAAAGTAAACGGGTCTTCATAATGTATCGTGAAGACATGCTTTAGCCTATAAGTGAATACTGACCCCAAGAGTTCCCAGGTGAGAGTGATTGGTCTGATATTGCGGATTTATACGAACACTCTAGTCCTTAGACAGAAAACTCAGGGTACTGGCATCCACCCTTCTAGATTGCACGTGTTCACATTAATAAAACCCATACTTTGACGAGATTTTGAAAACTTTGAAGGCATAAAGCCTAAAAAGAAATCATCTAAGGATAGATGATTTCTTGTGAAGTCTTGGAAAAATTTTGGCTTTCGAGAATGTTTTATGTTTTGTTTTTGGTAATCACCTAAGGATAGGTGATGGTATTGTATTAAAAATCTAAACGCAAGAGAACTCGTGTTAGGGTCCTAGGAAGGTTATAGACTAGGGTAAAGCGTTACTAATAACCGAATTCCCTATAACCATGAGCTCTCATACCAATCTGTAACACCCCAAATCGCGTATAACAACACATGGCGGAAACACTTTGGGAGTCACGTTACAAATTGTTTCACAACACATGGTACTTAAAGTTTTGTTTTATTGAATTATCAAATTACAGTGTCTTGGAATAACAGAAATAAAATACAATCAATTTTTCTTTCAAGTTTTAAAGTCACTAAGGCCTGAAGCCATCCTATGTGTAGCATGCGGCGACACCCATCACATAAGTAAACCTGAAACATATGTGGAAATAGGCACATCAGCAAAAAAATGCCTGTGAGTAACATAGGTTTTGTGAGTGTCAAAATTTATGGCTTTGTATTTATATTGCAAAACCTCGTCCAACTTCAAGAGTCGACGAGTATAAACCTTGAAAACAAAAGTATTTAATTTTCCAATTTATATATAATCAACTTAACAAGTTGACGCGTAAGTGAAAGAAACCTTGTAACCATGAATCTTGACCAAAAACTTTTCTTTATAAAACCGAATGATAAGTCGATTTAAAAGAAAGCATTTGTATGGTTTATATCTTTAAGTGAAAATCATTGTGTGTCATTGTGCAAAACCATTGTCCTTGTCATAAACCAATCGTCTGTGACATCAGTTAATCGTCCGTGATTTAATTGTGAAAACTTTTCGTCGTTCTTTAATGAATACATTCAAACCTGTGGTGACTATACCCCAAGGGTATCTTTAATAGACCCTAAAAGATCTCTTTAACAAGACTAACAAATCAACAAATGATTTGTTAATCAGAAACAGTTTTTGTCGCTTCCCAAACTACCCACCAAATTCCAGTGAATAGCCTAGTAACAGGATTTTCAGTCCTATGATACCATAACATATTACTAGTCGGCTTCGGCCAAAGTTAATGATTGTCATTCGTGTCATTGATAACGCACCAACAAGTTCGTTCACATTGTTGAAATCGTATTGTTATATGATGTGCTTAATACGGTCTATAAAAACTAACCTAATCTAAACACCCTAGTTTTAAATTTATAAACTAAGACTCTCTAAATGCTAGACCACTGACAGGCAAGTGTACCTATCGTACGTAGTAAAGCCTAATGAAGTCCGAGTATCGAACCCACGAGACACTAGCGATCCTAACTAGACTCTGACTCAACTAATTACTTAACTGGGTTAATTTGTGTTTGGGGATTTTTTTCTTATTCTACTAAAGCATGTAAACAAGAGAACAAAGCAAGCGAGAAAGATAGTGAACTGACTGGAAGCAGGCAATGATGAGAAAGAACTACCCAGGCTTTGAACCCCTATGACCAACCTATGACCTCTAGTCCTAACTAATGGCTAAAGCTTCGAATCTACCCAGAAAACCTCCCGTCTAGGATGATCAACCAAAATAGAAGATGGAACAGAGCGATGAAGTGCTAAATTGGAAACCACTCGACCTATCGATACCGAATCCCACGACTATCAGATTAATAACAACTATGGTGCTAAAATCCTCCGATCATGAAGCTAAACCTGCAAAATAACTGAAAACCTAGGAAACCCTAAACGCGAATAAGTAGCCGGATCTGAGCTATCGGTCACCCAAACTACCAAACAACGCCTAGCTAATAACCTAGCAATCCTAACTCGTCCCTAGAGTTGCCAGAAAAGGATGCACGCTATACTCAGTTGATTTTAATTAATTTAGTTAAACTTGAATTATTTCTAATCTCAAGCTCTAGACCGAAAACCTAATAGATTAACGAACCTAGAATGATCTAAATAGTTCCAGAACAGACAAACAAGATCACCTAACCAAACAACCAATCACAACCGAGACAAGCACACAAATTCATAAACAATCACAAAGCAAGAATATGTAAATCATCACAATTTAATCATTAGTCAAAACCGAATACTCAAGGCATTAACTCATAGTTCATCTAGACCTAGGTAGCAAGAAAAGTTATTAGCCAATAATCATAGTTAAAAACAAGAAACAAGTCTGAACCAACTGACGAAACATAGTATCAAATCTGAAATAAAACACAAAGTAATATCAAACCGTACTAACAAGTTGCGAACCCAAACTCGAATCCTGACCTTCAACTCTCAAATCGAACCAATATTTTTTCCTCTCTTCAATCGCCTCTCTCTGATCGTATATGGCAGCCTTCTTCTATAATCTCCCTTTTTTCCCAACTTGCGGCAGGTCTCAAAACTTCTATCCTGCGGGCCCTGTTCGTATGGGATCTCTTTAATCCATGCATCATTGTAAATTATATCAAACTCCTCCCACATTCTTGGGCTCTCGTTGGCTGTATCTCAAACAAGGATATTGGGTCTGCTAATTAAAAGCGTGTGGCCCACTGTGCTCTTGATATGTGGCCGGCCCACTCAAAGGAAAATAATAGCAGCGATGGTCATATGGGTACATCTACCTTGATAAATCCTATTACATAAAATATGTAGTCAACATGTTTTCCTTGGTCAACAGGAAACATGTCACTTTTCTTTTTGCCATGCCATGATTTAATTCAAGGTTTAACTCAATGTGCGATTTTAGTCCCTTGAGTTTATAAATTAGAGATAGTGGTCACGGCCAACTCAAGGAAAATAGTGGCAGTTTTGATTCGGTCACTGGAGCCCTACTCTGCCCAACTGGCTGGTTATTTCCTTATTACTCATTTTTGCTCCATTTGCACTATGACCTGGCAAAACACAAAATAATATATATACAATAAAAACTAAATAAAAACAAATAAAAACTACACAAAAATTATACAATTTACACGGGACAAATATGTGTATTTTACCACACATCATTATATAAACTATCGACTTTGTTATGAAAACTTGAAAACAGTTTAGCACATATGAATCATCCCAAAACATTTAGAAAACATAAAATATCGGAAACTATGTTGTCACTGGGGATTGCGTATAAGCCTTGTATGAATGTGTGAACAAAGCCCAAAGATCAAGGAATCAAGTGTGTCCTAATGAGTCGGATAACATGTAAATAAGTCGAGACATTAAACGGGAGATCAAGTAGAATGAAGTCTTACAAACTAATCGAGTATTGGAACTCATATGATATGGTTTAATAAGCTTAACATTCTGATTTGGAATGGATCCTAAGTGCTTTTGACCCGTTATGACCCTTTAAGGTAGTTTATGATACTTTAACGTGTCATTTGCGTAAATATGCGTTCGGATGGTTAGATATGTCCTATGATAAGTCTTATATGCCAAAACATGTTTAAAAATGTTGTAACATCAGTTTATATGTCTAAACTTTGATCACATATGCTTAAAATTGATTTATGCGCAAAAAGGGCGTTTTGGTCATTATTAAGGACGTAACCATAAGGTATAACCTCAGTAGGTTATTCCTTATACAACCGTAGTCACAAATATGTGTTTGGTCGGATCCTAAGATCGACCAAACAGGTTGGATTCGAATGTCAAAGCGGTGGTCAAAACCGCTCGACTTACGACCCTAAATAAACACTAAACTAGAAGTGACGAGTTAAACATGTCAAAACATGTCTAACTAAGTTATAAAACGGATTTGGTATCAAAACTTAGTGTTCTGATACCTTAAAATAGTTTCGTCATAAAATGCACATAATGCGCATTTTTTACCGAAACTTTGACTCGTCACTTCGACTAGTAATCGTGGTAATCAGTAGACGTGATTGCTATGGATCATAACCTTCGTGATTACGATCGCGTTGCAAAGTTCAATTGAACTTTGACTTGACCAATTTTGGTCAGAACCGAAAGTCAAACATAAAGTTAAACTGTTTGACTTTTGGCTCAAAATAGCAAAAACAATGAACAAGACTAAGGAATAACACTTACTTGTGTTCTAGGAAGGCAAGAAGCTCAGTAGGAGGCCTCCAAAAGGAAGCAAACTCCAATTTATTGCATATGGGAGAAGAAGAAAGAAATGAGCAAGTTGGAATGAATGAATTCATGGCTATTTATAGTGTTTAAAGGTTCACAAGATCATCACAAGTTTCGAATGAGGTGTAATGATCTTGGGAAGGTGTTAACACTTGTCAAATGCAGGTTAGAAGGTGGCAATTTCGTGAACTTGGGCTCCAAGGCTTTGCATAACAAGCTGCCAAGTTGCTGCACATTTTCTTCTGTCTGGCACCTGGATACGGACCTCATCCATATATGGATACGGTCCGCATCCACCTTTTGGGGGTAGAAGTTTGAAAAATGGCAGAAATGGCCCCTGAACTTGTTTTGTCGCGTTTTTGGCACTTCTAACACCCGTTAACCTCATTTTTAAGCTCTATGAGGAAGTTAAAGCATATGTAACTTGAATTATGCTAAAAAATGTCATAGATGTCGGTTCGTTCGGTTGTACGGTTGTGTTTTTCGCTTAATTACGAAGAACGCTTTTACGAACGCGAAAATGACCGAAATTTCGCAACGATTGATATTTTTGCATTCTTATCAATAAAATACAAGATTTTATTGATTACAAAAATTTTTGGATGTCTAAACATGGTTCGTATTCAAAATACAAGACTGGGCACAGTTTCGCAGTTTGGCGGAAATAGTCCCTGAGCTTGAACAAGTATGTTTTTGCCATACCGAACCCTTCAAAACTTATTTCTAAGTTATGTAAAGAGTATTTAGGGAATGTTTAGCTTTTGTCATTGTTCCAGAGTGTATGTCATGTTAAATTGATTACATTTACGTAATAGTTTACGTATGACTTCCAGATAAGCTTTGAGGAGTCAAAATTGTACATGGACTTAAATGTGTGAATGTCACATGTAATTATACAATTTACGAGAATGAAATGCAAGTTTTCATTGGATTCGAAATCACTCAGAATTATATGATGGTTGTAAAGGCATAAATGTCACACATATTAACAAATACGCGAATCGACGTACTTTCACAGATTTTGCAAAATAGTCCCTGGAGTTGTATAAGTGTGTTTTTGCCATACCGAACCCTTCCAAACTTATTTCTAATTATGTAAAGGATTTTTAGGGTATGTTTAGCTTATGTCATTGTTCCATAGTTTACGTCGCGTTAAACAGATTATGTTTGCGTAACGGTTTGCGATTGCACTTCCAGAAAAGGTTCGAAAGATTGAAATTGATCAAAAGTTGAAAATACACAAATGTAATGAATTTAAACAAAGCTCGGAAATAAATCAAATATTTTATTGATCATAAAATTGTTCAGAAATTGTTACATTACATAATCGAAAGTCACAAATGTCACAAGTTATACAAATAACAAAAGATAAATGCATAAAACAAATAAGCCCATGACATTAGGCCCAAATAAAACACAAAAATATATTAATGGGCCAATTTTCAACTTTCCATATTTCTTTCACCACCTTAAACCCTAATCCATCACTTATAAATGCCACACTCATTCCACCACTTTTCTTTGCCATTTCTCAAAGCATTCTTCTCCCCTCTTGAAAGTGAGTTCCTTCTCCTTTCACCTTCTTCTCTTCTTCTTATTTTTTTTTCTTTGTGTTTTCATACTTCCCCATTTTGGAGAAATCCTTATGGAATGTCACCAATGTTTTCCATGGCAAACAAAGATGGTGCATCACCAAAATGAGGACCAATCTTGGGTTTTCTTTTACATTTTTTTACCTTTAATTATGTCGTTTTCATCTTACATTACTAACTATAATCAATTATTATAATGCCTAACTATTTATTATATGTCTAACATTACTAACCATGCTAACATTCACTAACATTTTAATCATGCTACTAACTACTAACCCTTCTAATCATACTACTAACTCTTTTACTTTTGCAACTTATTTATTTAGTCTTACAATTACATCATTATTACCAATTCATTATTTATTCTTACATTCTAAAAATGTATAACACTAACTCTTTTAATTTTGTCATTTACCTATTTAGTCTTTTAATTAGATCATTATTATTAATTCGTTAATTATTATTACATACTAAAAATATATAAAAGTACTAACTCCTTTAATTTTTGTTATTTACTTATTTAGACTTGAAATTTAATTATCATTGTCAATTCATTACTTATTATTATATAAATATTATTATTATTATTATTATTATTACTATTTATCTCTTATTCAATTCCCATTTGGATTCTAACTTCTAAATCTTTCTACTTACACACATTCTTCGCAAATCTTTAAAGTGGCATCTTGTACCACCGTTTGACCCAACGACCCATAGGTCAAAACAGTCAAAATCAACAACGCCTAGCAAACCACCCGAGTCCGATGCTCGTACCACTATTAACTTAAATGACGAGTAGATGAATTGAATTTCGAGGAACCCCAAGAGATGCCACAACCAGTAGGTAGGGATAGAAGCAAGGCCGCAACACGAGCGTGCGACACCTCTTCGACAACGCCATCGGATGACCCATCAAGGCTGGACGAGTTCGACGATAGGCTCACTCGGCTTCTCTTGATGAAGGAAAAGGAACATGAACTTAAAATGGAGAAAGAAGTCGAGAAAGATACGAAATTTCTTGAGACTTTTCCTACCTACCAGAGGAGGACCGAGTCATTTTAGAGGCTCGTAAGGCAAAAATCTAAGCAAAATATATGTAGTTTTTTTGGTAGGTTTTTATTTTGATTTTTAAGTTGGTTGTTTTTTAAGTAATTTTGTAGTTTTTATTTTTAAGTAGTTTGTAATGTTTTATTTGTTTTATTGAAATTATTTTTTTTATTTTGTTTTAGAAAAAATGGTATATAAATTAAAAGGTACAAAATAAATTTTTTAGAACGCCGACTTTCTTGTATTAGGCTACCACACTCCCGTAACTGAAGAGCCCCATAACCACACTATGGCCAGACTATGTTGTCTCAACCGGGCCCGAGCTTCAGAGTTTGGCTTGGGGGTTCTCTCGGGAAACCATACCACCGACTGTCATTTGATAGCCGTTATGCCACCACAAGAGTTATAAACTCACTGGCGTAACACACGGTGGGACGAAAACCCGGGTGGACTTAGGATAGAACTTGGAACCTCTGCAAGGAGGTTAGTCTCTATCAGTCATTGCCTAATCTACCAAAGTGACATAAGTGAGATTTGAACTTGGCTCTCCATTGGAGAACCCAAGCCTCTCATGCAAGTTAAAAAAAATAGGCTTTAAAGCCTCCTATATAACATGAAGCATACGTGACAATGATGTGACATGATAAAACCCCTAAAAACTTTATACCACACCACCACTATCCTGAGTATTAAGTGACACTGACACAAACAAAAAACCAGTAATTTGAGCAATAAGTAAAACAATCCGTGTACTCATATTCACAGGAACTTAAACTGTAGCGTCTTGATAACTGTAATTGTAATAATTTTAATAAAGTAAAAGAATGGGATGTTAGTTCATCGTGCTACTTTAGTTTTCGTTTTTAATACAACATACTGCCGGCCAAACATATCAAGAAAAAACATATTAGGGTTAAGAAAACATATTAGGGCTATTTAGCTACTTTCACTTCAATCAAGGAAAATAGATCAGGGATTTTATCCGGTTAGACATATATACATAATTAATAATTGATGAAAAATCAACCTGTGTTTGGATGAATAACAATATAAAAGAAAATTGTTACAATTTGCCCAACCTAAAACCCATCAAATCTCCCTCTATCAATAAAAATATTTCAACCGAGTGAAATAATAATAATCGAATTCAATGAGTGTATAAATTTCCAGAAAACTCACCTTAATCGGATACAAACTCTTATCCCATAGTCGAATTTAGTGATGACAATTGTTGTAAACAACAATGAATCCATAAAATTAAGGGGTTTGATGACCGTAATCATCGATCGTTTTTTCCATGATTCTTTAGCGATGACAATTCTTGTAAACAACGAATCCACAAAATTACGGGGTTTGGAATTCAAGATGACGATGATTTAGGGTTAGAAACTGGAATCCACGAAGGGATTCAAAATCGACACAGGCACACCACTGGTATCCTGTTACCACTTTGTGATACGTTTAGGGTTAGAAAGTTAGCGCATTCATATCTTGTCCACCAAATTCTGTGAGAGGGTCCTCCATATTAGGCTGTCTCCAATGAGCCCTTGGAGAATATTGATATATGATGTCTATTGTCTAGGTTTTGGATCGAGTCTGTATGTTTAGGGTTTGAATTGTTAGAAATTGGAAAGTATTTATGTGTATGTACACAAGTTCGGCCGAACTTGTGTAAGGAAAGATCAAGTTCGCCCGAACTTGATCTATCCATTGTCACACTTCGCCCGAACTTGTAGGTCTATATATAGGTCGTCTTGGGTCTTTCATTGTAAGAACTTTGCGTTAACATCGGCGAAGCTCTGTCTGTTTGGATACTCGATGTACATGATTTGACATTAATAAACAGACAATTTAAACAGTAAATCTTGTGTATTTGATTAACGAGTCACATAATTTCCGCTTATGTTGGACTTTAGATACAAATTAGGTTCCTTGACAGTGGAGGAGCGATCCTTACAAGTGGTATCAGAGCCATGGATACCTAGTTTGCTGAGATCTACACAAGACACTCTCTATTTCTATCCATTTCTATCATTTTTCTACATTTTTTTTACATAAATGATGAACCTATGGTTAAAAATGGCTAAAATTTGAATATGTCATACATAATCACCTAATAACAAACCCTTGAAAGTTTCAGAATCAAATTCAATCAATTTCATGTCAAAAATGTCCAAAAACCATGTTTGATAGACAAACTTCGCTCGAACTTATACCTCAAGTTCGCCCGAACTTGGCTTAAAATCATCATTTTTGTTGATTTTCACCAACTTCGCCCGAACTTGTTGGAATTTTCAGTAAATTTTGATCAAGTTCGTCCGAACTTGTCAAAATCTTGTTGAAATTTACTTAAGTTCACCTGAACTTGGTAAAACTTGGAAATTTTTCAAAATTCACCACAAGTTCGCTCGAACTTGCTTAAAATTGAAAATTTCTGAAATCTTTTCACAAGTTCGCCCGAACTTGTTAAAATTGAATCTGAATTTTGTTTTCTGCACAAGTTCGCCCAAACTTGTCAGTTTGCTAATCAATCTTCAAGTGTTTTGAACGTGTTTTCAGTTAAAATCGTCTGATTTTCGAGATGGATGATCATCATAATGCTTTTGTTACGGGAACAGCTCAAGCTTCATCATCAAATGCGAACGCAAATGCAAACACGGTAAACTAGATGAATCTGGATAACGAGATGGGGACTTCGGTCAAGCCGCCAAAGTTGATGAGCATGGATGAGTTGAAGGCTGGAAGGAAAAGTTCGTGAACTGGGTTCAAGCAAATCATTTTTACAGTTGGGTTGCAGTTCAAACTGGATACACATGGCCAAAGATGAACGTAGTCAAGATCTTGCTTTGGTTAAGTTTACACCAGAACATAAAGATGCGTATGTGGCAGAAAAGAAGATTTTCAGTCTGATACAGCAATCAGTGAAAGAATACATTTTGATCTTGCTACCTGAATGCGATACGTCACGGTGGCTGTGGAATGCTCTTTGTGCAAATTATCTGGGAAGTGCCGAGATGATCAAAAGCAAGAAGGCTTTAATCAAGCAAGAGTTTGACATTTTCACGATGATCAAAGGCGAAACCATGAAGCAGATGATCGATAGATATTGTCATTTAATGGTTCAGATGCAAAGGCATGATATTCATAAAACTGATGAAGAGACGATTGATAAGTTGGCTGATGCACTTCCTAAGGGGGAGTGGTCGACCTACTTGATGGTATTGAAGAATAGTCCAAGTTGAATGTATTTCAAGCTATCATCTTTCATTGACAAATTAGAAGGACATGAAATGGAGTTGCTAAAATGGCCAAATCAAAGAATGCAAATGTTGTTCAAGATGTAGGTGTGTACTACAAAGGAGGTGTTCAAGAGATTTCGAGTCCAAAAATTCAAACGCCATTTAGTGCGAATATGAAATCTTCGAATCATTCGTCACAAAGTTAATCAAACACTCAATCATACCCAAGTTATGATCATAGTCCTCCGAACACAGGATATTCGAGTGCTAGTTCAAATTCTCCGTTCCAGAATCAACCGAATCAGACAAATCATTCCAGTTCTGATCCAAATTATTTCAGTGCAATATTGCAGTCAATCTAAAGAATGTTTTCCCTGAGCAAGTGGCTAAACAACATATAGCGCTTCTTGCAACTGTACTCGAATCATACGAAAGTTTAGTGGCCGGGAAGATCGAAAATCCAGAAATGACGACTGAGGATTACGATCAGGTTGATGAAGAGGAATTGGAACTGATGGATATCAAGTGGAGCTTAGCTTCGATTATCATAAGAGTCACAAAGTTTGTCGCGCTCACTGGAAGAGATATTGGATACTCGAGAAATAAGCTTGGATTCGATAAGTCGAAAGTAACGTGCTTCAAATGCAGATAAAAGGGGTATTTCAAACGGGAATGCACGAACCAAGAAGCAAGCGGCAATAAAAGTCCTTTCGGCAACAACAATGACTATTACAAGAAAGCGTTGCAGTACAAGCCATATCCAAAGAGAACTCAAGTTGAAGTTCAAGATAATTCCTCAAAGCCAACTGAACAAGCTCTAGTTGTGTCTCATGAAGACGAAAGGTTTGATTGGAATAAGTATATTGGAAAGAAGACTGGAGTTGCACTTATGGCAGAGATTGTGGATGAATCAGAGTCAATGGTTGATGATGCAACTCTGGAGAATGCGATCTTAGAATAATATCTGCAAAGAACAGAAGAAGAGGAAATGATCTATCACGAAATAAAGATGAAGAACACTATCTCTCCTAACTTTGATTCTAGTTTTGCAGGTTGCTTTGGAAATACATCGCAAGAGCAAGTGGCTGAAGAAAAGAAATCAGAGGTCGAGGAGGTCATTGACGTGACAAAGGAGATAAATGCAGAAAATCTCACAAAGATTGCTGTAAAGCAATGATGGCTAACCTGAAACAGGTGGGTTCAGAGGTAAAGGTGATTGAAAAGGAAATTGTGAAAGTTGTTGAGGTTGAAAAACCTTGCACAAAGTGCACAAAATCTTGTGAGTAATGTGTTGAGAAATCTCAAGTCATAAGTGAATCGAACATGTATCACGAAAATTTTAGATACAATTATCGCACGATGAAAGAAGCTTATGATAAGATGAAAGGCACTTATTGCAAAGTTGAAAAAGCTAATTTGGAACAATTGACACAATAAGAATGTTAAAAGCAACGGTAATTGAAAAACAAGAAGCAATTAACATGTATATAAACACCATTGCTGAAACAAGACAAGAGCTTCAAGATATGAAAATTGAAACTGAACGGGTTTGGCAACTTTTGCTCAGTTATACGACTAACGCTTATGTCATCGATCACATTCTTCCTATGATTAAGTCGGAGGAAAATGATGAAAAACCAAAAGGTAAGAAGCGTAAAGAGTACAACAATGTTCCACCTCCATTACTTGCAAGTTATTGTCACAAGAAAGTGGATGGGATTGAGAAGGCAACTCATATAACACTTTTATCAGAAACAAATGATAAGCTGCCTGAGAACACTGATGTAGTCTACACGACTTCAAATGATGACAGTGAAGCAGTCGTGAAAAATGTGGTTGAAAATGTTTTGGGAAATGATTCTGATGATGGCAGCTTTGAAAGCGCCAACTCAAGTTTAGATAGTTCTGAGTCATAATCTGAAAATGTATCTTCATCGGAAAATAGCCTAAGTGATGATCCTAACGTTGTAATGTACAAAGTTAAGGACTCTGATGGACTATATTTTCATGATAGTTTTTCCGATTCGGAATGTGAAAGAAGATCAGATCGACAAACTATTCAAACTTGTTGATGTAGCATCAGATGATCTAGAGAAAAATGAAAGGAAGTTTTACTCAAAATCCAAGAAAGTTTACAACAACTACCGAAGGAATGGTGGTGACTTTCCTGAAAACAGGAGAGCGGGTTTGGGTTTGGGTTTGGAGGTAGAAGATGAACCGAAAAAGAAACAGAAGTCACCATTTCACGAATATAAGAATAAAAACATGAAATTCGTGTTTGGGACAAACACGGTTCAGGAAGAAAATTTGATTGGAAAGCAATCAAATGATAAGTTTAAGAAGGAAAAGGAACTTCGTGATAAGGCTAAATCCGCAAGTGGAGTAAAATCCACGAGTGGACATTCTGATACTCGGACTTGCTTTAAATGCAATGAAGTTGGTCACATTGCTTGCAAGTGTCCGAAATCAAAGCCTATGTATCAACGAAGAAAGGAAACTTCAAATGATGAGAAACTAAAGCACGGCCAATCACAATCTTAAAACGAAATAATGAATCTAACATCGAAGTAAACCTAAAAGTGAATCTAACATTGAGAAATCAACTTTTGAAAAAGGTGAAACTTCTAAATCAAATGAAAAACAAAGATTCAAAATTCTACATTAAGAAAGCTCGAATGAAATCTCAATCATGGGTTGCAAAGAAAAATTCATCATCATGTGAAGGTTCGAAGATAACTTCTGCATCAGTCAAAAATGAAACTTTCAATGACACAAAGACTGATCAGAAAGTTCCGAGTGTTGAGTTGAAAATTCCTACTTACGATATCCCGATTCCACCCAAGACCGAAAAGGCTTGGGTTTCCCTTTTTAAATAAGTTCTTTACATGTGCAGGGACTCCAAAGATCCATCTTGTCAAAGTGGATTATGGATAGCGGAGCTTCACGTCACATGACAGGGATGCGTGCCTTACTCTTCGATATCAAAGCAATCAATGGAGGGTACGTGGGATTTGCGGGTAATCAATGAGGAAGAATCGTTGTAGGGGGAAAGCTATCAAATGGTGTGGTGTCATTTTATAAGGTCAACTATATCACCGAACTGGAGAACAATCTTCTCAATATTTCTCAGATCTGTGATAAGCAGTTTACCACCCATTTCAACGACAAGGAGTGCATGATTATTAAACCGGGCTTTAAGATTCCAGAAGAGTGGATTCTCATGCGCGCTCCTCGCGAGAATGATCTTTATGTGCTAGATATGAATGTTGCTAAACTACTTCAAAGTCGGCTCAATGTTTCATAACAAAGGCCACAGAGAAGGAGTCAATTCTTTGGCACAGAAAGATGGGTCATATACACCTCAGAAAGATGAATCACTTGGTTCACAATGATTTAGTTGAAAGAGTGTATCTTAGAAGTTTTCACATGACTGAAAATTGTCTGGAATGCAAGAAAGGAAAGCAGGTTAAAAAGTCACATCCTAGAAAGATTCTTAACTCCATCAAGCTGCCGCTCGAAAGACTGCATATGGATCGTCGGTTCAGTGAATGTCCGTAGTATATATGGAGATATTTATTGTCTTGTCGTCACCGATGATTATTCAAGATTTTCATGGGTTGTCTTCCAAGAGAGCAAAGACGAAACGTTCGATAATCTCATTTCAGGAAGATTGAAAATCTGTAACATCTCCCTATTAGAAGAATCCGAAGCGATAACGGTACAAAGTTCAAGAACGCCCGAATGAAGGAATTTTGCAACGACAAAGGCATCTTACATGAATTCAGTGCTCCGTACACTCCGTAACAGAATGGAGTAGCTGAGAGGAAGAACAGAATGTTAATAGAAACAGCAAGAACTACGCTTGCTGATTCAAAGCTTCCTATCAGTTTCTGGAGTGAAGCAGTCGCAGCAGTATGATATACATTGCACAGAGTCTTGATGGTCAAACCTACCAA
Source organism: Scalesia atractyloides (assembly GCA_947069175.1). Lineage (NCBI taxonomy): Eukaryota > Viridiplantae > Streptophyta > Magnoliopsida > Asterales > Asteraceae > Scalesia > Scalesia atractyloides. The sequence goes on along the minus strand of CAMTDV010000017.1, from coordinate 46,972,896 downwards.
AAAGACGTGCTTTGAATTGCTAAACGGAAGGAAACCCAATCTGAGGTACTTAGAAACGTTTGGTGCACCTTGTACAGTCATTGATTCAGACGGGAAGTTTGGTGCCAAATTGATAGATGGTTTCTTTATCGGCTACGCAAGTCCACTGAAGAGAGTATATCTTCCAAGTTTGAGAAGAGTGGTAGAAGCACAACACATTGATTGTTTTCGCTATACAACTCAATTCAAAGTGCAAGCGATGCTTGGTTGTTCAATTATAGTGAATTGTGGAAATCATTTGACTTGCCAGAAGAGCCTTCTGAAGAAGACATTGTTGTGTTATATTATCTACATCAGTCGGCTAATCAAGAGCAGATTATAAGACCAATAGTGGTTAATCAACCTACTGTTGGATCATCTTCTTCTGGTGCAGGTACAAGTACTAGCGGTGTTCAAGAAACTCATGCAGAACAAAAGACACCGGCTACAGAACCAGTGAATGCTAAAGAAGAACCCAATCTTTCTCAAGCACATGATTCCGACTCTAACGAGGCTCCGACGTTTGATGATGTGGAGAATCTTCTTCTGATGAAGGTACTGTTGATGTTCCAAGTGAGGTGATGCTGAGATCTTATTCATACCACCCACCGGATTCTATAATTGGTGAATTGCAAACTGGTGTAAGAACAAGGAGCCAGATTAACAAAGCTTTGAGTTGTTTCTATACTCGAGTAGCTCCGATTCAAGATTATTGCTACTATTCATGTTTCATATCCCAGATTGAGCCGAAGAATGTTTCTGAAGCTTTAGGAGATGAAAATTGGGTGCTTGCAATGCAAGAAGAATTATTACAGTTCGAGAAGCTAGGAGTATGGAAGCTTGTTGACCTACCAGAGAATCAAAAGGCGATAAATACTAAATGGGTCTTCAAGTGCAAGCGTGATGATCGCGGAGTTATAGTGCGCAACAAAGCTTGGCTTGTTGTCAAAGGATTCTATCAACAAGAAGGAATTGATTATACAGAGGTATATGCACCAGTTACAAGATTGGAGTCCATTCGCATTTTCCTTGCATTCGCTGCTTGGAAAGGATTTAAAGTGTACCAGTTAGAAGTAAAATCCGCTTTTCTATACGGTAAACCAAGTTTTGTCGATCCGCTAAACAAAAAGAAAGCCTATCTTCTGGATAAAGCACTGTATGGTTTGCATCAGGCCCCGAGAGCCTAGTATGAGACGTTATCTCAACATCTCATTGGCAACGGCTTTATTAGAAGAACAGTGGATAGTACGCTCTTTACTAGAGAAGTTGGAAGTCATCTGATTATCGTACAAATTTATGTGGATGACATCATCTTTGGTTCGACAAATGACGATCTTTGCAAAGAGTTTGAAAAAATCATGAAGAAGAAATTCGAGATGTCTTCTATGGGAGAAATGAAATTCTTCCTCGGATTACAAGTTGATCAGTTGCCAGACGGTATTTTTATCCACCAAACCAAGTATGTTCATGATATCTTGAAGAAGTTTGAGATAGATAGCTCGAAGCCGTTATCTACTCCACTGGCACTAAATCGCGGAATTTGCATTGATGAAACCGGAACCAAAGTTGATGATACTCTTTACACGTCGATGATAGGATCACTCATGTATCTGACAGCATCTCGCCCAGATATAAGGTATCCTACCTGCCTTTGTGCAAGTTATCAATCTAGTCCCAGAATATCTCACATGCAGATCGTCAAGCGAATCTTCAGATACTTGAAGGGATGTCCAAGCACCGGCTTGTGGTATCTAAAGAATGACAACTTTGATCTGATGGGATATGCAGACTCTGATTTTAGTGTAGACAAATTGAACTCAAAGTCTATGATGGCTGGTTGCCAGTTCTTCGTAACTCGATTAGTTACTTGGCAGTGCAAGAAACAAACCATGGTCGTTCTCTCTACTTGTGAGGCTGAGTACATCTCGGCTTCTAGTTGTTGAAAACAAATCTTGTGGATACAACAACAGATGAGAGACTATGGATTGCAATTTCTTGACACTCCATTATATTTAGACAATAAGGCAGCAATCGACATAACAAAAATTCCAGTTCATCACTCTCGAACAAAACATATCGAGATTCGATACCACTTTATTCGTGATTGCTACGAAAAAAGATTGGTACGAATTGAGAAAATCCACACCGATGAACAAAAGGCTGATTTTTATACCAAACCTTTTACTCTTTCACGGTTTAAATACTTAATGAGGCTTAACGGTATGAAAAATCTATTGACAGGTGCGGATGCAGATGTTGAATATGGATCGGACGACGAGTTCTCGTGATCCTCATTGGTTTGTTACCTTTTTAGAATTAGAATTTCTTAAAAACTAAAATACAAAAATATGTTTTGATTTTAGGGGGAGAAATGAAATGAGAAAATACAAAAACATATGAAAAACTAAAAAGTACAAAAACATGAAAAGACAAAAAGAATTTTGTGTCAAAAAGGAAATGATAGTACATCGGTGGACTATCACAGTATGCTAAGAAATTGTAAAGTTTAAAACGCATAAACAAGTCTTACTGTGGATGTGTCAATAGTGTGACAACCGGTACTTTTCGGCTTTTAATTACGTGATTAACAAACATTTAAGGCGATAATAAATCGTGTTTAAGACACGTATTAACTTAATTAGGCATTCGAAATGCCTAGGAACGCCTATCTAACTTTACAGTGCACGTATGGTGATTTTCGGGAAAACTGCTGAACGACGAGAGGCAACGAACTAACACCGAACAAAATACTAACAAAGCAGACAAACACGAATTTCATATACGCATATGAACTTAGTTTTGCGAATTTTACGGTACATTGAATGGCACAAAACGCCTACGTGTACGAAAAACGAGATTGAAGAAGCACATAGGCAACAAAACGAAAGCATTGGACACGTGTATCGCTTTCAAAACTGAAATATTATGAAAAATTTAGCTTTGTAATTGAATTTTAATATTCACAGTTGAAATCAGACCGAAAAACGGATTAGAAATGACCTCCGAAGCAAATTTCACGATTTTAACGCAACCGACGAAGGTACGCGACTAATATCGAATACCGACATCATTTACCATAGTTTTGACCCTAAAAATTTGTTATAAGACATTCTACGAAGTTCGGGGTGAAAACGGGCTCTAGAAATACGATGGGGCCATTAAAAAAACACAAGAACCAAGCTTATGGGCCTTGGGCCCAATCCACCAAACCCTAGCTATATAAGTTTGTTTACACACACAAACATCATAAACACACACACTACTCTCTCTCCTCACACCCTTTCTCTCTCACTCACTCTCCCTCTAGAAATCCGGTGGCCGGACTCTAGCTGACCACCGGCGAGACCGGCGGCGAACCCGCCGGGGCGACTTTTCCGGCGATTTTCCGACGACCTTTTTCTCGGCCAAGAGTACACTTTTTCGACTATCTTCGATGTTCCGGATCTGGTGGTGATGTTTTCAAGATTCAAAGCCGTTTGAGCATATGAGCAACTCCGGCGACATTCCGGCCAAAGTCCGGCGAGCTCGTTTTCAAGTTTTCTTTCCATGCATGTTTAGATCGGGTGGTTAGAGACCTTTCTGCAAGTTTTTGTGAAATTTTATTCTCCAGCGAGATTCCGACTTCTGGCACGGTTCTGGCAAGGTTCTGGCCATCCGTTTTCGACGAAAAATATATTTTTAGGCTCCTGGTAACCCGTAGAGTCCATCCGAAACACTTTCGTCTCGGGTGAAAAATAAGTTTCGGGACGCTCTCGGGCTCGGGTCAACTCAGTCAACAGGTCAAACACATGTCAAGAAACCGTTTTAGGTCATTTTCGATGCCTTGGTTCAGTTTTGGGTTCAGGTCAAACCCAGTCAACATGGGTCAACACAGTCAAAGCTGGTCAACACAGCCAACTCAGTCAACGCAAGTCTCAGTAAAATTTAAATGATCCAAGTTTTGTTATTTTGTTTTCTTATATAGTATTAGTTAATGTGACCGAGCTTGAATCGTAGTATTGTCACAACAATTAACTGATAACCTAGACGACCAGGTAACTCATATGGGTTATGTCACAACAATTAACTGATAACCTAGACGACCAGGTAACTCATCTGGGTTATGTCACAACAATTAACTGATAACCTAGATGACCAGGTAACTCATCTGGGTTATGTCACAACAATTAACTGATAACCTAGACAATCAGGTAACTCATCTGGGTTATGTCACAAGAATTAACTGATAACCTAGATGGCCAGGTAACACATCTAGGTTATGTGGAAAAATTTCTAAGTATATATACACACATGGAGGAAATCACCAAAGTACAAGTATTGTACAAGTATACATATACGTATAAATATGGTAATAAGTACCAAATGATACATATACTCTCGCAAAGAATATCGTACAAATACATTGACGTATATGCCAACTGTTCGGAAAAATGCATAAATCCATTGTGCGAGTTACAACATATTGTTTTCATAAAGATATCCATCAAGTACACGTATCCCTATTCACGACAACTAACGCGATTTCATAAATATGTTTATATTTATATATATATATATAAATATATATTATAATCCACTTGAAAACTAAGTCGTTTCCACGACTTAGTGTTATCCCGACTATAAATGGAATCAAATAACCATATTTTGGTTCTTCTAATTCAAGATAATAACACCCTTTTTCGGAATCGTTTGTCAATGATTCGGTAGAGCTCGGACACGTAGTTTAACTACGTTGTCTTATTAGAATCTTATAGCTTGATTCCTTGATAGGAATGCTATAGTTGCACGGTAATGGGTTCATGTTCTTGGAATGACATTACGGAATCACATTAAGCTAGCTTTGCACAAGGATATAAAGGTGAGTTCATAACCCCCACTTTCCATGGTTTTACATTTTCTTAAATGTTTCGGGGATGGAAAGACATGCAAGTTTTGACATAGTAAACAAAATTTTGAGAAACAAAAGGATTCATATTTCTAAACCATGTTACGAAAGGATTTCAATTAACTCAAATGGTTTACGAAAGTTTATACTCAATATATCGGTTTTACAAAACACACGCGTATTTTCAGAACGTGCATGAGTTTCATGGCTAGAGACGGGAATGTCCTAGCTACAACAAGACTGGATTGTCCTACATACAACTAAGGGGACTGGTTGGTCCTGCTTTTAGACCCAAACGGGCTTGGCCCATTTTCAATTGTGTGAGGCACAAAGACTCACTGAGTTCATGTTCACCCTTTTCATTTAAACGTTTTTCGGTTTTATAACAATCGGGGGTGAAATACATGCTATGACATTTCATGACAAAAGGGTATGTTAGCTACAGATTAGAGAAAGAACTATGATCAATGTGTGTAAGTAGGATGACTATATAATAACCATTAATCACTTCGTAACCAAGGTGCAAAGGTGTAGATCTATTGAGTTGTGAGACATGCTCCATTCTGAATAAAACAAGTCCTTTCAGAATGCTTTTGTGAGCCCTAAGAAACTCTGAATAAAACAAGTCCGTTTAGAGTGCAATGTTGTCTCGGTTTGGTTATTTACTTATGACACATAATATCAGGGACTAGCTACCCACTAATAGATCCTTAAACCGTAGGAATAACAATAACATACCAGGATTTCCATATTGGCTTATGACAGTGGCCAGGATTTAAATATTTGTTTATAACTATGACAATGGCAGGATTTCAACGTTGATGACAATTATGACAGAAAACATTATGACAGAAAATATTTTGTTACCGGTTTACAAATACAATAGTTACATGCATTGGTTTACATACATAACAGAGAACATTTTGATACCGATATACACGATACGACATTTCAAATGTTTTGAGATACTATGATCTCACGAACCGGTTACCAAAAGATTTATTTTAAATCTTTTTCAAACAAACTATGAACTCGCTCAACTTTATGTTGATTTTTCGCATGTTTCTTTCTCAGGCTACATATACAAACTATGGCACGGTTGGAATAGGAGAAACCATTGGAACTCGAGTACTTAGCGGCATTCATTTTTCCTAAAAGTCTTAACTAATAATTACTTCCGCTGTGCAATGAAGATACCAGTCCAGTCACGCCGGCTCTGATGTAATCGATTTATCGGGGTGTGACAGATTGGTATCAGAGCTAGAGGTTTCAGCGAATTAGGTTTCTTTTAGAGATACCTAGGCTTTAACCTCACTTTCCTCTAGGCACTTAACTTATTAAGACTTGAACACATATAGAACGCCTAGAACACATACATGAGTTCCAACCGTGGCCGAAAACAATGATCCAACGTATCGACTTATAAACATTCATTAGTGTTGTGCTTTGTACATGGTACATGAAACGATTACATACATTGAGCAAAACTTGAAAGTTTTGAGAACACACAGTTAAGACCTTTGGTCAACTTATGACAAAAATCCATTAAAGTTCATTTCATAGGAACTACGACTATTAACTAGGGTAAACGGTTTTGTTTATGTCATCTATGCTATTTTACTAATCCGAGCAGGTAAATTACGAAAAACAGAGTACCGATGTGCATGAATACATGAAACGTGGCGCATACATCACGGAGGTAGAAACACGAAACGAACGAAATACGAGGCAAGGCCTTTGGGAAAACACGAACGAACGAATTCAACAGCAAGACAAATTCCGTCGGTGGAACGACTATCGGTCAGAATACAACTATTGTCATGTAGCCCTGCAAGCGGTTTGAAACACGACAAAGTATGTCCAAACGAGGACTTCACGAACCAATGGAAAATCATGACTATGGACATCGCAACAGAAAACATAAGTCTTCAAATCTCCCCACTCTCCTAATGGCGGCTACGCCAATACTGACATCTCGTGGTGAAGTCACATAACATCAGGTCACTGCACGAAATTCGAGGTAAGTCTTAAATTCTTTTGTTGGAAATTCTGACTTTTGCATATAGTGAGTAGATCCTTGCACCTCTACTTTTTCTAAAGGTCACCTCATCACGAAAATTTCATTCATGATCAGTGAACACCCAATTACAATTTTTTTTGACAAATTCATACGTCACGCATGCATTATTGGTTGGCATGTGGTTAACTTGATTCGTGGAAACCATCAGGGACTCCACACCGAATGGGTGGTTCTATCAATTATTTCAATTATTGTTCTCGCTATACCGATTATTGCATTGAAACCTTAATGACCTACATTATTGCAAGAGTTGACTCATTGATATCGAGTCAACTAAATTCTTTGAAGCATTTTTCTTGACAAATTGCACACATGGTTTTCGTATGGCCATGTTGAAATTTCCTTTGTAACACATATATCGTTGTTGGTCGATATCTAAATCAAGTTTAGTTGGCTAAACTTGCTCACTATACATACTCGATTCAAGAATTCCATATGATGGATTGTGGTCATCGTATTCAAAGTAATATCAACAAGCATTTCATTTATTTCGAGCTATAGTAGACTTGTTTGGTCTTAACTTCACTAAATCGTTGATTGTTTACGGCACCTTGTGGTGGCGTTTTCATTAATTTGAAGCTTGTGTTGATTTCATCTACACACATCACATATGGATTTAATTATTTGTTTATCTATCTATTATTAAATCCACTCTGTTGATTCGTTATCTTGGGACATTCTTAATACGATTGCGTATTAAGAGTACAGTACACGATTTCATGGCGTATGTCGGTGTACCTCGAGCGGTTATTTCAACGCCACTTGCAACTTCGATGACATTCAATTGTTATTCATTTGTTATTTTTGTCATCAACCAAAATTTCTATGGAACTCATTTAGAATAAATTTTGAGACCACTTCATTGAACCTTTCATCTGATTACAAAGATGGTCGATTTGTTCGATCACCGTTATTATTGAATTGTTTCAATCACTACGACACCTTGTGGCGTTGGTACAAACTTGTAGCTTGGGCTAGTCGCGAACAATCGCTTCATATGAAACTATATATATTTTTGCTTGATTCATCATTCAAATAGTATTAATGCAACTATGTATTAAGACAATGATACACCAGGATCAGTTGTATTTCGGTGTATCCTTGCAATTTGATAATGTCAACACAGATTTTATTTCATTTAATGGTTCGATAGCTGACAAATCATTTCATGGTCCTATTCTATCTGAGCTTGTTGATTCTGAGTTTCAATCATACAACAACTAACGTAAGGTACTATTGATAGTACATTTCTTGCTTCTAAAATTCATTTGCATATTGTGAACGTCCACTTGAAATCTTATTGGTTGAATTCCTCCTATGTTGAACCTTCGTAAACTTAGTCACATTGGCGACTGCATCATAACATCTTGTTCACTTGGCATCAATTTAGAAAACAAATTCAGATGAATCGTTGGATTCTTATTGTTATAGTAAGTCGTTATGTTCATATAACTCGAGCAAGTCTTGATTCATTCTCGTAGTCAACTACCTCGATATTATTCATACCTACCTGTGCTTGACAGAACTCTAAGAAGATTACAAAGTGTAAATTTCAAGGACGAAATTTCTTTAACGGGGGAGAATGTGACAACCAGTACTTTTAGGCTTTTAATTACGTGATTAACAAATGTTTAAGGCGATAATAAATAGTGTTTAAGACAGGTATTAACTTAATTAGGCATTCGAAATGCCTATGAATGCCTATCTAACTTTACAGTGCGCGTATGGTGATTTTCGGGAAAACTGCTGAACGACGAGAGGCAACGAACTAACACCGAAAAAATACTAACAAATCCGACAACACGAATTTTATACGTATAATTTATGCATATGTACTTAGTTTTGCGAATTTTACGGTACATTGAATGGCACAAAACGCCTACGTGTACGAAAAACGAGATTGCAGAAGCGCACCGGCAACAAAACGAAAGCATTGGACACGTGTATCGCTTTCAAAACTGAAATATTATGACAAATTTAGCTTTGTAATTGAATTTTGATATTCGCAATTGAAATCAGACTGAAAACGGATTAGAAATGACCTCCAAAGCAAATTTCACGATTTTAACGCAACCGACGAACGTACGCGACTAATATCGAATACCGACATCATTTTTCATAGTTTTGACCCTAAAAATTTGTTATATGACATTTACGAAGTTCGGGTGTGAAAACGGGCTCTAGAAATACGATCGGGCCGTTAAAAAAACACAAGAACCGGGCTTATGGGCCTTAGGCCCAACCCACCAAACCTAGCTATATAAGTGTGTTTACACACACAAACACCATAAACACACACACTACTCTCTCTCCTCACTCCCTTTCTCTCTCACTGACTCTCTCTCTAGAAATCCGGTGGCCGGAATCTAGCTGACCACCGGCAAGACCACGGCGGCGAACCCGCCACCGGCAACTTTTCCGGTGATTTTCCGACGACCTTTTTCTCGGCCAAGAGTACACTTTTTCGACTATCTTTGATGTTCCGGATCTCGTGGTGATGTTAGTTTTTCAAGATTCAAAGTCGTTTGAGCACATGAGCAACTCCGGCGACATTCCGGCCAAAGTCCGGCGAGCTCGTTTTCAAGTTTTCTTTCCATGCATGTTTAGATCGGGTGGTTAGAGACTTTTCTACAAGTTTTTGTGAAATTTTATTATCCGGCGAGATTCCGGCTTCTGGCACGGTTCTGGCGAGGTTCCGGCCATCCGTAGAGTCCATCCGAAACACTTTCGTATCGGGTGAAAAATAAGTTTCGGGACGCTCTCGGGCTCGGGTCAACTCAGTCAACATGTCAAACACGTGTCAAGGGACCGTTTTAGGTCATTTTCGATGCCTTGGTTCAGTTTTGGGTTCAGGTCAAACCCAGTCAACATGGGTCAACACAGTCAAAGCTGGTCAACTCAGTCAACGCAAGTCTCGGTAAAATTTAAATGATCCAAGTTTTGTTATTTTGTTTTTCTTATATAGTATTAGTTAACGTGACCGAGCTTGAACCGTAGTATTGTCACAACAATTAACTAATAACCTAGACGACCAGGTAACTCATATGGGTTATGTCACAACAATTAACTGATTACCTAGACAACCATGTAACTCATCTGGGTTATGTCACAACAATTAACTGGTAACCTAGACAATCAGGTAACTCATCTGGGTTATGTCAAAAGAATTAACTGATAACCTAGACGACCAGGTAACACATCTGGGTTATGTGAAAATTTCTAAGTATATATACACACATGGAGGAAATCACCAAAGTACAAGTATCGTACAAGTATACATATATGTATAAATATGGTATAAGTACCAAATGATACATATACTCTCGCAAAGAATATCGTACAAATACATTAACGTATATGCCAACTATTCGGAAAAATGCATAAATCCATTGTACGAGTTACAACATATTGTTTTCATAAAGATATCCATCAAGTACACGTATCCCTATTCACGACAAATCACGCGATTTCATAAATATGTTTATATTTATATATATATATATATATATATATATATATATATATATATATATATATTATAATCCACTTGAAAACTAAGTCTTTTCCACGACTTAGTGTTATCCCCGACTATAAATGGAATCAAATAACCATAGATTGGTTCTTCTAATTCAAGATAATAACACCCCTTTTAGGAATCGTTTGTCAACGATTCGGTAGAGATCGGACACGTAGTTTAACTATGTTGTCTTATTAGAATCTTATAAGCTTGATTCCTTGATAGGAATGCTATTGTTGCATGGTAGTGGGTTCATGTTCTTGGAATGACATTACGGATTCACATTAAGCTAGCTTTGCACAAGGATATCAAGGTGAGTTCATAACCCCCACTTTTCATGGTTTTACATTTTCTTAAATGTTTTCGGGGGTGGAAAGACATGCAAGTTTGACAAAGTACATAAAATTTCAAGAAACAAAAGGATTCATATTTCTAAACCATGTTACGAAAGGATTTCAATTAACTCAAATGGTTTACGAAAGTTTAGACTCAATATACCGGTTTTACAAAACACACGCATATTTTCAGAATGTGCATGAGTTTCATGGATAGAGACGGGAATGTCCTAGCTACAACGAGACTGGATTGTCCTACATACAACTAAGGGGACTGGTTGGTCCTGTTTTTAGATCCAAACAGGCTTGGCCCATTTTCAATTGTATGAGGCACAAAGACTCACTGAGTTCATGTTCCCTCTTTCATTTTAAACATTTTTCGGTTTTATAACAATCGGGGTGAAATACATGCTATGACATTTCATGACAAAAGTGTATGTTAGCTACGGGTTTAGAGAAAGAACTATGATCAATGTGTGTAAGTAGGATGACTATATAATAACCATTAATCACTTCGTGACCAAGGTGCAAAGGTGTAGATCTATTGAGTTGTGAGACGCTCCATTCTGAATAAAACAAGTCCTTTCAGAATGCTTTTGTGAGCCCTAAGAAACTCTGAATAAAACAAGTCCGTTTAGAGTGCAAGGTTGTCCCGGTTTGGTTATTTACTTATGACACATAATATCAGGGACTAGCTACCCACTGATAGATCCTTAAACCGTAGGAATAACAATAACATACCAGGATTTCCATATTGGCTTATGACAGTGGCCAGGATTTAAATATTGGTTTATAACCATGACAATGGCAGGATTTCAACGTTGATGACAATTATGACAGAAAACATTATGACAGAAAACATTTTGTTACCGGTTTACAAATACAACAGTTACATGCATTGGTTTACAAACATAACAGAGAACATTTTGATACCGATATACGCGATACGACATTTCAAATGTTTTGAGATACTATGATCTCACGAACCGGTTATCCAAAGATTTATTTTAAATCTTTTTCAAACAAACTATGAACTCCCTCTACTTTATGTTGATTTTTCACATGTTTCTTTCTCAGGTTACATATACAAACTATGGCATGGTTGGAATAGGAGAAACCATTGGAACTCGAGCACTTAGCGGCGTTCATTTCCTAAAAGTCTTAACTAATAGTTACTTCCGCTGTGCAATGAAGATACCAGTCCAGTCACACCGGCTCTGATGTAATCGATTAATCGGGGTGTGACAGATAGACTTTACACGTTCAGTTGATTGTTTCTGGGAGATAAACTAAATTTTACAACTACTGATTAACATCTCTCGGATATATGGACTTAATACTCCGAAATTTCGTTTGAAAGATTGCCTGATTCTGAGATACGAGGTCTTTATAGATGATTGATATCTGGGGTATTATACAAGTTCTTCTGATTTTGCGGAAGCAATAGCCTAGAACTTCTATAATGCTTTTGCAAAAAAAAACCCCTAAACTGCAGCAAAGTTGAAAGAATCGAAAGATCTAATCAATTGCAGAGCTTAAAAGATTCCTTAATTGGAACACACCTTAAAGTCTAGCCTTCATCTCTTTGTCGATACGGTAGTATTAACCTGAGCTCTCAAGGCTTCGCATAACCCAGATACATATATCAATTACGTTATACTCACCTGTAAAATGAAATCTAGGGAATCTTGATACGGAGTATATTCTGAGATGGGAACCATAGTTAAGTCAAGTTTCATAATTCTAACTAAGATATCTTGGAATAATTGAGAAATGTGTCGAAGTTTAAGTGGACAAATATATCGACAATCTAGGTAAACGAGTTTGGAACTTAAAGTCATTAAAAGGTCAATGGTACTGGTGATACGTCTCAAACAACTGATATGATCCTTAGACACGAATTCACAAAAATGTGTCTGTAAATATGTTTGTACATAGCTTATTTGATTTCAGATTTAAACCCAAAAAGATTTTCAGTGTATTTTAGCATAAACTTTCGAAAATTCAAAAAGATTTTATTTCTACATTGTTTTCAACAGCCAATGATGGAAAGCGGATCTTCGGAGTTCGGAATGGTGCTAAGTTGTTGAAATCTTAATGACAACGGGTTGGGAGCTAATCTGTAAAATCAAAATGCACGAAAAATGACAAAAATTTCATTAATTTGAAACTTTAAATTTGAAGAAAACATCAGTTTGTTCATAACAGGTCAAACTGGGATTATTAACTTGGACTCGGCAGACAAATCGGTTAACCGAGGTCATTAACTTGGACTTGGTCAACTGAGTGGATTTTCATAACTTGTAAACATGTGAAAGTTCAGAGTTAAAATTGAAAATTTTGAAAAAAAAACCAAGTTCGGCCGAAGTTATAATCTGATAAAGATTTCAAGTATAACTTGATCTTCGGGCGAAGTTGGTTAAAGAACATGAGTATTTGAAAGTCAAGTTCGCCCGAACTTGACTGAGTATAAATGTTCAAGTTCACTCAAAACTCTTATTCATCTGTTATTCTGGAACTTCGAGCGAACTTAGTGCGATTAAAGAGAAATTGTAAAATTGCAAGAATTGTGCTGTTATACTGCCCAAATTTGATCTTGTATAGGTGATTTGCACACTTATACAGATGGCTGAGGTATATATCGCATAAATCATCCATGATTTGAACGTATTTGAAGTATGTTGATACGAACTTGCTGAAATCATTAGATCTAGGATGTTTTTGATGAAATTGAACGGTGAAATGTCTTAATTAACATGAAAATATCATAAATAAATCATAAAATTGTTGATCAGACATGTTGTGATATTGCAGGTTTAAATGGGGATGATGACAAGTTCGCCCGAACTTGTTGAAGTTGTTTTGAGACAACTTCGGGCGAAGTTGTCATCATAGTGTTTGAATCTTGAAAATTTAACAAGTTTGCCCGAACTTGTTTAACAAAGTTCAAAACCTGTAAACAATACAAGTTCGCCCGAACTTGTTTTAAACTCAAAAATAAAATCATGTTATTGGCATGTTCGACCGAAGTTGTTTGTTTTTGTAATGTTGACATCAAGTTTGCCCGAACTTGATATTAACTGTTGATAATTGGTGAAATTTTGCTAAGTGTTTGATTGTTTTGTCCATAGAACATCTAGCTTTCTTTTTCTAAGTTTCAAAACACTTGTATTTCGCTTGACGAGAAGATTTACACTGACTGCATTCTCAAAGATCTTAGAGTTTTTGAGGAGAACTCCGATCACGAAGGCGATTACGGATAAACACGTCGTATATAGATCATATGTCTACTTTTTCTGGAACGCAGCATCTTACGATGAAGCAAACAAGGTGATAAAGTCTGCAGTTTGAGTTTGCAATGAAGATAAAGAGTTTCTGATCACTGAAGCAGATATTAGAAGAGTTCTAGCTTTCAACGACGATGAAAATGATCCGATTAGCTTCGAGGAAAGAATGGTTAGGGCTATTTCTATCATATGGGGTTACAAAGGTCATGCAAACGAGCCAACGTTAAAGAAAGGTGGTGTTCCTCTACCGTACAAACTGCTGATTCATGCTATTATTCACGCCTTTTGTCACAGGAAAGCAGGGCTAGACGATATTCAAGACTATATGGCCTGCATGGTTTCTGCGTTGGTGCTTAACAAGAAATTCAACTTCTCAAAAGTAATCTTCAAATTCATGTCCAAGAATATGGGAAAGGATAGGCTGGTGATGTATCCTAGGTTCGTTCAAATGTTGATTGATGAGAAGTTCAAAGATATTGTGAAAGATCCGAACGATATTCTATATTTGAGCCATATGGATGAAACAACATTGAAAAAGCTAAAGATTTATCAGAAACAAGATTATGCACCTATTGGAAAGCCTGTGTTTGGTGCTATTGACAAAGCTGATTACGTCGTGCCACCTGAGAACAAATGGAGGAAAGATGGCAGCGGTGATGATAAAGATGAAATTGAATTGTTAAAGACATTCAAAGAAAAGAGAGGTGATTGGTACATCAAGAGGGTTGTGGTTGTTGAAAAGTAGAAAAGAAAAGGGGCGTCGAAGAAAGTTGAAACTATGTTGATCGACGAGCCAGATGTTGAACAAGAGAATATTCAGAATGTTGAAGGTTCTAGTGCTGCGGTGAATGTTGAAAGCCAAGATAAAGATGATGATGTTATATCTGCAACTTCTGATAAAGATGATGAATCGTCTGAAGATTCTGCTGACCTTAGATTGAAAAACAAAAAGAAGAAGAAATGTTGAAAAAGCTTAGTGAAGATCTTTATGAACCATCTGCTGAAGAGAATTCTGATGAAGAACGTCGTAAGAAGAAATCTAAACGCTCAAACTCAAAAGCTGGAGACACAAAGAAAGCTACGGTTCTCCAAGCACCAGAGGAAAGAAAAAGCCTCAAAGTCGCATATATTTAAGTCAGAAACCGAAGAAAGGAGTTACACAAGAACCTCCTGTTTCTAACTTGCAAGAGATTCTGATTATTGAAGGGCAAGTTCCACCAACAACTGCAACACAAGAAACTCCAATTACTATTGAAGTACCTGTTCAGAGTACGCCTCTATCAAGTCCAAAAGCTGCTGTAAAGGGTACTCCAAAAGTTACTCCTCCAAGATCAAAGCAGTCTACTCCTCAAAGAACAAGAGCTAATGAGTTCAAAGATGCTTTTGGTGAAATTCCAGATAATATTACTCATCCTGTTATAGCCGAAGATCTTTCGCACTGGTTTGAAGATACTCCTGTTAATATGCTAGAGAAAAGAATCAAAGCTTTGGAGGATAAAATGAAACAGAATGAAATCGAGAAAGAAACCCTGGAAAAGAAAGTGAAGCAGAGTGATGTTGAAAAAGAGATTCTGCAAGACAAAGTCAACTGTCTAGAAGATGACAGAGGGTATTTGAAAGTGATGGTTGAAAGTTTAAGTACTGCAAATGAACAGTTAAAGAAAGAGATCGCTGAGCTTAGAACAGACCGAGATCAGAATGACAGAAGGTTTCCCAGGCTTCAAAAGGTTTTAACAAACAGCTTGGGTATTGATTTCAAAGCAGAGTACGAAAGGCTTAATCTGCAAGAAGCAAAAGACAAAGCTACAAAAGAATTGGCATAATAGGGTAAGGACAAAGGAGTATTGATGGTGTTCCTAAATCTTCAGAAGAACCAGTGATTGAAAAGTCTATTAAAGCAGAAAAAGCTCCTAAATCAGAGATAGTTCTTGAAGATGTTCCTGAACAGAATGTTGAATCAATTAAAGCTACTGAATTAGACAAAGATGATGACGAGGAAGATGATGAAAAAAAGACGACCTGCAGGTGATGATACAAAAGATGATTCAGATCATGATGGTGATGATAATGATAATCAGGGGGCGTTGGTCTAAAGATTGATTCTGCGAAAGTACATTCTGAGTTTGATTTTGAATCTTTAATCAACGACGATGTGAATATGGAGGATGATCAAAGTAAGGGGGAGCATACAGAGCAGACAGGGCCATAAGATGTTGATGTTTCTGAAGCGATAGTTTCTATGCCTGTTGTTGCTATGCATGAAAAGCCTTTGATGATTATGTTAGAACCAAGTTTAGAGGAAGGGGAGTTTGTGCATAACTACACCAAGGAAGAATTGGCAAGAATGTTTGAGGTTGATGTTGATTCGTTCGAATTCGATTTTGAAGAAGAATTAGTGAACATAAAGACGTTTGAACCGAAAGAATATGTCTACAAGCGTGTAGCAGAAGCGGATGACTATCACCGTGTTATCTTTGAAGATTCTGATGATGATGAAACAGAAAAGTATTCGAATATCAACACCAACAAGTTTTCGGCGATTGAAGAACTTATGAGTCAGATTGATGTGAATTTGTTGAAACAGAAGATTGATGAAGTGGTAAAGGAAGGCAATATTCAGAAACGTTATAGAAAGAACGGATTACCGAAGCAAAGAAGTCGTGGTTCAAGGAAATGCCAAAAGAAAGAAAGTTTAAACGGCCACTGGCGTTCTTCACACGTGACAAAGACACATCTCTGGGAGATATTCTGAGTTGGGGGTGGATAAGAGATCTTGACGTATATGCTATAAAGAGAGAGTTTGGGGTGCAGTATTTCAGACATCTGGCAGACATAAAGACATTACCGTTCTGGGATATTGAAGAGTTAAACAAGAAATATCAGTATGTAGATGAAGTTTAACGAATAAAGACTCTGGAGGGTTATAAAGTTTGAAGCATCAAGGGGTTTTGAATTGTGGAAGCCGTTTATTCCTAAACGCAGAATAAAGATTGATAAGAAAACGGGTATTAAAGATGTACGCTTGTGATGAAATGACCAAGAGCGATGAAGAACATGCCACTAAAGCCTACCGAACAGGATTTTCATCCTTACTTCTTGTGGTGGCAGACGGATCCAGAAACTTATGAAGCAGTAATTGTATTAAGATCTGATGAAACATGGGATATCACTAAGGAAAAAGATCCAGAATGCATTGAGAAACGAAGGATTTGGGGTTTGTGGAGAACTATTCGTATACTAGACCCGATGTGGCTAGTTAACTGCTCGAAAGAAGATGTGAAATGCTTGTTCTTCAACAAGATATGTTTCGACAAATGTGAAGAAGTCCAAGCAAAGCAATACCAAGGTGTGATTAATGTTTGCTATGCACATGGTATTAATTCAGGTCATATGTGGGAATCGAGATGGAGAGAGTTGGAAAGAGAAGAATTTTTGAAAGAGGAAAGACGACTTGAAAAGATACATGAAAGGGGTAGAGAGGCAAGGATCAGATGATTTCAGTTCATGAAGTGGGCACCTCCTACTGACCAAATGCCTATTCCTAAGCAAGAAAGATGAAGAAAGTCGTACAAGAACTTCTTCGAAAGATGTTGAAGGTTGAAGACTGATCAAGACTGCGACAATATCCAAGGGGGAGTTTGTTGATACATGATGTCTATTGTCTAGGTCTTGGATCGAGTCTGTATGTTTAGGGTTTGAATTGTTAGAAATTGGAAAGTATTTATGTGTATGTACACAAGTTCGCCCGAACTTGTAAGGAAAGATCAAGTTCGCCCGAACTTGATCTATCCATTGTCACACTTCGCCCGAACTTGTAGGTCTATATATAGGTCGTCTTGGGTCTTTCATTGTAAGAACTTTGCGTTGACGACGGCGAAGCTCTGTCTGTTTGGATACTCGATGTACATGATTTAACATTAATAAACAGACAATTTAAACAGTAAACCTTGTGTATTTGATTAACGAGTCACATAATTTCTGCTTATGTTGGACTTTAGATACAAATTAGGTTCCTTGACAGTGGAGGAGCGATCCTAAAAAACAAGCCCTTAGAGGCCCTTGAAAGCCCTTACCATTGAAGCTCATCCATCTCATTAAGCCCTTAGGTTGGATGTCGTTGCACAAAGGCATGACTTTGCCTCGGTTCATGCAATATGGTGGGTCCAAAGTGAAAAAAGAAAAGTTTTATTTAAACATTGTGTGTAATGGGTAGGTGATGGGGTGAAAATTAAGAAGGGTAAGGATATTTGTAAGGTTGGAGATGAAAGTGAGGCTTTTAAGGATTTGTAAGGATATTATGTGGCAGATGACGTGGCAGCTAAGGACGACTAAGGACACACTTAGCATTGGAGATAGTCTTAAAGACAATGGTTGTGAAAATGTTACTGTTTATAGTCTTAATAAGTAGAGAGAGAAAATGTTACTGTTTATATGTAAATATGAAAAACATTGTTCAGCTCTATAAATGTTTTAATATTAAAGTGGTTGTGAATAGAGGAGAAAGAAAAAAAATACTCTGAAAGATGTAAAAGAAAATATTATTTAATTAAAAAGAAGACAAAAAGATAGTGATTTTTAGGTTAATTATGTAAATGCTCTTCGAATACCCGTACTGACCCAGTGTTAAAAGATAGATGGATATTTTAAAACCCATCCTAACTTATTTCATGGTGCATTGTTTATGACTTGCTTCTTATTTTAAAAGGGCCCAAAATGTCCTACACGAGTTTTTGTTGCCAAGCCTATTAAAAATGAAGTAAATTCAAAATGACGACATTTATGAATTATTTTAAGTTTAAGTTTATAATAAATTACTTCTAAAACTTTGTAAGGTACAAATAAAAGGTTTTAAAAAATAAACCCACATGATAGGCTTAAAAAATCATCTAAATGTCCCGTTAATCAACTTAATCTTAGTTTCTATCAAAGTATACTCATTTTATGTTAGAAAGATGGTACAACATTTTCTAAAATAATCTGATTTTTATACTTTTTTTAACAATGATTATTTTTAAAAGTTGAAACTTGCAAAGTAATTCTTACACAGGGAAATTTGTAAAGTTAAAATTACACCATGCATACCAATCCAAAGACAGATTTTGGCTATGTGTTTTACTCATAGAAACGAGTTCATTTTGATCTCATTAGTTACCTTTGACATGGATAACGTAAGATTATTAAAAATCTTGTTGTTTCTTGCTATCCAAACGAACCATATTGTTTCCAAGAAAATACTATGAACACCATGTTATTTGTATTCGGGATAGATAACCCCAATGGAGTGAAAAAGCTTCATCAACCGAACTAACTGAACTAACTGACGTATTCGGAATCTTGCACCATGTGAGTGTCCACATCCAGATACTGTTAATGAATGGACACGAGATGAGTAGATGGTTGGCCGATTCCACCAGATTGTCACAAATAAACCAGGCTAACTCACGCTTCGACAATGCTTCTTGGTTGGAATCCTATTTTGAGGGACTCTCCACCCAAAACAATAAACTTTTAAAGGCGCCCATCTATTTCAAACATGAGAGTACCCGACATGAAAGAATCTTCCGAAGATTCTTCCATGTCGGGTGATCGGAGTGTCGCGTTCCGGTTAAAGATAATATTTATAATCCCGAATTACCCTTAACAATGCGTTAGTGGTAGTAAAGGGTCGAGCCACGAAGAGTCTGTGGTTTGCGATCGGATATAATTGATTTTAACTAAAAATGTCACTTTATGAAGCTTGCTATGAAAACGATTGATTTGTGTATTTGAGAAAGGTGTTGGGGTGAACCAACAAGTTTTTTTTTGATTAATTAACTAACAAAAACTGAGAATGATTGCAACAAAAGTAATTATAGTTGTAAAACAATGATGAAAAAACAAGGTTCACACCCGGTTCAACAATTGCAAAGCCTAGGGTTACTAAGAGTTTTAATTTGGTTTAATCAAATTAGTTCATTAACAATTTAGAATCACAAGGCTTAGGTGCCAATTGCTATCAACGTCATAGACAACGGACCACAATGCACTTCGTTACCTTGGACAATTAAAATCTATCAAAAGATAAAGCTAAATATGCATATTCATTTCACAAAGACAAATTTCATAACTCATTCGTCAACTTGTAAATACAATACAAACGTAGGTCAATTATCTAATGATCAAATGCAATTCAATTAGTCACAAACCAAATGTTTAACAAAAAGTAAACCCTAGAACCTTACAAAAGTCTACACCGGGGTGAAACCTCCGGGAATTAGCCGCTCATGGTGAACAGAACACGATCAACGATGAATTTAAGCTCGAACTTGTACATCTTAAAGCCTTGAATGTTGATGATGCTGGTGGTTAGGGTTTATGGTGAAGGATGGAGATGGATGGATAGTGGTGATGGTGATGATGGATTAGGGTTAGGATTGAGTGTTTTGATGATTCGGGATGATTGGGATGGATTGGAATGGTGAAAGATGATGTAGTTGATGATCTTGGCTCCAAGAAGAGTATTCAAACTCCAAAAACTCGTAACTCCTCAGAAAAAGGTCAAAAACCATGTTTTAACTCGTCCCCAAAACCAACAAACCCAAAATTCACGTTGCAACAATCAAAGGCCCGTCGCCGACGTCTAGGAGTGGAGTTGGCGCGGCCTATGCTGCTCCTGGAATTCTCCGACGCGATATCCTACTGTCTACGCACTTTTTGGTCGACGGCTAGATACACGGGGCGTCGCCGACGGCTCTTTATGGCGTCGGTGACGGAGCCCAGAAACTCAGTTTCTATGTTCTTGAGATCTTAATTCCGGTTGACCCGATTCGCGTTCCGGTGCTCCGTTTTGCTTCCGATTAGCTCCTTAAACTCCATAAGACCTGCAAAACACAAATACCATTAAAAGTAGGCTATTCGAGATTAAAAATCACATAAAAACATAAACTTAAACATTCACAAACATCGGTTTTCGACCACGCATCATCGGGTACTCTCATGTTTGGAATACAATTATGTTTTCATAAAAATTTACACCTTCCTTTTTAATAAGGATGATTGATAGGACGATAGAAGACCTTGTGAATCCATTTAACTTATAAAAATTTTACTATGTTGCCTACATATATATTTTCTTACGTTTATTTTATATTATTGATCTTTTAGCCATATCATATTATTTAAGATAGGTTTTAGATGTACCGATGGTGTCCGTACCAATGTTATTCGGCCGGTATCAGTTCACTTCATCAGAGTACCATTACCATACTCGTACTCGCTATAATATGTGTACCAAAAAATTAGATATTGTAATATAATTAGTCTAGCTCAAAGTTACAAAATAATGATGGTTACTCTATTTAAAAAAAAAGATCAAATAACACCAACAAAAAAATATCTTATTTATTCAATGCGTATACTTTCCATATAAAACAAAATTTTGATTCAAAAGAAATTTCTTAAAGGAACTCGAAAATAATTACTGAAATAAAAAAATAAACTTATATTTCAATGTTTTAAAGGAACTTAAAAATAATTACTGAAGTAAAAAAATGAATAACTTATATTTCAATTTCAATGGTAAAGACGGAAAGCATATATTCATTAAATGTTAACAAATAGCTTGCCATTAATTAAAAGTGTGTGAGCCCATTAAATATTAACAAATAGCCTGCCATTAATTAAAAGTAAGTGAGCCCAAAAACTTACATGCTATAACTAGTGGTGCACAAATCGGGTTTTTTAATACCCGGTTCCGGGTATGAAACCGGGTTCGGGTATGACCGGGTTCCATAAGACCTGCAAAACACAAATACCATTAAAAGTAGGCTATTCGAGATTAAAAATCACATAAAAACATAAACTTAAACATTCACAAACATCGGTTTTCGACCACGCATCATCGGGTACTCTCATGTTTGGAATACAATTATGTTTTCATAAAAATTTACACCTTCCTTTTTAATAAGGATGATTGATAGGACGATAGAAGACCTTGTGAATCCATTTAACTTATAAAAAATTTACTATGTTGCCTACATATATATTTTCTTACGTTTATATTATATTATTGATCTTTTAGCCATATCATATTATTTAAGATAGGGTTTAGATGTACCGATGGTGTCCGTACCAATGTTATTCGGCCGGTATCAGTTCACTTCATCAGAGTACCATTACCATACTCGTACTCGCTATAATATGTGTACCAAAAAATTAGATATTGTAATATAATTAGTCTAGCTCAAAGTTACAAAATAATGATGGTTACTCTATTTAAAAAAAACATCAAATAACACCAACAAAAAAATATCTTATTTATTCAATGCGTATATACTTTCCATATAAAACAAAATTTTGATTCAAAAGAAATTTCTTAAAGGAACTCGAAAATAATTACTGAAATAAAAAAATAACTTATATTTCAATGTTTTAAAGGAACTTAAAAATAACTACTGAAGTAAAAAAAATGAATAACTTATATTTCAATATCAATGGTAAAGACGGAAAGCATATATTCATTAAATGTTAACAAATAGCTTGCCATTAATTAAAAGTGTGTGAGCCCATTAAATATTAACAAATAGCCTGCCATTAATTAAAAGTAGGTGAGCCCAAAAACTTACATGCTATAACTAGTGGTGCACAAATTGGGTTTTTTAATACCCGGTTCCGGGTATGAAACCCGGGTTCGGGTATGACCGGGTTCTATGAAATCGGGTATTGAGAATACCCTGGTCCGGTCCGGGTCCGGGTTCGGGTTTTATATAAAAAATGTATACCCTATATACCCGGGTTCGGGTAGGGTCCGGGTGGAGTTTTCTAATACCCGGGTATTATGATACCCTATTTCCGGGTTCGGGTAAACCGGGGTTCGGGTATGACCGGGTATGAATCGGGTATTTGAAGATAATGGTACCAGATGGTCCGGTTCGTTTATATATATTTCTAATAGGCTTACTAACCTATTCCGGTTCCGTATGGATGCGTGGATTCGGGTAGCCTCGGTATGTAAGGTATAGATATAAAGATAAATGTTAAAACCAAAAAAACGGTCCGAAATAACTTTCTAGTATAACCGTTACAGTGCAAACTGAAAAAAAAAAAACGAAAACCGAACAGAGTATTGAAAACCCGTCGGGTATGAAAAACCCGGTTCGGGTTCGTTGAAACGGTACCGTAAACCGGTTGAAACGGTATAAAAAACCCGGTTCCGAGTTCGGGTTTTATAATAGAAATGCACACCCGGCCCCTACCCTACGGGTAGGGTCGGGTATGAAAACCCTGGTTTTATAATACCCGGTTCCGGGTTTTTTGTGCACCACTATAACAATTAACAAAGCTAAAAAAAGAATCAAACACAAGGATTGAACTTGCAATGTGGAAGTTGGAATGAGGTTTTTCAACCACTGAGCCAAGGCCTGTATACGCATAATGCTTATACAGATTTATATAATATATATAAAAATATACATATGACTTTTTAAAAGTTTTGCGGGCCCTTTTACGTTTTTGGCCCTGAGTCGGCGCCCACCCGGCACTTGCTCGGGGCCGGCCCTGAATCTTCGTTTGTGATCAATTGTTGTAAGGAGCAAACCGAGAATTCCCTTGAATACTCAATCGCCCATAACCATGAATCCTTGCCCTTTGTGAGCACCACATTTTCTACAATGGAGCAGCAATGAATGTACTTCCAGTTGCTCTTCAAATGTGGATGGATGCCGAGACCAATTACATTCAAACAGAGTCAACCCCGCCAATATGTTAATTCTTTGCACCAACATACCCTAATTTGAGGGTCTAAAAGCTTTTGGTTGCGTGCTGAGAAGCAAATCTTCTGGCTAAGGAGACTGGTGGCGTGTCAGTGGGCAGTTTGACCTTTTAAATCAAAGACAAAGCATTTACATCATAATGGGTATGCATTTATAGATAACAAGACCTCATCCAAACTAGATCTTAAGACGTATTGATATAATCTAAGAGACTAACTTCTCCATTATAAGTATGTTATCTTTCCCTTAGTATTGGTTTTATACATGCGTGGTGACCGAAGCAGCTCTGGTAAAAACGTATAGAGTGATGCATATTGCAGTTGTGAGGTGGAGCTTTTATACAACACTACACCCTCTAAATCTATTCCTCTACACCTTTCTGTCCACCACAGCCACATGACTTCACTGGCGAGTTGGGGAGTTACAACTCACACCTATAAACATGCCTGGTGAAGTGACCGACGACAGTTACTAGCCTTTCATTGGCTCCGTAAAAACCACCGACCTTTATACTTGCAACACTCTAGCATTGAATGCGGGTCATGATGTTATAAAAGCTTAGTTGTTAAATTCGAGGAAACATGCGCATATGATGGAGTTTAACACAATTACTGCCTAAGTTTCCAGAAAGCCATAGAAGGAAGGTTTATGTGCGTACATTTGCTGTTATTCCAGTAACGAACTATCATGGGATGGTAGAATAGGTCCCACACACACACATATATACATTATAGGATACTTTGATAGACAGAAGACTAACCCTCAAATTAAGCGTATTTACAATCAATGCCAATGTTAAATAGCTGAAAATGAGATGTTAAAGAACAAAACATTTCACATGTTCCTTCCTGCTTTCCACAAGTAGTTTTCAAAATCAGAATTGGCAGCATGGTTTAGGGTTCGTGTTGCTACTGCATACGCTAGTTCTGTTAAGTCAATGATCAGGCATATAGTCGGTCTCCATGGAGAAAATATTCCTTTGATTCAACCACCAGTTGACTGTTCATCTAGATTGCAGTTGCTTACAACTGAAAAAATCTGTAACCACAAACTGTTTTATATGTTCTTTACAGTTCCTTAATAACATGTTGTATACTCCCATCTGACATGAATTAATATTCAAAAGTACATAGTAATTTGCAAATTTCATTTTGGAAAGGGCGTTTGGTTGAATTAGGTTCCATTGAGCCAATTCATAAAAACTTTTCCATGGGCAACAAAACATCCTACATTCTTTCTATCAATCTTCAACGGGCTCTTCATTTGCAACATCATCTCTTTAACCAAACCTTTAACAGGCGATTCACCTCTGACAACATTGTGTTTCCCCATGCCACACACGACTACAACCTTATCAGGAATCATGTGCTTCTTTGTTGCATATGTCATGTGAAGATCATCTAACCATTGCAATAGAATCAAGTATGCAGAACCCAAATGCATCCCATGTAAATCAAGCTTAAGTTCCGACGAAGTCAACTCCATTGACTCAGCTAAAACCGATGGCTCAACCAACTCCTGAATCAGAGTAGCTTCATGATGGTTCATGTTTTGAAGCAATGCTCCTAATGACGTGGGCTTCATCCCTTTTGGCTGTTCTAAGATTGACATAATGGTTTGACAATGATTCAAAACCGAATTATAGGTTCTAATCGAGAATGGGATTCTGGAGTTTTTCATTCTTTTAAGCCATAAGACCATTTCCGTGAGTTCATTGTGAGATCCTAATGACGAAAGCACCATATTTGAGGAAACCACATCTAATTCAAAACCCTCATCCTCCATCAAACCAATAACCCTCTTCATATCTTCAAACAATCCTAACCGTCCATGCAACTCAATGATCGATACTCAAACACAGACGGTCTAAGCCCTTTGTTCTTCATCTCTCCCATCAAAGTCTCTGCTTCACAGGGCAAATTAATCACCGACAAACTACCGATTAACGATTCATATGATCGTTTCTTAGGTAAACTGATGATGAATGTGAATGTAGCTGCTTGATACATTCATATGAATAAAAAATCCCTTGCTTTGATTGGTGCTTCGAGTGTGAATCCATTAGGTTACAATAGAAGTTACAAAGGTCTCGTTCTCGGCTCGCTAGTTTTGTTTCCGCTTCTAAAACTAGGGTTTGTGCTTCATCAAATCTTTGATGCTCGTATAGTGAAGCAATAACATCAGCTGTCAGTTTAGCATTCCAATTAAACCATGATGTTCTACGGATTTCCATGTATAACTGCAGGTAAATATAATAGCAACTTCAGACATAAATAATATGATCATGATGAATCATGTTCATGATTTTAATAATAAATCCGGGGCCTGAAATTGTTTTGTTAAATAATAATTTATTAATTGATTGTTACACAGTAAGACATAAATCAGCATCTGTTAACATAACGACCCGTAACTGAAATTACCAAAACCGAACCAGAAAATCGGTTTTTAAAAATCGTAAGGTTTTGGTCGGTTTCTGTTAAGTGGGTTATTTCCGTTACTGGTCGGTTATTTAGTTTCATTCACACCATCCGTGATGGTTACTGCCCCTTTTAAGGGCAT
The DNA here is from genome assembly GCA_947069175.1 of Scalesia atractyloides. Classification (NCBI taxonomy): domain Eukaryota; kingdom Viridiplantae; phylum Streptophyta; class Magnoliopsida; order Asterales; family Asteraceae; genus Scalesia; species Scalesia atractyloides. The sequence goes on along the minus strand of CAMTDV010000017.1, from coordinate 46,946,463 downwards.
TGATTAAAAAAATGTGCATATAGTGAAGAGCTAAAACAACATTTAGGGATGCTTACAGGGAACGCTAGAGGAGAGAGACGGGAGAAGGAGGTGGTATTCGGAGAGACGAGGTGAGAGAGAGCATCGAGAGCTACGGTTTTGGAGTTTGATGCAACAAATTTCCGAATTAACCTAGCGGTGGTGCCCAGATCGTCGGTGGTGGCGACTGATGTCAGAAACCTCTGGCTTTGTTTACTCAGTGCTGCACGAATTGACGGTTGCGGAAACCGTAAGCACGGCGGCAGCGCCAGTCGGAGACCACCGGCCATCGTCGCCATCACGGAATTTTAGTGCTGAAAAATGATTATCCTTTCCCAACTTCTGTCGTCTGGATATTTGTAAAACGGGATAAAAACCAAACAAAAAAAAAGAGTAAATTGCCATTTACTCTGTCTTAAATTATCATTTTAATTCAAATAGCTTTTTTTCTATTTTAATCACATCAGCTACTCCATCCAAGAAAGTCAGTTACTCTGACTAAACAGTTTAGTACTTGCCATTTCTATCCAAAAACATTTATCTGTTTTATACATATAAATAATATAACAAAAATATTAATAAAACAGGGGAAGGTTCATTGGGTAACACTAAAAAAGTGGGGAACAATGGGGAACCGACTCAAATGAACTCCGATTGGAATCATTCCAGCAGCGTTGGAACCGGCTCGTCGAACCCTAACTAGGATCTCTTAACCCTAAATCCTAACCCCTAAACCCTAAACCCTAGAGCTGGCTAAAACCTAAGTTAAATCGTAAAATCTAAGCTATAAACCCTAAAAGCTAAACCCTAATGGCTAAACCCTAAAGCTAAACCCAAAAACCCTAAACCCTAAATACTAATGATTAACCCTAAAACTAAACCCTAAAGCTAAACCCTAATATAAGACCCTAAATCCAAACCCTAATATATTTAGGGTTTAGGGGTTAGGATTTAAGGTTTATGGTTAAAGGATCCTAGTTAGGGTTCGACATGCTGGTTCCAACGCCGTTGGAATGAGTCCAATCAGAGTTCGTTTGAGTTGGTTCCCAAACTGTTTCCCACTTTTTAGTGTTCCCCAATGAAACTCACACTAATAAAACAATATATATATATATATATATATATTGTGAATTAACTTATAACTGGTAAACACAACGTCAAAAAAATATTCATGAAGGATTGCAGCTGTAAAACACATCGTCAAGAAATTGTTCATGAAGGATTGCACTTGGTAAAACACATCGTCAAGAAATTGTTCATGAAGGATTGCAACTGGTAAAACACATCATCAAGAAATTAGTCTGCTTGCTGCTAAAACACAACGGTATTAATCTGCTTGTTGTTAAAACACAATGTCAAGAAATCCTCCTTCGACATCGTAATCATTGTTAGATAAATCATAAAATCGCTACAACACATCAAACAAATATTCAAGTTTATGCAATATCGTAACTTTACCATCACCGTAATCAACCATAACATTTGACGCCATGATTTTGATTAGTAAAGATGTTATGAAGAACCAAATGCAATACGAATGCTCTGGGGATATGGTGTATCGATTGTATAGTTTAAACGAAACCGTCGATTTGATTTCAATAGATATTTAGTTTCCTTAATTTTTTGGTTAGTTAGTTAATCTATTAATATAACCTATAATTAAAATAATAATCAAATTACTTAAGAGTAAATTGCACAAAACATCCTTTATGTTTCCTCAAACTTGCAGGTTCCAGCCTTAATGTTTAAAAGTTGCTAAAAACAGCCTTTAAGTTTATTTTTGTTGCGGGTTCAATCCTTTACAGCTAACCACGTTATTTTCTTCAGTTAAGTTCCCTCACATGAATAACATGTGAGGGTATATTCGTCATTTTGGTTAATCTTCCACCCACGTCAATTATAAGAAAAAAGAATATTTAAGGTTTAACCTATTTTAAAAAAATTGTAACCGCAGGGACTAATGTGCAATAAAACCAAACTTTTAAAAACCAAACACCCTCTTTTCCGGTCTTCTTCTCCGGCGACTTCGCCGGATTCTGGCGAACCCGGAATTAAGATAGGAATCTTGTTAAGCTAGCCCACTAAGCTGTAAAGATTAACACAGATTTTGATCATGCCAATCAAACTCTTCAGGATTATCATCAGTTGGAAGAATCGGCGCCTTATTTGCATCAGACGGAAACGACAAACGACTCTTCAACCCTATATACCTCTCACAGAACTCCGATGCCGTCAAATCAGAGAACTTCGTAACACCGTGTTCAGTAGTCGGATCCAGCAACTGGTGACGCTTAGGACGCCGCAAGTTAGACTTAAACACTATCAAACGGTAATCGTGCTCCTCTGTAGTCGCGTACGTTTTACCAAACTTTGTTTAAACTAGGTTAAACTTAAATATTCTTTTTTTTATAATTGAAGTGGGTGGAAGATCAACCAAAATGACGAATATACCCTCACATGTTATGCATGTGAGGGAACTTAACTGAAGAAAATAACGTGGTTAGCTGTAAAGGATTGAACCCGCAAAAAAAATAAACTTAAAGGCTGGTTTTAGCAACTTTTAAACATTAAGGCTGGAACCTGCAAGTTTGAGAAAACATAAAGGATGTTTTGTGCAATTTACTCAATTACTTAATACCCCATTGATTAAAAACTCCAATTGCCACATGTCACATTTAGGAGGCTTCCTACACTTTGTAGGAAAAAAATGGCTTTGTAGTCAACTCTTACTCTTACATATATATCACACACATTTATTATTTATATGTATAAAAGGGGTAAAAAGATTTGGATGAAAATGGCAAGTAACAAAGTATTTAGTAAACTGACGAAAAAATCTCTGACTTAACTGACCTTTTTGGATGAAGTTAGGCAATGTGATCAAAATGGCAAAAAAATGGAAGACTCGGGGATCCGAGGAGAAAAAAAAACTATTTGGACTAAAATGGCAATTTAGGACAAACCTCAGGGACTCAAATGATAATTTACTCAAAAAAAAGTACGAGGTCAAATATATTCATTTACTGTGCTATGGCCGAGTTAAAGGTTAAAAAGCACGTTGATGTTTTTACTTTTTACAACGTGTTATGGTAAAAGGAGATGTTTTATGTAGAGCTGCAAAGGAATCAAACGAACACAAACAACACTTTATTTGTGTTCGTCTGTTAAGGTCATGAACACTTACCAAATTTCTTTAACCGAACCAAGGGCCGGCCAACCCGTTCCATCGCCCGAGGCCCAAATTTTCAAAGGGCCTGAAAGGTTTTTATAAGCTTATATATATATATATATATATATATATATATATATATATATATATATATATATATATATATATTGTCATTTTGCCCCCGATGGGTTGCCCATCCAGGAACTCACGGCTTTGATTTTAGTTGCTCCGGTGGAGACTTCCTAGGAGGTCACCCATCCTAGTACTACTCCCACCTGAGCACGCTTAACTGTGAAGTTTTCCTCTCATCCACTAGCGTTAAGCCCAAAACGCGTTGGTGATTTAAGAGGGCAGGACATTCCTTATGAACCGAGGATCTCTCCTGGCCACGGGCAATGTGGGATTTGCCTAGGGTGTCACAATAGTCCATGTTAATCTCTCAGTAGTCGATATCGGGATCGTTACAATCACCCCTAGGGACTCATCGTCCTCGATGAGGTTTGCCCCACCATCCCGAACGGCTCAGGAGTGGCTCTGATACCAATCTGTCACACCCCCAAAAATCCACCTGCGGGGTTTTACCACGAGGTGTGTGACGTACCAGGATCTAGCCACTAATCATGTTGAACTAATAGTAAATAATATAAAAAAAAGGCCAAAGCTGTAACATTTGTCAAAAACGGGTTTCCAAAACCCGCTCCGTTTTGTAATCGAATATCAAGTTATAAAAATCACGTTGAATATTTATGATTATTTTGACTTAAAATGATACATAATTAATAGATAAACTAAACTATAAAAAGAATATTTGATAAAAGTTAAAACAAAATAAATAAAAAAAATATGATGCTGCCGGGACTCGAACCCGGGTCAGCCGGTTACAACTTCAAAGACTTAACACACACACACATCACCACTCCGCCACTTGTTTGTTTTCTGTCATCTTTAGGAAACAAATAGGTTTTATTGACTAAGGTAAATCAATCGTTTACCAATTGTAACTGAAATCGGTTATCAAACACCCAAAGTCGATCTGGATACTCGCGATTCAGCGAGTATAACCGATAAACTGACGATTCCAATCAATGCTGCCGTGAATGTAACTTGAATTCGGAAGTGGATCAGTTTAATAACCGAAAGTTTTCAATTCTCGGATTACTTCAATCCTAGACCCTTCCTGCGACTCAAAACACTCTGCAAGACTTTCAATTACATTTCCGCAACCTTACAGTCCACCGGAGAAGCTTAAATCAACTCGCCAGAAAAATTCTGCAAGTTGCCAGAAAACCGGGACTCACATCCACACGGTATTTCCTCCGACTCTGACTGTTTCAATCATGTGATTAATCGGTCACTAACACAACTCCACCATCAGAATCGATCCTAGTCAACGTTTGTCGAAAATCTTACCTACGCCGGAAAACTTCTGAAACTTCCGGAAACACACGGGAACTGGTATGATCTTCCAAACTTCTGTTAAACCTTGTTTAAGTGCCTCAACTTCTTAAATAATCGAACAAAGCTGTTAATTGGTTTCAACAGCCGGAGTTCACCTTCAGAACCGACGAACCTCTGCCGGAATTCTGTGAACAACATCAATCGGTACATCTTTTTCCCCAAACTCTCTCCATTCTTTACTTTTAAATTACTTGTAATGTTTGAAAAGCGTGTATGTCATGAATCGGTCATAACAGTCGGAATATGTTTTTCTGGGTAAAATCAACGAAGAAGATGAAGACGCAATATAACATAAGACTAATAAAAATCGATAAAATGAACGGGTTAGACACACAGTCCAACGGTGGACTGTGTGCAAAACATATACGCATGTCCCGAGTTTGATCCCTGCTACACGCACTCCTTATGTAATAAAATGCCTTTTTGTTTAAAAACTAAACCGGGTTAACTCAGTTAGTTGTTAAGTATAATAAAAACCGAGATAATAACCAGGTTAGACACACAGTCCAGCGGTGGACTGTGTGCAACATTAAGTCACACGTCGCGCGTTCGAAACCCGTCACTGGCACCGGTTTGTTGAATTAAAATGTTTTTGCAATTAAAAGAAATTCGGTTAAACTGAATAAGTATATAAATATAATTAAAAACAAGATTATTTCGGGTTAGACACGTAGCTCAGTTGGTAGAGTTGCGTGCACGCGTACGGGAGGTCTCGGGTTCGAGCCTCACCCGGCGCAAACTAATTCGCTGACCGAACCGGTCAACAGGTCAACGGTCAACGGTCAACGCTAAATAAACAATTTTTTTATATTTTTATTTATTTAATTTAATTTAAAAATCAATTAAAAATACTTAAAAATAACATTTTTAAAGATAGAAAATAGCCTTGAACTCACAAAAATATATCTAAAAATTTCATTAAAATCCTTAATAAGATCCACTCATTTAATATGTTTTTTCCGTTATTATTTAGGTTAGTATTTCTCGTTGTTCCGCTCATCGTGCGCATCTCACCATCTCCAATCCAACGCACCCAATGTGAGTGAATCTTTACAAATTCCCCGTTTTAATCACGTTTTGGGGTGTATCATGTGTCTTGTTATATATATATTATAATTAAACCATTGTGCATAAATCATATCATGAACATGTGTATTCAGTTTGTTTCAACTGTTGTGTAGTTATTGTTGGATGCAATTTATTATTTTCAGTACATGCAATTTCATAGGCCGCCGCTCCTCATTACATTATGAGCGTTGAGCATGTTCCCCATTTCATTATGAGGTTGAACCTGGCGTGCCCACATACGATCGGCTCCGTTTGATTGAGCCTTGATCGCACAGACATTTTACATTTTCAGTACATGCAATACGATCGGCTCCGTTTGATTGAGCCTTAATCGCACAGACAATTTACATTTTCAGTACATGCAATACGATCGGCTCCATTTGATTGAGCCTTGATCGCACAGTTTCAATTATGTTATTTATTGTATGATGTTGGTATGTTCATGTATGCTATCATATGATATTGTATGTTATAGTTGTGATTGCTATTTGCCACTGCTTGATTATTTACATTTGCTCATTTATGATTATGCACAATTTTTCATTAATAAACTAACAAGTAATTCATTAATAAATGTTTATCTAATAAGGTTCACTCGCCAACTTATGTTGACCCAAAAACCCCCATTTTTACACATGATACAGGTGAATCAGCAGCAGCTAGGAACACATAGGATTGGACTAGAAGAATAAAATAATTTAGAGTTGGGATTGTTATGATTGGTTTATTTTCTTTGTATTGTATGAACATGTTTGGATATTTGGTAATGTAACTTTGACTTTATTAAATATGAAACATATTAGTAAATGTCATGAGCTTTGGTGATAACCCAATTATGCCCCGACTCTTATTCCGCTGCGGGTCGGGGTGTGACAGATTGGTATCAGAGCCATGACTATAGGGATATAGGATAGGTTATTAGACCCTTAGAGCCTATACTATAGTTGATTAGAAATTATAAGATTTTTGTGTGTTACATGCCAAATTTCATGATGTTTATATGTTTTATGTTAAACGTTACATTCAATATTATGCAAGCATGTTCATAAGTATGTATTATCATATAATGCCTATCATGAATCATATACTCATAACAAATCACATCCATGAAAGCACACACCACATCATGATTGCTTTTACAATGATTTTTGTGTTTTCAAATCTCATCAAAGTGAGTTCTCATGACGGGCATGTAGTAACTGGAAGGGTACCAGTACCGGTAGTCGGAACGTCCTGTCTAGGCTGGCATTCGTATAAATCCAAAATAAAGGACCAGTTTGCCTACCTGGGGACTAACGATGAGAGTACGAAGTACCTATTAGGCCAAAGCATGCTATACCAAACGTCGTGTGAGCTAACCCCACTTTGAGTTGTCATTGTGTCTATACCTGGACACGTTCCGACCAAACATCTCATGAACATATTTTGTGGTTTGCATTCGGGTGATGCGAGTGTTAAATTGCCAATACTAATGTGAATCCTACCAAGCCAATAGCCATGGGGGCCCACATGACTATATAGGTGAAGGTATGGGGGACATTTGAGGCCCAACATGAGCAAACCCAAGACATCCTATGGATGTAGTTGCATTATTGATATTTATGTTATTTTCATTTTCTTAAAGACACATGACACCTAAAAAGACTCCATAAACTCACAATCTTCTTATGTACGTTCCTGTAGATGTCGTCTAGACAACATCGAAGGGGTAAAAGATCAGGAAGGTCTCAGGAACGCTTGGCCACACAAATCGCGAAACAAATGGCCACGATACTGCCTGACATTGTGGTCCAAGTACAACAAGCTCTCGCTACGAATCCTACTAACCCTCCCCAACAACATGACCAGAACATCGACAACCCTCCTACCAGCAAGTGCTCTTACAAACATTTTAAGTCTTGTGATCCTCCTAAATTTGAAGGGACCGAGGGTGTCACTGCTCTCCTACATTGGTTCGAGGAGATGGAAAACACCTTTCTCAACTGCGATTGTCCTAAGGATCGCAAGGTTCGATACGCCACCGGGAGACTATTTGGGGTAGCTCTCACTTGGTGGAATACTGAGAAAGGGAAGAGGGGAACTGAAGATGCAATGGCCTTAACTTGGGAGGAGTTAAGGGAAATCATGACTAGGCGTTTCTGTCCTAGGAGTGAGATTAAAAAGTTGGAGGACGAATTTCATTCTTTAAAGCAAAAGGAGGGAGATCATACCATCTACAACAAGAGGTTCTTAGAGTTGAACCAAATGGTCCCTAACTTGTTCACCCCAACTTATCGCTTGGTTGAGCATTATATTCGAGGTCTTCCCTCGAAAATTCAAGATTCAGTTCTCAGCACTTCACCAGCAACACTTGAAGCTGCTATGGAACTAGCCACTGAACTGACCGAAAATCGCATTCGAAACGGTAAATTCAAAGAGGAGAAGAAGAAAGCCCCCATTGAGGCTCAAACTTCAAACCATTCTGGTTCCTCCTCGAAGTTTACTGGTAAAAGGAATCGAAGCACAAGAAACTTCGCCGTCACACAAACCAATTACCCTATTCCTGCTGCACCCATTACCCAAGTCGCCCCTTCACCTGCACCATACAAAAGACCATACTCTGGCCCATTACCAAAATGCAACCATTGCCAATACCACCATTCTCCTGATCATCCTTGCCAATATTGCACCGGCTGTGGTCGCGCAGGTCATACTGTTCAAACCTGTCGCATACCTCAGCGAACGAACCGTCACCAGCCTTCAACCCAAACCCACCAACAAATAATGGGTCAAGCCCAACAACCCCTATTACTACCACCTACCCAACATTTAGCCCAAACCTACTATCAACCCAACTATCCCATGGTACAACCTATGCGGGCTTGCTACAATTGTGGAGATCCAAGCCATTTTAGAAACACTTGTCCATGTTTGGTGAACATCATTCATGCCCAAGCTCAAGCAAATCCGGTGAATCAAGCTAACCAAGCTCCACCACCTGCAAGAGGAAGGAGCTTATAACATCAACACCAATACTGTTGAAAATAATAACGGCTCAAACGAATCACCCAACTAATTTCTCCTCACCAGGAATAAAGACTCAACTCTAATCGTCTAGTTTTAATGTTTTTCTTTATGTTATCTCCATCTTTCCGTATTCCAGTTGTAAAATTTGGAAATTATGTATCCAAGAATTTTAATGCGATTTGATATTACAATTTTGTTCTATACTCATTGATTTAACATTTATATCATCATACATCTCGACATATCTCAATCTCATCATTTAAAGAAGTTGGGTTGTGTCACACTTTTACATAGACTGACCCCTTCATCAAAACCAACGAGAGAGGTACTGTCAACATTTTGTCATGTATCATTTCAGAATTGAGACTCAAGTTTTGTTTGTTGTGTTGTTTATGTTTTAGAGTCACATAGAACTGATCATGATTTACTGATAAAGCCAATGAAAATTTGACAAGGATATGGTGGATACGCCGCTGCTACTTCCTATATATAAGTATTCTTGGCAAAGAATCAAAAGCATTACCAGGAGGTTATGAAAAGTTCCGTGTAGGTTTAAATATCGTCATGGTTGAAGTTTTTGTTTATGATCATTACAAATGCATCGGTTCCCTCAAAACTGTTATAAATAAAATCATAAGCGACATCAAAGATCAACATCCGAGAAGCCCAGCATGTTTCAGTAATAGAAAGGAGACGTACGCAAGGAGCCGTCTTGTGGAGCTGAACTTAAAATTTAAACTAAATCCGACGGTATTCTATATGTCTAGATCGCATATAGATTCCTGACCACAATAACCTTCGTGATATTTTTCTTATGAATGAGACGCACAAAACATGATATTCTATACACCCAGGAGCCGACAAGATGTATCAGGACCTTTGATACACCCACTGGTGGCCTGGAATGAAAAAGGATATTGCTGATTTTGTTTCCAAGTGTTTTTTTTCATGTTCCAAAATAAAAGCTGAACACCAAAGACCCTCAGGACTTCTGGTCCAACCTGAAATACTTATATGGAGGTGGGAAAATATAACCATGGATTTCATTACCAGGTTACCTCTCACTTCTGGTGGGTATGACACTATATGGATAGTAACTGGTCGACTTACAAAATAAGCTAACGAAAGCTAGCTCGTATTTATATCCGCGAAATCGTAAGCCGACATGGAGTACCGTAAAGCATTATTTCTGATCATGATGGTCGTTTCACTTCACGAACATTGCAAGCAGTACAAGCCGCCATGGGCACACGATTAGATCTCAGTACCGCCTATCACCCTCAAACTGATGGTCAATCTGAACGCACCATACAAACTCTTGAAGATATGCTTCGAGCATGTGTCATAGATTTCAAGGGAAATTGGGACGCTCATCTCCCATTAGTTGAATTTTCGTGCAACAACAGCTATCATTCAAGCATCGGCATGGCACCTTTTGAAGCCTTATATGGTCGTAAGTGCCGATCTCCTGTATGTAGGCACGAAATTGAGGAAGCTCAAATCACTGGTCCAGAATTGATCCAAGAAACCGCAGACAAGATCCATCAAATCCGAGACAATCTTTTAGCGACCTAAAGTTGTCAAAAGAGTTATGCAGACAAACGACGGAAGCCTTTAGATTTTAACATTGGTGATCATGTACTTCTAAAAGTATCACCGTGGAAGGGAGTAGTTCGTTTTGGTCAAAAAGGGCAAGCTAGCACCACGCTACGTAGGGCCTTTCAAGATACTCGAAAGAGTAGGACCTATAGCTTACAAGCTTGATCTACCAGAAGAACTCAACAGGATTCATCCCACATTCAACGTATCAAACTTGAAGAAGTGTCACGAAAACCTCCACATCCCTCTGGAAGATATGCAGATTGATGAATCTATGCATATTATAGAAAGACCTGTAGAGAATCATGTACTTCGGGGAAAAACGTCTGCGATAAAGTCGCATTCCAATTGTTAGGGTACGCTGGGAGTCGAAACGGGGACCTGAGTTTACTTAGGGACGTGAAGACTCAATGCGCGAACAATACCCGCACCTTTTTCCTACTACTATTACTTAAATTTCGGGACGAAATTTCTAAAAGTAGGGGATACTGTAACATTCGTCAAAAACGGGTTTCCAAAACCCGCTCCGTTTTGTAATCGAATATCAAGTTATAAAAATCACGTTGAATATTTATGATTATTTTGACTTAAAATGATACATAATTAATAGATAAACTAAACTATAAAAAGAATATTTGATAAAAAGTTAAAACAAAATAAATAAAAAAAATATGATGCTGCCGGGACTCGAACCCGGGTCAGCCGGTTACAACTTCAAAGACTTAACACACACACACATCACCACTCCGCCACTTGTTTGTTTTCTGTCATCTTTAGGAAACAAATAGGTTTTATTGACTAAGGTAAATCAATCGTTTACCAATTGTAACTGAAATCGGTTATCAAACACCCAAAGTCGATCTGGATACTCGCGATTCAGCGAGTATAACCGATAAACTGACGATTCCAATCAATGCTGCCGTGAATGTAACTTGAATTCGGAAGTGGATCAGTTTAATAACCGAAAGTTTTCAATTCTCGGATTACTTCAATCCTAGACCCTTCTTGCGACTCAAAACACTCTGCAAGACTTTCAATTACATTTCCGCAACCTTACAGTCCACCGGAGAAGCTTAAATCAACTCGCCGGAAAAATTCTGCAAGTCGCCGGAAAACCGGGACTCACATCCACACGGTATTTCCTCCGACTCTTTCTGTTTCAATCATGTGTTTAATCGGTCACTAACACAACTCCACCATCGGAATCGATCCTAGTCAACGTTTGTCGAAAATCTTACCTACGCCGGAAAACTTCTGAAACTTCCGGAAACACACCGGGAACTGGTATGATCTTCCAAACTTCTGTTAAACCTTGTTTAAGTGCCTCAACTTCTTAAATAATCGAACAAAGCTGTTAATTGGTTTCAACAGCCGGAGTTCACCTTCAGAACCGACGAACCTCTGCCGGAATTCTGTGAACAACATCAATCGGTACATCTTTTTCCCCAAACTCTCTCCATTCTTTACTTTTAAATTACTTGTAATGTTTGAAAAGCGTGTATGTCATGAATCGGTCATAACAGTCGGAATATGTTTTTCTGGGTAAAATCAACGAAGAAGATGAAGACGCAATATAACATAAGACTAATAAAAATCGATAAAATGAACGGGTTAGACACACAGTCCAGCGGTGGACTGTGTGCAAAACATATACGCATGTCCCGAGTTCGATCCCTGCTACACGCACTCCTTATGTAATAAAATGCCTTTTTGTTTAAAAACTAAACCGGGTTAACTCAGTTAGTTGTTAAGTATAATAAAAACCGAGATAATAACCAGGTTAGACACACAGTCCAGCGGTGGACTGTGTGCAACATTAAGTCACACGTCGCGCGTTCGAAGCCCGTCACTGGCACTGGTTTGTTGAATTAAAATGTTTTTGCAATTAAAAGAAATTCGGTTAAACTGAATAAGTATATAAATATAATTAAAAACAAGATTATTTCAGGTTAGACACGTAGCTCAGTTGGTAGAGCTGCGTGCACGCGTACGAGAGGTCTCGGGTTCGAGCCTCACCCGGCGCAAACTAATTCGCTGACCGAACCGGTCAACAGGTCAACGGTCAACGGTCAACGGTCAACGCTAAATAAACAATTTTTTTATATTTTTATTTATTTCATTTAATTTAAAAATCAATTAAAAATACTTAAAAATAACATTTTTAAAGATAGAAAATAGCCTTGAACTCACAAAAATATATCTAAAAATTTCATTAAAATCCTTAATAAGATCCACTCATTTAATATGTTTTTTCCGTTATTATTTAGGTTAGTATTTCTCGTTGTTCCGCTCATCGTGCGCATCTCACCATCTCCAATCCAACGCACCCAATGTGAGTGAATCTTTACAAATTCCCCGTTTTAATCACGTTTTGGGTGTATCATGTGTCTTGTTATATATATATTATAATTAAACCATTGTGCATACATCATATCATGAACATGTGTATTCAGTTTGCTTCAACTGTTTTGTAGTTATTGTTGGATGCAATTTATTATTTTCAGTACATGCAATTTCATAGGCCGCCGCTCCCCATTACATTATGAGCGTTGAGCATGTTCCCATTTCATTATGAGGTTGAACCTGGCGTGCCCACATACGATCGGCTCCGTTTGATTGAGCCTTGATCGCATAGACAATTTACATTTTCAGTACATGCAATACGATCGGCTCCGTTTGATTGAGCCTTGATCGCACAGTTTCAATTATGTTATTTATTGCATGATGTTGGTATGTTCATGTATGCTATCATATGATATTGTATGTTATAGTTGTGATTGCTATTTGCCACTGCTTGATTATTTACATTTGCTCATTTATGATTATGCATAATTTTTCATTAATAAACTAACATGTAATTCATTAATAAATGTTTATCTAATAAGGTTCACTCGCCAACTTATGTTGACCCCAAAACCCCCATTTTTACACATGATACAGGTGAATCAGCAGCAGCTAGGAACACATAGGATTGGACTAGAAGAATAAAATGATTTAGAGTTGGGATTGTTATGATTGGTTTATTTTCTTTGTATTGTATGAACATGTTTGGATATTTGGTAATGTAACTTTGACTTTATTAAATATGAAACATATTAGTAAATGTCATGAGCTTTGGTGATAACCCAATTATGCCCCGACTCTTATTCCGCTGCGGGTCGGGGTGTGACAAACGCCATGTCCAACATGAATAGTGTGACTCAAATAAATGATTCAATAAGTATATTTTCAGCGGAAGCAAATGTACGTATCTCAAACAATTAAAAACCAAAATGTTTTAAAACGTAAATTATCAATGTTTGCATCAAGAACACGCCCCATGACACCCTTAGCTCCTCAGACTGCAAGTTCCCATGCAAGATATATCTAACGACCTGCAAGCATGCAGAAAAAGTGTATCAGCGATTAAGTCGGCGAGTTCACAATTCTGGTTAACGAAAACGTGTTGGTGTTTAGTTTAAAGACATGTCGTTAATAACTCGATACCGGGTGACGTATGTTTGTTTGCCCTCATCAATGCCTATCAACATTGGCCATGTGTTTAAGGTCCTTAGTTCACGCCCGTCCTCCTAGGTACGGTGTGAGGTTGTCAAGCCTAATAGTGCTATCAACTAATACCTCATTTCCCCCAAGGCAACTAGTTCGGTAGTAAGTAGGGACTTTAATGATAGTGTTGAGTTTATTAACCAACATCGAAATTAAACTACAACAGTTGTAAAAAGTATTCCTCCAAGAAATAATAGTTTGTCCCCCCGGGACGCATGCCTGTAGAAGAGTAGTGAACTCACCCCAGTTTAGCTCGATAGATTAAGTTATGCGAGCTAGTATGGTCAACCACGTCCTATTATGGTTACCAAAAATATTAGGGGTCGTTAATGTAAATCACGCAAATCCTTCACGTTTCTAGCAATTAACATGCGTAAAAGTTGTCACAAATATATTACCGAGTAGTTTTCAAGCATCGGTTCATAATATACACTACGACATGTCATTCATCAGTTTTACCGTTATCATGCATGCGCAGACATTAAAAGTAGCAAATACGTCACTTAACAACTTAAAAATTATAAATAGTCAAAATCACTGAAAACAAACTGTTTTGGGGAGCTTGTTTAACATACTTACGAAATTTCCCAAAATTATGATATTGTTATGTGGCATGCCCCTCGGAGGGTTTGGACTTCTGTTAAAATTTTAGAGTCTCACCTTTTACCAAAAATTTATAAAAAATCATTTACTAAGCAACAATCAGATTCGTCAATTTCTGACTGCAGCTCACGGAAAAATTCATTTAAAAATCCTCAGTTATCTGATTGACGTAGAGATTTTTGGAATCACCTGGAAGTAGTTACAGTAAAAATTTCAGATCATAACTCAATTCCTACATTGAGTTATAACTCTCGTAATGGGCTGAAAATTCTGACGAAAAAACGCAGCCTGAACCTTTGACACGATATAAATTATTTAAAATATCAAACGACGTCAAAAAATGCGCCTCCAGTTGGGTTTGAAAGGTATTTCGTGGAAGTTAATCATGGACTCAAGAAACATTAAGTTTTAATAAGATTTGACCCGGTTACAGCCGTTTAAAGTCGGCTGTAACGTTCTGGACAGCTTACTGTTTTCGTTACCCGATCCCGCAAACGATTAACTAGTGAACCCGAGACACATAAACATAATTCACAGCAGGTTTGTATCATAATTAAGATCATGTAGCAACTACTTTATCACTAACCACTAGATTTAGCCCATCAACAAAACCGAGAGACATACCTGAACCCATAATCGATCTAATCATTATATACACGTGATCCTTAGCAACTAGCACTACATGTGATCAAATTATTACGCATAACAAATAAACGCAGCCAAGTATAACAAATAATTAGCATGATTATTCAATATATAAAAAGATTACCTAGTGTAAAGATAACAAGGATCGCTAGATGTGGAGGACCAGAGGCATTTTCTTAGAGCGCTTGGTTGATGAAAGTAGGGAGGAGAGGAAGAATAGTAGTTCGGTAGTTAGGGTTTTAAGTTTTAGAAGTTGTGTTATAATGTTGATGCATGTTACGCAAATTATAAAAAAATAAAAAATACAAGGGATGTGGGCAGTGGACTTGAGTTGGCCGAAATTAATAAAACAAACAAGTAGGTGTTTGGGCTAGAGGGTGTTTGGGCTGAAGCTGATTAAAAGAATGGTGGGGTGTGGGCTAGAGATGGGCATAATCGGGTTTTATTATTACCCGGAACCGGTTCCAACCCGGACCCAGTTCTGCTTGGATGTCATTGGAACCGGGTATGGTGTGGAACCGGGTCCAGTTCCTACCCGGGTTCACACCCAAGAATATGGAACCGTGTAGAACCGGGTACGGATATTATGGAACCGGGTATGGTGTGGAACCAGGTATGGTGTGGAACGGGTATGGTGCGGAACCGGTTTCTGATAGTGTTGGGAACCGGTTCCTGACAGTCAAACCTGCCATTTACTGTTCAGAACCGGTTCCTGACAGTCAAACCTGCCATTTACTATTGGGAACCGGTTCCTGACAGTCAAACCTGCCATTTACTGTTCAGAACCGGTTCCTGATAAATGTTACCGTTGGAACCGGTTCCTGATAAATGTTACCGTTGGAAACCGGTTCCTGATTAAAAAATCGGTTTTTTTTGTATATAAACCCCTTCCTACTTACCATTTCTAAACTTAACACTCACCATCATCAACTTACAAAATCAATCAACTTCTAAGTTATTGCAAAATACCTATGGCATGCAACGCCGAAGTTGTTACGGTCTTAGAGACGAAAAGAAACCCAGCTATATGGAAGAATTTTGATCTCTGTTTAATGTCTGACAGCCACGAGATGGCTAGATGCAAAGATTGTGGAAAATTTATGAAGGCCGCAGCCAACTCAACCCTTAAGAAACACACTGAGCGGCATTGCCCAGTGACGAAGGCAAAGAAAAATGAGATGGGAGAAGGTTCCGGCACCGGTTCTTCAAATGTTTGATGTAACCCGTTTGGTTTGGTGTTTTTAATAAAGTTTGTGTAATGTTTCTTTCTATTGTGTTTGTTATGTTTGATTTTTATTATTAGTTACATTGACCGGATGTCATTTCCTTTAAAGCTTTGCAATACTTATCAATATTCTTCGTTAACGTTGAGTTTGATTCCTTGGCTAATAACGATCCACAATGTTTACATTGAGCTTTTTGCGAGACGTCACTCATCTCGACCAACTCCCAATTGCTCCAAACTTCCTTACTGCGATTATGAGACAATGTTCCAACCACATATGGAACCGATTGATCTTGAGGAACATTGTTAATGGATTGGGAATTTGCGTTTTTGGAACTCTTTGAGGCCATTTGTTGATTAGAATGTGAAAAAGAACAAGAAAGAAATGTAACAAGAAGAATAGATATGAGAAATTGTGTGCTAAACAATAGATTTCTAAACAAAAATCGGTTCCAACGGTCAGGAACCGGTTCCAATGGTAACATTTTAACGGCTATAACCGGTTCCAATGGTAACATTATAACGGGTATAACCGGTTCCTTCTAGAACTGCATTTCCGGGTACTGGTGGAACCGGGTACTAGTGAAACCGGGTACGGGTAGGAACCGGGTACGACCCGATTCAAATGGTAAAATTGTGGAACCGGGTTGGAACCAACGGGTATTTTGAACCCGAAACCGGTTCTACTTAATGTCGGATAGGAACTGGAACCGGGTCCAGTTCGATTCTACCGGTTCGGGTTCGGAACCGGTTTTTATGCCCATCTCTAGTGTGGGCTGCCATAAAGGCATAAAACACAAGAAATTGTAGGGGTGTGTGGCAGCGATTACTAGTAATATATATACATGTATTATTATGATTTTTTTTCAACTAACAAAAAAGAGTTTAATAAATCATCAACTAATTTAATATATAATTATATATATATTAAACAAGTTATGGTTCGGCCTTTATAAGTTTCGAGTTACGTAAGTGGGTTGAATTGACAAGCTAGATATGTGCTTTGGTTCAAACGGTTCAGGTCGGTCCAACACGCTATGGATTTGGTTTCGACTACACGTTTATATAATAAAATTTTGATAGACATATAATTAATTTAATCAAACAAAATAAGTATATGATTTGATTTACACAAGCGAAACAAATTGTTTTTTTTACCTTAAAGTTACGTGTGTATATATATATATATATATATATATATATATATATATATATATATATATATATATAAAAGCATATATAAAAAGTATAACATACAAGGGCCCATATCATACGAGCGTACGAGACCGTGAATTCGCATGTTATAAAAAAGCGCATGTATGGGATTTGCAAAATCGCATGTTGGTACAATATGCAATGAAATCGCACGCACATACTTTTTTCACACGAGGAGATGAGTTCGCATGGGTGAAGAGTAAATTCGCACCAGATCGTATGGCTGGGATGATCGCGTACATTTTGTAGGATAAGAGGCGTTTTACAATAACTAGCCTCTATAATATATGTATAGGAGAACGATCTGTTAGGAACCACCCTTTATTACGAGAACCAATGTAAACACAACCAAAAATACCTAAAAACATCTAAAAACATAACATTTTTTTATTTTTTTTTACAAAAACGCTATTTTTTGTCAACAAAAAAGACTTTTTTTTGTTTTTTTCTGCTGACAAAAACCAACTTTTTTTTCAAAAAAAATATAAAAAAAACAATGGTACGCTTTTTTAGATTTTTTTGGGGGTTTACCTTTATGATTTAGTTTTTAGCATTTAACTTCGGGGTAGGGGAGGGTTAGGTTTTTTTTAGGTTTTTGGGGGGTTTAGTTTTGAAATATTAGATTTTAATAATCCCAACTATTTGTTGTTGGCCACCAACAGTCCAAACTTCAAAAATAACCACTAGCACTCCCAACTATTGACATATTGGCCACCAATGAACTCTGACTAACAGAACCCTATCTTTGTTAGTCTCCGGTCGCCGAAAAACCATTTTTGGCCAGAAAAAGGTTTGATAAGGTCCAATACAAGGTTATGAAGAGGCTTGAGACGAAAATGTTGAGTTTTCCAGTCAAAAAGTTGAGTTTTCTGACCAAAAAGAAGTTTTCTGACGAAAATTGAGTTTTCCGGCGACTTTAATAATTAGGTATTTAACTATAAAAAGGTTCATAAAGGTCCGTAATAATAAAGTTACAAAGAGGTTTGGGACGAAACTGTTGAGTTTTCCGGCCAAAAACATTTTCCGGCGACCGAAGACTAACGACATTAGGGTTCTGTTAGTTAGGGTCCATTGGTGGCCAATATGTTTATAGTTTGGACTGCGAGTGGTTTTTTTTAAAGTTGAGACTGTTGGCGGCCAACGACGAATAGTTGGATTATTAAAATCCAATATTCCTTTAGTTTTTTTAGCATTTAGCTTGGGTGGGGGGGGGGTTAGGTTTTCTTTTGTAGGGGGTGGGGTTAGGTTTTTTTAGGTTTTGGGTGGTGATGTAGTGGGTTACTTATGTGTTCACATTGGTTCTCGCGGTTCTCACAATAAAGGTGGTTATCGCATGAACCCTACCCTATATATATATTTAGTATATGCATTCATTTATTATGCAAAAAAGTGTTAGTGAAAAAAAAAACCATCTCAAGATAATCTAAAGGTCTCAAGTTCAAGTCTTGGATCAACCCTATCCTAAGAATTTTTTACATAATTTTTTTTGTCGCCCGAGACTTAAATTTTTTGAGAGTTCTCTGGATGGCTCTGATCGGACATATTCTTGCGGCATGTCGTTTTTGTGAATTTTGTGGAATCAAAAATCATATGACAAAAGATTGTTTTAAGTTAAAAGCATATGATATTAATAGAGGAAACAACATTTGTGAGTCAATATATGGGTGCACCATCTGTGGAAAAATCAATCATGTGACCCAAGTGCACATTTCTAAAACCATGTGATATCAACAGAAATAGGTCAAGAGGAAAAATGAGTTTCAAAAGGGATGATGGCCCTATCAATAGGGATTCACAATCATTTCCCAAAAGAGTTGAGTCCAGCCACACACCTGTCACACAAAGCTTGAACCAACACCTTGCACACAGGGATGGTCAAGTATCTATTACACCACACAACATACTTCTAAGAGGCTATGGGCAACCACCATGTACCAGGGTACCTTATAGGTATGAAAAACTTGTGCACATGCCCCAAAAGCCAAGAGTCAACAAACACCCTCATGGGTACAATCACCTCATTGGGAATGGTCAAACAACAGTTGATTCAAGTGTGAAAATACTTGCAGAAGGTCAGAAACAACTGTTTGAGATGGTATAAAACTTCTTGTTACAAATGACCAATCCTAAAGAGTTGATGTAGTGGAAGAAAACACCAAATACAAAGCAAAAAATGATTTGGATCATCTGTAAAACTAACCCATTTTCCATTGTCTATAGGGAATATCTATTGGCAATTTGAAAGTGCAAATAGAGGATACCCTAGCACATATCTCTATCTTAATAAAAGAAGTATAATGTTTTAAAAATGTTTCAAAAGGTCCTTAGAACATTAAAATGTTGATTCCAAATCAAGAAAATAAAAAATTGCAGGTTTAAAAATCATTAAAGATTGTGAAAAATCACCAAAAACAAAACTCTGTTCAAAGGAGTGTAACATTTATTTCAATGGCTCAAACTTTGTTTAACCTTTTTTAACCACTGTTTGAGACAAAGAACCACTGATTAACTATCCACTGTTTGACTACAAAAAGTTAAACAAATCCACTGTTTCTCAAAAACCTACCATTGTTTTCACTTAAAACTTTGTTTTACCCAACAGAGGTTTCAAACATGGGTTTCATTCATTAGTTGACCAAAAGTCAAACAAATGTACCAACTACTGATTTGGTCATCCAAACGTCTGTTGAGACCCAATAGAGGTTTCAAATAAATCTTTTGAGAACAAACCTTATTTTCCTTCTTCAAAGGGTTTCCTCGAAGGGACCCACTTTCTGAATAGTGGTTTGCCACAACAAATAACAATTGGCCACATAACTCAAAAGGTAACTGTTTGCCACACTGGCATCCCAGTTTCACTAACATTATATAAACCCTTGACAAACAGAGTTTACATCCATCATCCATTCTTATCAAAATCAAAGCATTTGAAAGAGAAAAACTTCGTATTTGCATTCAACAAACTTTGCTTTCAATCAAAAGATTATTTTGTTCAAAATATTATCAAAATATTTGAACTAATTTCACCATGGCTCTCGAACTGAAATCCCCTTACAACTACTTGTTGTATCTTGTAAAACACAGTAAGAACACGGATTTTTACAATGTCGTTGACATCATCACATCCTCCAAATATCATAACATCCTCACTGTAAATGCCCTATTCATTTATCCACTCTTAGGGAATTTGTGTAAAATAAAATGTTTTGCACGAAAAGTCATACATCATCACTTCCACCATCAATAAGAAACATGTTGAGAATTGAGATAACTTCATGATCCATTTCAATAATTTTCAATCTATAAGATATGGCAGGTGTGAAAACTATCTCTAGAAAGGGGATATATATCTCAACGGGTGGAAACCACACTTTTTAAAACACAATTCCCACCAGCAATGAAATTCTTTTCCATACACTTTTAGTTTGCATGTTTTCTAAGACCACAACTTTTAATGAAATTCCCCTAAAAACTCAGTATTTGAGGTCTGTTATTTTGATAAATTCGGATTAGAAGCTATCCCACACACTGTTTATGGATTTGGTGGCAAACGTAAAAGCAATCAAGAGGGGAACTGAAAATCATTTTCTATTATTATACCCAAAATTGTTAAGCTTTTTACCAGAAAACATTGTTTTGACACAAGAAAGTTTTGAACAACAGTGAAGCCCTTGAAATTAACAGTCTTTCAAATGAAACATTCACTCGCATGATGATCAAGGGTCAAGAAAATATGGGTGAACAATATGTTTTACAAAAACATCTGTTGCTGAGCCTACCACGCCTGGTGGCCACACTTCACAACCCAACGCTATCGAACACACACCAGAATATCCACAAAAACCAGATCCATTTCCATCCCCAAATACGAAAGAAAAACTAAAAAGAAGGTATCTCTGGAGAGTTGAGATGCCAGAGGTACCTGTTGCAAATGCAGCAAATATTTGTTGTTACTTCCTCACAATAGATGCAATCATCTCTACCTATCTAAACTCCTCAATCATCCTCACAAAAGGATAGTGTTGTAAGCACAGGGGAACCAAGTCAAGAGGGAGAAAAGTCATTTGAATCTCTCTTATCAAGCCCCTCTCCCATAACTGCTTCTCTTTTCACTCCACCACCCACAAAAACAATCTCATCATATATCCAAAGATTGCTTGATGCAATTGATAACAATGACTTACATATACCTAATTCTTCTCAACAACAAGTTATAGAGAGTATACTTCAACAAGTGACTAGGGCAAGCTCAGAAATCATTGCTATCGCACAAGTAGAGGAGGCCAACACTCTTGTGTCTCAAGAGACACTTACAGGTTTTTCAAGTGAGCCAACTACTAAAATTGTAGAGCCACTAGTCTCACAATTGGACAGTAGTTACATAACTTAGACCTCCTTGAAGATAACAACTGATGAAACTACAAATGTAATCTCTATATCAGTTGGAAGTTCCTAGTACCAAGAAGAAGGAGCACCTAATTCAAAACTAGGTACAACCACCCCTGGTTGGAATTCAGATGATCCTATTAAGTTAGATGATGGGTTAAACACAAATCTCAATTGTTTGATACAGTTTTCTAGAGTTTTACCATGCAGATATAATTTTCTCATAATCCTCTTCTATATTGTATAAAAGCGTTATCAATAATTTGTTAAAAAATAGAAGATTCATGCTATAAAGTTATTAATCATTTATTTAAAATAATCAGTAATATATGATGCAGTTAAATAATTAATTAAACATAAACACGACGAACTTGCTAAACGGTTTTAAACAAATTAGGTACGGGTAAACATTTAAGTTGTTTAAATGGGAAAATATAATTAGTTAATTTATAAATTAATTGTTTTAAAAGAGTGAAAATTAATTTTATTTAGAATGATAAAGTATAAGTAACAAATATTGTGTACAATTTATCAACTAATTAAATAGAATTTATTTTCCTAAAATAAGTTAAATAACAATTTGTTAATTTAGAGAAATCATTTCCATGATTTATCTTTTTATTTACATAATAGAATATATAATTTGTCTAATATGAATGTTACGTTGGTTTTAGTCTTATAAATTAAATTTAATTTTATAAAAATTGTTAAGAAATGATTTTCTATAAGAAATAAAATGAGAATTATGTTCTTAAATAAATTAAAACCAAATTTATATTTTTCTGAATTTTTTACATTAAGTGAAATAATTATTAAGGTTTTATAAGAATTAAAAAAACTTTTAATTATTTATATGATTGTAAATAAATGCAGAAAAAGTCTGATATTATTTTATTGTTATACTAAATGAAGGGACTTAATCAAATGACATTTTGTTATTTATAAAATTTCTATACACCATTTTATTAATTAAATATAGTTAGTGTAAATTAATTAGATAAAAAAAGTTTAACAGTTAAAAAACTAGATTTACAATATCATTTACATTTGAACAATTTTACTGGAATAATACTTACTGAATTAAATGAAAATAAAAAATAAAAAAATTAAGTAATATTGAATTAGTTACAAAAACATTAAAAAAAAGAAACACGAAAACAAAAAAGGGTTGCCCAGGGCCGAACCTAGGTCCCAGCGATTCACAACCCTTACTCTAATCACACTAACCAGCGTGCCAAACCTGCCATTTCAAACAAGTTGGGTTTCCATTTCGTTTCTAAATTGGTTTTCAGTTTAATTCCTAGTTTCCCCAAATCAGATTCAACATAAACCCTAATCTTCTATAATCCAAAGTAAGCATGTACCCCAATTAAAACTGAAATTAACATAGGGTTTACAATCCCTGATTGATAACCAACTAAAGGCCCAAACGATAACTTAATAAATTGCAAAGATGAATGGGGAATTGGAAAATGTTGATGCACTTTGTTTCTGTCACTGTTTGAATAGGCTAGATAGAGTGTGTGTTGAATATTGTATAGAATAGATACGAACAAAAGAACCAAGTACGAACTAAACGGAGTATATAGTGTCACTTCGTACGAAGTGGTCACTTCGTACGAAGAGTAGTTAATTCGTACGAAGCAATACCAGTTCGTACGAATTGCTCTCAATGTCTTTATATAGAGGGTGTGTGTTCAGTGTAATGTAAGTTTTTGCGCTCCCGAACGGGGAGGTGCTGGCGAAATTTCTCAAGGATTTCGACAGCTTGACAAGATTTATACTCTTTCGGTATGAATGAATAACATATGACTTCCGTTGCTTCTACTCCTTTCTTAATAACATTCTACCAAAATGTCATTATACGCACTAACTTCCGTCTAGAACCACCTGATCAGGACCTACAATTGGCATCAGAGCTACGGTTAACACCTACGCTCATGAATTTTGGACATTTATGGACAAAAAGTAAAATTGAACAGATAGGATTGTTAGAAAACCATTTTCAACATGTGGAGGAATCATCTCGAAATTCGCAGTAATAAAGATTTTGGATCGAAAATATGAAAACAGGTCAATTCGTACGAATTGACACCTATTTGTACGAAGTGGCCAATTCGTACGAAGTGAGAGGCCAATTCGTACGAAATGAGGTGAGCAAAAAAAAGCATGGAAAAATTTTGTTGATCGTATTGACGAGACGAGTGCCTAGAAAAAATTTGGTGATTGAAATTTTTTCGAGATTTTAACGTTTAATTCAACATGTTTGGGGACACCGTCTAGAGCTTCAGAGTATAGATTTGGTGATTCGGTCACAAAATTGTTAAGATAACGAGAGAGTCATTGATACCGGTGCAGAATGTTTATCTTTTGGTGTCGTGGCTTCTAATGGACCTAAACGTCAAATCCGCATTTGTTGAATACTAATTTTTCTAGATTTGAGGGGGAAATTTCAGTAAAAATTTGGTACGGTCAGAATTTGAAAAAATGAGGGGGAATAAAAATTTCAAGTTTATATGAAGATTCCGACATTTTTGAAATTCGTGACCCTGCAACTGTATTCGGGTGGTTAACGACTGCAGATTATCCGGGAAATGCAGAGGATCTAGATTCATTATTGATCTTGAGTTGATGCCTACTTTTGTAAAAGTGGGGTTTGATGTGAAGTCGAAGTCCCACGTAAATTTAATCCAATTACTACTAATTAGCTAGCGGTAAGTGGGTGTCGAACACTGGGAGTTTGTGGAACGTATGCTTACTATGTAGCTTTATCAATTAACTAATTTAAACTAAATTGCAGAAATATAAATTAAGAGATTTTATTGCTTGGTTTGATTAGCTAAAATTCACTATACTAGATTGCAAATCAACAGTTGAGTTTGTAAACAGATTACGAAGAAGTGACCATCTTAGGTTTCCGGTTTCAATCAACACTAGTGTTTATGCCTAACTAGAAAGAAACACATAGACATGGCTCATGTATGATTATTTGTTTGTGATAAAAAGGAACTAAGTACTCGGGTTACTAGAACGCGAGGTTGTTACCCGATGACCAATTAATCAATATCCAACCGTAATCCCTCCCGTGATATCTTGATTGTTGACGACACAGAGAACGTACGGTTTAGACTATGATCTAAACATCAATTAACAATTTACAAACAAACATTCACACACCATAATAAACTAAACAAACATTGCAAGTCTATTATTCTAGAAATTTAGACATAACATAAGAGTCTCAAACAAACCTTCCACCAAGATGATCACCAACAAGTTTAGCCACGCATAGCTTGGTGAATCATCATACCAACAAGTTTAATGTTCATACAAATCACAACATAAAACGAATGTTTAGAATTGTTCACAAGCACTAGCACAAGCCAAAATTCGCCCAAGAACTGCTCTGAAACGTCCCCCAATGATGAGATAAGGGAAAAGACACTTGAAACTTAAGTTATATGGGCAGTTACACTTTTCTTGCTAGGGTCTACCATAAGCTATGATGGATACCGTAGCTTACGGTAGCTTTCATGTTGTTACGCCCCAAACCTACTGCCTTACGGTTGGGGATTTATCTTCAAGGGCTACCGTAGCTTACGGTAGCTACCGTAAGCTACGGTAGAGACTGGGCATTTCTCCTTTGATCTTCAATAAACTTCAACTCTACCAACCTCCTTCCAATGCTGCATTTCCACTCCTTTCACGCCCTGAACATACCTGAGACATAACAACTGTAGTTATCTAATTCAAGATAATTACGATGTCAAATGCGGGATTTAATTATCTTTTAAGGCACTTAAGGGTCGTCCCATGGACTACCCGTCACGTCCCCACACTTAACCGTTGCTTGTCCCAAGCAACTCATTAAAACATTTCCAAACCCATCGCGATCAAAGTATAAATCATGCAAACAATTGTTGTCTTTTTACTAATCTTTTTCCTAACACCCGTACAACACACCCCTCACTATAACGCTCCTCTCGGTGACAAATCATAACTAGCAAGATGAGCTAGAAAACACTCAAGGCAAATGGGTGAGTGCACAACAATATGCTTGTATCTAAATCGGTGCTTCGCCTAAAAATTTCGCAGACATGAATGTGAATCAAAGGGACTTTCGGGTTGTAACGTGGCTAGGCATATGGGTAGGAAATGGAAATATATATGAATAGTAGTGTATGGTTCGACCCGGTTTTCTTATTACAACAAAACAAGACAATCAAAACGTAAACCTCTATATACAAGACAAAACATTCACTTACTTCCATTTTTTTCTTCTCTTTCTCTTTTTTTAACACAAGATTAATTTAAGATAACGATAATATAACACATATTAAAACGATCTACTAACACTACTTCGGGTCAAACACGGGTGAAATTTTTAGGGAACTAGGCACGGGTCAACAATTGATCGGCTATAGGCTCAAAATGGGCAACTAAATGTCCAAACCCCCGTCCTTCTCACTACCATGCTCATATATCTAAATTATGAGGACCAACCTCCAAATCCCACACTCACACACACCAAGACAAGTCTACCTAAATGTCATTATCCTTTTCACATACACATCAAGCTAAGGCTTCAAACCGCATTCGAACACAAGTTCTCATGCACCCCCACCCATCACCAATCTCATCAATGATAAAAATATTTTCTCAAAACACATCCAAGAAGTGGCACCAACTCTCACCAAGAAAGAAAGAATGTATGGGGTTGCCGGTGTGTCATGCGGGGTTAGTATAAAAATTTCGAATTTCTACCATGTTTCGCTTGATTTAGAAATATTTCAAAACCATCAAAATTTTCCCCCATCCCCACACTTGGGATACATTGACCCCAAGGCATGGATTTGATAGGGAAAGATCGCTAAAAACCAACTTCAACATTAACTTCTGCTTAAACACTCAAAACCCAAATTTCTTTTTTTTAAACATTAACACCACCAACTAACGCATCCCATCAACAAACTATCATCATCAATAGACCACCCTTACCACCTACCATAAAGATAAACATAAATATATCTACAATAATATACAAAAGAAGAGAGAACACCACCTGACTAGTAGTATCACGGTTGAGGAGGCCCGAAGATAGATGTCATCACCTCCGAGAATTCTCCAAACGCGAATGCCCCACGACCACCACTTCCTTCACCTCCGCCTTCTCCTCCTTGTTGACTTTGCGTTGGCCTTCCTCCACCTTGTTGTGGATCCACCCACATAGAATGGTGCAATGGTGGGGTGGGATAGGATACAATAGAGTCATAAGGTGGTAGCGTAGAATAATCCACAATCAGAGGATCCGGTATAACAGGTCGCCCTGCATGCCAGTCGTCATGCATTCTCCTATTTCGATCATCAATATACCTGTTATTCATATCTAGCTAGAAGCATAGGCATGGGTTTGATTCCACGACTCTTGCCTATCACATTTATACTTCAAAGCCCGTTCCATGCTCGCCCCCATAAACGTTTGATGATCGAAAAATGTTCTGTCGGACCCAGTCCAACTGGAGAATGTAGGAGGGCGTTGACTTTCAATCACTTCTTGCATAGTCCCTTGATGAGCCCAATTCGGCTCATAAGGATGCCTCGAATAATAAACCCCCCATCATGACCACGCCCACTACTTGGACCTCCTTGGTCCACTTCCATAGTGTCGGCATCCGGTTCCTCAACATAGTCATCATCCCCACTCTCGGGATCATCATCACTTTTGGGCTCATCCTCCTCACTCGGTTCCAATGCCCTCGCATCCACCTTCAATGCTCTCCAACGTTGACCTTCACTCTTCAATTTGTGATACCTCTCTGATTCTGTGTATTTCCATCTCGTACCCATCTTTCTAATATCAAACGGTTTATGCCTTTTCGGAGCACCCCTATCATCCGGCCTAATTGCTCCATACATTTTGAGCAATGCCGTAATCAACCTGCAATGAGGGACTATGCTTCGCCCCACCTTATTCTGGCATCCAAACATTATTGATCGCTAGAAAGCGAACGGAAATCGAGGTGATCCATGAATTAATGCATACAAAACAGGCACCTCGGGGAATCGGACCTCCACCTTATCCCACTTCTCGCAGTCACATTGCACAAACAAATCATTAACAACAACTTCGCTTCGATTTTCAAATTCCTCCTATAAAGAGTGCCATGCCAAGTGCCCGGTAAGAACAAAGCCTCTAACATATCATTCCAACGAGGGTGAGCTTCCGGCTTATGAAATAAGTTATCAAGACTTGGAAACATGTAATCTCTCGAGGGCCGACTATCGAACTTTGCCACCCTTCTCAAACTATCAAAGGACATCTCCACATCTATACCATTCACCGTACAAATTAATTTCATGTGATGTGGCTTGTTGTACGGGGACATCTAAGAGTAGCCATCCACTCTTGGATTTCCTCTTTGAACAAATTTTTAGTAACTCGATCATAACAACTCAGAGCCGCCTCCCAACCTAGAGCCCTGAACCAATTAAAAACATTGAACGACCCAAATTCAACTTCTTTCACCTCCTTTTCACATATAAAAGCCACAGCCCTATTCTTCAACTTGTTCATGCGCTCATGAAATAAGATAGGTTTCCAATATTCCAATTGGTCATCCAATGGACCCGCCTCCCAATTTGGTTTGGGTCCCGGATCTGCTTGTTGCTCCTCTTCTTTCTCTTGCTCTGCATCAGCTGCTAACACAAGTCTTCTTCGTTTTGGTTGCTCAGGTGGGTTACTCGAAGACCCGACATGTTCCTTTCCCTTTCTACCCATAATCCTGCGATTCAACACAAAACCAACAAGTTAAAATTCCTTTCTACCCAAAACATCCCCACACTTGCTTAGCACTATAGTTACACATGTAGATTTCATGACATTCATTCATTCTTTTAAAAATCATTCGGACATTATATCAACTACTTGGTAATAATTTCCAAAATCATATTTTTAACAAATCTCTAACATCTACAACCGTAGTTCCTTACAATTCAACAACTCATCCAAACAATTTATGTAAGCAAGTGTGCAAGATCATATACTATATCAACTTACAAAATCACAATGTACCATCAAAAGAGTGAAGAAATACATACCTTGAACTTGTTAAAGATGAAATAGCAAAGAACCTACAAGAAAACGAGAAACCCCCAAAAAAACTCCAATTTTTCGGACCCTAAAGATCCAAAATCGGCAGAGATACTCGATTTTCTTCCAAATATAAACTCAAAATCAGAATGCTTGTGAAAATTCACAAGATTTGGTAAAGATTTGAAGAAGTTATGAAGATTAGAAAGTGGGGTTCTTGAAAGAGATGTTAGGAAAAAAGAAGATGTATGGCTAGGGTACGTGCAGAATTAAGTGGATTGGGAGAAATCTCGATTTTAATATTTTTATATAAACCCGTGACTGCAACGACTCCTAAATTGCCAGCGGCTACCGTAATTTACGGTGGCTACCGTAAGTTACGGTAGCTTCTGGCAAAACCTACCTACCGTAAGGCAGTAGCTTATGAGCGTAAAAGTTTTTTCCTTCCCATGTCCACCGTAAACTACGGTACGTACGGTAAGTTACGGTGGCATCTGGGCATCTACACTTCGCCAAAAACTGAAATTCTGAGTTTTTTTAATTTTAATTTTGTAATTTTTATGGTTTTTATGATTTTTCTAAAAGCGTGAAAATTACCCTAAAGAACCGTGTTGTCCTCAACACAGTGTTAAAGCAAAATTCACAAGAATTTCCCAACACTTGAGTTCAACGCATCCCCAAACGAAATGGTAATTTTTAAAAACAAGCAAACTACACTAATCTAAACTAAACTATGTACACTACCAAACCTGGGCCTCTTATGCTTTCTCCTCCTCCACCGGGCGTAGAATGTAAGCCACCTTTTCAAGCTCAAGATTGTTGATGTCATTCCCCTCCAAGTATGGTTTGAGCCGGTGCCCATTCATTGTTTGCTTCTTTCGAGTGTGAAAATCTTCAATATCGACATCACCAAATCTTCCCACTCTTGTGATCTCATAAGGCCCCATCCACTTGCTTTTCAACTTGCCCTCAAAAAACTTCAATCTTGAGTTGTATAACCATACCTTTTGACCCACTTCAAAGGTTCGTTTTCTTAACTTCACATCATGAACCTTTTTGAGTTTGTCTTTGTACGTTGATGCACATTCGTAAGCCTCGTCTCGGATCTCTTCAATCTCACTCAATTGCAACTTCCGAATCTTTCCTGCTTCATTTTAATCCGCGTTAACCGTCTTGATTGGCCAATGTGCTCTATGAGCTAACTCCATCGGTATATGACACCCCTTCCCGTAGACCAACCGATAAGGAGTTGTACCTATTGGAGTTTTATAGGCCATCCGGTACGCCCATAACGCGTCATCTAGCTTGCTTGACCAATCCTTCCTATCCACCCGCACCATTTTCATGAGAATCTCTTTAATTTGACGGTTAGACACCTCGACTTGTCCACTTGTTTGTGGATGGTATGGAGTAGCGACTCAGTGGTTCACACTATACCACTTCAACAACTTCCCAAAGTTAAAATTTTTGAAGAGTGAAGCACCATCACTAATAATAACCCGCAGAATCCCAAAGCGAGCAAAGATGTTCCATTGTACAAACTTACATACCACCGAGTGATCGTTGGTCCTTGTAGCTATGGCTTCAATCCATTTCGAGACATAATCCACCGCGACCAATATTTATAATGTCACACCCCAACCGATGGCGGAAACATCAGGATGAGACGAACAAATCGTTCAAAAGCATCATAACACTATTTGTGACAATATGATTAAATCCAATTTCATAAATACTAAAGATTCAAGTACAAAGTTTTGAACAAAGTAAACAAGCATAACAAATATTTAAAGTGTGTTTCTAGAGCTTGTCCTAGCTTGATTTCTTCACATCATCTTGGCTAACAACCTGCAACATGCATTAAAATATAATCAACAAAAATGTTGAGCGAGTATACAAGTTTGATACAAAAGCATAATACAATAAAAGACTCATATCCAACACGAAAACATATAACAAGTTTCACGATGCTAGCTAACGCAGTCCAAGTGACAGCCCAAGTTTCCAATGCGTTAAGTGCCTTTCCCAATGTTTTTCGGGAGGTTATATGTCTCATCCTAACAATACCCCAAAGACTAACGGGGAGGTGCATTACCCCTATAGCATATGCATAGTACTACCATTGTTAAGGCGGAACTACACACAAGGATTAAACGTTCACATAGCATCAAAGTCTCAAGTATCACCAGTTTCATGTTTAAATGGATAGAGTATGTTTCAAATAAGTTTCAAGTGTCAAGTGTCTTGATATAGAATACATGTTGCACCCCAAAAGTGATAAAACAAAAAGAGGATCGAGTATACTCACCTTAGGTTGCGTATATGTTCTCGAATAAGCGCACGAGTAAAGGTGAAGGAGCGACAAAGAGTTTAACCTAGGATAAGATATAATGAATTTAATTATTAGGTTTGATTGTAACGTACGAGATTTATAGATTTAACAAGCTATTTTATAAGAGTTGTTTCAATTATTCGTTTTCGGTTACGAATAAACTTTTGCAAGGGTTAAATATTAATCTCTCATTACTTGTCTTAAACAATAATGATAAAATAGTATTAGAATAATAAGATTAATAATATTAATGCTAATAATAGTTAGATTTAATAATAATATTATTACCAAATAATCTTTAGATTTAATAAATAAATACTGATTTTAAGTAATAATAATACTATTAGTTTAAATTTAATAATGATAATAATTCTAATAACAAAATTGAAAATTTTAGAAATGATGATAGTTGTGCTAATAAGAAACGTAAATAATAATAATAGCACAAACTGTTTAAGAAAACTGGCCCAAAAACTGGTCCAAACCCTTGTTTCAGCTAGCCCATGACTCGCAAAAAAAAAAAAGGAACCGGCCAACTGCAACAACCCGGGTTTCGAACCCGTGCCCTAGGGCTCAACAGGAACGAGCAACACCACTAGGCTACGCCCTAGCTTGGTGTGCATTTAATGATTTCATTAGTTTTAAACAGCAAGCCGATGTCATCGTCTTTGTTAAATAACAAGATCGTCTGTGGTGCTTCTAAACTCAAAATTCTGATTTGTTTGTATGATATGGGAGTGTAACTGATGCAAAACAACAAAAAAAGAATAGACAAATTAAATACATGGACACGAATGTATACCAAGCCAAGGGATGTCGTGCGTTTCGTCGGAAACCGGTCGTCGTTTCCGGCGCCGGCGTGTATCCGGCGGGTTGCAGACACTCTGGCGACTGCTGTTCCTTCTCTGGCGGTTGTGGTTGTCGAAGAAATAGGGTGTGAGAGTGATTGTGATATGTGTGAGAGGTGTGGATGTGTGAATGAAAAGGATGATAAAGCTTCGGTCAACTTGCAGGTTTCCGCTGGCGGTAGTGGTGGTCGAAAAAAGAGGGTGACGAGGGTGAGAGAGGTGTTTGTGAGGTGAAAGGTCTTCGGTATTTATAGTCGTTCGGTATTAATGATGGGTAATGAATCAATTACGGTAATCAGTTATGTGAAAGAAAAGGGAACTCCAAAAGTTGTCTTCATTCGGTTCTCGTAGACCCGTTTTGGCGGCAAAACAAGAAATCATGATTTAACGTAACTGGTACATTTATAGTAACTGATTCGGGTTTAGTATCGAATGAGGGCATAGCCCGGGTTATCCCCGCGGTCTGCATCGTTTTTTTCCATTTTTCCCATTTTAAGTTTTGGTGAATTACACAACAGTCCCTGCACCTTTGTTAGTTTATTTTAAGTTTGAAAAGTTGCATAAACAACCCCTTTAAGTAGATGACCAAGCTAGTTGTTATACTAGTTTGGCTAACTTAGAACTTAACTAAGTTAATTAAAGAAATAAACTTTTTTTTTGAATTTGGATTAAAAATCCTTATAAATAATTTAAATGAATAAATAGTTATATATTTAACAATTGAATTAAGGGTTTAAATAACTATTAAATAAATGGTTAAATAATGAGTAAATGATCAATAAATAATGTATTTAAATAATTAAATGAATAAGTAAATAATTAATAAACGCGA
The DNA here is from genome assembly GCA_947069175.1 of Scalesia atractyloides. Lineage (NCBI taxonomy): Eukaryota > Viridiplantae > Streptophyta > Magnoliopsida > Asterales > Asteraceae > Scalesia > Scalesia atractyloides. The sequence goes on along the minus strand of CAMTDV010000017.1, from coordinate 46,913,423 downwards.
AAAAATACGGAGCGTTACATATAAGAACCCATTCGAATTCGGAAAAGGCCCCATGAAGTCTACCCATACATCAAACACTTCAACGACCAAAATGGGTTGTAAAGGCATTTCACCCCTTTTTGAAATTCTACCTATTTGTTGACACCTCAAACAATTCCAAGCATATTCACATGCATCCTTGAAAATAGCAGGCCAGTAAAACCCGCATGTAAGCACTCGATATCCTGTCTTTCGGCCACTAAAATGACCCCCGCAAGCAGATGCGTGAGCATGGGTCAAAATCTCTAACACTTCGGTTTCAGGGACACACCTTCGAATCACTTGATCAGGCCCAACTTTAAAAAGGTCTGGTTCATCCCATATGTATTATTTGACTTGAAACATAAATTGTTGCCTTCTCTTCTTCGTCCAATGACTCAGAATTACACCTGTGGCTAAATAATTATCGTAATGTGCATACCACGATCCAATAAAGGATTATTGCTCATCAGGGAACCATTCATTGATCTCACTTGCATCTTCAATTCCTTCCAATGGAATGCGGGATAAGTGATATGCCACTACATTTTCACATCCTTTCTTGTCCCGAATTTCCAAATCAAATTCTTGTAGCAAAAGCACCCAACGAATCAACCGGAGCTTTGCATCCTTTTTCTCCATCAAATATCAAACCGCACTATGGTCCGAGTACACGATCACTTTACTTCCCCAAATATATGAGCAAAACTTGTCCAAGGCATACACCATCGCAAGCAACTCCTTTTCAGTTGTGGTGTAATTCAGTTGCGCCTCGGACAAAGTCTTGCTGGCATAGTAAATCACCAACGGTTTTTTATCAACCCATTGACCCAAAACCGCTCCAATTGTTGTATCACTAGCGTCACACATAATTTCATACGACTTCGATCAATCCGACGATTTCAAAATGGGAGCTTTCACCAATTGTTCCTTCAACACATTAAAGGCTTGCAAACATTCGTTAGTAAAATCAAAGGGAACATCTTTTAATAACAAATTACATAAAGGTTTGGTGATAACACTAAAACCTTTAATAAACCTTCGGTAGAAACCGGCGTGTCCCAAAAATGATCTTACCCCTTTAACGTTTTTCGGTGGAGGCAAAGATGATATTACCCAAATTTTTGCCATATCCACTTCCATCCCCCGCTCAGAAATAACATACCCCAACACAATACCCTCTTGGGACCATGAAGTGACTTTTTTCCCAACTAAGCACTAAGTTCTCGACACATCTTTTTAAAACTTTTTTTCTAACACATCGAGACAAGACTCAAAACTAGTGACAAACATGACCAAGCTAGTTGTTATACTAGTTTGGCTAACTTAGAACTTAACTAAGTTAATTAAAGAAATAAACTTTTTTTTGAATTTGGATTAAAAATCCTTGTAAATAATTTAAATGAATAAATAGTTATATATTTAATAATTGAATTAAGTTGCATAAACAACCCCTTTAAGTAGATAACCAAGCTAGTTGTTATACTAGTTTGGCAAACTTAGAACTTAACTAAGTTAATTAAAGAAATAAACTTTTTTTTTGAATTTGGATTAAAAATCCTTATAAATAATTTAAATGAATAAATAATTATATATTTAATAATTGAATTAAGGGTTTAAATAACTATTAAATAAATGGATAAATAATGAGTAAATGATCAATAAATAATGTATTTAAATAATTAAATGAATAAGTAAATAATTAATTAAACGTGAAAAATACGAAGCTTTACATATAAGAACCCATTCGAATTTGGAAAAGGCCCCATGAAGTCTACCCATACATCAAACACTTCAACGACCAAAATGGGTTGTAAAGGCATTTCATCCCTTTTTGAAATTCTACCCATTTGTTGACACCTCAAACAATTCCGAGCATATTCACATGCATCCTTGAAAATAGCAGGCCAGTAAAACCCACATGTAAGCACTGATATCCTGTCTTTCGGCCACTAAAATGACCCCCGCAAGCAGATGCGTGAGTATGGGTCAAAATCTCCAACACTTCGGTTTCAGGGACACACCTTCGAATCACTTTCAGGCCCAACTTTAAAAAGGTCTGATTCATCCCATATGTATTATTTGACTTGAAACATAAATTGTTGCCTTCTCTTCTTCGTCCAATGACTCAGAATTACACCTGTGGCTAAATAATTATCGTAATGTGCATACCACGGTCCAACAAAGGACGATTGCTCATCAGGGAACCGTTCATTGATCTCACTTGCATCTTCAATTCCTTCCAATGGAATGCGGGATAAGTGATCTGCCACTACATTTTCACATCCTTTCTTGTCCCGAATTTCCAAATCAAATTCTTGTAGCAAAAGCACCCAACGAATCAACCGGGGCTTTGCATCCTTTTTCTCCATCAAATATCAAACCGCACTATGGTCCGAGTACACGATCACTTTACTTCCCCAAATATATGAGCAAAACTTGTCCAAGGCATACACCACCGCAAGCAACTCCTTTTTAGTTGTGGTGTAATTCAGTTGCGCATCGGACAAAGTCTTGCTGGCATAGTAAATCACCAACGGTTTTTTATCAACCCATTGACCAAAACCGCTCCAATTGTTGTATCACTAGCGTCACACATAATTTCATACGGCTTCGACCAATCCGATGGTTTCAAAATGGGAGCTTTCACCAATTGTTCCTTCAACACATTAAAGGCTTGCAAACATTCATTAGTAAAATAAAAGGGAGCATCTTTTAATAACAAAGTACATAAAGGTTTGGTGATAACACTAAAACCTTTAATAAACCTTCGGTAGAAACCGGCATGTCCCAAAAATGATGTTACCCCTTTAACGTTTTTCGGTGGAGGCAAAGATGATATTACCCAAATTTTTGCCATATCCACTTCCATCCCCCGCTCAGAAATAATATGACCCAACACAATACCCTCTTGGACCATGAAGTGACTTTTTTCCCAACTAAGCACTAAGTTTTTCTCGACACATCTTTTTAAAACTTTTTTCTGACACATCGAGACAAGACTCAAAACTAGTGACAAAAATGGAAAAGTCATCCATGAACACCTCGAGCGACTCTCCAACCATGTCCAAGAAATACTAATCATACATCGTTGGAAAGTCGCCGGAACATTACACAAGCCGAATGGCATTCGCTGAAAAGCAAAAGTACTATACGAACACGTGAAGGTGGTCTTGTGTTGGTCATCCAGGTGGATAGCAATTTGATTATACCCTGAGTACCTTCCAAAACACAGTAGTATTTTTGACCCGATAATTTTTCAATAGTTTGGTTAATAAAAGGTAATGGAAAATGGTCCTTCGATGTCGCGTCATTCAGTTTGCGATAATTGATACAAACACGTCACCCGGTGACCGGTCGAGTGGCAATTTGTTTAACATTTTCATCATTAATTACCTGAATGCCGGCCTTTTTAGGTACCACTTAGGCAGGACTTACCCAAGCACTATCCGAAATTGGATAAATAATACGTGCGTCTAACCACTTAATTACCTCTTTCTTTACCACTTCTCCCAGATTCGGGTTCAATCTCCTTTGAGTCTCTCGTGCCGGTTTCACATCCTCGATGGTAATGATTTTGTGCATGACTATGGATGGACTAATTCCTGTCAAATCGGTAATCGTCCACCCAATAGGCACATTGTTTTCTCTCAACACCTCCAATAATTCTTTCTCTTAAACCACATCTAAGTTAGAGGCAATAATGACCGGTAATGAGTCATTATCCCCTAAAAATGCGTATATCAAGTGGCTTGGCAAGTCTTTCAACTCCAACGTCGGTGGATCCTATAATGACGGTTTTGTACCCGAACTAATCTCCCCCGGTAAGCTTTCGAATTGATGGGACCATGCCGGTCGCCCCACTTTGGCCGCTAGAGCGTCATGCTTTTGCTTCCCCAATCCTCAAAGCACAAGCATGTACCTGTTCAGAAAAATCACAAACACAAACATCTAAACTATCCTCCTCATACTCATGCAGGTCGCACCCGTCGACCAAATCTGCCATAAAACACTCATCAACACCAAAAGAGTTAGAAGCGTTAGTAAAAACATTTAAGCTCCTTTTCAATTACCAAATGTCATGTCGACCGTACCATGTCGACAATCAATTACAGCATGAGCGGTGTTCAAAAATGGCCGACCTAAGATAACATTTTGTTGTTGACTTGGGTCCGCGGATGAGTAATCTAAGACTAGAAAATCAACCGGATAATTGAATTCATCAACCTTAACAATAACATCCCACACAATCCCCGAGGAAGCTTATGAGATAAATCGGCTAAAACAACCGTTGTCTCAATCCGCTTCAATGGACCAAAATCATATTGGTCGTATAAGCCCCCTGGTAAGATACTAACTCTGGCTCCAAGATCTAATAACGCCCGTGACATTTGAAAATTTCCAACTTGAATATTAATTAGGGGCATTCCCGGATCTTGGAGTTTAGGAGGAAGATCTCCTTTAAGCATCGCGCTTACCCTTTCCGTCACATCAACCCACTTAGGCACTTTTTGTTGCCTCTTTGAGTATATAACTCTTTCAAAAATTTAGCATACGCGGGTACTTGTTTAATTGCTTCAAGTAAAGGAAGATTAACTTTGACTTGCTTAAACACTTCCCACATTTCCTCCTTTTGAGGACCCCTTTTTGAAATAAAATTTTTCTTACCCGGGTCGACTAAAGTTGAAGGAAATGGGACTTGACTCGATCCCCCTTCCTCGTTTTCGTTTAGAATTTCACCCAACCCCGGTTTTTTAATTACTTTCTCAACATTGGGATCTTTAGGAACAACAGTGGGTGATGCTTCATCCTCATCACTTTCAACACCCGTAATGTCCTCAACCACCCCATCAACCAAACTCGATGATAAATTAGTTTTATATTCTTTACCACTTCATAAAACACTAACATGGTTAATAGGAACATTACGTGAAGAACTATGGGAAGGATTTACCTTAGTGTCGCTTGGTAGTTGACCTTTACCTTTTTTCAATTCCGCAACGTCGGTTGCAAGTTGACCCATTTGAGTGGTCAACGATTGAATCGCCTTATCCCGGAATTCATCTTTTTGAATGCGAGCATCATCCATTTGATTCCTCTTTTGCATCTCCATTTGCATGGTCCTCAACATCTCCATGACTTCATTTCCACCTGACGAACCACCTTGACCATCACCCAACTGTTGAAATTTCCCTTGAAACCCTTGATTGTTCCCACCTCTAAAATTACCTTGATTGTTATATTGTTGACGCGGGACGTAATTTCCTTGGTTTCCTTGAAAGTTCGGATTAGCTTGATTGGCCGGGTTTCCATATTGAAAATTTGGATAATTTCGCAACCTGGGGTGGTAGGTATTCGAGTTCACATTATAATTCTTACTACATCCCCCTTAAATGGCATTTACCTCTTCTACTTGTTCTTGCACAATCCCCACTAAACACACATCCGCTGTATGACCCAATTCACTACAACTGGTAAAAACATCATATACTTGATTCATGGTTTGTACTCCTCCATCATCCATGGCATGAACTTGAGGCCGTGTGATAACATGCCTAGCCTTCCTTGAGGCTTCTGCCTTCCGTTTGGAGTTATAAGACATTTGCTCCAAAAAGGCCCAATCGTCTTGCTCAAAATTAGTACTAAAAGTACCATTGCTGACCGACATCAAGTCACAAGTATCCTCCTCACTTATACCCTCATGAAAGGTGTTCAACAACTCCCACAATGCAATTCCATGCTGCGGACAATTTTTAAGCATCATGTTAAACCTCTCAAATGCTTCGTGAAACATTTCATCCTTGTTGTTGGAAGCTTCTCAAATTCTTCCTCGCCTCATTAGTCTTTTGGGCCGTGTAGTACTCTTCCAAGAACCTTTGTTGCATCTCAGCCCATGTATAAACCGAAGCCGAAGGCAATGTATAAAACCATCTCTTTGACTTATCTTCCAACGAAAACTGGAAAAGGACCAACTTAACATCATCCGATGTAAACCCTTGCCCACTGATAGTATTACAAATAAAATCATACGCCCCCAAATGGAAATAAGATTCTTCCGTTGCTAATCCCTTAAACTTCAGTAAACTTTGGAGAGCATTAGTTCTCACCTCAAATGTTCTTCCATCCATGTGATGAGGAATTACTATTGGCGAAGGATTGTTAGTGATCACCAGAGGAAAATGAGCTTCAACCCCTCTTACCACTTCTCTATGATGCCTTCGAGAAACACCCAAAGGTACTCTCGGTTGACCCGGCTGCCCTTGAACTTGCCTTTGAGGTGCAACTTGTTGAAATTGTGGTGGAGGAACTTGTTGTTGCGGCATCAGTCTCTGAATTTGCGGGCCTTGTGGTGGTAATTGTTGTGGTACAATCTGTTGTTGCACGATTTGTTGTTGAGGTCTACCAAAACCTTGCCCCCCTTAACCTTGCACGTAAGTGTAATCCCCTTGATCTCCACTACCCCTCAAAACATATCCTTCCTCATCATATCCTGAATTATCTTCTGCATACCCATAATCATATCCATCTCTTCTCGCTCCCATAGTTTGCAAGTAATGAGGTTGTTGATATTGCAAACCCGGTTGAAATGGTGGTTGGTAAGTAGAGGTAGTATGGACTATGGATGAACTTGGGTGAAATTAATGTGATGGTGGTATTTGGTGAGAAGAGGAAGATTGACCAACAGTTGGAAAGAACGGTGAGAGAGGTGGGACAGTTGTTGTAGGGGTATGGCTAAAGGAATGCTCAGTTCGAGTACTTGCAGGTAATATAACGTTGGTTGGTGAAGGATTGGTACGATTTGGTGTAGGTGTAGGCGTGGATGGTGTTGTTTGACCGTAGTGGGAGGTGGTGGTTCCATTGTATTGCTTGGTGTAGTAGATGAACCAATAACTTTGTTTTCTCGTAGTAGAACTCGGTTTCTTCGCAAAGTTCGCTCAATTTCCGGATCAAATACTAGTGGTGATAGCTTGTGAGAGCCTCTTGTATGCATGCACCTGTAAGTACCTGCACACTAACACAAACATCGTAAACCCGAAAAAATAACAAACCAAAACTAAAAAAGATAACACACGTTGTGCACTACCCCCGGCAACGGCACCGAAATTTGACGTGAAGTCGAAGTGCCAAAATTTGACGTGAAGAAGTCTCACGTAAATTTAATCCAATTGCTACTAATTAGCTAGCGGTAAGTGGGTATCAAACATAGGGAGTTTGTGGAATATATGTTTACTATGTATCTTTATCAATTAACTAATTTAAACTAAAATGCAGAAATATAAATTCAGAGATTTGATTGCTTGGTTTGATTAGCTAAAATTAACTATACTAGATTGCAAATCAACAATTGTGTTTGTAAACAGATTACGAAGAAGTGACCATCTTAGGTTTCCGGTTTCAATTAACACTAGTGTTTATGCCTAACTAGAAAGAACCACATAGACATGGCTCATGTGTGATTATTTGTTTGTGATAAAAAGGAACTAAGTACTGGGGTTACTAGAGCGCAGGGTTGTTACCCGATGACCAATTAATCAATATCCAACTGTAATCCCTCCCGTGATATCTCGATTGTCGACGACACCAAGAACTTACGGTTTAGACTATGATCTAAACATCAATTAACAATTTACAAACAAACATTCACACTCCTTAATAAACTAAACAAACATTACAAGTCTATTATTCTAGAAATTTAGACAAAACACAAGAGTCTCAAACAAACCTTCCACCAAGATGATCACCAACAAGTTTAGCCACGCATAGCTTGGTGAATCATCATACTAACAAGTTTAATGTTCATACGAATCAAAAACATAAAACAAATGTATAGAATTGTTCACAAGCACTAGCACAAGCCAAAATTCGCCCAAGAACTGCTCTGAAACGTCCCCAAATGATGAGATAACGGAAAAGACACCTGAAACTCGAGTTATATGGGCAGTTACACTTTTCTCGCTAGGGTCTACCGTAAGCTACGGTGGCTACCGTAGCTTACGGTAGCTTTCATGTTGTTACGCCCCAAACCTACTGCCTTACGGTGGGGGATTTATCTTCAAGGGCTACCGTAGCTTACGGTAGCTACCGTAAGCTACGGTAGAGGCTGGCCATTTCTCCTTTGATCTTCAATAAACTTCAACAAAACATCAACTCTACCAACCTCTTTCTAATGCTGCCATTTCCACTCCTTTCACGCCCCGAACATACCTAAGACATAACAACTGTAGTTATCTAATTCAAGATAACTACGATGTCAAATGCGGGATTTACTTATCTTTCAAGGCATTTAAGGGTTGTCCCATGGACTACCCGTCAGGGTTGCATAACTGAGTCTTGGAGGAGTTGTTTATCAGATTCTGTAGTTGTGGTCATGTTGATGCCTGAGCCCTCGTATAAGCTGGTTAGCACACATGATTTCTTAGTGGTACAATGTACCCAGTTTAACTCTACATTGCTTATGAAATATTTTCCGGACTAACCGCCAGAAAATAGGGATGTCTTGTAGTTTCAGTTGCGCCGAGACTGGCGGGGGAGGTTACATACTTGCAATTCATGACTAAAGAAAATGATTTAATAAATCTTTCATAAAAAGTTGTGTACCAGTTGCTCGCAAAACAGACTATACATTCGGGATTTCGAGATCACAGGAAGTTCAAAATTTTCAGATCATAATACAGATTGATGCTTAGGGGTTTAAAAGCCTGACCTTAGATGTGGGGTTGATGCATACACGACTGCCTATCTTTAACTCTGCAACGCAAATGAATTGTTTTCGTGAGTAATCCGGAAATGAGGATGTTTTGTAGTTTCAAGGCGTCAGCTTCAGTGGAGTGAGCTATACATCTGATATTGTAACTGGAGAGGAAGAATGTGATTTTGATCTCGGACGTATGTTTCTTAGATTTGATGTGTTACCAGATGATTTGATTCCGATGAAGATTTGCTGATTGAGCAGATTAACGATTTGCTAATCAGTCTTTCAAGAGTATGCATAAATGTGATTACGCCAATATTCATTGATTTGAAGTTTACCGATGTGGTGATTCGAAGTTTCTATGAAGTGCCGGTTGAGTTTTTGAAAGATTAGGAGTTGTGCGGAATAGACTCTCAGTGCTACAATGCTTATTAAAAAACTGAACTCGGATGCGGTTATCATCGAAACTGAGAAGCTACATTGATTAGCTTCAAGATGGTGTTTATTCAAGAAAATTTGTCAGTCAAGCAAATCAGAGGAGGTTGGAAACCGTGCAAACAAAACTCTGAACTGGAGATTTCAGGGGGAATTTAATGTTGATAATGCAAACCCGGATCATCAATTAAAGGGGAATTTGTTGACGCGTTATACGACATCGACAGACCTTGATTGAAGTTGCAGAATATTCAAACACGGCTCAGAGATTTCAAGTTCAAGATCAAGATTCGACGATAACGGACAAGGGGGAATTTGTTGATGCACTTTGTGTTTGTCACTGTTCAAATAGGCTAGATAGAGTGTGTGTTGAATATTGTATAGAATAGATACGAACACACGACCCAAGTACGAATTTAACGGAGTATATAAGTGTCACTTCGTACGAAGTGTAGTCAGTTCGTACGAAACAATACCAGTGCGCACGAATTGCTCTCAATGTCTATATATAGATGGTGTGTGTTCATTTTAATGCAAGTTTTTACGCTCCCGAACGGGGAGGTGCTGGCGAAATTTCTCCAGGATTTCGCCAGCTTGAAAAGATGTATACTCTTTCGGTATGAATGAATAACATATGACTTCTGCTGCTTCTACTCCTTTCTTAATAACATTCTACCGAAACTGTCATTATACGCACTAACTTCCGTCTAGAACCACCTGATCAGGACCTACAGAAAAAGTCCAGTATTGGAGTTCCGACGAAAGGAGAGAAGTTCACAAAGGTTTTTGGTTAAATTGTTTGTGTGTGCAGTTTCGAGCTGTTGTTTTAGACTTGTTTAAATACTTGAATTAACCAACACTTGATATATGGTATGATTCATGATTATGGAAAAGAATCCGATTTGTTTCAAGATTGATTCGGCATGATAGCGTTGATAACAGGCTGTTAAAATGCTTGTTGAATTAGGAAATCATTGATTGGTTTCGAGATAAAATGGAAAGGAGTCGCGTCGAGTTGCTTGTTTTGGAGGATTCCTGGAATTCCCGGGAATTAGCCAAAAATAACGTCGGAAAAAAAGGAAGTGGGATTGGGCTGTTATTTGGTTCAAAAAGTTTGTCAAAAATACATCTTCAATCCCCGAGGTTTACATGTTGAAAAAAAAAATCCAAACGTTTATTAACTATCAAATCAAACTTTTATAAATAACCACTTTGGTCCCTGTAGTTTGTAAGTTATGTACAAGTTAATTTATACTTATGTTATTTAATTTATTTTGTAAACTTTTTATAAATTATGAAATCCAAACCCCCTTTTAAACCAAAATCCTATATAAAATTTCAATAAGTTTTTTTATAAATCTTTATATATTAAACCTTTTAAAGTTGTAGAATAATAAAAGTTTTATAATTATTACTTATAATTAAAAATTACAAATAATTAAAATATGAGTATAAAAATAGGATATTTATTTAAATAATTTAAATAAATATTTAATCTCTTATAAAAATTTGTAAATATAAAACTGTTGATGTTATTGGGAATTTTTTTACATGGCTAAATGAACATGATACCTAATAGATGCGAGTGGAAATTGATGGAAACATTCCATGGTATACTATTGAATAAAACTGAAAGTACAATACCACGGAAAATGAAATTGAATAATAAATATAATACGGGAAATTCATTGATGCTACACAAAATACATTTCAACATCTCCTTTTCTACATGATCTTTTATAAAATTATATCTGACATCAATGTGTTTTATTCTTGAATGATGGATAGGATTTGAAGTAATGTCTATTTCACTCTTTGAATGACAAAGTGTGGCGTCTTTCTTAATTTCACCCTAAATGACACTACCACCCGTGGTTAGTCGCTCTAACCGTGATCAGATGTCAATCGGGTGATATTGTCCTTTGTAAATTTAATTTTTTTAATAGAACATTTGATTTGGGTGAAACGAAGTCAAGTCTTAATTGTAGAGCTCATGGTAACCAAACACATGAAAGGTTGTTGACCTCATGGGATTTATTGCATTCTGAAACTCTCATCGAGGAAACACGTATTTTATTAAGTCCTTTAAACCTGTGAACTCACCAACATAATGTTGACATTTTAAGCATGTGTACTCAGGAAATTGAGTAAGATGGAGTCCCATAAGATTCACACGAATAAAGGATGCATTTTGGAAGTTTTCATCATATTGTCTGCGTCATGTAGGCTATATTTTTAAAAGTTCGCTTTTGCGAGAAATAGTGTCTTTTGATGAAACTTTTGATTGATTGAATGATGGTTTGTAAAATAATTTATGAACAAGTATCAAATACTCTTTTGAGATTTTAATTAAGTTTCATTAGAGGTTGTCTGATGTAATCAAAGGTTGTGAAAACTGTGAATGCTACATCTTCTGTTTCCGCCGTCGTCACGGTGTGACAAGTAAACATGCTTATAAACATCATTGCAACTGAAGGTTATTTCAAGCAGCCTTAGCCACAACAACAATTATCACATCTCATTCATTTCAAGCAGCCTCTTTGAAGCCGTCTTAGTTGCCACGCCCAAAAATAACATCACCATTTTCAATGTTGTTGATCAGTATAGAAATAAAGTAATATAAAACAGCCCAAAACCAAGCTCAACAACAATAATCACCAAAGAATCTGTATAAACGAAGCGGTACAAATGATTTTATGTAGGTTTATATACCTAACCAGTGTACAATATAATAATACCAAAGTAAAACACCATTCACCATAGATAAACCAAACACCATTATGTACACACCCCAATGCATACAACACTTACATATCATCAATATAGAACATTTCGCGTTTTATAGGCGAGAACCATATGTTCAAAATAACGAACCTAAGAATCACAGGTCCGTTCAGAAAGCAAAGTGTATATACCCAACTAATGTGCAACAAAACAATACCAAACATCACAGTCTACAACACTGCAATGCATCCCAAACTTACTAATCAACAATATACATTTCATTGTGGTTTATAAGAGGAAACCATAGGTTTAGAATAGTAAACATTATTACAGCCTCATTGACAAAGCAAGCAAAACCCAATACCATTCTCAGGGTAAAAACTCAAAATTCTACCATGGCTACAACAAAATTGCAATGCCTTATGACAAAACACCATCATAGTTGTTATAGACATGTGGTGTCCAAACTGTAGGATGAGCGTCCGATAATCTTCATAAAGCTTGTGGGTCTCTCGGATGAAACCATAACGATCTTCATAGAGACCTAGAATAATCCTCACCAAGCCACCTCGGGAATCATTACTTAAAATCAAACATCCAGTCCTGAAAGCTCTCACATAAGCACCAACATCAGAAAAAGAAAAAAACCATCTAAAAGAAGCATTACAGAAAATCAAACATCAAGACATGAAAATCAATTCTCGAATGAGAGTATTCTCGTAGTCATCAAAGCAAGCAAGCCACAAAACATAAAGAAGAAGCATGCCGAAGATGGTAAACAGTCTGAGATAACCAAAAACATCCAAAACCCAAACCTCTAGGATCAGACCATCCTTGTACTCACCAACATCATAAAAGAAAGCATGGAACAAAACTATCACAAAACATCAAACATCAAGAGATGCAAATCGGTTCTAGGATGATAATACTCCCATTGTCATCGAAGCAAGCAACCCACAAAACGTAAAATAGAAGCATGTCAAAGATGTAATACGTACTAAATCCGACGACATATCAATGAAAAGTCAAGTGGTTTACGAATTCCGACCAGAGATTAAACCAGTATGCAAAAAAAAACATGAACGCATACCAAAGCCCAAAACAAAATCAAACCTGAAAACCCTAAAAGGTTAACTAGAAATATGTCAGATAACCTCATCGTGCGGTGACTATGGTGGCCGGTAGGAGTTAGGTGAAGCAGTGAGAGAGAAGACTGGCAATGAACAAATAAGCGATTGGGGTTTTATACCTAACCAATCTACAAGACAATACCTAAGTACGACCCTAATGCAACAAAATCTTACAAATTAATTACTTAGAGACTAATTAATTAATCAAAACGTGTTTTATAAACATCAATTTAATAAACAATATTTAATTTCAAATGTTTATATATTAATTATTATTATTATTTCATAAATAATAATAACTAATTCCCTAAACTTGATTATTCTCTAATAATCATCAACCACTTATTGCGTGTTAGGATTGTTTAACAATTAAATAACCTTTAATATAGTTGTTTTTTGTGTAATCCTTTGGATCTTACTTAGATAGTGGTGTTGTCGAATATTGTTTATCCTGACATATAAAACCTACAAAGTATTCTAAACACCATATGATTGTGTTTTTGGTTTTATCTTCTTGCAACTAGATAATGGTGGGCGTTCTTGGTGAAAAACCAATAACGGACCATGCAGTGTCTTTAAAATAATTTTACAACAGATGCATTAAATTCACGAGGAAAAAAAGGGGTGATCAATGGTCCATTAAAATGTCTAAAATGCAAAAGGAGCCTTACGTCTTAATCACATTTTTCAGAGAGATTGCAATAAGAGAAGAAGAAATAAGGTAAAAACAATGGATCAAAGAGTTTGTAAACAAGTGATCTACACTAAGTCCATGAATGCATAACCATTCCATCTTACAGAAACCACAACCAAATCATCCGCAAATCCTCATAAGTATCTGCCAAGCCTCCATTCCTTCTTATGTTCCAATTAAATTATGTATATTCACTCTGTCTTCTATTAAAGTGAAACAATGGAAAAACTTTGGTGGAACATGGGAGCATTGATGTCAAAAACTTGTTTTATCGAACCAAACAAAATTTTGGGTCGATGTAGGTCTATGGTTCCCTTTCTCAATTCAGTTAGGAGCACCCCATGTGGAAGGAATACGTTCCGGAGCAACCGGCATAGGCATGCTTCGGATGTTGATATCAAGTGGATACGTTCGGTATTCGATGTCTAGTTCTTTAAAGATTCGATTCATCTCCTCAACAATCTTGCCTCTCCTCAAAAATCTTTCTGTTATATCTTGATGATTCATTTTGTGTTGCACCCAGACCGATAACTTTTGCGTATTTAGATCATACATATCCATCGGTAGCACGATCGGGTCGGAGTACCAATGATCCTTGTTGCTCTCGATAAAACTACATAGCATCGATCATAAATTTAGTTCGACCCAAAACATCAAATCGTAACACTAGGTATGTCTTTTATAGATGTTATAACAATCTATAAATGGTTTATCAAAAATATTCAACTTATAATTTTAGTACTATAGTTTATAAAATCAAATGAAGTGGAAAAAGTAATTGTATCCCAACCAAACGTAAAAGTTAGTTGTTTTGATTAGGGTTGTTAAAAAAGCTCGTGGTCCGGAGCTTGTTCGCTTGAAGCTCGCTCGGATTTAGTTAGGAAAAAATTTGTTTGATATGGCTCGGTTTGAAACCGAGCCAAGCCGGCTCTACTCGGTTAGAAAGTGAGCCTAGCTTGGTTCGACTCGTAACGAGCCGGATTGGCTCCCTTGGTAACTTGGCTCGGCTTAGCTCGGATTGTTATACTTATAATATATTTTATTTTTATATACGTTATAATATATTACAAAACACTCATTATTATTTACATGTATTTTGGTGTGTCATTTAATATCTATGACATATTTAAAGGTTGATTACCATGTTAATTAACCAATTATCTATTTCATTGAAATTTAGTAGTTATTTTGTGTTTTTGAACTTGATTTTGGATTTTAATGTATTAGGTTGAACTTATTTTGCATATGTTTTTTTGAACTATTTAATAATATTTATACTAATAAATTTTGAGAGCTATGTATTAATTATTCTTTTTAAAATTGATCCAAAACAAACCAAACCAAACCGAGCCAGCTCGGTTTAAAACTAAGCCGAGCCCGAACTTAGATTTTCAGCCTGGTTTCAAATCGGGCTCGGCTCATGAACAGCCCTAGTTTTGATCTTACCCAACCCTCTAACTAGAAATTGGAAATTAAACAATATTATGTGAAACAGTGATTCATACCTGAGTATTCGTTGTTTAATGATGGATAGCTTGTCTGCTGGGGTGCCGACATGAATTAAGAAGTCGATTGTATCGACCATATCTGGACTACGATAAAAGTTGCCGATGGATCTTGTCGCTAGAGTGTTGTTAGGAAAATAAACTTTTTGATTGTCTCCTCTAAGAAATATAGTGTTCATGATATTCATCTCCTCTACGATCAACTGAAATCAAATATGAATATTCAAAAGGTTATATAAAAAATGTAGACACTGGCTTAAGATAGATAAATATCAATAATCTCTTTAGAATGTATCCAGATAGTATAAAACCTCAACATTAGTTTCTTATATATAATAGATTTAGTTAATAGTGTAATAATATGGATTTGTAGCTATCCAACCAGCATGCCCCACTCATTTCTCCAAATATATTTGATACCTGAACTCCATCAATCTCACAACGATCCCCGACATCAAAAGGATGAATGACAAACAAGAAGATGATGGACTCGAATATGGTTTTGCAAGTATTTCCGAATATAAACGCCACCAAAACAAGTTGAGAGCTAATGAGAACTAGAACTTTTGTAGTCGCGATGTTTAGGATCACAAGGCAAATGGCCAAAATGACGAGGGAAACCAACACGTTCACCATCCGGTGTAGTTTGTTGACTGCGGTTTTCGTATCGTTTAGTGTCAACGCAAGTGCTTTTCGTTCTCGGAAAACACTAACCTGCAAGAGCCAAAACTAATGGTACATCCTTCTAAACTTGTAACACGTTCATAAATTTACCAGATTTAAAAAATAAGTAAAAAATCATACGTGTCTAACTCTTACCACCCAATTCTTCAAGGCATTCTTCCCTATTCTTTCATCCTCAGGTGATGCTACTATCAAAGACAAGGTCTGCACAGCTTCATCTTCTCTCAAAAACCTCATTAAATCATCCAAATAGATGTACCTACAAAATAAAACAAAACAAAACAAAACACAATCTTTTTGTTAGTCCATCACAACTCGTTAGGGAAAACTCACATGCCCCGCAGGCCACCAATACACGATTAATCAGTTGAAGCACAACTTATATTGTACGAGTAACCTTCGAGGGTTAAGAAAATTACTTGGATCGACGTCGCGTAACATTCATGAATATGTTCCTCGCAGCACGTTTCGCTTCAATCTCGCTTCGGATTTCCGTCCCAGGCTCATCATAGTATGTACCTTGCAAGTGCTCATCCAAAGTTGTCAACGATCCGTGACGGATAATCTTCATCAACCTCTTCATGTTCCACGCCGAAACATTCTCATGGTTCAACCTATGCAAATGATCAATCGTTATCCCTTGATCTTTCCCGTCGTGTTTCTTCGAACCCCCCAAGTTCCTATACAACCTTCCACTCGCCATTCCCGAACTACTACCCTTTCCTTTAAACGAACCGCCAATTTCTGAAACCCTAGACAAACTCTTATCTCCCAAATGATGGTTATGAATCTCCACCAAAGGCGGCCCGGATAACGTCTCGATTACATACTGGTTAAACAAAGCATCTTGGATTCGATCAAAGAACTTGTTAACATGAAATGAAGATGCAAGAACTTTAACTATCAAAGTCTTGATCAGCCACAATGTGGTTGCAATCAGCATGCAAACCATGAACTTGTTTAGAACCTCCAAAAGTGGGATATGAAGGGCTTCAACTGTTTCATCAAATATAGAATTCCATGCTATCAAAACCCAACATAACCAGATACAATTCTGCACCGGTGTTCGTACTCCATACACAAAATACAAAAGCCGTTTCCTCAAAAGGAAGTTCCTTTCGATGAAAAACACTGCGATCCGAACAAACCAACCGGAGACCAATCTCCCGCATATCAAAACCAGGATCAAAAGCTCCCATTGCCACAGGAACAGACCCCGGAAAGATCTACGTGTCCAATTTGGAAATCTAATGGTGCAAACTAACAATGCTATGATTAAAACAAAACTTATCCACTGAATAATTGTCATTGCATCAAGCTTATTGTTCTTCAGATCACCAGGATTATCATCATCAAACAAAGATTCATCCTCATCGTCGTTGTCCATTCTCCCTGAGCGTGCCATCCCGCCGTTAGGAGGCGTGTGGCCGCCGGTTCTATAATATGGGCTGGAATACGGAACCTCCGGGGGATCAATCAGTCTTGATTGTTGAGTTTTAGTTCTTACCTGTAAGTGAAGGATATATGTGTCTTGTATTTCTTTGAATGACAAACTATAACAGAATCTACTACAACTGAACTGATCGGCAACTAGGGGTTGTTCATGTTTTAAGTCAGAGCGAGGTCTTGCTAGGCTCGGCTCGTATTTAAACCTAGGTGGCTAGGCTTGGCTTGGATTCGAAATACAAGATAATTTTAAGTGTGCTTAACGTAGGGCTGTAGACAAGCCAGAGACCAAGCTCGGCTCGTTTTACCTGCTAGAATTCAAGCTCGAGCTCGACTTGTTTCAAGCACCATTTCTATAGTTCGGGATCGGCTCATTAATTATCTATTAAATAAATTTAAAAATATTTTAATTAGTTTTTAATATACTTTAATTATACTATTTATATATAATATAGTATATATTTATTATTTATTTTTATAGTAATATATATTATATAATAACTATTATAGTATTATATATTTAATTTAATGTGTAAAGATCAAATAAAAATAAACTTAACGTACTAAACGTACAAACTGAAGGAAAAGAGAAAAACACGTGGTGACATTTTGGTAATTATTAGCAACTATCAAATTACTCTACAAATGATCATGTAGAGTAATTTGATCTTTTGTAGAGTAATTTTGTAAAATGTTCTTGTAGAGTAATTTTGTTCTTGTAGGGTAATTATCAAATTACTCTACAAATGATCCTGTAGAGTAATTTTGATCTTTTGTAGAGTAAGTTTGATCTTGTAAAGTAATTTTGTAAACTGATCCTATAGAGTAATTTTGATATTGTAGAGTGACTCTGTTAGCATTTAGTTATGGGGTATAGCTTTATGGTTTAGTTTTTAGCTTTTAGTTTGGGTTGGGGGGGTTAGGTTTTTTAGGTTTTTGCGGGTGAGGGGTTTAGGTTTTTTGGCATTTAGCTATGAGGTTTAGCTTTATGGTGGGTTAGGTTTTTTAGGTTTTTTCGGGGTGGGGGAGGGGGTTAGGTTTTTTTTTAAGTTTTTTTTTTTTTGGGGGAGGGGGGTTTGGTTTTTTTTTTTTAATCAAAATTACTCTATAAAAATATTTTACAAAATTACTCTACAACATCAAAATTACTCTACAAAAACATTTTACAAAATTACACTAAAAGATCAAAATCACTCTACAAATGATCATGTAGAGTAATTTTGAAGTCCAGATATTTACGAAAATACCATCGCGTTTTTTTGTCTTTTCCTTCAGTTTGTAGGTTTTGTATGTTAACTTTATTTGTACCTGAACCTAACTCTTAATTTAATATGTAAAATAAAAATTACATAAATAACATACTCCTTTAAAATCGTGAGCGAGCCTATGCTGGATAAATAAAAGCTTGAGCTCGATCCAAGCTAGCGAGCTAGCTTTTTTTTACCTTGCTCCGAGCCACGAGTTTTTTTTATACCAACTTAATTATGGCAGAAAAATACGAAAATAGAAAATAAAAGCACCCTAATAATATTACCAAACTTGCTCGCAGTTGATACGATGTGCATTTCAAAACCTCCCGCCAGCATCATTTTCCGGAACATAGCTTAAATTGCTTGGTTGTCGTCTCGGGCGTTGCTGATTCATTAACCGGTATTCATCTTCATCATCGTCGTAGTCGTCGCCATCGTCCGAAGACGTGTCTTTGCCGTACTTGTTGGCAGCAAAATCATCATTTTCAAAAGATTGTTTTGAATCCAAAACCCTATCGACTACACCTCGAACCGGACTATCTGAATTCATATTCGAGAAACTAAATCCGCATGTAAACGTGGGATCTTCTTTATCCTTCTCTTGATTGTCAATCTTGACGATGACGTCGTTGTGGCTACTAGATTCCGATGATTGCTTTATTGGCGTAGAATTGTCCATTGTATTACCTTAAAAATCACTTGGAAGACAAATTTGAAAAGAGTTGTTGGAGTTTATAAGCAATCTGATGATTGTTTTTTAAGAAATTGTGGTTAGAAGTGAATAGAACGGACAAATCCAGAGCAATATATATATTTCCTATTACATGAAATATACAATCATACAATTGATATTGCTCTGGATTCAACCATTCTGGAAATGGTTCTCAGGTCAAAAGGATTTGGTTTTGGATTTTAGATATATAGAATGATGTTTGAAAGATTTGGGAAAAATAACCAGAAGTTTTTATTTGGAAGTGGTGGTTATAAACCACTGGTTAAGCCATGCGTGTCCTATTGTTTCGCGGTTACAATGAATATCAATATAAAAAGAAATAAAAAAAATTCTGTTTTTGTATGGATAAAATACAGCACTGCAATTAGGAATTGTGTAAGGAATTGATTTGGTTCCCACCACACCAGTGGCTAAAAGGATTTTACTTTTACTATCTTCAATTTTTTCTACGATACAAAATATTATTTGCACGAGTGTCGTGTATGATTGAATAATAAGTTTAACAAACAATCTCTCTTAATTTCTTAAATCTTGACGTTAAGAATGAGTTGATACTAAAAGAATATTTTGGATTTGAAATATGCAAGAGATAGATCAAAATGTTGGTGAGTGATATGCTTAAAAAATAAATACCCAAGTAGAAAGAAAACAACAAAATTTGACACCGCCTGTACATTCGTTTCATAGCTTGGACCGTGCACCAACTATGACCAAGTATGGACTATTTGTAGGCCTGTAAACGAACTGAACGTTCATGAACTGTTTGTGAACTTGCTTGGCGGAAAGTTCGTTTATGTTCGTTTATTTAATAAACGAACGAAAACGAACACAAAATTTGTTCGTTTAATTAAATGAACGAACATGAGCACCCTTTGTGTTCGTTCATTTATGTTCGTAAACATTCGTTTATGTTCGTTCATTTATGTTCGTTTATTTACGTTCGTTTAAATTTTAGTAAATAGGTAAATAGTTATATTTATATAAATATTAGGTTTTCTAACTAGTTATATAAGTATAACTAATTAGTAATTGAGTTTTCTAGTAATAAAAAATGAAATTTTAAAATTTTTCTTAGATCGTAACTGATCACTTACTTAATATTTATATAAAAAAACCTTAATTTTAGTATCTATGAACCCTAGTTTATATGTGTTCTCTGGTGAATTGTAATATATTAGACTTGTTTGTTTGTGTTCACTAATGTTAAATTTGTGTTCATTTATGTTTATTCAAATATGTTCAGTTAAAAATTTTTTTGTTTATGTTCTTTTGTGTTTGTTTATGTTCGTGAACTGTTCGCTTGTGTTCGTTTACATTCGTGAACTGTTCGTTTAGGCTTTAAACGAACGAACATAAACGAACATGAACATGCTTGATTTCTTAATAAACTAACACGAACAAGTGTTCGATTATATGTTCGCGTTCGTTTTTGTGTTCGGTTAAAGTTAAATGAACGAATACGAACATGTCTATGTTCGTGTTCGTTCGGTTCGTTTACAGTCCTAACTATTTGGTCCACCTTTCATCCTAAAAAATTAGTCTATTGTGAATGGCCCAAAGTTATACTTGCTTTGTGGTTATATGTTTATCAATGTGAAAGTTAAAAAGAGATAAAGAGAGTATATTAATTTTGTGGTTATATGTTCAATGTGAATGTTAAAACACATCAAGAAGAAGCTAGAAGAGTAAAGGATCTTTGTTTACACTCTTTGCTTATACATTCGTTATGGTTTTGTCTCCTTAATTTACTCTTTGGTTGAGCATTGCTCATTTGTGTCATCCACCATTGTTTGACCATCTTAAATTTGAAGAGAGAGTATATTTATTTTGTGGTTATATGTTTATTAATATGAAAGTTAAAACACATCAAGAGAAAGAGAGAGAAGAAGCTAGAAGAGTAAAATATCTTTGTTTACACATTCGTTCGGTTCTGTCTCCTTAATTTTCTCTTTGGTTGAGCATTATTTATTTGTGTCATCTATCATTGTTTGGCCATCTTAAATTTGAAAGAGAGAGAGAGAGTATTTATTTTGTGATTACATCTTTATCAATGTGAAAGTTAAAACACATCTAGAGAAGAGAGAGAGAAGAAGCTAGAAGAGTAAAGCATCTTTTTTTACACGTTCGTTTTGGTTTTGTCTCCATAATTTTCTCTTTGGTTAAGCATTGCTCATTTGTGTCATTTACCATTGTTTGGCCATCTTAAATTTGAAATAGAGAGAGAGTATTATTTTGTGGTTATATGTTTATCAATGTGAAAGTAAAACAAGAGAGAGAGAGAGAGAAGAAGAAGAAGAAGAAGAAGAAGAAGAAGAAGAAGCTAGAAGAGTAAAGCATCTTTGCTTACACGTTTGTTTTGGTTTTGTCTCTTTAATTTTCTCTTTGGTTGAGCATTGCTCATTTGTGTCATCCACCATTGTCGGCCACCTTAAATTTGAAAATAATCTTCTTGGGGAAGATATCATCCAATGTTTTGAAAAATAAGTGTTATAAAAGATGCATTATTTATAAGTTTTGTGTGGTTCTTTTAAGTTTATATAATTGTATTCGTGGGGTGATAATATTGTAGTTTGTAGATGACTTGGCTTATTTGGATGTTTTGTTTAACCTTGAAAGATAGGATATGATACCTTCAGTGTTCAACCATGGTCCTGCTTATATAGCATCGTTCATTTTTATGTTAGACAAAGAGTTGTCCGGTGATCCATAGTTGGAGCATGGACCCTCCGTGGGGTTGCTAATTGATTATTCTATTTTTCTTTTTTGAATAATGACTTGATCTTAGCAAAAAGGAGTCATATTTTTTTAACATGTAAGCATCTTATAACTAATATTAGGCATGTATGCACCAATAATAATGTGTCCCACTAGAAATTCATTGACAGTCACTTATCAACTTTAGAATTTTTTTGGCCTTGAGCCTTCACAATCTTGTTACTACCAATTTCTCCTTATAATTTCTCCCCAAAAGATATAAGAGATCAACATTTCCTACCATATACTATTTCTTAAGGACTTATTTCTATACTTGAATGATAACTATTGTTGTAAGGAAAAACTACCAATGGTAGGTAGGTATCCCAACTTCCTCTAAATCCTATAATACAAGCTCGTAACATATCTTCAACAGTTTGGATTATTCTCTAGGTTTGAGGTTGATATGTAGTGCTAATTAATAACTCGTTACCCAATTAATCTTGAAGTTTCCTCTAGAAGTGAGAAGTAAATTGTGTTCAAATCGGAAATAATGGACACATATACTTCGTGCCTTGAAACCACTAAACATCAGCCATACATTCCAAAGAGTAAATCTCATAAATTAACAGGAAGTGAGAACTTTTAATCAAGCCATCACCAATTATCCAAATGGCATCGAGACCTTTAATCGTCTTGGGAGGTATCTTCACGAGTCTATAATGATATGCTCCCATTTCCATGTTGAAATCTCAAGTGGTTGGACCTTCTCCTAAACTTTTTGATGTTTCGCTTTCAATTGCAAACAAGCCAAAATGTATTTAACAATGTGTAGTTTCATACCATGCCACATATAACTATTTTGTAAATCATTTTACATCTTTGTTGTATCGGGATGGATGAAGCATCTGGATTGATGAACCTCATCTAGAATCATCGACTTAACACAACAAGTATTTGGAATCCAAATTCGACTTAACCTAGTTTTCATTCCAAATTATTCTATATAAGGGAGATGTTCTTTTTTTACTAAGTTCATCTACTTAAAACTTGAAGTTAACACCAATTTAAGAGACTTCACTTCGATAGGTAGATGTTCTTCTTAAAACTACTTTTGCTTTTTTTTTATTTAGATCAATTTGAAGTTATCACCGGTTTATGAGACTTCAGTTTAATAGATATCTCTGACCATTGTTATGTCATGTTTAGATCATTATGGTCATTGAAATACTTCAAGCTCTTATAACATTTACAATGGTACACTTTATTTTGTATGAAAGAATGCCTTTGTATCTTTTAGGCAAAGATTATCCTCGCCAATTTAGATTGTGAGTTGGCGGGGATAATCTGTTCCTAAAAGATGCGAAGGCATTGTACCGTTTTGCATTAGAACTCTTCCTATAATATATGAACTGTCAATATATTCATCGGTTCCCTTCGGTAGTGTCCACATCGATGCTTGAGTCAACTTCTCCTTTAATAATTGGAAAGCACTTTCTTGTTCCTTGTCCAACAAAAACATATCATTATTCGGTGTTAGTTTTGCTAATGGCCAATCAATTTTTGAGAAATCTTGAATAAATCATTGATAATACCCATCTAACGCAAAGAAACTTATAACTTCGGTTCCGTATGAGTCTTTGGTGGACACCACTTCATGACTGCTTCCACTTTAAAATCATAACATAAGTTGATAATGTTCTGGATTCAAAATTATGCAAAACTCTTGTTACTGGCTACTTACAAAGCCTTTTAAAAGTAATGATGTAATTACAATAGGCTCAAACTATCTACACACCCTTGGTGCCTATTTGCACACTTTAGAGTTTATGTACGTTGTACACAATGTATAGAAGTATATTGATTTCAGTGTCTGGCACAAATCAAGCATAGAATCTTAGGGTTACATACGCCACGTACAGGGTTGTACGCAGCGTACATAACCCACCAAAATTTAGATTTGTGAATTTGGTGTTTTAAATTATCCTTTGGTTCGAACATTAAATTGTTTAAAATATTATATCGTTAAAATAGTTTTAAAAACTTTGGTACGGTTTGAATATATCATACCGTTTCAATACGATATCGTTTAAATTAAAATATTATACCAAGTCTCGTCCGGTTCGAACATTAAATTGTTTAAAATAATATACCTTTAATTATTTTGAAAGACTAGGGTACGGTTCGAATATATTATACCGATTCAATACTATATCGGTTAAAATATTATACCATTAATGGGGTTTAATAAACTCGGGTGTGGTTCGAATATTATACCATTTAAAATAGTATACCGTTCATTTTTGAAAGACTTGGGTACGGTTCGAATATACCATTTCAATACTATATCGTTTAAAATATTATACCATTAACGGAGTTTGATAAACTCGGGAGCGGTTCGAATATTATAACGTCTCAATATTATATCATTTAAAGTATTATATCGTTTTTTACTCTCATTTGGCTCGAACACTATGCCGTTTAAATATTATATCATTCAAAATATTATAGCGTTTCATAATATCATTCTTAACATTATACTGTTTCAATATTTTGATATATACAACATAAGTTTGTGCGCACATAAATACGACTGAATATGATATATACAACATAAGTTTGTATATACATAACAAAAGATAAATATAACTAGAAACTATACAAAAACAAGAACAACTGGCTCGTCTATGGCTGCGGATCTTGCTGTTGTTGCTGATGTCGTCCTGGAGCAGACAGTACGTTGTCGTCACTCCTACGCCTCCTTAACCAACCATTGCAATGCATAAGACATTGTGTCGAGCGTATCAGTAAGGATGTTAACATCGTGCCGTAATTGCTTATACAACGCTGCTCCTAAGGCAGGACCGAAAAGAATGTGTTGTGGAAACTGAGGCGCCCCGGGCGATGGTCGCGGCTGTGGCAGGTCTGGAATGTCCATCTCGGGCACCTGCTCCGGCACGCCCCCGCGCAGGGCTGGCGGATATACCGGGTCGAAGTGTGGCGGCATCTGAACCGGCACGAAGCGGTTTCCATCCTTACTGCGCAACCGCTTTCCTAAGTGTGGAAACTTCCTAACAAGTTTCATCCCAGATATCGAGTTCATCCCCAGTGTTATACCCCACCGGTGGCGGAATCATCGGGGCGCGGCATTAGGCGAACCAGATTGCTCAAGAGACATCATAACAACTATTAAGCAACATTATCTAAACGTTTAACATCCTATACTATTAAACAATAACATCATATATTATTACAATATTAAGCAAATCTCTTAACAAAACATCCGATTAGAACTTCCCTAGATTTTATTACATGATTTTCTAAAGCAAAAACCTAAATCTAAGCGTCCAAAGCAATATCCTCAACCTCCCACATATATTAAAAGAAAACGTCAATACAATTAAGTAAATGTGAGCATACAGGTTTGCGTACATAATAGATATAAAAGCGTTTAGCATACACCGCATGACATACGTAAGAGATGTGAACTACGTAACTACTTAGATTCATGCAAACCAACAAACCGCGATTGATCGAGGCATGCGAACAAGCGTTCACATTCTAAAAGAGAAATTAAATGAGAAATGTAAAATGCGAGCCTTAACAACCTCGGGCCTCTGGGTGGCGGGTCAACCTCTAGTATACTATCATGTTAAGGGTGGCGTACAAGCAAACATACCATTCAACAGATTCACGTATAGTCATGCAATCCAGCTGGTTGCGAATAAGCGTTTGAGAGTTGTGTGATCTGTTTTGATATACGAACATATGTGACACCCAAAAGTGCGTTTTAGCGTAAAAGGGTTCAAGTATACTTTTTCAGTAGAGAGACGGGATCTGAGAGGAGTTGCGGAGAGTGCCGGATCAGCCTGTAAGCGAATAGAAGTGCAGCAGTCTTCCGTATTGCTGAAACGGTTAACGGGTGAAAGAACAATAGACAAGTTTGGGCGAACTTGTACCCTGAGGTACAAGTTCGGGCGAACTTGTGCTATTACTCTTGAAGGGAGCACAAGTTCGGGCGAACTTGTCCTGATTCCTAAGAATTAGTACAAGTTCGGGCGAACTTGTGTGCTGGATAATGAGGGAGTACAAGTTCGGGCGAACTTGTATATTTGTTGTCAATCTTGATCAAGTTCGGGCAAACTTGGTCACCAATTTGGTGACAAGTTCGAGCGAACTTAATGTCTTCCAAGCGAACTTCACTGTTTTGGCATCCAAATCATGCGTTTTCGCGCCGTTTGCTGAGGAAATCGAGTGTCCATCCCTCCAACCTTAAGCCAATGAGTAGAACTTAGGCTGGAGAGGTCTTTTGGAGCGAGTTTAGCCATTTTACAGAAACTCGGGCTAATCCGGGCGAACTTGAAGGTTCGTACGGGTTAGTCCAGCTTGTGTAAAGTGACGATTTCGTCTTGTGCTTCCGGATTTGAGATCTTGCTTGACAACGCCTCGTTCCACTTCAAAATGAATGAAACATACGTCATTAGTCCAAATATTGTGTGAAAAATCGATGTTTTAAAAGGTTTTACTCAGATCTGAGAGTAGATCTGAGTGAAAAACATAAGTTTTATAGAAAAAGATGAAGATTTTCGTAAACAGAAGAGATTTGATGAAAATGAAGGCTATGCCTTGTGCCAAAATGGTTGTAAAACGTTGTTGAACGTTGTTGTAGTTGAAAACGGGTTGAATCTTACTTAGAAAACAAAGGGTTTTGGTTTTGGGGAGCTCCGGGCGAACTTGCAGTAAGTGCAAATGAAGAATGGAGCTGGGTATTTATAGGTGGAGTGAGAATGGGATGAGCAGACATCAAGTTCGGGCGAACTTGTATGTTTCTGGTGTTTTGGAGACAAGTCCGGTCGGACTTATAGGTTCTGAAGTGTTATTGGGGCTCAGACAAGTTCGGGCGAACTTGTGATATACAAGTTTAGCTGAACTTGACCTAGAGGCCAAGTTTTGTTTGATTATTTCGCGTTACGAGTTCGTTCGGCGATTCGGTTCGTATTAGATAGTTACATTAAGCGTTATAATTGATTTAATAGTGCGACTTAGCGATTTGTGCGTGTGAGAGTGTTGCGATAGCGATTATAACCATAACATAAGCAAATATAACACATGTAAACATAATTCCACATAATTAACTGCGATTTGCGATGCGATGAGATAGGCGATGCGATGGCACAAGTGTTTATTTAACAATAACTCACTCGGCTCGTATAGTAGCATAACTACTTGTGATTGCGATTAAATTAGCGACGCATTTAATAAGCGATTAGATGCGATATAACTGTAAATCAACATAATTTAATTAACATAACTTTCTTATAAATCGAATCTTCGAAGTACAAATGATTTAGATAGACCAAATACATGGAAAAAGGAATAAAATAAAATAATAACGAAAATTGGAGTTGTTACACCCAGCCTCTTCGGCTGTATCGCCGGTAGTAACTGTGGGTCACCTTCCGGGTGATAGCCAACGAAAGGGATATCATGGTGAGACGGGTGCGTGTGGTTTCAGGGAGGTGGTCGGGGAGCCAACGTGGAAGGTTTCCCGTCGAGGAACACCCCCCTTCGTCGGGTATTTAGTGAGCACGGGGACCCACCCACATCTGCCCGATCAACCTGTCTCTCTCTTAATATTATTGGAAGGGATGGATGGGGAGACAATTTCTTCTTGTTGGAGGAAAAAGAAGGTGGTGAGGTGTGTGACAACTGGTAAATTAATGGTAAATCCGTACAACTTAACAATTAATTATACGTTAAATCTGCGTTCGTCTATGGCTTAATATGTGCATTATTAGGTCATACAAAGGATAGCAATCATAGGACATGTTTAGATTATGAAAATGATAATCTCATATTCGTCGCATCGCGAGAAAACTAGAAACCATGTCCAAATATGCTGGCAAAGTGCTGAAAACACTATTCACCTGAACACACTATTCATGCCAGCTAGTTTTGGAAACTACCTGGACGAGCAACGAGTGGCGTGAAAGCATTTTATAGTTGAATACAAACAAAAATCCCTAATTAGGGACACCAAATACTAGAACACTTTAACTTTCCAGAAAATACGAATATTTATAATTTGCCGATCCGTGCTAAACTGTAAAAAAAAATTGTTCGCAACACTAAAATCCAGCATTTTAATGCTCGTAAGACTTGTATATAAGGTTATACATCATAAATAAGCTTAGGAATATCAATAGGAATATCAATGGTGTTACGCCGCAACTTTTACACATTACACAAATTCGAGCCGCTAGGCGAACGAATTATATTTCTACCATCCAATTGCCTAAACTAAAAAGCTGGCGAACTAGTTAGCCATATTTTGACGTCGTAAACACCTTAAATAAACGCCATGACATCGATGGTAAAAGAAAACCATAGCTCCCGGTATTATATAGCATCTTTTATATAACACCCGATATCGAACCGATGAGTGAAATAGTGGCATTTTTGCCTTCCAAACTCAATACCCACTAAACTAATAAATTAGCTAGACTTTATTTAAAACCCTAAACTATCATTAACACCCTAATTATCCTAATTAAATTAATGACCAAAATATTTTGCTTAATAAAATTTCACACATGCTTATTATGTTAAAAAAAGAAATATTTAACCCCCCATCATTCACGGTTTTGGGTGGGTCCTACAAACCCACAACATGAGATTCATGTTTGAAAATTATGGGTACTTGCAAAAATTTATAACAACCAACACCTTATTCATATTATTATTTCCCACGTCAACAAAAAGTTGCAAACACTCTCATCCCTCCCTCATAACTCATGGCTCCAACACCTTCCATACAACCTCCCACTTTCAAATTTCAAGCCACCATTTAAAGCCTTAACAACACACTTTTATGATGAACTAAGGACTTTGCAAGCATGGAAAGTCACTAGGGACACTTTGGAGCTTTATTATCTTCTCTAATCCTCATCTTAAGCTTGTGCAAAGTTGTAAGATCATCTATTACTATTTTTTAAGCTTGTTATAATATGTAGTTTACTAAAGTACATGTTAAATCATCTTGAACTTCAAGAAAACAAAGCTTAAAAACACTAATCTCAAGTTAAAATGTCTATAATAATTATTATATTATTTGCTGTTATGTTGCTTTGTGCTTATACTCTCCATAATTATGTTAAATTAGGATGACTAAAATGGATGATCTTGTATACGCTAGGCTAGAAATGATGATCTAAACCTTTTGATGTTTAGATATTAACAATATCATCATCCACATAATCCGTTGACTTTATTTTAAACTTGAAGATTATTATGGCCAAGATAACATTTTATAAAAATTAAAGATCATGATTTGCACTATAATGATTTTAAAAGTGTGTTAATCAAAGTTGTTTAAATGAAAGATAAAGACTTTAAAGTGTGTTAAACATGATGGTGAGTAATCTTGTTAATAGATTTAAAAAGTATTATCATATTGATATTAAAAATGTAGTTAAAAATAATTATAAAGTTCAAGGATAATGTGGATAATTATGTGAAAATTGTTACATGTAAAAGGTTGAGTTTTTGGAACTTGATTTGTAGATTGATTGTGATTATGGGTTTAAACATGGATTAAATATGTTTTTACAACATGGAAAACGCCATAGTTTAGGGGAAACGGTTAGGGGTAGAATTTTAATGTTTATGGATCATATATCCTTCTATATGTCTGGATCATGGATCCTCAAGACACGGTGCAGGAAGACTAAGGATCATTGATCCTCATTATTGTTCTAATTAGCTAACAATTGTTTCCAATGTATTATGGCATGGTTTTGCAGGAGCTCTTCGAAGATGACCTACCAACCGAGAATCAAGGGGAATATGCCATTATTCCAGCACGTGCCAGGAGTTCGTGACCGTTGTTGGTGAACGTGGGATATTGCCGCGATTTTCAGATAGTTAGTTAAGGATAGTTTTTTAGCCAAACAAAAGGGATATTGAGCTTGAATAAGATAGATATTCGAACACACACATCTGCGACCTACACTACTCTCTGATACACACACTAGCAACATTGTAACAAGCTCAATAATTCCAAAGTTGTAATTGTTTTTGCTTAATACAAATTGGTGATGGGTATTTGCCATCACCCGATGTTTTTTATGCCGGAGATCAACTCTTGATCAAGGGCTTTTTCCTCGTACAAATCATTGTATTCATTGTCATTTACTTCTGATTTTTTTGTTCACACATTTGTTCATAATTCAAGCACTCAACCTCACAAATCAGATTTGGTTACATTATCCTTAGTGTGATTTTTGACCAAAACAGTTTGGCGCCCACCGTGGGGCAATCGGTGCTTCAATTCTAAAAATCTCATTCATTTCATTCATCTTTGTTCACTTCCATCAATCACATGGCTTCTCAGGGAAAATCTGCTTCGAGTGCCATGCCGGCAGTTACCTCATCTCAGACTTGTGCATCATTGCATCCCATTCCTACTGCACCGACGAAGAGTGTTGATAATGATCAGAAGAAGCCAACACCAGTTTTCTCGAAGGCCTCTAGTGTTTCATCCTCTACACCTACTAACAATGATCTGTCTACTTTGATTTTGCAGATGAAAGGATACATGGAACAGCAGGACAAAACTAACCAGAGGATCCTTCGTGAAATTGATGAAATCAAGAAACAGAAGAGATCAGCGGAGGATCATTCTCCATTGATGCCCAGGTCATTGGATTTCGCCCCTCCAGCAGTAACCACTCAACATTCCAAGGCGTCTGGTGTTCAATATCAAGGATCCTCAGGATTACAGCATGGATCATTGGCAAGACGCAACCACAAGCATCTCATTACCAACCTTATGGATCCTCATTCCAGCCTCAGGGATCCTCATATCAGCATCAAGGGTCCTCATCCCAGGTCCAAGGATCCATGGAGTATATCCGAGACCTTCAGCACCCATGTATCCTGGATCCAGTGTCTCTCAGGATCAAGGATCCTCAGGAAGTCAGATATTCAAGGATTCTGAAGTTCACAAAGGGTCTTCATCCCTATGCAGACTATTGCTTCATCTGGTCCAACTGTTGCAGCTGAAGTGTCCACCTTTGGATATACTTCTAGCATACCACTTCCAAACCAATCAGGAGGTAACAATTTCAATACATCTTTTGGTACTAATTACGGTTCCATGCAGGATACAGGTATCAATCAGGCTATGGCACGGGAACTTCAGAAGCTTAAGGATATGATATCAAACGTCCCACTAGTGGTTAAGCCCGTTCCTAAGATCGCAGATGGAAGTCACAGGGTGTCTCGTTTTGCACCTCCTATATGCAATGCTGAGATACCAAAACGCTTTCAAACCCTCAACATGAAGCTGTACGATGGTACAACCGATCCGGAGGAGCATGTGGCACAATACCGAGAAAGAATGGAGATCAACCCCATTCTAGAAAGGTTAAAGGAAGCCTGTCTTTGTAAGGGCTTCGGATCCACACTCACTGGATCAGCACTGAAATGGTTGCTAAGTCTTCCTCCCTACTCAATTACTTCATTTTCTCATTTGGTTAATTTGTTCAATAATCAGTTTTCATGTAGTAGAACCTTTGAACGATTAACTAGTGATTTATATAGGATAACACAGGGTCGTGATGAACCATTAAGAGATTACATTACTAAGTTTAGTCGAGAATCCTTAGAAATTCCTAATTTGGACATTGCCACTGCTATAGAGGCATTCAAAATGGGCTTGCTTAAAGACTCCTCATTCTATGATGACCTTGTTATGACACCTTGCAGGAATTTAGATGAAGTAAGGAACAGGGCATTGAGGATTATTCGTTTAGCAGACGACAAAAGGGTCCAGGAGAGACTCTCAGGATCCTCAAAACAGGAAAAGCATGGATCATTCTTTAAGAATAATCGATCTAAGTCATACTCTAAACATGACAATAACAATGTGAATGCAGTTGAACAAGACAAAGACGATGAGGATTATCCTCCAATATCTGAATATTGTTTTTCTGTGGATAATCATGAACTAATACTTGCTATGTAGAATTTAGGTGACAAGGCTAGATGTCCAAGGAAAACTGACAAGCCCGGAGCTACTAAAGATAAATCTAAGTGGTGTGCTTTTCATGAGGATTTCGGTCATCTCACTGACGTGTGCATAGCGTTGAGGAAGGAAATATGCTATCTTTTGAGCAAGGGATACCTGAAGGAGTTGCTCGGAAGGAAAAAATCAAGGATCCAAGATCCTGAAAAATTCCTGAAAGGGCTCCTCCTCCACCAGCAGACGCTCAAATCATAAACTTCATTTTCGTTGGTTCTGATATATGTGGAACTTCGTTTTCAGCGGCTAAAAGGCATGCTAAGGAGACGAAGATGGAGAATGGGGAGAGACCAGTTCGAACATCTACCCTAACACAGCAAAAAGTGATATCTTTTGATGTGGAGGATCGCGTAGACATTCAGGATCCTCATCATGATGGTCTTGTCATTTGTTTATTTCTAATCGTCTTGTTCGCAGTATCCTTATCAATGGAGGGAGCTCAGTGAACATAATCCAGTTGGATGTCCTAAAAAAGATGAACATCCCTGAATCTGAGATCATACCAAGATCATCGGTGCTCGTGGGATTCAGCGGGGAAACCAAGAATACATTGGGGGACATCAAGCTTCCAATTTACATAGAGGGAGTGAATTCTATCCAAAAATTTTGTGTAATAGATAGCTTATCTTGCTGTAATGTTATCCTTGGCAAGCCATGGATACATGACATGAAGGCGGTCCCATCAACATACCACCAATGTGTCAAGCTTCCAAGTCCATGGGGAATAGTCAAGATAGAAAGTGATCAGGGGGCAAAGAATTGCTACACTTCCTCGATGAAACCTGCTTCCAAGTCTAGGGAAGCATAACAATTAAAGCATCCTCCAAAAGACGTCATGGAGGCAAGAGAACAGGACGTCAGGGAAATACTCTTAGATCCTGAGGATCCTGAATCCAAGGTGTATATAGGGTCCGGGATCCAGGAGAACATAGAGCATGATCTAGTCTCCTTCCCGAAACATAGAAAATCTACCTTCGCTTGGAAGCACAAAGATATGACAGGTATTTCAAAGGATATCATTACTCATAAGCTTGGTATTGACAGGTCTTTTAGGTCAATTCACCAAAAAAGGAGAAAGTTTGCTCCTGAAAGAAATGCAATCATCCAAGAGGAGGTAGATAAGTTACTAAGGGTAGGTATGATTAGAAAAGTCAAGTATCCAAGATGGTTAGCCAATGTGGTTGTTGTTCAAAAGAAAAATGGAAAGTGGAGGGTATGTGTCGATTTTACTAACTTGAACAAGGCATGTCCCAAGCATCCTTTCCCTTTACCCCACATTGACTCCATGGTGGATGCTACGGCGGGTCATGAGTTATTAACTTTTATGGATGCTTCATCTGGATTTCAGCAAATTCAGATGGAACCATCTGATCAAGAGGATACAACATTCATGACACCCACCGGCATATATTGCTATATTGCTATGCCCTTTGGTTTAAGAAATGCAGGTGTTACATACCAAAGGCTGGTGAATATGATGTTCAAAGAACAACTTAGACACACGATGGAGATATACATAGATGCTATGGTGGTCAAGTCTAAAAGAGCTTAGGATCACCTTAAGGATCTCGAAGAAGTATTCAATATCCTTGACCAATACAATATGAAATTGAATCCTTCCAAATGCCATTTCGGAGTCAAAGCTGGAAAGTTCTTAGGATACATGGTGACCAAGAGAGGGATCGAAGCAAGTCCGGAGCTATTAAAGGCTATAATCAACATCAAGTCTCCTGCCAACGCTAAGGATGTGTAAAGATTGACAGGAAGAATCGCCGTCCTGAACAGATTCATCTCAAAATCCTCATAAAGATGCAAGGATTTCTATGATATTCTAAGGAAGAATAAGAAGTTCGAGTGGACGGAGAAACATGAAGCTGCTCTACAGGCTCTCAAGGATTACCTATCCTTAGCACCGGCTTTAATGAAACCTGAAAATGGGGAACCATTATCCTTGTACCTAGTTGTTTCAGGTAAAGCAGTAAGTACGGTCCTTGTTAAGGATCATGAAGGCCAACAACATCCGGTATATTATGTAAGTAAAAGTTTACTTGATGCTGAGGCCAGGTATTCTCATTTAGAAAAACTTATTCTTGCTCTAAGCATGGCTTCTACTAAATTAAGATATTATTTTGAAACTCATACTATTGTTGTTAAAACCAGAGATGTCGGGAAGAATGGCAAAATGGACTGTTAAACTTAGTGCATATGACATTAAGTATGAGCCTAGAACTACTATTAAATCCCAAGCTTTGGTTGACTTTGTGGCTGATTTTAGTAGTAATCTACAAAAAGAAGCTGAATTGGAGGTACAACAACTTGAGGAGACCAAGGATCCTTGGACACTCTTCACAGATGGAGCCTCGAATGTCAAAGGAACTGGACTAGGCCTACTACTAAAATCGCCACAGGGGGACATTATACCCCAATCAATAGCATGTAAATTCCAAACCACTAATAATGAGGCAGAGTACGAGGCCTTGATTGCAGGTTTGTAATTAGCTAAGCACATGAGGATCAGGTATCTTCAAGTATTTGTAGACACTAATCATTATAACGGATCCTATGTTGTTAAAGGTGAAAAGCTAATTAAATATTTGGAGATTGTCAAGAAATTGGCGGATTCTTTTGCTTTTTTCAGTCTAACACAGGTACCCAGGGAAGAAAATGCAGAAGCAGATGCCTTGGCTAATCTAGGATCCTCATTGAAGATGCCTAATGATGTGAAGATACTCATTATCCATGTTCTAACTCCTGCAATCGAGGAGAGTGAGACAATAGAAATAGTGGACGATGTTGCAATCGTACCTAGGGATGATGCACAATCAACTCCAGGATCATGGATCCTTCCAATCCTGAATTATATCCAAAATGGGGAAGTTCCCAGTAGGGAAAATCCTAGAGCCTTCAAGATAAAGGTATCCCAATTCACTATCATTAATAACATGTTATATACGAGATCTCTTGCAGGACCCTATCTACGATGCATTGAGGATCCTGAGATCCAGGAAGTCTTGATGGATTTTCATGAACGAGATTGTGGAAATCATACTAGGGGCAGAGCACTATTTTCAAGGATCCTCAGAACAGGATATTATTGGCCTACAATGAAGAAGGATGTTGTGGAGTATGCAAGGAAATGTGATGCTTGCCAAAGACACAGTAATATTCTTCATCAACCAGCAGAACCTCTGCATCCTATATCCTCTTCTTGGCCATTCATGAGATGGGGAATGGATATAGTAGGCAAGCTTCCCAAGGTACCAGGAGGAAAATTGTTCATGCTAGCTATGACCGACTATTTCTCCAAGTGGATAGAAGCTGAAGCCTTTGCTCAAGTCAGGGAAAAGGAAGTTATATCCTTTACTAAAAGAAATATCATTACTAGATTTGGTATTCCTTCAGAGATAGTTTTTGACAATGGATCCCAGTTTAGTGGGAATCGAACTACCAAATTTTGTGACAGCTGGGGGATTAGGATGATTACATCAACACCAGTCCACCCACAAGCTAATGGCCAGACAGAATCATCCAACAAGATCATCATCAACAACTTGAAGAATAAGCTTGGATCAAAGAAAGGAAAGTGGGCTAAAGAACTACCATATGTCTTATGGGCAGATAGAACAACTCCCAAGAATTCTATGGGTCAAACTCCCTTCTCCTTAGTCTTTGGAGCTGAAGCAGTGATCCCTACAGAAATAGTAGTACCAACAGCTAGAACAAGCATCCGTGACCCTAAAGCGAATGTCGAGACTCTGATTCAAGACTTGGATACTGTGGAAGAGCTTAGAGATATGGCAAGAATTAGGTTGGCTAGCTATCAACAAAGGATGGCTGGAGCTTACAACAAGAATGTCAGGGTCAGAAGATTTCAAGTAGGTGACTTGGTATTGAGGAAAGCATTCCAAAATACCACGAACCCTGCTGATGGCAAGTTACCACCAAAATGGGAAGGCCCCTATCTAATTGAAGCTGAGGCAGGAAAGGGGGCATATCCCGTTAACTATGGATGGTGACCTTCTGCCAAGAGCCTGGAATGTTATCCACCTAAAAAAGTATTTTATGTAAAGGATCAGGGATCCTTAATTATCCTAGTGATCAATTTAGATTGAAGGATCCTCAAAGGATATTAGATTCTTGACTCGGAAACGTTTTACTAATGCTTTCATTCTTATTGTACTTCTTATTATTTATTATAAAGTAAGGATGTTGAATTTTCAACATTCAACCTTATCAAGTTTTAAGTTTTGCAGAAGTTATTACAAAGGATCAAGAGGTTGGCCACCTCTCCAAGATTTTGGGCATGTCCCTAGTTTAAGGTATCCATACCTTCTAAGGTTTAAAGGTTTTCACCTTTCACACGAACTGGGTTCTAACACCCTCGCCAGTTGCGCACATTATCCAAGTATAGTTCGAGGCAATGGGACCAGTACCCGCTTTAGGGGCTGACAATTTCATTGTTGTTGGCTATACGCAGGATCCTAAGTATAATGGTAGACGTACCATACATCCGTTCCTAAGGTTTCTAACGTATTCACGTTAGCTAAGGTTTCAACATTTTCATGTCGCTCACGATTGGATAGATGCCAGTTTGGGCATACTCCAGTTTACACCAGTTATTTGGGCTTGTCCCCAGCTATTTGGGCTTGTCCCTGGTTATTTGGGCTTGTCCCCAGCTATTTGGGCTTGTCCCCAGTAACTAATGATTCTTTCATTTGATGTTTGGCTAAGTCCCAAGTTAAATACTGCTACAGGTTTACGAAGTTTAACAGCTAAGGATCCTGAATCCTAAAGTCCTATTGATTGTTATGCTTTGGTTGACACAACTGTCAGTGTTAAGAATATAGAATCCTAACTTGGATTCATTGGTACGATCCTTCATTTGCCTTTGTTTTATTTCTGGCTTATTTATGTTACCCTAATCATTTGACAACAGGATATGTGATCCTTGATCATATGATGTCTATCTTTAAAGACTATATTTTGACAAACTCCTTTCGATTTCTTAGCTAAATATTATGGAATTATTGACGTATACAATCATAAATATATTCAAACTGAAGAGAAGTAACAACAAAGATATTCAAAAGCTTAAAGTTTTATTTATTTATAAAAACCCTTTTTTTAAAGGTTGTCAAAATTGCTAACCCAAGCTTCTACCAGCAAAGCGTGGCCCGTCCACTTGGGTTGGCAAAGGGTGTCCGTACTAACGAGTCAATAAGTGTAGGAAAGTAAAGGCGGGGGGCATCAAGGGCTTCATCCTCCACAAACAGAAGGACCCATCCACCTTTGCTACCACCTATTGTTAAAAAAGGATCAGTGATCCTTAACCCTAAAACTATTGTTTAGTTACAGACCAAATTGTTCACCATAAAAACTCCACCATTAAAAACTAACAATCCTAAAGAATGGGCTCCTGCCACGTCTAGAATTATCCATCATCGCCTATTCTTGCAACCTACTCCACGACTGCTTCACACCATCACCTCCTTCTCCCTTGCCACCAACCGCTGCCTCTGCCAGATCCATCACGCTGCTTGGCTCCGCCTCCGGGATGGGTGCCTGCTCAGGATTTTCTTCGTCACCCAGCTCTATAACCTCTGCTTCCAAGCAGCCACAACCCACTCAGCCCTGTCAAAAGAAGGATTCATGGCCTCTTCAACCATTTTTATCCTATCTTTGAGGATAGACCTAACGGCAGAAACCTTCGCCTCGTTAGCAGCCTCCAATCTCTCTTCGTTAGCCCGGATCTGATCCACCAAGATCTCCTTCTCCAAGCACTTGACCTCCTTTTCCAAGTTGGAGATCCTTTTGTCCTTGGCAGCAGCAATGGTGCAGAGCTCGTCAATGTGCTCTTCAGCTTCAGCTAGGAGTTTTCCTTGGAGGGCTTCGAGTTGGGCTATTTTCTACATAAGTTAAAATTTTCAGGTGATCCTCAGGGTTCAAGTGCAATTCAAGAATAAGTGATCCTTACCTCAGCAATGAAGTCAGAGATTTGCTGCTTGATCTGGGAGGTGTCCTCGGTGGACTCGCTCGGTTACTTCCTTTTGCTCCCGGATTTGGCTCTGGAAGGCATGGCCCTTGTTCCTGGCTTACTTTGGCCTGAGGCCAGTTCAGCCTTTGATGGAGCGGGGGGAGATGATACTTTGAAGTTCCCCGAGATCAAACTTGGTGGCAGATTTGGATGTAGACTTGGCAGCACCTGTGCAGATAAAACTCAGATAAGTATTTATAAGCTATCTATTTTGTTGAATGTTTTCATATACTTTTATACAAATACTTACTTGACATCGTGACAGAGGTAGAGGTATCTTCTTCTAAATCCTTGATCTTGGGGTAAAAGGTCCTCACAGATGAATCAAGTACCCAAAAGGCCCATCCTTATTGGCGTGGCATGTAAATCTCTCAAGGCAGCGTAGCTGGTCATTGCATGCACAAGAAACAGGATCAGTTATCCTCAGTATAACAAAAAAGTAACATATCCCGAATCCTACCCTCCAAGTTCCACTTTTTGGGAAGATACTCCCCCTGAGGAATGGAGTCTCTTCTCACAAAGAAGAACTGGTTTTTCCAGTTGGTGTCATTCTTGGTGATTTTGAGCAGTGGGGGGTGAATTTTGGATTTGGATTTGAAAGATATCGATAAGACCCATGAGTCACAAGACTGTACAGGTTGGGGAGTTCAGTGATACCAAAGCTTAGACCCTCATTCTTGATCAACTATTCCAGAATATACAATACCCTCCACAGCATAGGTATGGCCTGGTTGTAGCACATGCCGGTATGGGAGAAAAAGGTTTGAGTAAACACTAGGAAAGGATATGTAGCCGATCAAGAATGGAGCGGCAGGAAAAGAGATCCAGAAGCCTGATTCGCAATCAGTTCTCAGTGATGAATCAAAGGGTCTGAAAACTGCTTCCTCCGGGAAACAGGGGCGTATCTGATCAATTTCAGGATCGGTAAATTGGCAAAGCTTCTCCGAAGGATTTTTCAGAAGTTTTGGCTCTTGGGAGTGTGATCTTGTGGTTGATGTTTGAAAGGAGAGGATCGGGTTACTATTTTTCCCATGGATCAAAATAATGGAAAAACAGAGGATTGAATAAAGAGAGAAATAGGATACATGTTTGATGCTCTGGATATGCGTATAAAAAGGCAGAGATCAGGCTTAAATAAGAGATTTGATCTCTATCCATATGCTATAAATAATGATGTTTGTTGCAGGTTATCAAATCAAGCGACGTCATACTGTGCAACGGATATATGCAAGTGGCAACGGCTAGTTTCTTTATAACGCAAACATGACTAATCGTTAGGGAATTTAATCAGTCATGTTTGGGGGCAATTGTTAGGGGTAGAATTTTAATGTTTATGGATCATATATCCTTCTATATGTCTGGATCATGGATCCTCAAGACACGGTGCAGGAAGGCTAAGGATCATTGATCCTCATTATTGTTCTAATTAGCTAACAATTATTTCCAATGTATTATGGCATGGTTTTGCAAGAGCTTTTCGAAGATGACCTACCGACCGAGAATCAAGGGGAATATGCCATTATTCCAGCACGTGCCAGGAGTTCGTGACCGTTGTTGGTGAACGTGGGATACTGTCGTGATTTTTGTATAGTTAGTTAAGGATAGTGTTTTTAGCTAAATAAAAGGGATATTGAGCTTGAATAAGATAGAGATTCGAACACACACATCTGCGACCTACACTGCTCTTTGATACGCACACTAGCAACATTGAAAAAAGCTCAATATTTCCGAAGTTGTAATTGTTTTTGCTTAATACAAATTGGTGATCGGTATTTGCCATCACCCGAGGTTTTTTATGCCGGAGATCAACTCTTGATCAAGGGTTTTTTCCTCGTACAAATCATTGTATTCATTGGCATTTACTTCTGATTTTTTGTTCACACATTTGTTCATAATTCTAGCACTCAACCTCACAAATCAGATTTGGTTACATTATCCTTAGTGTGATTTTTGACCAAAACAGAAACTACGGCGAAATTTTCTAAAAATCTAATCGCGATTAAAGTATGATTAACGAGGTGATTAACGGGACGAAACGAGATTAGTGACCTTAATCATCATTAAGGAAGTCTTAATGAAAAGGGTTATGCCCTAATCTTCCAAGGATTTAATAAATACTCATATATATTTTTACAAGTTAAATATGAGCATTATTTATTATATATATTTAGGGATAAAAATGTATGTGTATACTTCATCACCATCATATGTGTATGTGTATAAATACATGTATATTGTGTGTATGTACTAGAGTTAGGATCCTACTAACTAAATACAAAGAACACACCACGTATGAAATATCTATGAATGAGCTAGAGTATAAAAATAGTCATGAACCTTCATGCATATCCTTATCGAAAGATAATACAAAAAGAAATACACATATGAAACACTCGTACATGGATCCTTTAAACGAGATGCAGACAATGGACAATCGGACATCGGGCAAACCATACGAATAATATTTATTGAAAAAATAATATATATCCATAACCGACGCGAAATATCAAATAAACGCGCTAATGAAATAAATGTGTCGCCATCGGCAACGATCGCCCTAGCGTCACGACACAGGGCGTGCATGTATCATGGACAACATTTGGTCACTTTCGACATGAAAATATATATATTCGGTTACTACGACGAAACACTAAAAATAATTTTTAGACTCAAAAATATATATTTTCAAAACAATGAAATTCCAGAACGTGTAACGTGAAAATTCACTAAGTGTAACATATGGATTTTAAGGAATTGAACAAGTATACAAATACGTATGGAATACGTACAAAAATACACTTGGTGGAGTTGCAAGAATACAAGGAATGTACATGTACATGAATACGTATAAATACGACATACCAATAATAAAATATAAAAATACAAGTATATATACGGTATACATATACGTATAAAATACGCAAGTACATGGTGATGTACTCAAATACACTTGTTGAAGTGTACTCTCACAAAGATACGGTACATGTACATCAATGTATATACGATGTTAAAAATAAATATTTTTAACACTAATATCTATAAAAGGTATACATACATATTTGTGAAACAAATATACATTCTCAAATCGAACATATTATTACAAGTGAACGAGGTTCACTAAACTTAAAAATATATATTTGAAGAATATATATCAAACATAACGAACGTAAGCCGTGCATGGCACGGAGACTCTCATGGGCTAGGCCCA
Organism: Scalesia atractyloides; assembly: GCA_947069175.1. NCBI lineage: Eukaryota > Viridiplantae > Streptophyta > Magnoliopsida > Asterales > Asteraceae > Scalesia > Scalesia atractyloides. The sequence goes on along the minus strand of CAMTDV010000017.1, from coordinate 46,872,092 downwards.
CCCATACCGTGTGGATCACGGAGACTCAAATGGGCTAGGCCTATTCTCATTTGTGAGAGGCACAAAGACTCTCTTGGGCTAGGCCCACTTATACTCGTGCGAGGCATGAAGACTCACGAAGGCGAGGCCCGTTCGTACACATTATGAGCACAACATATATATATATATAATATATATATATACTAAAATGAACATACGAAAAAATGCTAATATATTTAAAATACACAAGGGTTCCAAATACATAACGAATACAAATACAATAACGTTCAAGATGAGCAACGTGTACACAAATTAACAAAAACCCAAGTGTCTATTGAATTAGAGCACTTGTAGGTTGTTACGCGCTCTTGGATACCCGATTTGCTAGCACATATTACGGATGCAAACTTGTGAGTTCATGTCCCCCTTTTCTCTTAAATGTTTTCAGTTTTACAACTCTCGGGGGGAATTACATGTTTTCGATTGTATGGTTTAGCTATGGAATGAAATATCGAGATCATGTGCGAATATAGTCTCTCTTAAGCGCGATTAAGCTTGTATAAGACCAAGGAACAAGCGGGGTAGATCTATCGGGTGTAGCGAGCCCCACTCATGGGTCCTTGTGTGGCCGCATGTAGTGCTTTTGTTGTCCCAACCGGGTGGACCGGAATGAAATCGTCTAGGGTTGATTGCTTCCTATGTCGTCACACATATTAATGTCCTTGCAAAAACTTAATGATCATAAGTTCATTGACGCTTTACATACCACATTGTTATATACGAACTCTCAAATGTTTTTAAGATCATTTGTTATGAACTCAATACGCATGAACTCGCCAACTTTTGTTGATGGTTTTAAACTTAATGTATTTCAGGCAACTAAGTGGATCTTTGCTCGGTTGATTACATGAATTCAAGGTTATCAAGAACACGATGTCATCCTATTTTGAAGGGTTTGGTCCATATATTCCGTCTTCGAACGAGATATAGGATGCAAAGCCTATGTGTTTTAAAAACTACATTTTTAACAAGTCTTTTATAAAAATATTATAACTTGTCTTCTTGGTTAAATACTTATGACATGTAACTTTGAAATGATAGCAATAGATGAACATGGTGCATGTTTTATTTCATGTAGTTGTTTACTTATATCGTATGCGATGAAAACTAATCAAGTACGCCGCGCGATGCCGCCTATGAATGGGTGTGACAGGTTGGTATCAGAGCTTCCATTGTAGTGAACTAGGATTCTTTCTCGAGTCTAGTCTACAATCACTAGGATCATGTAACACCCCAAATCGCGTAAAACAACACGTGGCGGAAACACTTGGGGAGTCACGTTACAAATTGTTACACAACACGTGGTACTTAAAGTTTTGTTTTATTGAATTATCGAATTACATTGTTTTGGAATAACGAAGATTAAATACAATCATATTGTCTTTTGAATTTTAATGTCACTAAGGCCCGAGTTCGTCCTATGAATAGCATGCAGCAACAATCATCACATAGATAACCTGAAACATATGTGAAAATAAAGTCAGCAAAGAAATGCCGGCGAGTACATAGGATTGTGTATTGATGCTTCATGGCTTTGATTATGTAAGAAAAGTTTAAAATAGTACAAAAGTCGCCATGAACCATAAAAAGTGTCTTTTATAAAAATCATATGAAAATAAATATGATATAAAAGAAATAACGCATGGTTAAATAGATAATCAAAAGTTAGTTTTGTCTCGTATAAAAGAAAATGTCATGTTTTGTATGAGATATGTCATGTCTTGTATTTTGTTTAAAATGATTTAGATAGAGCCACAATATGTAAGATAATAAAAGCACTTATATATAGGAAGTACCATTGGCGTATCCACCATGCTTTTATCATATTACACACGTCACGCTATTTAAGTCATTCACCATAAACCAATGTCGAGTAATTCATGTAAACTAATGTCGAGTAAACAAATGTCATGTAAACCAATGTCGAGTAAACCAATGTCTCGTATAGTCAAAATGTCTTGTATAAGACAACATCTTTGAATGAACAAAGGTTTTCTTCAAATCAAAGTTATGTTTTATAAACCGTTGCTTTTTATTGTTAAAACATATCTTATGGTTTGTTGGCGAATACATTCAAACCTTGTTAATTGTCGGATAAACATTTATAAGGACAAAGGTTTACCAATGTTCATCGGATTCTGTCATTCCCCAATGGATACTTCCAAAACTAGGAAGCGGGAATGAGGTGTCAAACCTATGGTACCATTACATAGTACCGGTTGGTCATAAATGTTAATGAATGTATCATTGTGGAGTTCAAGCACCAATATGTCAATAACAATGCAAACATGTATGAAAATGTTTTGAAACCATGTACTAGTATGCTCAGTCAACATCATAGCAAGAAATGTCTTTGAAAATCAAGGTACTAAATATGCTAAGACAACATATGAAGCAAATGCAATTGAAATCATGTACTATATGTACTATGTAATCAAAGCATGTATTGTGTCATGAAAACACGAAAGTAGATATAGGCACATATGTTTCACCCCAAAACATTTGAAAATGTAAAAGAGGGGACTATTTACTCACTTGGGATTGCAAAAGTATCCTTGTTCAAGAAGATAAACCATAGTTCAAGAGTCTCAAGAGTCACGCGTGTCCTAATATCGGATAGTTATGTAAGCATCGAAACTTGAAATCGGAGGATTTGGATAGAATGATACCTTATAAACCAAATGAGTATTGGAACTCATATGACATGGTTTAATAAGTTAACATTCTAAGTTGGAAAGATTTTTAAGTGCTTTTGACCCGTTAAGGTAGTTTAAGCCACTTTAACGCGTTATTTGCGTAACACGCATTCGGATGGTTAGATATGTGTTATGATAAGTCTTTAATGCTTAAAAACGTTTGTAAATGTTATTTGATCATAATACATGTCAAAATTTATGTCACATATGCTTATAGTTGATTTGTTTGTGAAAAGGGCATTTTGGTCATTCTTGAAGATCACAACCACTAGTTATCATAACACTAACCAAAAGACATGACCATAAGGTATAACCTCAGAGGGTTATTCCCTTTATAATTATGGTCATAAATATGTATTTGGTTGGGTCCAAAGATCAACCAAACGGGTCAGATTTGAAAGTCAAAGCGGTGGTCAAAACCACAAGACCTATGAGTCTATACAAGCACTAAAACAAAAGTGACGAATTAGACATGTTTTGACCTGTCTAAATAGGTTTATAAAAGAGTTTTGGCATCAAAACAAACTATTTTGACACCCGAATTTAGATCCGTCATAAAACGTGCATTTGTCGCATTTTTTACCAAACTTTGACTTGTCAAAATGACTAGAAATGATAGGAATTAGTAGGTATGTGTAACACCCAAAATCGCATAAAACAACAAACCGCGGCGGAAACACTTGGGGAGTCACGTTAACAGATTGTTTCACAACACTTGGTATTTGAAGTTTCGCTTTAGTAAAATTGTAAACATGGATTATATTGTCATATTGTCTTAAATTGTTTTAAAAACAAACATCCAAACAAACAAAACATGCATAGTTATTGTCTTTCATATTTTTAGGCACGAAGGTCCGTCCGAATCCTAAGTGAGCACGCATCGTCATCAAACTTGATTTCCTGAAACATATGTGAAAACGAGTCAGCAAAAATATACCGGCGAGTACATAGGTTTTGTGAGTGTGTCAAGTGAATGGATTTGTATATATTGCAACATATAAATTCGACTACTAGAGTCGTAAATGAAAACCTTGTTTTAAAAGCATTTGTTATTGCATTAATTAATCGTCTAAAAACAATTGCGTAGCCATGAGCCTTGACTCGAAAACATTTGTTTTGTAAATCCAAGTTGTAAATTGTTGTGAAATAACTCGTATGGTTTGTATCTTTAATCGAAAATCGTTGTGTGTCTTTGTTTGAAAAACATTTGCTCAAGTGATGCAAATAACGATACTTATGTAATGTGATAAAAGCACTTATATATAGGAAGTACCAGCAGCGTATCCACTATGCTTTTATTACATTACACCCGTTCCTTTATCTAAATCACTTATCGTAAACCATTTATCATAAATCAATTGTTCATTGTTCCTTGTTATAAACCATTGTTCATTCGTTCATCGTTCATCGTTCATCGTTCCTTGTTATAAACCATTTGTTCATCGTTCCTTGTTTTAATTGTGAAAACTTTTGGTCGTTTCGTGAATACATTCAAACCTTTGTTGACTTGTTCGAGACCACCCACGGTGTCCCTTAATCGTATAACATACCACCAAAGGGTATGTTATAAATACAGTTTCAGTCGCTTCCCAAATTTCCCCACAAACCCCGGGAATTTTGGTAACGGGATTATCAGTCCTAGGCGCCTTAACTTACTACTAGTCGGCTTGGCCATTGTTAATGAATGTCATTCTTGTTATAAATACATCGCACCAACAAGTTCGTCCACATTATTGAAATCGCTGTGTTTAATATAAACCATAGTATTTGCATTTGAAAACTAGAAAACATTTAGCACATATGAATCACCCCAAAACAATTGTAAAACATAAAATAGGGGAACTATGTACTCACTTGAGATTGCAAAGTAAATCGTGGATCAATAAGAAAACCGAAGCTCAAAGATCCGAGAAATCACGCGTGTCCTAAAAATGAATAATAATGTAAACATCGATACTTGAAATCGGAGGATTCGGATAGAATGAGACTTTATAAATCAAATGAGTGTTGGAACTCATAAGAAATATTTTAATAAAGTCTACATTCTGATTTGGAAATATTTTTATGTGCTTTTGACCCGTTTTGACCCGTTAAGGTAGTTTAAGCCACTTTAACGCGTCATTTGCGTAACTACGCATTCGGATGGTTAGATACGTGTCATAATAAGTTTTAAATGCTTAAACATATTAAAACTGTTATTTGATCAGATTATATGTCAAAATTTGGGTTACCTGTGTTTTTAATTGATTTTCTTGCGAAAAGGGCATTTTGGTCATATTTAAGGAATATTACCATTGTTTAACATAACACTATCCGAAAGACATGACCATAAGGTATAACCTCAGAGGGTTATTCCTTTTATAATTAGGGTCATAATTATGTATTTGGTCGGGTCCGAAGATCCACCAAACGAGTCAGATTCGAAAGTCAAAGCGGTGGTCAAACCGTTCAACTTTCGACTCTAAACAAGCACAAAAATAAGAGTGACGATTGAGACATGTTTTGACATGTCTAAATAAGTTTATAAAAGAGTTTCGGCATAAAAACAAACTGTTTTGACACCCGAATTTGATCCTTTGCAAAATGCGCAAAAATCGCATTTTGACCGAAACTTTGACTTGCCATGGAGACTTGAAATGATAGAAATCAGTAGGTATGATCAATAGGAATCATAACCATATTGATTACCATCATAATACATGGTTCAATTGGATTTCAAATTGATCAATTCATGATCAATTCTGGAAGTCAAACAAAAGTCAAACTTTGTGACTTTTAATCCAATTAAACTACAAGAATTGAATCAAAACATGATTGAAACACTTACAACAACAAAAGAATGATCAAAGACTAGAGAAATAGCTCCAAGATGGTTGCAAATTTGGATTTGTAGCAGATGGATCAAGAATATGGTTGCAAAAGTTTAAAAATTGAAGAACACCTTGCTTTTTATAGTTGCATTGGATGAATTTGATCATGACAAGTGTTAGGAGAGGCTCTAGGATGATAACAAGTGTTGGGGATGTGTTAGAAGCAGGTTAAGGGTGGCAAAATTTGAGCTAGGTGTCAAAAATGGCGAATTGGTGGCAAGAAAATGAGCTGGGAGGCTACCAGCAACTTGCTGTCAAAACAGGGGCCTCGCCGTACGCCACGCCCCGTCGCGCTACGCCACGCCCCTCTGACTGAAGTTTTTAAAAATTGCAAACAGGTCCCTGCATAGGTTTTTGATGGTTTTTTGATGTTTTTAACATCCGTTAACCCAATATTTAGGCTCTATAAAGACGTTAAAGCATAGGGAACTTAAAATATGTTGGAAAATGTTCCAGAGGTCAGTTTGTTTGGTCGTACGGTCGTGGTTTTCGGTTAATTACGACGAAAATCGTAACGAACGCGTGTATGACCGTAATTGCGTAACGAACGGATTTTTCGCATTCCAATCACTAACATATAATATATTGATGATTAGAAAAATTTTTGAATGTCTGTACGTGTTTCAGATAGCGATATAGGCAAAAAGGCATAGTTTCACGAAATTTTCAAAATAGCCCCTGAAGTTACAAAAGTGTGAATTTGCCATACCGAAGCCCTCAAAGCTTATTTCTAAGCTATGTAAAGTATATTTATGGTATTTTAGGCTTGTTTTCTTGTTCCAGAGCGTACGTCGCTGTGAGAATCGGCAGACTTTCGCAGTTTGTCGTAATTAGTCCTTGTGATCGAACAAACTTGTTTTTGACATACCAAACCCTCCAAAACTTATTTCTAAGTTATGCGAAGGTTATTTAAGGTATGTTTACCGGTTCACCGGTTTTGCTCAAAGAAGCGATTTAAGAGTTCGAAATTGTGCAAGAATCAAATGTGTGTAAATAATCAAAATAAATAAACATAATTCACATATACAAAATAAGATTTCATTCATTGATAACTTGTTTATCATTGTTACATGTTTGGATTGCCACATATATCACAGTATGATCAATAGATATCATAATCACCTTGATTACCATCATATTGCAAGGTTCAATTGGACTTTAAATTGATTAATTCATGATCAATCCTGGAAGTCAAATAAAAGTCAAACATTATGAGTTTTAATCCAATTAAACTACAGGAATTGAACAAGGCATGATAGAGAATACTTATAAACACCAAAGATTGATCAAGAACACCAGAGAAAACTCCAAGATGGTTGCCAAATTCGGATTGAAGCAGAATGGGACAAAAGAGATGGTTGCAAAAGTTCAAAATTCAAAAACACCTTGGTATTTATAGAATTCTTGATGTTGTAGGTGCTTAACAAGTGTCCCATGACTCACCCACAAGTTAGATTAGTGTCCCATATGTGTCAAATGCAGAAACAAGGGTGGCAAAGTCGTTTGATGAGTCAAAGAACGAATTAACAAGAAGATGCCACCTCTTTGCAACAATTCTGATGAGCTGGGGACCCCATACGGACCATATGGGGTTTTGCCTCACGGTCCGTAAGGCCCTTGCAGGGGCTGAAGTATCAAATTTGGTAGAAATGGCCCCTGAACTTGAATTGGACGCGTTTTGGCACTTTTAACACCCGTTAACCGCATTTTCAAGCTTTATAAGGACAATGAAGTATAGGGAACTTGAAATGTGCTCAAAAATGTTTTGGATATCGGTTCTTTTGGTCGTACGGTTGCGGTGGTTAATTACGACGAAAATCGTAACGAACGCGTGCATGACCGTAAGAGCATAAAGAATGGTATTTTTGCATTCCAATCAATAAAATATGATATTTCAATGATTACAAAAATTTTTGGATGTCCGTACATGTCCCGGATAGCGATATACGCGAAAAGGCATAGTTTCACAGAATTTGCAAAATAGCCCCTGAAGTTACAAAAGCGTGATTTTGCCATACCGAAGCCCTCGAAACTTATTTCTAAGCTATGTTAAGGGTATTTAGGGTATGTTTAGCTTATGACCTTGTTCCAGAATGTGTGCATCGCCACGAGAATCAGCAGATCCCTGCGATCGAATAGGCTTGATTTTGACATACCAAACCCTTCAAAACTTAATTCTAAGTTATGTAAAGGTTATTTAAGGTATGTTAAGCTTGTTTCATTGTTCCGGAGTGTCTGTCGCGTTAAACTAATTACATTTATGTAACAGTTTGCGATTTCACTTCCAGAAGTTGTTCGAGAGTTTGTTGTCGTGCAATAATGTGCAATTGTTATGGATAAGTTCCATAATTCAATGAATAAAACACAAGGTTTTATTGCTTATGAAATTGTTTGAGATATGACAATGATAACTGGAGGCACAGTTGTCACAGTCTCCCCTACTTTAGGAATTCCGTCCTGAAATTTATTCGTAGGAATTCGTTTGCATAAGTTGTGTCAAGCAATCGTTTTGCGCGGAATCTAGGGTTTCATCTACTCACATAGAATAACCCATCAAGGATCTCCACATAAGGCATAACTTTATCATTCCCTAGTGGATACTTCCTCAGATAATGTAGGAAGTAGGAAGGGCCTATTATACCTGTGATGCTCATCTCCTAATAGATACTTCCTTGATTAATGCAGAAAGTTGAGATGAGGGATTTGATATATGGTAGAACCAAATCGACCAATAGTACTGTGAGTATCGTTTCAAAAAATCCGACTATTGAGATAGAAGGTTCTATAAGGATTTAGCTTGTGTTTCATTTCTTCGTGGATGCTTCTTTGAAAGGGGAAATGAATGGATAATTCATTTTCTAATGGATTCTTCATTAGAAGTGGAAATGAAGGATTGCGAATGGATAATTCATTTCCTGATGAATATTTCTTTAGAAGCGAAAATGAATGGATAATTCATTTTCCAATGGATTCTTCGCCAGAAATGGAAATGAAGGATTGCGAATGGATAATTCATTTCCTGATGGATATTTCTTCAGAAGCGAAAATGAATGGATAATTCATTTTCCAATGGATTCTTTGTCAGAAATGGAAATAAAGGATTACGAATGGATAATTCATTTCCTGATGGATATTTCTTCAGAAGCGAAAATGAATGGATAATTCATTTTCCAATGGATTCTTCGTCAGAAATAGAAATGAAGGATTACGAATGGAAGATTCATTTCCTGGTGGATATCTCTTCAGAAGCGAAAATGAATGGATAATTCATTTTCCAATGGATACTTTGTCAGAAGTGGAAATGAAGGATTGTTGTATAGATTATTTATTTCCCGATGGATTTTCTTCAGAAGCGAAAATGAATGGATAATTCATTTTCCAATGGATACTTCGTCAGAAGTGGAAATGAAGGATTGTTGAATAGATTATTCATTTCCCCGATGGATATTTCTTCAGAAGCTAAAATGAATGGATAATTCATTTTCCAATGGATACTTCATCAGAAGTGGAAATGAAGGATTGTTGAATAGATTATTCATTTTTCCGATGGATATTTCTTCGGAAGTGAAAATGAATGGATAATTCATTTTCCAATGGATACTTCGTCAGAAGTGGAAATGAATTCATTCATTTTTTCCAATGGATATTTCTTTAGAAGCGAAAATGAATGGATAATTCATTTTCTAATGGATACTTCATTAGAAACGAAAATGAATGTGGATTTTGAATGGATTATTCATTTCCCAATGGATATCTCTGGAGAAGCGAAAAATGAGTAGCTAGTTCATTTTTCCTCAATGGATACTTCACCAGAAACGGAAATGAATATAGATGGCTTTTGATTCTTGTTTAAATTAACACATATGGGTCTGGGATACGATAAAATCCTCAATGATTTGGATAATGCTACGATAAATAATACCATAAGAACACTTTTATATAGGAAGTACCAGCGGCGTATCCACCATGTTCTTATGATATCATGATCGCCTCATTATCAAATCACTCTAGATTTTATGCCTTCAAACTTAACAGGACTCACTATGGTTTCCATGCATCGAATCTCATAATTATGTGTGCACCCATAATTACTTAATTCGTTGCATAGTCTGCGTAGCTTATCTTGTCAAGTGATAAATTATGGTCAAAGAAAGATACTTTGTTTTGATAATTGAAATAATGAGTGTAATCTCACATGTTTCATGCCATCCAACAAAACTATATGTTTTCAACGGACAGATGAGTTCATAGATTTGGTAAAGAATGTGCGAGTGCAAAGAGGTGCATTACCCGAGTCGTTCACTTTTGTAAAGAATGAGAATTCCCGCAATTGATATAACAACACACATTACACAACTAGGCATATAATTAAAACATCATTACATAAATAACTAGAAAAAGTACATGAGTCTTGGATAACAAAAGAAACTGAAATGTAAAACCCCAGTTATAACTGCATTATTGTTGGCACGAGGCTCGTTAAGTCCAGCGTTAGGAGCACGTCCCTAAGCAGGGTTGTTAACAACTTGGTTTTGTGTAGCAGCAACTCGGCAAACATTAGTTGTATGACCAATAAGCCCACAATTTAAACATTTGCGGCATTGCACATTGGCATGATGATGAAGGTTACATTGGTTGCACAAAGATGCAGTTCCATTGTATGGTCTTCTAGCAGGGGGTTGCGCTGGTTGGTTGGGAGCAGCTTGGTTGGGTCGAGTAACCACAGCAAGGTTTTGTGAAGCCTTACGCTTCCTAGATTTCTTGGAAGGTTCAGCTTTTGTTTCTTTGGGTTTGTCTTGCGTGGTTTTAGCAGCTTGTTCCTTGTCGCCTTTGCGAAACAATTTCCCTTTTCTTATTTGAGACTTAGTCAAGGTGGCAGAGAGTTCGATAGCCTGTTGAACAGTGGTAGGGTTGCTACCATTAACAATGTCCTGAACAGGATCGGGCAGGCCATCAATGTACTTTTCAATTGCCTTGTCCAAAGGCGTAACCATCGTAGGACATAATAAGCTTAGCTCCTCATATCGGTCGGTGTAGGCACGATGTTCTCCACTATTTTGCTTAAGATCATGGAACTCATTTTCAAGTGCCCTTTGCTCATGACGGTGACAGAACTCTTTCATCATGAGAGCTCGAAGCTCTTCCCACGTTTGAGCCATCGCTACCTCGGCACCCAGTCTCTTTTCACACCATTCCACCATGTAAGTGCTCTCTTTTGAAAGACACTCGAAGCAAACTCTACCTTGCGTTCATTTGGGCACTGCACATAACGAAAAGTGCTTTCGATACTTTCGAACCATTGTAGGAGCCTCTCTTTTGAAAGACACTCGAAGCAAACTCTACCTTGCGTTCATTTGGGCACTGCACATAACGAAAAGTGCTTTCGATACTTTCGAACCATTGTAGGAGCCCAGTAGCTCCCTCAGACCCAGAAAACTTGAGTGGTTTAGCTGAACAAAATTGTTTATAGTTGCACTGAGCAGGTACATTGTTGTTATTGTTATTGTAAGCTTGATTAAATTGGATCACAAGGTTTGGAAGTACGACGGCCATTTATTGCGCAATTAAAGCCGCCATTTCGGCGTCTTGAACAGTGTTGTGACGTGGAGGCATTCTAAAAAAAGGAAACATGAGAGAAATGTGTGAGATTTATAACGAATAAACGGAAGAGTTATCAAAATATCGATGACATAAGGATTGCGATCATTTGTTTGTTACTCAAGACCAACAAATGACGCAACGACTAATCAAAGTAAATGGGTCTTTACAATGTATCGCGAAGACATGCTTTAGCCTATAAGTTGACACTCACCCCAAGAGTCCCCAGGTAAGAGTGACTGGTCCGATAATGCGGATTCATACGAACACTCTAGGCCTTAGACAGAAAACTCAGGGTACAGGCATCCACCCTTCCAGATTGCACAAGTTCACATTAACAAAACCCAAACTTTGATGAGATTTGAATACCTTGAAGGCATGAAGCCCAAAAACAAACCATCTAAGGATAGATGATTTCTTGTGAGGTTTTGGAAAAATTTGACTTTCAAAAAGATATTGTGTTCTGTTTTTGAGTAATCACCTAAGAATAGGTGATGGTATAGTTTTAAGAATCTAAACGCAAGAAAACTCGCGTTAGGGTCCTAGGAAGGTTATAGACTAGGTCAAAGCATTACTAATAACCTAATTCCCTATAACCAGTGCTCTGATACCAATCTGTAACAACTCAAATCACGTAAAAACAACACACGACGGAAACACTTGGGGAGTCACGTTACAAATTGTTACACAACACATGGTACTTAAAGTTTTGTTTTATTGAATTATCGAATTACATTGTTTTGGAATAACGAAGATTAAATACAATCATATTGTCTTTTGAATAATGTCACTAAGGCCCGAGTTCGTCCTATGAATAGCATGCAGCAACAATCATCACATAGGATTGTGAAAATAAAGTCAGCAAAGAAATGCCGACGAGTACATAGGATTATGTATTGATGCTTCATGGCTTTGATTATTGTAAGAAAAGTTTAAAATTGTACAGAAGTCGCCATGAACCATAAAAAGTTTCTTTTATAAAAATCATATGAAAATCAATATGATATAAAAGAAATAATGCATGGTTAAATAGATAACCAAAAGTTAGTTTTGTCTCGTATAAAAGAAAATGTCATGTTTTGTATGAGATATGTCATGTCTTGTATTTTGTTAAAAATGATTTAGATAGCGCCAAAATATGTAAGATAATAAAAGCACTTATATATAGGAAGTACCATCGGCATATCCACCATACTTTTATCATATTACACACGTCACGCTATTTAAGTCATTCACCATAAACCAATGTCGAGTAAACCAATATCGAGTAACAAATGTCATGTAAACCAATGTCGAGTAAACAAATGTCATGTAAACCAATGTAGAGTAAACCAATGTCTCGTATAGTCAAAATGTCTTGTATAAGACAACGTCTTTGAATGAACAAAGGTTTTGTTCAAATCAAAGTTATGTTTTATAAACCGTTGCTTTTTATTGTTAAAACATATCTTATGGTTTGTTGGCGAATACATTCAAACCTTGTTAATTGTCGGATAAACATTTATAAAGATAAAGGTTTACCAATGTTCATCGGATTCTGTCATTCCCCAATGGATACTTCCAAAACTAGGAAGCTGGAATGAGGTGTCAAACCTATGGTACCATTACATAGTACCGGTTGGTCATAAATGTTAATGAATGTATCATTGTCGAGTTAACGCACCAATATGTCAATAACAATGCAAACATGTATGAAAATGTTTTGAAACCATGTACTAGTATGCTTAGTTAACATACATAGCAAGAAATGTATTTGAAAATCAAGGTACTAAATATGCTAAGACAACATATGAAGCAAATGCAATTGAAATCATGTACTATATGTACTATGTAATCAAACCATGTATTGTGTCATGAAAATGCGAAAGTAGATATAGGCACATATGTTTCACCCCAAAACATTTGAAAATGTAAAAGAGGGGACTACGTACTCACTTGGGATTGCAAAAGTATCATTGTTCAAGAAGATAAACCAAAGTTCAAGAGTCCAAAGAGTCACGCGTGTCCTAATATCGGATAGTTATGTAAGCATCGGAACTTGAAATCGGAGGATTTGGATAGAATGATACCTTATAAACCATATAAGTATTGGAACTCATATGATATGGTTTAATAAGTTAACATTCTGAGTTGGAAAGATTTTTAAGTTCTTTTGACCCGTTATGACCCGTTAAGGTAGTTTAAGCCACTTTAACGCGTTATTTGCGTAACTACGCATTCGGATGGTTAGATATGTGTTATGATAAGTCTTTAATGCTTAAACATGTTTGTAAATGTTATTTGATCAGAATACATGTCAAAATTTATGTCACATATGCTTATAGTTGATTTGTTTGTGAAAGGGGCATTTTGGTCATTATTGAAGATCACAACCACTAGTTATCATAACACTAACCAAAAGACATGACCATAAGGTATAACCTCAGAGGGTTATTCCCTTTATAATTATAGTCATAAATATGTATTTGGTTGGGTCCAAAGATCAACCAAACGGGTCAGATTTGAAAGTCAAAGCGGTGGTTAATTACGACGAAAATCGTAACGAACGCGTGCATGACCGTAAGAGCATAAAGAATGGTATTTTTGCATTCCAATCAATAAAATATGATATTTCAATGATTACAAAAATTTTTGGATGTCCGTATGTCCGGGATAGCGATATACGCGAAAAGGCATAGTTTAGCAGAATTTGCAAAATAGCCCCTGAAGTTACAAAAGCGTGATTTTGCCATACCGAAGCCCTCGAAACTTATTTCTAAGCTATGTTAATGGTATTTAGGGTATGTTCAGCTTATGACCTTGTTCCAGAATGTGTGCGTCACCACGAGAATCAGCAGACTTTCGTAGTTTGTCGTAAACAGTCCCTGCGATCGAATAGGCTTGATTTTGACATACCAAACCCTTCAAAACTTAATTCTAAGTTATGTAAAGGTTATTTAAGGTATGTTTAGCTTGTGTCATTGTTCTGGAGTGTCTGTCGCGTTAAACTAATTACATTTATGTAACAGTTTGCGATTTCACTACCAGAAGTTGTTCGAGAGTTTGTTATCGTGCAATAATCGAATATGTGCAATTGTTATGGATAGGTTCCATAATTCAATGAATAAAACACAAGGTTTATTGCTTATGAAATTGTTCGAGATATGATAATGACAACTGGAGGCACAGTTGTCACAGATCCTCTAACGAAAACGGTTTTATCAAAAACAAAGTGTTTTCATTGCATATACAAAAACACAAGTTCCATTAACAAAACTCTTTTCAAATAAATAACGCAAGGACATTATTTGGGGCGTGGTCTCTATGGGATAGACATGCTAAACTAGATTGATTCGCACAAACCAACGTGATTATATTTGATATGCCCATAATTATATATATATATATATACTAGGTAATGATACTATTTATTGATATATATACATGTTGTATGGATTATTTTTCCAAGAACGAAATACCTTCAACTTTGAATTCTATTATTATTCCTGACTCGCACAATGAAAATATCGACCTCGCGTTTATTGCGGAGCTTATGGCGGACATGGTTCCTAAGTGAGACCCTAAGTTTGATTTCCATAGAAGATGGTTGTTTTTCCCTCAAATGTGAAGGTGCCTGACTATGGTAGTGACGGCGAGGCGGAGGTGGTAGCCTTGGACAACAACTCTCTTAGTGGAACGAGGTCCCTATGGCTCATACGAATCATGATTGATGACACTCTTGTCCAGACAAGCAAGATGAAGCACTCATCTTAAAGGTGTCCCTCTAGTTGTTATTTTTGCTTATTCTCTCTGTTTATATATCTATTTCGCCTAACGTCGTGCCCTTTCACGAGTAATGACAATGAATGTTAGCACGTGGACCATCACGGAGGTCCATTCCATGTTGAAGGTATGTAGACAAGAGTGTTCCCTCTCTGACTGACCGTCTGCTTTGAACGAGAGAGCGCAGGGGTGACCATCAAAGCAATTTATTATTACGGGGGCCCACGTAATAATAACTTGCAGTGGATGGGAATCCTGGTGGGCTCTGCGGGTCAAGATAATGATCACTATCCACTCGAAATTCTTAATTTGTTTAAGTTACTATCTAGTAGAACACTAATGGGGGTGGTTACTATAACACCCTGCGATACAAAAAGAATACACGTATTCGTTCGCACCTAACATTCGATCTATATCACGAGTCGGTTGAGATTAGTCATCTAAACAAACAAAAATGGTTAGCCACCCATGGAGGAATTTTCCTCAACATTCTAGAAATATGGTACATGGGTTGGTGCCTATGACACCTTAGCTTAGTTATTGGAAATGGTTACAATAAACTCCGTCGTTAGACATTTGTCTTATTCCAGGGGATGGTATGGCATGAGCCATGCTGCAAATCCCTCACTGCATTCTATTCGACATCTATAGAAATTATAACAATCTTGTTGGAGCTCGTGGAGCTCAAGGGATATCAACGTATGTGTCACGCAGGTTAGTGCGGTGAAGGATTTTCCTACTTTGTACGATCGAGGTCCATGAACAGCACATGGTCCCAAGTGTTCTTTTCCGCAACCACATCCCAAAACCCTAGAAGTGTGGGTTTATCAACCACTACCATCCCCTATTTACACGTATGCTTCTTAGTCACATGTTATATATTAAAATAATAATAAGAACAATACATATATTAATAATGAATGTACTTGTGTATAGAGATTTGTAGCGATCTCATTCTCCTGGTATAAACTGCAATGACCGCAAACTCTGCAACTACCATGCCGGCTAGGCGGAAAGAAACCTCAGGAGGAGGGGTGCATCGGGTCCACAGGTTGGTCGGCCCAACGAGGATGAAACTCAAACGACGCAAAACCTCGATGATAATCTCTCTGTAGCTCGGCATATGTGATAACTCAAAAGGCGATCTCCCTTTGAATCAACCGAAATAAACTCCCGTGCTCTAGTTGTCTCACTAAGGGGCTCAAAAGACGGCCAATAAACTTGTAACAACTCCAAATTCCGTTGTTATCTTTTTCTTCTATTTTTTCCATTGTATCTATCGCTTGTAATCTCGGGATTCGTTTATAAGAAAGTTATGTTAAATTAAATATGTTTTATTTCAATTATATCGCATCTAATAGCTTACTAAACGCATCGTTAATCTCATCGCATCGCCAATTGCAGTTAAGTTTATGGTTTTATGTTATCTATGTGTTATGTGTGTTTATAATTATGATTACACTCACTATCGCATCGCTCTCGCTTATTCGAATCGCTAAATCCCTACTACATCTCTTATAACGCTTAATATAACTACCCAACACGAACCGAATCGCCAAACGAACTCTTAACGCGAAATAAATGAAGAAAACCCAACATTTGGACAAGTTCGCTCAAACTTGGGTGACCCCAAGTTTGGCCGAACTTGGCTGAACAAAAACACAAATCCTCCATTAACCACAAGTTCGCTCGAACTTGTACAATCATGTACAAGTTCGGCCGAACTTGACTTGAAACTCATGAACATTTCACAAGTTCGCACGAACTTGCATGAATTCATGCAAGTTCGGCCGAACTTGACTCCCCAGCTCCCTCATTTTTGCCTTCACCTATAAATACCCAGCCCCATTCTCTCATTTGAACTTGCTGCAACTTCGCCCAGAGCTCTCAAACCCGAAACCCTTTGTTTTCTAAGTAAGAATTAACCCGATTTCAACTACAATGATGTTCATCAACGTTTTACAACAGTTTACAGTGATTTTTCACAAGGCTTTGCCTTCGTTTTCTTCAAATCTCTTCTGTTTACGAAAATCTTCATCTTTTTCTACAAAACTTCTCTTTTTCCCTCCGATCTTTGCAAAACCTTTTAAATCCTTAATTTTTACACCACTTTCAGACTAATGACGTGTGTTTCATTCACTTTTGAGTGGAACGAGGCGTTGTCGAAGCTAGATCTCAGATCCGGAAGCACAAGGATGAAATCGTCACTTTGCACAAGCTGGACTAATCCGTACGAACCGTCAAGTTCGCCCGGATTAGCCCGAGTTTCTGTAAAATGGCTAAGTTCGCTCCAAAAGACCTGGGGCAGCCTAAGTTTTACTTAGTGGCTTAAGGTTGGAGGGATGGCACTGATTTCCTCAGCAAACGACGCCAAAACGCAAGATTTTGGACCCGAAAACATCAAGTTCGCTCGGGATTTAACTAATTTGATGCAGCTCAGGAGTCAAGTTCGCTCGAACTTGCCCCATTTGGGTCAAGTTTGGCCGAACTTGAGTCAAAACCTACAACAGAACCCCCAAGTTCACTCGAACTTGTCATGTTTCTCTAGAAACTTCACAAGTTCGGCCGAACTTGCAAAGCCTGTTAACCTTCTACACAAGTTCGACCGAACTTGTCAAGTTTCTTAAGAAACTTAACAAGTTCGCCCGAACTTGTCTCAAAACACAGTAGTTCCTCACAAGTTCCCTCGAACTTGTATGATTACATACAAGTTCGGCTGAACTTGCCTACTGCTCCAACCAAACTTCAACGTTTCAGCTTTTCGGAGACTGATGCACTTCCGTTTGCGTATGCAGGCTGATCTGGCGCTCCTCTTCACCTCTCAACTGTCGTCTACTCTCTCCTAAACGCATCGACAGTGAGTATACTTGACCCTTTTTTGCTTTAATGCACATTTTGGGTGTTACATATGTTCCTCTATCAAAATCACCTCACAAATCAAACTGTTTATCACACGCGAATAATCTGATTATATATGCTCAATACGTGATACTAGAAACTTGTGACTAGTAACTTATTTTCGTTTACTTGCTTCCTTAGCTAGTATGGTACTATAGTGTGGCTAACACCAGACGGGGTCTAGTTAGGATGGACGCGCTAGCCTTCTGACGGAAGTTAGCATGAGAAATATGCCTAGTATTGTGTAATGTGTTTTGGTGTATCATGATATGTAATTAGACTATTTCACGAACGGTTTCTCTATTATGCTAGTATTACTTAAACCTGTATGCTCACCTTTACTTAATTGTATTGACTTGTATTTTAACATATGTAACAGGTTGAGGATTTTAGCTTGGACGCTTTGGATTATGCTTAGTTTTTATTTGTTTAGTTTGTTTGGATTTGGATACTCATGTATTAAATCTAGGGGATATTGAACCCGATTCGTGCTTATGAGAAAACAAGTTTCTGTAATAATTGTTTGGGATGTTATGATTGATAGTATGGGATGTTAGACGTTAAGTAATATTGCTAGATAATTGTTATGGAATTCTCGTGAGACAATCTGGTCGCCTAGTGTCGCGCCCCGATGATTCCACCATCGGTTGGGGTGTGACAGATTGGTATCAGAGCCATAGCTGTAGGGAATTAGGTAGAATTGCCATGTTTGACCTAGTCTACAGTCTACGTACCCAATTTGACCAATCTTTGACTTAAATGCTTAAACTACTTGCTATGAATGCTTACTTGCCTTTCCTAAGGCTAACACAATATACACGCTTGAAAACGCTCTTATCACACAAAACGAGTGATCAAGTCGAGAATAGGTGTGAAAACCGAGAACTCTTGATGAGATCATTCACTCTGCGCATCCTCCCGCACGAGATATCTTCGTTGAGTTAGGCGTGATATCCAAACCTCAACGAGAATCTCCATCTCTATCTAGTGGAACTCCCGATTTGATCGGTGAGTATATCCACAACTAGGAATGAAGTTGTTAAGTAAAAGGTGAAACCCGCATCTTAATAACCAATTCCGCCCTTCGATTTTCAATCTCACCAAAGTCTCGATTATTCTGGAGATTTGGAACACGTAGTAACTGGAAGGATAATGCCGTTAGCCGCTTGCGGTGAGAGCATCTATCTATTAGGCGAAAATGTGGGTCCAACTTCAATGGATGGTTGAATCACTTTGGGTAGTCGATGTCTCAAAACCCCGGACACTCCCAATTGATTTAAGCATATATCGTCGATTTACGCGTCATCGAGTTTATTATCAATTATGTGTTTAAATTTTGAGAATTTTCGCTTATTCGATTTCTCGCTTTATTTTTCGTATTATCGATTCCCCGATTTATCACTTTACACTCCATAAACGCATGCACTACTCGCACAACTCTCGTAATCTAAAACGCTAATTAATACACCAACCAAACTAATCGCTCAACTCTCCTACGCGTATGGTCTCATACGCAGCTCGAATCGCTATTTACCTTATTATATCGCATCTCGAACGCGTTACGCTTTACTTACCAGGAGGAATCTCCAACGCAACAACGCCGATAAGCGCATCGCTACAATGGTAGCCAAGGAAACGGCTAAAGTCATCCCGCAAATCGTCTCGGAAATTCATGCTGTGAGCAGTAACTCCTCGGTTGACTCGAAAGCTGAAACCCCCAAGTCGCGGTTCAGTTTAAAAAATTTCAAGGCTTGTGCACCTCTCACCTTCACGGGCAACGATGGACCGACTGCTATGTTCAATTGGTTTGACGCCATTGAGGTCCCCTTTAGGCAAAGTGGATGCCCCAGTGACATTCGCACGGTGAACGCTACAGGAGTCTTCCAGTCCCGTGCTCTCGACTGGTGGACCGCATAAAGAAATAGGCGCGGTAATGACAAAGCCTATAATCTATCTTGGGAGTAACTCAAGGAAGTGATGAAGAAAGAGTTATGTCCTCCGCATGAGATTCAAAAGCTCGAGAATGAGTTTTGGGGTATCAAGAAAGATGGTCCCGACAATGCTGGACTTACCGCTCGATTCAAGATTTTGAGCATCATTTGACCTAGCCAAGTTGATACTACTGAGAAAGCCATCAACAAGTATATATGTGCTCTACCCGAATGTGTCGCGAATTTTGTGAAAGTTGCTCGTACTACAACCATTGAGGAAACCTACATGCTCGCAGCTGAGATCAATGATCAGCGAGTTCAAGATGGTTATTTCAAGAACTCTGTGAAAGTTGCCAATTAAGCTGTCATCGAACCAACTGCTGCTACCGAACCACCCAGTAACCCGAAGGGAAAGCGTCAGTGAAGGTCTGGATCGGTTCACCGAAGAACACAAACCCTGCGTTTAATCCGTTTAACGTGCGGAATCCGTTAAACCAAACCGTAATCGTGACAGCGAATCGTAAATAATCAACGTTTATTACGTTCTAATCGACAACCGGACAGAGTTTCGACGTCTAAGTGACAAAATCGACTCGATCTAGATCGAAACGGTATGTGTGTTCTTGAGAGTGTTCTAGAGCGAAGTTGTTGTTGAATGAAGTTCTTGATGTTGACCGCTATATATAGAAGATCATGTATGCAAGTTCGACTGAAGATGTTTGAATATAGTGATTTCGACCGAAGTTGATTTCTAATCTTCATGCAATAACATACCTTCCATATGCATGCACGTTTGAATTATGATGTCATCATAATAAATGATGACATCATACCCGATCATTCCCGCTATCTTTGTATCGTGTCGTGCTGTACCAAATCCTATCTTATCCTGACTAGTGAAGCTTAGCGAAATCTCTGTCCGGTATTTTACAAACTCAAGACACTAGACATTACATGTACAGTTACATTTCTATCTATGGCCACACGGATAGTGCACTAACAGTCTCCCTCTTGGACATAGCTAGAAATCTATGATGTTTAGTCTTGAACTGCCTTGGAGAACATCTTCAAGTGAAACCGTAGTCTCCCCCTTGAATGATGCTCCGAATCTCTAAGATTTGACGTTTAAGAACAAACACATGTATCCACACACATTAGTTTCTTAACAGTCTCGTTGGTCCGGCTCACATTCAACATTATCAAGTTTCCATGGAAGATTTTGAAAGAAAATCTTTTTGGATTTTGAATTTTGAATGCAGAAATGTAAACTAACTAAAATGTAATATTTACAGTTTGTATTTTTGTGAGAAAACATGCTAGAGGATCATATCAGTTTACTGAGACATATCAGCTGCACCGTTGATCTTTATGAAACACTTAGTTTAAACAATTCACATGGATTGTCGGTATTGTTGTCCACTTAACCTCAATCTAAAAACTTTCATAATGCTTTGCATTAAGTTCTTATGGACCCCACGATCTCAGCATATCCCCTCATCATGTAATACACTGACTCAAGTAATGCCTTTAAACTTTCATCAACTGTGATATGTGTGAAAACAACGCAGAATGTTTAAACATTAACAATCAGGTCGATCTTTTGATACGCAGAGAAAGTTCAATGTTTAAACAAAAGAAGAAATGAAAAACAAGTTGAAATTGTTTAGATCTTAACCACCAGTTCGATATTCACATATACGCAGAGGTGATCCAAGATTTAAACGAAACACCAAGTAAAATAAAGTAGAAATGTTTAGGCACTAACATCCAGTTCGATACTTTCATATACGCAGAGGATGTCCAATGCTTAAACAAAATAAAAATATAAAAAAATAAAACAAGTTTAAATCTTTTGAAAATGAAAACACAATCACAGTGACTATTTCAGTAAGATGTGAAAGTTTACAAACTAACCGGTTTTTATGCTTTTCAGCATTCAGCGATTACCGAGTAGGTACACAGTCACAAAGGACAAAACTAAATACTATGCTTTCAACCGTGTTTCCCACTAGAACTAAGCTTTTCTATTTAGGTTTGTATCGTTTTCGCAAAACTACTAGTCTAGCTGAGCCTACCGACACATCTTTAGTGAGATTGTTTATCCCTTTTAAACAATACATATCTTTAGCATGCACTGATAGTCCACTGATGTACTATCATTTCCTTTATTCGCACAAGTAATCTCATTTTCATTTTTTAATGTTATTGACATTTTAATATTTTCTATTTTTGGCTTTTTGAAAAATTTTATCTATCTAAAATGATTTTGAAATAGTTTTTCAATTTTACAGGAATTTTTGATTTTGACAATCTTAAATTTTTCTCCCCCTAAAATTGAAAACATCCTTTCGAATCCAAAATAAGAATCTTCCACTTTAACCGTTTAATGACTTTTTACGAATGTGAACGCTAGACTACCATTTTGTTTGTGTGGAATATCACTCCTGTCTCTTTGCATCTCTTCATGAACAACCACTGCTTCTGAAATGTCGTTTGGCTTGAAGCTTGGTTATCCTGCACATTCAAACAAACTTCAATTAGTTTTGAATTGGAATCCAATCTATTCTGGATTTAGGTTTACCAAAATCATTAACGCCTGAAGTAAACAAACATTCACACTCCCTTTTATATTCAAACAGTTTGATAAAAACTTATCTGAAAATTAACTTTCTTTGATTTTTTAACTGTTTGATTAACCAAATTTTTCTTCACATTTCTCTCTTTTGTCCTCAGATTTGTATCGGGGAAATTCGTTTTACTTGACTGATCACTCTTTGTGGAGTAAAACGATTCTCCAGAACTTGTATCTGAAACGTTCGTATGAGAGGAAAAAATCTTTTCCAAATACTCTTTAACTTTCTTTCTCTTTTTCCTCAATTTGTATTTCTGCCCTTGCGATAATTTCACTTTTTGTTCTTTGGACTTTTCTTCTGTTTTTACTTTCTTCTTCGCAGCTTTTCTGTTCTCCCTGAAATTTATCCGACGAAATTCTCTTCGAATTTATTGGACAATTTCTGGAAATATGACCTTTGATTTGACAATTATAACATCTTCTCGTATCAAATCTCTTTCTCGGTCAGTTAACAGCAATGTGTCCATTTACTCCATAGTTGTAACACACCGTGTCATCGCACATATCTTCTTTATCAAACCATACACTCAAATCATAACATTGATTTGATGTGTAGTAGTCATCTTTCCTGCTTCTTCTAAAAACTTGATTTGACTTTGAAGCACTATGGTCCAACCTGCACCACTTATTTTCAAATTTTTGTGAGTTTTAATTTTCAAATTTTTGTGAATTTTTATAATGATTGGATGATCGTACAGATGAACTTTTATTTTTGTTTTGAAAATTTTTAGAATTTTGTTTTTGTTCTCCATTCTGCTTACAAGGTTTTTGCGTTGAACATTCACCTTTTTCAGTAGATTGTAGAACAGTTTCTTGAAAATTTTCTTTTAGTTTCAAAAATATTTCATTTTTATCATCAGTATCATCATCACAGTCCTCAATTATGACATCGTCATAATTTGTGACATTGTCACTTATTGGAATTTCCTCTTTATTCTTATTGATCGGTTTTGCAACTATATTATCTAGCATTAAGCTCGAGACAACAAAACCTTTCAATTTCTTTTCTAAATCATCAATTTTGCATTTAGCATTCTCAACTTCATTTTCAAGTTGAGTTATTTTCTCAAGATGAGAATTTATTGCTTTTTGATTTTCAATATTAATTTTTTCAAAAACAAATTTTTCATTTTCTAAAATTGTTATTTGATTTTTCAAATCATTTTCTAATTTTATAGAATTTTTGTTTTCTACTGTCAAACTTTCCACATCTTTCAAAAGTTTCACATATCAGATCTGGATTTTTCACAATTTGAGCACACAGATTCAGAACTTGAAGCTTCATTTGTTGATGCACTTGATTCTACATTCTTTGGAGTTGAATCTATCTTTAGTGTACCTGCAGAAAACATTTTAGTAAAATCAAAATATGATTCATATTTTCACCTATATAACAACCCCTCTTAATATCATATTTCATAACAGATTTTGCTTTAAGACATATATTGATTCTTCTGATTATTTCAAAAACCACATCCAAGCTTATATTATCTATCTTTTCAATCAAAGCTTTCTTCTTCTTTGTAATTTCCAAATCGTGATTTTTAACCTTAAAGAAAAACTCATTTAGATAAAACTTTGAAAATCTAGAATCCTTTTTCAATTCAATCAAATATTCATCCCACTCAGACGGTAATGCTTCTGCAAATTTTGATATCAGTTCAGCACTTGACATTCTTATATTGTATTCTTTTAAATTGTCATGTAATGCATCATACCGTTTTTTTAACTGATCCAACGATTCATCTTTTTTACATAAAAAATGTTCAAATCTCTTAACCCAAGTATTTTTATTATCATTTTTACTCCTCGAATACCAAATACCATCAAACCAATCATTTATTCTTTCAAGCTTATCATTTTCCATTTCATCAAACATTTTAAACACAATTTCTTTGTTAAACCACTTGGTTCAAAAATCTCAACTCGAAACACAGTTCAAAATTTTTGACAACTCTTGGTTCAAAAAGTTTTGTAACCCAATACCAAATAATCACTGTCCTCTTTTTTTAAAATAATCACTGTGATTATTTCATCTGAAGTTGAACGTCCAGGAGTTACACAAGAACCTCCTCAGACTGTATTATTAGAGATTCTGGTGATGCAATCTCCAGATTGAAAGACTGTTCAACCTGAAGGATCTACACCAAAGACAACACAATAGACTGCTACTCCAAAGTCTACTCCAAGGGCAAATCTATTTGGTGATATGAAAAATGAGCCGATTAGTCTTCAAGATCTGAATGATTTCTTTCCAGAAACGAATGTTGAACTTCTTGAAAAGCGTGTGAATGTGTAGAAGAAAAAGTTCAACAAAATGAAGCTGAGAAAGCAGAACTGATAAAGAAAGTGAATCAAAACTCTGTTGAGAAAGAAATGCTGGATGACAAGGTCAAAGTGTTGGAAAATGAATGAGAATACTTCAAAGCTTTAATTGAATGTCTGCAAGATGCAAACGAGAAGCTGCAAACAGAAATTGCTGATCTAAAGACGATTCAAGCTCTGATACCAATTGAAGGTTTCGATCGGGTCACCGAAGAACACAAACCCTTCGTTTAATCCGGTTTAACATGCGGAATCCATTAAACCGAACCGTAATCGTGACAGCGAGTTGTAAATAATCAACGTTTATTACGTTCTAAATCGACAATCGGACAGAGTTTCGACGTCTAAGTGACAAAATCGACTCGATCTAGATCGAAACGGTATGTGTGTTCTTGAGAGTGTTCTAGAGTGAAGTTGTTGTTGAATGAAGTTCTTGCTGTTGACTGCTATATATAGAAGATCCTGTATG
Source organism: Scalesia atractyloides (assembly GCA_947069175.1). Classification (NCBI taxonomy): domain Eukaryota; kingdom Viridiplantae; phylum Streptophyta; class Magnoliopsida; order Asterales; family Asteraceae; genus Scalesia; species Scalesia atractyloides. The sequence continues at coordinate 46,846,872 of CAMTDV010000017.1, read as the reverse complement.
CAAGTTCGACCGAAGATGTTTGAACATAGTGATTTCGACCGAAGTTGATTTCTAATCTTCATGCAATTACATACCTTCCATATGCATGCACATTTGAATTATGATGTCATCATAATAAATGATGACATCATACCCGATCATTCCCGCTATCTTTGTATCGTGTCGTGCCGTACCCATCTTATCCTGACTAGTGAAACTTAGCGAAATCTTTGTCTGGTATTTTACAAACTCAAGACACTAGACATTACATGTACAGTTAGATTTCGATCTATGGCCACACGGATAGTGCACTAACAGTCAGGGACGCAAAAGAGGAAACCCTAGCAAGAACTACGCCGCTGCTACACCGCTCAACTCCAAGCCTTACCAGGCTCCTGCTCAAAACGCACCCCCAGCTAAACGTGCGTATACTGGTCCGCATCCTTTGTGCTCAAAATGCACCTATCATCATGCAGTTGGTGGGAATTGTCGCTTCTGCACCAACTGTAACATCTACATCCACTTTACTGTCAGCTGCTGTAGTGGTCCTCGCCAGTCAACTCCTCAAGCTCAAGCAGCTCCAGCTTTACAAGCTCCTCCTCAGGCCAATCAGCAGCCAGCCCCAAGAGCACGTGCCTGCTACACGTGCGGAGATCCAAATCATTTCAGAAATGTCTGCTCAAACAAACCTGTGAAGCAGGAACAGCAGCAGCCTTAGCCTCAGCTGCAGCGACCACCACAGCCTCAGCAACAGGCTGTGCGTGGTCGAGCCTTCAATTTGAACCATCGCCAGGCCCAGAACGACAATAATGTTGTCAACAGTACGTTCCTTGTCAATGGTATTTACGATTCATGTTTATTTGATACTGGTGCCAATAATTGTTTTGTATCGTTAGAATTCAAAAAGGTTTTAAAATGTAAGCGCGCTAAACTCCCAAAGACTTTTGATGTGGAAGTCGCCACCGGAAAATTCATTACCGTCACCTCCGTCCTACGTGGTTGCTCTCTCGATCTCAACAACCATGTCTTCTCGATCAATCTCATACCTATGCAATTAGGTAGCTTCGATATCATAGTAGGTATGGATTTTCTTCGTGGAAACCATGCTGAAGTTGTTTGCTTCGATAAAATTATTCGCTTCCCTCTCCCTAACGGTGATCAACTCCATGTCTATGGTGAAACTCCCTCAAAGAAGTTGATGCTTTTCTCATGTACTCGAGCACACAAATGCTTGCGAAAGCAATGTGTTGCTTTTCTAGCCCATATCCTGAACCCGGAGAAAGAAAATAAGACTTTTAGGGACGTTCCTGTAGTTCGTGAATTTCCTAAAGTCTTTCCCGTTGACTTACCAAGATTACCCCCTACTCGAGATGTCGAATTCCGTATGGATTTAGTTCCCGGTGCTACTCCTGTTGCTAAATCTCCTTATCGTCTCGCACCATCAAAAATGCGCGAGCTATCGAGCCAACTTCAAGAGCTTCTTGATAAAGGTTTCATACGCCCAAGCACTTCGCCTTGGGGCGCACCCGTCCTTTTCGTGAAAAAGAAGGATGGAATGTGTAGGACCGATCATGATAGCATAGGAACCTAGATTTGATATCTAATGTCCATAATAGCGGAAATATTACGACATGATTACCAAACAACCAGAATTAGTCAATTAATCGTCAGTTTTATTGGTATAACGTCAAGTCTCCAAATTGATAGAGCTTTGCCTCTAAGATGCCAAAGTTACAAATGATCAAGACAAGCTAGCTATTTATAGGAATACAAGTTCACCAGTGGGGAGATGAGTTCGCCCGAACTTGACTTCACAAACACTTCATGAGCGAACTTGTCCTATTTACATATAAATACTTCATTTCGATAGCCTATTCATTTCTAATCTATACAGACTCGATATAAAACTAAGACATAGACATTCTGCACCAACAGACTCCCCCTTGGATATCGTCTTCGTCTTGTATCAGTCTTCAAAAACTCTATCTTCAAATAAACATTAACGAACACGACCGAAGAAGTTCTTGAATGGCTTCTTTTGTCGTTCCTGCTTCGGATCTGGCGTCTGATCTGTAGGAGGCACTTTGTTCATGTACTGAAACCTTCTAAGCCTTACCGCCTACCTTTCTCGTGTATCGCTTCAAGACGCTTCTCTTCCTTTAAGAATTTAACTCGTTCTAGATCCCTCCATCTAGTTTCCCACATCCTTCCAGAGTTAACTTCTCGAGCATAACATACGTTCACAACTCTTTGATATTGCATGGCTTGTTCCTTCCCACGTTAGCATTGGATGTACCCACTACTGTCATATACGCTCTCTGTAGATCATCCATCGTGAATATCGAGACACGTACGCTGAAAACACGTTCAAACTTTGAAAACAATTAGGTTTACTACAAGTTCCGTCGAACTTGTAGTAATGAAGAATTTCAGTCTTTTAACCACAAGTTCGGTCGAACTTATGGATCCTGATTAAAAAATATCCCTAAGCAACCTCGGTCGAACTTGTAAATTGAATTTTGTAAGAAGCTTTCAAGTATGGGCGAACTTAGCTTAAGATTTCTTGATTTATCAAGTTCGGTCGAACTTGATAAAATATCAATGAATTCTATGGTAAGTTCGAGCAAACTTAGTAAGACTTTTATCAAAAACCCTCAAGTTTGGTAGAACTTGAGAAAAACTCACTCAAAAAGTGATTTTACATCAAGTTCGGTCGCACTTGGCTAACAAGTTCGATCCAAGTGTGTTTGAAAAACATGGTTTTTGCAACATTTTGACACCAATTCGTTTGATTTTACTCTCCAAATTCTCAGGGGTTTATCTATGATGTATTTAACACGTCATATTCAAAATTGGACAGGAATTTGCCCATGAATTCTTCATTTTTGTGTAAAAATTAGAAAAATAGAAGAATGGAGTAGAATTAGAAGTGTTCTTGTCTTGATATCAATCAAATCAGGCTATTCAAGCTCTGATACCACTTGTAGGTCCATTATACGGATCGTTCGGGCACTAATCTGACAAACCTAAGGTAAACGTGCGGAATCCGTTTGCTTAGGCGACATTGGATACACTCATTTGTTTCTATTTAATCACCATTATTAATATTCAACGTTACAGATCCTGGAAACACTTGGACAGAGCTTCGCCTCTGTCGTGACAAAATCTCTAAATGTTACAAAAAAAATGACAAGACTCCTATTTATAGGATGTCAAGTTCGCTCGTGGGATACAAGTTCGGGCGAACTTGCTTAGTCAAGTTCGGCCGAACTTGACTACAAAACATACATTTCAAGCGAACTTGGCCTAAAACATACATAAACTTCGTCATTTCGCTCCTAAATATAGACTCGATATTATATGATGACGTAGGAAACAGACATATGCATCAACAGACTCCCTCTTGGATGTTGCTGTAGTTATCATTCTTCAAATAAGTTCCTGAGTCTTTAATGTTCTCTTGATCTTTCTTGAATAACTTTATCATCCATGTTCCCCCTTAATTTAAGCTTTCTGTTATCTTCAATCAACATGTTTGTCTAGCTCCTCCTCAAATGATGCTCCGAATCTCTAAGATTTGACGATTAAGAACAATCACACGTATCCACACACAAAACAGTTTCTTAACAGTCTCCATGGTCCGGCTCACATTCAACATTATTAGGTTTCCATGGAAGATATGAGAAAAAATCTTTTTGTATTTTTAATATTGAATGCAGAAATGTAAACATACTAAAATGTAATATTTATAGTTTGTATTTTTGTGAGAAAACGTGCGAGAGGATCATATCAGTTTTTGAGACATATCACCAGTATCGTTGACCTTTTAATGACTTTAAGTTTTAAACTTTTTACCTAGATTGTCGATATGTTTGTCCACCTAAACTTTAACACATTTCTCAATTGTTCCAAGATATGTTAGTTAGAATTATGAAACTTAACTTAACTGCGGTTCCCACTTCTTGAATATACTCCAGTATCAAAATTTCCTAGATTTCACCTTACAGGTGAATATAGCGTAATTGATATTTGTATCTGGGTTGTGCGAGACCTTGAGAGCTCAGGTTAGTACTACCGTACAGACAAAGAGATGAAGGCTCGACTTTGAGGTGTATTCCAATTAAGGAATCTTTAAGCACTGCAATTAATTAGATCTTTCGATACTTTTCAAGTTTGCATGCAGTTTGGGGGTTTATAGCAAAAGTATTATAGAAGTTCTAGGCTATTGCTTCCGCAAAATCAGAAGAACTTATATAATACCCCAGATATCAACTATTTACAAAGACCTCGTATCTCAGAATCAGACAATCTCTCAAACGAAATTTAGGAGTACTAAGTCCATATATCCAAGATATGTTAATCCACAAGTTTAAGCAGTTGTAAAATTTAGTTCATATCCCTGAAACAATTTACTGAATGTGTAAAGCCTATCGACACATCCACAGTTAGACTTGTTTATAACTTTTTAAACTTTACAAATATTTAGCGTACTGTGATAGTCCACCGATGTACTATCATTTCCTTTTTACGCACAAGTAATCTCATTTTTCATTGTTTTTTACATTCTTGAGATTTTCTATTGTTTTTGGAAACATTTTAAAATGATGTTTTTCAATTTTACCAGAATTTTTTTTTACAATTTTTGAAATTTTTTCTCCCCCTAAAATTAAAAACATATTATTAAAATCGAAAATAAGAATCTTCCATTTTAACCATTTAACGACTTTTTACGAATGTAAACGCGAGACTACCATTTTGTTTGTGTGGAATATCACTCATGTCTCTTGTCTCTCTGAATGAACAACCACTGCTTCTGAAATGACCTTTGGCTTGAAGCTTGGTTATCCTGCACACTCAAACAAACCTTAATCAGTTTTGAATTGGAATCCAATCCATTCTGGATTTAGGTTTACCAAAATCATTAACATCTAAAGTAAACAAATTCACACTCTTTTTGATATTCAAACAGTTCGATAGAAACTTTATTTGAAAATTTTACTTTCTTTGATTTTTTAACTATTTGAATTATCAAATTTTTCTCCACTGCTCTCTCTTTTGTCCTCAGATTTGTATCTGATGAATTCGTTTTACTTGAATGTGAGTAAAATGATTCATTAGAACTTTTATCTTATTTTTTAGATGTATTCGAGGACAAAATCTTTTTCAAATACTCTCTAGCTTTTTTCCTCTTTTTTCTCAATCTGTCTTTTTGTCCTTGTGGTAACTTGACTTTTTGTTCTTTGGGCTTCTCTACAGTTTTCTCATTTTCCTTCTCTGTTTTCTTCTCCTCTAGTCTTTTCTCCCCCTGAGATTTAACCGATCTTCTTTTCAGATTAGTCGGACAATCCCTGGAAATATGACCTTTGATTTGACATTTATAGCATCTTCTCGTATCAAATCTCTTTTTCAGGCAGTTAACATCAATGTGTCCACCAAATCCACAGTTCTAACACACTCTGTTATCGTACCAATCTCTCCATTCAGACCAAACACCCAAATCAGCACATTGATTTGACATGTAGTAATCTTTCCTGCTTCTTCTGTGAAATTGATTTGACTTTGAAGCACTGTGGTCCGACCTGCACCACTTATTCTCAAATTTTTGTGAGTTTTTATAATGATTGGATGACCGTACCGTTGAGCTTTTATTTTTGTTTTGAAAATTTTTAGAATTTTGTTTTTCATGCTGTTTTTGTTCTCCATTCTGCTTAGAAGGTTTTTGAGATGAGCATTCACCTTTTTCAGTAGATTGTAGAACAGTTTCTTGAAAATTTCTTTTAGTTTCAAAAATATCTTTTTTATCATTTTTATCATTTTCATCATCGGTATTATCATCACAATCCCCAAATATGACATCGTCATAATTTGTGACATTGTCACTTATTGGAGTTTTCTTTTTATTATCATTGATCGGTTTTGAACATATATGTTCTAACTTTAATGAGGAAGTCACAAATCCTTTCAATAATTTTGCTGAATTAGCAACTTTATTTATAACAGTCTCAACTTCTTTTTCAAGTTAAGCTATTTTCTCATTTTTAGAATTTATTGCTATTTGATTTTCTATATTTAATTTTTCAAAAACAATTTTATCATTTTTAAACATTTTTATTTCATTTTGAAAATCTACTACCATTTGTAAGTTTTCATTTTCTAAAATTTTTATTTTGTTTTCAAAACTCTTTTCATATTCTTTTAATATTTTATTTTTTATTGTCAAACTCTCAATCTCATTCAAGAGTTTGGCATTATCTGCCTGATAATTGTCTACATCATAGACCGGGCAGAATGGTTTAGAACTAGAAGACTCATTTATGGATATACTTGAAACTAGAGCTTCACAGTTCTTAACCACTGCACTCTCTGAAACTTATTCTTCAGAGATGTCCTTAATTCTTTCGCAGTCTTGTATTCTGGTAAAACTATCAGGATGTCTTCCTTAACCGATTGCTGGATAAGATTAATCATTTTCTTTTCAGCAAAATAATCATCTTTCTGTTGAGTAGAATATTTGCACTTCTCCAGAATTTTCTGATTCTCATCTCTAGGAACGACATAACCTGTCTCAATCGCGACCCAACTGCGGAAATGCATAGCTTGGACCCAGCTCTCAAGTTTTCCTTTCCAAACTTCATACTCGTTCATACTCATCAACTTTGACGGCTTCACGGACTCCATTTCGTTTTCCAAATATATCTGTCGTTCAAAACACTTGACAAATGATTAGCAAACAGACAATTTTTAGAAAAAATTGACTTTTTAATCGACAATATTAACGTATCGGTTTGCTAAAAACGTTTATAATCTTTCGAAAAATTGTTTTTACCAGATTAGAGCTTTAAACTCGTCTCGTCAACACGAATCTAACAATATATAATGTCCGAGACGTTTTTCGGGATTTTCATGCCTTTTTTTGTTTTTTTTTTTTTGGAAACCCTGGAGAAGTTTGGTCGAACTTGTCACAGCGTGTGGAACTCAGCTATTTAACAAGATCGGGCAAACTTGTTTCACTCAGAATACAAGTTCGAGCGAACTTGTGAGAAAATTCAAAGAAATCAGGAAGTTCGGGCAAACTTGAAGAGAATTTCAATCAAATTTTGATCAAGTTCGGGCGAACTTGATTAAATTTGATAAAAATCAGGCAAGTTCGAGCGAACTTGGGTAAAATCCTTGAAAAATCAATCAAGTTCGGGAGAACTTGATGAAAAATGTGAATTTTTCAGTCAAGTTCGAGCGAACTTGATGTTAAGTTTGAGCGAACATGAGTTATTCGACATGGTTTTTTGCAATTTTTGACATGAATTCGTTTGTTTTAAGCTCTGATCTTTTCAAGGGTTTATCTATTATGTATTTTACGTAATATACTTGAAAATCAGTCCATTTTGTCCGTGAATTGTCCAAGAAAGTTAAAAATAGATGAAATGAGTAGAAGATGAGATGTTCTATGTCCAATGTCTTCAAATTAGGCTAATCCTGCTCTGATACCACTTGTAGGACTGATCCTGATAGCATAGGAACCTAGATTTGATATCTAATGTCCAAAATAGCGGAAATATTATGACATGATTACCAAACAACAAGAATTAGTCAATTAATCATCAATTTTATTGATATAACGTCAAGTCTCCAAATTGACAGAGCTTCGCCTCTAAGATGCCAAAGTTACAAATGACCAAGACAAGCTAGCTATTTATAGGAATACAAGTTCGCCAGCGGGGAGATGATTTCGCCCGAACTTGGCCTAAAACATACATAAACTTCGTCATTTCGCTCCCAAATACAGACTCGATATTATATGATGACGTAGGCAACAGACATATGCATCAACAGAATGTTCCGAATGTGCATCGATTATCGTGAACTTAACAAACTCACGATAAAGAACCGCTATCCCCTTCCTCGAATCGACGACTTATTTGATCAGCTTCAAGGTGCTCTTTGTTTTTCTAAGATCGATCTTCGTTCCGGTTATCATCAGTTACGTGTGTTGGAAGAAGATATTCCGAAAACCGTCTTTTGTACCCGTTATGGCCATTTCGAATTCGTGGTCATGCTTTTTTGTCTTACCTATGCACCCGCGGTCTTCATGGATTTGATGAACCGTGTGTGTAAAGCTTTCCTAGATCGTTTCGTCATTCTGTTTATCGATGACATCCTGATTTACGCGAAGTCGAGAGACGAACATACGCGCCATCTCCGTTTAGTCCTCGAACTTCTCCAAGGTAATCGTCTTTATGCTAAGTTCTCTAAATGTGAATTCTGGCTCGAAGAAGTCCAATTTCTCGGCCACATTGTTAATAGTCAAGGAATTCACGTCGACCCTGCAAAGATTGAAGCCATCAAGAGTTGGATTACACCGAAGAATGCCTCCGAAATCCGTTCATTTCTTGGATTGGCGGGTTACTACCATCGATTCATCGCCGACTTCTCAAAAATCGATGTTCCGCTTACCGCTTTAACTCATAAAGACAAGCCTTTTGTTTAGGATTCCAAGCTAGAGGAAGCTTTTCAAACGCTCAAGCGTATGCTATGCAACGCTCCTGTTCTCGCTTTACCCGACGGAAACGACGATTTCGTTGTTTATTACGATGCCTCTAATCTTGGTCTTGGTTGTGTTCTCATGCAACGAGACAAGGTTATCGCGTATGCGTCTCGACAACTCAAGATCCACGAGAAGAACTACACGACCCATGATCTCGAACTCGGTGCAGTTGTTTTTGCATTAAAGATATGGCGACACTACCTTTACGGTACTAAGTGTACGGTCTTCACCGGCCATAAGAGCTTACAACATATCTTCAATCAAAAGGAACTGAATATGCGCCAACGCCGATGGGTTGAACTTCCAGCGATTACGATTGTGAGATACGCTACCATCCCGGCAAGGCAAACGTCGTCGTCGATGCTCTAAGTCAACGAAGCTATGTGTATAGTATTCGTGACTCTCAAGCTTTGAATGATCTCGAAATCATGATTCGCTCCGCCCAATTCGCTTGTTTTAACGAGAATACCCTGGAGGAAGAAATGAAATGTGGTGTTGAACTCAACTCGTTGTTAAACCTAACGGTATCTATTATTATCTCGATCGTATTTGGATGTTAATGACAGAAGCCTATAAATCTCGATATTCCATTCACCCCGGTGCCGACAAGACGTACTAGGACCTTCGCCCTAAGTACTGGTGGCCGGGCATGGAAAAGGATATCGCCGTGTACGTTTCAAAGTGCTTAAACTGCTCGAAGGTTAAAGCCGAGCATCAAAGGCCCTCTGGCTTACTCGAACAACCCGAAATCCCGATGTGGAAGTGGGAGAGTATAGCTATGGATTTTATTACGAAACTCCCTCGCACTTCCTCTAGTCACAATAGCATTTGGGTTATCGTTGATCGTCTTACCTGAAGGTCCGTGATCAGGCGGTTCTAGACGGAAGTTAATGCGTAAACGTAAAACGATTTGGTAGAATGTTATTACAGAAAGGAGTAGAAGTGGAATGCAGCGGAAGTCTTCATTCATACCGAAAGAGTATACATCTTTATAAGTCCATCTGCTAGAGTTCCTGGAGAGAATCCGGCAGCACCCCCCGTAGGGATGGCAAAAACTCAAATGACAAATGAACACACACCACCTATTTATAGGATGAGAAGTTCGCTGGTAAGCATCTAAGTTCGGGCGAACTTGACATCAACATCACCATCATGAGCGAACTTGACGAACTTGACCTCCGCAGGTCAAGTTCGAGCGAACTTGTTACCTTTTACACTGAAAACTCCGTATTTTGGTCGTGTGTTTGATTCTAACCTATACAATATTCAACACACGCTTTATTTAGCCTATTTGATAAGTGACCAACACAAAGTGCATCAACAGATTCCCCCTTGTTCGTTACTGTCGAATCTTGGTCTTCAAACGTGAGTCGTGTTTGAATATTCTGCAACTTCAATCAAGGTGTTTGCCGATGTTGTCGAAATGCGTCAACAAATTCCCCCTTAATTGATGATTCGAGTTTGCATTATCAACATCTAATTCCCCCTGAAATCTGATGTTCAGATATTTGTTGCACAGTTTCCAACCTCCTCTGATTTGCTTGACCGACATATTATCTTGAATAAACACCAATTTGAAGCTCATCAATGCAGCTTCTCCATTTCAACTTTAACCACATCCGCGTTCAGTTTAGCGCATATCTCCCATGCTCGATCTTCCGATCTTCAAAACTCAACCGGCAATTGATAGAAACTTCAAAATACCACACCGGTAAACTTCAAATCAATGTTTACCCGCAAAAATCTGAAATCCCAATTTTCGTAATCACTCCTGATCAGCAAATCGGTAATTTTTTTCAATTAGTAAATCATCATCGGAACCAAATCATCTGGTAACACTTCGAATCTGAGAATCACGCGTCCATGATCAAAATCACATTCTTCCTCTTCAGTCACAATAACAGATATATAGCTATCTCTGGTAGACCAACGCCACTTAATCACCAAACATCATCATCCAACGGTGGTTAGTCCAAAGAGAAGAATGATTCATCTGTTTGAAGACTAAAAATAATGGCCACCAAAGGCTATCATCAGATTTCCTTGGTAAATTTGAAACCATCCGTCTTCGGAGCTAGTCATTAATTCCAAAGATCATCACCGAGTGTTTTGAACGTCCTCAGTTCCTCACTGGTACTAACAACTGCTAATCCAGCTAATTGTTCCTTCACTTGAGATCAGGACTCTAACCCTTAAGCATCACTCTGTATCATGAACTGAAAACTCGGAACTTCCTGTGATCACCCGATGAATCTCAATCCTCTGCATTTCCCGATAATCTGCAATCGGTAACCACCCGAATACTGTTGCAGTGTCACGAATTTCAAAATGCAGGAATATTCATATAAATGAAATTTTTATCTCCCCTCATGTTTGCAAATTCTGACCATACCAATTTTTTCACTGAAATTCCCCCTCAAATCCAGAATTTTCAATATTTAACAAATACGGAATTTACTTTAAGGCCCATCGGTAGTCTTCAACCCTAATGATCACCAAATTGTTGTGGTATCAATGACTACCCTCTCATCTTCAACCGTCTCTAACCTCATCATTTCAGCCTCTCTCTAAGGCCTCCGACGGTATCCCCGAACAGTCAGTATCGGACGTTAAAATTTTGAAAAAAATTCTATCACCAAATTTTTTCTGGACACCCATCTCATCAAACCGAGCAATAAATTTTTTTCAATGCCTTGGACAAGTTCGGGTGAACTTGTAAAAGAATCACTTTTTAACAAGTTCGGGCGAACTTGTATCAAAGGATAAGAAATTAAAGCGACAAGTTCGGGCGAACTTGTAAACATAATTTCATTAAAATCCAGTCAAGTTCGGGCGAACTTGATTGGCCAAGCACCCAGTTCAAGCGAACTTGACTACAAGTTCGGGCGAACTTGATGAAATTTCATGAAAATTAACCAAGTTCGGGCGAACTTGGTCAAAAAGTGTCAAGTTCGGTCGAACTTAATGGGAAATCTTGAAAATTCTTGTCAAGTTCGGTCGAACTTGGTCCCCCAGATTAGCCTTTTATTCACATTTTTCGATCCAAAATCCTTATTTCTTTGAATTTCGAGATGATTCCACCATAGATCTGGTCGAATACGGTTTTCTAACAATCCTATCCATTCAATTTTACTTTTCATCCGTGGATTGTATGTTTATTTGATGATTTACGTCTAAAACCCCTCCTAATGTCCATAAATGTCCAAATTCATGAGCGTAGGTGATAACCGTAGCTCTGATACCAATTGAAGGCCCGTGATCAGGCGGTTCTAGACGGAAGTTAATGCGTAAACGTAAACCGATTCGGTAGAATGTGATTACAGAAAGGAGTAGAAGTAGAATGCAGCGGAAGTCTTCATTCATACCGAAAGAGTATACATCTTTATAAGTCCAACTGCCGGAGTTCCTGGAGAGAATCCGGCAGCACCTCCCCGTAAGGATGGCAAAAACTCAAATGACAAATGAACACACACCACCTATTTATAGGATGAGAAGTTCGCTGGTAAGCATCTAAGTTCGGGCGAACTTGACCTAGTCAAGTTAGGCCGAACTTGACATCAACATCACCGTCATGAGCGAACTTGACCTCCACAGGTCAAGTTCGAGCGAACTTGTTCCCTTTTACACTGAAAACTGTGTATTTTGGTCGTGTGTTTGATTCTAACCTATACAATATTCAACACACGCTTTATCTAGCCTATTCGACAAGTGACGAACACAAAGTGCAACAACATTACCAAATCCGCGCACTTCATTGCTATACGAGAAGACTTTAAGGTTGAACGATTAGCCCGAATCTATACCGACGAAGTTATATGTCGACACGGGACGCCTCGTGACATCATCTCTGACCGAGACGGTTGCTTTACTTCACGTCTCTGGGAGACTTTTCAATCCGCTCTCGGTACTACTCTCAATCTCAGTACCGCTTTTCACCCTCAAACCAACGATCAGACTGAGCGCACGATCCGCACCCTCGAAGACATGCTTCGTGGTGCATCATAGATTTCGGTGGTAATTGGGATACGCATTTACCTTTAATCGAATTCTCATACGATAATAGTTATCATACCAGCATTCAAATGGCTCCTTTTGAGGCACTGTATGGAAGAAAATGTCGATCGCCTATTGCATGGCACGAGATCGGAGAAGCACAAATCACCGGTCCTGAGCTAATCCAAGAAACGACAGATAAGATCCTCCAGATCAGAGACAATCTCTTGAAAGCTCGGATTCGTCAAAAGAGTTATGCCGATAAACACCGCAAGCCCCTGCAGTTCGAAGTGGGAGATCACGTTCTCCTAAACGTTGCACCTTGGAAGGGAGTCATCCGCTTCGGGAAGAAAGGAAAGCTAGCGCCTCAATACGTTGGTCCCTTTAAGATTCTGGAAAGGATTGGTAAAGTAGCCTATCGTCTCAAACTACCGGCAGAACTTAATAACGTTCATCCGACTTTCCACGTGTCTAACCACAAGAAATGCCTAGCCGAAGAGAATCTCCATGTACCTCTCGAAGATATGCAAATCAACGAGACTCTCCATTTCAAGGAAAAGCCTGTCGAGATCATGGAGCGAAAAACCAAGAAACTACGGCACTCTCGCATCCTTATCGTGAAGGTCCGATGGGAAGGCAAATGCGGCAGAGTTCACTTGGGAATTGGAAAGTGACATGAAGGCCAAGTACCCGCATCTCTTTGTTACGGCCACTACTTAAATTTCGGGAAGAAATTTCCTAAAGTAAGGGAGATTGTAACAACTCCAAATACCGTTGTTATCTTTTTCTTCTATTTTTTCCATTGTATCTATCGCTTGTAATCTCGGGATTCGTTTATAAGAAAGTTATGTTAAATTAAATATGTTTTATTTCAATTATATCGCATCTAATCGCTTACTAGACGCATCACTAATCTCATCGCATCGCAAATCGCAGTTAAGTTTATGGTTTTATGTTATCTATGTGCTATGTGTGTTTATGATTATGATTACACTCGCTATCGCATCGCTCTCGCTTATTCGAATCGCTAAATCGCACTATTACATCGCTTATTTCGCTTAATATAACTACCTAACCCAAACCGAATCGCCAAACGAACTCTTAACGCGAAATAAACGAAGAAAACCCAACATTTGGACAAGTTTGCTCTAACTTAGGTGACCCCAAGTTCGGTCGAACTTGGCTGGCCAAAAACACAAATCCTCCATTAACCACAAGTTCGCTCGAACTTGTACAATCATGTACAAGTTCGGCCGAACTTGACTTGAAACTCATGAACATTTCACAAGTTCGTGCGAACTTGCATGAATTCATGCAAGTTCGGCCGAACTTGACTCCCCAGCTCCCTCATTTTTGCCTTCACCTACAAATACCCAGTCCCATTCTCTCATTTTAACTTGCTGCAACGTCGCCCAGAGCTCTCAAACCCGAAACCCTTTGTTTTCTAAGTAAGAATTAACCCGATTTCAACTACAATGATGTTCATCAACGTTTTACAACAGTTTACAACGATTTTTCACAAGGCTTTGCCTTCGTTTTCTTCAAATCTCTTCTGTTTACGAAAATCTTCATCTTTTTCTACAAAACTTCTATTTTTCCCTCCGATCTTTGCTAGATCTGAGCAAAACCTTTTAAATCCTTAATTTTTACACCACTTTCAGACTAATGACGTGTGTTTCGTTCACTTTTGAGTGGAACGAGGCGTTGTCGAAGCTAGATCTCAGATCCGGAAGCACAAGGACGAAATCGTCACTTTGCACAAGCTGGACTAATCCGTATGAACCGTCAAGTTCACCCGGATTAGCCTGAGTTTCTGTAAAATGACTTAGTTCGCTCCAAAAGACCTCTCCAGCCTAAGTTTTACTTAGTGGCTTAAGGTTGGAGGGATGGCACTGATTTCCTCAGCAAACGATGCGAAAACGCAAGATTTTGGACACGAAAACATCAAGTTCGCTCGAGATTTAACTAATTTGATGCAGCTCATGAGTCAAGTTCGCTCGAACTTGCCTCATTTGGTCAAATTCGGCCGAACTTGAGTCAAAACCTACAATATAACCCCCAAGTTCGGTCGAACTTGTCATGTTTCTCAGGAAACTTCACAAGTTCGGCTGAACTTGCAAAGCCTGTTAACCTTCTACACAAGTTCGACCGAACTTGTCAAGTTTCTTAAGAAACTTAACAAGTTCGCCCGAACTTGTCTCAAAACACAGTAGTTCCTCACAAGTTCGCTCGAACTTGTATGATTACATACAAGTTCGGCTGAACTTGCCTACTACTCCAACCAAACTTCGCTGTTTCAGCTTTTCGGAGACTGATGCACTTCTGTTCGCGTATGCAGGCTGATCCGGCGCTCCTCTTCACCTCTCGACAGTCGTCTACTCTCTCCTAAACGCATCGACAGTGAGTATACTTGACCCGTTTTTGCTTTAATGCACATTTTGAGTGTTACATATGTTCCTCTATCAAAATCACCACACAAATCAAATTGTTTATCACAAGCAAATAATCTGATTATATATGCTCAATACGTGAAATTAGAAACATGTGATTAGGATCTTATTTTCGTTAACTTGCCTCCGTAGCTAGTATGGTACTATAGTGTGGCTAACACCCGACGGGGTCTAGTTAGGATGGACGCGCTAGCCTTCTCATGGAAGTTAGCATGAGAAATATGCCTAGTATTGTGTGATGTGTTTTGGTGTATCATGATATGTAATTAGACTATTTCGCGAACGGTTTCTCTATTATACTAGTATTACTTAAACCTGTATGCTCACCTTTACTTAATTGTATTGACTTGTATTTTAACATATGTAACAGGTTGAGGATTTTAACTTGGACGCTTTGGATTATGCTTAGTTTTTAGTTGTTTAGTTTGTTTTGGATTTGGAAACTCATGTATTGAATCTAGGGGATATCGAACCCGATTCGTGCTTATGAGAAAACAAGTTTCTGTAATAATTGTTTGGGATGTTATGTTTGATAGTATAGGATGTTAAACGTTAAGTAATATTGCTAGATAATTGTTATGGAATTCTCGTGAGACAATCTGGTCGCCTAGTACCGCGCCCCGATGATTCCACCATCGGTTGGGGTGTGACAAAACGCCTAGTGACCACCGCCATGCAACCTCCTAAGCTTGGCACAATGGCCAGCAGCGTGGGACTCCAGGGGGAAACTCCAAGTATGGGTGACTCGGAAGTGGATCCGCCTACTACTGCTCCACCTGATCCTGCGACTCGAGCTGGTCATCCATCCCTTCGCCCATCATCCTGGAAACTAAAGTAATGGATTTCATAATAGTTATAATATATTTTTTAGTCGGATATGCGCTCGGTATACCAACTTCGACGTCGAATTCGGTGTAATCATAATAATAATATTCTAATTTTTAGGCCGGTATACGCTCGGTACACCGAATTCGACGTCGAAGTCGGTGTAATAATTCAAATATATGTTTTCGCTCAATATATGCTTGGTACACCGACTTTGACATCGAATTCGGTGTAATAATTATAAGATATTTTTTAGGCCGTTATACGCTCCATACACCAACTTCGACGTCAAAGTCGGTATAATAATTATAATATATTTTTTAGACCGTATACACTCAGTACACTGACTTCGAAGTCGAAGTCTGTGTAATAATTACAATATATTTTTAGTCCGATATACGCTTGGTACACCGACTTCGACGTCTGGGTCTAGTCCCGATCTATTATCGATGTGTACCATTGTAACCACGGCCTAGACATTTCTTCCCACTGTTCTGCAGCGACTATTCGGTTGATAACCATACTTTGTTCACTGAAGGCATGTGATAGTCCCATTCCAACTTAACATGTATGAAGTGTCCCCATGAACATGTACGAATGTTATCGTTTGAGGTTGTGGCACATCAGGAGGATCCAATAACGGGAAGAAAGCACAACTCCTAAGGATGCTTAACACATGAACAATGATAGAATACCTTTGTGCTAAGAGAAGCCCTGCATGGGGCATTTCCATCCAGTCACTATTGGGACAAGGTTCCACTGAATGCCAAGTTAGCCTCCTACGTAGTTGGTTAAAATGTCCATTACCCCGTGTTTCGAATATACACCATCATGTCGGTAAGTTTTCTTCCATCTCTAGTACAAGATCCTTTCGAACACAGGGCCATCAGTGTTCCCCAAAACCTAACCCCACAGCCGCAGACCTAAACCCATAATGACCATCCAGTCTCAGATCTTATATACACGAGATGTAACGGTGTAACATTAATGAAATTTATGGCTTAAACCTTTTGATTCTTAACAAGTTCTTGTCCCCCACGATTAATGGAAACCCATGATCATCTGGTGTGTCTTTCTTTTTAGAAGTCGTTATACAGCTTCGTAGCAGTTTGGGTTTTTGAGACTTTACAACCGAACTAGTTCCACGAGAGCCTGTGGGTACATATGAGTTGTGTTGGGGAGCATCGTGCCTATTTTGTTGGAAACTACAAAGGAGCTGCTTGCCTCACCAAAGGAGTTGTTCTTCACAGCTTCGTCTATCCTCGCAGCTTCTTATAACCTTTGTTGTACTTTCTTTGATGTTGGGCGATCGCGAATATGTTGTTGGATAACCAACCGTTTCTTAGTAGATTTGGTTGGGGTCAAGTCCATTTTATCTTTGAAATCAAGCTTTTTTTTCTTAGTAGGGGGTGAGTCTCTAATTGCTGCGACACAATATTGAGCTCTTCTGCTACATCGACCTCCTCATCTATCAATTTACACGGGAGTAAGTTAACCTTACGCTAGAATACATCTAAGTCTTCGAGTTTGTTTCTTACGCTCTTCACAGCTAAATCAATACAATGTTTAAGCTGCATAAATCGTTTTAAATCACAAAAGGGTTGTAGGTTTAAGATTTATGACCTATACATGTGTACTTTTGCAGCCGACACATGGCAACCCGCAACTAATCCACATCTGGTAACCACATGATGTAGGAAGTTTCTTCAACACCTCTAGCTTCCTAAATAGCTCTCCTTCTAGCAAGTCAAGTGCTTTATGGGAAACCTTTCCACGTAGGTTGTCAAGCAGTGGTAGTCTGTGGTGGTTCATCCTTTTATCGATGCTTTCTTGGAAAAAAATTTGTATTTCTCTGAATTGTGTTGAAACTATATCCATGACACATCCCACTATTCGGTCCTTCCTATCTCGAACGTATCTCTTCAAATTAGCGTGTTGGCTCTCAACTCTGTTGGTGGTACACTGACCAAAGTTACGACTCTTATTAGTCCACGCAAAAACGAACATTTCTTTATAGTCATTGAGCCAGTTATCGTACACATAGTTAAAGACCCCCGCAAAAGTAAAATACTAAATTAAATGTACATATGTGTAAATATAATGGAAGGTGTGAGTCATTTGTTGAAGACAAACTTACTTAAATGGTTGCAAGCCACGAGTCGCTTATATAGCTTACGCAAGTTGTAATCGTATATTGGTTCTGAAGAAGACTCACACAATGTCCCCTAGAACGACAGAAATTTCTCCTAGTCTTTGTTATTGAAGGCTTTCTTGCAACGTTTACAAATATTTGTTAGATGTGAAACCTGCATAGATACCTGGAGGCGTTCAGGAATACTTTAGCACACATATTCATTAGGGCTGGTTCTATATCCATTACAATCACATGTGGCTCCGTACATTAGTTCAACACTGACTTGATCCTTTCAAGCACCCATACGAAGTTATAACTGCGTTCTTTACAAATAACGGCATGCGCGATACAAAAAGACTTGTTGGTCGCCGTCAAACCCACAACCTAGATAAATGGCATGTTGTAGATGTTTGTTTTGTATGCGGGCGTCGATCAACAACACGTGCGGGAATGCACGCCACATAGTACTTGATTGGGGATGAACAAAGAAAAGCTGTGTTGCGACATCTGTTCCGGGTCTTGTCGGGTCTCGTAAATGAAGTGGTTTTTATATAGCATGTTTCCTGTGTCTGCATGGGAGTTTTTCCGTCCATCTGTGATGCTCTAATCTTCTGAACCGCATTTTGCACGTCTTTCTTAACATAGAGGTTGTCGGGGTACTGCTTTCTCACGGTCTAAAAAATATTGTGTGGCTCCATGTTTTAAGCTGTCAGCTGCTCCACCAGCTTGTATTCCCATTCAGTAAATCTTCACACAAATACGTGGCCCAACAGATTCTACGCAGATTCGTGGTTATGTGCTAGGTTTTCCATTACTATCTCCCAGGTGTCATGCGTCACGGCCTGCACCGCGAGTAGTGAAAATGGGCAACTAGTTTTTTTTGCTACGAGCTTTCCTAACTGTTGTTTTACTACGGTGCTCACCACCACGGTCGCACACAAGCCATCCATCCCCGTACTACCACCAATATTCTTTGATCGACGGGTCACAATAACGTAACCATTCTCGTTTGCCCTTTGGTGTACCCATTTCTTCAGGTCAATTAAAGACATGAAAAGCTAAAACACAGATATGTTTAAGTTACATTTAATATTTATTAATCTTAATTGATTGTATTTTTATTATATATACTAATTTAAATGTATGACGTTTAACTAAATTAGTGTAATACCTGCTTAATTTGATACAGATTGCCCAGGTTAGTGGGTTGATCATCATCATATGGTGGTGTGTCCGGAGTCTCACCACTGTATCCTTCGCCGTCCGGATGGCCTACTTGCATGTACAAAGAATGTGATGCTTTTTTTACTTTCATACGGATTACTCGGGTTAGGAGGTTGCTTACCATAATACGGTGGTGTGAATGGAGGCTCACCATCGTATCCTTTGTTTCCATCTGAATTGTCTTGTTGCACGTAAGAAGATTCACATCCGTATCTGTAATCCGGATACCCATGTCGTGCTGGATAATATGGTTCATCAATAGGGGTAGGCTCATCACCGTATCCATCTGGATTGTCTTGTTGCACGTACGAAGTTTCATGCCTGTATTGGTAATTCGGATAAACTTGATGCGCCAGATAATATGGTTCATTAACAGGTAGAGTTAGAGCCTCATTCAAGTATGGCATAGGTTTGTTTTGATCAACAGGGACGCCAGACGCAACCTCCTCCACTTCATTAGAATCTGGAATGCCCAGCTCCTCCTAAAACAACGGTATGATAAATATTTATTAATCTCAAAAACAACAATGAAGGAAGTTAAGTTAGTATACGATACCAGATCGGTTTTAGGCATCCCCCCATGATCCGTTAGAATACTGTCCAGCGAAATAGTTTCCATCCCAAAACGATGACATATTAGCCCCACACTTGTCCGAAAATTAATAAATCGGGGAAGAATACAGATAAAATGAAGCCTGATTCGTATGCCATGAATAAAATAGATGAAAGTCTATATATAAATGTTTCAAATTCACAAGTATACGCCTCCTATAGCTCTGTACTCGGCGTATACCTTTATTCACGTGCCCAGACAACATCGTATCGATGTCAAATCTAACAAATGTGTGCCACGTATAGAGCTATACGCAGCATATATAAGCCTCGTACAGGCTTTTACTCGGTGATGTGATTGATTTGACACTGTAAGAGGATTGACCATCTGGTCGGAAAAGACACCCCTATACGCCATGTACAGCTCTGTACGTGGCGTATATAAAGCTAAGGCTTGGTATGCAAATAAGCTTTTTGGTGTGCAAATATGTACACCCTTATGATATACTTTACTTGTGTTACAAATAATTTGTCATCTAACAATAGTTCTCATGTCCTTCCACATTGTATCATGGTTAATTTTGTAGTTCTCATACATGGAACAATGTGTTATATCTATATCTATATCTATAGTATATAATACCAATATATGACATATATCATTTATTGGAGCTATCTAATTTTCTTTTTCCCCTCCTTCTTTTATGTTTGTCTTATATTAGTTAATGTTGATAAAATTATATTATATTTGAGTTTTTAAATACATCAAAGTTTATGATTTCACTCTTTTTTTCAAAGAAAGCTAAAATATTTATGATTTCACTCATTTTTATCAAAAAGTTAAAATATAAACGTTTGTTGTTTTAATGAGAGAGAATTTTATACTTATATATTACATATCATATGCTACTATCCAAATATCTATGAGATGATCTGAAATATGTTTTCCTCGTCTAAATAAATAGATATTATGACTATTAATTGATACGTATAACTAATATTTTCAATACTTAATAATAAATTAATAATATAAATAGATGGGTAGGTGACATATGGATTTTTTATGTATTCGTTTGTTGCATGTTGATTATTATTGTATTATCTTCTAAGCCGTATTCACATGCATAAATATAATAGTTATTAATAACATATTAATATTAATAATATTATTAATTATTAGTATTTATATTAATACTAGCTTACTAACTCATGCATTACACGGGTTGATAACGAAAAATATGTAAATTATAAACTTGTATATAATCCTTATTAATGAAATGACTTATTAGATAAAATAGTAAAACAAAAGAACAGTTATATTTTCAGCTATTCAAAATATTTTCTAAGTTTTCACTTCTCTCTTGAGATACTATAATCCATCTTATTATATTATATGACTTAAAAGAAGTAACAGTAAAAAATAAAAAATAATAATCATAAAATTATAAGTATTTTTAAAAATAATTATAAGTTATGAGGCTTTGGTAAATGAATTGTAATTAAATTCTACTATGTATATTAATGATATAAAAATTTCTACTATTTTTTAATATATGGACCATGAGACGAGATATGAATATCATCATAGTATAGAAAATATGATAGTTACTCTAAACTTTCAATCAATTCTAGTAGTTCTATTGATAATCACCTTAACCGCCCCTTGATTTGAAACCCTATTGTTAGGATCTGAGTTTGGATTGATTGTATTGTTTTAACAAATTTTATACCAGAATGATAAATCATAAAGGAATTTGCAGCGGAATAACAGCTAAAACTTTATAACACAATCAATGGGAGAATAGTTTTCATCATAACATGTTTTCATTACTCAAACGATTGAAATGATTAACTAATAACTTACATGTACGAATCACTAACTCCCCCTCAGACCGAGCTTACACAGAAAAGAATGTACAATAAAGTGAAAAGTGTGAAAAAGCTAAATAGAACAGTACATGCACTGTCTATTTATAGTACTAATCTAACCACTGTTAGTTTATACTGACATCATCTTGACAATGACATCTAACAATACTAACAAACTCTAACCACTTCCTAACCTAAACTCTGTTTGTAAAGTGCTGATGACCCTAACCGCTGACAGATGAAGGCATTGGCAGATGTTCTTCAAAGGATGATCAGACCTTTGACTTCCAGCAGACCTTTGACCCATCAGTGGTTTGGTGAATCAACAGACTTTATAACTGGCAGAGCTTTGGCATAAGGCTGTTGTTATAACTACCAGTTTTGGAAGCTGGTCTTTGGAATGAGTGAATCTAAACTCTGGTTATTCTGGATCATATAGAGCAGACCCGTTTTTGGCTCTCTATCATCTGTTCTTTTGTAGGGTTCAATCCCAACAATCTCCCCCTAGAACAGATGATGCCATAACTCTTCTTTATTCATGATCTTTATGACTCATCAGTTTTTCCTTGATTTGTTCTTTTAATTTTGTTTCAAAGTTCAAGGAATCTTCATCATCCTCATCCCTGCACAGTTTTAGTTCCAAAAGATCTTGAAGGTCAGCTATACCCAGGCTTAGTGCATCCTTCCTTTGCATAATAACAACTTTCCGATTAGACCTGAGCAGAGTCAATACATGGGTCTTTGTATCAAAGAGCCACTTTAGTATTTTTTTAGTTCAATTGGTTTCTTGGGAGAGGAGTTATTTGTGATGAGAATTGAAAAGGTGACTTTTTGAAAGCCTTTGAAAAGGATCTTCAGAATTTGGTAAAGGCTTCAATAGTTCTTTATTCAAGTCAGGCAAAGGTTCCTTAGTGATAGCCTGCTTACTTTTGTTAGCACTCCTTTGCTAATCTTGCATATCCATCTGCAGCTGCCTCTTCTTTTGGTTGAGGGCTTGAATGGTTGTTTCTAAGACCAGATCTGCACTTAGGTTTTTAACATTTTTCCAATCTGGTGCATTCTGTCTTATTTGAGGGTCTTTCTTCATCCTATCAATTCTTTCTGCTTCTTGTTTGAGAGCTTGGATGGACCACTCTTTAAACTGGTTCTCCTCAGCTTGATAGGGTTTTTCTTTCATGATGAATCTAATGAGGTTTACCCTTTGCTTCTGTTTAGGATCATCTTTTGGAGAATTCACAGTCATTTTCTCAGTTAATTCACTTGCATACTCTTCTAATTTCTTAACTTTACTTAGCTCATGTTGTTCCAATCTTGATAAGTAAGCATTTCCCTTTCCTTCACTCTCCTTTTTGGCTATGATTTTGGCTTGCCTATTCTTCAGTTTTAGATAATCCTCCATGGTTTTGGGATTTCTATAGCCGTGAAGAGATGGGAAGGTTCTTTTGGATTGATCAGCTTCTGTATAGAATTGTAGCATTTCTCCCTTTACTGCAGCCAACTCTAAAGGATATGATGTTTCCATTGGAATATTTCTTGTTGGATTTTGGCCTTTGAGTGACTCAGCAAGGCTGATTTGTAGTGATGATGATTGGGTGATAGCTAGTTTTGGTATTGGATTTGTTTGGACAACAGTTGTAGATGGTATATCATTATTTTCCACTGTAGCCATTCTTCTTCTTTTCCTAGCATAAACCAGTTTTGGTGCAGGAGCATTTGTGCAAACAACTGCTGTCGTAACATCTACTGTACTTTTGGTAGTATCAACATCTGTTACATTGACAGGTGGTTGCTGAGATGAGGAAGGTAATATGATTGAACTGTCAGTGGTTTGCCTTTTTGTACCAACAGTGGTTTTGGGACAAGCAGTGGCATCCTTCATCTCCTTCTCTTTTATCCTGTCATGACTTTGAACTATCCTCATTTGTGTATCTTCATCATCTGCTTGAATTTTTAGGGTTTCATCGCCTCCCTTTTCTTTTTCTTTGACAGATGTTTCAGCAGAAGTTACTGAGAGATTTTCCTCAGAGTCATTTTTCTCCCCCTTTTTGGCATCACCAACTCTTCCGAAGATAGATGCAGGCGTAGTGCCAGGAATGAGAATTTTCTTGATTTCTCTAAGCTCTTCCTGTGTGTCTTTATACCTTGCTTCAACTTCTTCTTTAAATGTCTGCACTTTTGAATCATACAACTGATTAGCATGCTGAATGTGTTGTTGAAGCAGAGGATACATTTGTGTTGCAATTCTGGTGGCTTGAGCAGAGGATTGAGCAGTGTTTTGAGATTTTGCAGAGTGTAACATCTGTTGCAGCACATTTTTGATATCTCCCACTGATGCCTCAATCTTTGTGACTTTATCCGTCAATTCCTTATGTTTTAGCTCATCTCCTAAGTTAATAAGATCATCTGAGCTCCTACCTAGGGTGGTAGTTTTATCTAGGGTATCATGAGCATGTGATTTATCACTTGCTTCAACCTTAGATGGCCCTTTTTCTTGGTACTGGGGTCTTCCCACTGATGCAGAGTTTACCTGAGTAGCCTCAACAGTGGTTGCCTTCAAAGGAGACTTACATATGAAACTACTGTCCAGATGTAAATCAGTGGATTCAACATCTGTAGTAGCTGCTCCTATTGATCTATCAACAAGGATTTCAGGAAATCCAAGTGATGTAGCCTCCTCAACTGTTTGTGGGATAACCAGTTGATTTTTGTCAGACACAGCCATTGTTGAGGTTTTGCTCTCAGTAATGTGTTGGTGAGAGTGGCCTTTTTGTGACTGACTATCAAAGGTTTCAAACAGTGATGTGATGGTTGTTGTAGTTTGAGGTGTGGAGAGTGGTGTGGAAAGCAGATTTGTCCTGGGAGATGGACATTTTAACATACTCTAAAATGAGGGTGATGTTATCAGTTGTGGGTTCCCTGTGCTTTCAACATGTTCCTTTTGTGAGGAATCATGAGTAGTCATGGTTTTGGGTGGAGATCTTTCTACCATTTGCTGTGAGGAAGTAGCAGCAGTGGTTTCATGTTACTTTTGTGTTGTCACTGGATTAACTTCTGGGATCTCATCTTCCAGAAGGTCCTTTTTGATAGGTTTGGTGGGTTTTGGTGGTTTCTTTTTGGTCTTTTTAGGAGTTTTTGGTGTGGGTTGCACAGCAGTGATTTTGCTGTTGTGGTCACAAAGAGCAGTGGGCTCAGCAGCTGGAATCTGAGGAGCAGATGTGGACTCTTTTAAATTTTGCTCAGACTCCCCTGCTTGTGTTTTTGAAACTTTTGACTCTTTAGCCATAAGGCGAGTACATGTTTCAGATGATAGACTGTTTATTTGGAAAGGCACACTTTGAACAAGAACATGTGCAGTTTCATTTGGAATTTTCTGTTTTAAATAATAACTTAAAAACCTAGGAAATAGCAGAAAAACATTTTCCCTTTTGTTTTTCATATTTTCTAGGTTTGTTACCAAATTATTAAATAATACTTGGGAGTAATTGTAATCAGATTTAGACAAAATGGCATACCCCAAGTATTGAATTTTCAATGGTATTTCATCAAACCCAATTGTTTTATTCGAAACACATGTGAGTAGGGTATGAAACAAAAATTTCATAGGAGGTGGGAATTTTCCCTTTTTCATGGTTAGCTTTGATAAATCTCGTGTATACCCTTTGTTTTTCAAAACAATTTGATACTCACTTTTGGAGAAAGAAGTTTTACCTTCTAGGTCTTTCATCTGAAACACCTCTAAGATGGTTTGTGGGGTTATTGGAACCAAAATTCCTCCCACTTTTGACGTGATTGCCCAAGGTTTTTGATTCAGACTTTCAATTTCAGCATTTGCCCAAAAATCTCGAAGGGCGTTTTGATAGATTGGTGCGTTACAAGTTAACAGAGTCTTGTACTTTGAAGACAATATATCAATAATTTCATGAAATTTTGTATTCTTCTTTGTCTTCTCAAGAGTACAGAGATAGTTGTGTGGATTTTTGATGTTAAGAGTGTGTTTTGGAGGTTCTTGTGTTGATTTTGCTTTGGGTGCCATGATTTTCAAAGAAAATATTTTTCAGATATTTTGAAATGGCACAGTAAAGGTGAAAAACTCTGTTTGTGGATGAAATAGGGTTTTATAGAGTTTTCAAAAAGTGATGATGACGTGGCATCTGATGCAACAACTGTTGAATAACATCTGTCCACGTGTAACCTCTGATTGACAATGGAGGACAGTTGTTTGGCTAACCACTGATAGAGTAACTTATCAGTGGTTGTGACCAAAAGTTAATACTATCAGTGGTTCCACATCAGTGGATAGGTTTTTCTATTCGACAGTGTTTTTAGTCTATCAGAGCTTTGAACAGACTTTAAGGATTTATTGAGAAATTCAATTTTAACTACTTTTAAGGATAAATTTCTGATTTTCTAAAAACATTTTATTGCTATTTACGCATGGATCACAAGAAAAATTTGTTTTTAGTCCATGTTCAGCATTTCCAAGCCTAGAAATCAAACTGTCAAATGTGGAAGCATCAAATGCTTTTGTCAACGCATCTGCTAGTTGATCCTTGGTATGAACATGTTGTAAAGAGATCAGACCTTTTTCATAGCAATCCTTCACAAATTGATGTCTGATTGTCAAAGAATTTGTTAAAGTTTTAATAATTTGCCAGGAAAGTTTTGATGGACCAAAATGTCCTTCTGAGATTTTCTAATAACATAAGTTTTTAAAACTCTTCAGTCAAAGCTTCATTTACATGATCGTCCTTGTGTACAGACACTTTACAGGCTTTTGCAGAGGTTGAATACCTCAGATGGTACAACTATTTTGTCTGTGGGGACAAGTTTTCAAAGACACTTGAATCTAATTTGAACTGGTTATCATCTAGATTCCTCTTGATTCACTATCAGAGGAAGTATCTTCCCTTTCTAAAAATAGGGTTCTAATTCAGACAGGTACTTAAGTTTTGTCAATTAAAAACAAGCAAAACTCAAGGTGTATTATCTTCAACAAAAATTTAGAAGAGCAATACAAAACCTGATATAAACAAGAAATTTCAACTATAAAATTCGTAGAAAATTTCGTGATATGTGAATCAATTAGATCTGATAGATTTCCAGCAATCCTTTTGATAAATTTATGAATTAAGAGCTCATCTCACTCATTGTTATGAGACTGATATGGATCCTCTTCATCAACTAATCCTGAAAACAACGTAGATTCCAACACAATAAACTAGAAACAACGTAGACTCCAACACAATAAAAACACATGAATCGTGAATTTCTACACAATCTCGACTCAGTTTTTGACAATTAAGAATAGCACAATATCGTGAAATCGAGGTGATCTTTTTAGGTCAAATTGACGATTAGATCAATTTGACTACTTGTTAGGATTTGAGTTTGGATTGATTGTATTGTTTTAACAAATTTTATACCAGAATGATAAATCATAAAGGAATTTGCAACGGAATAACAGCTAAAACTTTATAGCACAATCAATGGGAGAATAGTTTTCATCATAACATGTTTTCATTACTCAAACGATTGAAATGATTAACATATAATTTACATGTACGAAATACTAACTCCCCCTCAGACCGAGCTTACACAGAAAAGAATGTACAATAAAGTGAAAAGTGTGAAAAAGCTAAATAGAACAGTACAGGCACTGTCTATTTATAGTACTAATCTAACCACTGTTAGTTTATGCTGACATCATCTTGACAATGACATCTAACAATACTAATAAACTCTAACCACTGCCTAACCTAAACTCTGTTAGTAAAGCACTGATGACCCTAACCACTTATAGACATAAACTCTGATGAAGGCATTGGCAGATGTTCTTCAAAGGATGATTAGACCTTTGACTTCCAGCAGACCTTTGACCCATCAGTGGTTTGGTGAATCAACAGACTTTATAACTGACAGAGCTTTGGCATAAGGCTGTTGTTAGAACTATCAGTGGTTTGGAAGCTGGTCTTTGGAAGGAGTGAATCTAAACTCTGTTTATTCTGGATCATATAGAGCAGACCTGTTTTTGGCTCTCTATCATCTGTTCTTTTGTAGGGTTCAATCCTAACATCTATGCTAATAAAAAAAATCTATAAGAAAGCTTACTTGTAAATGGATTAATCTCAGTTTTATTTTCTCTTAAAAGGATCAAATAAAACTGATCAAGCGGGCAAAATTAGAAGTACGGACTAGAAAATAAAATTTAGATTAAAAAAATTGAAATAGCATAAACGATACACAATGAGTGATGTACTATATAAGAAAAATGTTTCATCAAGGTTATACAAAGAAGTATATGACGTGTTTGGTTAACCCGTTAAGAAGCGATAAATGTAATATTTATACAGACTTTAAGAAAAACTTTTGTTGAAGGTAATTCAAGAATTTTAATTTATTTTTGGATGAGATAAAACTTTTTAGTCATCATCAAGCATGTTTGTAGGGTCTATTCTTGCAAATTGCAACAATCAAACACCAACATGTTAGTTCAAGATACATTTCCAGCAAATAATGTGTGCTAGATAAATAACACCTAATGCGCATAATAGTTTTTAGTTGCGGATTATTTTTAATATACATAATATGTAGTGCACTGAATTTGTAAGTATATTATTTTTAAGTATGGCACATTTATATTAGTTATCGATAATTATTAATTAAATTTGAAATTATATGTTTGATCTCTAACTATATTAACTAATATTATCCTATATTATATTATATTATTTGATACATTTATATTAGTTATAGATAACTATTAATTAAATTTAAATTTATACATTTATCTCTAACTATATTAATTAATATTATACTATATTATATTATATTTTGTGTATAAAAAATATTTAATATGTAATATTATTATTAAAAGTGAAGAGACACTGAATGACACATGTAAAAAAGATTTTTATTTATTAGTAAAGAAAGATATTATTAAATTAATATTATCTAACTGACACTATTGATATATGCTCTTTATTTTATTTTATACTTATATTATATCTATATCTATATGAAATATTAAACATAATATCCCAATTGTTGTTATTCTCTCCTCAAGATTGTCAAATTCAGAGAAAACATGGGGAAAAAGTAATTTTTGTTTCTATATCTCAATTTATGGAGGTCACTTAAGGAAAAAAGTAATTTTCGTTTCTATATCTCAATTTATGCAGGTCATTTAACAAAAGAACTCTATTGGAGGACATATGATAGTCTTTTAGCATTTTCTAGTTTTTTCCGTCTAAATCATAATCACCTTATTGTTTTTTTATTCCTCAAATATCTTAAATATATCTCATTTTTAAAACGTGTCAAATATCTCTCATTATTCACGCCTCTTTTATAAACCCTATCATTCACCTTTAATCCTTTTATTTTTTTCACCAAACCTCTTTTTTTCCGGATACAAATTATCTAATCTAAATTCTAATAAAAGATTACAAATAATGCCACATGGCATTCTCTCTTTTAGCCTTATAACTTTTTATTTATATTTTTTAATTAATAAATTATACATTGATATTACTTGTTCTTATTCTTATGACTATCTGTATTCTAATAACATTTTAATTTTATATATATTTACCAATAATATTATCCTATAGAGACTAAACATCTTATATCTTTTAATACAAAGCTTTTTTATATATTTACCAATAATATTTTATATATATTTACCAATAATATTATCCTATAGAGACTAAACATCTTATATCTTTTAATATAAAGTTTTTTATATATTTACCAATAATATTATCCTATAGAGACTAAACATCTTATATCTTTTAATATAAAGTTTTTTAAAAATTCCAATTTTGATGTTAATTAACTATTATATACTTTAATATAAAGTTTTTTTTTAATTCTAATTTTGATATTAATCAACTATTACGTAATATTTTTTTTAACTTAATAATATTGGGTTAGGAATAAGACTATGATATGGTGTAAAGAATGTATTTTCGTTATGTAGATATTTTTCTTAAGTATCACATGTTTGATTTTAGATTTTAGATTTTAGAATGGTGTATAATATATTTGCTTTAAAATATGTATTTAAAAGTACAAGATTAATAATCTTTACCATAGTAAATTAATGTTTACTATAAGGTTAATTCTAATATAATAATTTGAATATTTTATTTTTGGTTTTTTTAATATTAACATTTCGATTCACCGACAAGGATTAACTTTATAAAGACACGGAAAATTTCATAAAAATGGCCGCCAGAGAGGTAACAAGTTGCGCCGCAACTTCCTATTGAATAACAAATCCAATTCTATCGAAAACAAAGCTCTAATTCTTCGATGTTCAAAAATTGTTTTGCACTGATCTGTCCAGGAAACCGACAACTTCAAGAGCAAGTGAACCCAAAGTATCAAAGACAAAGGAAATGAAGACATATTAATCTTCAGCATAAACTGTTTCATGCTTTGCAACTTTTCCTAATTATGCTTTCAAAAGTTCAACTAGGGGTGTTCAGAATTCGTTTCGAATTCGAAATTCGATTAAATTCGATTCGATTATCAAGAATTCGTTTCGACTATAAGAATTCGAATTTGAATTCGATTCAATTTGAGTCAAGTAGATCGAATACGGATCGAATACGTATTTATAATTTCACATTCGATTCGAAATTCGAATAAAAGTATACATTTTTATTTATTGTTTTTATATATAATACATATATAACTTTTATTGGGCTATACTAGAAATTATTTTCAAAATTTATTCAAAGATTTAAAATTACTCATTACCAAACTCACTACATGGCCCATAACTAAAGCTAAAACCTAATTAACAAATCTGTCAATAGATTTCTAACTCTAAAAATATTAACTTGTAATGTAGAGTGGTTATTCTCGACTCTTCGTTTTGAATTTTAGACTTATGGTACTTTATTTTGAACTTTTTAATGTAATATTGTGAATTATGGCTACTTTAAAATTTATGTTTCATTTTGATAGTTTTACAAGTTTTAAAAGAATCTAAATCAAATCGAATATATTCGATTTCGATT
The DNA here is from genome assembly GCA_947069175.1 of Scalesia atractyloides. Taxonomy (NCBI): domain Eukaryota; kingdom Viridiplantae; phylum Streptophyta; class Magnoliopsida; order Asterales; family Asteraceae; genus Scalesia; species Scalesia atractyloides. Next base: position 46,816,278 of record CAMTDV010000017.1, on the reverse strand, counting down.
CGAATCCGAATTTTTAATCGAATACGAATTGGGTTTTTTATTCGAATACGAATTCGAATTGAATTGGGTGGGTTTTAATCGAATTCGAATTCAAGAGAAAATAAAAATTATTCGAATAATTCGATTCGAATAATTCAAAAATTCAATATTCGATTCGATGAACACCCCTAAGTTCAACACAACCTGGCAAGCCACAAAACAATTTTTCCTTAGTCCAACTAAGGGGACACTCCGTCAAGATCCACACAAGCGGGTTTCCTACATATCCAAACGAACACAAGAACATCTAAAAGTAGCCTCTGCTCAAACGGGCTTGTCAGGAAATTCACAGTGGCCTATTTTTTGTTGTTACAAGGTCTGTTACGATCATATACAAATTTATGATTTACGTTTTTTTTTATAAACTAGTTAATTTAATATTGAAGATAATTTTAGGTTTTATACTTATTGTTTATTAATTTAATTTAAGAAATTGTAAACATAGTGATATTCTTAATTTTTTTGTCATTTAGGTTATTGTCTTGTGTATTATACGGAGCCACTAATAAAAACTCTTTATTTACATTTTTTAAATAACAACAGATAACCATGTTTAAATTGGTAAAGTAATTTAAAGATATAATCAACATTATCAATCTAATATAAAAACACTTTTGTAAAATCTATTTTTGGTAAGGTTTAAATAAAAAACTATCATTATAAGTAATAAATTAAAAATATGTTTGAGGTAAGAGTTGATTTTGTAGGAAGGTTTAGCAAACCTAATCTAACAAACAATATTGGTTCGTTTAACACATATATTTAAAGGTCGAATATTAAGGTAAATATATTAAAATATGAAATGTTGATAGTAACTAAATGAAATTGTTCCCCTTATTCTATTTTATTTTGGATAGCTAAGACTTGAAGTTTAGTTGTCAAAAGAAGTTATGCCTCAAATAAAGTCATCTGATGTCAATCCTCGCCTCATTACAAGTAATGTCGACAATAATCAATCTAAGGGTAAGGATATCCTAGAAGCAGTCTCAAGGAAAGTTAGCATGGAAAGAATTCGTTGGCAATGAGTATAAGAATGACTTCTCCGCAGAGTCAGTTGGTTAAAAGGTTTCTTAACTATTTATTATTTTTCTTTATATTTAAGGTCGTATATTAAGGTATATATATATATATTTTTTCAATGTTTCTATTATTTTTTATTGCTTATTTATAAATTTAATATTTTATTGACTTAATCTCGTATAATACACGAGATTCTAACCTAGTATAGTATATATAATAATAATATGTGTTAGTGTCGTACTTGAAACTATGTATTTGTTTCATTTAAATCTTATTCATGTAACTATTATGTCGAAAAAATAAATAATTAAATTTCCTAACATTAACTAATTTTCCTTAATTTATCATCAAGAATTTATATTACGTGAGAAAAAGTCGACACATAAAAATGGTGTCGTATATGAACTCTCCCAATATAATTCTATTAGGACATAAAATGGATAAGCGACTCGTAGCTCGCAACTCCTAACTAAATGCATTGTTAATTACAGAGATGACCAAAGGATAATAACTAGTTCCATAATTTTCTTGTTTAACACCATTTGGCTTAATCGATTCCAGGTTTAACCTCTCTCTTAAGAGACATTGTGCATGTGACATTTTAATTAATCATGTAAAACATGAGTACTTTTTTATTCATTATGGGACTCAAACCCTTAATCAAGGATTAGAGGGTGTGTGTTCAGCCATTCTAAAACAAAAGTAAAAAAAAGAGTTAATTACTGTTTTCGTCCCTGTGGTTTGTCAAAAATCATTATTTCAGTCCATTAGTTTAAAAATTGCGATTTCAGTCCCTGTGGTTTCACTTTCGTAACCATTTCAGTCCATGTTGTTTCACTTTTGTAACCACTTCAATCCGTTTATTCTGTAAGTACAGGGACTAAAATGGTTGCGAGGTGGACTGAAATGGTTACGAAAGTGAAACCACATGGACTGAAATCGCAATTTTTAAACTAATGCACTGAAATAATGCGTTGCTTAACTTTTAAAAAAAAATTAACTATTATTGTCTGGTTGTGTGTTCAGCCATTCTAAAACAAAAGTTAAAAAAAAAAAGCAGATATAATGCGTTGCTTAACTTTTAAAAAATTAACTATTATTGTCTGGTTAACCCTAATTTCAAATCATATATTATTGTTTTTCTATTTAACTCTTATTTACTTAACTATTTACTTAGCATACTAATACTGGGTCCTAGTTTAAAAAAAAAACCCAGAGAGGATTGTAATAATTGTTAATGGTTGTTATATGTTTTGTGTTGTATGTAACAAGGGAAAGGATGTGAATATGCTATGAAATTCATTTTAGGACTTCTCATACTTTTATTGGGAACTCATCATGATATAAAAGTGTGAAGACCCTAAATTATAATTAACCGGTCGGGTTAAAGTTTTACTATAGCTCTCGCATATAGGCACATTATATGAAAGATGAGAACAAACTTTTTGGATTCAGTCAAAAAGTTCTTGTCGATAAATGATTAAACACCACATTAGTCTTAGAGCATCTACAATGGAGTCCATATATCTTTACATTCACCAATATCAAGGAGAGAGGGTTGCTACAGACATGGAAGATAGATATGGTTATATCGCTATGAGGAGGGGGGAGAGAAAGCCAAAAGGTTGGTGGGAGAGAAGGCAAAGAGAGTGTTAGTGGGCAATGGTGTAACACTAATGTATTAGTGGCACGTCCGTAAGCTACTTTTTTAACGACAATGCTTACTCCCTCATAATTTACACCAAATTAATCTTAATCTAGTTTGTGCTTGCATGAAATTGAACCCAGGAGTTTGTAAGCTACTTACGTTGCAGAGTTTTCTATTTAAGTTAACATGAATAGAAATCCTCTCTTTTAGCAAGCAATATTCAGGCACGAGCTGATACTTCATAAAGCTCAACATCATTTTTACAACTTACAATTTATTTATGATTTCGTTCTAATTGTTGTAATAACATAAATAGATAATCAATTGACTTTTTTATAACTCTATAAACAAATACTAAGTTAAAATAAATTTTGTGTGTTATTCTATAAATAATAGGTTAAATAAGCGATGAAGAAAAAGCAACAACTCAAAAGTCTTCATCGTTCAAGTATAGTTGTATAAAGCTATTTCCCAAAGGAAGGCCCCCTCGACTGTATGACTCCACTCAACATACGACATAAGTTTAAATGTATAATGTACAAGACACTATGACACTATGAGTCTGGTTGTTAGAAACAAGAATGTTATGTATTTTAAATGATTGGTGTTTAGTTTTCAAGTTTCATTGATGCCCCCGTCTTAGCACCGATAGGAATCCTTTGTCCTTTCGCCGATCATCTACTTCTTCTCCAACCTGAAAACACCAAACAAATTGTGCATATTATATTAAATACTAAGTTATACGCTCATGTATCACACGGGTTTGAAAATAGAATTTATATAAGTTAATAATGTAAACACAAATTTATACAACTAAATAATGTACACAGAGAATGTAAAGCTAGTAACTTATGCAATAATATATGTATTTCACATGTCAAAACAAGGTCATGTGTTGATCGGGACAGGTTGACCTAGGGCTCCTGAAAAATCTCATGACTTGTGGCCCCCACAAAGCTCGCTTAAAAGCTAAACGAGCTGAGCCATTTATAAATATTAAACGAGCCAAGCTCAGCCGAGGCACCTAATGTTAATTGGTACTTAAATTTTTTAAATATAATTTTGAAATTAAGTTGGCTTGTCGAGCCATGAGCTAGCTCAAGCTATTTACAAGCTGACCTTGAGCTCAAGTTTTAGCTTGTGCCGAGCTAGAGCCCAGGTTGAAGTTGGCTCGTTCGTTAAGCAGCCCTCGGTTGACCCATTGGGCTCCCTTTTTCCTTTTTTGTTTTATTTATTATAAGTTTTAAATTTTTATTTATTATATAACTTTATTTAATACTTTTATATTGTTGGAAAAGAAAAACGAAAAAACATGATAATGTTTACGTTTAAGTTGTAATCAAGATGTAACGGGCTATAGCGGACATGGTTTATAAATTAGACGGTGTACCTCTTTAGCAATCTCCTTGAGAATCTCAATGATTTCTGTAAAGTCAGGTCTCAAACTCGGGTCTTGTTGCCAGCATTTCTCAAGCAGTTCAGCAAGTTTTGGTGGAGTGTTCTTCGGAATAGTAGGCCGTAATCCCTGAAAGCAGCAAAAATGTCATGTCATAAGAAACTTTAGTATCCGTCCCCAATTATAAAACCGTAGCCTATACTCCTATACACGTCAACACCCAATGCTAGTTACTCGATACTCACTGGGTTCACGCGTAGACCAATTTATGATCTTATGTGGTTGAAAATTACGTGTTGGGATTCCCATTATTCGAAATCCAATCTTAAACGCAACTTGACAACTGACTTGAAGTATGAAATACACAACTACACTTGTAACAAATTTCTATAATTTTAACAATTGAAAGTTGCTAACAACTTCAACATACTACTTATTATTATTTTTCTTTATGATTTTATAATATATTAATACATTCGTATAATTAGGCGGGTATCGCCTAATACCACACCCATCCCAAAGACCCAAACACATGAGAATTCCTAAACCCATACTTGTATACCCGTCCTGAATGTTTCGTGCTTGGGTTTATTTAGCCATCAGTAGTCAAAACGTATCATTTATGGTATGCACTGAAACGAACCGGGTCAGGATGGTTAACCTAGAGCAACACTTCGTATGTATAAAAAGTAGTGATTAATGCTTCACCTTTTGAACGACGCCAACAGCTGCCTGGAGGGGGGTTAAGTACTCATATGGAAGCTGGACAAAAAATATATATATATATCAACTTTAACGTAAATTATAATAACCCACACAAATGATCCATTGCCAAAATATATATATACCTTCCCAGTGAGTAACTCCCATAATACAACCCCAAAACTGAAAACATCAGCCTTATGATCATAGGGTTTGTGTTCAATAACCTTCAATACAAAAAAAAAGCAAGTTATTAAAATAAAAACAAAGACAAAAGACAAACATTGATTTAAAAAATGGAACTTCATAATACAATCAGTTTTGTTAATTGGTTGGTCGGCGGCAATTTGATCCGATTACTCTCTTACAGGTAAAATGGGTCAAACAGGCCAAACCAGTGGTGCAAAGTGTAATTTTATTGCATACAACATTCTAAACAGCTAACAGCAAAATTAAAAACTAGATTATTATTGTAACAAGTTCCATTTTACCCTCATTCTTCTATTTTTTTCAAACTAGTTCAGATTCCTTTTTTACCCTCATTCTTCTTTATAATTCCATTACTGTCACTGAAACTAGTTCAGATTCCTCGTTTACCTCATTCTTCTATTTTTTTCCAAACTATGTTCTTCACAATTTGGCCTCAAGACTCTAATTTAAGTCCTTAACTAAACATAACAAGCATACCCTGTGCATCATATTATAGGCATACATGCCCGTATCATAATTTTAGTACAACTGTTACTTTTTTCTGAACTTTTTATATAAAAGAGGTACCTCAGGAGCCATCCATCGATATGTCCCCGTTTCGGCAGTCATGACACCAGTCTGAGCCTTTACTCTCGCAACACCAAAATCAGCTACCTTAACAACCTGAAACCAAAGTGCCATGTAAGATTTGGGGATTTGAATCATGGGAAAGAACTAAAAAAAATCTTAAAAAATCACTTAGATCGATATACATACTGATGTCAATAACAAATCTAAACATATAACAGTAAGAAAGAAAAAAGTTGTTTGTACAAAGATATGTACCAACCATTTACTAGAGATCCTTATGGTAAAAGTAGACATGTCAAATTCAAACCTTTTGCTATTAAATAGGTCGAGCTGGGTTATGTTTTATCTCTCTTGAGTAAATCAAGATAGAAAGTTTTATCTCTATTGAGTAAATCAAGATAGAAAAAAAAGAGGCTAAATTTTGATTTTTAAAGCAAAACACGTAAAAAATATTTTCAAAAATAGAAAAAAAAACTGCACCATGACTTAAGTAACATACCATCTATAATCAAATCTGGTAACCTGGCAGTATATTCATAAAAAAAAGTTCTGCGCAAAAAGTGCTACGGGTCAACTTAATCCCTCTGGACCCCATACCAAAACGTTGGTCATTCTGACCTCATCCTGTTAGCCCACCCATATTGCCAAGTCTAGTAAGTATCCTTTCATGCTTTAAGGTTCAACAGAATGTGATAACGGATAAGAACCTAAAGGAGTAACTAATCATGATTACTACAAGCCACTAACACATAATATGATAGCAGAGAAATTTCGATACCATAGAAAGACAGAATCTTACCTCATGTTCATCCATCAAAAGATTAGCAGCCTTCAAGTCCCTGTGGATTATGTTATTCTGGTGCAGGTAATTCATACCCTTTGATATATCGATTGAGATCTTTAGTAATGCTGGAAGCTTAAATGTACCCTTTTGTTTGTGTAAATAGTCATACACACTTCCCCCACTCATGAATTCTGTGTTCCACAAAGTATAACCAGACTACATTTAACGAATGGTGAAACAGTAAGAATTTAAAAACTAAAATATGGATTCTATGAGTATTACCTGTTACAATGCACAAGCTTGGAGGCTTGGTACATGCTCCTATAAACTGCACTACATTCTTATGCCGGACTTTCCTGCACACGATAAATCTTACTGAATTTCATATGTATGGAAGAAACAAAGATACAATTCAAGAAGGAAATGCAGTTCAACAGTGCAAATATACAAAAATAAATATTGACTGACCTCAAGATGTAAACTTCCTGGGCAAATTCTTTCTGCAAATCTGTGTTTACGGGCTCAGTTTTAAGTATCTTGATAGCCACTTCTTGACTACGGTATGTACCTTTGTATCTGCATCAATTAATAAAGTTCAGCTTTATATATGTACCCATTGCAAAATCCATGGATATCACCAAAAGTTCACAGTTAAAAACACTTACAGATCACCATACGACCCAGATGCAACTTTGTGATCAAGTATCAGAAACCGTGAATCAATTTCCCATACATCGGTCCCATCATTAGGTATCGTTAGGCGATTTTGGCTTGGCCCACTTGGTTGGTCCAGCTCATTTAAAGGGGATGATGAACTTTGACTTGGCCAAGACTGTTTCTGCACAGATTTCAATGGCCATTTATACAACGAAACTAAACTCCAATAGTGACAAAAGTGCTTGTAACATACACTAATTAACTCGATTATGTTTAACTGAAATCTTGATTAGCATGTTCATACCTCAAGCTTAAAAAGTTTTTTTTCGAGGGCAGTTCGGAGCTGCTCAGTTTCCTGAAAATAGGTGCAACAAATTTTCAATCTGAAAGACCGTCAAACTAAAACAGTAGACTTCTTATATAACATAACTTAAGGAGTTCACGAAAATACCTCATATGGCCAACCATCAACAACAAAGACGTCTAATGAGTAGCGATCCACTGTGGAAAAAGCATGTGCTTCTTGGATGTTCAGCCCAACTTCAGCCAGCAACGCTGTCAACTGGAATCTTAAACATGTTAGTGTATGTGAACTGATAAAGCCTACTCAAAAGAAAGTTCATATAGATGCAAATCCCTTCACGTTGACGTTTCTTTTTAGTGAAACAAATAAGCACCTGACTTAGAAGCTTTGGTTTGTCGTCTGTTGAAAACGTAATCTCATGCATGGGCCTATATGGGAGTTAATGACAGAAAAGAGTGTCACCAGATAAAATGTGATGGAGAGAAACTTCATTTAGCTTAGAAATATGTAAATATGTGAGGCTTTTGAAGAAAATAGTGCTATATACCAAAGTGAGAAGTTTCAAAGTGATTTTCAGTTAAATTTCTTGCATGCTAATGCAAGAAACTATAGTGATTCTTGAAGAAGCACCTGGGCAGTGTTGAATAGCTATTTACAGCACTATCCCCATTCCGAACTTGAGACTCATTTGCTTCAAGTGCAAGGGCTTCAAGATTAGGAGATGACCCAAACGCAGGTGGTGGATGATGAATGCTGTCATAATACATACATTTTAGTAATGACATACAAAGTCAAATGGTAAAGAAAGTAGGACCTAAGGACACAAGAAAAATGATTAGTAAATGGCCTAACGAGGCCGTTTGTAATAGACTGAAAGTAGCATAAGAAGACCATAGGAGTTCCAACCTCATTGAAGTTTGATGATGATGAGCTAAAGAAACAAAACTGTTGGTTATTTTCAATAAAAATTTTACCTATTGGCTGGTTGCTGTGTAGGAGAGCTTGAATAAACTACATCATCAGAGCTGCCATCAGTTGTTGCAGAAACCTGCATATAAACAATGGTCATGTTTAGTTAACAATGTAAAAGGTAACTACCAGAAGGTGATTTTAAGCAAGAGCAAACCAGCTAAACCATGGGCATAAGAAATAAATAGAAGATAGGCATCAACTAATGGAAGCTAATATATTCCCAATAAAACTTTGTTAGATTTCAGGGTGCATTAGCTAACCTGTACTAGCCGGACCTCAAATGCAGGCCTATTAGCAGGATCATGAGCTAGATGCAGTAACCGTTTGTGCATGAGTACATCTTCAGCCCTTTCCACATTTACATCAAGTGCATACCTTCAACACAGCAGATAAGATTAAACCATGACCGCATTATCCAATATTCAGTTTGTCTGTTTGTGTTTGAGAAGGATACTATACAAAATATAGCTACCAAATGATTTGACAATTTAATCCTACATTTGAGCAAAGATTAACAAAAAGAAAAATGAGCGTTCATAATCACCCATAACAACAAATTTGCTCTAAGATCAGCCAGTCCCTTAGAGGCAGCATATGAGTATGGTGGATAAGGCAATTGAATTATTTAATCCTTGTGTAGCCTGAGATAGGGCCACCGCAACAACCATTATACAAACTGAAACCTTTGGTTGATTATTGCTTCACGTTTATAAATCCAAAGGAACCATAATTCATTAAAATTAAAAAAAATTAATAATAATAAAAATCATTCATGTAGTGTCTACCTCTATAAATTCAAGCTAATAAATCTCAGACTCAAACATGGCCCGCATTATTGACTGTTTCAGCTCCAATCCTCTTCTGTTATATAATTGTATTTATAATTATATTCTTGAATTAATATTCAATTATTCTTTAACCTAGAAGATCGATCTTAACGAGGCAGAAAAAAAAAACTCATTCTACACATATAAAGTCAATAGTTAATATCAAGTGGAGGTATGAAGTACACGAAGAAGATAAATCGGCCTAAAAACAGGCTATTCCGATCAAAAATAATAAAATCTCAACCCTAATTCAACCAATCGCTCAACAAAAAAACACAAAACCTACATTGTACACACCTGAATTACACATTTACACACACAAACTAACGCATCTAACAACTATCAGGTTCAACAGTAAAGTTTAATTACGCGTATACCTAGTCGGTAAACGATTGAAATGAGCGAGAAGTTCATCGTCAAATCCAGGTTCATTAGCCTCTTCATTATTAGACTCTTTAAGTCGGTTAAGCACCTCATTATAAACCTCAAGCTTCTTCATCTGATGCCGGTAACCGCTGCTGTTATTCGCCGCCGTACGCGACGGCGACGGCGACAGCGACATGCTTCTACTACTACAACTCTCTTTACCTTCCATCACCATCACCATCACCATCACAATCAGCGATTTGCAGATATTTGTCGCCGGAAACACGAATCGATAACAAAAGGTTGCAGAAAATGGTGAGATATTGTTTGTGGATTCAACAATTTTGCAGTATTAGGCTTCTGAAAGCACAATTCTTCATGCTCTGAATCTTCCTATCTTGTTCTTGTTTCTCTCTCTAGAAGTCTCTCTCTCTCTAGAACTCACATAATTTCTGCACTTTTTCTCGCTTTATATATAGATACATAATTGTGTAAGAGATGGTTTGTATCTTATGTATTTTTAAATTTTAAATTTATTTAAGTTTTTAAAGATGATTAACGGCGCAGCATAATGGCATCTCCGAGTCGAATCATCTTGACTCAGCTCTAATTATTTTATTTGTTTATTGTTTTCTAGTTTTCAAATGTGGGGAAATTGTAAAATTAATAATTAATAAAATTGTTTGAAGTTTTGAAATTTATGTGTTGTTCAGATTGTAAAATAGTATTAGAATGAGTACTTATGTGAAAGAAATATAGTATTAGAATGAGTACTTATGCGAAAGAAATATGAAAAGACTAATGTGTTGTGTGTATTTAAAAGTTATTTATATAGGGTGAAAATGTTGAGAGAACAACAGGTTATTTGAGAATTTGAAAAAATCATTATCAAGTAATTTTTTTTAAAAACAAAACTCTAGCTTTTTTTATTAAAAGGTTATCATTATAAAAATATAAAAAATCTACATATATGTAGCATACAAATATACATACGTGTGTATATATATATAGTTTACGATGTAAGTATATTTAATCCATCGATCTACATAATTTTTTTACAAATTTCTTTTATTTAGGAAAAGAATAGTAACATATAAATAAATGTACGAAAAAATATACAAAGTTGCTTGGTTGATAGAGGTTAACTCAGTTCTCAAATCTTCATGTGGTTCTTATTTGATCCTAATGTTTGGGATTAAATTTATTAGTACCAATGGGTTGGTGCTTCTTTAACAAATGTAAAGTTTTTAAACACCTAGATTCAAAAGCGAAAGATTTTATATTAAAGTCTCACAGACAAAGAGGTTAAAAAAAATCCGTTATTAAAAAAACACTTATTAATAAAAAAAAGGAACCCTCACCACACACAAATGGGTGGGTTGAGAAGCCTATCATATCATGGTGTCATAAGGTTTGTCTTCTTAATACTAACATCTTTTTATCATTTTTATATTTTTTTTATTTATTCTTAAACCTTTACACCAACAGCATTGTTATTTTGGGTGATGTTTGTTTAGCGTGGAGATGGATAAGTTGTCAAATTTTAGTGTGGTGTTTTGTGCAATCCTATCCGAATAATCTTTAAAATATACACATAATGTGTAAATAAATTTAAAAAATCAACAAAAATAAAAATATGTCAAAGCGATATTTGCTTTTGAATGAACAGGATAAGTAAAGGAGCTATGCACTCTTAAACACCCTTTATTATTATCGTATTTTCAAAATTATTAATTTTTTCTATTATTGAATGTTAATGTTTTTATCTATTATTGGTAACAAAAGTTAATGGTTTTTTAACACTTTTTAAAAGTTCAATCTATCTTTTTAACTTAATTAGAGGGTGTTTGATTCTTAATATTTGGTATGATTTGGATTTTGAAATCACACGAAATGATATGTTTCGTTAAAAATTAGAAGGGTTAATTTTGGAATTAAAGTTAATTTTGGAATTAAAATCAGGAAGTATTTCTAAAATTATTGACAAGATGAAAGTAAAGAAATCTTTGGCATGGAACTTATAAGCCCATCCGTAGTGGGGCGGTTTCCGTCCCTTTTTGCTGCCCAAAACGCCCCAAAGCGCCGGCAACACCATTACGCCGGGCGCTTTGGGGTCTAAAACTTGAAGCCCCGTTTTGATGAGGCGGCGCTTTGGTGAGAGGATTTGAAAAATCCGACCGTTACAACGGTCATATGTAAAAAAAAGTTTTTTTTTATTTTAAAATACCACAATTAATACATATTTTGAAAAACTTTTTTTATTTTAAAATACCCGTTTTTGATGAAGGCGCTTTGGTGAGCGAATTCGGGTCGGTCGGCGAATAAAAGACCGTCGAAAAAATAAAAAACAAACGAATCGGGTGAACCCGAAACGCCGACATCCGACGCTCGAAAGATTGACGTAAACGATGATATTCAAGAGGACACGCCGGAAGAGCTTCTGTAACATCCGTCGAAAAACGGGTTTCCAAACCCGCTTCGTTTATTAATCGAATATCAAGTTATAAAATTTCGTTGCGTATTTATGATTAATTTTAATTTTAAACAATACATAATTAATAAACAATTTAGAATTTAAAAACTATAATTATTAAAAAGTAAAAATAAAGTAAATAAAAAAGAAAATAGGCTGTCGGGTTTCGAACCCGGGTCAGCCGGAAGAAACAACCAACACACATCTCACCACTCGCCGGATATTCTGCACTCGCCGGAAAATTTCTGGAAATTTCCGAAATCCCGCTGTGAATCGGTACAATCATCTAAACCCTCTGATAATCCTTGTTAGTAACTCAATTTCACAACTCATCGATCAAAACTGTTAATTGATTCATCCAGACGGAGTTCACAAATCAGAGCCGACGACCATTGCCGGAGTTCTGAGAAAATCAGTCTGTACGGTACATTCGATTCCTTAACTCTTTTTATCTATTACAATTAATTCAATAAAATGTTCGACGAACGATTTTAACAAGAACAGTCGAATATCGTTGTTCTGTGTCTTTGAATGAAGAAGACGAAGTCGACGTTGTGTATAAGTATAATATAAATTGAATATTAAACCGGGTTAGACACACAGTCTAGCGGTGGACTGTGTGCAAACACATAGCGCACGTCACGAGTTCGAACCATACAAACGCACCGACTTTCCGAATTAAAACCATTCTTTTTAAAACTGAATCCGAACAGATTCCAGTTTGTTTATAAGATTAATATAAACCGTAAGTTAAACAGATAAGACACACAGCCCAACTGGTTGGGCTGTGCGCTTACAAACCAAAGGACCCGAGTTCGATCCGGCTCCCTGCAAACCGATTCAACCATTTTAAAACCTTTTAATATAAACCAAATAAATTAACATTTAATTTGTATATATATATAATTAAAACACAGATTATTTCGGGTTAGACACGTAGCTCAGTTGGTAGAGCTGCGTGCACGCGTACGAGAGGTCCCGGGTTCGAACCTCACTCAGCGCACCAATTACCACTGTCCGACCGGTCAACGGACCGGTCAACGGTCAACAAAAAGTCGACATTTTTTTACATTTTTATTTATTTATTTAATTTAAAAATCAATTAAATTACTTAAAAATAATATTTCTAAAGTTAGAAAATGACCTTAAACTCACAAAAATAAATCTAAAAATCCTATTAAAATTGTTAATAAAATCCACTTATTTACCGAACCATTTCGTTAATATTATAGGTTAGTTTTCCCTCGTCGATCAAATCCCAAAACTCGCGCGCATCCAACATCATCAAAAGAACGCACCCAATGTGAGTGAATCTCTACCAATTCCCCGTTTTAATCACATTTTGGGGTGTATCATGTGTCGCTTATTATTTATTACATTTAAACACTTGTGCATCCATCATATCCATGATCAAATGTGTATCCAATATGTATCAATTGTTTGTGTGGTTAATGTTTAGATTAAATTTATCATTTTCAGTACATACATCATCATAGGCTCGTCTGTTCCCCATTACCTATGAGCGGAACTGTTCCCCATTACCTATGAGCGGAACGTGACGTTGCCAACATACGATCGGCTCCGTTTGATTGAGCCTTGATCTCACATACATCATCATAGGCTCGTATGTTTCCCCATTACCTATGAGCGGAACGTGACGTTGCCAACATATACATTATCATTCATGTCATATACTCATGTAAGGTGGTTTGTGATTGTTTGTTTATTTATGTTTGCTCACATATGATTATTGCACAATTTTTCCATATAAATACAACAAGAAATCAATAACAAAGGTTTTTAACAAGGTTCACTCGCCAACTTTTGTTGACCCAAAATTCCCCATTTTTACACATGATACAGGTGATCCAGTTGAAGCAAGAAACATATAGGACGGCCTAGAAGAATAAATCAGTTTAGATTTTGGATTGTTTATTTAATTTTCCTTTCCTTGTATTGTATGAATTTGGCTTGAACATTTAAGTTGTAATTTGAATTTAATAAATATGAAACATTTTAGTAAACATCATGAGCTTTGGTGATAACCCAATTATGTCCCGACTCTTATTCCGCTGCGGGTCGGGGTGTGACAGATTGGTATCAGAGCCATGACTATAGGGATATAGGATAGGTTATTATACCCTTAGAGCCTATACTATAGTTGATTAGAATTTTTAAATCGTTTGTGTGTTACATGCAAAATTCATGATGTTTATATTCTTTATGTTTATTGTTACATTCAATGTTATGCAAGCATGTTCATAAGTACATATTAGTATACAATGCTCATCATGAATCATATCCTCATAACATACCATATCCATGAGAGCACACACCTCACAATTCCTATGATTTTTGCAACGATTTTTGTATTTTCAAATCACATCAAAGTGAGTTCTCATGACGGGCATGTAGTAACTGGAAGGGTACGAGTACCGGTAGTCGGAACGTCCTGTCTAGGCTTGGCATTCGTATAAATCCAAAATAAAGGACCAGTTTGCCTACCTGGGGACTAACGATGAGAGTACGAAGGACCTATTAGGCCAAAGCATGCTATACCAAACGTCGTGTGAGTTAACCCCACTTTGAGTTGTCATTGTGTCTATACCTGGACACCCTCCGACCATACATCTCGCAAACATATTTCATGGTTTCATTCGGGTGATGCGAGTGTTAAACCGCCAACACCAATGTGAATCCTACTAAGCTAATAGTCGTGGGGGCCCACATGACTACACAGGCGATGGTATGGGGGACATTGGAGGCCCAAACATGAGCAAACCCAAGACATCCTATGGATGTAGTTGCATTATTGATGATTATGTTATTTTATTACTTTTAACGGCACATGACACCTAAAAAAAACTTCTTAAACTCACAATCTTCATATGTATGTTCCTGTAGATGTCGGCTAGGCAGCTACGTGGAGGTAGAAAGTCAGGAAGGTCAAACGAACGCTTGGCCACCCAAATTGCAAAACAAATGGCCGCGGTGCTTCCTGACATCGTAATTCAAGTCCAGCAAGCTCTCACTGCAAATCCCATCAACCCTCCCAATCAAGAAGACCAGAACGTCGACAACCCTCCCTCCAAGAAGTGCTCCTACAAACACTTCAAGTCTTGCGATCCCCCAAAGTATGAAGGGACCGAAGGTGTCACTGCTCTCCTCCACTGGTTTGAGGAAATGGAGAACACCTTCCTCAATTGCGATTGTCCTGAGGATCGCAAGGTACGTTACGCAACCGGGAGACTGTTTGGGGTAGCCCTGACCTGGTGGAACACAGAGAAGGGTAAGAGAGGAGTCGAAGACGCCATAGCCTTAACATGGGAAGAGTTAAGGGAAATAATGACAAGACGCTTCTGTTCAAGAAGCGAAATCAAGAAGTTAGAAGACGAATTCCACTCCCTAAAACAAAAGGAAGGAGATCATACTTCCTACAATAAAAGATTTCTCGAGCTGAACCAAATGATCCCCAACTTGTTCACCCCAGTGTACCGCTTGGTTGAACACTACATTCGAGGCCTCCCCTCAAAAATTCAAGACTCGGTTCTAAGCACTTCACCTGCAACGCTGGAAGCTGCAATGGAACTAGCTACCGAACTTACCGAGAATCGCATCCGAAACGGTAAATTCAAGGAGGAGAAAAAGAAAGCCCCCATTGAGGCTCAAACTTCAAACCATTCTGGCTCCTCTTCGAAGTTTACTGGTAAAAGGAAGCGAAACACCAGAAACTTTGCTGTCACTCAAACAAACCCTCCTATCACTGCCGCACCGATCACCCAAGTTGCTCCCTCAGCTGCACCATACAAAAAGCCATACTCCGGCCCATACCCGAAATGCACCCGTTGCCAATACCATCACTTTCCCGAACATCCCTGCCAATATTGTACCAGCTGTGGCCGTGCAGGTCACACCATCCAAACCTGTCGCACACTTCAGCGAATGAACCGCAACCAACCCTCAACCCAAACCCATCATCAGATAGTGGGTCAAGCCCAACAACCCTTACTTCTACCACTTACACAACATACGGCCCAAACCTACTACCAACCCAATTACCCCATGATGCAACCCATGCGGGCTTGTTACAACTGTGGTAACCCAAACCACTATAGAAACACTTGTCCACGCTTGGTGAACATCATGCCCAAGCTCAAGCAAATCTAGTGAACCAAGCTAACCAAGCTCCTCCACCTGCTAGAGGAAGAGCTTTCAACATCAACGCCAATCAAGCTAGGGCCAACAACAACGTGGTTAACGGTACGTTTCTCATCAATGGTAGTTATGCATCCATGTTATTTGATACTGGCACGAATAAGAGTTTTGTGTCCTTAGAATTTGAACCCATCCTCAACCAAACTCGTGATAATCTCATGGAATCCATAACGGTGGAAGTTGCTGACGGGAAACCGGTCTCATTAAACTCTATTATACGAAATTGTACCCTCACTCTAAACGATCACGATTTTCCAGTTGACCTCATTCCTATGAAGTTGGGAAGTTTCGACATTATAATCGGTATGGACTGGCTCAGCCAACATCATGCTGAAGTGGTATGCCGCGAAAAGTTCATTCGCATTCCTCTCGCAGACGGTCAAACCCTATGAATCTTTGGAGAAACCCCTTCGAAAGGACTCAAATTGATGTCCTGCCTTCAAGCCCAAAAGTATCTCCGCAAGAACTATGTCACATTCTTAACTCACGTCGTCAAGAAGGGAAACAAGGAGAAGAAACTAGAAGGTATACCTGTAGTGAAAGAATTCCCACAAGTCTTTCCCGACGACATCTCAGGAATTCCTCCCATGAGAGAAGTCGAATTCCGCATTGATCTTATACCTGGCGCTACTCCAGTCGCAAAATCTCCTTACAGGTTAGCCCCATCAGAAATGCAAGAGCTGGCCAGTCAACTGCAAGAGCTGACTGACAAAGGATTCATACGTCCTAGCTCATCGCCATGGGGTGCACCTGTTCTGTTTGTGAAGAAGAAAGATGGAACGTTTCGCATGTGTATCGACTACAGAGAACTCAACAAGTTAACGGTCAAGAACCGCTACCCATTACCTCGCATCGATGACCTTCTAGACCAACGTCAAGGCGCCACCTGTTTTTCAAAAATCAACCTTCGTTCTGGATATCATCAACTCAGAGTACATGAAGAAGACGTCCCAAAGACCGCCTTCCGAACTCGTTATGGTCGTTACGAATTCATGGTCATGCCATTTGGATTAACCAACGCCCCAGCTGTATTCATGGATCTAATGAATAGGGTATGCAAACCCTATCTCGACCGCTTTGTCATAGTCTTTATCGACGACATCCTCATCTACTCAAAGTCTAAATCTGATCATGAACGACACCTTCGACTCATCCTTACACTCTTAAGAACCGAAAAACTCTACGCTAAATTCTCCAAATGCGAATTCTGGTTAAGAGAAGTACAATTCCTTGGACATGTTGTCAATGACAAGGGAATACATGTCGACCCCTCAAAGATCAAAGCAGTACAGGAATGGCAAGCGCCACGTACCCCTACCGAGGTAAGATCGTTTCTTGGTTTGGCGGGTTACTATCGCCGTTTCATTGCAAATTCCTCCCGTATTGCTGTACCACTCACGGCTTTGACACATAAAGGAAAACCCTTCATATGGGGACCTAAACAAGAAGAAGCCTTCCAAACCCTTAAGCAAAAGCTTTGTGACGCACCTATCCTCACACTCCCCGAAGGTTGCGATGACTTTGTAGTATATTGCAACGCATCAGGGCAAGGGCTAGGCTGTGTATTAATGCAAAGAGGAAAAGTGATAGCCTACGCTTCTAGACAACTAAAGGTTCATGAGAAGAACTACACTACCCACGACCTGGAACTTGGAGCCGTTGTATTCGCTCTCAAGATATGGAGACATTACCTCTACAGTACCAAGTGTGAAATATACACTGACCACAAGAGCCTCCAACATATCTTTAACCAAAAGGAGTTGAATATGAGGCAACAAAGATGGGTCGAACTTCTTAATGACTACGACTGCGAAATTCGGTATCATCCTGGTAAGGCAAACGTGGTGGCCGATGCGCTCAGTCGAAAAGGTTATGCGAACTCCATTCGTCTTCTATGTTCGCAAATCATAACCGACATCAAAGATCGAATCCGAGAAGCTCAACATGTTTCTGTAACAGAAAACGACGTACGCAATGAGCTATCTTGTGGAGCAGAACTTAAAATCGAAACCAAATCTGACGGTATTCTGTACTATCTAGATCGCATATGGATTCCCGATCACAATAACCTTCGTGAATTCCTTATGAATGAGGCGCACAAAACACGGTACTCTGTACACCCAGGAGCCGACAAGATGTATCAAGACCTTCGATACACCTACTGGTGGCCTGGCATGAAAAAGGATATTGCTGTTTTTGTTTCCAAGTGCCTTACCTGTTCTAAAGTAAAAGCTGAACATCAAAGACCTTCAGGACTTCTAACCCAACCTGAAATACCTGTATGGAAGTGGGAAAACATAACCATGGACTTCATTACCGGGTTACCTCGCACCTCCAGTGGGTATGACATTATATGGGTAATCATTGATCGTCTCACAAAATCAGCTCACTTCATTCCAATTCGCGAGGACTTCAAGAACGAGAAGTTAGCTCGTATCTACATCAGCGAGATCGTAAGCCGTCATGGTGTACCTTTAAGCATCATTTCAGACCGCGATGGTCGTTTCACTTCACGAACATGGCAAGCCATACAAGCCGCTTTGGGTACACGACTAGACCTCAGTACCGCTTTTCATCCTCAAACTGATGGACAATCTGAACGCACCATCCAAACTCTTGAAGACATGCTTCGAGCATGTGTCATAGACTTCAAAGGGAATTGGGACGCTCATCTACCATTAGTTGAATTTTCGTACAACAACAGCTATCATTCAAGTATCGGCATGGCACCTTTCGAGGCTTTATATGGTCGTAAGTGCCGATCACCAATATGTTGGCACGAAATTGGAAAAGCACAAATCACCGGTCCAGAATTAATTCGAGAAACAACAGACAAGATCCATCAAATTCGAAACAATCTTCTAGCGGCACAAAGTCGTCAAAAGAGTTATGCAGACAAATGACGAAAGCCCTTGGAGTTTAACATTGGTGACCAAGTACTTTTAAAAGTATCACCGTGGAAGGGAGTGGTTCGTTTTGGCCAGAAGGGCAAGCTAGCACCACGCTACGTAGGACCTTTCAAGATACTAGAAAGAGTAGGACCTGTAGCATACAAGCTTGACCTACCAGAAGAGCTCAACAGAATTCATCCCACATTCCACGTATCAAACTTGAAGAAGTGCCTCGCCGATGAAAACCTCCATATTCCTCTAGAGGACATTCAAGTCGATGAATCTATGCATTTCATTGAAAGACCAATAGAAATTATGGACTTCGGAGAGAAACGTTTAAGACAAAGCCGTATTCCAATCGTCAGGGTACGCTGGGAGTCGAAACGAGGACCTGAGTTTACTTGGGAACGTGAAGACTCAATGCGCGAGAAATACCCACATCTTTTTCCTGTTACCACTACTACTTAAATTTCGGGACGAATTTTCAAAAAGTAGGGGATACTGTAACATCCGTCGAAAAACGGGTTTCCAAACCCGCTTCGTTTATTAATCGAATATCAAGTTATAAAATTTCGTTGCGTATTTATAATTAATTTTAATTTTAAACAATACATAATTAATAAACAATTTAGAATTTAAAAACTATAATTATTAAAAAGTAAAAATAAAGTAAATAAAAAAGAAAATAGGCTGCCGGGTTTCGAACCCGGGTCAGCCGGAAGAAACAACCAACACACATCTCACCACTCCGCCACTTGACTTGTTTGTTGATATAATGAAACAATTAATACTTATATTGAAACTCTAAATCAAACCCAGTGAATCAGCGCGCCCAATCCGCAGTCACCGGAAATCTCGACGATTTCGCGTGACTCCGACGGTTTCCTTTGACTAAACGCATGTATTAACATCGACGTCGGTTATAACCGATGTCTAATCCCGCGATCTCAGTCATAACCGCCGGAGGAAGTCTTGACCACGAATCAAGACCAAATTCAGACCCAATTCATCTTGATTCTTCCCTATAAATACACACCCAAGTCTCTGGTAATCTTTTCGCTCAAAATCGCACAATTTCTCGAAGCAATTACACTCGCCGGAGATATTCTGCAATTGCCGGACATTCGTCGGAAAACCGAGACATACATCAAATCGGTAAATTTCTCGACTCTTTCGTTTTCAATCCATTGTTAGACTTATATTAACTTCAATCCATCAACCAGAATCAATCCCAGACGACGTTGCCGGATATTCTGCACTCGCCGGAAAATTTCTGGAAATTTCTGAAATCACGCTGTGAATCGGTACAATCATCTAAACCCTCTGATAATCCTTGTTTAGTAACTCAATTTCACAACTCATCGATCAAAACTGTTAATTGATTCATCCAGACGGAGTTCACAAATCAGAGCCGACGACTATTGCCGGAGTTCTGAGAAAATCAGTCTGTTCAGTACATTCGATTCCTTAACTCTTTTTATCTATTACAATTCAATCAATAAAATGTTCGACGAACGATTTTAACAAGAACAGTCGAATATCGTTGTTCTGTGTCTTTGAATGAAGAAGACGAAGTCGACGTTGTGTATAAGTATAATATAAATTGAATATTAAACCGGGTTAGACACACAGTCCAGTGGTGGACGGTGTGCAAACACATAGCGCACGTCACGAGTTCGAACCATACAAACGCACCGACTTTCCGAATTAAAACCATTCTTTTTAAAACTGAATCAGAACAGATTCCAGTTTGTTTATAAGATTAATATAAACCGTAAGTTAAACAGATAAGACACACAGCCCAACTGGTTGGGCTGTGCGCTTACAAACCAAAGGACCCGAGTTCGATCCGGCTCCCTGCAAACCGATTCGACCATTTTAAAACCTTTTAGTATAAACCAAATAAATTAACATTTAATTTGTATATATATATAATTAAAACACAGATTATTTCGGGTTAGACACGTAGCTCAGTTGGTAGAGCTGCGTGCACGCGTACGAGAGGTCCCGGGTTCGAACCTCACTCAGCGCACCAATTACCGCTGTCCGACCGGTCAACGGTCAACAAAAAGTCGACATTTTTTTTATATTTTTATTTATTTATTTAATTTAAAAATCAATTAAAAATACTTAAAAATAATATTTCTAACGTTAGAAAATGACCTTAAACTCACAAAAATAAATCTAAAAATCCTATTAAAATTGTTAATAAAATCCACTTATTTACCGAACCATTTCGTTAATATTATAGGTTAGTTTTCCCTCGTCGATCAAATCCCAAAACTCGCGCGCATCCAACATCATCAAAAGAACGCACCCAATGTGAGTGAATCTCTACCAATTCCCCGTTTTAATCACATTTTGGGGTGTATCATGTGTCGCTTATTATTTATTACATTTAAACACTTGTGCATCCATCATATCCATGATCAAATGTGTATCCAATATGTATCAATTGTTTGTGTGGTTAATGTTTAGATTAAATTTATCATTTTCAGTACATACATCATCATAGGCTCGTCTGTTCCCCATTACCTATGAGCGGAACTGTTCCCCATTACCTATGAGCGGAACGTGACGTTGCCAACATACGATCGGCTCCGTTTGATTGAGCCTTGATCTCACATACATCATCATAGGCTCGTATGTTTCCCCATTACCTATGAGCGGAACGTGACGTTGCCAACATATACATTATCATTCATGTCATATACTCATGCAAGGTGGTTTGTGATTGTTTGTTTATTTACGTTTGCTCACATATGATTATTGCACAATTTTTCCATATAAATACAACAAGAAATCAATAACAAAGGTTTTTAACAAGGTTCACTCGCCAACTTTTGTTGACCCAAAATTCCCCATTTTTACCCATGATACAGGTGATCCAGTTGAAGCAAGAAACATATAGGACGGTCTAGAAGAATAAATCAGTTTAGATTTTGGATTGTTTATTTAATTTTCCTTTCCTTGTGTTGTATGAATTTGGCTTGAACATTTAAGTTGTAATTTGAATTTAATAAAGAGTAAATTGCACAAAACATCCTTTATGTTTCCTCAAACTTGCAGGTTCCAGCCTTAATGTTTAAAAGTTGCTAAAATAGCCTTTAAGTTTATTTTTGTTTGCGGGTTCAATCCTTTACAGCTAATCACGTTATTTTCTTCAGTTAAGTTCCCTCACATGCATAACATGTGAGGGTATATTCGTCATTTTGGTTGATCTTCCACCCACGTCAATTATAAGAAAAAAGAATATTTAAGGTTTAACATATTTTAAAAAAATTCTAACCGCAGTGACTAATGTGCAATAAAACCAAACTTTTAAAAACCAAACACCCTCTTTTCCGGTCTTCTTCTCCGGCGAACCCGGAATTAAGATAGGAATCTTGTTAAGCTAGCCCACTAAGCTGTAAATATTAACACATATTTTGATCATGCCAATCAAACTCTTCAGGATTATCATCAGTTGGAAGAATCGGCACCTTATTCGCATCAGACGGAAACTACAAACGACTCTTCAACCCTAGATACCTCTCACGGAACTCCGATGCCGTCAAATCAGAGAACTTCGTAACACCGTGTTCAGTAGTCGGATCCAGCAACTGGTGACACTTAGGACGCCGCAAGTTAGACTTAAACACTATCAAACGGTAATCGTGCTCCTCTGTAGTCGCGTACGTTTTACCAAACTTTGTTTAAACTATGTTAACACTTAAATATTCTTTTTTTTTATAATTGAAGTGGGTGGAAGATCAACCAAAATGACGAATATACCCTCACATGTTATGCATGTGAGGGAACTTAACTGAAGAAAATAACGTGGTTAGCTGTAAAGGATTGAACCCGCAACAAAAATAAACTTAAAGGTTGTTTTTAGCAACTTTTAAACATTAAGGCTGGAACCTGCAAGTTTGAGAAAACATAAAGGATGTTTTGTGCAATTTACTCATTAATAAATATGAAACATTTTAGTAAACATCATGAGCTTTGGTGATAACCCAATTATGCCCCGACTCTTATTCCGCTGCGGGTCGGTGTGACAGCTTCCACGACCCGCCAGAAGAAGGTCGAAAAGGCCCGAGTCATCGTCGATGTCATCCGACATGACTAACGCATTCTTGGAGGTAAACCGACGCCTTCAAGACATATACGAACTCGGGACTAAACGTTTGGAGGAGAACCGTGAAGTAACCGAGATTATGCGGGATATACAATGGGCTCATGACTTTGAGTTCTACTCGAAACCGCTTGACCACCTATCCGGCAAAGTGTTAAAGATGGCGTTGGCACAAAAGGAGCGAATCGAAAAAAAATAATCTTTGAGTTTTTTTTATTTTTAGTGTAATGTTTTTATTTTTATTTTTAGTGTAATGTATTTTTTTTATTTTCTAGTGTAGTTTATAATTTTTATTTTTAGTATAATGTTTTATTTTTATTTTTAATGTAATTTTTTATTTTAATGAAAATTTGTTTTTATTTTTATAGTTACAAGTTAATATTAAATAATGGAAATTAGTAATTGAGTAATGATAGCGTAGGGGCGTTTTGACTACGGCATCTAATGTCAAAACGCCGCAAAACGTCCCATGCTGACGTGGCATGCCACATTTTAGACAACGCCCCTTCAGGGGCTTTTTGATTACGCATGGCTTAAAAGGCAAATGTTTATTTTGAAGTTACTATACATTTTTAACTTAATACATATATTTAGAGTAAAGTTCTATTTTGCTCCCTATGGTTTGGTCTAGGTATCTATTTTACTCCAATAGTTTCAATTTGATTTTTTTGCTCCTTGTGGTTTCTTAATTGGTTCAATCTTTTCCATTACACTCACACTCTTAAAATTAATTTTTGTGTAAAGTTCTATTGTGCTCCATGTGGTTTGGTCCAGATATCTATTTTGCTCCAATAGTTTCAATTTAATTTTGGACAAAAAAAAATCAAATATTGGAGCAAAAATAGATATTTGGACCAAACCACAATGAGTAAAATAGATCTTTACTCATATATTTAACATTTAACATTTTGTCGTAATTAATTTATTTTAATATGTTACTAATACTTTTATTATTTAACTAGGTTATAGACATGTGTATTACATTACTATTACACATGGTTGTTTAAAATAAGCAATATAGTTATATAATCTGTAAAAAAAAGAAGAAGAAGAAGACGACGACTATATGGCCAACGTATTTTTATTAACATATGAGATTTCATACAGTTAACTTAAATTTATCACAAAACCGGCCTATATTAATAAGTAACACTGCAATACTTGTGTATTACACATGGTTGTTAAAAATAAGTGATATAGTTATATAATCTGTTAAAAAAGACTATATGGCTGACGTATTTTTATTAAAATATGACATTTCATACAGCTAACTTGAATTTATCACAAAACCGGCCTATATTAATGTGTAATACTGAAATAGCATAATAAGACGTGAATTATACGGGTTGAATATTGACAATATGTAGTGTAAGGATCAAATACAAATGGGTCTTAAGATACAAAATGAACTTAATATGAGAAGTGAAAAAAGTTACTTTTTAATCTACTTAAGCATGATTTTTTTAATTACAAAATGTAGAAGAAAAAAAAGCATGCATTTACGTTAGTAGAGTAATTACATAAAATAATCTACTAGTGTAAAAACACAATTTTTTTAAGATTCTTTATATGATTAAAATTGCGTATTACACTACATATAATAATGTATTTATGTAATATTATTTTCATTATTATGTATATTTTAAATATAACTTATTTAATGTAAGTGAAAACAATTTTATTGGTATGTCATAAATTATTATTTTTAGTCTTATTAATAGTTGTTATGCGGATTTGATTAACAGGGCCGGCCTTGAGAATCATACGTACCCTGTTCGAGCTCAGAAACATGCCCTTAGGCCTTAACGAAACTGGGTGTTAGGCTCACTAAAGGTCTAAACCTAATGCCAAATGGGTTAATAACTAACCTAAACCATAAGAATAGTTTTGTAAGTGGGCCTATGTTGGTGTTTGTATGGGTGTACCCTGTTAAAAAATATTTTACATATACATATCGGGTTTTTTTCATAAAAAAATGTGTCCCTCGAAATATCGGGCCCTGTCCAGTGGTCGTCCCCACCCACCCCCAGGGCCGGCCATCTTGATTAATGATCAGTTATCTTTTTTTAACAACAAACGATTCTATAATTATAAAACAGGCCAACAAAGTTGTAAAACCTAACAAGTACAAAAGACACAAAAAAAAAGGGAAAAAACAACTTACAAGATGACTGTTTGCTACGTTATTTCGTCTCTTACATTAAACTCCACCCATTGTTCCCATCTTACACTCTCATATTTAGTTCTTCCTTTTAGCTATAAGAAGTATTAGTGTTGATTAGCTTAACCTTTTGCTCATTGTGATATTGTTCTCATTCAAATCTTTTTCATTTCTAACTTTTCACAATTGACACACGGTTCCTATGAAGATTATATCTATTACCTTTTTTTAATTTTGTTGACCCTTTATAAGATTCCAGCACTTCAAAAACATCACTGCACGCTCTAATGTTAGCTATCGTTGGAAGCTTTAGCCATAGAAAAACCGCCCACCAAACTAACCTTCGAAACACATATGATACTAGAACATGGTTTGTTGTTTCATCCTCAATGCCACATCTGGAACAACTTAGATCGTCCAGCAGCACTCCCCTCTTTAATGATCACTTATCTATATCTATACTAGAGTAAATTACTATTTTGGCCTATGTGTTTTAACAAATTTAACCCCGTCAGTTCAAAAAGAAAATTTTTAACATATCAAACCCTAAGATTGCATTTTATAACGGCTTTGGCCCCTACTAACCATGTTACTTTTTTCTAGTTACGCATAAGGGTATTATGGTCCTTTTATAGCTTAGGGGTTGTTTATGTAAGTCATAAAGTTCTTTTAATATTTTTATTTCTGCAATTACTTAATTTTTTATTTCTTTATTTCACATTTATTATTTAACAAATTACGTTTTAAATATACAAATAAATACATATTTCTTGAACAATTTGTTTTTATAAGTCGTTTTTAACAACATTTGTTTTTTTAAACCTTTTAAAACCGTCTATCGTTTTTAAAATCGTTTCTTTTTAAACAGATTGCTTTTAAAATCGTTCTTTTTTTAAGTCGTTTATTTTTTTTAATTGAACAATTCATTTTTTACCATTTTTTTAAAACCATATGTTTTTAAACTTTTTTTTAAACAATTCATTTTCAAAGTCGTTCATTTTTATAACCATTTTTGTAAAGCGTTACTTTTATTTTTAAAGCGTTATTTGAATCGTTTATCATTTTTAGAATCCTCCATTTTTTGGACCGTTTATTTTTCGAAATTCGTTCATTTTAAGCCTTTTGTTTATTAAAATCATTTGCTTTTTAAAATCTTATATTTTTTAACATAATTTTTTAATACCATTTATTTTTGGAATAAGGGATTGTAATAATCCTAACTATTGCCCGTTGGCAGGCAACGGTCTCAACTTCAAAAATTCCCACTGGCGGTCCCATCTTTTCACAATATTGGTCTTCAATGGACCCTAACTAACAGAACCTTAACGTCGTTAGTCTCCGGTCGCCGGAAAAAACGTTTTTGGTCGGAAAAAGATTCCTAAAGGTCCGATCTATGGTTACAAACAGGTTTGGGACGAACACTTTGAGTTTCCGGCTAAAAAGTTGAGTTTTCTGGCGAAATGGAGTTTTTCCAGCGACCTTAATAATTGGAGCTTTTTACTAGAAAATGTTCCTCAAGGTACGTAATAAGGTTACAAAGAGGTTTGAGACGAAAAGGTTGAGTTTTCCGGCCAAAAAGGAGTTTTCTGGCCAAAAACGTTTTTTCCGGCGACCGGAGACTAACGGCGATAGGGCTCTGTTAGTCAGGGTCCATCGTAGGCCAATATGTGAAAAGATGGGACCGCTAGTGGGAATTTTTGAAGTTAGGACCGTTGCCGACCAACAGGCAATAGTTGGGATTATTAAAATCCATTATTCCTTTATTTTTATAAATGTTTTTTTAATATTCCAAAAAACATTTGTTTGTTTAAAATTATTCATTTTACTTTTCATCTATTAGCAATCGTTTTTTAAACTTTCCATTCTATTATTTATTTATGGCTGATAGCAAATATAAACATAAAAAATAAAAGATTTTAAAAATGTACAATTTTAAACAAACGAATGGTTTTTTTGTTAAAAAAACGGCGTTTATAAAAATAAAGCAAAAAGGTACTAATAATTATGTTAAAAAATAAGGTTTTAAAAAGTGTATGGTTTTAATAAATCAACGAATTTCGAACAAATGAACGGTCCAAAAATGGAAGTTTTATAAAAAAGATAAACGATTCAAATAACATTTTAAAATTAGAAGGAACGTTTTAAAAAAATGGTTCTAACATGGAACACTTTAAAAATAAACGGTTTTAAAATGAACGACTTAAAAAATGAACTATTCAATTTAAAAAACGAAGGACCTAAAAAAGAACGATTCTAAACCAAAAAATTTAAAATAGAAACGATTTTAAAAACGAAAGACAGTTTTAAAAAGGTTAAAAACAATTTTTTTTGAAAACGACATTTATAAAAAAAATTGTTTAAATAATAAGTATTTATTTGTATATTTAAAACGTATTTTGTTAATAATAATCATGAAATAAAAAATAAAAAAATTAAATAATTACACAAATAAAAATATTAAAAGAACTTTATAACTTATATAAGCAACCCTAAGCTATAAAAGAACCATAATACCCTTAGACTTAACTAGAAAATAGTAACATAGTTAATATTAGGGGCCAAAACCATTATAAAATGAAATCTTAGCGTCTAATATGTCTAAAGATTCATTTTTGGACTGAAAGAGTTAAACTGGTTAAACCACATGAGCCAAAATTGTAATTTACTCTCTATACTAAACTATTATATAATGCATTTTAGATGGGTAAAATTGTAAATTCATAGCCATCTCAACACAAATTTAACACAAGACATTAATTCAACTACCAATTAAATTGAGTAAAATTTAATGATGTTGGGCTATTAATTAATTACCTATATCTATTTTTTTATTTTTAATATTATTATAATTAAAATACAACTTTCAACGAGATATTAAGACGATATTAACACCAAGATATTAAGACAATACGATATATTGGGTTATAAAGTGAAAGCTTGAATTTTAATACGCAAGATACTAAGACGCGAGATATTAAGACGATACAATATATTGATTATAAAGTGGAAGCTTGAAATTTAATTCTTCATCGTTCTAACCTACAGATCGGTCACCTCCTTCCCTTTATGTAGCGGTTGTTTAACCTCCTAATAATTGACAGCATCATCTTAGTTTTTTTTTCATTTTTTGAGCCCTATTTAATTTTATTATTGTTGCAAAATTGACCATATTCTGCCGTATTGTGCTTATTCCCTTTAGTATTATAAAGACGAATAATTTATTTTCATAATGATGAGTGGTGATTTTATTAAGTGACAACGTAAAATAATATTATTAAAATATAATTAAGTTACTTTTTTCATATTTTATAAAACATGTTTTTTATTCATTGTTATGACTAGATTTGGGAGGAGAAAAATACTAAGGTGAAATATGATAGTGGCACATGTCTAATTTTGTATCCATTTATTAGGTAGTAGAGTAGAAAATCATATTTTGTATTTTAAAATTTCATTGTATTTACTAAATAATTCTATATCTCTCTAATTAGGATTATATTAAATATTTGATAACCATATCTGTTTTTATTTTGCACACTAGAAAAATGATCAAATATGAAGTGTGATCTTGGTGAAAAGGGTAAGAAGTATTCTAGTACATTGATCTTAAATTTAGAGGGTTAGCTTTTTATTAAAACAAATTTGAATATTTGTAACAAGTTCAAAGTTTTTAGATACTTTTTTTTTCTTTGACAACTAGCTATCTAATATGGAATCACAACAATCCTAAACTTTAGACTAAAAAAAGTGTCTTAAATAACCAAAGAATTCGTCGTAAAAACACTCAATAAACGCCATCTAAACTTCAACGTCGATCATTCGGTGTGCTGAAATCTGATGGGTTTCTGTTGAAAGAGCATATTAGAGTTGCACAGTTTAGTGCATCCGGCCCTACTCCAGCACTTGTTTCAACGTGACTTTGAAAACCACCACCAATTGTAACTTTCGCGGGCATACAACACATCCTTTGAACTGAACAAAAAGCTTTTATCTAGCTTTTCGTTTGTAATCTTCTTGACTGAATATTTTGTTGCAGTTTTTAATAATGTTTTGCCAGATTGTGTTAAAACGCTCTTGGATCTTTTCTTTACATGGGCACAAGTTGTTTTTTTCTCAAGCAATTCAGCTACCAGTTTATAACAGCAATTCAGCACAAGTTGTCTTTTTTTTAATATCCCATTTTTAATAAGGAAAATTTTAAATATGAGGTAGCATGCTATGTAACATAGTTATAAATTGTTAAATTTGATTAAATTGTTAAATTAAATAGAAAATATTAGTAACAGGTCAACTTCACCAAGCTTGACTAGTGTTAACTGATTACCTATTTGACCTAACATCTAACACATGCCTCTCATGTGACAAGCATGTAACTATAAGTTGGATGGAGTTAGTGTGGTGGACCAAAACCGCAATAAAATATAAATCTTAGTATTAAAATGGTAAGACATTTGAATTTTGTAAGTAACAACAATAACCACTAAACCACAGGGATCAAAACCGCAATTTACTCAAAATAAAATAAAGAAATACGTTTTTATTGGGGGTTTCTATATATTGAGTTAAAGGTTCTTCTCATTGTGTTTTAATTGGGTTAGGTTCTGGTCCTTACATTTTACTAGGGTTGGTATACATTGTGTTATTATGAGAATCTATAACATGATGTTATTTTGGGTTATGTCCGTTGTGTTTTTATTATCAGACTCAAAACATAATGTATAACACAATGAAGATGTTATATTAGTTTTTCTATCATTGTGTTATTGGTTTTGATTATTGTGTTTTTCAACTTGGTAGGTTTTTTATACACTGTGTTATAGGTTCTGTCATTATGTTTAGTTTGTTGCCCGTTGTGTTTAGTCTGTTGTCCATTATGTTTTTGTTCGGTTGTCCATAGTATTTTAGTATGTTGTCCATTGTGTTTTTAGTTTGATACTCATTGTATTTTACGTTATGTCCATTGTGTTTTATGCAACTAGGTTTTCTAAATATTTTTTTAAAGTATAACAATATGGTACTCATATTATGGATAAAAAGACGATCAATTTTATGGTATCCTTTAAAAAAATGACGTATAAAAAAATTATGGACGTTTAAAAAAAGGGGGATGGCATGTAAGAAACATGCAGATGTTTCTTGACATGTAAGAAGCATATGCATATACTTTTTTTTTCTCTTGGACGAAACTACATAGTGTAACATCCCATTTTGGGATTTACCTTAAACAAGAAAACAAAAGTGTAGTTTGGGTCCATAATGTCAACGGCCAAACAATAATGATCATTTGAACAAATGAACCTCCTTGGTTACACACTTATGTGAACACGAGGGTAAAATCGTTATTCAGTTAGTAGGAACTAACAACACTAGCAAGTTGTAAGAACACTGGAAGTTATGGCTAATGGCGGAAAATACCCAACTACAGGGACTAAATTTGTAATTATGCCAAACTTAGTTAAGTTCCTAAGAGTTTATACTTAAGGGAGTTAGTTTGTCTTATGGTGTGAGTTAAAGGGTTAAACATGGATGATGGTGGAGGTGATGGTTACAATTAACCGAAAACCCATGTAGATGGACCAAAAGTGACAAATGCGCAAACATTATAAAAAAAATTATGCATATTATGTGTGGGAAGGTGTATATGTCGACATACACACACACACACACACACACTAGTGTATGGGTGTGAGTTCTTGTGTGAATCAAATCAAGAAGGAGAAGGAAGGAGGTGAAATTGCATGGAAGATTTATGATTTTAAGAATGTTCATCATCCTATAAGCATCAAATAAGTACCAACATAGTTTCTTGAACCTCCTTAGTTAGAGATCTTGATGGGTTTTCATAAATTACCCCCAATTGGGTAAATTAGAAGTATGAGATGGTTGAATTCGTGTTTAAATTCACTAATCTAGTGTCAATACTGATTTAATCATTTCAATTCGGAGTTTGATGTGATAATCCATGGTCAAGAAATTGGGGTTTTTGATTGTTTATGGCTTAATATGAATGAGTTGGAAGAACTAGAGAATTTGTTATGTTTGATGTTGATGTATGATTGATATTTCTTGTTTAGTAAGAAAAATGATGTTTGATTGCATGAGTTACGTAATTAAGCATGAATGGGTTGTATATTATGCTTAGATGGTAGTATGCACACCAAGTGTTTGATGAAATGTTTAGATAATGAACATATGTGAATTGTTAGTAATTAACACGAGGATTGTGTAATTGATGAAATCCATGTGGGAATGAAGCTAATGATATGATTTGGTAGAAGTATGCTTTAGGAGATTGTACTCTATGTTTCAACGCTGTGGTGCATGCCATGTGTTGGACAAATTTCTTAATGGTGATTTAGAAGTGAATGTGGACTAAATGTATAGCATGTGGACATACTAGCAAATGATGATGTTATGATTATGTTAAACTAGCTAACTTTGAATGTGGCTATCAATTGTACATGAAAACATTAGCATGTGTATGTAACTAAATAACTACATGGTTGTATGTGCCTTACAACGGGGATGTGAAATGTATATGGTGTTATTAGAATGGTCTACTACATCAATTTGAGCATATGTTTCTATGTTGAAAGTTTGTATGCTAGACCATTAACTTTCTGAAAAGTCAATGAATATGAGGGTAGCATGGTTAGATTTATCAGTATGATTGTAAGATTTAGGAAAATCATGTTATATGCGTTAGACCAATTATGTGTTATGTATGATGATGAATTGAATTGCGTGGAGTCTAAAAAATGTGATTGCCAATTCATGTCTTATGCATGTTAATAATTTGGCCAATGAAAGTCAATGAAGCTAAGAGTTGGAAATGAATGTTGATGTGAATGAACATGCATATGAAAAATGTTGCGGGTATGATGTATGAATCATATTAGCATGGACTTAAGCGCGGAAGGCCAACAGGTCAAGAGGAGGCAAGGAAGCAAACATGAAAATGGACGCTCAAGGTAAGTGATTCCCAAGCGTGATTTATGTTTACGTACATGAACTTTATGTGCAAGAAGATTTGGGAATCATAAAGGGATGGATTACTAATATTGGTGCCAAGGTAAGAAATGTTGTAATGGGTCAACATAGTTGAACTAGACTTAAATCCATATGGTGGGAGAAACAACTCACAAATAAGAAAATAATAGTAGAATGTTTAACATGGTAGTCAGTATAATCGGGTCAACAACGATATAAACTGACCCTTAAGGTGGTTAACATGGGAGTCGGGTTAAACATGTGTTTTGGAGGCTTATATGAAGGAGCAACGAGGTGCAATGGTCAAAGAAAAAAGGGAACAAGAGTTTGGAAGCTCACAGTACCATAAACCACATTTGGGGCGGTAGGCCAAGCTGGCTAGGGTGTAGCCTACGACATGGGCGTAGGCTACATCTCCGTAAACCCATTCCTAAGCCCCATTAGACCCCTCGATATGCACCCTAACCTTACTAAATAGTTGTGTGAGGTACGGATGAGTATGGTACTTGTATTTTAAGCTCCCGAAATGTAAACCTATCTTACTAAAGAGTTTTTATGAAGGGTGGGTGAGAAGGGAACTTGCTTGTGAGTATGTATAGGGATAAAATAAGTAGGTATACATGTAGGAATGGATTTGATTGTATGTAAGTGGATGGAACTTGTAGGTGAACATGTTTAGGAATGCATAAATATGGAGGTTTATGTTCACGTGATAACATATGTGGGTGTTGTGGCTAGGATTGATATTTTTGAATATGTTAGAAGGTAAGAAGTATGTAAGTGTTCGGATAGGAACATAGGTATGCACATATTAGAATTTAGTATATACGAATGAATGAGAATTGGACATGTATATGTGGTTTTTAACACGTACACGTATTAACGTTGCTAATCAAATTGCTCTGCGATTGGAACGAAAGTGCATGTAAGATATTGATGGCCTTTGAAGGTTTGACGCCGGGATGCAATGATTGAATTCCAAAGGATAATTGAATAAATTATCACACATGGGATCAATCGATATGCTGTTAAATTACAAACATACATGTGTTTAATCATGTATGATGCCACCAATTTCTAATGATGTGGATGCGCATGATGATTGCAGGTTACATGGATCACCATCATCATCATGAGGAGAAAGGGGTGAAAGTCGAGTCGGAGAACATGGATTGTATGGGAGCATGGTCATGTAGTTTAGTAATCGTATGTCATGTTTTATTTCTTACTATAGAACAAAGAATGTAATTCTTGTAAATATGCCATATTAAATGGATGTTCAATTATATAGAATGATTATAAAGAAAGAAATTTTAAGGTTCGTATTTCCACTGCATCTTTTCGCTAAAAACGTGTTAGGGTCTTACACCTTCTCACTTGGTCACTTCATAGAAACATACAATTCAGCCTCTTCGTGGCCTTTTGTCCCCACAAGCCTAAACCCGAACGGGTTGTGGAGTTGTTTCGACTTGTATCTTCTCCCCATCCAGGCCATCCATTTTAACCACATTTTGGCCACATTAACATGATCACGACTCCTCGGCTTCACTTTGACTTTTATTTTCAAGCCGTACGGGGCATGTCTGTAATGTTTCGTACTTTACACGTTCTATATTTAGAAACTTATATTTGTGCTGTATTCGTATTCCATTTCAATCTTGTAATCCGAGATTTCGATCACAATGGGAATTCGTATTTATATCAATCATAATAAAATCATATCTATGATTAGATGCGATCAATCATCAATACGAATTTGCATGCAAAACCGAGGCTTATTATACATTCGAATTATCAATCATGCATACACGATACCCATCACGTACTTACATACACATTCTATACTTGAAAAGATGCTAAAAATATAAGTTCTAGCATAAACTAACAACAAATAGGAATTCAGGGACTAAAACTGATAATCCTAAAACTCTCACAAACACCCCGTGTCGTGCGTTCAAACCCCTCTCCCCCGCCGCACGACGTGTAGCTCCGTATTCCGCAAAATGTTATTTCACTCAATCCGGATTGCACCTTTATCACCTCCTTTCTTCCCAATCACCTTCATTCTTCATTAAAACACAACCCCTAACCAACCACTATATTACCAAACTTACCACACCTCCATTTCACTTTTCCCACACTCAAATCACACTCAAAACACTCTTAAGCTACTGAAATTACAAGTCTTGGGCAGATTATACTCAAGATCAAAAGTGAGACTTCAACTCACTTTCATTTTCTTCTTCATGAATCCTTGCTTCAAACTCACTTGGAACACCTCTAGGAGTGTATCCAAAAGTTTACCTTGGTAAACTAAGTCGAAACATCACCATTTTGAGGTCCAAAATCTTTCTTGGATGAACATGAACCAAACCTTGTTCCCAATTAACTTTCAGGTTGAGGGACATGAGTTGAGGTATCATTCCAAAAAGTTTGAGGTGCACACACCTCCAATCCAATCAACCTAAGCCACTAAGTTTTAATTTACTAGTAATAAAGCGTCCAAACTACACCAAGTCTCCAAACATTTGCCATGATTGGAACGCAGTAATCCAGATTGAGCTCACTTGGTTACTTGGTGGATTGTAGATTTTATTTCAATCTTATTCATGACCAACCGAAATCATTAACACAGTTAATGATTTTGTCCTTTGGTTAATCATATAATGAGGTTTAATGGATGTAAATCATCCTAACTCCTTACTTGACATACTTGATAATACTTGACCATGAGACATAATACATATAAATATATGTCTAAACTATAATCCTAATAACCAAACCCTAAAACACTAACCAATTCATGGATTGATGTTTAGAGCTATGTTATCTAAGATTAAAATATCTCATGTTTGGATTTTCAATTGGTGAACTTGTGCCTATGAAAAGCACATGATCATAGTGTCCAATTTGGGTTTTTTTCAAGATAACTTTTATGTACCTTTATACTAAGTTTACGTATCTTACATATTCATTCCTAATCCAAAATCCATCGAACTCATATGCCTCGTTTATACTTGTAGGATAACTCGGTGGTTCCCAAAACTCTCAACACATCAACTCACTCACGTGGAAATTACTACGTAAACTATGAGTATACTTGATGTGTACAAAATGCAACATATAAATTACATCGAATGAGGCGTAAAACCAACCCTTTTTAGTACTAATGTTGGAAAACGCACATTTCTTTGTTCCTTTTGAATTTACAAGACCAAACGAGCTTAAAAGAACAAAAGACGCAAATAAGCAGCCAAAACCAACATAAATACAAGAAGAAGGAATAACGTGACATGCCCGACCCCTCAGCAGCACCAGAGGCAAAAGCAAGGATGACAGAAGCTGACCACGGGGCAGTGCCCAGCCAGGCATGGGCCATGGTCAGACCTCACACATAAAGACAAGACATGGAGCGTGGTCAACGCTCAGATTTGCAGAATCTTGATAGTACAACGAAGAGTTGACCACGGGGCCGTGTGTCAAGAAACCACGGGGGCGAGTGGGGCCCTCTACTGACAGATGCAATTAATGAAGGAAGGGAAGAAGCTGGACATGTGGCCATGGCCGGGGCACTGTTCTGACTATAAATAGGGGTGCTTGGTTCACTTCAAAGGCATCCCTTGGCAAACCACTTATCTCTCACTTTGCCACCATTCCACCACCACTACAACACCAACACCCACCACCATCATCCATCTTTCATCTTTAGAGTGTGTAGTAGTCTCGGGAACCAAGATTGATCGTAAGAGTTCTTGTCAAACAAAGGCTATGCTTGGCTAATCTCTTACATCACTTGGTGAAGACAAGTCTTTAATGTATTACTTTTGATTTTTTAATCTTTCGGCACTTTTTAATTAGGTATGTATTAATGACTTTAATAAATAGCTTCTTATGTTGAAAGTGAATTTTCCTAACCATTTCTTCATGATGTCATTGATTTGCTCATTTTTGTCTTTACGGTCTATATAAAGCACGTTAACTACTTGGAAGGGGGTTAGAAGGGTGGTTTGGTAAAGTTCTTGTATCGTTCAATGTATAGATCATGCAAGGACTTGGTTCAAGCATACTAGGACCTCCTTTAATGCCTTATGGTATTGGATGACGGGGGTGCGAATAGCTTGAACCCCTCATATGTTAACTACTATTAAAACATTAAACCGGCTCTTGGGATTGTATCCTTGCTGACTCAAACCACTTGGTCGAGGGTAACGTCACCTTCAAAAGAGTGGCTGAAGAAACCCTAGATCAACTAGACCGGAATCAAAGTAGATCTATGGAATGGGCTCTGCATAAAAGGGTTAACCCTCCATTTGGTTTCGGAATGGATGATGAATAGAACAATACTCCGGCTGATCCTGCAAAACAGAACACCGTTAGCTCGCCACGGGGAGAAGGGGGGTTCTCTCCGTGACCACCCTCCGGCGTGAGAATAAGTACATGTAGTCGGAAGTAAGTATTGTAAGTGAGAGAGTAGTTGAGTGTGAATACCTTTCCTTGAATTCCAAGTTACTTATTTATAGCCGATGTTGGGCGCCAAAAAGAGAGACTGTTAACTTTAACGGAATCTTTTGTTATTCCGTTAACGTTTGTTGGCAATCTGTTAGTGCACACGGATCGTGAGCTCATCAGCGGTTAGGGAGGTGCCACGTGTCAACATGAGATCACTACATCTCATGAATGTGAGCATGCCATCACTGTGATCTTCCTCAGCCGTCCAGATGCTGCCATGTGGCAATTGGTTATAACCGAAAAGATGCTTGCACGATTGGGTGTTAATGGCTTCTAGAAGGTTTCACAGTTGTTATCCATCTATCATCGCCACTTGTACATTCTGTTACAACAGAAAAGATTCCCATTTCTTTTGCACCAAGGATTTTGCTAAGGGAAAGTTTCTTAGGATTTACTGTTTCCTTGCGCGGGAAGCGTAAGTTAGTTAACTGATCTTCCTTCTTCTCCTTGCTGCTTAGCGCAACATTTGGTGGACGCTTGCTTTGATATAAATATCTGCGCAAGGTTTGTGCATAGAGCATTATCAAGCAGGAATGTTCAAGGTTAACTTTGAACCTTGCGCGAGCCCGCGCAAGGTAGTTAAATGCGAGCCCGCGCAAGGTAGTTAAATGAAGCATTATCAGACAAGAATATTCAAGATTAACTTTGAACCTTGCGCGAGCCCGCGCAAGGTAGTTAAATGAAGCATTTATCCGAAGAGAGTGTTTAAGGTTAACTTTGAACCTTGCGCGAGCCCGCCAAGGTAGTTGAATGAAGCTTTCCTCTCTTGGATACTTGGCGTAAAGTTCTAATAAATCTTATTTTGGCAATGAAGTCTGCGCATAGTTTCCTTAGAAGTTATTAATGGGTATGGTTTCCTTGAATGGCGCAAGGTTTTTGGGACCATACCCTTCAAGTCCACCCAGTCCAGTGTTGCTCCTATGTAAGAATAAAAAGTAGGTGGAGCACTGGACTTAAGATAAATGTGTTGCGCTAGGTAAGGACTAGCTTTTTGTTTCTTTATGCATCTTGTGTCGTAAGTGAATTTTGAAAAAGTATTTGAATTTCAAATATGCTTAGACACGTGTCACTTATCTGGATGGTGTAGTTGGTGACGACGCACGTTCTTGAGACGTGGTGGTACTGTTGACAGGCTGTCAAGAGTACTTGTCTTACCGTATTTAATGCTTTTTAGCGGCACTCACGCGTTGAGCGGTTACTGTTCCCCACTCGCCCTTGCGGTTACTTGGGGAAACGTGATGGCCGTAAAAGTAGCTGCAGTCAAATCGTGCATTAATTGCGGTTAGTATATAAAGGGATCAACAATCCATTTGCTTCCTCACCCAACCTTGAGAGAAATTTGCGTTCAAAAATTCTGGCGACCCTCAAAGCTTTCTAAGTTTTCCTCAAAGTTCAAGTTATGGCTACCGGTGCAAGCTCTGCTGAGATGTCGTCGTCAAGTTTGCCACTGCTAAAGTGGTCGAAGATAGATTTTGATAATCTTGCCACCAACTTCCTTTTCGCTCCGTCCTGGAAAGCGTTTCTTCCGGAGGCGAATGCCACGGCGGCTGATGCGCCGGCAGGCTACATTACATTATTCTACGATTATTTTGCCGAAGGGAACTTCCGGCTGCCGGTGACCCATTTCTTGCTGGAAATTCTTGGTTTTTACAAGATTTATATTTCTCAGTTGAGCCCGATGGGAATGGTGAGGATCCGGTATTTTCAGTTCGTTTGCCGATCTATGCAGATCTTGCCGTTGGTCGAGAAGTTTAG
Organism: Scalesia atractyloides; assembly: GCA_947069175.1. Lineage (NCBI taxonomy): Eukaryota > Viridiplantae > Streptophyta > Magnoliopsida > Asterales > Asteraceae > Scalesia > Scalesia atractyloides. Next base: position 46,777,672 of record CAMTDV010000017.1, on the reverse strand, counting down.
AGTTTTCTACCAGCTACACTGCTCGTTGGGTTTTTATTCGTTCCAACAGCGTGTGCAAGCCAAACGTTTGTTGCTGGTGCCGCCGAAGTCCTACCATGACTGGAAGCAGAAAATTTTCTTTATCAAGGCGGCGGTGATCCCGATGAAGATGACATTCCGGGGCAGTGATGAAATTGAGCTGGAGACCCTTCCCATACCTGCCGACGAGGTATGGTATCAAGACATTAAAGATGTGCCCAATATTGTTTTACCGGAGAGGGCCCTCATCGCTGCCGGGATGAGTATTTTCTGGAAGAAGGAACGCCGATAAAAACCAGTGTACAGAAGATGGGACTGGTATGTAACCCTTTAACTTCCTAGCAATATCTTTCAATTGATATGTACTGATGCGAAAATGTTTGTTATGTAGCTGCGCCTCTCTACTTGGTCTCTTTCAAGAGAGAGAAGGGAAAAATGACCGCCGTGCCTATTGCTGATGGTGAGGACACTTGGTTCTCACAAATCTTGGGGAACTTTGAGTTGCCCATGCAGGAGGATCTGGAGGCGCAACCATGTTTGGAGACTGGTAAATAAGTCTATACAAAGCCTAAGTTGATATTGCAATATAACTTAATGGCGCGACCTTTACTCAATATGATTGATTATGTAGGTGATTTGCTGAACTTGGGCGTAGGCCCTGATTCGAAGAAGAAGAAGAAACCAACTGCTGCTGCAGCTGCTGCGCCTCCCCCTTCCAACCCAGAGAAAAAAACCAAGCCATCAACTGCTGCGAAAGCTGAGGGCAAGAAAGGTACATTTCCCGTATCTGACTCTTGGTGCAATTATGTGGTGGTGTCGGACTCACTGTAGGGTCTTGCGCCTGTAGGTTTGAAGAAACCGAAGCCAGAACCCGTTGACACCCCTCTCTTCCTGCTGCGAACCCAGATGATCCTTTGGAAATACCTTCAAGCCCGGAAGAGGCGTTGAAGCGTACTAAGAAGAGGAAGGAGGTGGAGACTAAAACTGCTGCGCCAACCAAAGTTGCGCGCCCGCACATTGGCAAGAAGCGCAATCTGGATGCCTTTGCAAAGAAATTCTCACCTGGTACGTTTAGTTTGTTGCGCATTTCTGTCATAAAAGTTGCGCAGAATCTGATACTTCGTATTTGTTGATATGCTTTGCAGAGAAAATGGTGAAGGCTGCGCCGGTCACCTCATCTGTTATATCATCGTCGTGCAGGCCTGAGAATGTTGAGGGGATGCGGGGCAAGAAACTCCTGTTCCTGAAGCCGACCCCATCGTCCGGAACATATTGAGAAGGTGGCTCCAGAAGAAGAGCCCAAAAATTTTGATACTGAGAATCCTGCTGGCGAGCAGGTTAAAGATACGGCTACAGATGTTGGGGAACCGTCAAGGTTGACATCTAAGGGAGCCGGACCTTCAACACAAGGCGAAGGCTTTGTGTTTGTTGAGGATTCGGAGGGGGAATCGCCCATTCGCCCAGAGGAGACGCCTGGGGACTATTATTATCGATCTTATTCTGAGAGGCGGGCCTCTGTGATTCATCAGCCCGTGTGGAAGGTTAAGCAGGGCGATGTTTTTACCGATTGGCACTCCTGTAGGGAGTGGTATAAGGGCATCTTCCCGCCGGCGGAGGTGAAGCGCCAGGAGGAAAAAGACCATGAAGCTACTTACGAGTCATATTTGCAAGAGTTTGCCCTTGCCTCGTCCACCATAAATAGAATTGTGTGCGAATGGCGCAATATGAACAAGGAGTGGGACGAGGTTGAGCTTGAGAAGGCGAGGGCCAAGCTTGAGAAGGAGAAGACGCTGAAGATGCTTGGTGATTTTGAGGCGGAAAAGGCCCAATTTGAGAAGGGAGAAAAAGACTGAAGAATGGGCTGCGCTGTCTTGGAAGCGCAAGTGTGAGGCGTCTGCTGCGCAATATGCGGACGAGCGCAAGCGCTTTGTGGAGGCTTGCGAGCGTGATAATACAGAAAAAATTTCTCTGCGCAACGAGATTGAGAAACTCAAAAAGAGAAAGCTGATGCAATTGCGGCAGCAGAAGAAGCGCGCTCACATAGAGAAAGAGGCGAGCAAAATGAGGTATTAACCAAAATGACTCTCCTTCTTAAGAATAAAGAAATTGATGATCTAACCGCTATGCTTTTTGACCAGGAGCGGTTGCAAGCTGAGGTTGACAGTTTGAAAAATGATGTCAACCTGCACCGAACAGAGAAAGCCGAGTTGATCCGCCGTTTGACTGAAGGCGATCAAAAACTTAACGACACGGAGGTCGCTCGCGCTACTGCAGAAAGCTTGACCGAATCCCTCATGAACCAGCTTACCTGGTTGCGGGAGTACGGGATTGTGGAGGTAATATTCACTTTTCCTTATTCGTCTGGTTTGATAAACATATACTGATTGTATTTGTGTACAGATCGCAAATGCCATCCTTAACTCTACGGAGTTAGATGAGAGAGTGCAAAATTAATGGTGGCGGCACGCAATGATAGGCACGCCGAGGGCTATAGAGAATGTACTTTGCACGTGGCCCATGCGTTGAAAACTGAATGGGATACCAGCCGTGCTGCCACGCATGGGCTAAATACAGCCACCATTTATTCTGCTGCTAAGGAAAAATATGATCAATTGCAAAGTCCGGTTATGGACCTTGTGGACGCCTCGCTGCAGCAAGACGACTTTGTTGATAAGCTAAAGGAGATTTTTTCTTCAGCCGAGAAGCAGGCGGGAACCAAGTCCATAGAATAGGAAATTTGTAATTTTTGTTGTATAATAACTTGTAACGTTGCGCTTCTGCGCAAGTATTGTGAATATAATATATTTCAGTTTTACAATGTTTGCATGGAACCAATTACTTGTGTAGGATAGACAAATGAACAATTTCTTTTCTCATGTGTGAGCGTAAGTATTAAATTAGCTTGTGACTCATGAGTTTGTGTTTTTGTTTATCTGAAGGAATTGCATGCATTTGTAAATGAATATATATATATATAAGACTGTAAGTAGTGGCAAAGTATTTTATTCATCTTGACAAAGCGCAAGGCTATGGTTGCCACTAAGATTACATAACAAAATAAAGTAAGCAACCTCGTTACGCAACTCTCAGAAGTTGCTTAGAGGGCTGAGATTACATATAGCACCGGCACAGTTGCTGGGCGTTCCAGGTTCGAGGAACGCTAGATCCGTCCATACGCTTCAGAGTGTACGCGCCTTTTCACAATACTTCATTTATCACGTAGGGACCTTCCCATCGCGGGGCTAACTTCCTCGGTTTTTCGGCATTCGACGCTTCATTATCGCGAAGAACAAAGTCACCATGCAAAAAGGAACAAATGCGCACCCTTTTGTTGTAATACTTTTCAAGCTGGGACTTGTATTTAGCTTCGCGAATCGCTGCATTTTCTCGGCGCTCTTCCAATAAGTCTAGGTCGATGCGCCGTTGTTCTTCATTATCTTGTTTTTCCAAGGCTAGCATTCTTGGAGATGGTAACCCAATTTCGGCAGGAATCACAGCTTCCGTGCCGTATACAAGGCTAAAAGGGATTTCTCCAGTGCTAGTCTTGGGCATAGTTCGGTGTGCCCACAAGATGCTAGGCAATTCGTCAACCCATCCTCGTCGTGCCGTGGCAAGGCGGGCCTTGATACGGTCGACCAACTGTTTGTTTATGCTTTCAACTTGACCATTTGCTTGCGGGTGCGCAACAGAAGCGAAAACATGCTGGATTCTCATTTCAGTCATCCATGTTTGCAGCTCTTGAGCCGTTAAATTTGGACCGTTGTCTGTAATAATGTGCATGGGCAGACCAAAACGGCAAATAATATATTCCCAGATGAATTTGTGAATTACCATTGCTGTAGTAGAAGCTAAAGGTTTGGCTTCAACCCATTTAGTGAAGTAATCGACCGCAACGATGATAAATTTTACTGCGCCGGGCGCATCTGGAAATGGTCCCACTAAATCAATGGCCCATTGTTGAAATGGCCAAGCTGTTGTGACGGGTTCCAAAGGATTCTTTGGGCGCAACGTTTTAGGGGCATGCCTTTGGCAGGACATGCATTGCGCAAGATCTCTACCGCGTCAACGTACATTCCGGGCCAATAATACCCTGCGCTTTTTACTTTGGATATGACCATGCGCGGCCCAGAATGTATGCCACATAGCCCTTCATGAATCTCCCTGATCAGGTATTGCGCGTCATGTTTGTCAACACAGCGGAGCGAAGGACCTATGTAAGAGCGTCGGTACAGGATACCGTCAATCATTTCATAATTGAGGGCTTTGCAACGTAACTTTCGTGCTTGCGCTCTATGTTCTGGTAAAGAACCATGCAACAAATACATCATTATTGGAGACATCCATGATGGATCTCCTACTTCGATCATTGTCACTTGCCTGAGAGGGACTGAGGGATTACTTAAAACCTCGATGCGAACCGCTTTTGCTAAATGCTTGAAGCTAGTTGCAGCAAGTTTACTTAGAGCGTCAGCATGTTTGTTTTCACTTCGCTTGACGTGTGTGATTTTAAATTGTTGGAACTGTGCTATAAGAGCCTTGGCTTGCGCCAAGTATAGAGCCATGATATCTCCCTTTGCATCGTATGTTCCAACTACTTGCTCAGCAACTAATAATGAATCAACATGGGCTTCTAATTTGTTGCGCCCATTTTGATAGCGAGGCGTAAGCCTGCTAGCAAAGCTTCATATTCAGCCTCGTTGTTGGTGCTTTTAAAATCCAACCGAATTTCATATGTGAATTCTGCTCCCTCTAGACTCATTAATCGAAGACCTGCTCCAGCCCCATCACTGTTTGATGCGCCATCTGTAAACAATGTCCAGGCTCTGTTGTCGATGACTGGGACTGGGTTTTGGATTGCTTGGCATTCTTCAAGTTTATCAGCAGGAATTTCAGCGATGAAATCTGCCAAAACTTGGCCTTTGATAGCTGGTCTAGGTTTATAACAGATGTTATAACCTCCCAATTCTATTGCCTATTTCGCAAGTCGTCCAGAAACGTCTGGTTTGGCCAGGACTTGGCCAATGTGAAAGTTTTTTAAAACTGTAATAACATGTCCAGAAAAGTATCTTCGCAGCCTGCGCGAAGCGTGGACCAATGCTAAAACTAATTTTTCCATGATTGAATACCTTGTCTCTGGATCATTCAACATCTTGCTGATATAATAAATTGGAGACTGGACCCCTTTGCGTTCTACCAGCAAGACATCACCTACTGCTACCTCAGATGCAGCAAGATACAAGACCATGGGTTCTTTTTCTCGAGGAGCAGTAAGTGTGGGAAGTTGAACTAAACAATCTTTCATTGCTGGAAAGCTTGATCAGCTTCAGGAGTCCATGTGAACTCTTGCTCTTTGAACAATTGCGCTCAGTCTTATGGGATTGTATCCCTGCTGACTCAAACCACTAGTTCGAGGTTAACATCACCTTCAAAAGAGGGGCCTGCTATTATAACTAAGATAATCTCTTAAAAAGTCCGAAAGTGCGAAAATAATCAAAGGGTACATTAAAGAGGAGTCAGATCCAAGTGATTCTATCTTGTCTATTTGTATTTCATTTTATTTATATTTTCATTTTTATAATTATTTTCATGTCTTAAAAACTTCTATCAAAAACTTGGATCGATTAAACGTTGATGCTAAACCGGTATTAAAAGCTCTTGTGTCCTTGGACGACCTCGGTATGTTACCAACACTATACTACGCTCGTAATGGGTACACTTGCCCTATTGTGTGTTTAGTGTTAGTACAATATCGTGTTTTATAAATTTAAACTTGACTAATGCGTAAAACGGACTTAAAATATTAATAAAATCATATCACGCTCGACACGCACCAAGTTTGGCGCCGTTGCCGGGGACACAAGGATTTTAAGAAAGTTTAAAATCAGCGGCCTAATTATTTTTAACATTTTTTTTAATTTTTTAAGGATTTTCCCAGATTTTAGCAATTCTCCACTTTATGCAGAGTTCAGCACGGGTCGGGGCCCGATTAGACACGGGGTTGTGCCCAGCCTCCTTACTACGCAGTGCATGAGCTTAAGTTCTGATAAAGACATAAAAGAATCTCTAGACGAACCCGGACGCTTTCTAAGAAAAAGACTAAAAGCCAAGAATCAAGAGAAAGCTTCGAGGCAGCAATCCCAATGGCGGATCAACGTACCCTAATGGATTACTTACGACCTACGGTGGGTAATCTTGGAGCCGCCATCAAACCGCCAAATGTTGATGCTAACAACTTCAAGCTTCAGCCACATTTGATACAAATGCTCCAAAATTCCGCTACATTCCACGGCCTACCAGATGAAGATCCCCATTTACATATTAACAAGTTTTTGGAAATATGTGACACTTTCTGGATCAACGGATCATGAAACGATGCCATCCGACTCCGAATGTTCCAATTCTCACTAAAGGACCGAGCTAAAGCTTCGCTAAACACCCTCCCAAGTGGGTCGGTAAACACTTGCGATGAACTTGCCCAAAAATTCTATATAAATATTTCTCGCCCACAAAAACCGCTAAATTAATGAATGAAATAATCACTTATTCACAAGAGGACGGGGAACTTTATATGAAACTTGGGAAAGGTTCAAGGAGCTACTGAGAAAATGCCCCCACCATGGTCTAGATGTGTGGCAACAAGTATCCACTTTCTATAATGGATTGTTGCAATACAAAAGACAAACACTTGACTCAAGCTCTAGGAGTCTTCTAGGTAATAGACGCCCAACCGAAATTTATAATCAAATTGAGGAAATTGCTCAAAACAATTTTCAATGGCACACCCCCGAGGTTCAAAGTCTATTGCCCCGGGTGCCAACAAAGTAGACGAAAACACCTCCTTACAAGCCCAAATCGAGGCCTTATCATCAAAAATAAAAAAAAACTAGAGATATCAAAAACTGTCTTGGTTATGGCTTGTGAAGGGTGTGGTGGGCCACATGAAAATTGGAGTTGTATGAAAGAAATGGAAAATCAAACGGAAATGGTAAACTACATAGATAATCGACCTAGACCATCGGGTCCCCCAACAGGTACCCACAACCAAGGATGGCGGAATCATCCTAACCTTGGTTGGAGGGAACCGGGAAATAGTAGTAACCAACAAAATAAAAATCAAAATCAAAGATCTAACGTTCAACAACCACCAAGAAACAAGTCACAAAATTTAACTCAACAACAAGGGGGCCGAGAGAGGCTTCAAGATCTCATCACATGCCTCATCTCCGAAACTGACAAAAGGTACTTAGATCGGTTCCTTCAAACAGAATCCGACATTAGAAACCAACGGGCTAGTCTTCAGAACATTGAAAAACAAATAAGCCAACTAGCCCAAAGTTTCTCCGAGAGACCACAAGGCGCATTACCTATCAATACCGAGACTAATCCAAAGGCGCAAGTAAACTTTATAACATTAGGAAACCGTAAAGTAGGTCCCGAGGAAACACCACAACCCCCTAGTAACAATATTCCACCCGAACAAACTACAACCTCACCTCCAGCCCATCAAGACACAACCACTCCACAAAATCCCGAACCTTCCAAAAATCCCACGGTACCCTACCCCAGTCGTTTACTTCGCCAAAATACCGATGAGCAATTCACCAAGTTCATAAACCTACTAAAACAATTGCACATCAATCTTCCATTTGTCGAAGTGCTTACTCAAATGCCAAAATACTCGAAATTCATGAGAGATTTCCTCACCCACAAAAGGAAGATTGAAACATTGTAACAAGTTAACTTAAATGAAGAATGCTCAGCGGTACTCCTCAACAAACTCCTCCAAAAGAAAATCGACCCCGGAAGCTTCACTATCCCCTGCTCCATTGGGGGATCACCCATACGAAATGCATTAGCCGAACTTGGGGCTAGCATCAACGTTATGCCCGCATCAATGTTTGATCAACTTGGGCTAGGAAAGCCGAGCCCCACAAAAATGAGCATACAACTCGCCGATAGATCGGTCAAATTGTGACACCCGGCTATTTAGGCAGTACCGTACAAATGTAACACGTGTCATGAATGAATAAAAGGCCATATCTGATTATTTATGATGTTTATATATGGTATTTGATGTGTTGGTAAATCCAAAGTTTGATAAAAATTACGTTGGCAATATTAAGATAAATGCTTATCGCGTAACGGTTAAAATGTGAAACGAACGTCGGTGACCGCCGGATAATGTTAAAATCCCAAAAATAGTCTGTTATGAGTTAAATAATATATTTAATCATAATCGTGAGGAAAAATAATTTAAAACGCTAAGAAACTCTATTTTTCGAGTTTAAGCACGTACTACGCGATACTGCGCGTATCTGACAAAATACTGCCAACATAGCCAGTTCAGGACAACTAATAATTATTATAGTAATAATTTGACAAGTTTATTTTTATAGAATTATAAAAATAAATTAAATGCTTAAGACCCCTATTTTGCGAATTTAAGCGCGTACTGTGCAACACAGCGCACATACTGCCAATTACCGACAACGTAACTGGTCACGGCAAATAAAATATTGGTTAGTAATATTTTGGTGTGTTTATTTTTATAGAGCATTGAAAATAATTTTAAACGCGTTCAAACGTAGTTAAAACGCTAGATAAAACACCCGGTATCCAGTTAAATACCAGTTTATGGCCAAAGTATGATATATATATATATATATATATATATATGTATATATATATGCATGTATGCGTGTATTTGTGTGTGTGCATGGAATAGTGGCAGCCATTTAGCAACTCTCTTTCCTCTCACCTCCATGTGTTGACATGGGGAACATGAAACCATGATTAAATCTTTTCCATATCTTACAAAATCCAAGATACATTCAAAAATCAAACCATTCTCTCTCTCTAAACCCCAAACTCAGCCGAGAACACCCACAAACATATCCATTTCAGGTTTTTTCAAAGCTTTTCTTGAAGATTCAAAGGCATTCCAAGGTGTTTTCAAACTTATATGAAGATTTGGAGGTGATTCCAAGAAGATTCAAGCAAGAACAAGGCTTCATATCATCACTTTTGTTAAAACCCACTAAGAATCTTGAAGGTATAAAACTCAATCTTATCCTTGATTCATAGTGTTGATGATGATCGTGGAAGTTTCTCTTGTTCTTGGATTTAAACACTAACTTGAAACAAATAACGAATGGGTTTTCAAAGAAAATAAAATGGACATGTATGTATATGTAAGTGTATATGTATATACATATGAGGTTGAGTTTTGATTTTATTGAATGATTCTTGTTAATATGATTCTTAAAAGTTTGATGCATGCATGAACAAAAAGGTGTCATACAAGAAGGTTTTTTGATTTAAAAAGATTGATATGAAAAGTGACATTTTGGAATTATATATATATGTGTGTGTATATATGAGCCGTGTGTATATATGTATATATGCATGCATGTGAATTTTTAACGATAACGATTTTGAATGTGTAAGGATATGTGTACATGTCTTGCATTTATGTTGAATGATTAAATAATGATAATCATATGAAGATGATGATGATGATATGAAGATGATTGTGTTCTTGGATGAATGAACATGAAATAAATGAATATTGATGCATATGAATACATGCATGATGATGAAGATATGTTATGGATGCTTTAGGAGCTTGTACATGGACATGCATGTGGGTGTATGTACATAAAATGATGAATAAATGATGTTATGATAAAAATGATTTTAGATCAGATTATAAACCTTAAAAATAAGGTTATATCATGTATTAAAGTAGTGTGAAACTTGACATAAAGTTTACTAGCTTTGCATGTTTTACTATGTGCTTAAAGTGTTGTAAAATACATGAAATCACATGATTTATGTGCCTTACACAAAAACTGCACTAATCTGATTATAACCATCATTTTATTCAGTATATAACATGTATTATGTTAAAATATGATTTTGTTTCGAGTTCGGATGGTTATGGTAACGTTTGACGCAAAACTATGCGGTAAAAACGGTAAAAATCGTCTTTTTAAGAGAGTTTTTATGAAACTGTTTTAAATCAGTAAATAAACTGATATTTTTAGTATAAATATAAGTATATTAACTTATATTTAGTTTATTTGGTGTTTGGTTAGTCATACGTGACTTCCAACGCCCGAAAACGTTACCGAATCACTAAAATACGCATTTTTCAATGCACACTAGAATGGGTTGTTCATGAATGAACCTTATGTGTTTAAATGTGTTATGTGATTTAAATATGTGTATATTATAATATGTTAAATGTTGACATGATAGCGGGAATTAAGACTATGCATGTACGCTTGTATGTTTAAAACGGTAGAATCGGTAAAATCGCGATTAATGTGTAACTTATTTGTCGAGCATGAAAATTGATACATATGTTAACTTAATTAGTTATTTCATGTATGCATTCTTTAAAAATGATAAAGTATATAAGTTGACGAGATTTCGCGTGTTATGATATTGTGTTTATGTGCACGTTTATGTATATATATTACGACGCGCAAATCGTGGATATATAGTACGTATAAACGGGAGTGTTATCGGGTATAACATTAAGGTCACCAATAAAATCTACAAGTCACCAAATCTTAAAAATATATATATATATGAACTCATATATATATATATATATATATATATTATATATTAATATGCCAACATAAAAAAAATAATAACTTTTCGAGAAAATCTCAAAGTTATGTGAAAATTCTAAGTATTGGAGAAACTTAGGAATTTTATAATATATTGATTATTAAATCGTTCCTACATATATTCGGACGTGTAGAATAAAATTGTGGGATCGCGCTAATTTAATTACGCACCCAAAGGTGAGTGTCACTAAACCCCCTCTTTTTACTGTTTTGTATATGTTTTGGGGGAAGAACACGCCTTAAAAGGATTAAAGATGTTTTTGAATAAAACATACCTTTGCTTATATAATATGTATATTTTCATGGAAAATATATGATTTGATGATATCATTATGTTTCAGGTAGAAACGGTTTTGTGAATAAAGATGTTTCGGGGATGAAACGGGGATTTTATGATGTTTTGGGGAAAAAAACAACCGTGTAGATTTATAATTGCTTAAATCTAAAGTTGTGATGAATTGGCTCGGTCTGAAGAGAGTAAGTATTGGGATTGGGCTTACATTTCAGTGGGGACGTCGGGGATTCGTACAACTCGTTATATATTACATTTATCATTTTAGTAGGATATATATATTGTTCATGAGGCAAGTGATATAGATGGCCCTTATGGGTGCATGTGCAAGTATTGCTGTTTAATCATTTAAGTATTGAACACGTAGAATTGTTGGTAGATCTATCGGGTTGACTACCCCTTCGTGATCGGTCGCTCCGATCAAGTCAAACGACGAATTGATATTCTATTATAGTCTAGTCTTGATTATACCCTTATTGTTAATATATAGTTCATATTGTCTTGCAAACATACGAGTCTGAACATTTGATGCAATAAATTTAATATGTGAAACTTGGGAAGATGCTTAGTTCGGAGGTTTCGGGGAAACGCTTGCGACGGCTGACTCATGGATTTTATTAAGGAAATAAAATTGACTTTCGAAAATATTATTTGGATGTTTTGATAATAAACACGTAATTAGAAAGTTTTCCTTGTTTTAAATTTGAATATGTGAGCTCACCCTCCTTTGTGTTGACACTTGATTTTTAACGTGTTCTTCAGGTACTTGAGCATGGCTTCGGGAATCTTTGGCGTGTCTTGTGGTTGTGATGCATGTTTGTTTAAAAATAAACTTTGGACACTTTTAAAACTTATTTGGGACCGACTGTATTAAGATCCATAAGGATCAAGACAACTTAACTATGTTATGGTTATGGTTTGTGTTTAAATTTGGAACAATGTTTTAATTAAGTAATATGTCCAAAATTAACGATGCATCGTCCACTAAGATATTTATGGGCACCAACTTCCGTCACCATTACGTCTGTATTTCCGCTGCGACATTTTTGGGGTGTTACAGAAGTTGGTATCAGAGCCAATGGTTGTTAGCGAACTAGATGTTTTCAAGGGAAAACTCTAGACTTCAACCAAAGAATTTTGAGATATAAGTCCAAAATTCGCGAAGCAAAAATTTTAAATAAACATAGATTTTTATCATGTATGAGAACCATTGCGTGTTATTGTACATACGTGTTTATTTGTTTATTTGGGCCTTATGTGTTATTTTTCATTTGAACACCCACTTACTTTGTACGGTTATATATGTCACAGATGTCACACAAGCACGAGGTCATCGAGATTACTGACTCTGAGAGCGAGCCCGAATTCGAGACTTCACCTAGATCCGTATTACTAGAGGTACCCCCTACGATTCCACAGTTTGTTGATGCGGGCGAATTCGCTTCATCCTTCCAGGTTAACCCTGCTGCGTTCGCCAGCCAGGTTGACCCCGTTATGCTTTTACAAGCAACGGTTGGATCGAAGACGATGATGATGATGATGATCCACCTTCGATTTATGAGACCGGACAATCCTTAGGTACCGTGCCTGTTATCGATGACGTGGATAGAGGTGTTCTGTTGATCGGAGGATCTTATAGTGTCACACCAGTGGTAGACGCTACCTTTGTTACGGCTCAGCCATTATAGCCATTGGTCGTCTCATCTACCGTCGTTGCTGAGCCCACTACTGAGATCCCTCCACCTGTTGTTACCGAGTCTTCACTTCCATCGATCGAGTCGCGCACTCCCACTGCACCCCAGTTGGTATACTTTCAACGTAGGAAGAGGATACGACCTGTCGGATACATCGCTTCAACTTCTAGAGCTGAGACTGCATCTGCTTCAAAGAAGCAGAAAGGAGTGTGGGTTAACCGATGTTCTCACTGCGACCGTTAGTTGGGGGCCATACGCGGAGATCTGGAGGCGACCAAGGGAAAGGTGAAGGACTTAGAAGGGCAGATGGGCTGGTTTGATGAGCTAAAGGACTTGGATGACAGTGCTATGGATCAGATGCACTGGAGGATAGTTGAGCTGGAGGAGCTTGTGAGGAAGCTCCTAGAGTTTGTTGGCATGAAGAAATGATTGTTGTTTGTCATTTATGTTGATTGTTTGTTTTGTATGTCTCTTTGATAAACCCTTATATTGGCTTGCAGGATATTTAGGAGGAAATTTCATCTAGACTTGTTATTGGTGGTTGATTATGTCACACCATATTTTGGTAGTCGTTGTACTATGGACAAGCTTTGTAATTTCCGTGATAAATATCAATGACATGGGTTTCTTTTGGTTAAATTATTCTCATTATTATGTGGATGCATGCGTATTGTTTAGTCCACTATTATTTATTGATTGAAATATTTAAACATTGTCTTATGTTGATATTATTATTGCGATAATAGAAACGACAAGATGCCGCCAAAGCGAGACAGGGTACTGGACTACCTACCACCCCAGAAGAGTTGACACAACTCATAGCCCAACACGTTAATATTGCCTTGGAACAGCGTGAAGCTAACCAGAATATTGGGCAAGGACATGAACGTGGTGCTCCTGGGCATGGTGAAGGTGGTGTGCAGATTGGAAACCCGCAGGTAATCTAATGATCGGAAAAGTTTTAGTAGTTCCTTTGTTATGATATAATCAGAGAGTAATCTTGATTTTTCATTAACCTTGTGAACAGTGCATGGATGTACGTATAAAACATTTCAGGGCTGTAACCCACGATCATTTACCGGTGCCGAAGGGCCTCTTGAAATCACTAGATGGATCGAGAAAATGGAATCGGTGATGGCCATCAGTGGTTGTGCTGCTAATCAGAGGGTTAGGTATGCTTCGTGTTCATTTCTTGATTTAACTTTATCCTGGTGGAACACTCAAGTTCAAGTTTTGGGCGAAGATGCGGCTTACGGTCTTACCTGGAACGAACTAAAAGAGATGCTTCTTAAGGAGTACTGCCCGCGTAATTAGATGCAGAAGATTGAGACTGACTTCTGGAATCTGACCATGGAAGGCCTGAATGTCAGAGCTTATACGTCTCGGTTCAATGATTTGGCTAGATTGGTTCCACGGATGGTCACTCCTAAGTACGTTAAGGTAGAAAGGTATATTTGGGGATTGTCGCCACAAATTCGTAGTATGGTTACGTCAGCGAAGCCCACTACCTATCTGGAAGCTACTACTCTAGCGAAATCATTAGCGGATGATGCTGCTTGCAAAAAGTAGCCTTTACAGGAAAGAGGAAACTGGGAAGTCATCGAGAAAAGTCAACGCAGATGGGAAATCTGACCGATCAGAGCATTCTGAGCCTAGATCTGGGGATTCGCGGAAGCGAAAGTCTGTGAGCTCGAGAAAGGATTCTGATGTGAAGCGTGAGAAGAAACGCGATTCGGGGAAAGCATATGTGGCTAATTCTGGTTGTTCGAGGAAGGATAATGCCAGGGATGGCAGAAGTGGTTCAACAAAGAAGACTCAAGGTGATGAGCAGGGAAAGTGTGCCAGATGTGGTCGAACTGGACATGTTACTCGCGAGTGCTATGCTAAGAGTACGTCGGAGGGAGTTAAGCTCGAGGGATGCTTTGAATGCAGAGAGCAGGGACACTACAAGAGGAACTGTCCGAATGTGAAGGGTCAGAATGCCAGGGGCAGAGCTTTTGAGCTGAATGCTGGAAAGGCACGTGATGATCCTGTAGTCGTTACCAGTACGTTCTTAATCAATGACCATTCTGCGTTCGTACTATTTGATACTAGTGCTGACTTGAGTTTTGTTTCGAAAAACTTTGAACCGTTTCTGAGTTCTCAAACAAGTAAGCTAAGTAAAAAGTACTCAATAGAATTAGAAAATGGTAAATTGATAGAGACTAGCGAAGTTATTCGTGATTGTAGAATTCGGTTATGCGATCATATTTTCAGTATTGATTTATTACAAGTGGAGCTGGGTAGTTTTGATGTAGTCATTGGGATGGATTGGCTATCCAAGAACGGAGCTGAGATCATTTGTTCGGAGAAACAAGTGAGGATACCTCGTCCTGGTGGTGGTGAAGCTTTAGTTGTTCACGGTGACCGATCGAGTCGAGTATCAAGAGTTGTTAGTATTATGAAGATGCACAAGATGTTGTGTAAAGGCTATCCTGCGTTCTTGGTTAACGTAGTGGATACGAAGGCTGAAAGTGGGAAGATTGAAGAAATTCCTATAGTTCGCGATTATCCGGAAGTTTTCCCTGAAGATTTGCCTGGATTACCCCCTGCGAGACAGATCGAGTTTAAGATTGATCTCGTACCTGGTGCTGCACCGATCGCAAAATCTCCTTACAGATTAGCACCGTCAGAAATGAAAGAATTGTCAAATCAGCTTCAAGAGCTATTAGACAAAGGTTTTATACGACCAAGCTTTTCGCCTTGGGGAGCACCTGTGTTGTTCGTGAAGAAGAAAGATGGTTCCTTCAGAATGTGTATTGATTACAGAGAGTTGAACAAGCTGACAATCAAGAATCGGTACCCGTTACCAAGAATCGACGATTTGTTCGACCAGCTTCAAGGATCAAGCTACTACTCAAAGATAGACCTGGGTTCAGGTTATCACCAGTTGAAGCTTGCTGAGGAAGATGTTCCGAAGACTGCTTTTAGAACACGTTATGGCCATTATGAGTTCTTAGTCATGCCTTTTGGCTTAACTAATATGCCTGCAGTGTTCATGGATCTCATGAACAGGTATGCAAACCCTATTGGACAAATTCGTGATAGTATTCATTGACGATATACTAATCTATTCGCGAACCAAAGAAGATCATGAGCAACATTTGAAGATGATTCTGGATCTGTTAAAGAAAGAAAAGTTGTATGCCAAGTTCTCTAAATGTGAATTTTGGATTCGAGAGGTGCATTTCCTCGGTCATGTCATAAATGAGAAAGGTATACATGTGGACCCGTCGAAGATAGAGGCGATTAAGAATTGGGAAGCGCCAAAGACTCCGTCAGAGGTGCGACAATTCCTAGGACTTGCTGGGTATTATAGAAGATTCATGGAGAATTTTTCCAGAATAGCGCTGCCATTAACGCTATTGACCCAGAAGGATAAGAAGTTCGATTGGACGGAAAAGCAGGAGAAAGCTTTTCGGATGTTGATGGAGAAGTTGTATAGTGCACCTATTCTATCCTGCTTGAGGGAAATGACGGTTTTGTTGTATACTGTGATGCGTCACGTTTAGGCCTTGGTTGCGTGCTTATGCAGAAAGACAAAGTGATAGCCTATGCATACAGACAACTGAAAGTGCATGAGAAGAACTACACAACTCATGATTTAGAGTTGGGAGCTGTTGTGTTTGCTTTGAAGATTTGGAGACATTATCTATATGGCACGAAGTGTACGATTTACACAGACCATAAGAGCCTCCAGCATATCTTTGATCAGAAGGAACTCAACATGCGACAACGGCGTTGGGTAGAGTTACTCAATGTTTATGAGTGTGATATTCGTTATCACCCGGGAAAAGCAAATGTTGTTGCTGACGTGCTCAGTAGGAAAGAGCGGGAAAAGCCTCTGTGCGTTCGTGCTTTGGGTTTGACCATACAAACGAATTTGACCGATCGAATTCGTAACGCACAGCGAGAAGCTTTGAAAGATGAGAACCTGAGTAGAGAAGGTTTGAGAGGTTTGGAATGTGAACTGATACCAAAAGCGGATGAAGTGATGTACTTCATGAACCGAGTTTGCGTTCCGCTTAGAGGTAACCTACGTGAACTGGTTATAAAAGAGGCTCATAAGTCCAGTTATTCGATTCACCCAGGTTCTACCAAGATGTATCAGGATATTAAGGAGTTATATTGGTGGCCGAATATGAAGAGAGATATTGCGGTGTATGTAAATAAATGTCTGACATGCTCGAAGGTTAAGGCTGAACATCAGAGGCCGTCTGGGCTTCTACAACCAGAGATTCCTAAATGGAAGTGGGAGCATCTTGCTATACACTTTATCACCAAATTACCCCGTACGTCATGTGGACATGACACCATATGGGTAATTGTGGATCGATTAACGAAGTCTGCTCATTTCTTGCCCATTAAGGAAACAGACAAGACGGAAAAGATATCGCAGTTGTACCTTAACGAGATTGTAGCTGGATATGGAGTGCCTGTGTCAATTATCTCTGATAGAGATGGACGGTTTGACTCCAGATTTTGGCGATCTTTTTAGGAGTCGCTAGGCTCTCGTTTGGACATGAGTACTGTGTATCATCCTCAAACGGATGGTCAGAGTGAGAGAACCATTTAGACGTTAGAGGATATGTTGAGAGCGTGCGTGATTGATTTTGGTGGAAATTGGGATACTCATTTGCCGTTGTCAGAGTTTTCTTACAACAATAGTTACCACGCTAGTATCAAAGTCGCTCCGTTTGAAGCTTTGTACGGAAGGAAATGTCGATCGCCCTTATGCTGGGCTGAAGTTGGCAAAAGGCAACTAACCAGACCTGAGCTTATCCAGGAAACCACCAACAAGGTTGTCCATATCAAGGAAAGGTTGAAAGCTACTGCCGATCGACGGAAAAGTTATGCAGACAACCGAAGGAAACCGTTGCAGTTTCAAGTCGGGGATCGTATTCTGCTGAAAGTGTCACCTTGGAAAGGTGTTATTAGGTTTGGGAAAGGGGAAAGCTAAGCCCACAGTATATAGGTCCTTTCAAAATCGCATCTCGAGTTGGATCAGTCGCGTATAGGCTTAAGCTGTCGCAGGATTTGAATGGAGTTCATGACGTGTTTCATGTTTCCAACATGAGAAAGTGCTTGTCGGACGAGACACTAATTATACCCCCTAATGAGGTTCAAGTATACGATAAATTGAGATTTATCGAGGAACCAATTGAAGTTCTGGATAAGAAGATTCAAAAGCTTAGAAGGACCCGGATAAAGTTGGTCAAGGTTCGTTGGAATTCTAAAACGTTGACCCGAGTTCACATGGGAATGAAGGACCAGATGCAACGAAAATATCCGCATCTCTTTAAATCTAGTGCGAAAACGAAACCTGTAGTGTAAGAATTTCGGGGATGAAATTCCTTAAACAGGGGGAGACTGTGACACCCGGCTATTTAGGCAGTACCGTACAAATGTAGCACGTGTCATGAATGAATAAAAGGCCGTATTTGATTATTTATGATGTTTATATATGGTATTTGATGTGTTGGTAAATCCAAAGTTTGATAAAAATTACGTTGGCAATATTAAGATAAACGCTTATCGCGTAACGGTTAAAATGCGAAACGAACGTTGGTGACCGCCGGATAATGTTAGAATCCAAAAAATAGTCTGTTATGAGTTAAATAATATATTTAATCATAATCATGAGGAAAAATAATTTAAAACGCAAAGAAACTCTATTTTTCGAGTTTAAGCGCATACTGCGCGATACTGTGCGTATCTGACAAAATAATGTCAACACAGCCAGTTCAGGACAACTAATAATTATTATAGTAATAATTTGACAAGTTTATTTTTATAGAATGATAAAAATAAACTAAAACGCTTAAAACCCCTATTTTGCGAATTTAAGCGCGTACAGCGCAACACAGCGCGCATACTGCCAATTACCGGCAACGTAACTGGTCCCGACAAATAAAATATTGGTTAGTAATATTTTGGTGTGTTTATTTTTATAGAGCGTTGAAAATAATTTAAAACGCGTTTAAAACGCAGTTAAATGCTAAATAAAACACCAGGTATCGAGTTAAATACGAGTTTGTGGCCAAAATATGATATATATATATATATATATATATATATATATATATATATATACATGTATGCGTGTATTTGTGTGTGTGCATGGAATGGTGGCAGCCATTTAGCCACTCTGTTTCCTCTCTCCTCCATATGTTGACATGGGGAACATGAAACCATGATTAAATCTTTTCCTTATCTTACAAAATCCAAGATACATTCAAAAATCAAACCATTCTCTCTCTCTAAACCCCAAACCCGGTCGAGAACACCCACAAACATATCCATTTCAGATTTTTTAAACCTTTACTTGAAGATTCAAAGGCATTCCAAGGTGTTTTCAAACTTATATGAAAGTTTGGAGGTGATTCCAAGAAGATTCAAGCAAGAACAAGGCTTCATATCATCACTTTTGTTAAAACCCACTAAGAATCTTGAAGGTATAAAACTCAATCTTATCCTGATTCATAGTGTTGATGATGATCATGGAAGTTTCTATTGTTCTTGGATTTAAACACTAACTTGAAAACAAATAACGAATGGGTTTTCAAAGAAAATAAAATGGACATGTATGTATATGTGGGTGTAGCCGTGAGTGTATATGTATATACATATGAGGTTGAGTTTTGATTTTGTTGAATGATTCTTGTTAATATGATTCTTAAAAGTTTGATGCATGCATGAACAAAAAGGTGTCATACAAGAAGGTTCTTTGATTTAAAAAGATTGATATGAAAAGTGAAATTTTGGAATTATATATATATGTGTGTATATATGAGCCGTGTGTATATATGTATATATGCATGCATGTGAATTTTTAATGATAATGATTTTGAATGTGTAAGGATATGTCTACATGTCTTGCATTTATGTTGAATGATTAAATAATGATAATCATATGAAGATGATGATGATGATGATATGAAGATGATTGTGTTCTTGGATGAATGAACATGAAATAAATGAATATTGATGCATATGAATACATGCATGATGATGAAGATATGTTAGGGATGTTTTAGGAGCTTGTACATGGACATGCATGTGGGTGTATGTACATAAAATGATGAATAAATGATGTTATGATAAAATTGATTTTAGATCAGATTATAAACCTTAAAAATAAGGTTATATCATGTATTGAAATAGTGTGAAACTTGACATAAAGTTTACTAGCTTTGCATGTTGTACTATGTGCTTAAAAGTGTTGTAAAATACATGAAAGCGGATGATTTATGTGCCTTGCACAAAAACTGCACTAATCTGATTATAACCATCATTTTATTCAGTATATAACATGTATTGTGTTAAAATATGAAGTCGTTTCGAGTTCGAATGGTTATGGTAACGTTTGACGCAAAACTATGCGGTAAAAACGGTAAAAATCGCCTTTTTAAGAGGGTTTTTATGAAACTGTTTTAAATCAGTAAATAAACTGATATTTTTAGTACAAATATAAGTTATTAACTTATATTTAGTTTATTTGGTGTTTGGTTAGTCATACGTGACTTCCGACGCCGAAAACGTTACCGAATCACTAAAATACGCATTTTTCAATGCACACTAGAATGGGTTGTTCATGAATGAACCTTATGTGTTTAAATGTGTTATATGATTTAAATATGTGTATATTATAATATGTTAAATGTTGACATGATAGCGGGAATTAAGACTATGCATGTACGCTTGTATGTTTAAAACGGTAGAATCGGTAAAATCGCGATTAATGTGTAACTTATTTGTCGAGCATGAAAATTGATACATATGTTAACTTAATTAGTTATTTCATGTATGCATGCTTTAAAAATGATAAAGTATATAAGTTGACGAGATTTCGCGTGTTATGATATTGTGTTTATGTGCACGTTTATGTATATATATTACGACGCGCAAATCGTGGATATATAGTACGTATAAACGGGAGTGTTATCGGGTATAACATTAAGGTCACCAATAAAATCTTCAAGTCGCCAAATCTTAAAAATATATATATATATGAACTCATATATATATATATATATATATATATATATATATTAATATGCCAACATAAAAAAATAATAATAACTTTTCGAGAAAATCTCAAAGTTATGTGAAAATTCTAAGTATTGGAGAAACTTAGGAATTTTATAATATATTGATTATTAAATCGTTCCTACATATATTAGGACGTGTAGAATAAAATTGTGGGATCGCGCTAATTTAATTACGCACCTAAAGGTGAGTGTCACTAAACCCCTCTTTTTACTGTTTTGTATATGTTTTGTGGGAAGAACACGCCTTAAAAGGATTAAAGATGTTTTTGAATAAAACATACCTTTGCTTATATAAAATGTATATTTTCATGGAAAATATATGATTTGCTGATATCATTATGTTTCAGGTAGAAACAGTTTTGTGAATAAAGATGTTTTGGGTATGAAACGGGGATTTTACAGTGTTTTGGGGATAAAACGACCGTGTAGATTTATAATTGCTTAAATATAAAGTTGTGGCGAATTGGCTCGGTCTCAAGAGAGTAAGTATCGGGATTAGGCTTACGTTTCGGTGGGGACGTCGGGGATTCGTACAACTCGTTATATATTAAATTTATCATTTTCGTAGGATATATATATTGTTCATGAGGCAAGTGATATAGATGGCCCTTATGGGCGCATGCGCAAGTATTGCTGTTTAATCATTTAAGTATTGAACACGTAGAATTGTTGGTAGATCTATCGGGTTGACTACCCCGTTGTGATCGGTCGCTCCGATCAAGTCAAACGACGAATTGATATTCTATTATAGTCTAGTCTTGATTATACCCTTATTGTTAATATATAGTTAGTATTGTCTTGCAAACATGCGAGTCTGAAAATTTGATGCAATAAATTTAATATGTGAAACTTGGGAAGATGCTTAGTTCGGAGGTTTCGGGGAAACGCTTGCGACGGCTGACTCATGGATTTTATTAACGAAATAAAATTGACTTTCGAAAATATTATTTGGATGTTTTGATAATAAACACATAATTAGAAAGTTTTCCTTGTTTTAAATTTGAATATATGAGCTCACCCTCCTTTGTGTTGACACTTGATTTTTAACGTGTTCTTCAGGTACTTGAGCATGGCTTCGGGAAACTTTGCGTGTCTTGTGGTTGTGATGCACGTTTGTTTAAAAATAAACTTTGGACACTTTTAAAACTTATTTGGGACCGACTGTATTAAGATCCATAAGGATCAAGACAACTTAACTATGTTATGGTTATGGTTTGTGTTTAAATTTGAAACAATGTTTTAATTAAGTAATATGTCCAAAATTAACGATGCATCGTCCACTAAGATATTTATGGGCACCAACTTCCGTCACCATTACGTTTGTATTTCCGCTGCGACGTTTTTGGGGTGTTACACAAATACCCCCAAGGTGTTAACGAAAATCTCTTAGTGAAAGTGGGAGATTTTGTATTTCAGCCGACTTTGTCATACTTGACATGGAAGAAGACACCGAAGTCCCCCTCATTCTAGGTAGACCTTTTCTCGCCACCGCTCGAACTATGGTAGATATGAGTGACCGGAAATTAACGTTGAGGGTGGGAGACATAGAGATGAAGTTAGGGGTCGGGAAGAGAGTAGAGGACGACCCGACTCAAGCTTGGATGACGCTCTCTGCCGGTGCAACACGGGATGTGAGACATCCTGCTCGGGTCACATATGACTGGCTTTGGGTCTAGCCAAGGACCCTTATAAACGTGGCACACCACGGAGGCATTCCGCGGAACTATCAGTATTAATTTAGTTTAACTTTCATGTTTTCTAGTCTGGTTTTACATTTCAGGAATAAATCACGCTCGAAAAGATGAAAACTGCCAAAGAGATGTAAAAACCGCACCCCATGCATGTTAACAGTACCTTCCGACATTTCAACATGTGCAGCACGGGGCCGTGCTCAGCCCAACACACCCCGTGCCCGGAGTTCTGCGGAAAAATAATCTGGTCAGGTAACTGACCATGGGTCATGCCTAGTGGACACGCCCCATGGTCACCCTTCTCTACAATTTTGTTACTGGCAATCTGACCACGGGGCCGTGGCTAGATGCCCAGTAACATAAAATCTTGTTTTTAACCCACTTTCACACATTTGAATCAACCGAAAAACCTATTTTTGGACACATTTAGGACAATGTATAATTTAAGTGTGTGTGTGTGTGAGGGGGGGGGGGGAAGCTAAAACCTTGAATCTTGCAAGTCCTAATAACAAGTCTTACACAAAACTCGCATTGGAACGGCTAATCACTGATCGAGGTGTCGCCCCTCGGTCAAAGATAATATTTATAGTCCCAAATTACCCTTAACAATGTGCTAGTGGTAGTAAGGGGTCGAACCACGAAGAGTCTGTGGTTTGCAATCAGATGTAATTGATTTTACTAGGATTGTCACTTTTACGAAGCTTGCTAACGAAATTGATTGATTTGTTTCGTTGAAAAATATGTCGGAATGAACCGACAATTTTTTATTTAATTAATTAACTACTAGAACTTGAGAATGATTGCAACAAAAGTAAATATGATTTAAAACAATAGTGAGAAAACAAGGTTCACACCCGGTTCAACAATTGCAAGACCTAGGGTTACTACACATTTTAAATTGGTTTAAACAAATTAGTTCATTAACAGTTTAGAATCACGAAGCTTAGGTGCCAATTGCTATCAACGTCATGGACAACGGACCACAACGCACTTCGTTACTTTGGACAAGTGAAACCTATCAATCGACAAGGAATAAATACACATATTCATTTCACGAAGTCAAATTTCATAACTCACTCGACGATTCGCAAATACAATACAAACGTAAGACAATTATCAAAAGATTAAATGCAATTCAAATTGTCACGAACCAAATGTTTAACATGTAGCAAACCCTAGAAATCTTACAAAAGTCTACACCGGGGTGAAACCTCCGGGAATTAGCCGCTCATGGTGAACATGACACGATCAATGGATGATGAAAGCTCGAATCTTGGAACTTGGAGATGGAGATAGAAAGTGGTTAGGGTTTGTGGTGAATGATGGTGATGATTGGATTGATGATTGATGAATGATGAATGATAGTGATGAGATTAGGGTTTGAATCAAAAGGTATAATTGGATGGATTGGATTGATGGAAGATGAAGGTTTTTTATGATTGTGGCTCCAAGAACAATATTCAAACTCCTCAAATTCGTAACCCCCTTGAATGAGTCCCAAAAACACTTAAAACTCGTCAAATTGCAACAAAACGCGTCAGCGAGCAGGGGCATGCGTCGCCGACGCACCCCAGAAAGTGGGGTTTCTGCTAACGCACTGTTATGCTGTCTACGCATGTTTCCCATCGACGCATTGCATCACCGATGCTCCTAGTGCGTCGCCGACGCACTATCTAGCTTGTTTTTCGTCGGTTTTCCATTCCCCATGTTTCCGGTTGTTCCCGTTCGCTCCCGGTACTTCGTATAGCTCCCGATAGTCCCTTAAACTCCATTAGACCTGTAAAACACAATTCCAATCAAAAGTAGGCTATTCGAAATTAAAACTATGTAAAAACATAAACTTAAACATAACAAGGCACCGGTTTTCGACCACGTATCACATCCCCACACTTGTCTTTTGCTTGCCCTCAGGCAAATCTGTTTTTCACTTTCACGTGGGTCGACGAAAAATACACTTCCCATTCTAGAGACGTGAGTTAAGGTCTCAAGCCGTACCCGGTTCAAGATATTTTACAATTTCAAGTTATTTAACAACAATGGACTAATCATATAAAAATGGTTATTCAAGATTAACCCGTCCTCAAAACTCATAAGATATGCATATCCCTCACAATGTTCACTCCACTCGGTTTACAATTTGGCTAAGTTTAGTGATGTATTAGCACTTTTGAAAGTATACACTCAAAACCGAATAGAACACATACCCGCATAAGCTTGCAACTCAATCATTCTCTACCACTGAACACGAATACTAAGCACAAGTCAAAAGGTCTTTAGAGGGTTGTAACGGGGCTAGGCTAAGGGTATGGAATAGGATATTTTTTAAGTGACTATGGTGATGAAAATTCGATCTTTATTACAAAACAACTATCTAAACAAAACTAGCCACAAATTATCAACTACGAGGCAACGATCTTTGCCTCATTATTCAATAACTAATACTCATATTTTTGTACTTTTCTCAATGACTTTCTCATATTTTTCATAACATTTTCTGATTTTTTTAACTTTACAAACAACTAATCCTATGATCGAATTTTCGTCACACGGGTTAAAAAGGATTAATGGTTAAAGGCTAATTTGGGGTGATCAAACGAAAGGTTCAGGCTCAAATTTGGCGTCTAGAGGATACATTTTTGGGTAAGATTAAGCAAATGGTGTAAAGAAAAAGGTTTACCTAGTGCCATAATCATTCTCGTGCTTGTATTCGGTCTATAGTCTCAAATGTATCAAAAGATGCAAGTTCTACAATACATGACTAATGGTCCACTCAACAAAGAAACATATGTATGCATAATGTGTATAAGTGGCTCAAAACCTTACATATAAAGGGTATGAAGTATGATATGCACAAATTACAAGTTCCTTAGGCGAATTATTCCCGAATAACCATCCATTAAATACCCTTCATGCTATTAACTTGAACTCGACCATGACAAAAGACCAAATGGGTCGTGCCATCCCTCGCTAACCTAGTTACTTGTGCTTCTTAGATTGCTCCAAACAAGGACATTTTTGAGAAAATTTTTTGAAATTTTCCCCCATCCCCACACTTGAAGTCAACATTGTGCTCCATGTGTAGTGTTTAAATGAACGGGTCATTGTCTATGAAGTCAACAACTCTGTAAAAAACCACCCAAAACATCATAGGCTCACCAATGGGTCATTGTCTATAAAGACCACATAGAAAGCTCAAACAACAACATATCATATATAAGGCGTACTAACAGATCATCACATATGCTTGTGCAAAAAGATATAGATTCAAATGTCAAAATAATAACCCAACAACTTTAGACGTAGCGATCCAGCCTATAAACATACAACAAAAATAGATCGAAGGCTCAACAATGGCTCATCACCTATACATGCTAAAAAATATACCCGATTCAAACATCAAAACTAAAACCCCAAAAGCTAGGGTTTAAAGAAACCAACCAAAAAATGGATCATAACTAAACAATCGTACAAACAAAACGATGAAAAACATAAACTTGTTCAGGTTCACCAATGGCTCATCGCCTAAACATCTTCGGAAAACACATCAGATTAAAAAAACACAAGCCAACAAAAACCCAAAATTGAGTAACCTATGACGTTCAAACATAAAACTAACAATCTAAAAGCTGTAAAGTAGAGAAAACCCCAAAAAACAAAATCATCACAATTGAGCAAACAACTAGGAGACAAAAATCACCTGAACATGCTCGTAAAGCAGTCGGTTGGAAGCACACCACATCGGTGGTGCAAAACATGATCGACAGAAGACCACAACAAACAACCATGCAACTTCTAGAGGCAAAAAGAGGAGAGTGTTTAGAGAGAGAACCACTTCCCAAAGAAAGAGAGATCATAGAGTGTAGACGGAGACATGCGACTAAGAATATAACAAAATCTACAGAAGTCGGAAAGTTAAACGGTTGTCAACACACGTGGAGGTTGGGCCAAGACCCTACTCAAACAATAAACCAAATAAACAAACACAAAATCCCAAAGTACAATCATACAAAGTCTAATAAATCAATAATGCAAAGAGTACAACAACATGTTGCACAATCGTGTTGATAATAGTATATAAATTAGTGTTTGATATTTATAATTAGTTTATTGTATCAGCTTTCATATTAATAGTTTATTTTTATGTTTATTATTTGTTTGGTACTTAACATTTGAGTTGTCAATGTGAGGCTAACTCACTTGATAAATGCATATTCCTCTTACAGAGGAGGTCTTATATTTAAACGTGAGCAAAGAAAGTTAATTTAATTAATTGATGTAGTATAGGATAAGAGAAAAGCTTTTGTTGATAAAGAAAATAAAGAAAAAAACTTAATATTTGAGTTTGATATTCAAGTTTTGAGAGAAGTTAACCAACGATACCCAGTTTTCTCAAATTTCTTATTAAAGTCATTTAAAGTACTTTCTTTTCTTAAATTTTTAAGGTCACTTGGGTTTTATTAGACATTATTTCAATCTTATGAATTTTTTTATAAATAGATCTTTTTAAAATTGAAAAAACCCTATATGTTATTATTTAGTGATTTGTTTTCTTTTTCCTTAGAGTAAACTGCCATTTTGGTCCTTGAGGTTTAGGCAGTTTTGCCACTTTAGTCCAAATTTCAAACTTTTTTTATATCTAGGTTCCTGTGGTTTCAGTTTTGTTGCCATTTTGGTCCAAAAGTGAAATTAGATCAAATTTCTCAAATTAAATTATAATGTTCTGTTCTTTTCCTCAAGGTATATTGATCAATATAAATTTATTATAACTCATTATTAATGAAACTAATAAAACTAAATTAAACCTATCCTAAAAAAGCACAGATATGTTTCATCTTCCCCAAACCCAACACCAGCAAATACCCTAATATAACCTCTCTCCACCGCCTCCTCCCCATTCCTCCACCGCCTCCCCTTCTCTCTCACACACTATCTCTCTCTTAGTACTCTTCCACTACCATCACCATCAGTCTACCACCATTAAAACCCTCGATATAATTACGATATCTCAAGAATTCTTACCACAACATCTTGACCACCGCTCCCACGCCAACACCAGCGTCCATCCGATGAACGGATCCGTGACAAGTAATCCCTCAATAGAATTACGATTTTTTCGGTTTTCTTCTAAAGATTTGATTTTATTTGTTTAGTTAACATTATTCTCCTAGAGTTGTAGTTCTCAAACCATACTTGCAACTGGGTGAGTCAGCAGCACAGAGAGATGAAGAAGCTGGCAATCAGGTTACAATGAAAGACGATGGCTCCACCACTCCACCTCCTGCCCAGTAAGTTTGATTAGCTTCATGCTTGAGAGACTTTTTTTTAACATAAAAAGAAGCCCTGTTTTTTAACCTTTGGGCCCTGAGGCTTTAAGAATCAGTGACGGAGATTCTCTTTTAAGATTTTTGGATTGGCCAATGTTAATGTTGTTTTTAAGGTCCGAATGAACCAACATCAGAAACCAGCTTCAATTCATATCAATCGCCACAAATATTATTAGAAGAGATGAATAAGACAAAATAGAGTAGTTTTGATTAAGTTTAAATTTTGCCATTTTGCATGAGATGTGTATCTGTGTTTAAATTAGTTGAATTGTTTTAATTAATTTTTGTCAGGACTTGTTATGTCTTTTGGCTTTAATTAATGACCATTTTGTCATTGAGGAAAAAGAAAAAAAATCAGGTATTTTTGAGAAATCTGACCTGATTTATTTTTGGATCAAAATGATAAAAAAATTGAAAACATAGGGACCCAAATGCAAAAGTTTGATATTTGGACTAAAGTGGTAAAACTGCCCAAACCTTAGGGACCAAAATAACAGTCTTGGACCAAAATGACAAAAAAATTGAAACCTTAAAAGACCCAGATGCAAAATGTTTAAAATTTAGACTAAAGTAGTAAAACTGCCCAAACCTTAGGGACCAAAATAAGAGTTTACTCTTTTGCTTAATTCTAGTGATTCTTTTTTTTCCTTAATTCTACTTTAACTAAGCAGTCATGAACTCTAATTATACATTACCAATTTTCGATCACTTTTACTCTTACTTCAAATTAAATTCGGAAAAAACAAATCACTAAATAGAAAATAGGATTTATATATGTTCTATTTAGTCCATCTAATGTAGAAAAAACAGCTTTTATAAAAAAATTACAAAATTGAAGCATCTAATAGAAGTTTAGTGAATTTATAGGAACACAAAACTTTTGCAAATATTTAAGAAAACTTTGGTAGTATTTATAGCGAATGTTATTAACTAAGTTGGTAGTATTTAAGTTAGAGTAAATTACTATTTTGGCTCTTGTGATTTAGACAGTTTAACCCTTTCAGTCTAAAAAATAATCCTTTGACATATCAAACTCTGAGTTGTATTTTGGATTAGTTTTGGTCCCTAACACTGAGTTTGTTACTTTTTCCAGTTAAGTGTAATGATATTTTGGTATTTTGATCTTTTTACACCTTAGGGTTTATTTATATAAATTACAAACTTTTTTTTTAATATTTAGATGTCGTTCTTAATATAATTTGTTTTTAAACCTTTTTCTCAAATCGTCCATCTTTTATAAAATTGAATGTTTTTTAACCGTTTGTTTTTAGAATGTTTATTTTGAAATTGTTTGTTTTTTAAACAATTCAATTTTACCTTATTTTTAAATTGTTTGTTTTCAAACTTTTTAATCAGTTCATTTTTCAAAGTAGCTTTTAAATGTTTAAAATACTTTGTAATGTACATAAAGAGATATAAGTGTAAAAGGACCAAAATATATTTTCACTAAACTGAAAAAACATAACAAAGTTAGGGTTAGAGGCTAAAATCGTTACAACATACCATTTTAGGGTCTAATATATCTAAAGATTCATTTTTTTGGCTATCTAGTCTCCAATAATTCTAAATTATTCACCTTTTGTCGAAGATTGAACATGTGACATGTACGTTAAGAGACATATGCCTTTACCAAGTGGGTTAACCCTACACTTGCAGTAATTTACTCATTTAAGTTATCTATAATTTTAAAACTATGGTATTAATGATATTTTAAGTCTGATTATATATTAATGATTTTGTGACTAATAGAACTAACAAATCATAGAAAAAAACATTGGTATATAAATTATATAACACGTGCTTAAGGGCACATATGTATGTTTATGATTATTAAATTAATTAGAAATAAAAATTTTCTTTCAGATTGAAAGTTACATGCAATGAATATCAAAAACTGTATGCATGACTAAAATGTATTATCTGAGCTATTTAATAATAAAACGGATAATAAGTTATTTTGGAACGATATTTATACCATGAATATTAAAAACTGTATGCCTGAGTAAAATGTATTATATGAGTTATTTAATAATAAAATGGATAATAAGTTATTTATGCCTGACTAAAATGTATTATATGAGTTATTTAATAATAAAATGGATAATAAGTTATTTAAAAACGATATTGAAATACTAAGAACCAGAAATAGATTAATTTTAAATCAAGTAAACTTGATATCTTAGCTAAAAATGAAAATGATTTTAATTGTAAGTTCACGACATTCAAAGACTTTTCAAATAATAATAAAAAATAATAAGGGATATTTGATTTAAATAACCTCAGTTTTCACCAATTGACCGATAATACTCTAAAATTTTGATTTGTGTATCAGTACTCCTAACTTTCAACTTATTGGCCGATGACACTCCCTAACTAACTGAACCCTAACCCAGTTAGCTGATGTCAGCTGTCACGTCATAAAAATGTCATGTCAGCTAACTAGGTTAAATCTAATAATAATAATGATAATAATAATAATAATAATAACAACAACGATAATAGCAGTAGTAGTTATAATAATAATAATAATGAGTAGGGCGAGATTTCTGTAAAAATAACTTTTTTCGTAAGAAGTGTAAGAAAATATAAGAATTGACATGTATGCATAATGTTTTGGATTAAGCATGATATTTTAGGTTGTTTTGAAAAGAAAAAAAAAAACATAGTCATCATGATGTTTCATTGCATTAGGTCTTAAATTATTATATTTGATGTTTTATTACTAAAACAACTCAAAACATCAGGGTAGAGTCCAAAATATAATACTTAAATTTTAATTTCTATATCTTCTCACATTTCTTATAAAAGATATAATTTTTACAGAAACCTAAACATTTTGTTTGATCAAACAAAATTTATAAGTTTATTGTTGTAATTAATTAATCATATTTCACTATATATATATATATATATATATATATATATATATATATATATATATATATATATATATATATATATATATATATATGGGAGAGTTTAAATGAGAACGCTAAATATCACAAGAACCGTGAGAACAAATGAAAAAACCGTGAGAACTTGGTCAAAAACAGTTCAAATTCAAAAAAAAATTTACACTTATCATTATTACTCGAATACAACATTAGAAATTTGATTTACACATTTAAATTTACGTTAATTCGTAAATAAAGAAAATTTCCATATGTGTAAGTTTGCCATTTACACATGTGTAAATTTGATATATTTACACATGTGTAAAAAATCTAATAAGAGTGAAGAGGAGAAATATATTATTTAATGTTGTAATTTCTTTATTTGATGTTGTATTTTAATTAGATTGAGGTTTGTATTAAAAAAATTTGGTTTTGATTGGTTTCTTTATTCGTTCTCACGGTTCTCGTGATATTTAGCGTTCTCAAGATAACCCTCCCCTATATACATAGTCTTAGGATCCTGTAAAAATGACACTTTTTGTGAGAAGTGTGAGAAGACATAAGAATTAACATGTAGGCATCATATTTTAGACTTGAGCATAATGTTTTGGGTTGCTTTGGCAAGAAAAACACCAAACATAATAATTTATAACACAATGCAATGAATTCTATGCTTAAAACTTAAAACACTATGCCAAGAACATTAAGTAGAGTGTTTTAAGTGTTAAGTAGTGTTTTTTTGTTGTGTTTTAAATTTAATGTCCATAATATATTGCATTGTGTTTTAAATTGTTATCTTTAGTGTTTTTCTTGCCAAAACAACTCAAAACATCATGCCTAAGTCCAAAACATGATGTCTGTATG
Source organism: Scalesia atractyloides (assembly GCA_947069175.1). Classification (NCBI taxonomy): domain Eukaryota; kingdom Viridiplantae; phylum Streptophyta; class Magnoliopsida; order Asterales; family Asteraceae; genus Scalesia; species Scalesia atractyloides. The sequence goes on along the minus strand of CAMTDV010000017.1, from coordinate 46,746,165 downwards.
TCAATTTCTATGCCTTCTCACACTTCTCACGAGTCTTTTTTCAGGAACCTCACCCTATATATATATATATATATATATATTGAACGGCCAACTAAATCACCGGATAAGCAACATGGGATGCCCTCAATCGAGCAAATGCATCCCCTCCTCCATAACGGTCAGAATTGGATGCATACCCTAGCCATCAAGCCACCAGTTCCGGGGAAAACCTACCGCCCAAAGGCCCACTGCGGTAAAACCTGGTTAGGCTCGGTTTCGAATTGACAACCTCCAGAGATGCCTAGCTCTAAATTTCATTGCCACCATCAATGTCCTTCAAAGTGATGCTAGTGATAGCTGAACTTGAGACCTCAAATAGAGAAACCAACCGACTAACCATTAGACCAACTTTTGAAGACATTCACTATATACTTAATAATACCTATTTTTATGCCCTAATCTTTCTTGTCAATTATTTAATGCGTGTGATTAAAATAAAGAGGTAGTAATTTTGTCTTGAAACACGTGATGGCAAATCCAGCCACCTCATGAAGCCAATGGTAAACGATCTATTCACCAACGGGTTTCTAGTTTTGTAATTAATATATTTAATAAGATTACTATTATTTTTAATCATTGTATATCAACTTGATTAGTGGCTCTTCTTTTTGGTGTCGGCAAAAATAAGGATTATATTATAATAGTGTCTATTGTCTAACTTGATTTAGGGGTAAGTTATTTGGTTTTTATCTTTCGGGTTTTAAATTCAACTCCTATTAGCATTATTTTTAAGAACATTGGTAGTGATAATGAAATTTTGACTAGGCCTCTTTAAAGGTCGTCGGTTCGAAACCGAGCGGAATTGGGTTTTACCGTAGTAGACCTTCGGGCGGACGGGTTTTCCCCGGAACTGGTGGCTTGGATATGCACCCAACTCTGACCGTTAGGGAGGAGGGGATGCATTTACTCGATTGAGTGATTTAGTTGGTTGTTAAAAAAAATATAGTAGCGTCTATGATAAACAAAACTTCTTTTGAGTTGTTTTTTTAACGGCAAATTTAGATTACTAAAGACCACTGAAGTATCATCGTGCCACCAGCGGAACCACCCGATTATACTAGGCATAATGGCTACACACCAATTCAGAAGGAAACCCAATAAATATGGGAAAACCCTCACTTGTGGGAATAAAAAATCCGAAGACCTGTTGGTCCCAAAGCCTTCACTCCTGATAAGCCAGTAGGCTATAAAGCTATGATAGTTGCTTTTTCTTTTCTGATGTTCTTTTTTAATTTAGAAAAAGATAAAGTTATTTAAATCATTTACTCGCAACTAGTGGGATTCCTTCACATTTTGTTCGGAATTCAGTCAGTATTAGTTCAATGTATTACAGTATCGGTGTAATACGTTACTCGACACAGCACCAGAAAGTTAAAATATCATTTTTCTATCATTCAATTTTTGTGTGTTACCTACATTTATTGGTCAAAATGGTTAATAATTAGAAATTATTTGATATATATATATATATATATATATATATATATATATATATATATATATATATATATATATATATATATATATAGTGGAGTGTTATCTTAAAAACGCTAAATATTATGAGAACTGCGAGAACTCTATCAAAACAAACTTTCCTTATTTTACATTTATCATTGTTATTTGAATATGATATTACAAATTAAATTTATATGATTAAATCTACATGTATTCATAAATAAAAATATTTTTACACATGTGTAATTTTGACATATATATATATAGTAACGCTCTTGCCGATTTTCCTTTAATATTTTAATCGTTTGGGTATTTAGGACTCAAAATTCTCTTTTTTACACATCTAGGTTAATCGACAACACAGATGAATTAACATGATGGATTATTATACATATAAATTATGATCGAAAACAATAAGTTTTTTAATACATAAAACTTTGTCATGTGTGATCATGCTTAAACTTTCCCAAAAGAATGCTCATGCAGAATTGGCGGTTTAGGGGTGTTCAGTTCTTCTCCAACTTGGTCGTCCTTTTGTCCGGTTCCCGTCTTAGAGAAAACCTATCATAAACACTAAAACCATTAGTGTTTAAGTTAAACGGTCAACGCGATTTAAAACAACAAAGAAAAACAAGTTTGTGGAAACAGTGCTCCGTCGCGCCACGTGATGGAGCACTCTTGCCCCTCCGCGTGGCACGAAGAGGACATGTTTCTAGCATGTTTCCAGAATTGGCAGTTTTTACCCTAACGCAGAACCTAGCCAAAATTTCGCAGTTTTTGGCAGCGAACTTTACCCAACTTCAAGTTTATCATTTCTAGAACCTTCCCCCCACATTTGTAGGTTTCAAAACCTTGATCCGAACCCGGATCCTCTAGCTTTTAAATCACTTTTTTGGTTCGAAATTAATTACCCAAACCGAATCGTTAGGAGGTATTAAGCCAAAAGGCTTACGCCTCCGACTATTATGTTACCGGAAGGATCAACCCAAAGACATGACTCCTTTTTAATCCACCCTTAAGGTAGTTTGTCCGATTTATCACCCGGGGGAATTTTGGTCAAATTTAGTCCTTTTTACAACCGAGAGACTTTTAAAAAGTTTATTTTAAAACTACTGGGCACTTTTAGCTCATTAGACCATCTAGATTATTATGTCCCTAAGAACATAGAAGTTTCCATTCTTTTAGTAATTTAAAAATCAATTAGTCATGTTTTGCGTCAAGGACATGTTCTCGGCTCTAATTGTCATTTTACCCAAAAGCTAGATATACCTCACTTGAGATGATCTAGAGTCCACCCTTTGACTCAACCAACTCTATTCGGACCATAAGCCCTAACCAAAAGTTTGACTCATTACCCATACCTAGCGCGGTTCAAACTAATGACCATTATCAATACCTTGCAAATTATTTTCACTAGTCATGGCAATACTTGGCTGTATAATAAGCTTACCTGTAAGTATGATGATGTGTGCTAAACAGACTGTAAAAACTAACTACTTTAGACTCTCTAAGGTAGACACTAAAAAGCTTTAAAAACTAGACTCAACTTAAACCTAAACCACACAATCGCCAAGTGTACCGATCAATGTAGTATAACCTAAGCAAGTCCGGATATCGAACCCACAGGACTCTACTAATTACGCTGATTAGACTCTGAAAGACTAAGACAGACACGACTAAAACTGTTTTAATTGTTGGGGGGGTGGGTTACGGAAAATCTAAGGAATCTATATTAAAACTAATTAATGACTAAATTAACTAATACGAACTAAGGACGGAAGTTGTTCTCAAGCGGTGATGAATACTACCTAGACCAGAATCCTGGATTGACTTTTAGGCGTTTACCGATTAAGTTAATTACTCGTTTTCTGGAACCGGGATCTTATGATACTAAATCTATTAAATACCAGCTAAGCCCCTCAACCCTTCTCGAGGTGAAACTTATTGCGTTACCTAGGCCGCTAATCCTACAGGTTGATTAGACGTCTTTCCAGTTGTCTAATATTGTGTGAGTACCCTAATGATGACCTACTCTTTTCCAATTATAGATCTAGGGTAGTTTGAGTATCTAAACTTGACTTGATAGACTAATAAACCGACGGGTCAACAAAGGCATGGACTTTTTCCAAAGACCGACTATAGCAATTCGCCGGGTAAGACCTATCAATAGCCCCTCACTTTCCAGGTATTAGGACTAGTAGAACACTAGAATCTAATAACCTGTTAACGATCACTTCTAAGGTTGAAGCCACTTAACCCTAAAGATTATGAATTTATTCTGTGATATAGACAATCACCAAAATTCACAACCTAATACGACTCTATTCCGTGATATAGACAGTCACCAAGAATCATATAAAGCAATGGAAAACAGAAAACCAACTCAAAGCATGCATACACACCAAGCCAGATAAACAAACTGCTTACAGAGCACAATTAATCCATAACAAACATGTAATTAACGAAAAAGGTGTAAACTTTATATCAATCCATTCATCATAGTTTAGGTAGTTAATGCGTTTAGCCAAGCATAGTCAATAACGAATGCAAAACAAGAATAAACAATCTAGAATTCATCATTACAAGTTCAGACAAAGGCAAATAAGACAAACAAGGATTGTGAGAACCCGAGCAAGCCTCTAATCTTCGATCTTCGCTTGGTCGGATGATTCTTTTGCTCTCGAACTCTTGAACTCTGCTTAAACGGCTCCAAGATTGACTTCCAGAACTCCAAATTCGTAACCCTAACAACGGAGGCGAAACATTCTTTTTATACGCCGAAAACCAGCTCAAAACCGGACCCGGAACAACAAAACTCGCGGATCAGGACCCGTCGCCATACGCGACGGGTATGGGGGGTGGTGGCGTAAGGCCACACCCCTAAACTGCTTGTTTCGCTTTCCTTTGTACATTCAGCTCTCCGGTTCGCGTTTGGATCCCGTTTTCCTTCCAAACTGCTCGTATTTCTTCATTTTTCACAACTTTAAGCAACGGGACCTGAAATCAAAGCTTAACGTCAGCAATATCAAAATTCTAACCTAAACTAAACTCAAACTATCTAAAAACAGACCAAAATATACACTATAAACATATGTACTTTGCAGTACATACATTTAACAATAACACGCGTTACATACTACGCTCAAATGGTGATATCATCGCCATTTGACCCGTTTGACCCATTCGGTCTTTTAACCATTATTATTTTATTCTTTAGAAAACTACACAAGTCCTTATATCGTTTAAATCACCATCATGTGATTTGATTGCGATATCACTTATTTGACCCATTATGACTTACGTCATCGGGTGTCCTTTTAACAGTCATTAGTATAATCATTAACTTATGATTTACTTGCCTTTTGACTCGCTCGACTCATTTTGGTTCGCGTCAGCAAGTGTTTATACCAAAAACTTATTTTTACTTGTTTGACCTATTTTGGTTGGCGTCAGCAAGTTTTTATACCAAAAACTATATTTTTACTCGCTTGACCACTTTCGGTTCGCGTCAACAAGTGTTTTATATCAAAATCTTACGTTTACTCGTTTGCCCCATTTGGCCTCACCATGGGTGTCGATTTTAACAAGTCATGTTTATTCCTGTCTACATATTTCTTAATTAGTGATTCTATCATAGAAGGTGTAAGTTTTACTTACATTGCTTCCGATCATGCATTCTCGCGTCTTTGACCTGCTTGACCCATTCATTTTCGAGCTCCCACCTAGATTGTCAAGAGTCAAACTATCATATAACATCCATAAAACGGTTAGATTAGTCATCAATACTAATCAATACTATGACCATCACCCTTATGGACCTTAATACCATATTTTGCATATGATTCAATTATAGGCCAGTTTGACTTTAATTTAAAAAAAAATGCACTAACAAGTTGAACAAAACTTAGCTAGGCATATTATCAAACATTTGGTGAGCATCATTTTTAGGCTATTATTTTAACTATCTTTGTCATTCAAAATCACCAAGTTTCTTTCAATTCATAAAGTTAACATAAACTTTCCACTAACATAGACTAATTTATCAAACTATCATATAAGAATTTGGGGTTTTCATCACTTTGTAAAAACCCATTTCACCACATACATGGACTTTCATTGAAACATCTAGTTAAGTCAAGTATCTCATATTTTCTTGTAAATATGATGATTATATGCACACTTTAACATCACTATAACATCAATTTTATCCTATCATCAAAAACCATTTTATGTTACGTATGAACACTTACCTAGTCTCTAGATTGTTCAATTATTTCACCTATACTAGCAAGTATGGTGATCATAAACACAAATACATCATCAATTTTATCATACTTTTGATAATATCTAAATCAACATTATCACATTCAAGTCTCTTTTCCATCATAATATTTCAAAGCTGAAATTTGCAACTTAACTTATGATTATCAAGCAGGGATAATCAATAATCAAGGTTCATACACAACCTTTAGCCTCAGTTCAACCTTGAATTTGCTAGAATTTGTGTTTGTAGGTTCTAAGGGGTTTCCCTTTCTTTCTCAAAATCACAACACACACACTCTTGTGTGGGTGTGTTGTGTGTTTGTGTTTTTCTTCTATTTATATTTTTGACTTTCCAAGCATGCATCTTTAGGCCTTGTTGTGTTTTTATTAATCGTTAAGTAGGTTAAAATCAACTTATTTTTACCCATATTAGTTCGTATTAACTAGGTTAAACATCCTTAGTTAAATAATTAACTCGGGGAGGTTTGTGACGTAATTTATTTTATGTCCCCATAACCCGAGCCTTTTGTAAACGTTATTGTCTAAGGACATTAACTTTCCCTTTAATATAACATTAGGTTTATTTATTAAATCCTAACGTTTACGGGTCAATTTTACTACTAACAATATTTTACCTGCTCATCCCCAGTTAATTTGGTTTAATTACCAAATCCATTTTGGGGATGTTACACACATACACACACATATATATATAATATTTAAAAAATATTAATCTTTCTTTGGATTCTTCGAAATATTACACCACGCATGTGATAACACCTCATCCTTGATCGGGCTCCATGGTATACTTTGTGCCTTACCGGATGATTCTTTAACTTCTTTTTGTGCCCGCTTTCTTTTTTTTTTCTTTGGCTTTTTAGTTAGGTTTCAGGAACAACATCGTCTTCATTTCATTGGGTTTGCAAAGCGGCATCGAGTTAGACTACTTGAGATTTCTATGATTGTTTTCATTGTTATATGTTGAAGTTGTTGGAAATGGTTTGAACTTTGACCACTGTATCCCGCAAATGATAATTTCTAGGACAATAACGATTGTTCTTATAACATGGACATAGTCGGGTATTTATAATGGTGAGTTCGGCTTGTTCGAGTTGTTTGGATCTATGACTTGATTGATTCTTTTCAAAAGTAATAGGTTGTTAGATAAAAAAACATGAAGGTGCGTAAAAGATATTGGCAACTGTTTGTTTAAATAAGGTTAAAATATATAATAAACTTTTATTTGTTTTCTAGTCGTTCGACGGTCAAAAGGGATCCCCCAATGGTTCATTTTCGAAATTATGGATGAGATATGGTTTATATATCTCCTGAGTTTTGACGGGATGATTCCCATCCCTCCCTAGGGGCTCCGTTATGCCACCTCATCTATACGTAAGCACCACGTAGGACAAAGGACTCCATTGCCTTTTCCGAATAAAGCCCATGGTAGGGAATAGAGCCCCTCAATCATTACCTAATCATTATTTAAACTAAATAAAAAATAAAATTACATAATCGAAATAATAAAAATAAAATACAATTTAAACAACTAAAATAATACAAACCGCGTTTAAAAAGAATTACACAACCCAAATTATAAAAAAGTACTCGTCGTCGTTCTCGTTATTTAGCATACAATCCAACCATAGATGTTCAACCAAACCCGATATAAGATTCAAATGTGTGTCTCTCCTTGGTATTTTAAGGTGGATTTCTTCTTTCTCGGCATAGGTTAGAATTGTGTTCTACGACTGAACGGTTTCATCATACTCATGACAAATGGCTCAGCCCGAGTCCTCCAAAATCATATTATGTAATATAATGCAAGTATATATTACATTTCTCATTCTTTTTTCTAGTATAGGTGATGGTTGAGCAATGATGGGCCATTTTTTCTTTAACACCCCAAATGCTCGTCCGATATCCTTTCTCACCGACTCATGTTTTTTCTTGTAGTACAATCGCTTTCATCATCAGCGTTAGACCATCGTGATCACCTCGGTTGTGTTGGCCTTTCCAAGCAGTTGGACATGTTGTCCAATCCCAATGCGTGCAAACAAGGCTACCCAACATCCTAGGAAAACCGTGTATTCCTTGATAGGTCGCGTATAAAAGCGGGATGTCATTGGAGGTCGGACTTCTCAGCAGTGGCGGAGCATAACCAAAAGTTTCATGGGGATGCAAAGTAATGGGACCCAATTTTTTCCCTATCTTTATGTTTCGGGTCGGCTATCGATTCGGGTCAGGTCAATTAATAATAGTTCCAAATAAAGTAAAAAAATTCATTTATTCAAATAACCCGTTCTTACGCATAAAAACTTGCGATTAAGTTTATTGTGTGATGGGTAATTTAGGGTTAAACTAATAAGAGTTAAAATATATTTACCAAACTACCCATCAGTTATATACAAAGTGGTAACAAACTTTACTTTGATTTATGTATTGTATAAATATTTAGGATATACAAAGTGGTAACAAACTTTACTTTAATTTATATATTGTATAAATATTTAAGGAAAATAATTGGGGGGCGATCCTATATAAGTTTTAAAATTTTTGGATGAAAAATCAGAATCTATACACTTCTGACCAAAATATTGGGATGGGCGGGTGAAACCCCGGGCACCAACTATCCTCCGCCTGTGCTTCTCAGATATTGTTGTCCATATAGATCATAACACCTAAAAAATAATAGTAACAATGCTAATAAAAGTAGTAGTAACAATGTACATCATAGAACTATTAATAATAACAATAGTAATTATAATAAAGGTAAAAAGAAATAGAAATTATACCTTCACAAAAATTGTTAATACTTCCTCTACACGTTCGTGTCGACATTCGTAGATACACGTCCCAAGTTTCGCCCATCACTCCGAACATAAGTTGTTGAATGGTGGCCTTACAATAGAGAGAATCCGACTTTATCCCGTGCATCCACTCTTTGTTTGAAAAAAATATATTCACGCTCTAAATCGCCAATAATCCGCAAATAAAGATGGCGGCTCATACGAAAGCGGTGTCGAAATTGTTCATCATTGTATAACGGATTTTCCGCAACGGTTGTAAGCACAATCCGGTCTCATTCAAGATGCGGTTGTCTAGTACGTCATGGTTGTGACGATTCGGTTTTGTCTTTTAAAACTTGAACGACCTCCTGCGCCGTCGCTATAAGCAAATCGTCAAGCGTACCCGAGTAGGTTGGAGAGTGTTACTTGAAGACATTTTCTAAGAATAATTATTGGTTAAGAGGTTCTGTGGGACTGTGTTTGAGAGAGTGGGTGGAATGTGAGAATTGCGTGTGTTTATATATAAGTTTGTTTAGGTTAAAATTATTTTTTTAAATATAGTTGTTGTCAACGTCTAGTATAGGCATGGCCCATGATCATTGTTCCGTTATTGCTCGCGATTGCAACTACAATGCATCAATAGCGCCTCTATGATGGCGCTGATGGTGTGGATTGGGGGGGGGGAGGTATTGTTCCTTTGTTGCGGAGATGATACGGGGTGACCCCATAGCATGTACCCTAATAGAGTATAATAAAACACGTACCTTTTGTATTTGTATACTTGAAATCAATTTTAGGAGATGCTTGTCGGCAACATTAAAAAGCATTCTGGGAAAACAATTTAACTATAAATGACTGCAAAAATATATAAATAATATGATTGACTATAAATGACTGCAAAAATATATAAATGATATGAGTGACCTATATGGCAATGTATGCCATATTCATGTAAAGTAAATACAAGATCAAGTTGAGTACACAATTTGCAATGTATACTAATTGAAGATTTAAACGCTAATGTTTACTTTTTAACCATAAAACTGATCAAAATTATAGATATTTTGTAAAAAATAAAATTATAAAAACATGATGTTCTTTTATTGAAAAAACCAGTGAAATAATAAATAAGTGAAGAAATTTCTTTAATTGTGTTTATTAACTTATTCATGTTAATATATAAGGTAACATATGAATATAGAAATGTAAGAACTAACAACCTAATCTATTTGCGAAATAGCTGTTAATAAAAAATCTATTTGCGAAATAACTATTCAACTTATTAAAAATGGCAAAAAAAAAAAAGAAAAAACATTTAATAAGACAATGATATCAAGGGAAAGGAAATATGGTGATGGTAGCTCCTAAGGTGGAGAACAAAAGATGAAAGATAAGAGTACGACATTTCCCATTATATTGGTGAGGCTACTAAATGAAGATTGATAAAGGAAAATGACTTCACCATCACTTGTTTTTCCGCAACCTTATAAGACAATACAAACCATATGTATCTATACTACATATCATCTAGAGTAAAGTAAAGTTTCAGTCTCTGTGGTTTATACCCAATCGCAGGTTCAACCTTTATTTTGAAAATATTAACAGTCTAGTCCCTGTGGTTGTCAATTTGATTCAATCAAGTTCCTGGCACCAAGTTCTGTTAGTTGACCATTAGTAGACTTAACGACGTGAAGGGTAGTTTGGTCATTTCACCCAAAACTGACCATTTTACTGACTTTATAATCCTTAATCTTCCATCACACGTACCATTTCACTCCCTCTTATTCCCAAACCCTGCCCGACTTCTACAGTAGCTAGTGCAACCATCTTCTTCGGCCAATCACACCTGGTTCAACTCCGAACATCCTAACCATGAGGCAATGCGCGATCTTGTTGATTACTTTCCACGTTATTGGTACGACATTGTGTTAATTTTAGTTAGAATCGTTGATTTTGTGATGCATGCCATGCATATAATCTGAAATGTGGTTTGTATTTCATGGAATTCTAGTTCGAATTAGGCCTAGTCCGGATCCAATACCGGATCTTGTTGGGTTTGGGATCGACCTCTGTTTCAGCCGCGAGCATGAAGACAGGGGCTTGCTTGGCTGTACATATGACGCCTAACTAGTAGCTTATGTATAACAGTTTAAAAGCGTTATTTTTGCAACTGATATTTTTTTGGGTTTTTGAAGTTAATGATCAGGATTACCCTTTGTTTTGTTATCTAACACTATTTCAAAGTGACCGAAAATTCTCTTGAGTTAGTGAAGCATGCTTTGTCCTAATAGGTAGAACATTCTCGCCGAAGTTTCAGTTAACGATATTCACCCTTCCGGTTACTACATGTCCCTAGTCAATCGAAAATTTGAGACTTTGGCAGGATTGAAAATCGAAGAGTGGGACTCGTTATCAAGATGCGGGTTTCACCCCTAACTTGGTGACGTCGTTCGCTAAGTGTGGTTAGTACTTACCGAATGAGATACGGAAAAATCTCCATTCGTTGGTAAGGGTCCACTAAATTGAGAATGGGAAATTCTCCATCAAGGTGCGGAAACCACTCCTATCTTGATGGTACAATTTCGTGAAAAATCGATAACGCGGATTGGGGGATATCACCAAAGTAAGGGTTTTCACGCCTGTTTCGGTGAGATCGTCTCGTTTGTGGTATGAGAGTGTCTTTGTGTTCTCGTGTGTGTATTATAGTTCGACTTAGGAAAGAATTGTATATTTTAAGACAAAAGATAAAACAAGAAGCAAAGTAGGGAGAATTCAAGTATTTAAGCATGATAACAAGAATGGTCAAGTATGGGTTCCTCAACTATAGACTAGGTCAAAAGCATGGGAATTTTTTTTCCTTATTCCTTATAATGATGGCTATGATACCAATCTGTCACACCCCAACCGATAGCGGAAACATCAAAGTGAGACTGAAAGTCCCGAAAATCCGGATCAAACAACGATATCAAACGATCACCAATGATGGGCGGAATCCAAACTTGGTGATGATCAAGAAACCCGGAAAATAAGAACGAGATGAAAAGAGATAAACGATAATAACGCGCGATTCACTTTCAAACTTGCATACGATTCTATTACTAACGAATTATCAAAACCGTCTGATACAAGTTCTCTCCCTCGATTTCTCTATCTACAATGGTGGAGGCTACCTCTTATGCTTGGCAAGGCTTAACCCTAGGAATGACATAATATTGCATTTATACCTAGGGTTTGCCCATGCCCCTCATGGGCTTCTCTTGGGCTTGCCTGGCCCACATGGCCTATGGCATGCCCAAGTGATCTATAAAAGGTCTAATCCTTATACAAACTAACCCAAATTAATCCCAGTTCGCAACCATAGCTCGTTGCGTTAATTTGATGCGTCAGTCTCATACTTAGGACCTAACAATCTCCCCTTAGACTGATGCATCAAATTGTCTTCATAACATGAATTCAACAATGTCTGCAACGGAGTCTATGGTTGTCGTTATGCTGCAAGAGTTGTGGAAGTCAGTCTCACACTTTTAGGATCTCACACTTCAATGTACTCTCAGCACTGGGTCTCTTTCTTCAGCTCTTGTGGTTAGCTTCATATCAGGATCTTGATCAGCTTCTGCTTCAAACGTCTTTGTTGAAAACAATGCGAGAGGAGGATTCTTGGCAGCTCTTTTCTTTGTCGATCTCTCACTTTCAAGCAGGCAGGTTCACAAGTACTTCAAATGTACTATCATTGTCAGACATTGACTCGTATCCGGTTTTGTTGACTTAAGTACATCTGGCTTTGTCAGCAACTAACAACATCTCAATTTTCAGCAACTCGTTTTCTTGATTGATATCAAGTTCTGCAAAATTCTTGGAAATTTATAAGCTAACATTTCTTTGCAGCAGAGGAAAGTACCATGTGAACGCTTGGTACATCTAAGTACTTGTACTCGGATCAAAATTCAAATTTCCTTAATCTTTTGATGATCAGTCAAATCTTAAAGAACGGATAATAGTTTCTTTTAATAAAACAAGTAAAACACTCCTTTTTTTGGGATTTTTTATTTTAAGAAACAGGACACTATTTTTAGGTTTTTGGATTTTCTATTTTTTTTTTATTTTTAAATATAAGAATATAAATAGAAACGCAACTAAACGAAGAAACTAAATCAGTAATTCAACTAATTGCAATGGGATCAAAATCGTTTTCAGGCGGACCAAGGAATACTTTTCAATGCGAACTTACTCAATCTAGTCTAAGTGATTGCCGATATGTTTGTCCACTTAACTTTAACGCTCAATATTCAATTTTTTTTAACTTCGTGATACGTTTAAGGTAGTATTATACTATAATACCCGTGTGTCCCATACCATGACATACCCCCGCGATCAAGGTAAGCACAACGATTCATCGTACCAGGTGAGTACACTGAGATCATCCTTTATCTTTTACAACGTCAGACTTATTGGTGAACAGGTCAGTACTTTCGTACAATAGAGTAACCAATAATATATGACGAGGGTTAGGGAAATACCTTTTCGGTACAGGTCAGTACTTTCATACAACAGAGTGACCAATAATATCTGACGAGGGTTAGGGAAATACCTTTTCAGTATGAATTTAGCTTTAAAAGCTAATGGAATTCTCTCGTAATGATTTTATTCCTTTTAAGGTTTTTGGCCCTCCTTTTGGCTCTTTTAAGTATCCCGACTGTGCCTAGGTCTGCATATATCTGGATGCAATAGAAGGACATCCCTGATATCCCGGATGACTTATCAACATAAAGACCAGAAACTTCAGATGTTGGCTATCTATCAACGCAAGATTTAAGACCATGGAATCATAAGCCGATGGTATCTTACCCACAAGATACATAGTTCGTTATGTTTGTATCACTTAGTATCTTTTATCACTTTGAGCGTCAAGCCTATCGACATAGCACATTAGATCCTAGTCTTTTCAGCTACGACACCTTATATGTGTTAGTCACGCCCTTTAGCACGAGTATTCATTTCATTTCCCAATATGTACAATAAACTCTTTTTGGATTTTTCAGTTTTTCAAATTTTTTTGTATTATTCTAGTTTTTCAAATGTTTTTGTATTTTTCTTATTTTCTCCCCCTCAAACAAAGCATATATACATATATCTCCCCTTTCCCCCTAAATTTGTGCATCACACTTTATGCACGAATTTACCTAATAACGAAAGGTATGTACAAAGTTTTAAACGAAAGAAAAAGGAAAATCTTTTGTTGTTTTTGCTTACCCGTTCCCTCATTAGATTGAAGACTAATCAATTTCAAATTAAAGCACGAAATTTAAATTGTACCTTTTCGCTGATCTTATCTTACCTCATCTCCTCCAACGGAAACATATCACCTGTAAAAAAATTTGAACTTTTTGCAACAGTGAAATGTTATCCTTTATGTTTCTGGAACAACCGGTATCAACATTCCAGAGATTGTCAACAGCTCCTCCTTGGTTGTACCTGAAAAATAAGGAGATTTGTAAGACAATGGGACCCAGGCCATCGTGGTCCTGGGTTTCCCTGAAACATCAAAATAAGACACTTCTTTTAAACAGAAGTCCCCTTTAATTTTGAGGATTGGTGATGTTGCTGCTTTTTGTTTTGCTTTCCAAATTTGTTTAGGCAATTCTAATTTCTTAGATGCCTTTGGCAAAGCAGTTGGCTTTTCAATCTTGTTATTTTTCAAAACGTGTTTATGTTTCAAAGCTTGTTTTCTTTTAGCTTTTGAAACATTCCAATCCCTATCAGATGGTTTAACCTTGGGATTCACATTCTTCATTGCCTTAGGTGAAGACACCTTCATTGGCTTGGAATGATTGTTATCCTTTGGTGTAACCCTCTGATTTTGAGCATGATCGGGTACATGGGGACTATGTGTGCAGTTTCGAGCAATGTGACCAGGAATGCCACAATTGAAGCACGTTTGTCTTTTCACATATAAGGCATTCTGATCAGCATGTGTAGCTCTTGGAGGCCCTGAAGGGTGAACTGGTCCCTTCCGTGCTTAAGTTCCTTGCACGTTTCTTGCAGACAATGAAGAATTTGGATGTCTATATTTGTCTTCTGCAAGGGCCTTCTGTTGTGGAGATATCTTTTGTTTCTTCTTGTTTTGATTAGACTGCAAGTCTTGTTCCGAAATCTCCCCAACCTTTCCAAAAGCTTTGTTAGCACGGTCAAAAGCATATTTTTTACACTTGCCATTACTAACCGACTTAACAAAGGCATTGTTGACATCACGAGCATTTTGCTGTTTCTTCTTCTTTCGTCTCCGGTTTGCTCGTTTCTGCTCCTTTGGCTTGCTTTGAACCTTTTCATCATAAGCAGAAGGTTCAGTTTGATCTGTTTGCGCACTATAAGCCTTCACGTCAGTTCTCTCTTCATCAGCTTTGATAGAATCAGAGAGTCCTGGTTTATCAGATGAAAGACCAGACACTCAAGCTGAATCATTAGAAGAGTTAGCAGCAACAGATGGTTCCCGTGTGTCTGATGTATAATCACTAGGTTTGTCGTACACCATGTGTTGTGCTCTTTCAAGTTCTTCCTCGGTTTCAGGCATACTCGTGTAGTTGTGATTATACGGTGGGGCAACCTGATAAAATCCCAAACCTTTCCCCTTGTTCTCCTTAAATGCCAGCTGCACATTGCACACATCTTGAACGAGCTTGCTGGAAGTATCAAACTTCTTTATATTCACTTCGTTTTGTTGATACTTGCCAGTCAGGAGCTCTAGCTCAGCTCTCATAGACTAAAGTTCCATGTTCTTCACAATGAGTCGTTATGAAGTCTCACCAAGATAAAAAGCGAGATTGCTCGAGACTTCATAACGACTAATTGTGACGATAAATTAAGTAACTAGAGTTCATTTCATTTCTAGTCAAAGTACATCATTGGAAGGAAATTATAACAAATTGTTCATAACATAATCCAACAAACATTTCATTTCATTTCTAGTCAAAGTACATCATTGGAAGAAAATTATAACAAATTGTTCAGAACATAACCCAACATACAAAATTCAAGACATAGGCATCTGGTGCGTTTCTAATCCATCCTAAGTAAATTTCTTCTAGTGTCGTCATATGTTTCCTGCAACATGCATTAAAATACAATCAACATAAAGTTGGCGAGTATGCAAGTTTGATTACATAGCATACGTATAAAATATTGTCTTAAATCCAACACGGTATATTGTATACTAAGTTTATTATCAGACTAGCATGCAAAGTGAAATGAAGGTGTAGGAGGCTTGGTTATATAGTGGTTGAGTAGGGTTTGTGTTTTAATGAGGAATGAAGGTGATTGGGGAAGATGGGAGGTGGGAAAGGTGGACTTCAGTTTGGTTAAATAAACATTATGCGGATTATGCATCGCGTCGCGTGGGGTAAAGAAGGGTTGCAGCTCGCGTGACACGGTATGTCCTTTTGACCACTGAAGTTTGGTTTTTGACATGATTGGCCCCTGAACTTGTAAGTTGATGTTATTTTATGCTACAAGTTTGTGTTTTGGGGGTTTTCAAGTATAGGAAGTGTATGTATATGTGTGTTATGTATCGTGCGTATATGAATGATAGTATGTATGTATAATAAGTCTAGGTTTTGCGTATAAACACGTATTGAATGGTTGTTTGCGTATAACACAAGTATGAATGTAACACGTATATGTATAAAAGTGAATTCCCGTTACGATCAAATTCTAAGATTTACAAGATTGGAATTGAAATACAAATACAAGTTTCTAAAAATAGAAATGCGAATACAACCTTTTAAAGAAGGAAAGCACAAAAATGCGAAGCATTACATCTGTAATCTCACCCCGAATTTCCAAGTATTTCCCGCTCAATCTTGGCAAATTATGGTATCTAAAATCTCTGAAAACTCAATTTTGTGGATTATTTGACATTTTGTTCCACAAAAGTCAGTTTTTCATAAAATGTTTTGATTTTACGTTTTGGCCCACTAAAAGTCATTTCACCAAATGATAAATGTTATACACCGGTCTCCGTGACTACCCCACTATCTTCAGTTCTCCGTGATTTAATCATATTATCTCATTCTCTGAATCCTCCAACGTGTCCCTGTATAGCCTTTGTTTAATGTTAAAATCTCGAAAAAAAATTCCATCACCAAATTTTTTTTGACACTTGTCTCGTTACAACGATAAAAAAAGCCTTTTTTAAATAGCGTTTCACTCTTGCGCGCGTATGATGCGCGTAACTGCTCATTTGCTCGAATCTGCTGTTTCCAAGTTTTCGATCCAAAATCTTTATTTCTTTGGATTTCATGAGTATGAATCTTCCACAGATAGGTATGAAAATCAATTCTGATCAAGAATATATCTTCAATTTGATATTTCATCCATGAATAGATCTTCAATTTGATGTTTTACGTCTAAAATTCGTAAATCATGAGCGTGGGTGATTCAATCAACTGTTGGATCGATTGAATCGGTATTGTAGCTCTAACACTACTGTTAGAACAAGGACCGTTGCGCCCTACACATTTTAACGAAAGTTTGGATAAGATAAAACTAATACGGTAGAAATTTGGCAGCATAACGCTTAGAATAACCATATGGGCTCATGCACACGGATGAGAACTCCTAATGCGCACGTATGACTCATCGTGCGTATGAGTGTACTCCTTGTAAAACTAACACTCACCTATACAATATTCAACACACGCTCTATCTAGCCTATTCGACAAGTAACAGACACACAAAACTACACCTACAATTGTCTATATTGATATGAAAATTAAAATGTTGAGTACACCACTGAAGAAAATATCTAAGAACTTAGTGAGAAGAAAATAGACTAGCGCTCACGTAGCTCACTTTACAAGAGTTGCTTCACCTCCATGCTACTTTGTAGTTCATAACAAGGGGGGTGTGGATGCATCTTGAAGAGCATTTGAATAAGTACTAAGGAAACCAGATGCATCAACAACAAATGTTAAACAAGTACAATCCATGAAACTAAAATTATCAAAGAAAAATGAGAAAATGGTTCAAAAGATACCTCCTACTGATGTTGATGAGACAAAACATATTGCAACTACTCAAGAAGTGAATGTGCAACCTATAGTTGGAACTTATACATTAACTCTCATAAAGTTGATTTTATTTGATGAAGCCATTGACATAAAGATGAATGAAGAATATTTTCAAGAACTTAAAGAGGCAAAGAAAATGAAAGATTGGATGCTCCCCTTGATTCAACACAAAGAAGAATGTATTGAAAGACATGAGATCAACTACCACTTGAAGGTGGGCATTATAGAAAGTGTGTATCAATCATGGGTGAGAAAAAAATAAAGAGATAAAGAAAGTGGTAGAGAAAACACTTGTTGAGTTCAAGAGATAAAATAACAAGAACAAAAGAAGACAACTATTGAGACGGGGAACGCAAAATAGAAGCATGGTACGATTGAAGACCTATCAACACCTATTTCTATCCAAGATGTTCAAAGAGCTCAACAAGACTCATCATCACCACTTCGGCCGTCACCACCAACGGATCCACTTTCTATCAATGCATTTATAAGCCAATCTATAACTTAAAAGCACATATAGATAATATCAAACTTTAAACCAAGAGTTTCACACTTAAAAAAAATCAAGCTACAAGTAGCAAATGGCAATAAAGACTATATTTTTGAAGCCTAAATTAAATATAAAAGCTTTCATGTTCACAATTCTCAAGACCATCACTATTGATCACATTAATGTACATGAAACTACTTTTAAGACTACATTATATCAACATACAAATGAATCTACCGAAGGTGCTCAAATTGCTTCTCATGTACCTCTAGCAATAACACATCATGCAATGAAAGGAACTTATGATGCTAGTTTGGATGCTTATGTCATTACAAGGGAAAGAAGACATACTAGCACATTCGCTAATTCAAAGTATTTTGTGAGATGCATGAAGATGATATTGAAGACTTCTCAAAGTTGCGTTTCGATAATCCAACTGTCAATCTGAAGGCTAACAAGATGAAACCTGGCATGCAACTATATCCTCGATGGTGTCTAGCTTAATGAGAGAATGATTAAAGAGTTATGGTATCATTAGTTCTCGGAAAGATTGTTGAGTGTATGATCTTTAGCGCTCATGATAGATTTTATAGTTTTAAAGGGTACTTCTTTAAGATCATAACAATACCTTTTGTTGATGTAAGACTAGTAATTTATAATCATGTGTTCAAACTCAAGATCTCCAAATTATTATAACAAACAGCCATTCTAACAATGAAATTTGAGATTGAACACTCCCTTTAAGAGCCATTACTAATTCATATGGCAATTTACAAATGTGTATTCAAACATAAAGCTATATTATCCTAAAAAGATCAAGTAAACTAAACTTAAAAGTTTAACACTTTCTTTTTATTTCCAAATAAAGCTATATTATCCTAAAAAGATCAAGTAAACTAATTAAACTTATAAGTTATAATTCTTTTTTTAATTTCCAAATGAAAACAGTTATTTTGTAATGCAACCCGGTTTATTTGCAAAGGAATTGGTTAAAATAATTGAATACAAAATACAGATGCGTGATGCGGAGGACCGTTTTATGTGGAGAAAAGCAGCCATACATCAGACTAATTTTGTTCGTATTATAACTTTGAATTATATTATACCCGGAGCATCATGAAATACACTCCATTTTGGTTATTACTTTTATATTTTAATACATATAGTTGGATTATTTTATTCATATATTATTAAAAAAATAAGATGGTGCGGTAGCAGTTCTCTAAAATGAGATGTTACTCCATAAAGATGTTGTACTTTATACGTATAATTATATATGATTAGTACAATGCATAATTGAGTGTCACATTGTAAACGCATATACTTGTGATGATTCTTTAGATGTATATAGGTTAATATATATGCAATGACTTTGTTTCGTATTATTTAGTTTTGATTTCAGCAAAATTAACATAAAACGTAACACATGTTGACTGAGTCTCTAAAGAAATACAACTTTGACTAGCTTCAAATCATCATCTTTATTTGGAAGCTTAATGAGACTTAACTTTAGGAAGTTAGCTTTAACACCATCATATGTGGTATTATCTAGTCGTCTTATCTAGAGGACGTGCAAAACCATGGTCGATAATGAGGCATGCGGTAAGATACACCCTGTCATTACAACAAATGTATAAATGATTGAAGGTTAACTACAATATATATATATATATATATATATATATATATATATATATATATATGTATATATTTAAGTAATTACTCTCCTCTAAGGGGAAGGTAGAAATCAAGTTATCGCATTAGGTCTCTAACTATTCTATTTTTATGATTCTCCTATGTACTCACATGTTAGCTTAGTAACAAGGTCTTACCCTTAGCGACGAGGCTAATCGTGTTACTTTGTGTCAAACAATTGTCCTTTAAGGACATGAAAATTTACAGGATAAAGTCTTTGTCTTCAATAATTTGTTGATTCTTTATGCTTAAAATCCGTGCGCTATTAGCAATATTGCCATATGTCTTGTGTTAATATATTTCATATGTTTAAAACAAAACATGCGTATTAAGCAATATCACACATTTCAGATTTTTATCGAAAAATATTTTTTTAACCAAAGCATATGCGTATTTTTTCAACCGGATTCTTTCTACAAACTAATTTAGTTTTTTTTTTATGAAAACCAAAAAAAAAAAGATGTCCACAATACAGATTCGAGTTTATGAATCAGTGAGAGAATTAGAATTTTTGGAGAGGGTGAGAAAAAGAGAAGACATTTCCTTACTTAAAAAAATGTGAATCATCTATTCTTCACGCCTTAAAATATATCCCATTGTTCTACTAACTAGTTTTCCCTACGCACGTGTTGTGAGGCACAAAACCGATCTTTTTTTCTCTCATAAATGTGTTTTGATTATTTGTACATACTACTCATAACACGATTTTAAAAAAATTATATCAAATCAACTAAATAAAACAAAATATTAACATACTTTTTCTAAAAAAAACTAAAACGGTGGAAAGACTATAATTTTAAACTGTGGGCAAAATTGTAAATTTTCAGGATAAATAAGAGTGTGCCAGGCAGCCGCCTGGCATAAATAAAGATTACACATAGTCAACCAATTAAAACAAAATACTACCATAGTTTTTTCAAAAAAAAAAAAGAAAAAAAAATTGATCGCATGACCGCAATTTTACACTGGAGGCAAAATCGTCATTTGACAGGAAGAAAAACGATGACAATTCTGTAAATTTGAACTGATGCCAAAATCGTAATTTGGCTAAGAGAAAAAAAATAGCAAAACCAATGGCAAAACTTTAAATTGAAATGCGGCAAAAATATTTGGCTGGAACAATGTGGGAGTGCTACTATTCCCTTCCGTGTAGTTTAAACACGCATATAAAACAAAGTTACCCAACAATTTTTTTTCTAAAAAAGAGGGGCTACACTACTAAAGTTAAATCAGAGGGACTGGACACGCATATAAAAAAAGCTAACCAATGGAAAGAAAACCTTTTTAAAAACAAAGGGGCTAAACGCGTATATTAGCGAAGCTTAAGGTTTAAAAATAGAAAAAGTAACGATCAATGAGGGGTGCCAGAGTCTGGCACTATTTTCCCTTATGGTTTTTGTATGTATAGTAAATAAATAAATAGATTACAAAATTTCAACTTATTTATTCATGTTCGATAGATATTGTTTCTTAAGGTTATCAGAATATTTAGGATTCTAAACTGATCAACCAATACAAATATATATATAGTGTGAGGTTTCATTGGTAAACACTAAAAAAGTGGAGAACTAAGGAACACTTTTAAAAAATTCAACTTATAATGTTAAAAATCGTTTTTTTTTTAATTTTGACACTTTTCCTTATAAATATACATAGAAGCATTTTTAATAAAAATCAAAAATAAAAATATAAAAACAATGTTTAAAAAACAATTAAAAATACCTTATAAAATTAACTTAACATGTTAAAAATCAATTTAAAAAAAATTCAGTGCTTTTCCTTATAAAAATTGGTAGAAACTATTCCAATAAAAAAATAAATTTTTGTCAAAAATTTTTTTTATCCTTTTTTAACTGCTTTTTATTTTTTTTATATTTAGTTTTTGATTTTTTTATTAAGAATGTTACTACATGTATTTATTAGGAAAAAAACCGAAAATTTTTTAACAAAAAAAATTTGATTTTTAACAAAAATTTGATTTTTAACATGTTAAGTGAATTTTTAAGAGTGTTCACCGGTTCTCCACTTTTTTAGTGTTTCCCAATGAAACCTCCCCATATATCTCGGGGTAGGATAAAATTAAAAAGTTTATTTTGTCCAAGTAAGATGAGAATGAATATTAACCTTTCATTTTTCATATCAATGGTTATGATAAAAATGTACGAAAAAATGAGTGTAAGGGGATCTTTAGAAAATCTTATTTATTGAGTTATAATCCACATACAAGTCACATGCAAGTTACACCCATATATTTTGAACTTTCATAACTTTTTTATACAACATTAGTTTTTTATAAAAAATTGAAAGTAAAATCGAGAGTTTTTTTATCTTTAATCTGAGTACCCTATTGCTATATAAAATATGACAACGAAAACAACCCAAAAAATGTGTTGTATTTCTATATTGTATAGCATTTTATTGTGTTGGATTTTTATGCTATATGTTTCTGCTAAATTTTTTTGCTGAATTTTTGATACTAGAGTTTTTAGTGGTTTTTGTGCTATATTTTTTGTAGTGGATTTTTTTTGTTGTATTTTTGAGAAAACAAAAGGGGTGTTACATGTCATCTTTACACTCCTACTTATAAGGACCAAAATGTACTTTCTTCCTACTTATAAGGAGTGCCACATATCATCATCACAATCATTCTTAGTCTACTTAGGCAAAACCCAATTTTTAATGGATTCTTCCTGTGTGTGTATATATATAGGGTGGGTTTAGTGTAAAAAGGGATGGTTTTGTGAGAAGTGTTTTAAGCCCTTAGATCTTGTAGTTGATGGTTGAGATCAAAGGGCTTAACATGTAAATAATGTTTTATTATTTTGACTAATTTGGCAAGATTAGGGGTAATAACGTCTTTTTATATTATATTGTTTAAATAAAGAAACTGTCATCAACCTCAATGCACATGCAAGTTCCACCTATCTTTTTTGAACATCAATAACTTTTTATTGAAAAAATGTTACCCCATAATAACGATCTTTTTTTATCTTTAATATGCGTACCATATTTGTCACACCCCAACTGATGGTGGAATCATTGGGGCGGTCGTAATAAGATTGCTCGAGACATCGTAACACTAATTATGACAATTTTAATTCAAAACCCATTTCATTCATAGATAATCATTGTTAAGTACAATACAAGGAAATCAAAATACAACGTTTGGGAATTTAAAGTACGAAAAAATTCAAAAATATTACAATAACAAAAGCTAGTGTTTCTAGATGTATTTCTAAGTCGTCCCTACTGGATTTCGTCAATATCAACATCATCAACCTGCAATATGTTTAAGAGTATAGTTCAACACACAAAGCATTGGCGAGTACACAAGTTTAATATAGCATAAGTATGTAAAAAGATTTAAACGAATCCGCATGGCAAAATAGTTAACTAGATTAATGTATCATGGCATGCAATTTTTACAAGTCAACCCTCTGATTACCGCATGATTTAAGGACTTAACATGACCACAAGACTACGGCCGGTGCGTTACTCCTATAGTGCCATACATGTTAAGGGGAGACTCGTACAAAGTTAATGACAAGTGAATCACATAAGAATGTTCCAAGTATACAAATCAAGTATCACGTATTTTAAGCATGCATGAATGGATTGTTTGTGATTGCATAAAGTATATGTGTGAATGTGTAATTTGATAGGTTAAACATATTGAACCCAAAAAGTGTAAAGCGTAAAAAGGGCGTTCGAGTGCACTCACGGTTTTGCAAAGCTTCCTTTGTTAATCCCGTGAATAGTTGGAGAGTTGAAGGATGGAACATCAAGGTTACCCTACATGGGGTAAACGAAAGTGTGTGAGTATTCAAAATGATAACGGAAGATTCGGATTGGAATTTCAAAGTACAAAATTATGTATGCATAAAAGTATATCTTGTGGAAGTACTCGTTAGAATCAAAAAGAGAGATCTAGAATCATAGATGATGTAGCCTAACTTCATAACGATTACTCATAAATCGATTAACATCATGAGTTCGGCCACATTTTATATAATAATTCTAAGCTAAGTCCATCATGAGTATTCATAGATTGTCATGTAAGTCAAGAATGGATGATTAACCTCATTTTATGATTCACCAATACACAAATCATCACAAGGATGTTTCAATGGTCATGAATAAAAAGTAGTGTACAAATAATTACTATATCAAGTAGCCAAGTAAGCTTTAACCTGGGTAAGCCATTCCCGATATAGAAAGAGTTAACTAAGTGTCAGAGGCCAGACGGGGTTAAGTTACTTTAAATCTAGCAAACTACTTGGGATAGTAAGGTAAAAACATCAAGTAAGGTTGTAGAATGAAGTTAGGATAGCTAAGGTTTCCAAGTACTCACACCTTACACCATAACACAAACCGGGCCATAAGAACTATGGTAGTCTTGGTTGGTTTCAACACTTGTGGGTTGTCTAAACCCTAACAAAACAGAAGGTTTAGAGGTGTTTGCACCTCTTAAACTCATAAGAATCTACTCCCAACAAACCTCATAACCTTAGATAGGCTCAAGAATAAGTAGGAGTAAGATTAAATCAAGAAAACATAGTTTGTAAAAGTTTAATATAGTGTTCTTCCAAAACAGAAAGTTTGGACCTCAAAATAGTGATGTTCCATCTCGGTTTACCATCGTAAACCTGTGGAAGCACTCCTAGAGGTGTTCCAAGCTTTGTAGAGTAAGAAGAAGTGAAGAAAAATGAAAGAAAAATGAGTTTGAGCTCACTTTTGCAATTATAAGATTCTGCCTTGAACTTGAATTTCCAAAGAATTTGAGAGTTTGGAGGTATACATGAGTTTGGAAAGTGAAACTGGATGAATGGAGGCTCCTGTTTATAATGGGGGTGATTAGGGTTTGAGTTTAATGAGTTAGAAGGTGATTGGAGGTGAAAAAGGTGACAAAAAATGGACCAACCCGCGTGCTGGCAGCGTTCTGCTGCTGATTGACCTCTGTCGTGCGTCGCGAGAGATACCCTGGTATCTCTTGCGTGGCGCTAGGGAGTACTTTCTAAAAATGTCTATTTTGGTCCCTGAACTTTGTATTTAGGTCATCTTAAGCCGTAAACTTGCACTTTAACATGTTTTTAGGTATTCAAAGTGTGATTAACTATAGTATAAGTGTATGCAAGTATAATTTGAGTATCAAGAATTTATTTATGGGTATAGGCACGTATCATAAGTATCGGTTTGTGTATAAACGATTAAATTGTAAGTATAACAGGCATGTATAAAGTATAAATTTCATTACGATCAAAGTCTTGGATTACAAAGTTGGAAATGAAATACCAATACGATACGAATACATGTTTCCATTAATAGAAATACAATTACACTTTCTAAATAAGGAAAGTACAAAAATGCGAAGCGTTACAGTCTCCCCTACTTTAGGAAATTTCGTCCAGAAATTTATTCAAGAGGAAGACTCAACAAAAAGATGCGGATACTTAGTCTTCATATCAGTCTCGAGTTCCCAAGTGAATTCGGCGCCACGTTTACCTTCACATCGAACCTTGACTATAGGAATGTGAAGATTGTCGAGTGGAACTTAAAGTCCTTCTTCAGCTAGACATTTCTTGAGATTTGAAACATGAAACATCGGGTGGACATTGTTGAGTTCTTGAGGTAGGTCCAGTCGATACGCTACCTTGCCAATCCTTTCGAGAATCTTGAGAGAACCTACAAAGCGAGGAGCGAGTTTGCCTTTCTTACCAAATCAAACTACACTCTTCCAAGGGGATACCTTGAGAAGTACATGATCCCTGACATTGAATTCCAAAGGCTTGCATCTTTTATCGGCGTAACTCTTTTGTCGACTTCTAGCCTTGAGTAAGTTATCACGATCTACAAGATCTTGTCCGTTGTCTCTTGTATAAGCTTGGGATCAGTGATTTGAGCTTCTCTGATCTCGTGCCAACAACTAGGCGAATGACACTAACGACCATACAATATTTTAAACGGTGACATTTAAATACTAGCGTGATAACTTTTGTTGTACGAGAATTCGACCAAAGGCAAGTGTGAATCCCAGTTGCCACCAAAATCGATTATGTAAGAACGAAGCATGTCTTCTAGAGTTTGAATCATACGCTCGGTTTGATCGTCGGATTCAGGATGGGAAATGGTACTAAGATTGAGATGAGTACCAAGAGATTTTTAAAGGTTTGCCAAAGACGCAATGTGAAATGGCCATCACGGTCCGAGATGATGTCAATGGGGACACAATGACGACAAATGATTTCATCCGTGTAGATACGAGCCAATTTCTCGACTTTATAATCTTCATGAATAGGAAGAAAGTGAGCAGATTTGGTCAAACAGTCAATGATGACCCAGATGCTATCCTGACCAGAAGAAGTATGAGGAAGTTTAGTGATGAATTCCATAACTATACTCTTCCATTTCTAGACATGAATTTCTGGTTGTTCGAGTAAGCCAGAGGGATGTTGGTGTTCGGCTTTGACCTTGGAACAAGTGAGACATTTTGAGACGTAGAGGGCGATATCTCTCTTCATGCTAGGCCACCAATAAGGCATATGTAAGTCTTGGTACATCTTGTCGGCGCTAGGATGAATGGAATATCGAGATTTGTGGGCTTCCTTCATCACGAAGTCACGGAGGTCGTTGCAATTCGGAATCCAGACACGATTGAGTTAGTACAATATACCATAAGATTTGGATATGAGTTGATCCTCAACACCACACTTCATCTCATTGTACATGTTGGTTTCGTTAATGGAGGTGTGTTGTACTTCACAGATTCGATCTTGAAGGTTACTCAAAATTTGGAAGCAATGGATACTCTTCGCATGAGATTTACGACTAAGAGCGTCGGCCACAACATTTACTTTACTAGGATCGTAGCGAATCCCGCAGTCGTAGTCGTTGAGCAACTCTACCCATCGACGTTGATGCATGTTGAGTTCCTTTTGGTTAAAGATGTGCTGGAGGCTCTTATGGTCAGTGAAGACCACACACTTAGTACCATAAAGGTAGTGTCACCATATCTTTAACGCAAAAACAATTGAACCAAGTTCAAGGTCGTGTGTAGTGTAGTTCTTCTCATGTATCTTGAGTTGTCTCGACGCGTAAGCGATGACCTTGTCTCGTTGCATAAGAACAGAAGCAAGACCTCGGTTTGAAGCATCACAATACACGACGGAATCTTCGTTTCCATCGGGAAGAGCGAGGATAGGAGCATTACAAAGCATGTCCTTGAGCGTTTGGAAAGACTCCTCTTGTTCGGAATTCCAAACAAAGGGTTTATCTTTTGAGTCAAGGATGTGAAAGGAACAAAGATTTTTGAAAAGTTGGAGATGAATCGGCGGTAGAACCTGCCAATCCAATGAACGAACGAATCTCATCGGGATTTATGTGCAATATAATTCTTGACGGCTTCGATTTTCGCAGGATCGACGTGAATGCCTCTCTCGTTCACAATGTGACCGCGAAATTGGATTTCTTTTAGCCAAAATTTGCACTTGGAGAATTTGGCGTATAGTT
The DNA here is from genome assembly GCA_947069175.1 of Scalesia atractyloides. Taxonomy (NCBI): domain Eukaryota; kingdom Viridiplantae; phylum Streptophyta; class Magnoliopsida; order Asterales; family Asteraceae; genus Scalesia; species Scalesia atractyloides. Next base: position 46,718,866 of record CAMTDV010000017.1, on the reverse strand, counting down.
GTTCACGACGTAGGAGTTCGAGGATAAGACGCAAGTGTTGCTCATGCTCGTCTTGTGTCTTGGAGCTTATGAGAATATTGTCTATGAACATGATCACAAAGCAATATAAGTAGAACTTACACACCCGATTCATGAAGTCCATGAAGACCGTGGGTTCATTGGTTAAACCGAATGGTATGACTACGAATTCGTAGTGACCGTATCTAGTTTCAAAGGCGGTTTTTGGAATATCCTCTTCAAGGACTCGAAGTTGATGATAACCAGAACGAAGATCGATTTTTGAAAAACACGTTGCGCCTTGGAGATGATCAAAGAGATCATCAATGCGAAGAAGTGGATATAGGTTTTTAACTGTAAGCTTGTTGAGCTCATGATAGTCAATGCACATCCAAGAGGATCCATTTTTCTTCTTGATGAAAAGAACGGGAGCGCCCCAAGGAGAAGTACTAGGGCGTATAAAGCCTTTATCAAGAAGCTCTTGAAGTTGGCTAGATAGCTCTTGCATTTCCGAGGGTGCTAGACGATAAGGGGAGTTTGCAACAGGTATAGGGCCAGGAATGAGGTCAATGCGAAAATCAACAGATCGAGGAGGAGGAGGACCAGGTAGGTCTTTGGGGGAAAATGTCAGGAAAGTCACGAACAATAGGATCATCATTCATGCTTGGACCTTTGTCCTTCTGTTCCACAATGTGGGCAAGAAAAGCAAAGTACTCTTTGCGTAAATACTTGTTCGCTTGGGTACACGACATAAGCTTGAGACCTTTAGAGGGTCTCTCGCGATAGACGTGTAGGGAATCACCGTTAGGAAGGGGAAGACGAATACACTTTTTCAGAACAAACGACTTCAGCACAAACTCGCCTAAGCCAATCCATGCATGCTATGATATCAAAGCTACCCAATTGCATGGGTATGAGATCGATGGAAAACGTATGATCGTTAAGATTCAAAGAGCACTTAGAAAGAACAGAATCGACAATGACATACTTTCTGTTAGCGACTTCGACCGCGAATGATTTGGGCAACTTAGAACGTCTACACTTTAGAAAAGGTTTGAATTCAACAGATACAAAACTTTTATCCATGCTAGTATCAAATAAATAGGAAGCATAAACATTGTAAACGAGAAACGTACCGTTGATGACGTCGTTGGCATTCTGAGCCTGAGCTACAGTGATGACGAAGGCTCTACCACGTGCTTGTTGCTGCTGTTGCGGGTGGTTGTTGTTGCGTTATGGGCAGACGTTGGCGAGGTGATTAGGATCGCCACACTTGAAACAGGCTTGACCAATGGCTACTTGAGGTTGGGCTTGGTTTGGTGTGGGGTTTTGGGTTAATGCAACGGTTTGGTTTTGGGGGGCTAGTGGCTTTGGTCCATTACGATAGTGGGTGGCAAAATGCCCAAACATATTGCAATTCGTGCATAGGAGGCATGGTGTATGAGCAGGGTGATGGTAGTGGCACGTATTACATTGGGGATGAGTCCTAGTGTATACCTTCTTGGTAGGCTCAGGGTTGGTTGGTGCAATTTGTTGGATGGGTTGAGGGTTTGGCGGAGTGACTACCAAACAGTTGTGGCTTCAAGCCTTCCGCTTCTTGCCCTTGTTGTTGTTCTTTGGTGGTTTGGATGGTGTGGGTTCAACGGCGGTATCGGTGGTGGCTTGGTGCTCGTTCTTTAATGAAACCTTATCAGAGGTTCCATGAAGAATGCAGTTGTTGTTGCGTTTGGCGGCCACTGTAGGTATCCTCGAAGGTTCTGGGTGAGGCGGAGTCCATGAGGTTCATGATTGATGGCAGGAGGCATCGAATGTACATCACGATGGCCTTGTCAACAGTGTCGACGTATCTAGTGCAAAACACACTCAACTACTTAAACCTAGTTGTGAGGCCAGCGTTGTCGTTCCACACTTGCTTTAGATTCCAGAACTCATTCTCGAGTCTCTGAAGCTCATGCGGAGGAAAAAAACTGAGGCATTTGGTGATTCGGTGTTAGGTGGGGGTTGGAGTTTGCTGACAATATCAGGTATAACCTTAGCCATTTGTTTCGCCATGAAATTCATGAGGTCCTTCTTTGACATCGACTCGTCATTGTTGGAACCCGTTTTGGAGCTCGATCCTGATTTGGACTTCTTCTTATGGGAGTTGGAGAAACATTGAGAAGACATCTAAAGAATCAAAAAAAGAGTAGAGGATGAGTCTTGATCATATTATAAAAGTCATGTTTTGTTTGCATGAATAAGCATGTAAGTATCACATAACACGTATGATTCACATAGTTGACATGAGCATAACAAGTATTTCAAAGCATAACACGTATAAATGCGTAAAGGAGTATAAATTTAGTTTGTTCACGAGGATTATAAATGTCTTTGATTGCGGGAGACGTGCGAATTGTGCGTCGGTTTTGAAATGAACGAGGTAACAAGTATTAAAACACATAGAAATTGAGATAACATAAAATAGAGGCTTTATAAAATATTGGAGTGTTTAGGGTTTAGATACTTCGACTATTCCAAAGTGAATCGTAAGTCCTTTCGTATTAGGGAGACATATTTTGGCCTAATAGATAAAATACTCTCACTGAGGAGTGGTTAACGGTATTTTACCCTTCTAGTTACTACATCTCCCTAATTGATCAGAAATTCGAAAATATGACGACATTTAAAATCGAGAAACGGGACTAGTTAACAAGATGCGAGTTTCACCCCTGACTTGATAACATCGTACCCTAAATGTGGTTATTACTTACTAGACGAGGAGCAAATTATGACTCGTTAGTAAGATCCACTAGAGTATGAAATTGAAGTTTTCCATCAAGATATGGATATCACTCTTAACTTGGTGGCGTAACTTTGTGTAAAATAGAATGTGCGGAATGAGAGATTTCACCAAAAATTATGGGCCATTTGGCCTATCTTGGTGCAAATCGTCTCGTTGGTAAAGTATGAGTGTAACTTGAAGACACTCATACTCTATCAACGAGACAATTTGCACAAAAAATAGGCCCAATGGCCCACAATTTTTGGTGAAATCCCTCATTCCATGTGTTTAGTTTTACACGAAGTTACACCATCAAGTTAGAAGTGATATCCACATATTGTTGGAAAACCTCCATTTCATACTTTAACGGATCTCACTAACGAGTCGGAATTTGCTCCTCATTTAGTAAGTGGCAACCATACTTAGGGTATGATGTTGTCAAGTTAGGGGTGAAACCCGCATCTTGTTAACTAGTCCCATTTCTCGATTTTCAATCTCGTCATATTTTCGAATTTCTGATCAATAAGTGAGATGTAGTAACTGGAAGGGTAAAATACCGTTAACCACTCCTTGGTGAGAGTATTTTATCTATTAGGCCAAAACATGTCTCCCTAATTCGAAAGGATTTACGATTCACTTTGGAATAGTCAAAGTATCTAAACCCGAAACACTCTAATATTTATAAAACCTTATGTTATCTCAATTTCTGTGTGTTTTAATACTTGTTACCTCGTTCGTTTCAAAATCGATGCACAATTCGCACGTCTCCTGCAATCAAAGACATTAATAATCCTCTTGAACAAACTAAATTTATTCTCCTTTATGCATTTATACGTGTTACGCATTGAAATACCTGTTATGCTCATGTCAACTATGTAAATCATACGTGTTATGTGATACTTACATGCTTATTCATGCAAACAAAGCATGACTTTTATATTATGATCAAGACTCATCCTTTACTCTTTTTCTGATTCTTTAGATGTCTTCCCAACGTTTCTCCAACTCCTACAAGAAGAAGTCCAAATCAGGATCGGGCTCCAAAACGGGTTCCAACAAGGACGAGTCGATGTCAAAGAAGGACCTCATGAAGTTCATGGCAAAACAAATGGCTAAGGTCATCCCTGATATAGTCAGCAAAATCCAACCCCCACCTAACACCGAATCACCAAATGCCTCCGTTGACTCCAATTCAACGTTCACGTTCAAGCAGTTTTACTCTTGCAACCCCCTACCCTTCACTAGCGAAGGAGATGCCACATTGATGCTTCAATGGTTTTATGCCATTGAAGTGATGTTCCTTCAAAGTGGTTGTCCTGACCACCTGCGAACCATCAACGCAACAGAAGTTTTCCGATCAAGAGCCCTTGATTGGTGGACCTCCGCGCGTAACGCTCGTGGAAATGAAAACGCTTATACCCTTCCTTGGGCCGACCTTAAGAAACTGATGGAAGACGAGTTTTGCCCTCCTCATGAGTGTCAGAAACTCGAAAACGAATTCTGGAATATGAAGCAAGTGGGAAATGATAACACTGGCCTCACAGCCCGCTTCAAACAACTGAGTGCAATCTGCCCTAGCCAAGTCGACAACATCGATAAGGCTATCACAAAATACATCCGATGCCTTCCCCCTTCGCTCATGAGCCTCGTGGAATCCGCCTCACCCAAAACCCTCGAGGACACCTATCGCCTAGCCTCCAAACTCATCAACAACTACGTTCTGCACGAAGCCTCTAACAAGGCTTTATCGAAGAATGCACACCAAGCCACCACCGAAACCATTGTTGAACCTACCCCATCCAAGCCACCCAAGAACAACAACAAGGGCAAGAAGCGGAAGGCTTCAAGCCAAAACTGTGCGGTAGTCATTCCGCCAAACCCTCAACCCATCCAGCAACTTGCACCAACCAACCCCAAGCTTCCCAAGAAGGCATACACTGGGACTCACCCCCAGTGTAAAACGTGCCATTACACCCTACCCAAGCACCATGCCACTTATGCACAAATTGCAATAGGTTTGGGCATTTCGCCACCCAGTGCCACTCTGGCCCCAAACCACCAGCCAACCAGAATCAAACCGTTGCAGTACCCAAAACCTCGCACCAAACCAAGCCCAAGAAGCCACTGCCTGAGCCTGCTTAAAATGTGACGACTGTAATCATCTCGCCAACATCTACCCTCAACGCAACAACAACAGCAAACGCGTGGTAGAGCCTTCATCATCACTGCAGCTCAGGTTCAGAATGCAAACGACGTCATCAACGATACGTTTCTCGTTAACAATGTCTATGCTTCGTGTTTATTTGATATTACCGCAGATAAATCCGTTAAATTTGAACCTTTGCTTAAGTGTAGACGCTCTAAGTCTCCCAAATAATTCGCGGTCAAAGTCGCTAACGGAAAGTCCGTCGCAGTCGATTCAGTCCTTTGTAAGTGTTCTTTGAATTTTAAATATCATACATTCTCCATTGACCTCATACCCATGCAACTGGGAAGTTTCAACATCATAGTAGGCATGGATTGGCTTAGGTGAGTTCGTGCTGAAGTCGTTTGTTCTGAAAATTCATTCGTCTTCTTTATCTTAACGGTGATTCCCTACACGTCTATGGCGAGAAGCCTTCTAAAGGCCTCAAGCTTATGTCGTGTATTCAGGCAAACAAATGTTTACGCAAGGGTTCCTTCGCTTTTCATGCCCACGTAGTGGAAAAGAAGGACAAGGCCCAAGCGTGAGTGACGTTCCTATCGTGTGTGACTTTCCTGACGTTTTCTCTGAAGACCTACCAAGACGTCATCCTCCTCGTTTCGATGACTTTCGTATCGAATTAGTGCCTGGCGCTACGCCTGTCGCTAGATCCCCGTATCATTTGGCACCCTCAGAAATGCAAGAGCTATCTAGCCAACTTCATTAACTTCCTTATAAAGGCTTTATATCCCATAGTACTTCTCCTTGGGGCGCTCCCGTTTTCTTCATCAAGAAGAAGGATGGATCATTTCGAATGTGCATTGACTATCGTGAGCTCAATAAGCTTACAGTCAAAAACCGATATCCTCTTCCTCGCATTGACGACCTTTTCGATCAACTCCAAGGCGCAACATGCTTTCCAAGATTGATCTCCGCTCTGGTTATCATCAACTTCGAGTCCTCGAAGAAGATATACCCAAAACACACGCTATGGTCACTACGAGTTCGTAGTCATGCCTTTTGGTTTGACCAACACACCTGCAGTCTTCATGGACTTAATGAACCGCGTGTGTAAACCTTATCTCGACCGTTTCGTGATCGTCTTCATCGGCGATATACTCATCTACTCCAAGACACAAGGAGAACACAAACAACACTTGTGTCTCATCATTTAGCTTTTGAGTACTGAACATCTTTACGCCAAATTCTCCAAGTGTGAATTTTGGCTAAAAGGGTCCAATTCCTTGGTCAAGTTATGAACGAACTTGGTATTCGCATCGATCCCGTGAAAATCAAATCCGTCAAGAATTGGATCACACCTAAATCTCCGTCCGAAATTCGTTTGTTTCTTGGTCTAGCTGGTTATTATCGTCACTTCATTTCAAACTTTCCAAAAATCGTCGTTCCTCTCACGTCTTTGACTCAAAAAGATAAACCTTTTATTTGGGGTTCCGAACAAGAGGATTCTTTCCAAACGCTCAAGGATATGCTTTGTAATGCTCCTATCCTCACCCTTCCCGACGGAAACGATGATTTCGTTATGTATTGCGATGCTTCAAATAAAGGTCTTGGTTGCGTTCTTACGCAACGGGAGAAGGTTATGACTTACGCATCGAGACAAGTTAAGATTCATGAGACAAACTACACTACGCACGACCTTGAACTTTGTTTAGTTGTTTTTGCATTGAAAATATGGCGACACTACCTTTATGGTACTAAGTGTGTGGTTTTCACTGACCATAAGAGCCTTCAGCACATCTTCAATCAAAAGGAACTCAACATGTACCAACGGCGTTGGGTAGAATTGCTAGACTACTATGGCTGCTAGATTCGCTACCACCCAGGTAAGGAGAATGTTGTAGCCGATACTCTTAGTCGTAAATCTCAGGCGAAGAGTATCCATTGTTTCCAAATCCTAAGTAATCTTCAGGACCAAATTCGTAAAGCACAACACTAATCCATTAACGAGAACAACTTGTACAATGAGATGAAGTGTGGTGCTGAAGAACAACTCATGTCCAAATCTGATGGTATGTTATACTATCTCAATCGAGTCTGGATTCCTAATCGTGACAACCTTCGTGACTTCCTAATGAAGGAAGCTCACCAATCTCGATATTCCATTCATCATGGGGCCGACAAGATGTACCAAGACTTACGTACGTCTTATTGGTGGCCTGGCATGAAGAAAGATATCGCTCTCTACGTCTCGAAATGTCTCACGTGTTCCATAGTTAAAGCCGAAAACCAACGTCCCTCTGGCTTACTCGAACAACCAGAAATTCCCGTCTTGAAATGGGAGAGTATAGCTATGGATTTCATCACCAAACTCCCTCGCACTTCTTCTGGTCACGATATTATCTAGGTTATCATTGACGTTTGACCAAATCCGCTCACTTCCTCCCATTCTTGAAGACTACAAACTCGAGAAATTGGCTCGTATCTACACGGATGAAGTCATTTGTCATCATGGTATCCCCATTGACATCATCTGAGACCGTGATGATCGTTTCACTTCGCGTCTTTGGCAACCTTTCCAAACTGATCTTGGTACTCATCTCAATCTTAGTACTGATTTTCATCCTCAATCCAACGGTCAAACCGGGCGTACTATTCAAACTTTGGAAGATATGCTTCGCTCTTGTGTAATCGATTTTGGTGGCAACTGGGATTTGCACTCACCCTTGGTAGAATTCTCGTACAATAACAGTTATCACGCATGTATTCAAATGGCACCATTTGAAGCATTGTATGGTTGAAAGTGTCGTTCGCCTATCAGTTGGCACGAGATCGGAGAAGCTCAAATCATCGGTCCCGAGCTTATACAAGAGATAGCGGACAAGATCCTGCAGATTCGGAATAATTTACTCAAAGCTAGAAGCCGACAAAAGAGTTAAGCTGATAAAAGACGCAAGCCCTTTGAGTTCAAAGTCGCTGATCAAGTACTTCTCAAGGTATCCCCTTGGAAGGGTGTAGTTTGTTTTGGTAAGAAAGGCGAACTGGCTCCTCGCTTTGTAGGTCCTTTCAAGATTCTCGAAAGGATTAGCAAGGTAGCGTATCAGTTGGACCTACCTCAAGAACTCAACAACATTCACCCAGCGTTCCATCAAGATATGGATATCACTCTTAACTTGGTGGCGTAACTTCGTGTAAAATAGAATATGCGGAATGAGAGATTTCACCAAACATTATGGGCAATTTGGCCTATCTTGGTGCAAATCATCTCGTTGGTAAAGTATGAGTGTAACTTGAAGACACTCATACTCTATCAACGAGACGATTTGCACTAAAAATAGGCCCAATGGCCCACAATTTTTGGTGAAATCCCTCATTCCACGTGTTTAGTTTTACACGAAGTTACACCATCAAGTTAGAAGTGATATCCACATCTTGTTGGAAAACTTCCATTTCATACTTTAATGGATCTTACTAACGAGTCGTAATTTGCTCCTCATTTAGTAGGTGGCAACCATACTTAGGGTACGATGTTGTCAAGTTAGGGGTGAAACCCGCATCTTGTTAACTAGTCCCATTTCTCGATTTTCAATCTCGTCATATTTTCGAATCTCTGATCAATTAGTGAGATGTAGTAACTGGAAGGGTAAAATAACGTTAACCACTTTTTGGTGAGAGTATTTTATCTATTAGGCCAAAACATGTCTCCCTAATTCGAAAGGACTTACGATTCACTTTGGAATAGTCAAAGTATCTAAACCCGAAACACTCCAATATTTATAAAGCCTCTATTTTATGTTATCTCAATTTCTATGTATTTTAATACTTGTTACCTCGTTCATTTCAAAACCGATGCACAATTCGCACGTCTCCCACAATCAAAGACATTAATAATCCTCGTGAAAAACTAAATTTATACTCCTTTATGTATTTATACGTGTTATGCTTTGAAATACTTGTTATGCTCATGTCAACTATGTGAATCATACGTGTTATGTGATACTTACATGCTTATTCATGCAAACAAAACATGACTTTTATATTATGATCAAGACTCATCCTCTACTCTTTTTCTGATTCTTTAGATGTCTTCTCAACATTTCTCCAACTCCCACAAGAAGAAGTCCAAATCAGGATCGGGCTCCAAAACGGGTTCCAACAAGGACGAGTCGATGTCAAAGAAGGACCTCATGAAGTTCATGGCGAACCAAATGGCTAAGGTCATCCCTGATATCGTCAGCAAAATCCAACCCCCACCTAACACCGAATCACCAAATGCCTCAGTTGACTCCAAGTCAACGTTCACGTTCAAGCAGTTTTACTCTTGCAACCCCCTACCCTTCATCGGCGAAGGAGATGCCACAATGATGCTTCAATGGTTTGATGCCATTGAAGTGATGTTCCTTCAAAGTGGTTGTCCTGACCACCTGAGAACCATCAACGCAACAGAAGTTTTCCGATCAAGAGCCCTTGATTGGTGGACCTCCGAGCGTAACGCTCATGGAAATGAAACCGCTTATACCCTTCCTTGGGCCGACCTTAAGAAACTGATGGAAGACGAGTTCTGCCCTCCTCAAGAGCGTCGGAAACTCGAAAACGAATTCTGCAATTTGAAGCAAGTGGGAAATGATAACACTGGCCGCACAGCCCGCTTCAAACAACTGAGTTCAATCTGCCCTAGCCAAGTCGACAACATCGATAAGGCTATCACAAAATACATCCGATGCCTTACCCCTTCGCTCATGAACCTCGTGGAATCAGCCTCACCTAAAACCCTCGAGGACACCTATCGCCTAGCCTCCAACTCATCAAAAACTGCGTTCTGCACGAAGCCTCTAGAAGGCTTTATCAAAGAATGCACACCAAGCCACCACCAAAACCATTGTTGAACCTACCCCATCCAAGCCACCAAAGAACAACAACAAGGGTAAGAAGCGAAAGGCTTCAAGCCAAAACTGTGCGGTAGTCACTCTGCCAAAATCCTCAACCCATCCAGCAACTTGCACCAACCAACCCCGAGTTTCCCAAGAAGGCATACACATGGACTCACCCCCAGTGTAAAACGTGCCATTACACCTTACCCATGCACCATGCCACCTATGCACAAATTGCAATAGGTTCGGGCATTTCGCCACCCAGTGCTGCTATGGCCCCAAACCACCAGCCAACCAGAATCAAACCGTCGCAGTAGCCAAAACCTCGCACCAAACCAAGCCCAAACAGACACTGCCTGAGCCTGCTTCAAATTTGGCGACTGTAATCATATCGCCAACGTCTACCCTCAACGCAACAACAACAGCAAGTGCGTGGTAGAGCCTTCATCATCACTGCAGCTCAGGTTCAGAATGCAAACAACGTCATCAACGGTACGTTTCTCGTTAACAATGTCTATACTTCGTGTTTATATGATATTAGCGAAGATAAAAGTTTTGTATCCATTAAATTTGAACCTTTGCTTAAGTGTAGACGCTCTAACTTCCCAAATCATTCGCGGTCGAAGTCGCTAACAGAAAGTCCATTGCTGTCGATTCAGTCTTTTCTAAGTGTTCTTTGAATTTTAAATATCATATGTTCTCCGTTGACCTCATACCCATGCAACTGGGAAGTTTCGACATCATAGTAGGCATGGATTGGCTTAGGCGAGTTCGTGCTGAAGTCATTTGTTTCAAAAAATTCATTCGTCTTCCTTATCCTAACGGTGATTCCCTACACGTCTATGGCGAGAAGCCTTCTAAAGGCCTCAAGCTTATGTCGTGTATTCAGGCAAACAAATGTTTACGCAAGGGTTCCTTCGCTTTTCTTGCCCACGTAGTGGAAAAGAAGGACAAAGGCCCAAGCGTGAGTGACGTTCCTGTCGTGTGTGACTTTCCTGACGTTTTCTCTGAAGACCTACCTAGACGTCATCCTCCTCATTTCGTTGACTTTCGTATCGAATTAGTGCCTGGCGCTACGCCTGTTGCTAGATCCCCATATCGTTTGGCACCCTCAGAAATGCAAGAGCTATCTAGCCAACTTCATTAACTTCCTTATAAAAGCTTTATATCCCATAGTACTTCTCCTTGGGGCGCTCGCGTTTTGTTCGTCAAAAAGAAGGATGGATCCTTTCGAATGTGCATTGACTATCGTGAGCTCAATAAGCTTACAGTCAAAAACCGATATCCTCTTCCTCGTATCGACGACCTTTTCGATCAACTCCAAGGCGCAACATGCTTTCCAAGATTGATCTCCGCTCTGGTTATCATCAACTTCGAGTCCTCGAAGAAGATATACCCAAAACACATGCTATGGTCACTACGAGTTCGTAGTCATGCCTTTTGGTTTGACCAACACACTTTCAGTCTTCTGGACTTAATGAACCGCGTGTGTAAACCTTATCTTGACCGTTTCGTGATCGTCTTCATCGGCGATATACTCATCTACTCCAAGACACAAGGAGAACACGAACGACACTTGTGTCGCATCATTTAGCTTTTGAGTACTAAACATCTTTACGCCAAATTCTCCAAGTGTGAATTTTGGCTAAAAGGGTCCAATTCCTTGGTCAAGTTATGGACGAACTTGGTATTCGCGTCGATCCCGTGAAAATCAAAGCCGTCAAGAATTGGATCACACCTAAATCTCCGTCCGAAATTCGTTTGTTTCTTGGTCTAGCTGGTTATTATCATCACTTCATTTCAAACTTTCCAAAATCGTCGTTCCTCTCACGTCTTTGACTCAAAAAGATAAATCTTTTATTTGGGGTTACGAACAAGAGGATCTTTCCAAACGCTCAAGGATATGCTTTGTAATGCTCATATCCTCACCCTTCCCGACAGAAACGACGATTTCATTATGTATTGCGATGCTTCAAACCAAGGTCTTGGTTGCATTCTTATGCAACGAGAGAAGGTTATGACTTACGCATCAAGACAAGTTAAGATTCATGAGAAAAACTACACTACGCACGACCTTGAACTTGGTGTAGTTGTTTTTGCATTGAAAATATGGCGACACTACCTTTATGGTACTAAGTGTGTGGTTTTCACTGACCATAAGAGCCTTCAGCACATCTTCAATCAAAAGGAACTCAACATGTACCAACGGCGTTGGGTTGAATTGCTAGACTACTATGACTGCTAGATTCGCTACCACCCAGTTAAGGAAAATGTTGTAGCCGATACTCTTAGTCATAAATCTCATGCGAAGAGTATCCGTTGTTTCCAAATCCTAAGTAATCTTCAGGACCGAATTCGTAAAGCACAACACTCATCCATTAACGAGAACAACTTGTACAATGAGATGAAGTGTGGTGCTGAAGAACAACTCATGTCCAAATCCGATGGTATGTTATACTATCTCAATCGAGTCTAGATTCCTAATCATGACAACCTTCGTGACTTCCTGATGAAGGAAGCTCACAAATCTCAATATTCCATTCATCCTGGCGCCGACAAGATGTACCTAGACTTACGTACGTCTTATTGGTGGCCTGGCATGAAGAAAGATATCGCTCTCTACGTCTCGAAATCTCTCACGTGTTCCATAGTCAAAGCCGAAAACCAACGTCCCTCTGGCTTACTCGAACAACCAGAAATTCCCGTCTGGAAATGGGAGAGTATAGCTATGGATTTCATCACCAAACTCCCTCGCACTTCTTCTGGTCACGATAGTATCTAGGTTATCATTGACGTTTGACCAAATTCGCTCACTTTCTCCCCATTCGTGAAGACTAATAACTCGAGAAATTGGCTCGTATCTACCAGGATGAAGTCAATTTTCATCATGGTATCCCCATTGACATCATCTCGGACCGTGATGATCGTTCACTTCGCGCCTTTGGCAACCTTCCCAAAATGCTCTTGGTACTCATCTCAATCTTAGTACCACTTTTCATCCTCAATCCGACAGTCAAACCGAGCATACTATTTAAACTTTGGAAGACATGCTTCGCTCTTGTGTAATCGATTTTGCTGGCAACTGGGATTTGCACTCACCGTTAGTAGAATTCTCGTACAATAACTGTTATCACGCATGTATTCAAATGGCACCATTTGAAGCATTGTATGGTTGAAAGTGTCGTTCGCCTATCTGTTGGCATGAGATCGGAGAAGCTCAAATCATCGGTCCCGAGCTTATACAAGAGACAACGGACAAGATCCTGCAGATTCGGGATAATTTACTCAATGCTAGAAGCCAACCAAGAGTTAAGCTGATAAAAGACGCAAGCCCTTGGAGTTCAATGTCGCTGATCAAGTATTTCTCAAGGTATCCCCTTGGAGGGGTGTAGTTTGTTTTGGTAAGAAAGGCAAACTCGCTCCTCGCTTTGTAGATCCTTTCAAGATTCTCGAAAGGATTAGCAAGGTAGCGTATCGGCTGGACCTACCTCAAGAACTCAACAACATTCACCCAGCGTTTCATGTCTCAAATTTCAAACAGTATCTCGCTGAAGAAGGACTCAAAGTTCCCCTCGACGATCTACAAATCAATGAGTCTTTGCACTTTGTGGAGAAACCTGTCGAAATCATGGATCGAAGAACCAAGCAACTTAGGGGCAATCGCATTCCCATAGTCAAGATTCGATGGGAAGGCAAACGTGGTGCTGCGTTCACTTGGGAACTCTAGAGTGATATGAAGACGAAGTATCCGCATCTTTTCGTAGAGTATTCCTCATGAATAAATTTCGGGACGAAATTTCCTAAAGTATGGGAGACTGTAATGCTTTGCATTTTGCACTTTCCTTATTTACAAAGTGTATTCGTATTTCAATTTACGAAAACTTGTATCCATATCGTAATCGTATTTCATTTCCAACTTTGTAATATGAGACTTTGATCGTAATGAAATTCATACTTTATACACGCTTGTTATGCTTACAATTTAATTAATTATATGTAAATGATGCTTATTATACGTGCAAACATTCATACATACATTCTCGATGCTCGATCTATATTTGCAATACGTTTATTATACTTGGAAATATGCTAGAATACAAAAATTATGCTTGAAATGATAACCAACAGGAAGTTCAGGGGCCAAAATGATAAAGATCAAACCTATGCCGGATAAAGGAGGCGCCGCGTCATGCGACACCCTCTCCCTTTACCCTACGCGTAACGTGACCCCCCTCAATCCGCAGACGGGATTTTCCCATAAACAGATTGGCCAACTTTGTCACCTCCCAAACTCACCAAGCACCTTTAAACTCCATTAAACACAAAACCTTACTTAACCACTATAAAACCAATCCTCCACACAACCATTTCACTTTCCAAGCTCAGTTGCACTCTCAAAATATTCTCATAATCCCTGGAAAATCAGATTCAAGGCAGAAATATTCAAGTTGCAAAAGTGAGCTCAAACTCACTTTTCTCCCATTTTCTTCATCTCTTCTTCCTCTACAAAGCTTGGAACACATCCAGGAGTGTTTCCACAGGTTTGCCATGGCAAACCAAGGTGGAACATCACCATTTTGAGGTCCAAACTTTCGATTTTGGAAGAAATCTTTACAAACATTTATAAAACTATTGTTTTCTCATACAATCTTGTGTTTCTCTTGCTACTAAGTCTTTGGTTAGTAAGGTTGCCCAAGATTGATTTACATGAATTAGAGGTGTTATTTACCCTCCAAACTTTATGTTTTTGATAGGGTTATTTACCCACAAGTGATGAAACCATCCAAGCTTGTCATGATTCTTGAAACAAAATTTGTGTTTTGGTACAGGTGTGAATACTTCGAAGCCTTGGCTATCCTACCTTTATTCCACCACCTCATTTGATGATTTCCAATTGCTATCCCCAATAGTTTGCTAGCTTAAAAGTGACACAACCCCGTCTAGCCTCCGACACTTAGTTAACTCTTTCTATGTTGATGTCGGCTCATCGGGTTAAAGATTACTTGGCTACTTGGTATAGTGATTATTGTACACTTCATTTCATTCATGACCATCCAAATTATCCTTGTGATTATTTGTGTATTGGTGAAACTTACGAAAGAGGTTAAAGGACGATTATCCTCCTCCCTCTATGCATGACTTCTATGAAATCTATGATATATATGTTGGACCTATTTTTTACTATATAATATATATGAACTCATAGATAACCGAACCCTTGATAATAATCGGCATGGTTACTTGTCATGTCAATATGTTTTATCATCTAAGCCTTAAACACACCCTTACAATTCTAGTGGGTAGCTTAACCCATGAAATCACATTCACCCATACAGGTTTTTATAATGTCAAAGATGGTTGTTTTAAGACTAGATGATTACTTTTATGTATACATACTTTTTGTACTTTAAACTCCAAATCCGAATCTTCCTTTATCATTCCAATTACTCACACACCTACGTTTCCTCGTGTAGGATAACTCGGTGTTCCATCCACTAACCTTTCAACTTTTCAGGAAGTTACAAAGGAAGCTTTGCAAAACCGTGAGTACACTCGAACACCCTGTTTCGCTTTACAATTTTGGGTGCAATATGTTTAACTTATCAAATTACACGCAATCACGCTGATACTTTATGCAAACACAAACAATCCATTATACATGCTAAAATACGTGATACATGATTTGTATTCTTAGAACATTCTTATGTGATTTGCTCGTCATTAACTTCGTGCGAGCCTCCCCTTAACATGTATATCGCTATAGGAGTAACTCACCCCTGTATTCTTGAGGTCATGTTAAGTCTTTAATTCTTGCGGTAATCTTTGGGTTGACTTGTAGAATTGCATAAATCTTTGGGTTGACTTGTAGAATTGCATACCATATTTCATTAATCTAGTTAACTATTTTTTTAATGTGGATTCGTTTAAACTGTTTACATACTTATGCTATATCAAAACTTGTGTGCTCGCCAAGGCTTTTGTGTTGAACTATACTTTTAAACATGTTGCAGGTTGATGATGTTGACTATGACGAAACCTAGTAGGAACGACACTAGAAACGCACTTAGAAATACTAGATTATGTTATTTCCTTATGTTAAACTTGTTGCACTTTGAGATTTCAATGTTGTACTTTGTTTTTTTTTTGTATTGTATTTGACTATTATTATCAGTGAAATGAAATCGGTTTTGAATTAAATATTGTCACAAATAGTGTGATGATGTCTCAAGCAATCTATTTTGTATCACTCTGATGTTTCCACTATCGGTTGGGGTGTGACAGGTATCTCTCATGTGGCGCTAGGGAGTACTTTCTGAAAATGTCCATTTTGGTCCCTGAACTTTGTATTTAGGTCATTTTAAGCTGTAAACTTGCATTTTAACATGTTTTAGGTATTCAAAGTGTGATAAAGTATAGTATAAGTGTATACAAGTATAATTTCAGTATAAAGAATGTATGTATGAGTATAGGCACGTATATAAGTATCGGTTTGCATATGAACGATTAAATTGTAAGTATAACAAGCATCTATAAAGTATAAATTTCATTACGATCAAAGTCTCGGATTACAAAGTTGGAAATGAAATAGGAATACGATACGAATACAAGTTTCCATCAATAGAAATACGATTACACTTTCTAAATAAGGAAAGTAGAAAAATGCGAATGGTTACAATACTGCTATACTTATATACCGAAATTTTTTTTACGTATAGCATGATATGAAGCCTACTGGAAATCAGATTTAAAACACCATACGAAGAACATCTACTGGAATGCAAGTGTAAAACACCATACGAACAACATACGAAGAACAACTACTGGAATGATGGTGTAAAACACCATATAAAGAACACCTACTGGAATGCATATGTAAAACACCATGAATTCAGGCATAAAACACCGTACGAAGAATAACTACTGGAATGCTGGTGCAAAACACCATGAATACAGGTGTTAAATACCATACGAAGAACACATACTGAAATGTAGGTATAAAGCACCATACGAACAACATATGAAGAACAACTGCTGGAATGCTGGTGTAAAACACCATGAATGCAGGTGTAAAACACCATGAATGCAATGTAAAGAACACCTACTAGAATGCAGGTGTAAAACACCATGTAAAGAACACCTACTAGAATGCAGGTGTAAAACACCATGAATGCAAGTATAAAACACCATACGAAGAACACCTACTAGAATGCAGGTGTAAAACACCATGTTATGAATGTGTTATGATGTTTGAGAATGATGTAAAACACTATAAATTAAAATACGAATGATGTCTTGAACATTGAACTACACATTTATTTAAAACACCATGTTATGAATGTGTTTTGATGTTTATGAATTATGCAAAACACCATAAATTGAAGGAAATTATGATCGTACGAATTATTCTGGAGATTTAATTAGTTACCATATGTATGAAAAGGTAAAATAAAAAGATATTTTATTTCTTAAATTGTCTCCAAAACAGTTACAAAAATATTTTATCATTAAATTGCTTTTTAGAGTAAATTACATTATTACCCTAAATTTTAATTTTATTAAATTACACATGTCTTCACAAGAATATTTCTTGTACTTCTCACACACTTGCCCCTTTTACAGGAACCTTAATACACACACACACACACACACACACACATATATATATATATATGGAAAGGATATATTTAAAAACCAATTTGTAGTGAGAAAACTAAGTAAACTCAATTTGTGATCATTGATCACCGTGATCTAGTAGTTGTGGAAATAAGAGGCTTTATTGATTTAAATCAGTTACATTCTTTGAGTTGAGAAGTACATTGAGGCGTATTTGGTTAAAAAAATAACATGAACAAGGTACATAAAGTAATACTAAATAGAGTTAACTCTCATTTTTGTCCTGATGGTTTATTCAATTTTGCCATTGCGAGCCAATTTTCAAAATTGCACTAGTTTCTTCACTGACATATTAGAAACGTGTCATTTTAGTTCAAAAATTAACCAAATTAAATCACTTAGTTAAATGAAGGGACGATAATTAAAACCCAGTTAAGTCCTCCATGAAAACTTACTATTTGATTCCATCTGTTGAGTGACTTAACTGGGTTTTAATTTTTGGATTGATTTTGCACGTTTCTAGTATATTAGGGAGGAAACTGGTGCAATTTTGAAAATCGGCCTGAAATGGCAAAAGTGAACAAACCACTGGGACGGAAATGATAATTAACTCTAGTATATATATATCAAAAGATCTCCCATTCTCTCTCTTCTAGTACATATTGTCATCATCAAACTATCATCACCTCATATCTCCCATTCTCTCTCTTCTTTATTCTAAATCCAAAATTCTAAATATATCATCACCTCCATTTGATCTCTGCATGTGTGTAAGAGAAAGTTGTCTTAGGAAGGGAAACAAATTGTTGTTTAGAGAGAGAAAGTTGCTGGTTAAGAGAGAGAAACATGAATCTTCATCGTGTTCATCTAGAACACCAAGAACACATGCACAAGTGTGTGAGAAAGAAGCTGATATGAAATCGATCGGTTCTTCACACCCATTATCCCCCTCATCTTTCTTCTCAAGAAATTAAAAGCTTTGAACCCAAGTGTGTGAGTAAGTTGTTGCTTTGGTGAGAGAAATAAATTATTGGTTTTAGAGAGTGAAAGTTGTTGGAACATCAAGAACACAAGCACAAGTATGTGAGAGAGAAGTAAGTTTGAATATCTTACTGTTGGGTTTCATGGGTTTTCACCTTTACTTGGGAGTTAGTATTTATTTTTTTTCGTAACTATTGTTATAAAAATTGAGTAATGCGATTATAAACATGGTAGATTAGTTCTTAAAGTTGTTTAATGTAATGCGATTATTTACTTGACTTAGTTTTTTTCCCTTACCTAGATGAGCTTTGATATTTTTCTATAATTAAAAATAATGGAGATATGACAAGGAGTTTTATGGTAATATAATACTATATGTGAGATTTTTTTTTGTTTTGTTATGTTTAAGTGGTTGAAAGGATAGCAAAAATGCACTCGGAAAAGCGGGCGATTTACTAAAAAGGAGAAAGGAACATGAGCCAGTTGGTTGAAATGTAGGAACGTCCATGATTAGCACGGGAATCTAAATTTGTTATCTATTGTCCGATTACGCGGAAACTAATGACAAGTTAACCAAATAACAAGAATTACTCATTTAAATGTTGTTTTCATTGATCTAAAGTTCAATACATTCGAGAACCGGATCTGACAGAGCTTCGCCGTCTCTGTGCTAAAATCTCTCCACACTTACAAATGAAATCCCAAGGCACCTATATATAGTGTTACAAGTTCGCTCGTGAGGGACAGACCATGGGGTAAGTTCGGCCGAACTTGACCTAGTCAAGTTCGGCCGAACTTGGCTTCTCACAAACCTTCATGGGCGAAATGACTAAAACTTATCTTAAATATGCCTCGATTCTAACAGTTTAAGCCCTATTCACTCAGACTCGATACATAATGACGTAGGCAACAGACATATGCACGAACAGAGTCCCCCTTGGATGTTGCCGCAGTCATTTTGACTTTTAAAATCTTCTGAGTCTTCCGATCTTTAGTTCTTGTATAAACTTTAACATCTTGATCTTTATATCCTCTTCCTCTTTCTTGAGCTTTGTCTTGATAAAACTTTTAATCAACATGCTCCCCCTAGCTTTAAGCTTTATCCTTCAGACTCCCTTTTTCTTTGATCTTTAAACTTCAAAGTTCCCCTAGCTTTAAGCTTTCTGAAATCTATGGACAGTGTTTTATCCAGCTCCCCCTCAAACTTTACTACCTGTCTAAATAAACTCTGACATTCAAATAAACATTTCAAATTCACCATTTTGAAATTTTGTACCATCAACATTTCAAACTTGAATTTTCACTTCAATCTTTTCAAAAACTTTAGTTGATTCAAGTTCAAATTAATGACCTTGAATAGAATTTACATTTAAGTCCTTCAACTTTCACATCTTTATTATTTGATTTGTAAAAATCCACTTAGTTGATCAAGTCCAAGTTAATAACCTTGATTAACTAAATACATCAACCAAGTCCAAATTAATGACCTCAGTTTGAAAAACCGTTATGAACAATCTGATTTTAAATTTTCAAATTAATGAACTTTTAAACATTTATCAGATTTTCTTACCAGACTTCGAAGATCCGTTCTCCAACATTGGTTCATTGAAACTAATGTAGAAACGAAATCTTTTTGATTTTTTAGAAAGTTTATGCTAAAACATACTGAAAATCTTTTTGATTTTTATCTTGAAAAGCAAGTAAAGTATTTACAGAATCTTTAACAAGTAAAGTAAACTATGTACAAACATATTTACAGACATATTTTTGTGAATTTGTGTCTAAGGATCATATCAGTTGTTTGAGACATATCACCAGTACCGTTGACCTTTTTGAGACTTTAAGTTTACCTAGATTGTCGATA
The DNA here is from genome assembly GCA_947069175.1 of Scalesia atractyloides. Classification (NCBI taxonomy): domain Eukaryota; kingdom Viridiplantae; phylum Streptophyta; class Magnoliopsida; order Asterales; family Asteraceae; genus Scalesia; species Scalesia atractyloides. Next base: position 46,698,638 of record CAMTDV010000017.1, on the reverse strand, counting down.
TGTTTGTCCACTTAAACTTCATCACGTTTCTCAACTGTTCTAAGATATGTTAAGTATGAATTATGAAAACTTAACTTAACTGAGTTTCCCACTTCTTGAATATACTCCCGAATCCAGATTCCCTAGATTTCATCTTACAGGTGAATATAGCGTAATTGATATCTGTATCTAGGTTGTGCGAGACCTTGAGCTCAGGTTAATGCTACCGTACAGACAAAGATATAATTAAAGAATCTTTTAAGCACTGCAAATGATTAGATCTTTCGATTCTTTTCAAGTTTTGCATGCTATTTTGGGTTTTTAGCAAAAGCATTATAGAAGTTCTAGGCTATTGCTTCCGCAAAATCAGAAGAACTTGTATAATACCCCAGATATCAACTATTATAAAGACCTCGTATCTCGGAGTCAGGCAATCCTTCAATCGAAATTTCGGAGTACTAAGTCCATATATCCAAGATGTGTTAATCCACAAGTTTAAGCAGTTGCGAAATTTAGTTTATATCCCAGAAACAATTTACTGAACGTGTAAAGTCTATCGACACATCCACAGTAAGACTTCTTTATCACTTTTAAACTTTACATTTCTTTAGTATATTGTGATAGTCCACTGATGTACTATCAATTCCTTTTTGACAACGAAATTCTTTTTGCCTTTTTCAATGTTTTTGTACATTTTGAATTTTTAATGTTTTTGAATTTTCAACTTTTTCATATGTTTTTTATTTTTTTAAAAATTTTCAAATTTTCTTACTCCCCCTAAAATCAAAAAATATTTTTGAATTTTAGATTTAAATAAATTCTTCTAAAAATGTAACAAACCAATGAGAATCCCGAGAACTCGTCGTCCGATCCTTTTTGTTTTCAACTTCTGCATCATCACCTGACAACTAAACAAAACAGTAAACTTTGATATTATCAACTTGTAGAAACCACTTGTAAGAATCACTTATAGGAAATCAATTTTAAATGATTTTTCAGTATAACAATCAGTGTTCTGTTTAGCGGTGTGGATTTTCACAAATATTTAAACATTCTTTTCAATTATTCTTTTTCAACCACTTGTAATTTCAAAAACCGTCAAAGAATATGACTTTCAAGATAAGTTAAAGACTCATGGAGCTCCGCTATCCTGTATCAAACTTTGATAGAGTGGATCTTGAGACTCCTACACAACAAAGCAACTATTTGAAAAATGAAACCCAAACCTTTTTGGTTTTAGGTTTGTACTGATAATCAGCATAACCATATTCTAACTCATCATCATAATCAAAATCGTCATCAAACATTTCGTCCAATGTCGATTCTGAAAACGTTTATGCGGATGACTCATCGGTGCGAATGATTCATCCGCGCGGATGAGTTCTCATCCTCTCTAAAATGTCAAGTGTTCGAATCTCTCACTCAACTATACAATATTCAACACAAGCTCTATCTAGTCTTTTCGTACAGTGGCCAACACACAGAATATGCACTAACAGTTTCCCCCTTGTACGTCATTGTTGAAACTTGATCTTTAAATATATAAGCCAAGTTTGAATATTTTGCAACTTAAATCAAGCATTTGTAAATGTCGTAGATAATTCCCCATTGGTTGATGATTCGGACTTGCATTTGCAATAACATATCCGAAATGATTCTTCAGTTCTTTGTTTGCACAGTTCCTGAACGCCTTTGATTTGCTTAACTGCAATCTTCACGAATAATCACCAACTTGAAATGACACAATGTAGTTTCTCCATTTAAACTTTTACCACATCTGCGTTCGGTTTTTGAATTATCTCTCATAGTTCAAAATTTTAATCTTTAAAAACCCAACCAGCAATTGATAGAAACTCCGAACACCACACTGGTAAACTTCAACTCTTTGAATACCCACAAAAATCTGAAATCCCGTCTTCCGTAATCATATTTAGGCCCCAGCTTGAATGATTGATCAGTGTAAATGTTAATCTTCAAAATCTGTAAATCTTCATCGGATAACAAATTTTCTAGTAACACGCTGTGCTCTAAGAAACATTCTTCCACGATCAAATTCACATTCTTTCTGTTCAGTCACGATAACAGGTGTAAAGCCTTCTCCGTTAGTCCAAGCAGCAAGTTAATCAACAAACATCATCATTCCCCAGCGGTTAGTCTAGAAAACAACTCATCTGCTTGAAGTTTAACCATTCTGACACTTTAGACTATCACAGAACTATCAAGTAAATTTTTGAAAGCCCTCTAATATCTTTAAGTATCGACAATACTGATGCATCCTCTTAACGCTAATCCTGCTAACCGGCTTGTACGAAGACTCGTGAATCAAACCCTCACACATCAATTTATTCACGATCTTAAAGAATCTGAACTTCATATGATCACGGAGTAACAAATCCAAGATCCTATGCATCCCTAGTCAATTTGAGTCTGAACCACCCGAATACTGTTGCATCAATTCTTGTCTGAATTTCCAAAAATGTTCTCATATTTGAAAAACTTTATTCCCCCTCATTTTTTGGCAAATTCTGACCTCTCTAAACTCATCACTGAATTTCCACCTCAAAATAGACAAATTCTGGTAACTCTTTTCTTTGGAAAATTCAACTATGTGGAATATGTGCCATTTTGCTCCACAAAAGTCCGTTTTTCATCAATGTGGATTTTTCTATTTTGGCCCATTAATAGTCACTTAACCAAATGATACATGTTATTGACCGGTCTTCATGACTACCCCATTATCTTCATCACTTTGTGATCTCATCATCATATATATTCTCTGAATTCTCCGACGATGTCCCACCAATGTTTTTTAGACATTTTGACTCATTCGTGCATGAGAGTCTTCGAGCGAATGACTCTTTCATGCGGATGACTGATTTGTGTAGATTAGTCATTGATTTGAAATGAATGAAGCTGGGTCGTGCGGATGAGTACTTGCTCTGTGTGGATGAATGCTTGATCCGTGCGGATGAAAGTTGATTTGTGCGATTGACTGACTGGTTCGTCCAGATGAACACAAGTTTTCAAACGGACCAGGACTCATTCGTGCGGATGAATGACTCCTACACACAAATATGGTACTCCTGTTCTCGAAAGACATCTCGTTCGCTTGAACGTTGCTCTTTACATTTTTCGATCCAAAATCTTTATTTCTTTGAATTTGATGATGATTCTTCCACAAACATGAACGGAAATCAAATATGAATGTAATGATGTCTTCAATTTCAAATTCCAACCATGAATTAACCTTCAATTGATGTTTTACGTGTAAAAACCCATAAATAATGAGCGTAGGTGATTCAATTAACGGTTAGATCGATTGAATCAGTACCGTAGCTCTGATACCAATTGAAAGTTTAGGAACTAGTGGGTCTAGACGGAAGTTTGGATAAGATAAAGCTAGTTCTGTAGAAATTCGTAAGAATAATCAAAAGTAGAAAGCTTCCATTAATACTGAAAGAGCATACATTGTTTTACAAGTTGGCGAGAAATCTGAGGTCTCTCTAGCCTTTCCCCAAAACTTATCAACTACAAACACATGATTCCTTATTTATAGACATGATTTTCAGTTTGGAGCGGATGAGTCTCATCCATTTAGATCATCACGAGTCCTCTCCAAAGTGTCATGTGCAGCTTCTCTTCTCCCACCACCTCTTTAAACGTACTAGAGAGTTTTGTCTTGGCACACATGGTGAGTTGCCCTCAGTGTCAGCCCACCACCCTTTTGGCTCATGAGCCACCAAATTTACCACCTCCATTATGGTAGTGAGGTCTGAAATCATGGCCAATAAAGGCATACCATCATCAACCATAAGAGCCATGTCACGTTTAGGCTATTTGCATTGGTCAGCACGGTGACCAGTTTGTCCACAGTTGTAACACCTCCCTTTAAAGGGACCAACCTTCTTCTTCACACCACCTTTCTTTGGCCCAAGGTCAACACCTTTGTTTTTCCTCTTGCCATTGAACTTGTGACCTTTGTTACCCTTGTGACCCCTTAAGGATTGACCATGTTCCACAAGATTCAATTTTGCAAAAGCTTCAACTTGACTTCCTTTGTGTGACAGCCTGTTGTCTTCCTCAATACGAAGACGAACCACAAGGTCTTCATTTGTCATTTCCTTTAGCTTGTGCTTAAGGTAATTCTTGAAGTCCACCTAACTAGGAGGCAACTTTTCAACAATTGCTGCCACTTGGAATTTTCACTAAGATTCATTCCTTCAGACAAAATGTCACTAAGAATAATATGCAATTCTTGAACTTGACTCGTAACAGTTTTTGAGTCAATCATTTTCTAGTCCAAGAATCTAGCCACAACATACTTTTTAGTACCCGCATCCTCAGTCTTGTATTTGCGTTCCAACGACTCCCATAATTCTTTGGCAGTTGGAACCTTGAGATACACGTTATACAAGGCATCTGACAAGCTAGTCAACACATAGTTGCGACATAGGTACTCAGAAAGTTTGCATGCATCAACTGCATTCACAGATTGGACATCACTAGTCCCTCCAGCAAGAACATGAGGGGTCTCAGTTAAGAACCTCGTAAGGTTCAAGGTGCTCAGATAAAACAACATCTTTTGTTGCCATCCCTTAAAGTTCAAACTAGTGAATTTTCTGGTTTCTTAGCATGATTAGCCACAGCTTGGGTCGCTTGGGTACCAACTAATGGTCCCATGGTTGTGGAAGTGGATCCAATGGTTGTTGATGTAGCAGCAGGAACAATAGCAATTTCTGAAACAAAAAGCAAAATAATTAGATTAAGGCAGAAACTGATTGGTTTACATAAAACCAATGCAAACTACAAAAGTTTGCTAATAAACAAAAGTAATTGTTTATAAAAATTTTAAAAACCAAAATAGTGAACGAGTTTTTAAAATCTGTTTTAAGCTTATAGGACAACATTCACAAAATAAATAAAATAACAATTTTATTGATCAATATTTTGATTACAACATATAAAGAAGAACTAAACAAAACTGAAAGAAAATATAATACAATACAAAATTGTAAACTAAGTAAGAACATATTACAAAGAAAAATAGAAGAAAACATAAACAATGGTGACTGAGGCACGTGAAGACCACGCTTCCCTTAAAACAAATTTCGGTCCACCCAGGTGAACCCGTCTATTTTCCAGGGTACAACAACCTAAGCAGATGTCATGTCGGGATTAGCCTAGCACCTGAAAATATAAACAAGAGTGCGCAGAGATGCAAAGTTAGGAATTCGATTGGTGTATGTGTTGTATGAACCATACAGAATTCAGTGTTCTGTGTCTAAAACAAGGCACAAAGCTTTGTATATAACCTATTTAGAATTCGAAATGATAAGTCTATAATGAATATAGAATTCAATAAAAATAAATTCTAAAATTCAATGGCACAATGAATTCTAAGACTTAATCATTTGTCAGGTAGGAACTTGAACAGTCTCTAGCAGACCACACCAAGCCAAGACACTTCTAAAAAAATACTAAAGATGGCTCCAAGCGGCTCGCGGCGATACGAGCGTGCGAAGTGCAAAGTGCGCCACATTGCGCCCATGGCCCTCGTCCCGGTCATGTGCCCGGGCGTGGGCGCGGGCGCGTGTCGGGTGCTTCGCACCCTCCTGGCTGCCACTAGGTGTGAGTTGTCACACAAGAATATATTCGTGTAGAGGATTCTAATTATAAATCCACAAAAGATTTATCTCTCCATCAATGTTGGACAAACACAACTTCCCACACATTAAAGTTCCGACACACAATTAAAGCTTGTGATCTCTCATTCATTTACCTTAATCACTAAATAATTATTAAATCTAATATAATATTATTTTTCCATAATTTCCAACACTTTCAACTGATCTATCCTCTTGTTCTAAACTACTTTTATTTAATATTTAATTGTTTAACCCGTTATAGATAAAACATAACCGAAATTGACCTGTTCATAAGAAAATATGTTGAATTTGTCACATCTATAAAACATACATAAACATATGTTAAATAAGTCATTATATAAATTGAAATAGGAATAAAAGAAAATAATTACTTGAATACTTTCAGCTATATTGATATAATAAAAAATAATATGGGATTTAACAAATCATAACAAATATTAGATCTTTGAATGTGTAAATATATGATTGAATATTTTTAATTGGATGCTAAATGGCTATAAAATCATTTTCGGTGTAGAATTTTAAGTCCAAAAATTGATAGATATAAATTGAAACGATTAACTAATTAATTTGTCTACAATAATAAAAGCGCTTAAAATCTAAAAACATTTTGATGATCTAATAACTATACATAATACATTATTATTTTTTGAAAATAATAAAGAGTTAATTATTATTTTCGTCCCTGTGGTTTGTCAAAAAATCACTATTTCAGTCAATTAGTTTAAAATTTGCGATTTCAGTCCCTGTGGTTTATCTTAAATCACTATTTCAGTCCATTAGTTTAAAAATCACTATTTCAGTCCATTAGTTTACATGCTCTATTTTTTTTCAAAAAAATAAGAAAAAATTTGAAACATAGATTTTTTAGGTTTTGCTCAATTCGAATGGTTTCCAAAATATCCACACCCTATCTATTTTGTAGGGTGTGGATATTTTGGAAACCCATTCGAATTGAGCAAAACCTACAAAATCTATGTTTCAAAATTTTTTCTTATTTTTTTGAAAAAAATAGAGCATGTAATATAAAATTTGATCGAGCCATAAAAAAATGCGCCAAGTAAACTTTTCTAAAAGATGTAATGATTTATGGGCAAAACAAATGTAACACTGGCCATTTACAATTTTTTTGCCTGTAACCTGTTGCATCTTTTTTTGGTTTGAAGGTCCGTGATCAGTTAGTTCTAGACGAAAGTTAATGCGTAAACGTAAACTGATTCGATAGAATGTTTTTACAGAAAGGAGTAGAAGTAGAATGCAGCGGAAGTCTTCATTCATACCGAAAGAGTATACATCTTTTAAAGTCCAGCTGCCGGAGTTCCTGAAGAGAATCCGGCAACACCTCCCCGTAGAGATGGCAAAAACTTAAATGACAAATAAACACACACCACCTATTTATAGGGAAACATATCAAGTTCGCTTGACATGTGCATAGGAGGACAAGTTCGGGCGAACTTGTCCACCATACGACAAGTTCGGCCGAACTTGTCTTACCACATGTCAAGTTCGAGCGAACTTGACCTCCACAGGTCAAGTTCAGGCGAACTTGTTTCCTTTTACACTGTAAACTCCGTATTTTGGTCGTGTGTTCGATTCTAATCTATACAATATTCAACACACGCTCAATCTAGCCTATTCGACAAGTGACGAACACAATAGTGCATCAACATGGTTTTTATTATTTTTTTATTTTTGGCTTGATATATTACATGTCCTATTTAAAAAAAAAAAAGCAATCCGGATCAAGATCAAGGGAAAACCCTTCCGAGTTGTAAGAACTTAGAGATTTGTTCTTCCCGTGCGAGTTTTTCCCCCATATTTTTCATACCCATAAATTAAAATGTTAGAAAAGACTGTCGAAAAAAATTATAAAAAAATTTGAAGTGCTGTTTTCTAGCCCCTTACAACAGTTTTAAAAAGATGATGACATAAGCATGACATCGCTTTTTACAGCATTTACGGCTGCTGTAAATGAAAAAAAATATTTTTTTATTTTTTTGGAAAAGTTTTTTTTAGGATTTTTGGTAAATTTGTTTTTTGAAAAAACATTTCTTAAGGCCGAGTTCTCTAAGTTTTTACAACTCGTATAAGTTTTCATTTTACTCTAACCCTATATATATATATATATATATATATATATATTGAAAGGACAAGTTTGGTTATTTGCTACTTCTCTTAAAATTGATTTACTGCATGTTGTACAAGCCTTCAAGCATATTAAAACACAACACACGGATCACAATCTCTACCGTCCATTTTTATACACATAACACATAGATCACAATCTCTACCATGGAACTTGACCAATCCACGAGCACCCTTTGAAATAGGACCGGGCCGGGTAGAACCATTTTAAAAACATTGAGTTAATTACTGTTTTTGTCCCTGTGGTTTGTCTGAAATCACTATTTCAGTCCATTAGTTTAAAAATTGCGATTTCAGTCCCTGTGGTTTCACTTTCGTAACCATTTCAGTCCACCTCGCAACCATTTCAGTCCCTGTATTTACAGAATAAATGGATTGAAGTGGTTACGAAAGTGAAACCACAGGGACTGAAATGGTTACGAAAGTGAAACCACAAGGACTGAAATCACAAATTTTAAACTAATGGACTGAAGTAGTGATTTAAGACAAACCACATGGACGAAAACAATAATTAACTAAGCGAGAGGCGTACAAAAGCGACGAGGTCTAAAACCAAGGCGCGAATAAACATAAAAGCCACGGGTTTTTTTGTTCCCGAGACGCAAAGTGATTATATGATTTTTATATGTATCTCTTAGGTTTTTGACATCCCTTATCCAAATTATAGCTATAAATAAGGTTTATATATAATTTTACCGATAAATACAAGCCAAAAAACCTATTGTACAAGAGTTTTAAGGCGCGTGCGTCAAACCTTAAAACCCCCTAAAAATGCGCTTTTTTGGGGCTCCTGTAAAAATGCGTTCAAACCTGAAAACCCCCTTAAAAATGCGCTTGCGCCTTGATGCGCCTCAATACACTGCTGGATTACAGTTAAACTAAAATCTAGTGAGCAACTAAAATGTTGTTGATCTGCAGATGAAGTTGAAAGCCTAGATGCCACAAGAAAACTTGTTATATATCAGGTTCAGAACCTTCAAGTTCTATAAGGGTTTCCTTTCTTGTCAAAAGTGTGTGAGACGCGCGCTCAGGTGTAGCAAGGCGGCGCATCAAGTAGGTTGTGACATGTAAATTGCACAATTACTTAACTGAAGCCAGGTTATTTTTAGATCTTTGGCTGCATTTTTAAGAGTCAAGTTTACAGAGCAATCAAAGATGCTGCTGAGTTTAGAGCTTGTGAATGCTAGCAAATAGTTACTTGTGATGGATTATACTAAGAGTTTAGAGTCCCTAGGTGTTGTTGCTTGTTGTGGATAATTTTGTGTGATTTTGATTGGTTGATTTAATTTAGTTTGAACATACGAAGTGTATTTTCGGCATTGTTAATTGAGGACTGATTTGATTTCAGAGTATTGATTATTGAGGATGCCTGTTTAGGTGTATGATTGCAAATAAAAAGTAGAATTAGATGAGCTAATTTAAGTGCATTGAGCGGCAAACTTCTCTGATTGAGATCTTTTTAAAACTCCTGTTGCTCCTAATACGTTAAATTCTAAACAGGGACCCAATTTTGGTTAATAAGATTGGAGCTACAACTACACGTGAAGTTAGAGCCACGGTAACCGATCCTTATTTATAGATTGGTAAAAATACATAAGTTATGTGGTTCAAGTTTTGAATATAAATGTATTGTTTACAGATAGGGGTGATGGTGATGGAAAACAAAATATGTGTTTTCTTGGAATCACACGAGTAAGATTGAAACATCGACAAATGAGTTTAACCTATAATAAGATGGAGAATCTTGTTATTATTTTTGTCACGTTGTCGAATGGTATAAAGTTGTTTATGGATTATAGGGGCGTTTTAATCATTCGTTTTCGATTACGATTAAACGTGTAAAGGCTCATAATTAAAATAATAATGATAGAAATAATAGTATCTTGCTAATTAGAATAACAATGTTAATACCAATAATAAATAGTAAATAATATTATTAGTACCAATATTAATAATAATAATTCTAATAATAATAATTAATAATGATTTATAAGTTTCTTCAACAATTTTTTATGTATAAAAATATATACTGATTTGTTTTTAATGATAATAATGATTATTAAAATACTGAATTATAAAATAAATAATAATAATACAAATAATAATAATGATAATAGATAATAATTTAATCAGTAATAATAAAAAAAAGTTTAGTAATACTAATCAGTTTAATAATGGTAATGACTTGTCTGGCCCAACAGTTGGTTCTGGCCCAAAAATAGATCTAAAAAATGGCCCAATACGGCCGGCCCACACAGCGAATAAACCGGACCCAAAAGGGACTCGAACTCGGGTTACAGCCCAGTTTGGGATCTACATACAGTTTATAAAAGTTATATACGTTATGTCCGGTTCATCTTCTTTACTTGTTTAATACTAACAAACACATCTGCGATGATAACATACATATATATATATATATTAATGTTATAAGTATATGTAAGTATATTACGCTGATACGCTATGTAAACAGAAAAGAAAACGACATACGAATAAGAAGAGGGTCAAAGATGGTACCGAACGAAAGGCGTGTCCAACGAGTTTTCCGGCGACAGATGTTCTCTGGTCGTCTTCTCCGTCAATATCCGGCGTATTCGCAGGTTTTCCGGCGGCTTGCTCTTGACACAGAAGAGGGTGAAGGAGATTGAGAGTGTTGAGGAGTGTGAGGTGAAAACGAAACGAGGAGTTGGGTGCGGTATTTATAAGGATTCCGAAACCAAATCGGGTCGGAAAAATGAAACGGGTTCATGATTGATATAACTATGGAAGGGTTTAATATGGATCAATTACGAATAATCAGGTTCGGAAAATGGAAAGACAGCCGTTGATTGTCGATGATGATGATAATGAACACGCGTTTTGGCGCCAAACAAGGGAATCATGTTAAAATTTAAACATCGGATAAATAGAATTAGGTTTCTACATAATTAGCTCTCAGGGTCACTACTCTAGTGGCTTGTGATTAATTGGTTAAGTTGTTGCTGTAGTCGAACCGTGTGATGTCGCGGGTTCGAGTCCCGGTCTCCCCATTCTTTTTGCTGTTTTCATAATTTGAAGTTTCAAGATTTACAGGATTAGTCCCTGTACTTGTTATCACCATATTAAGTTAATATGAGTTAACTAGGTTAGTTTACAAACCTGTTTATCTTAATCGAAACTTAACAAAGTTAACCAAGTTAACTTTATTTTAATAATTTGATACAGCTTATTTAATTAATAAATAATTAATTAATTAACTAATTAATTAAATAGTAAATGAGTAAATATATATATATATATATATATATATATATAAATTATTATTTTTTTCAGAATTTAAATGAATAAATAATTGATAAATAATTTAATAAATACGTATTAAATAAATAAATACGTAATTAAATAAACGCGAAAATACAGAGCGTTACAACATGTTCCCAACTGCACATTTCTTCTACCTGCATATAAAAACAAAAAAGTTTCCAGAATAAATAAATTTAGTTGGGTCTGTGGAAATGTCGAACTAAACGGTTGAGAAAACCAAGTCAAATTTGGTCAGCTGGGTTGCGTACACTCACTGAGGTAAATATGTTAAAATTTTCCTTTAAAATATATATTTATACCTTTGTTTTCATTGGGTCTGAATTTGGCATTTTGTGTTGTATGAATTCATTTAGAGCTACAAGCACCGAATCTCGCTTTGATCAATCAAAATGATGCCTTAGATGATGATGAAGATGATCATTTGATGAAAATGATGATGTGCACCAAGGTGAGGAACCAAATACTCGGCATTAGGTTCTCAATTGATAAAGACTAAACAATCGAGGAGGTTTTTGTGTTGCAGATCTACGAGTTGGAGGGTGCTATGTTATAACGATAACACAAGATATTTAGTAAATTATTTTACCTTTATATTAGTTCCAGATGATAATGAGTGACACAAGTGGGATTAATTGAGCCTAAACAAACCAAACCGGATGTGGCAATTTCAATCTAGATTTTTGTACATTGATAAACCCTATCACATGTAGAAAAATTGTTAAAATGAAACGGGTCAAAAGGTTCATGACTTATATTCAAATACTTACACCGTCTTTAATTGTTTAATTTACTAGAATTTTTTGTATTAGGTTGGTCCAAATCGACATGTTATAGGTTGTATATTTTGAATAAAGATGATCACTTTAAGATTAATCGTTATTGTCATTCTTTTTGCAGGACGAAAAACAGGGACATCGGGGGATGCAGTTTGGAAAGGGATATGTATTGGGTTACTGGCCACCTTTCTTGTTTTCATATTAAGTCAATAGTGCTTCAATGATCGAATGTGGGTGGTGAGGTGGGAAATTCCGAGCTAGTTAGACACCACACGTCGGGACACATGTACATCAAGCAGTTTCCAGAAGAAGGTTTTGTAAAAGCAAGTTATTTCCGATCAAAAACTTTTAACAGTTGTACAAGTTTCAAAACCTCAATAGAAGTTCAAATTCACCTGTTGTATATACTGTATTTGAATTTGATGCAGCTCAAACTCAAATCACCTGAACCAGTAAAATATATTCATTGTCTTAAATTTATGTAACTAAAAATAATAATGGCTAACGAGTTAGCAATTTTATTTATAACCATTATTTGGATACTTCAGCATTTGTTATTATAATAAGGTAAGTAAAATATCAAAATTGCTCTATTACACCTTTTTTAGATTATCTTCGTCAACGTATATGGTTTAAATCATTAACTTGTCATAACAAAAAGGTAAGTAAAATATCAAAATTTAAGAATTTTTAAAAGATTACAACTTTAAGTTGCATAAGGTGCTATCATTTTAAAGCCACCTCATTTTCCTTGTATTCACATGCGGATCCTAATAGATCCTACTCGACCGGATTACATAAAATAGAAGATCCACTTTTGTTACTTATTACAATGAAACCCTAAAATCTTGATCCGTTTCTCTCTCTAAATTCACTCGCTACAATTAATCGTGCCACATTGAAATCGAAGAACAACAAACTGATAGGTGATTATTGATTCTTATATTTTAGTTTCTTACGATCTAAGTGCGGATATGTAAATCGGCAATTGTTTTGAAACTTTATTTGTATTCTTTTAACATGTTTTTGTTTCTCTTGCAACAGATTGATGAGGTTCCATTTGAGGCCAAGAAGGATGAGACTGATGAGTGATGATAATGTTGAGGCGAGCAATTACCTTATTAATCAGTTTTGCATGCAGGTTGTAAAAGATGCATATCTAACCAAAACATAGTTGACACACGGAATTCTATTTTTGAATTGTATTCGTTATTATTAAATTAAGATTTGTAAGGCTCATGACATAGATAGATCACCACGATGTAACGGATAAGAATACAGACATACGTACTACAAAAGTACCGCATTGTAACTTATCGCCGCCGCGGCAACTTGCGGGTTTCCTACTAGTATATATATATATATGTATATATATAGGATAAGAATCCGTTAGGAACCACCTTTTATTGCGAGAGCTAGTGTGAACACAACAAAAAATACATAAAAAAATAAAAACACACAAAAAGAAATTATTTATTTATCGCTAAATTTCGTCACTAAAATACTTGACCAACAATTATTGCTGCACACTAAAAAAATTGAACAATTACTGCTGCAGTGCAGCACAGTAGTAACTGTTGTACAATCTTTTTTGTTTTTTTTATTAAGTCACGATTTAACTAAAAAAATAATTTTTAGCATTAGTTGTTGGGTTTAGCTTTATAGTTTAGTTTTTAACATTTAGCTTGGGTGGGGCATATATGCACATGTGCAATTCAACTTTTTTTTTTAATTTTTTGATAAAAAGTTTTTACATACATAAAAAAATAGCGATTTTTTGCAAAAAAAAATTGTAAAAAAATTGGTATATTTTTTAGGCTTTTTAGCTAGTTTTTTAGTTTTCTCACTTATATGTAGTTTCTCATGATCCTCTCCCTATATATATATATATATATATATATATATATATATATATATATAGATGGTTCGGTTCAATTAGATGACACCACACCCAGATAAGGATTCACTATACGCAATTGATATCAACTTACAAGGAAACACTTATTTTATTAATACAACTAACTGTAAGGTACAAACGTTGGAAACTTAAAAGTAAAAAAGTTTAATCAAACTATACTTAGCCGTAAATAAAAAATTTCTACCAGATAAGCAAGTATGCGATACTTTATCCTACTAGCCACACATATCTGAGATAAACAATACGCACAAAACTAACCATCATTACTGTGACACATGCTTAAAAGGCGTTAGCTATTACTTGTGAGTTCATGAATATACACAATATATAAATTACATTATTTACTCATGATTTGTACCCGCCCATGCCATCATAACCCAACGTCACCATGTAACTTACATAACCATACAGTTAATGCCCTACACCACACGAGTGTAAATCCGACAAATCCCACTGTAACGACATGTATAATCGACCACAAAGATCATGTGTATGTCATGCTCAGGCTAATACATGTGTACAACACTTATGCCATATTATTACAGTTTAGGACAAGCATGTTCACGTATTGAAAGTATTCATAAAACTCACCTTTTGGTAGTTGCGTACCAGTTGATAAAAGATGCTAGTATGTTCAGGTCTTATCTCAAGGTCCTGACACAAATTACATAATCCTAAGTTATGTAATGGCACACCTATCTAGTTATTAATATGGTTGGATATTGGTTAACGCTGCTTATTTAAGCATGGGTGATCAGTCAGTGCCTAACTAAAGCTAGGCTTCCTAATACTCACCCCTAACAATAACCCTAATACCTAAAAGTAATAATACTAACGCTACCAATAATAAACTAATAAGAACTACTTATAATAAATCATAAATAACTAAACATAAACTTAAACTGGAACTTACCTTAAAATTATCTACGACAATTTGATGTCGAGTCTCCCAACTCAAGCTCCTACTCGTGCTCAAAAAATGACTACTAACAACACCCAACGACGTATCGCATACTCAGGATTCTCTTATACTAGAGCATTCCTGTTAAAAGAAAGTGATACTCTAAAGGTTAACTATATGTTATATTTATAGAATGTAGCTAGCAGCTCGATTCCTTCCTCCATGCGGTGTGGGACCATAACGTCATAATGTCTGGCGATGCGGGATCATAATGTCCTGCTAGTGTGTTACCTTCCCTTCATACGTTTCATTCACAATTGTTGTTGATAATTTATATTATTTTATTATCATATTTAAATTCAGAGGCTTCACTCATAAGAACGAGCATACATTTATCTACGATTTGACCAAAGTTTCGTTAAAAACGGACTAGAGTCATATATAATATATTTTATTGTTAATATTATTAAACAGTCTCCTATAATAGTCAAAGCTCATCAAGACATCTCACATTTCACATAACCATCTTACTTGTTACTTACTCGTTAGACAATATATGAAGTATAAGTTTCATATATTTTTATTTTTGTATATAAAACAAGGTGTTAGAACTCTACCCCTCTTAAATTAGGCTTCGTCCTCAACACCTGTCATATCGTCAGTAACCGAGGGAAGGATTTCTTCATCTCTTTTCCACATCCATTTACATATTTTCAGATTATTTCATGTGTTTCCATTATACTAACACTTGTTTTATTGTCTTATGGCATAACTGACTTTTTTAATAGTTAAGCAATCTATTTCTGTCACTACATTGAATTCTCCCAATTTCATAGGCATCAAGTCTATAGGTACTAGGTTGTTTTTCAAGCTTATCATACAATTCTGAATATTTTCAACTATCTCCTTTTGACACCCACCGGTCATTTGAGTATAAAGGTATGGTTAAAATTATAGGATTCTTAATCTAAATAGGGTTTAAACATGGCTGATACTAAGCTTATATTCACACTAGCTTCCACGAATCAGAGAAATTCTTAAGGGATCTAGCTTAAATGAACATCTAGATTTCTAGTAATAAATCCCATATGACTCGATTCATTATTTTTTCTCGGTTACCATAACGTGAGGGACTAACCTAGTTGTTTCATAGACTTCATGACATATTATCTGGATATTTGATTTTACCAATTCTAATTTGAAGAATTTTATTTCTAGTTGTTCTATCTCACTTACGGGACATAATTTCTTAGGAAATTCTTGGGTGAATTCTTCCCAACTCATTTTCTTGGCGATGTCTTTTTCTTTGGTACCTAGTATACTATTCTAATAATGAAGTGCTTTTGATTGAAATCAAGGCACTATGAATTGAACTTTATTGGTTTTTGCGCGGTCGCATATGTCTATGATATATTCCATTGGACTTAACAACTCGTGTGTCTGTGTATCTTCTATATTGACATCAGCGGTTGGAGGGTTACAAAACATGCTTAAATGTAAGTACAACCTTTCTTTATCCCAGCTTATTTATCTATAACTTAGTCATAAATAACAAAAAACTTTCCTCTAGTGTATTCTCTGGTTCTCCGGATTAGTCATTGGTTGAGTGGCATCCATAATATTGGCTACTTCAATTGTTATTCTCTGAACTGCTTCCTAGTTTAACTATACTTGTGTGTTTTCTTGTGGCTGGACATTTTGGAATGAAGTTTTGGTTCTAGAAGTACCTTTGTTTCTATTGTTAACAGAGTGTTGCGTGTTCACACAAAGTATATTTTTCTTATATCTGATATAAGTTACTACATAGGTTACTTTTTTCGGAGTGAGCTCGTTATACACAATAACATATATTCTCATTTTAATTATTATGGTTCAAGCCTAACGTCACATCACATACCGCAACATGTGCTCTTACTTTGGCCATCATGGTTTAGCCACGTCATACCCATAGCCACCATGTTTCAAATACACGACCACACCATACTCAACAGTATGTTCTTAATTTAGCCATAGTCTTAGTGCATGGGCTCGTTATACACTACAATACATGCTCGTCGTTTAGTCGTTATTTTGTACATACTTGTATTGGTGTTTCAAATATGTTTACATTGGTCTTATATCAAATATTTAACTATCATTGTTCTTAGTGGAGCACAACGGAGTTACCATGTATTACAACCATATTCTTAATAACTTTTCTAAAGTCTCACTATTACTAAATAGTCGTAATTCTAGTCGTCAAGTGCTGATGCAGATGTCCGATGCCTACGTCTTTGAGTCATGTTTGTGTCTGTAATAGGCCTGAATGTTAGATTTTGAATATGTATGTTTCACTTCGTACGAACGTAGCTTAGAGTCACTTCGTACGAAGATGCACTTCGTACAAAGATAGATGGTTAGCTTCGCACGAACTTGAATGTCTATATATAGGTTCATGTGGTGATTGTGTTAGATCAATTTTTGGTGAAAGATAAGGCAAAGCCCTGTCGGATTTGTTTCAGGCTTTACACATTTGAACTATTAATGAAACATTGAGATTGAAAAGTAATCTTGAACTATTGTCACTAATCTAAAATAAATTTTGCCCTTTTTGGACTAGGTTAAACAAATTAGGACTTGTGCTTATTGGATGTGCAGATCCTCACAAGTGATATCAGAGCTTGGAGGCCTGATTTGAAGATAATTAAGCAAGATTCAACCATTGAAGACTTCTCTTCTTCTCATTTTTCTTATTTTTTAAAATAATTTTCAAAGATTTAAGGGTCGAAATGGCCTGATTTTTTTTGAGGAATACGTAAAATCAAGTTCTAACAAACCCTTGAAAGAATTGGACCTAAAATCAACCAGAATCATGATAAAATCAGCAAAAAGTGAAATTTTGAAACTACCATCGCACGATCTACCCACTTTGCACGAAGATAAAATTACCTTCGTACGAATGAAACTCTGTCAAAGTTTAATATCTACCTTCGCACGAAGATAGATTTCAGAATTCAAATTTGCTTTAACTTCGTACGAACTTAGATCTAATTTGTTGTTTTGGTTTTCAGCTCGCACGAAGTGTTAACAACGCACAAGGTTTACCTTCGCACCAAGCATTTTTTCACAAATTTTTCCGACAAAATGAATAACGAATTTTACAATGCCTTCACAACTTCAAACGCTACAACATCATCTGTCCAAAGTATAAATCTCGACAACGAAATGGGGACTATGAGGAAACCCCCGAAGCTGATGTGTTTGGTAGATTATTAAGGATGGAATGAAAGATTTGTTAATTGGGTACAAGCAAATTATTTTGATTGCTGGTACGCCATCGAGGAGAAGTATGTTGCACCTACTGGAGAGAATGGGCTTGAAAAGACGTTAACTCCGCTTACTTCAGGAGAAATATTAATTCATGAAAGAAAAGAAAATGATGAATATCCTGTAGCAAGCTATTAAAGAAGACATAATTACTCTTTTACAACATGATGGAGACGCTCAGTCTCTTTGAAATTTCAGGGAAGCACCCAGATGATTAAAAGCAAGAAGGCCTTGTGGAAAAAGGAGTTTGACATCTTTACTATTCTGAAAGGTGAATCAATGAAGCAGTTAAGTGAAAGGTATTGTCACCTGGTAGTAGAGATGAAAAAGTTGGGTGTTCAAAAAGAGAACGAAGAGCTAGTAGATAAGTTGGCTGATGCATTACCAGAAGGAGATTGGTCAACCTACTTGATAATCTTGAAAAATAGCTCAGAATACAGTACTATGAGTTTGTCAAAGTTTATAGAGAAACTGGAAGGTCACAAGCTCGAAATGCAAAAAAAATGGCTAAAACTAAAGGTTTACATATTCAACAAGATGTGAACTAATATTACAAAGGAAGTTCAATAGCCAACTCTCAAAGTCCAAAAATCCAGACTGCTTTCAGCGCAGACAACTCATCAAGCGCTTCTCCAAACCATTCGAACAATGGCGGTGGTTTTTAGTCATTCCTAAGATATTATCCTAACTCACCTCAAACTCCGCAATCATGCCAGAGCTCGAACAATTTCAACAATCAAAATAGCAAGAACAACCACAACAACTCCAACCAAAGAATCCTGCAGTGCAATATTGCTGTGAATCTAGAGAATGCATAAGATTTTACTAAGAATACCGCGAAGCAACACATGGTGTTATTAGCTTCGGTTTTAGAATCATATGAAAGTTTGGTAACAGGCAGAATTGGTAATCCGAACATGACCAAGGAGGATTATGACCAGATCGATCTGGAGGAGTTGGAACTCACTGATATTAAATGGTGTATAGCTAGCATTGTTCGACGTGCTCAAAGGTTCATGGAGATAACCGGGAGAAATAGTTTGGGTGGTCCGGATCCAAAACTGGGGTTTGAAAAAAATCAAAAGTTACATGTTTAAAGTGTCGAGAGAAGGGACACATCAAGAGAGAATGTCTGAACCGAAAAGTACATGGAAACCAAAATCCATTCAGTGATGATTATTACAAAAGGCGATTTATCACCGAACTTCTCAACAACCTCAGAATACGTCAAGAATGAATCAAATTGGGGACGATTCATCGAATTCCAAAGATAAAACTCTTGTGGTCTCTCAAGAGGACGAAGGATTCAACTGGAACAAGTATATTCCAAATTCCGAAAGTTTCGCACTTCTAGCAGAAATTATTGATGAACCTGAACCAGTTGAAGAAGACTATGATGAAGCAACTTTCGATGAAACTCCGAATGAAGAATACTACTATGATCCTTCTACTGAGGAAGACATTTGCAAGTTTATAAATCTTATGCAAGTTTCTTTGAACCGAACTATAAAGTGCGTTGTGATGAAGAGTCAAAGTCGGTTGTAGAAGAAATGATCGATGTTAACAAAGAAATGAACACCGAGAATCTCACAGAGATTTCAAACAAAGAAATGATGGCGAAAGAGGTGGTTTCTGAAGAAGTCCAGAAGGTCAACGTTGAGTCAGTCAAAGTTGAGTTGCTCAACGAAGAAGTTAAAATCGAGAAGAAAGAGACAAAAAACCATGAACCATGTAGAGAGTGTTTTGCAAAAGACGAAAATATAAAGAACTTAAAAAACACACTGATAATCTATCCAGTGACTTAAAAGAAACAAAAGAAGCATATGATAAACTGAACAGAACGATTAATCAATACCGTGATGCAAGTTAGGAATATAGCGCTACACTCTCAATGTTAAAGCGACTGTCATGGACAAACAAATGGCCATAAACATTCACATTGGCACGATCGCTACGCTTAAACACGAGTTAGAAAAAAATGAGAATTGAAGCAGAACGGGTTGATAAAAAATTAATCAGTTATTCATCAGCTTCATATGTACTGGATCACATCCTCCCGTAACCTATGAGAATAGATAAATATGGAGAGTTATGTACAGTTATCAGGACAAAGGTCTAGGTTATAATCGATGTCAACCCCCGATGTGGAACAGTTACTCCAGGAAGCCTGATGGCGTGAAAAAGGCGTTCATTTTAAAACTCAAAACTGAAAAGAAAGACGAGTTGCCTAAAAATATCGATGTAACTTACACTAAATCTGAAAACGAGTGTGAGTCTGATGTTGTTAACCAAGTTGTTGAAAATGTGTTAGAAAATGACAGTGACAGCACTGATAATTCAAAACATGAGAAAACGAGTTCAAGCTCATGTTCTGAAGATGACGGCAACTTTCATAGAAAGTATATTATAAAATCAGAAAATAGTTGATGATGATCCGAATATTGTAATGTACAAAATGAACGAATCTGACAAACTATATTCCGATTAAGAATTCCCGATTCAGAACGTGAATATTGATAAGATTGGAAAAGTTTTTCGAATGGTAGAAGTTGAAATTTCTGAGGCGTTCAACATAACAAAAGATCACAAAGTTTAAAATTTCAATCAAGACAGATCTTACTATTCCAAACCCAAAAACTCCTATTTGAACAATCAAAAGAGAAATAATTATCAGGGGAGACAGGGGTCTGGGTATGGTAAGAGAAACAATAACCATTTTGGAAACTCAAAATACACTAAGAAAATGTTTTTGTTTTGGGGAGGTCCTCAAAAGTGAGAAAGAAAGTTTGTCTAGAACACAATCAAACGAACAATTTTTCAAACGACAACGTGAAGAGGTCGAACGTTCCTCTGTTATCACTAACAGAAGAAGATTTTTTAATGCAACCAATTTGGGCATATCGTGAGTTGATGTCCACAAAAGACTTCGAATCCTGTTTACAGTGTCAAGAAAGCTTCAGAGGATGTAAAACAGAAATCCCCAATGTTTCTTCCAACTCAGATTTTAAAAAGAAACAATGAATCTAAAAAAGAGGTGAAGCCAGCAAATGTTAAAGTTTCAAAAGTAAAGGCTGGTGAATCTTCAAACAAAATGGAACAAAAAGATTCGAAATTTTACAACAAAACCGCAATTGTGAAAAACCAAACTTAGATGATAAAACCAAAGACATCGTCTGAAAAAAGTCAAATCATCTGTCCCAACTTTGGTCAATATAAAAGTTGAACAATTTGAACAGAAGATTGAATCTAAGAAAGAAAGGGTGTGTGAAACTTTTGTTGTAAACCCACCGAAGATCGGTAAGGCTTAGGTCTCGCTCTTCAAATAAATATTTTCAGTAAATGTGTTGGGGCTCCCAAGATCCATCATTTCCAAGTGGATTATGGATATCGGAGCGTCCAGACACATGATAGGGATGTTACATGTCCTATACGATGTCAAATAAATATGTGGAGGCTACGTCGGGTTTGCTGGGAACCAAGGAGCAAAAATAGTAGGAGAAGGGATTCTGACGAACGGTGTGGTGTCTTTTGATAAGGTCAACTACATTGCAAAGTTAGAAAACAACTTACTAAGTGTTTCCCATATTTGCGATAAAGAGTTCACAACAAATTTTACTGACAAAGAGTGCCTCATTCTGAAACCTAGTTTTAAGATACCGGAAGAGTGGATCCTCATGCATGCTCCACGAGAAAATGATATCTATATCTTAGACATGAGCGTTGCATCTACTACTATGAAAACTGCCCAGTGTTTTGTATCTAAGGCGACGGAGAAGGAATCGATATTATGGCACTAAAAGATGGGGCATATACATTTAAGAAAGATGAATTTTCTGGTGCACAACGATCTGGTGGATGGTATAAATCTGAAGAGTTTCTTATTGAATGATGATTTGTAAAAAGGGCAAGCCACACAAGTAATCTCATGGAAGAAAATTCTTGAATTCAATCAAACTGCCACTGGAGAAGTTACATATGGATCTGTTTGGACTAATCAACATTCGAAGCATTTCTAGTGATCTATATTGCCTCGTTGTGATTGACGACTACTCAAGATTTTCATGGGCAAGGATGAAACCTTTGAAAGTCTAATGATTCTTTTCAGAAAGTTGGAGAATTTGTACCATTTACCAATAAGAAGAATGCAAAGCTACAATGGTACTAAATTAAAAAACAACAAGATGTTGGGGTTTTGCAATGATAAAGGAATACTTCACGAATTCAGCGCTGCATACACTCTACAGCAAAACGGGGTAGCTGAATGGAAGAACAGATAACTCATTGAAACAACACGCACAATGCTCGCTGACTCTAAATTGCCTGTAAGCTTTTGGAGTGAAGCGGTTGCCTTTGCTTGTTACACGCTTAACCGAGTATTAATAGTCAAAGATCATAAGAAGACGTGTTTTTAGTTGCTTAACCGTCAAAAGCCAAATCTGGAGTTTTTAGAACCGTTTGGATCTCCGTCTACAGTCATTGACCCAGATGGTAAATTCAGAGCTAACTCTCTAGAGAGGTTTTTCGTGGGATCTGCTAGTCCGCTGAAAAGAGTTTATCTTCCTAGTATAAACCCGGTTGTTCAAGCTTAAAATGTTGACTGCCCCACGTCTCCAACACAGAAATCTGGCGATCCTTGGTTGTTCAATTATGAGAGTCTCTAGAAATTCCTTTGAACTGCCAGCTGAACCAACAAAGGAGGAACTTGTGATGTTTTATCAGCAACAACAATCGTTTTCACAAGAACAAGTTCCTAGACCAATTGTTGTGACCTCGTACACGTTGGCACACATGATGTTGAAGCAGGCCCAAGCACTTAACATCAAGAGCCCGTAATCAAACCAGAAACAAATGATCAAGCTCCTACGTTCGATCAATCAGACGATTTTGATTCTGACGCTGAGCCTACATATGATATTAGTGGATCCAGTTCCGATGAAGGTGGTGCTAAGGTTGAAAGTTTACTCAACAATCAATCTGGCAAAACTAGTACTCAGAATGAAGTTGCTGCTATCAATCAAGCCGCAGAACAAAATATTACGAATCTAGAAAATGAAGTGAGCGTTTCAAACGATGTTATGCCGAGGACTCTATCATATCATCCACCCGAGTTGATTCTTGGAGATCTACAATGCGGTGTTAGAAGGAGACACCAGATTAACCAGGGCTTACATTGTTTTTATTCTAAAGTTGCTGGTTTACAAAACGATTTCTCATTCAAATGTTATATTTCGCATATTGAACCAAAAACGTACAAGGAAGCACCCACTGATGAGAGTTGGGTGAACGCTATGCAGAAAGAACTCTCTCAGTTTGAGAAAATCAATACGAAATGGGTCTTCAAGTGTAAGAAGGATGATAGAGGGGTGATCGTGAGAAATAAAGCCCGACTCGTAGTACAAGGACTTCATCAGCAAGAGGGAATAGACTTCACGCAAAAGTTTATGCTCCCGTAGCTAGGTTGGAAGCTATCCGCATCTTCCTGACATTCACGTCATAGAAGGGATTTAAAGTATACCAATTAGATGTTAAATCTGCATTCCTGTATGGAAAGTTGAAGGAGGAGGTATTTGTCGGTCAACCACCAGGGTTCATCGATTCAATCCATAAAGACAAAGTCTACTTGCTCGATAAAGCATTGTACGGATTACACCAGGCTCCGCGTGCTTGGTACGAGATGTTGTCTTAGCATCTCCTTGACAACGGTTTATCCGAGGAACAGTAGATAGTACTCTCTTCACACGGGAAGTGGATGGACACTTCTTAATTATGCAAATTTATGTGGATGACATAATATTCGGCTCGACCAATGATGCATTGTGCAAAGAGTTTGAAAAGGTCATGAAAAAGAAGTTTGAAATGAGTTCTATGGGGGAGATGAAGTTCTATCTGGGGCTTCCGGTTGATCAATTCCCGGATGGAATTTCATTCATCAGACTAAATACATGAATGACGTGTTGGAGAAATTCAAGATGTCAGACGCGTCACCAGTGTCAACCCCTTTGGCCTTAAATCATGGGATCAATCCAGACCTTACAGCAGAGAAGATCGACGAAATGCTTTACCGATCTATGATTGGTTCTTTAATGTATCTCACCGCATCACAACCGGATATCATGTACCCAACTTGTTTATGTGCTCGCTACCAGTCAAGTCCTAGAGTATCGCACCTGATAATCGTCAAGCGTATCTTATGATATCTGAAGGGATGTCTGAGTTTAAGCTTGTGGTATCCTCGTGCTGATGATTTCAAGCTGGAAGGATATTCTAATTCGGACTTTGGCTCATGCAAGATCAACTCCAAATCTACAACGATCGGTTGCCAGTTCTTTGGAACTCGATTAGTAACGTGGCAATGCAAGAAACAGACCATAGTGGCTCTCGCTGCTTGTGAAGCTGAATACGTTTCAGCATCCAGTTGTTGTTCCCAAATCTTGTGGATACAACAACAGATGAGAGACTATGGTTCACAATTTCTTCATACGCTTATATATGTAGATAACAAAGCGGCCATAAGCATAACAAAAAACCCGGTTCAACACTCAAAAACTGAACATATTGAAATACGACACACCTTATCCGTGGCTGCCATGAGGAAAAGTTGGTTCGTATAGAAAAAATCCACACTGATGAACAACAAGCAGAGTTATACACAAAACCATTTGATCGATCAATATTTAAATATATATTAAAATTAAATGGAGTGAAAGATTCGTTATCAGGGGAGTGATGAGGTTGAAACCGAGGATGGCAATGAGAAGTAATCCTCATCGGTTAGTCAATTTTTCTTTCTTTATAAACCAAAAAAACAAAAATATGTTTTTGATTTTAGGGGGAGAAAAGTTGGAGAAAATACAAAAACATATAAAAATGCAAAAAGTACAAAAACATGAAAAAGATAAAAAAAGAGTTTTCGTGTATAAAAGAGGAAATGAAAGTACATCAGTGGACTATCAAAGTATGCTAAAGAAATGCAGTGTCAAAAAGTTTTTAAACAGGTCTCACTGATGATGTGCGAGTAGACTTCACACATTTAGTAAATTGTTTTCGAGATATAAACAAAAAGAAAACTTCTTAATATGTGGCTTAACATCTATCGGATATATGGTCTTAGTACACCTTTGAGAGATTGTCGGATTCTGAGATACTAGGTCTTTATAGATAATTGATATCTGGGGTATTATACAAGTTTTTCTGATTTTGCATCTGCAATGGCCTAGAACTTGTAGAATACTTTTGCTTTAAAACCTAAAAACTGTATCAAATTGAAAATATCGAGAGATACGACAATTTAGTACAAAAGATTCCAAATTGGAACACCACTTTTAAGTCGAGCCTTAAAAGTGAAAAGTGGTACTAACCTGAGCTCTCAAGGTCTCGCACAAGCCAGATACATATATCAGTTAGATATATTCACCTGTAAGATGAAATCTAGGGAATCTTGATACATGAGTATATTCTAAGGCGGGAAACATGGTTAAGTCAAGTTCTAAGACATTTACCTAACATATCTTTGAACAATTGAGCTATGTGTAGAGGTTTAAGTGGACCAATATACTGACAATTTAAGTGAATATGTTTAGGAATTAAAGTTTTATCAGATCAACGGTACTAGTGATAAGTCTCAAAACGGATATGATCCTCTTACACAAACTCACAAAAATATGTTTGTACATAGCTATTTCATTTCAGAAAACACCCAAAAAGATTTTTAGTGTGTTTTAGCATAAACCATGGAAAAATAAAAAAAAGATTTTATTTTTCATCTTATTTTCGATTGACGATGATGGAAAACTGATCTTCAAAGTCCAAAGCTACTAATTGTTGACTGAAATATGGAGAATAACGGGTTAGGGGCTTATCTGAAATGAAAATATTTTTTGAAATGATCAAAAGTTCATTAATTTGAAACATAAAATTGACAGAAAAACCAGGGTTATTAACCTGGACTTGGTCAACTGAGTGGGTTGCTAAAACTGGTAAAAATGATCGAGAAGTTGAAATTTTGAAGAATAACAATTCACTTCGCACGAAGTTGGTTTCACTTCGTACGAAGATAAATCTTGGACTTATTTAAAAGCCACTTCGCACGAAGTGAATCACAACTGTTTCACTGTCTTCTTCGCACAACAGAGATATTGAGTGATTTTGCAAACAAAACAACGAAGTGCTGCCTAAATCAATTGTAGTGGTTTATTTGCAGACCACATACAATGCCTAAGGTAGATTGAACAAGATTGGACCGTTAATTTGAAATAATTGGCTTTAAAGAACTTTAGACATAGATCTGAATCATTTTAGCTGATAAAATAAAAATTGAACACACGAATATCATAATCGATGATGTTCGTTAACCATACAACCTTCAATTTCATAAAAAAACATCCAATTCATGATCTTAATTCAAACCAGTTTGAACGAAGTAGCTTCACTTCGTACGAAGGTAAAATTTACCTTCGCACAAAGATAAAAGTCTTAAAATGTTAAAAGTCATCTTTGCACGATGTGAAAACCTGTTTGGTCAAAATGGTTTTTATACTCATTTCGTACGAAGTTAAATGTCGACTTCGTTCAAACCCTATTTCGCACAAGGGTTTTGGTATGTTTTGGAAATTTCGTCTAAACGTTTGATCTTATTATTTTTTGTAGATTAAGTTGATGACTTTCGAGCCAAAACACAACATCTGTTGTGTACTAGATGATACAATCCAAAGATAGCACCGTTTAAAGAAATTCTGGAGTTCATGGGTCGACTTCTAATAAAGAAAGCACTAACGGAACAACATAAGGCTTATAAATTGCACGTACAGAGGTATTGGGATCATGCTAAGTTCATTCCAAATCCACCAGCGATACAATCTTTTGTCAAGATCGCAAACGAAGAAAAGGACGTTCTTATTTATGAACCGTTAGTCAGGAGGGTTTAGGATTTCAAAGATAAAGATGATTACCTATAAGATAGTCTGATAGGATGGCGAAAGGATGTTTCTATAGAATGGGATACAAAGGTCACGTGAACACACCAAACTTCAACAAAGCTTATCTCGCAAGACCTTACAAATTTTTCGTGGATTCGGTGATACATGCTCTAAGTCATAGAAAGGGAGGTTACGACACTCTTTTCGATTATCAAATGTGTATGATTGAGGCTCTATCATTAAATCTACCATACAAGTTCACGAGAGTCATTTTTGAGCAAATGAAGTCGAATATTACTAAAGAAAAGTTTGTGCAATATCCACAATACGTGCAAATGATGTTGGATGATCAATTCCCAAATCTGGTTAAAGAAAAAGATGATGAGTTGGTTTTGGAACACATGTCAATTCTATCTTTAGTACGCTTGAATCAGTATCTGAAAAAAAGACTGAACCTGTTGGAAAGATGTTCTTTGGGGCGATTAAAGATAAAGATTATGTTGCACCGCCAAAGACCGATGGAGAAAAGATGGTAGCAATTCGGATAATGATGAAGAAGATCGTTTAGTTGATTATGTTCCTAAGAGAAGCAGTTGGTATGAAAAGGAAGATACGAAAAAGAAAAAGTCAGCTACTAAAAAACAAACTTCTAAGAGAAAACAAGCATCAAAGAAAGCTAATACAATGTTAGTCGATGAAGATTATGAGGAAGAGGAACACGTTGAAGAAAATATTGAATTTGAAACTGAAAATGTTGAAGATGAAGTGTTTTCGGCTACTATTGCTTCTGATGAAGATGTTGGTCCGAGAATTGCTCGAAGAATGTTTGATCCAAAGGCTGGTGCTGAAGAAAGAGAAACTAGGAGAAAGAAAAGGTCAACTGCTGATGACGATGAACCTTATGTTCCACCTAAAAGAGTTAAAAGAGCCAAAAGCAAGCCAATGGATGTTCATAAGAAAACAATAGGGTCTCCAAAGACGAAGGGAGGTAGGAGGAAGTATTTGAAAAAAGACACCAACTGCTGGGGCTGGTCCAGTAGTTCATGAAAAAGAGACTACGAATGTTGAAGTTGAGGTTATAGTGGAGAATGTTACTCAAATTGAAACACCACCTGTTATTCCACAACAACCACCATCACCACAACCACAATGTACATCAACTCCAGAACCACCATAACCTCCTAAGCAACCAACACCGCCAACTTAACAACAATATACACCACAATCTTCTCAACGCAGGCGATCTTTACCTACTGGAAATCAGTTTCCAGATGACTTTGGTGATATTACATTTCTAGATGTTGAATTTAAGGGTGGAATGAATGCAGATATCTTCAATGATTAAAAGATTAAAGAACTGGAAGACAAAATCAAGTTTTCAGAGAATGATCGTGTACATATTGAAGCGATTATAGCTAGTCTTGTGTCAGAAAATGCACGTTTGAGAAGAGTGACAGAAGAACTAGAAGCAGACAGATTGAAAAAAGATAAGAAGCTTGACATGTTTCAAAAGGTGTTGAATAAGAGGTTTGGTATAGACTTTGAAGCTGAATACGATCTAATTGAGATTGTAGAAGCAAAGCAAAAGGCTACCGAAAGGGCAAGAAGGGCGGAGGCTGAAGCGGCTTTGGCAGGTAAAGCAACCTAAACCGTTAGTGAATTATGTTCTTATTGGTGATGTGATCGATGTTCCTTATGTTTTTGAAAAGAAAGAAAAGCCGATCAGAGATTTTGTGGTGGTTAACACATAGGAAGAAATAGAAGATGATGATGATGATGATGTGAACGATGATGATGTTTGTGGTAATGACAAAGAAGGTGATGATAAAGGTGAAGATGATGATAATACTCAGGGGGTAGTGATTTAGTGGTACATGAAGCGAAAATCAATGAATTGTTTGACTATGAAGATGGTTCACAAAGCAAGGGGGAGACAAATGATCCTTTTCACGAAGAAGAGCATTCAGGAATCCTCACAGACGTTGCACCTATAATGGTTGTTCCCACAATGTCTCATCGCATGATCTTTTTGGAGCATGGTGTGGAAGAGGGAGAGTTTGTGCATAACTATACCAAAGAAGAGATTGCTCAGATGTTAGGGGTTAATGAGAGTTCATTTGAATTCGATTTCGAAGAAGAATTGAACAATATAAGCATTGCGAAGCCAGATGATTACGTTTATCGATATGTTGAGGATGGAGATGATTATGACAATGTTTTCAAGGAGGATGATTTTGATGACGAAACGATGAAATATACCAGTGTAGGTACATTTGACTTCCCAACATTTCAAGAAATGTTCAGTGAAGAGACAAATGATATGTTGAAAAGAAAAGTGGAAGAGACTGTTAAAGATGGAAATCTTCTGAGGCGATTATCTAAAGAAGAAATTATGGAAGCTAGGAAGACATGGTTTTGAGAGATGCCAAATGAAAGGAAATTCCGACGACCCTTAGCATTTTTCACTCGTGATCAAGACAAGTCGCTAGGGGATATTCTAATTTGGGAGTGGCTACCAGAGTTGAACGTTTGTGTTCTTAAAAGGGAGTTCAGAGTTCAATACTTTCGATACTTGCCTGATATTCAAACGTTGCCATGTTGGGATGTTGAAGAGTTATGTCAAAGCAAATGTATCAACTATCAGATGAAATTTCATGATCAAATACTATGGAAAGTTATCAGATATGAAGCTGCACATGGTTTTCACAACTGGAAACCTCATTATCCGAAGAAGAAAACGAAGATTGATCCAGTAACGAAAGAGAAAGATGTGATGTTGATTGTGAAACGGCCACGTACAATGAAGAATATGCCGTTGATGAAAATAGAACAAGATTTTCACGAGGAAATTAAGCTGTGGCAGTATGACATTGAAATTGGTGAGGCTGTGATTGTTTTAAAGAAAGATGGGACATGGAGAGCCATAAGGATTTTAGATCCTATGTGGTTGGTGAATTGTTCAGAAAAGGATATTGAATGTTTATTCTATAAGAAGATCTGTTATGAAGCAAAAGAGAAAGTACAGGCGATGTAGTACCAAGGTGTAATCGATGTTTACTACGCACATGGTATTAATTCATGCAAAATGCGGAAGTCGAATTGGAAAAAGTTAGAAGTTAAGGAGTTCAGGAAGGAAATGAGAAAGAAAGAACACATTACTGAAACGATCAAGAAAACTTCCATTAGAAGATTTCAGTTTATGAAATGGGCTCCGCCGACAAACCAAACGCCTATTCTGAGTGAAGAGAGACGGAAGCCGAGAAAGAATTTCTTTGGAAGATGATTAATGTTATAACGTTTTTAAAGAATGATCAAGACTATGGCAACATCCTAGGGAGAGTTTGTTGATGCAGATGTTTGATGCCTACGTCTTTGAGTCTTGTCTGTGTCTTTAATAGGCCTGAATGTTAAATTTGAATATGTATGTTTCACTTTGTACGAAGGTAGCTTAGAGTCACTTTGTAGGAAGGCAATTCACTTCGTACGAAGATAGATGGTTAGCTTCACATGAACTTGAATGTCTACACATAGATTCGTGTGGTCATTTTGTTAGAAAAGATTTTGGTGAACGATAAGGCGAAGCCTTGTCGGATTTGTTTCCGGCTGTACACGTTTGAACTATTAATGAAACATCAAGATTGAAAAGTAATCTTGAACTATTGTCACTAGTCTAAAATGAATTCCACGCGTTTTGGACTAGGTTAAACAAATTAGGACATGAGCTTATTGGATGAGCAGATCTTCACATCAAGTCTAAGAGTTCCACTATTCAAACTTAAGTATTCTCAGGACAACTGAAGTAGTCAAGTCCTAATGTAAAAGTCTTAGTCATTCTAGTACTTAGGGCGTTCTATCGATAATTTTCAATAATTTCAAGAAAATACAACTTCAAAGTTTTATTCATTAACAAGTAGTTACCATAACAAGTTCACATATCACACATAGTACAACACGTTGTCAAATATAATCCACATAAATAGAAATTTACTACTTTCACCAGGCTCGAGCCAAACCTAGTTCTTGCGGAACTATCATGTTCTAAGCTTCTACATTTGTTAATCTCTAGTTCACGGCCTATAACTCACATGGCTCATACTTTTTGGGTTTCTCCTTATAAACCTATCATTTTACAAGGATTTCATATAGTTATAGGCTACTTGGGTTTATAGGTACTTTGCGGAAGGGTTTAGGTTCCAATAGCGACAGGAATCTCTGTACATGATAGTATGGATTGGAGGCTCATGCGGTTCGTTGGAATCTTCTTCCTCTTTGGATGCAGGATATGCATTAGGATGTGGCTTTGCTAAAAAATTGATGAGTAAGGGAACAGAAGGTATAAGTAATTGTTGTTGAAGGCGATGGGCATATAGTGATAGTTAAATTAGTGTACGTGTAACATTCCGTAACATTGTACATTCCATTTTAGAAGGCTTGTATTCGTATTTTGTTTCAATCCTTGTAATCTCGAGACATTGATCATAATGGAAATTTCATTTTATTCATACTTGTTTATTCTTATACACATGATAAACGATCAATCACGAATACAAGTTTTATATGCAAAACCGGATCATACTTATGATTTATTTTATGCTCGGAATATTGTTCATACATATTCATACTCTACGCATGCTCATTCATGCCCTAAAACGCTTAATATATTAAAGATATTGTCTAATTAGACAAACTACCAAACATCAAGGGCCAAAAATGATTTTTTTTAAAATTCCACATGCCTTACGGACTGCAAGACATAAGGCTTACGGTCCGCAATGTCACACCCCGACCCGCAGCGGAATAAGAGTCGGGGCATAATTGGGTTATCACCAAAGCTCATGACATTTACTATTATGTTTCATATTTAATAAAGTCAAAATTACATTTTCAAATATCCAAACATGTTCATTCAATATAAAGGAAATAAACCAAGCATAACAATCCCAACACTAAATCGTTTTATTCTTCTAGTCCAAATCCTATGTGTTCCTAGCTGCAGCTGCTTCACCTGTATCATGTGTAAAATGGGAGTTTTTGGGTCAACATATGTTGGCGAGTGAACCTTATTAGATAAACATTTGTTAATGATTTTATGGTTAGTTTATCAATGAAAAATTGTGCATAATCATAGATGAGCAATTGTAAATAATCAAGTAATGGCAAATAGCAGTCACAACTATAACATACAATAACACATGGCAGCATACATGAACATACCAACATCATACTGTAAATAACATAAATGAAACTACTGAAAATGAAAATGTCTGTGCGATCAAGGCTCAATCAAACGGAGCCGATCGTATGTGGGCACGCCAGGTTCAACCTCATAATGAAATGGGGAACATGCTCAACGCTCATAAATGGGGAGCGGCGGCCTATGAAATTGCATGTACTGAATAATAAATTGCATCCAATGATAACTACTTAACAGCAACAAACTGAATACACAAGTTCATGTTATGATATATGCACAATGGTTTAGTAATTATATATATATACAAAGACACATGATACACCCCAAAACGTGATTAAAACGGGGAATTTGTAAGATTTACTCACATTGGGTGCGTTGGATTGGAGATGGTGAGATGCGCACGATTTAGATGAGCGGATCAACGAGGAATACTAACCTAAATAATAATGGAAAAATAAAATAAATGGATGGATTTTATTAAGGATTTTAATGAAATTTTTAGATATATTTTTGTGAGTTTATAGCTATTTTCTATCTTTAAAAATGTTATTTTTAAGTATTTTTAATTGATTTTTAAATTTAAATTAAATAAATAAAATATAAAAAAAATATTATTTTTTTAGCGTTGACCGTTGACCGGTTCGGTCAGCGAATAAATTTGCGCCGTGTGAGATTCGAATCGGCGACCTCCCGTTCACGTGCACGCAGCTCTACCAACTGAGCTACGTGTCTAACCCGAACTAATCTCGTTTTTAATTATATTTATACACTAATTCGATTTAACCGAATTTCCTTTATTTGCAAAAACATTTTAATTCAATCGGACCGGTGCTCGTGACGGGTTTCGAACGCGCGACGTGTAGTTCATGTTGCACACAGTCCACCGCTGGACTGTGTGTCTAACCCGGTTATTATCTCGGTTTTTATTATACTTAACGACTATCTGAGTTAACCCGGTTTAGTTTTTTGATCAAAAAGGCATTTTATTACACAAGGTGTGCATGTAGCAGGGATCGAACTCGGGACGTGTATAGTTTTTGTTTGCACACAGTCCACCGCTGGACTGTGTGTCTAACCCGTTTATAATTTCGATTTTTATTAATCTTATGTCATCACTGAACTTCGTCTTCTTCATTATAAACGCAAACATCAATCAAACAACCGATTCGTGATTAATTTAGTTAATAAACATGATGTCCAGTTTGAATGCATTGAACCGAAAAGTTTGGGGAAAGAAGATACCGCACAGTTTGTCTTCTTCAGAGAGTCCGGCGAAACTTGTCGGCTCTGTTTTTGAAACCTTCGGCTGAGAGAATCTATAAACAGGTTTAAGGGATTAGATGTGAAATTGAACTAATGAGTATTGATTATCAGTACGTTGGAATGTGTATACCGGTAATCAACGAGTTTCCGACGATTTCAGGAGTTTTCCGGCGAGCACAGAAAGTCCAGCAATGCCGTCTGTGGTTGATTATGAGCGATGGGTTAATGTTAGTAAGGTTCTAACAATAGATTGAAACCGTAAAGTAGAAGTATTTTACCGGTTTGAGTTGAATACGGTTTTCCGGCGACTTTTGCAGAGAATTCCGGCGAGCTGTTTTAGGCGCTCTGATGGTCTGAAAATGCGACGAAAAGGAAATGGAGTATTGGTATGATCTCTTTGAATCGCGAGAGTGGTCTGGAGCTTGTGTAATTCCGAACTTGATGGTTTTTCGGTTTTAAGAATCAACAATGATGAGTCTTGAAGTTTAATCAATTTCTGATTGATTAGAAACCGTCGTGCATCGGTTATAAACTGAATGTGTGAGATAAACAACGATTTGACGCTTGGTTTGCCGATTACCGTTTCTCAGATGGCGCCATCGGTTATAACTGAGTTTGTGTATAAGATTCATTTGTGTTCCTAGAGTTAGCAGAAAACACAATGTGGCGGAGTGGTCTAGGGAGTGAGTGATAAGTTGTTGGAGGGTGTCTTGGCTGACCCGGGTTCGACTCCCGGCAGCTTCATTATTTTTTTATTTATTTTATTTTAACTTTTTATCACATATAATTTTTATAGTTTAGTTTATTTATTAATTATGTATCGTCTTAACTCAAAATAATCATAAATATTTAATGTAACTTTTATATCTTGATACTTGATTACAAAACGGAGCGGGTTTTGAAGACCCGATTTATGCAAATGTTACACGCAAGCCATGTCTGATGGGCAGAATGTTGTTTAGCTCGCGGATTAGACCCTCTTTCCATCTGTTTTCTTCCTCAATCACCTTCCAACCTTCTTTAAACTCAAACCCTAATCCCCCACTATAATCCAAGCCTCCTCTAACATGTTTTCACTTTCCACAACCCTTCATTAACACCAATCTCAGAAATTCTCCAAAGTCTGAGCAAAAAGTTTCAAGTGTTCAAACTGAGCTTTCAAGGCACTTCCTTATTCATTTTCTCTTGTTTTTCTTCTCTGAACCACTTGGATAACCTCTAGGGATGTTACCTAATGTTTACTAAGGTAAACAAAGGTGGTACATCACCATTTTTTAGATCCAAAATTGGTTTAAATTATTTTTTAACAAAGGTTTTATACATTCATCTTGTACAAATGTTTTCTTGTAGTGTATTGTAGCAAACCAAGTTCCCATGATGAGGGACTTGAGTTGAGGTTTACTTCAGTAAGTATGAGGTTCATATGCCTCCTTACTTTATGTTTCAAAAAATCCAAGTGGTCTCTATGTGAGTAAAAACCCAACCAATACTTCAACCTTCAATGTTGAAGGATTTGTGTTATGGTTAAAGGTGTGAACAATGGGACTTAGGTTCTACAACTATGACTCCACCTACCTCACTTGATTACCTAGATAATTAGTTAGTTCACACCTTAAATCACCAAACAAATTTCAAGTAAACAAAGTGAACAAACTACACCAGGTCTTCAAACATTATCCATGTTTGAAATGCACTCGTCTAGTTTAACTCACTTGGTTGTCTTGGTAAATTCGAGTATTTTATTCTTGTTCTTAGATTCATGACCATCCGAAATCATCCTTGTGATGATTTTGTGCGTTGGTGAATTCACAAGGTTAAGGGATTTTAATCCTACCTTTACATGATCGTGCATGACTAACCTAATATTGGACTACTAACTAAAATTATATATATATATATATATATATATATATATATATATATATATATATATATGCATACATATACCATACAAACCAAACCATAATATCAACCGAATCATGGTTGACTATTATGAGTTATGGTAGATACCATCCTTGTTCTTGATTCTTCAAATTGGATTCTAATGGGTGATTTGGTACCCATGAAAACACACCAAAACATAGTGTCCAAATTGAGTGTCTAGAAAAGATTTAATTTTCCTTGTATACATACTTTTATTATCCATCATCAATTCCATGAATTCACATACCTTCGTTTTCCCCATTGTAGGGTAACTTGTGACACCCGACTATTTAGGTTGTACCGTACAAATGTAACACGTGTCATGAATGAATAAAAGGCCGTATTTAATTATTTATGATGTTTATATATGATATTTGATGTGTTGGTAAATCCAAAGTTTGATAAAAATTATGTTGGCAATATTAAGATAAACGCTTATTGCGTAACGGTTAGAATACGAAACGAATGTCGGTGACTGCCGAATAATGTTAAAATCCTAAAAATAGACCGTTATGATTGAAATAATATATTTAATCATAATCGTGAGGAAAAATAATTTAAAATGCTAAGAAACTCTATTTTTCGAGTTTAAGCGCGTACTGCACGTATCTGACAAAATACTGTCAACACAACCAGTCCAGGGCAACCAATAATTATTATAGTAATAATTTGACAAGTTTATTTTTATAGAATGATAAAAATAAATTTAGACGCTTAAAATCCCTATTTTGCGAATTTAAGCGCGTACTTCGTAGAACAGCGCGCATACTGCCAATACCGACAACGAAGCCGGTCCAGGCAAATAAAATATTGATCAGTAATATTTTAGTGAGTTTATTTTTATAAAGCGTTGAAAATGATTTAAACGCGTTAAAACGAGGTTAAAACGCTAGATAAAATACGCGGTATTCAGTTAAATACCAGTTTTGCCCAATATATGTTGTGTATATCTATATATGCGTGTGAGGTGTGTATATACAAGATAAGCATGGAGGTGTCATCTCTCATCTCTCCTCCATGTGTTGGCCTTGTAAACTTGAATAATGATTACCCTTTTCACAAAATCTTCTTAAATCTTGCATAATCCAAGAAAATAATCAAAACATAATCAACTCACTCTCTCTCTTGCATATCTCGGCCAAAACACACACACACCGCACACACTACACCTTCAAACTTTGAAGATCTTGAAGAATCCATGTTCATACAATCCCATTTCAAGTGTTTTTGAAGGATCAAAGGTGTTTTCAAGGAATTTCAAACTAAAACCAAGCTTCATCTCATCATCTTAATAAAAAACCCACTAGAATCTTGAAGGTATAACTTTACTTTAAAAATCTACGTTCTTGTTTTTTGATAATTATGGAAGTTTTTGGACATAAACACTAACTTAAAAACAATAACAAATGAGTTTTCAAAGAAAATGAAAATGGATAAGTGGGTGTATGTATATGTGGCCGTACATATGTAAATATGTATATGAGATTTGAGTTTTGATTATTAGATAAAATCTTGCATGATAAGATGTTGAGATGTGATGTGTATGTGATCTTGGAAAGTTCTAAAAAGGTTTTTGTAAAAAGTTTCATATGATTAGGGAAGAATATATGAAAAGTGATATTTGGAAGTATGTATGTATATATGCATGTTTCGTATGTATGTATATGTGTATTTATGCACATGAGTTTTGTTACTAGTTCTTAAATGTGCAAGAATGTGATGCATGCATTTATGTCTAATGATGAGATGATGATCATATGAAGATTTGAATGTCATGGATTATATGAACATGAAATAAATATATGTTTAGATGCATATTAGTTCATACAAAATGATGAAGACATAATGTAAGTGCATGAAGTGCTTGTACCTAGTCATGCATGTGGGTGTATGTACATGAAGTGATGAATAAATGATGTTATGATCAATATGACTTTTGATCAGATTATACACCTTAAAAATAAGGTTACTCATGTGTTAAAGTAGTATGAAACTTGTCATGAAGTTTACTAGCTTTGCATGTAGTACATTGTGCTTGAAAGTTATAAAATGTGTGAAATTGCATGATTTATGTGACCTACACAAAAACTGCAATAATCTGATTATAACCATCATTTTAATCATTGAATAAAATGTATTGTGTTAAAATATGAAGTCGTTTCGAGTTTGGATGGTTATGGTAACGTTTGACGCAAAACTATGCGGTAAAAACGGTAAAAATCGCATTTTAAGAGGTTTTTACGAAACTATTTTAGATCAGTAACTAAACTGATATTTTTGATATAAATATTAGTATTTTAACTTATATTAAGTTTATTTGGTGTTTGGTAGGTCATATGTGACTTCCGACACCCGAAAACGTTACTGAATCACTAAAATACGCATTTTTCAATGTACACTAGAATGGGTTGTTCATGGGTGAACCTTGTGTGTTTAAATATGTTATGTGATTTAAATATGAGAATATGATAATATGCTAAGTGTTGAAATGATAACGAGAATTAAGTCTATGCATGTACGCTTGTATGATTAAAACGGTAGAATCGGTAAAATCGCGTTAAATGTGTAACTTATTTGTCGAGCATGAAAATTGATACATAGGTTAACTTAATAAGTTATTTCATGTATGCATGCTTTAAAAATGATAAAGTGTATGAGTTAACGAGGTTTTACGTGTTATGATATTGTGTATATGTGCACGTTTATGTATATATATTACGACGCACAAATCATAGATATATAGTACTTATAAACGGGAATGTTAACCGATATAACAATAAGGTCACCAATAAAATCGTTCAAGTCGCAAAATCTTAAAATATATATATATGAACTCATATATATATATATATGAATATGCCAACATAATAAAAAATAACGACTTTTCGAGAAATCTCAAAGTTATGTGAACATTCTAAGTATGGGACAAACTTAGGAATTTTTGTAATATATTGTTTGATAAATCGTTCCTACGTATATTAGGACGCGTAGAATCAAATTAAGGGATTGCACTAATTTAATTACGCACCCAAAGGTGAGTGTCACTACGCCCCTCTTTTTACTGTTTTATAACTGTTTTGGGGGAAGAACACACCTTAAAAGGATTAATATACATTTTTGCATAAAATATACCTTTTATTAAAATTTGAATATATATTTTCATGGTATGGTTTTGATATAAATATGTTTCGGGGAGAAAACGGGCATTGTTACGAAGTTTTGGGGATAAAACGACCATGTAGATTTATAATTGCTTAAATCTAAAGTTTTGACGAATTGGCCCGGTCTCAAGAGAGTATGTATCGGGATTAGGCTTACGTTTCAGTGGGGACGTCGGGGATTCGTACAACTCGTTAAATATTAAATTTTTCATTTTAGTAGGATATATGTATTGTACGTGAGGCAAGCATAATATAAGAGACCCATTGCGGGCTCTTAATCAAGTTTTGTCGTTTAATCATTAATATTATGCGTGGAATTGTTGATAGATCTATCGGGTTGACCACCCCGTCGTGACCGGTAGCTTCGTGTCAGTCAAGCGACGAATTGATATTCTGTAGTGAGTCTAACTTTGATTATACCTTCTAGTAGATATGTAGCTCGTAAAGTCTTGCAAACTTACAAATCCGAATATTTGATGCTATTAATTTAATATGTGTAAACCTTGGGAACAAGTCGGGGATATCTCCATGGTTTAGGAAATGCTGGTGATGACTGACCCTTGGATTTTTATAAAGGAAATTAAATAGACTTTCTAAAATTTATATGGATGTTTTATTTATAAACACATAATATGAAAGTTTTCCTTGGATCAAAATAACTATAATTTGGAAAATACGTGAACTCACCATCCTTTGTGTTGACACTTGATTTTAATGTGTTCTTCAGGTACATAAGTTCGGCTTCGGGAACCTTTGGCGAATCTGGTGGTTGTGATGCATGTTTCGTTTAATAATAAACTTTGGACAACTTTTAAAACTTATTTGGGACCGACTGTATTAGGATCCATAAGGATCAAGACAACTTAACTATGTTGTAGTTGTGGTTTAAGTTTAAACTTTTAATCTAATTAAGTAATATGTCCAAAATTAACGATGCATCGTCCACTAAGACATTTATGGGCACCAACTTCCGTCACCACTACGTTTGTATTTCCGTTGCGACGTTTTTGCGGTGTTACATAACTTTGGTGTCCAAACTTTCAAGTCTCATCAACTCACATTTGTGGAAGCTTTGCAAACCGTGAGTATACTCAAACCCCCTTTTACACTTTAATCACTTTTGGGGTGTAACATGTATAAATAAAAAAACTCACTTATGCACACAATCAGACTTACGAAATCACTTAATCCACCAAACATACTACTTGTTGTTGGATCGCTCCTTGATTAGCACAAGAACCTAATTTGGTATTAACGTTCATATAGGCAGAAACTATGTGACGTGTTAATCAAATATGCAAAGATTAATCGTTTAATTGTTGTTTTTTGATCATAAAGACCAAATACATGAAAGATCCTGATGGGGCAGAGCTTCGCCTCTGTCGTGACAAAGTTGCAAAAGTTACAAACAAACAAACTAAGGAACACTATTTATAGTAGTACAAGTTCACTGGGCAAAGTATAACCAGTCTCTACTGCAACCCAACTGTGAAAATACGTAGCTTGAAGCCAGTTAGTGAACTTTTCTTTCCACCCCTCGTACTCATCCATCTACATGAGTTTCGGTGGTTTCACAGATGTACCCATCTCGTTATAAATGTTCACTTGTTTCACCATTTGAGCATTTGACGTTGAAGCCATCATAAAACACTGTGAAGATCTTCCATCTTGAAAAACTGACAAATATCACTGAAAAACACGTTCGCAAACTTCGAAAAATGATTAGACTACTGACAAGTTCGGGCGAACTTGCAGTTTGAGAAAATCAGATTCAATTTTACACAAGTTCGGGCGAACTTGTAGAAATTTCAAGAGAAACAAACAAGTTCGGGCGAACTTGTAGATGAGACTCAACAAAGTTTAATCAAGTTCGGGCGAACTTGATAAAAACTGAAGAATTTTCTACTAAGTTCGAGCAGACTTATCAAATTTCTTAAGAAATTAATCAAGTTCAGACGAACTTGATTAAAAATGATGAATTTTTAATCAAGTTCGGAAGGACTTGATTAAAAATGATGAATTTTTAATCAAGTGCGAGCGAACTTGATTACATGTTCGACCAGAATGAGTTTTCCAAACATGGTTTTTTCAACTTTTTGACATTAATTCGTTTGAATTTGATCTTGAAACTCTCAGGGGTTTATCTTTAGTGTATCTACATGACATATTCAAAATTTAGCAACTTTTATCCGTAGGTTCATTGTTTTTCTTGAAAAGGTTAAGAAAAATGATAGAAATGAGTAGAATAAGAGTAGATCTTGCAATGATTTACCAAATCAAGTATCCGTGGCTCTGATACCACTTGTTAGATCGCTCCTTGATTAGCACAGGGACCTAATTTGGTATCTAACATTCATATAGGCGGAAACTATGTGACGTGTTAATCAAATATGCAAAGATTACTCGTTTATGTATTGTTTATTGATCATAAAGTCCAAATACATGAAAGATCCTGATCGGGCAGAGCTTCGCCTCTGTCGTGACAAAGTTGCAAAAGTTACAAATGACAAACTAAGGCACACAACAAGTTCGGGCGAACTTGTTCTCACATTATGTTCTGTGCGAACTTGTATAGTATTTACATAAATACCCTTAAACGTTGACATAATCTAGCCCAAACTAAACAGACTCGATCCAAGACTAAGACATAGACATTATGTACTAACAGACTCCCCT
This sequence comes from Scalesia atractyloides, assembly GCA_947069175.1. Taxonomy (NCBI): domain Eukaryota; kingdom Viridiplantae; phylum Streptophyta; class Magnoliopsida; order Asterales; family Asteraceae; genus Scalesia; species Scalesia atractyloides. The sequence continues at coordinate 46,657,512 of CAMTDV010000017.1, read as the reverse complement.
TGGAGATCGTCTTCGTCTTGATCAGTCTTCAAAGCTCTATCTTTGTCTAACGCGTCCAAAGAAGTTCTTGATTGGTTTCTTTCTACGTTCTTGCGACGGAATCGGCGTTTGGTCTGTAGGTGGCACTTTAGTCATGAACTGAAAACGTCTGATTCTTGCCTCCCTACCCATATCATGAATATGTTCAATACGCTTCTCCTCTTTCAAAAACTCTTTGCGTTCTAGTTCCATCCAACTGGATTCCCACATTCTTCCAGAATTCACACCATGCACATAACAAATATTTACAACCCTTTGATACTGCATCGCTTGTTCTTTCTCACGCGCTTCATAGCATATCTTACTAAAGAATAAACATTTAATATCCTCCTTCGAGCAGTTCACTAGCCACATCGGTCTAGTATTCGAATCGTTCTCCATACCCTCTTAATCCTTATGTCCCAAAAATTTCAACCCTTTCTTTAGTGATATCCAAATGATCTTCAAACCTCAGCACTATCACTGCTTCACATGTCGTACGATCTACTTGCCACCACTTAAACAATGGATAGAAATCCTGTTCGATAGGCATTAAGGACATGTTTCTCATTGCACGAGGACGCTTACTAATCAACGTATTATCCTTTTCTCCAGTCTTTTTGTTCGTCTTGATACCGCGATTTGGAATGAACAGTTTCCAGTCTTAAAACATTGAGTCGCTTCATAAGTTTTCTTTTTTTCCTCAACAACTATCTTTTTAAGGAACCAATCACTGCGCTTTTCTTTGAATGTTGACATCCATTCTAATTCAGCGTTCCTTTCCTTTTCATCACCACTATCATCTTTTCGCCATTTGTACTCTAGTGGTGCAATGTAATTTTCAGAAGCTGTGGCACCAAACAAAGGTTTTGCAATCGGCGCTGAAGCTTGCTTTTGAAACGTTATAAGCTTCTTCACAGTAACTTCATCCATGTGACTGAGATATACGATATCATTGGGATCTTTTGCAATCTTCTTGAAATTGTCATCGATCAACATCTGTATGAATCTTGGATACATCACGAGCCTGTTCGATCCCATATTACTCTTCATATGCGTGAACACAAGCTTAGAATAGTTGAATTTCTTGTTTAAAATGAGCGTTGTGGCCATGCAAGCCATGTAGTCTTGAACATCGTCCAATCCAGCCTTTTGATAACTGAACGCGTGAATAATTGCATGCATAAGAAACTTGTAAGGGTTCGGAACTCCCCCTTTCTTCAAGGTAGATTCGTTTACGTGCCCCTTGTATCCCATTCTGCAGAAACAACCTTGCACCATTCGTTCATCGAGCATTGGATCATTTTTATCGTCGTTAAAGTTTAGAACTTTTCGAATGTCAGCTTCTGTCACTGTTATCTCCTTATCCTCGTCTCCAACACGAACCACTGATTTTATCACTGTATCATCATCATTCATTGCCGCATAATTCCAATATCTATAGACGTGCGACCTATAAACCACCGTCTTTTCCGTTATTCCCTTGTGAATAAGAATACGCTCCATAAACTTGAGAATACTATCAAATGCTTCGAGTGATGGATAAATAGTCTTGTCGAGCGTAATGCACGTATTGTGGAACTTGTTGAACGAGAGTTGAATATTCTGCAAAGACGAATATCGAGACAAAATTAGTCAAAGTTTAACAATTTAACAAACCCTAATAACAAATTCAGGCGGACTTGTATTACCATTTAACCATTACAAAAACATCAAGTCCGGGCGAACATGTTAAGACATTTTGATCAACACTTAAACAAGTTCGGGCGAACTTGTAAAGGTTTTATAATTTTGAAACAAATTCTGATAAGTCCGGGCGAACTTATCAAATCATACTGATTGTTTCTTAAACAAATTCGGGCGAACTTGTTAAGACTTAACATTTGAAAAAAATTCAAACAAGTCCGGGCGAACTTGAGAGAATATTATCAGTTTAACTCATGAGGACAAGTTCGGCCGAACTTGGTTGAAAGAACCATTTGACAAGTTCAGGCGAACTTGTCATCTCTTTCACACATTCCTGCAACAACCTATTTATGACCTTTTGATTCAAATTAATAACACATTTATGATCGATTATGATTCATTAACATGTTTTAATGTTCAATTCATCTTTTAACACCCTAATTAATGTCCAAACATTCTACTCAGATCTAACTTGTTCAAAATATGTCAATTCATGGTCCAAATCCAAATCACTCACCATAGACATGATTCTTAGTGTGCCAATCACTAAGATTCACTCTAAAATCGGGCAGCAATTCGACTTAAATGTACCAATTTTGAAATTCGCCTAAAATCGCTCAAGTTCGCTCTCAGAATCAAGAAACCAGTTATGAAGTCCGGGCGAACTTGTAATCTATTTATAGTGAACAAGTCCCGGAGAACTTGTAAAACCCATCAACTAAGATAAGTATAAGTCCGGGCGAACTAGTTGTTTAATAAACCTTTTAAGCACCAACAAGTCCGGTCGAACTTGATAACAAGTCCGGGCGAACTTGATTATCCCAAAATCAAAATTTTTCAAATTTTTAAATTTAGACCCTGAACTTTTCAATTTTTCCAGTTTTAAAAATCCACTCAGTTGACCAAGTCCAAGCTAATGACCTTGATTAACCGATTTGTCAGCCGACTCTAAGTTAATGACCTCGGTTTGACCCGTTATGAAAAAACTGTTGGTTTTTCTCAAAATCAAGTTTCAAATTAATGGCCAATGAGGTAGTGGTGCAGTGGTTGGGGAAAGACTTGGTGTTACTTGTGACCTAGGTTCGACTCTCACTCTCTGCATTATTTTATGCGGCATCAAGGTGAAGGGCGAATACGGGTGGCGCCAGTTCGTCTTGGATGGGAGACGAGGTTTTACCGATTATTCCACTATCGTGCCCTCGGGCGGGTGGAGGTCGGGTTTCCGCACATCTGGGAGAGTCAAGAGGCTGGCGGCGGTCGAGTAGTCGACCTTGCCACAACGCCCAGTGTCACGGTGGTTGGCACGTCATTCCTTGCCGTTCACAAAAATAGTTTCAAATTAATGAACTTTTAATCGTTTTGGCTTATCAAATTTAAAAGATTAGCTCCCGGTCCGTTGTCAATAAGATTTCCACCAGTTTAGCACCTTACCAGACTTCGAAGATCCGTTCTCCAACATTAGCTTGTAGAAACTAATGTAGAAACAAATTTTTTTGTATTTTTATAAAGTTTATGCTAAAACACACTGAAAATCTTTTTGGTTTTAATATGTAAAGTAGATAGACTATGTACAGAACTATGTACAGACTTATAACAAGTAAACTATGTATAAACATATTTTACAGACATATTTTTGTGAATTCGTGTCTAAGGATCATATCAGTTGATTGAGACATATCACCAGTACCGTTGACCTGTTGATGACTTTAAGTTTTAAACTCGTTTACCTAGATTGTCGATATGTTTGTCCACTTAAAATTCGACACATTTCTCAATTGTTCCAAGATATGTTAGGTATGAATTATGAAACTTGACTTAACTATGGTTCCCATCTTAGAATATACTCCCGTATCAAGATTCCATAGATTTCATCTTATAGGTGAATATAGCGTAATTGATATCTGTATCTGGGTTAATGCGAAGCCTTAAGAGCTTAGGTTAATACCACCGTATCGGACAAAGGGATGAAGGCTCGACTTATAGGTGTGTTCCACTTAAGGAATCTTTTAAGCACTGCAAATGATTAGATCTTTCGATTCTTTTCAGCTTTGCATGCAGTTTAGGGGTTTATAGCAAAAACATTACAGAAGTTCTAGGCTATTGTTTCTGCAAAATCAGAAGAACTTGTATAATACCCCAGATATCAATCATCTATAAAGACCTCGTATCTCAGAATCAGGCAATCTCTCAAACGAAATTTCGGAGTACCAAGTCCATATATCCGACAGATGTTAATCCACAAGTTTAAGCAGTTGTAAAATTTAGTTTATATATCGGAAACAATTTACTGAACGTGTAAAGCCTATCGACACATCCTCAGTAAGACTTGTTTATCACTTTTAGACTTAACAATTCTTTAGCATACTCTGATAGTCCACTGATGTACTATCATTCCCTTTTGTAACACAAAATTCTTTTTGTCTTTTTCAATGTTTTTGTACTTTTTGAATTTTTCATATGTTTTTGTATTTTCTCAAATATTTCTCCCCCTAAATTCAAAAACATACTTTTGTATTTTAGATTTTTAAGAAATACTAATCTAAAGGATATACAAACCAATGTGGATCACGTGAACTCGTCGTCTGATCCATATTCAACCTCTGCTTCCGCACCTGTCAACAAATTTTTAATACCATTAAGCCTCATTAGATATTTAAATCTTGTTAGAGGAAAAGCTTTGGTATAAAAATCAGCTTTTTGTTCATCGGTGTGGATTTTTTCAATTCGCACCAACTTCTTTTCGTAGCAGTCATGAATAAAGTGATAACGAATTTCTATGTGTTTAGTTCGAGAGTGATGAACAAGATTTTTAGTGATGTCGATTGTTGCCTTATTATCTACATATAAAGGCGTATCAAGAAATTGCAATCCAAAGTCCCTCATCTGTTGTTGAATCCATAGGATTTGAGAACAACAGCTAGAAGCAGAAATGTATTATGCCTCACAAGTAGAAAGAGAGACCGTGGTTTGTTTCTTGCATTGCCACATTACAAATCGAGTTCCGAAGAACTGGCAACCAGCTGTTGTAGATTTAGAATTCAGCTTGTCCACCCCAAAGTCAGAATCAGCGTATCCCGTCAGATCAAAGTTATCATTCTTTGGATACCAAAAGCCGGTGCTTGGACATCCCTTCAAGTAACGGAATATTCTTTTTACTATCTGCATGTGAGACACTTGGGGACTGGACTGATATCTTGCGCACAGGCAGGTAGGATACATGATATCTGGGCGAGATGCCGTCAGATACAAGAGATCCTATCATCGATCGATAGAGCGTATCATCCACTTTGGTTCCTGTTTCGTCAATGCAAATCCCGTGATTCAGCGCCAGAGGAGTCGAAAGCGGCTTCGAGCTATCCATTTCAAACTTCTTCAGAATATCGTGAACATATTTGGTTTGATGAAACGTCTAGTAACTGATCAACTTGTAATCCGAGGAAGAATTTCATTTCACCCATAGAAGACATCTCGAATTTCTTCTTCATTATATTTTCGAATTCTTTGCAAAGACTATCATCCGTTGAACCAAAGATGATATCATCCACATAGATTTGTACGATGATTAGATTTGTACTATCCACTGTGCCTCTAGTAAAGCCGTTTCCAATGAGATGTTGAGATAATGTCTCGTACCAAGCTCTCGGGGCTTGGTGTAATCTGTATAAGGCTTTGTCTAGGAGATAAGCTTTGTTCTTGTTCAGCGGATCGACGAACCTTAGTGGTTGGCCGACGTACACTTGTTCACGTAGCTTACCATAGATAAATGGGATTTCACATCTAACTGGTACACCTTAAAACCTTTCCAAGCTGCGAATGCAAGGAAAATGCGGATTGACTCCAAGCGTGCAACCGGTGCATAGACTTCCGTATAGTCAATTCCTTCTTGCTGGTGGAAACCTTGACAACCAACCGAGCTTTGTTTCTAACAATCACACCTCGATCATCCCTTTTACACTTTAAGACCCACTTCGTATCTATCGCTTTCTACTTAGGTGGTAAGTCTACAAGCCTCCAAACTCCCAGTTTCTCGAACTGTAACAACTCTTCCTGCATCGCTATTACCCAGTTCTCATCACCCGGAGCTTCATACACAGTCTTCAGCTCTATTTGAGATATGAAACTGAATAATAACAGTAATTTTAAGTCGGGGCCACTCGGGTATAGAAACAACTTAATGCTTTGTTGATTTGACTTCTTGTTCGCACACCAGTCTGTAACTCTCCAATAATGTTTGTTGAAGGATGATAAGAATAAGATCGTGGCATCTCCTCGCTAGGAACATCAACCGTACTGTTCTGATTTGTGACATTCAAATCAACGATCAACTCAACTTCAGGAGCACTAGATGCAGCTTCATTTTGATTGCTCGGGCCAGCAGATTGATTCAACATGTTGGATATCTGCTCGGATTCTTCATCGGAAGAGGATTCTCCATCATCATCGAAAGTCAGGGCTTCATCAGAGTCGGAATTCAGATTCTGAGAAGCATGGGCTCTATAGTTGCATTCCTGGTTCAGTGGAAACATTTGCTGGAGTTGTAGTAGGTTCTGCTTCAGAAACTTGTTCAACTGGAACACCACTATTACTTGGACCTGCACCATAAGATGATGTATCAACAGTGGGTTGATTAGCCACAATTGGCCTTAGAATCTGTTCATGGTTTGCTGACTGTTGAAGATAATAAAGAGCTGCAAGTTCTTCATCAGACGGTTCTTCTAGCAAGTCGAATGACTTCCACAAATCTTGGTAATTGAACAACCACGCATCGCCTTTTCTCTGAATAGGAGTTGTGTACCGAAAGTAATCAACGTGTTGTGCTTCAATCACTTTTCTCAAAGCAGGAACATAAACTCTTCTTAGCGGACTAGCGTAACCAACAAAGAAACCTTCAAGCGTTTTAGCACCGAACTTTCCATCTTGATCAATCACTATGCACGGTGCACCAAACGGTTCTAGATATTTCAAATTTGGGTTCCTTCAGTTGATCATCTCAAAACATGTATTTTTAGTCGGTTTGACAGTTAAGACCATGTTTAAAGTGTAACATGCCTCTGCAACTGCCTAGGAAGTTTCGAGTCTGCAAGCATTGTTCTTGCTGTTTCGATCAACGTTCTATTCTTCCTTTCAGCTACGCCATTTTGTTGTGGAGCATAAGGTGCACTGAATTCGTGCAGAATTCCTTTGGCGTTGCAAAACTCCTTCATCTTGTTGTTCTTGAAATCCGTGCCGTTATCACTACGAATACGTCTGACAGGCAGATTATATAGAATTTCGAGCTTCTTGAAGAGAATTACCAGATTATCGAACGTATCATCTTTAGACTCTTGAAAGAAAACTCATGAATATCGAGGATAATCATCTGTGACGACTAAACAGTATAGATCTCCGGATATACTTCGTACGTTCACCGGACCGAAAAGATCCATATGTAGACGTTCAAGTGGCAACTTTATGGAATTCAGAATCTTCTTAGGATGTGACTTCTTTTTCTGCTTCCCTTTCTTACATTCAAGACAATGATCCGTCATGTGGAAGCTTTGAAGATTCACCCCCTCGACTAAATCGTTATGAACTAGAAAATTCATTTTCCTCAGATGTATATGCCCCATTTTTCTGTGCCATAGAATCGAATCCTTCTTCGTGGCTTTTGTGACAAAACATTGAGCCGATTTCGACGATGTTGTAGCAATACCCATGTCTAACACGTAGAGATCATTTTCGCGTGGAGAATGCATGAGAATCCAATCACTCGGAGTTTTGAAACCCGGCTTAAGTATCATGCACTCCTTATCATTGAAATGAACTGTGAACTGCTTATCGCAAATCTATGATATACTTAGAAGATTGTACTATAGCTTAGCGATGTAATTCACACGATCAAAAGATACCATGCCATTTGAGAGCTTTCCTTCAGCTACAATCTGGCCTCCTTGATTTCCAGCGAAGCCTACATACCCTCCATTAATCGCTTTGATATCAAAGAGTAGCGCTTTCATCCCGGTCATGTGCCTTGAAGCTCCACTATCCAGAATCCACTTTGATAATATGGATCTCTGGAGCCCCTGCACACATTAATATTCAGTTAAAAAGTGCGACCCAAGCCTTCTTGGTCTTGGGTTTAGGATAATAAACTTCATAATCATTCTCAAAATCTCCATCTAAGACATCATCAACATTATCGTTTTCAAACTTGACCTTTTTCTTATCTTTTGAAAGTTTGTCATTTTCAGTTTTATCTTTTGAAACAGACACTTTGTCGACTTTTGTTACTACTGTCTCAGACTTAACAACTTCAGATGTTGTTGATTTCTTTTTAGCAACCCAGGATTGTGAGTTAATCCTTGCTTTTTTTTATGTAAAACCTTGAATCTTTGTTTTCATTTGTTTTTGAAGTTTCACCTTTCTCAAAAGTTGAATTTTCAAACTTCAATTCAGTTTTAGGTTTAACTTCAATTTTAGATTCATTTCTTTTCATAATTGCGACAGGTTTTACGATCTCTGGTTGCTTAGGCTTTTCAACATTTGAACTTGATTTTCTTCGAGGATAAACAAGCTTTGATTTCGGACACTTGCGTGAATGTGACAAACTTCATTGCATTTAAAGCAAGTCCAATTATCATGAGAACGTCCACTAGTGGGTTTTACACCACTTGCGGCTTTAGCCTTATCCGAAGTTCTTTTTCCTTTTTAAATTCATCATTTGATTGCTTTCCAATCAAACTTTCTTCCTGAACCGTGCTCGTCCCATATACGAATGTCATGTTTTTATCTTTATATTCGCGAAATGGTGACTTTTTCTTATTCGGTTCTTCTTCTACATCCAAACCCAACCCTGCTCTCCTATGTTCCGGAAAGTCATCACCATTCCTTCGGTAGTTATTTCTTTTAGGTTTAGAGTAAAAATTCTTTTCATTGATTTCCAAATCCTCTGATGATACTTCAACGAGTTTGAAGAATTTATCAAGCTGATCCTCTTTCACATTTCGAATCGGAAAGCTATCGTCGAAATATAGTCTATCAGAATCCTTAACTTTGTACATGACAACGTTAGGATCATCACTTAGGCTATCTTCCGATGATGTATCATCATCTGAAGATTGTGAATCAGAATTATTCGAACTCGAGTTGGCGCTCTCATAGCTGCCATCATCAGATTCATTCAAAACATTTTCAACAACATTTTTTAACCACCGCTTCGCAATAATCGCTTGTGTAGGTTATATCAATGTTCTCAGACAGCTCATTTTTCTTTTCGGTTAAAAGTTCAATGTTGAGCGCTTTTTCCATCCCCTCAGCCTTCTTGCGATAATACTTTCCGCACAAGGTTGGTGGAACATTGTTATAATCACTACCTTTCTTACCTTTGACTTTCTAAACATTTTCTTCCGACTGAATCGTTGGAAGAATGTGATCAATGACGTAAGCATTTGTGGTATAGCTTTTTAGAAGTCGTCTAACTCTTTTAGTTTTGATTTTCATGTCTTGAAATTCTTGTTTTACTTCAGCAATATTGTTTATGTAAACGTTAATAGCTTTTTGTTTTTCCATTAATGTAGCTTTTAACATTCTCACTGTGTCATGCTGTTCAATGTTATTATTATCAAGCCTGCTGTAATCATCTTTCATTTTGTCATAAGCCTCTTTCATTGTGCGATAATCGTATTTGAAATTGTTATTATGCACATTGAGTTCGCTTATGATCTGAGACTTTTCAGCACATTGAACACACGGTTCAGCACATTTTGTACATGGTTTTTCAACCTCAACAATTTGTACCTTTACCTCTGGACCTACCTTCTTCAGATTTGCCATCATAGCTTTATTGGCGATCTCTGTGAGGTTTTCTTTGTTCATTTCTTTGGTTACATTGATAACTTCCTCAACCACAGGTTTCTCCTCAGTAACATGCTCCGAAGATGTTGTATCACCGAAACAACCTGCAAAACTAGTAGTCATGTTAGGAGAAAGGATACTTTGCACCTTTTGTGTGGTGATAGATTTCCTCTTCCTCTGCTTGTTGCATATATCCTTCTAGCATTGCATTCTCCATAGCTGCATCTTCAGCAGATGTGTTGCATGTTCTCAGCCATTAGAGCAACACCGGTCTTTTTGCCAATATATGAGTTCCAGTCAAAACCGTCATCTTCATTCGAAGCAACCATTGCCTTTTCTTTGGTGTTGGATGGTTTCTCTTGGATTTCGACTTGAGTCTTCTTTGGCAATGGCTAGTATTGTAGTGACTTCTTATAGTATTCACTGCCACCTCCAAATGGACTTTGATTCCCAGTTGCCTCAGGATTCTTGCATTATCTTTTGAAGTGCCCTTTTTGTCGGCATCTGAAGCAAGTAACCTTTGTTTTGTTGAATCCCAAATTGTTGCTTGAATTCCCGATATCTCTGCCGGTTAGTGCAACAAATTTAGTAACCCTCCGAATAATCAATGCTAAGGACCATTTGATGTCCATCAACTCAAGCTCTTCTTCATCCACTTGATCATAATCATCAGCAGTCATTTCTGGATTACCAATCTTCCCAGCCACCAAACTTTCCTAAGATTCCAACACTGCAGCAAGAAGTGCCATGTGTTGTTTGGCAACTTGTTCAGAAACGACATTGTTAAGGTTGACTGCAATGTTGCATTTGAACACATTTGGATCAGAATTCGATTGATTATTCTGATTTGATTGATTCTGATACGAAGAATTTGAACCCATGCTTGAATATGAAGAATTCTTGGGACTCTGATCATATTTTTGATATGATTTAGCTTGACTCTGTGGCGAATGATTCGAGGAATTCAGATTCGCACTAAAAGCGGTTTGGATCTTCGGGCTAGTTATATTTTCTTGAGCTCCTGTCTTGTAGTACAACCCTACATCTTGAGTAACATTTGAATTCTTTGACTTGACTATCTTTAACAACTCCATCTCGTGCCCCTCCAGCTTATCAATGAAAGTGGATAGTTTGAAGAACTCCCAGCTCGGACTTTCTTTGAGCACCATGAGATAAGTCGTCCACTCACCCTCTGGTAAAGCGTCAGCGAGTTTATCAATGTATTCTTCTTTCATTTTCTCAAGCCCATGTCTCCTCATAATCACTTTCAGATGAAAAAACCTTTCGATCATTTGTTTCATCGTTTCACCCTTGGTCATCGTGAATATGTCAAATTCCTTCATGATCAGTGCTTTCTTGCTTTTGACCATTTATGCACTTCCCTGGTATTTGTTCTTCAAGAATTTCCATAGTTCTTGTGCAGTCTTATATTCCGGTAGCAGCACCAATATATCTTCTTTCACCGACTGTTGGATCAAACTTATCATTTTCTTCTCGGCGACGTAAGCATCCTTTTGTATAGTAGAAAACTTGCTAATGTCGATAACATTATCATTCTCATCTCTGGGCTATGTATAGCCAGTCTCTACTGCAACCCAGCTGTGAAAATATGTAGCTTGAACCCAGTTACTGAACTTTTCTTTCGACCCCTCATATTCGTCCATACACATGAGTTTCGGCGGTTTCACAGATGTGCCCATCTCGTTATCAATGTTCACTTGATTTACTGAATGCACTATGAAGATCTTCTATCTTGAAAAAACTGACGAATATTACTGAAAAACACGTCCACAAACTTAGAAAAATGATTAGACTACTGACAAGTTCGGACGAACTTGCAGTTTGAGAAAATCAGGTTCAATTTTACACAAGTTCGGGCGAACTTGTGTTAACAATTTTGAAAATTTCACCCTGGAACAAGTACGAGCGAACTTGTTATGAAATTCAAGATATTTATCAAGTTCGGGCGAACTTATACTATATTTTCAACAAAATTTAATCAAGTTCGGGAGAACTTGATAAAAATTGAATGAGAATTAGATAAGTTCGAGCGGACTTGTCTGAAAAACCTAGAAATTTAATCAAGTTCGGGCGGACTTGATTAAAAATGATGAATTTTTAATCAAGTTCGAGCGGACTTGATTAAAAGTTCGACCAAAATGAGTTTTCCAAACATGGTTTTTTCAACTTTTTGACATTAATTCGTTTGAATTTGATATTGAAACTCTCAGGGGTATATCATCATTGTATTTTACATGACATATTCAATTTTTAGTAACTTTTATTGAGGATCCGTTGTACGGATCTTTCTGGTCCAATTTGGCAAACCTAAGGTAAATGTGCGGAATTCGTTTGCATAGTGACATTGGATACAAGTTTGTTACTGATTCTTACAAATGAAACACTTGGACAGAGCTTCGCCTCTGTCGTGACAAAATCTCTGAATCTTACAAATGAAATGTCAAGACTCCTATTTATAGGAGAACAAGCTCGCTGGAGGAGATGCAAGTTCGGGCGAACATGCTTAGTCAAGTTCGGCCGAACTTGACTACAACACTTCCTTTTCAAGCGAACTTGACCCTATATATACATAAACTTCGACATTTTGCTCCTAAATACTGACTCGACGTTATACGATGACGTAGGCAACAGACATATGCATCAACAGACTCCCCATTGGATGTTGCTGTAGTCATTATTCTTCAATTAAGTTCCTGAGTCTTTAATGTTCTCTTGATCTTTATTTCTTGAATAACTTTAACTTCCATGATATTCATAACATCTACAATCCTTTTCTCTTTTCTTCTTGAGACATATCTTGATAAAACTTTAATCACCATGCTACTCCTTGCTTTGAGCTTTCTGGAATCTTTAATCAACATGTTTTATTCAGCTCCCCCTTAAACTCAACTTCATGTTTCAAAGTTTCTCAAACATTCAAATAAACATTTCAGATTCAAACTTTGAAATTTCAAAACACCAACATTTCAAATTTTAATCTCCTTATCAATTTTAAACCCTCTCAGTTAATCAAGTCCAAATTAATGACCTTGAATATCTGATTCATGTATAAAGTTCAACTTAATGATCTTGATTAAACATTTTAACATAAACTGATATATTTGTTCAAATGTAAGTTTCAACTTAATGAACTTTTAAACTTTTCAGATCAATTTGAAATTTTCAAACTTTTATCAGCAGCTTTAGATTTTGAAAATCAGCATTTCATCATCAGTGGTCGATACTAAAAGATGATATAATCTTTTTGTTTTTATGTAATGAGTATCAAACTCTAAGTATGTACAAACATATTTACAAAAATATTTTTGTTGAGTTTGTGTTAAAGGATCATATCAATTATTTGAGACATATCACAAGTATCATTAACCTCTTCATGACACTAAGTTTTAAACAAATTTACCTAGATTGTCGATATATTTGTCTTCTTAAAATTTAACATATTTCTCAATTGTTCCAAGATATGTTATGTAGAATTAAGAAACTTGACTTAACTATGGTTACAATCTCAGAATATACTCCCGCATCAAGATTCCCTAGATTTCATCTTACAGGTGAGTATAGCGTAATTGATATCTATATCTGGGTTGTGCGAGACCTTGAGAGCTCAGGTTAGTACCATCGTACCGACAGAGAGATGAAGGCTCGACTTATAAGGTAGTGTTCCAAAATAGAATCTTTTTGTACTGCAGTTGTAGTATCTTTCGATATTTTCAATTGAATGCAGTTTTTAGGGGATTTTTTGCAAAAGCATTATAGAAGTTCTAGGCCATTGCTTATGCAAAATCAGAAGAACTTGTATAATACCCCAGATATCAAAAATCTATAAAGACCTCGTATCTCAGAATCAGGCAATCTCTCAAACGAAGTTTCGGAGTACTAAGTCCATATATCCGAGTGATTTGTAAAATTTAGTTTATATCCCGAAAACAATTTACTGAACGTGTAAAGCCTATCGACACATCCACAGTAAGACTTGTTTATCACTTTTTAAACTTCATATTTCTTTAGCATACTGTGATAGTCCACTGATGTACTATCATTTCCTTTTTTACACAAAACTCTTTTTGCCTTTTTCAATGTTTTTGTACTTTTCACATTTAATATGTTTTTGGATTTTCTGAAAAAAAATTTCTCCCCCTAAAATTCAAAAACATATTTTTGAAACTTTTATTTATAGAAAAACATTGACCAACTAATGAGAATCACTTGATATCTCCATCCATTACCGCTTCACAATTTTACTTCTAAGGCACTCTCCCCCTCATGATGACAAAAACCTTAACACTTTTGTGTTTATAAAAGATTTATATCCCTGGGTTTTGTCTGTTCAACAGTGAGGGTTCTGTGATAGTTTTCAAATTTTTTTCAAAAATTTGTAAAACTTTCAAGTAAACGTTATTGAAACATGTTTTTCGAAAAATTTTCTCCAAAAATTTTTCAAAAATAAAGTAAACATTATTTGAAATGTAATAAGGCCTTTATATAAACCTTGATAACCCGGCCTGTCTTCATTGTGTGCCACGGAACTCCATTCTTCATAATTTTGCTTTCATCTCAAAAGTTCCTACACAAAAATTTAAACAATTAGTTGAATAGTGACACCCAAGCATTTTTAGCCTTAGGCGTTATTTCTTCAACCTTAATTTTGACTTTCGTTTCACAATCGGGTTTATTTTGAACTTTCTCAAATTTTGGAAAGTCCTCTAAACTTTCAATTTTAACCGATTGTGTAACTTCTAACCATGTTTGATTTTTCATTAAAGTTTTCTTGAAATACAATGTAGAAACTTTTTGTTCATTACTATTCGAGGATTTACCAGTTTCAAATTTTGAAAACTTAGTAATAACTGATTTCACCTTGTTTATAGTTTCTGTACATTGTTTCAAAACCTGAGTTGATACTATTAATTTGAAAACATTTTCTAGCAATGTGTCAAGTTACTCCACATTTATGACACTTCCTGTTCTCATATCGTTTTCTATCAAACCATACACTCAAATCATAACAATGATTTGACGTGTGGTAGCTATCTTTCCTTCTTCTCCTATAACTTTGATTTGACGTTGAAGCACTATGGTCGACCTGCACCACTTATTTTCAAAGTTTTGTGAGTTTTTATAATGATTGAATGATCGTACCGATAAGCTTTCAGAATTTTTAAAACTTTGTTTTTCGTTTTGTTTTCGTTCTCCATTCTGCTTAGAAGATTTTTACGTTGTGCATTCACCTTTCTCAGTAGATTGTAGAACAATTTGTTGGAATTTTTCTTTTAGTTTTAAAAATATTTCATGTTTATCGTTTTTAGCTCTTTCATCATCGGTATCATCGTTACAATCCTTAATTATGACATTGTCATAATTTGTGATTTATCACTTATTGGAATTTCTTTTTTATTTTCATTGATCAGTTTTGGACATATATGATCTAACTTTAATGAAGAAGTCACAAAACATTTCAATAACTTTACTGAATTAACAGCTTTATTTTTAACAGCCTCAACTTCTTTTTCAAGTTGAGCAATTTTCTCAATATGAGAATTTATTGCTTTTTGATTTTCTATATTTATTTTTCAAAAACTATTTTTTCATTTTTAAACATTTTTATTTCATTTTGAAAATCTATTAACATTTGTAATTTTTCATTTTCTAAAATTTTTATTTTGTTTTCAAAATTCTTTTCATTTTCTTTTAACTTTTTATTTTCTAATGTCAAACTCTATAGATTGTTCAAGAGTTTGGCATTATATGCCAGATAATCATTCAGATCTACATCAAAGACTTGGCATATTGGTTTAGAACTTGAAGACTCTTTTCTTTCACAGTTCTTCGCCATTATACTCCCTTCTCTCTTCAACTGAACATTTGAACTTTGTAAACCTTGAGAACAAGTCGGGGATATCTCCATGGTTTAGGAAACGCTGGTGATGACTGACCCTTGGATTTTTATAAAGGAAATTAAATAGACTTTCTAAAATTTATATGGATGTTTTATTTATAAACACATAATATGAAAGTTTTCCTTGGATCAAAATAACTATAATTTGGAAAATACGTGAACTCACCATCCTTTGTGTTGACACTTGATTTTAATGTGTTCTTCAGGTACATAAGTTCGGCTTCGGGAACCTTTGGCGAATCTGGTGGTTGTGATGCATGTTTCGTTTAATAATAAACTTTGGACAACTTTTAAAACTTATTTGGGACCGACTGGATTAGGATCCATAAGGATCAAGACAACTTAACTATGTTGTAGTTGTGGTTTAAGTTTAAACTCTTAATCTAATTAAGTAATATGTCCAAAATTAACGATGCATCGTCCACTAAGATATTTATGGGCACCAACTTCCGTCACCACTACGTTTGTATTTCCGTTGCGACGTTTTTGGGGTGTTACATAACTTTGGTGTCCAAACTTTCAAGTCTCATCAACTCACATTTGTGGAAGCTTTGCAAACCGTGAGTATACTCAAACCCCCTTTACACTTTAATCACTTTTGGGGTGCAACATGTATAAATAAAAAAACTCACTTATGCACACAATCAGACTTACGAAATCAGTTAATCCACCAAACATACTACTTGTTGTTGGATCGCTCCTTGATTAGCACAAGAACCTAATTTGGTATCTAACGTTCATATAGGCAGAAACTATGTGAGGTGTTAATCAAATATGCAAAGATTAATCGTTTAATTGTTGTTTATTGATCATAAAGTCCAAATACATGAAAGATCCTGATCGGGCAGAGCTTCGCCTCTGTCGTGACAAAGTTGCAAAAGTTACAAACAAACAAACTAAGGCACACTATTTATAGTAGTACAAGTTCGTTGGGCAAAGTATAACCAGTCTCTACTGCAACCCAGCTGTGAAAATACGTAGCTTGAACCCAGTTAGTGAACTTTTCTTTCCACCCCTCGTACTCATCCATATACATGAGTTTCGGTGGTTTCACAGATGTGCCCATCTTGTTATCAATGTTCACTTGGTTCACCATTTGAGCATTTGATGTTGAAGACGTCATAAAAGCACTGTGAAGATCTTCCATCTTGAAAAACTGACGAATATCACTGCAAAACACGTTCGCAAACTTCGAAAAATGATTAGACTACTGACAAGTTCGGGCGAACTTGCAGTTTGAGAAAATCAGATTCAATTTTACACAAGTTCGGGCGAACTTGTAGAAATTTCAAGAGAAACAAACAAGTTCGGGCGAACTTGTAGATGAGACTCAACAAAGTTTAATCAAGTTCGGGCGAACTTGACAAAAACTGAAGAATTTTCTACTAAGTTCGAGCAGACTTATCAAATTGCTTAAGAAATTAATCAAGTTCAGACAGACTTGATTAAATGATGAATTTTTAATCAAGTTCGGACGGACTTGATTAAAAATGATGAATTTTTAATCAAGTTCGAGCGGACTTGATTACAAGTTCGACTAGAATGAGTTTTCCAAACATGGTTTTTTCAACTTTTTGACATTAATTCGTTTGAATTTGATCTTGAAACTCTCAGGGGTTTATCTTTAGTGCATTCTACATGACATATTCAAAATTTAGCAACTTTTATCTGTAGGTTCATTGTTTTTCTTGAAAAAGTTAAGAAAAATGATAGAAATGAGTAGATTAAGACTAGATCTTGCAATGATTTCACCAAATCAAGTATCCGTGGCTCAGATACCACTTGTTAGATCGCTCCTTGATTAGCACAGGGACCTAATTTGGTATCTAACATTCATATAGGCGGAAACTATGTGACGTGTTAATCAAATATGCAAAGATTACTCGTTTATGTATTGTTTATTGATCATAAAGTCCAAATACATGAAAGATCCTGATCGGGCAGAGCTTCGCCTCTGTCGTGACAAAGTTGCAAAAGTTACAAATGACAAACTAAGGCACACTATTTATACTAGTACAAGTTCGATGGGATGATAACAAGTTCGGGCGAACTTGTTCTCACATTCTGTTCTGGGCGAACTTGTATAGTATTTACATAAATACCCTTAAACGTTGACATAATGTAGCCCAAACTAAACAGACTCGATCCAAGACTAAGACATAGACATTATGTACTAACAGACTCCCCTTGGATATCGTCTTCGTCTTGATCAGTCTTCAAAGCTCTATCTTTGTCTAACGCGTCCAAAGAAGTTCTTGATTGGTTTCTTTCTACGTTCTTGCGACGGAATCGGCGTTTGGTCTGTAGGTGGCACTTTAGTCATGAACTGAAAACATCTAATTCTTGCCTCCCTACCCATATCATGAATACGTTCAATACGCTTCTCCTCTTTCAAAAACTCTTTGCGCTCTAGTTCCATCCAACTGGATTCCCACATTCTTCCAGAATTCACACCATGAGCGTAACAAACATTTACAACCCTTTGATACTGCATCGCTTGTTCTTTCTCACGCGCTTCATAGCATATCTTACTGAAGAATAAACATTTAATATCCTCCTTCGAGCAGTTCACTAGCCACATCGGTCTAGTATTCGAATCGTTCTCCATAACCCTCTTAATCCTTCTATCCCAAAAATTTCAACCCTTTCTTTAGTGATATCCAAATGATCTTCAAACCTCAGCACTATCACTGCTTCATATGTCGTAGGATCTACTTGCCACCACTTAAACAACGGATAGAAATCCTGTTCGATAGGCATTAAGGACATGTTTCTCATTGCACGAGGACGCTTACTAATCAACGTAATATCCTTTTCTCCAGTCTTTTTGTTCGTCTTGATACGGCGCTTTGGAATGAACGGTTTCCAGTCTTAAAACATTGCGTCGCTTCATAAGTTTTCTTTTTTTCCTCAACAACTATCTTTTTAAGGAACCAATCAGTGCGCTTTTCTTTGAATGTTGACATCCATTCTAATTCAGCGTTCCTTTCCTTTTCGTCACCACTATCATCTTTTCGCCATTTGTACTCTAGTGGTGCAATGTAATTTTCAGAAGCTGTGGCACCAAACAAAGGTTTTGCAATCGGCTATGAAGCTTGCTTTTGAAACGTTATAAGCTTCTTCATAGTAACTTCATCCATGTGACTGAGATATACGATATCATTGGGATCTTTTTCAATCTTCTTGAATTTGTCGTCGATCAACATCTGTATGAATCTTGGATACATCACGAGCTTGTTCGATCCCATATTATTCTTCATATGCGTGAACACAAGCTTAGAATAGTTGAATTTCTTGTTTAAAATGAGCGTTGTGGCAATGCAAGCCATGTAGTCTTGAACATCGTCCAATCCAGCCTTTCGATGACTGAACGCGTGAATAATTGCATGCATAAGAAACTTATAAGGGTTCGGAACTCCCCCTTTCTTCAAGGTAGATTCGTTTACGTGCCCCTTGTATCCCATTCTGCAGAAACAACCTTGCACCATTAGTTCATCGACCATTGGATCATTTTTATCGTCGTTAAAGTTTAGAACTTTTCGAATGTCAGCTTCTGTCACTGTTATCTCCTTATCCTCGTCTCCAACACGAACCACTGATTTTATCACTGTATCATCATCATTCATTGCCGCATAATTCCAATATCTATAGACGTGCGACCTGTAAACCACCGTCTTTTCCGTTATTGCCTTGTGAATAGGAATACGCTCCATAAACTTGAGAATACTATCAAATGCTTCGAGTGATGGACAAATAGCCTTGTTGAGCGTAATGCACGTATTGTGGAACTTGTTGAACGAGAGCTGAATATTCTGCAAACACGAATATCGAGACAAAATTAGTCAAAGTTTAACAATTTAACAAACCCTAATAACAAATTCAGGCGGACTTGTATTACCATTTAACCATTACAAAAACATCAAGTCCGGACGAACATGTCAAGACATATTGATCAACACTTAAACAAGTTCGGGCGAACTTGTAAAGGTTTTATAATTTTGAAACAAATTCTGATAAGTCCGGGCGAACTTATCAAATCATACTGATTGTTTCTTAAACAAGTTCGGGCGAACTTGTTTTCCAGTTTTAAAAATCCACTCAGTTGACCACGTCCAAGCTAATGACCTTGATTAACCGATTTGTCAGCCGAGTCTAAGTTAATGACCTCGGTTTGACCCGTTATGAAAATTGGTTTTTCTCAAAATCAAGTTTCAAATTAATGGCCAATGAGGTAGTGGTGCAGTGGTTGGGGAAAGACTTGGTGTTACTTGTGACCTAGGTTCGACTCTCACTCTCTGCATTATTTTATGCGGCATCAAGGTGAAGGGCGAATACGGGTGGCGCCAGTTCGTCTTGGATGGGAGGCGAGGTTTTACCGATTATTCCACTGTCGTGCCTTCGGGCGGGTGGAGGTCGGGTTTCCCCGCATCTGGGAGAGTCAAGGGGCTGGCAGCGGTCGAGTAGTCGACCTTGCCACAGCGCCCGGTGTCACGGTGGTTGGCACGTCATTCCTTGTCGTTCACAAAAAAGTTTCAAATTAATGAACTTTTAATCGTTTTGCCTTTCAAATTTAAAAGATTAGCTACCGGCCCGTTGTCAATCAGATTTCCACTAGTTTAGCACCTTGCCAGACTTCGAAGATCCGTTCTCCAACATTAGCTTGTAGAAACTAATGTAGAAACAATTTTTTTTTTTGTATTTTTATAAAGTTTATGCTAAAACACACTGAAAATCTTTTTGGTTTTAATCTGTAAAGTAGATAGACTATGTACAGAACTATGTATAGACTTATAACAAGTAAACTATGTACAAACATATTTACAGACATATTTTTGTGAATTCGTGTCTAAGGATCATATCAGTTGATTGAGACATATCACCAGTACCGTTGACCTGTTGATGACTTTAAGTTTTAAACTCGTTTACCTAGATTGCCGATATGTTTGTCCACTTAAAATTCGACACATTTCTCAATTGTTCCAAGATATGTTAGGTAAGAATTATGAAACTTGACTTAACTATGGTTCCCATCTCAGAATATACTCCCGTATCAAGATTCCATAGATTTCATCTTATAGGTGAATATAGCGTAATTGATATCTGTATCTGGGTTAATGTGAAGCCTTAAGAGCTCAGGCTAATACCACCGTATCGGACAAAGAGATGAAGGCTCGACTTATAGGTGTGTTCCACTTAAGGAATCTTTTAAGCACTGCAAATGATTAGATCTTTCGATTCTTTTCAGCTTTGCATGCAGTTTAGGGGTTTATAGCAAAAACATTACAGAAGTTCTAGGCTATTGTTTCTGCAAAATCAGAAGAACTTGTATAATACCCCAGATATCAATCATCTATAAAGACCTCGTATCTCAGAATCAGGCAATCTCTCGAACGAAATTTCGGAGTACTAAGTCCATATATCCGACAGATGTTAATCCACAAGTTTAAGCAGTTGTAAAATTTAGTTTATATATCGGAAACAATTTACTGAACGTGTAAAGCCTATCGACACATCCTCAGTAAGACTTGTTTATCACTTTTAGACTTAACAATTCTTTAGCATATTGTGATAGTCCACTGATGTACTACCATTTTCTTTTGTAACATAAAATTCTTTTTGTCTTTTTCAATGTTTTTGTACTTTTTGAATTTTTCATATGTTTTTGTACTTTTTGAATTTTTCATATGTTTTTGTATTTTCTCAAATATTTCTCCCCCTAAATTCAAAAACATACTTTTGTATTTTAGATTTTTAAGAAATACTAATCTAAAGGATATACAAACCAATGTGGATCACGTGAACTCGTCGTCTGATCCATATTCAACCTCTGCTTCCGCACCTGTAAACAAATTTTTAATACCATTAAGCCTCATTAGATATTTAAATCTTGTAAGAGGAAAAGCTTTGGTATAAAAATCAGCTTTTTGTTCATCGGTGTGGATTTTTTCAATTCGCACCAACTTCTTTTCGTAGCAGTCATGAATGAAGTGATAACGAATTTCTATGTGTTTAGTTCGAGAGTGATGAACAGGATTTTTAGTGATGTCGATTGTTGCCTTATTATCTACATATAAAGGCATATCAAGAAATTGCAATCCAAAGCCCCTCATCTGTTGTTGAATCCATAGGATTTGAGAACAACAGCTAGAAGCAGAAATGTATTATGCCTCACAAGTAGAAAGAGAGACCGTGGTTGGTTTCTTGCATTGCCACATTACAAATCGAGTTCCAAAGAACTGGCAACCAGCTGTTGTAGATTTAGAATTCAGCTAATCCACCCCAAAGTCAGAATCAGCGTATCCCGTTAGATCAAAGTTATCGTTCTTTAGATACCAAAAGCCGATACTTGGACATCCCTTCAAGTAACGGAATATTCTTTTTACTATCTGCATGTGAGACACTCGGGGACTGGACTGATATCTTGCGCACAGGCAGGTAGGATACATGATATCTGGGCGAGATGCCGTCAGATACATAAGAGATCCTATCATCGATCGATAGAGCGTATCATCCACTTTGGTTCCTGTTTCGTCAATGCAAATCCCGTGATTCAGCGCCAGAGGAGTCGAAAGCAGCTTCGAGCTATCCATTTCAAACTTCTTTAGAATATTGTGAACATATTTGGTTTGATGAATGAATATGACGTCTGGTAACTGATCAACTTGTAATCCGAGGAAGAATTTCATTTCACCCATAGAAGACATCTCGAATTTCTTCTTCATTATATTTTCGAATTCTTTGCAAAGACTATCATCCGTTAAACCAAAGATGATATCATCCACATAGATTTGTACGATGATTAGATTTGTACTATCCACTGTGCCTCTAGTAAAGCCGTTTCCAACGAGATGTTGAGATAACGTCTCGTACCAAGCTCTCGGGGCTTGGTGTAATATGTATAAGGCTTTGTCTAGGAGTTAAGCTTTGTTCTTGTTCAGCAGATCGACGAACCTTGGTGGTTGGCCGACGTACACTTGTTCACGTAGCTTACCATAGATAAATGCGGATTTCACATCTAATTGGTACACCTTAAAACCTTTCCAAGCTGCGAATGTAAGGAAAATGCGGATTGACTCTAAGCGTGCAACCGGTGCATAGACTTCCGTATAGTCAATTCCTTCTTGCTGGTGGAAACCTTGACAACCAACTGTAACAACTCTTCCTGCATCGCTATTACCCAGTTCTCATCACCCAGAGCTTCATTAATAGTCTTCAGCTCTATTTGAGATATGAAACATAAATAATAACAGTAATCTTAAGTCGGGGCCACTCGGGTATAGAAACAACTTAATGCTTGGTTGATTTGACTTCTTGTTCGCAACCACAGTCTGTAACTCTCTAATAATGTTTGTTGAAGGATGATAAGAATAAGATCATGGCATCTCCTCACTAGGAACATCAACCGTACTGTTCTGATTTGTGACATTCAGATCAACGATCAACTCAACTTCAGGAGCACTAGATGCAGCTTCATTTTGATTGCTCGGGCCAGCAGATTGATTCAACATGTTGGATATCTGCTCTCGGAAGAGGATTCTACATCATCATCGAAAGTCGGGGCTTCATCAGAGTCGGAATTCTGATTCTGAGAAGTAGTGGCTCTATAGTTGCATTTCCTGGTTCAGTGGAAACATTTGTTGGCGTTGTAGTAGGTTCTGCTTCAGAAACTTGTTCAACTGGAACACCACTATTACTTGGACCTGCACCATAAGATGATGTACCAACAGTGAGTTGATTAACCACAATTGGCCTTAGAATCTGTTCTTGGTTTGCCGACTGTTGAAGATAATAAAGAGCTGCAAGTTCTTCATCAGACGGTTCTTCTGGCAAGTCGAATGACTTCCACAAATCTTGGTAATTGAACAACCAAGCATCGCCTTTTCTCTGAATGGGAGTGGTGTACCGAAAGCAATCAACGTGTTGTGCTTCAATCACTTTTCTCAAAGCAGGAACATAAACTCTTCTTAGCGGACTAGCGTAACCAACAAAGAAACCTTCAAGCGTTTTAGCACCGAACTTTCCATCTTGATCAATCACTATGCACGGTGCACCAACCAGTTCTAGATATTTCAAATTTGGTTTCCTTCAGTTGATCATCTCAAAACATGTATTTTTAGTCGGTTTGACAGTTAAGACCATGTTTAAAGTGTAACATGCCGCTGCAACTGCCTAGGAAGTTTTGAGTCTGCAAGCATTGTTCTTGCTGTTTCGATCAACGTTCTATTCTTCCTTTCAGCTACGCCATTTTGTTGTGGAGTATAAGGTGCACTGAATTCGTGCAAAATTCCTTTGGCGTTGCAAAACTCTTTCATCTTGTTGTTCTTGAAATCCGTGTCGTTATCACTAAGAATACGTCTGACAGGCAGATGATATAGAATTTCGAGCTTCTTGAAGAGAATTACCAGATTATCGAACGTTTCATCTTTAGACTCTTGAAAGAAAACTCATGAATATCGAGGATAATCATCTGTGACGACTAAACAGTATAGATCTCCGGATATACTTCGTACGTTCACCGGACCGAAAAGATCCATATGTAGACATTCAAGTGGCAACTTTATGGAATTCAGAATCTTCTTAGGATGTGACTTCTTTTTCTGCTTCCCTTTCTTACATTCAAGACAATGATCCGTCATGTGGAAGCTTTGAAGATTCACCCCCTCGACCGATAATGATCCGTCATGTGGAAGCTTTGAAGATTCACCCCCTCGACTAAATCGTTATGAACTAGAAAATTCATTTTCCTCAGATGTATATGCCCCATTTTTCTGTGCCATAGAATCGAATCCTTCTTCGTGGCTTTTGTGACAAAACATTGAGCCGATTTCGACGATGTTGTAGCAATACCCATGTCTAACACGAAGATGCATGAGAATCCAATCACCTGGAATTTTGAAACCCGGCTTAAGTATCATGCACTCCTTATCATTGAAATGAACTGTGAACTGCTTATCGCAAATCTATGATATACTTAGAAGATTGTTCTATAGCTCAGCGATGTAATTCACACGATCAAAAGATACCATGCCATTTGAGAGCTTTCCTTCAGCTACAATCTGGCCTCCTTGATTTCCAGCGAAGCCTACATACCCTCCATTAATCGCTTTGATATCAAAGAGTAGCGCTTTCATCCCGGTCATGTGCCTTGAAGCTCCACTATCCAGAATCCACTTTGATAATATGGATCTCTGGAGCCCCTGCACACATTAATATTTAGTTAAAAAGTGCGACCCAAGCCTTCTTGGTCTTGGGTTTAGGATAATAAACTTCATAATCATCCTCAAAATCTCCATCTAAGACATCATCAACATTATCGTTTTCAAACTTGACCTTTTTCTTATCTTTTGAAAGTTTGTCATTTTCAGATTTATCTTTTGAAACAGACACTTTGTCGACTTTTGTTACTACTGTCACAGACTTAACAACTACAGATGTTGTTGATTTCTTTTTAGCAACCCAGGATTGTGAGTTAATCCTTGCTTTTTTATGTAAAACCTTGAATCTTTGTTTTCATTTGTTTTCGAAGTTTCACCTTTCTCAAAAGTTGAATTTTCAAACTTCGATTCAATTTTAGGTTTAACTTCAATTTTAGATTCATTTCTTTTCATAATTGCGACAGGTTTTACTATCTCTGGTTGCTTAGGCTTTTCAACATTTGAACTTGATTTTCTTCGAGGATAAACAAGCTTTGATTTCGGACACTTGCGTGCAATGTGACAAACTTCATTGCATTTAAAGCAAGTCCGATTATCTTGAGAACGTCCACTAGTGGGTTTTACACCACTTACGGCTTTAGCCTTATCCGAAGTTCTTTTTCCTTTTTAAATTCATCATTTGATTGCTTTCCAATCAAACTTTCTTCCTGAACCGTGCTCGTCCCATATACGAATGTCATGTTTTTATCTTTATATTCATGAAATGGTGACTTTTTCTTATTCGGTTCTTCTTCTACATCCAAACCCAACCCTGCTCTCCTATTTTCCAGAAAGTCATCACCATTCCTTCGGTAGTTATTTCTTTTAGGTTTAGAGTAAAAATTCTTTTCATTGATTTCCAAATCCTCTGATGATACTTCAACGAGTTTGAAGAATTTATCAAGCTGATCCTCTTTCACATTTCGAATCGGAAAGCTATCATCGAAATATAGTCTATCAGAATCCTTAACTTTGTACATGATAACGTTAGGATCATCACTTAGGCTATCTTCCGATGATGTATCGTCATCTTCAGATTGTGAATCAGAATTATTCGAACTCGAGTTGGAGCTCTCATAGCTGCCATCATCAGATTCATTCAAAACATTTTCAACAACATTTTTAACCACCGCTTCGCAATAATCGCTTGTGTAGGTTATATCAATGTTCTCAGGCAGCTCATTTTTCTTTTCGGTTAAAAGTTCAATGTTGAGCGCTTTTTCCATCCCCTCAGCCTTCTTGCGATAATACTTTCCGCACAAGGGTGGTGGAACATTGCTATAATCACTACCTTTCTTACCTTTGACTTTCTAAACATTTTCTTCCGACTGAATCGTTGGAAGAATGTGATCAATGACGTAAGCATTTGTGGTATAGCTTTTTAGAAGTCGTCTAACTCTTTTAGTTTTGATTTTCATGTCTTGAAATTCTTGTTTTACTTCAGCAATATTGTTTATGTAAACGTTAATAGCTTTTTGTTTTTCCATTAATGTCGCTTTTAACATTCTCACTGTGTCATGCTGTTCAATGTTATTATTATCAAGCCTGTTGTAATCATCAATCATTTTGTCATAAGCCTCTTTGATTGTGCGATAATCGTATTTGAAATTATTATTATGCACATTGAGTTCGCTTATGATCTGAGACTTTTCAGCACATTGAACACACGGTTCAGCACATTTTGTACATAGTTTTTCAACCTCAACAATTTGTACCTTTACCTCTGGACCTACCTTCGTCAGATTTGCCATCATAGCTTTATTGGCGATCTCTGTGAGGTTTTCTTTATTCATTTCTTTGGTTACATTGATAACTTCCTCAACCACAGGTTTCTCCTCAGCAACATGCTCCGAAGATGTTGTATCACCGAAACAACCTGCAAAACTAGTAGTCATGTTAGGAGAAAGGATACTTTGCACCTTTTGTGTGGTGATAGATTTCCTCTTCCTCTGCTTGTTGCATATATCCTTCTAGCATTGCATTCTCCATAGCTGCATCTTCAGCAGATATGTGGCATGTTCTCAGCCATTAGAGCAACACCGGTCTTTTTGCCAATATATGAGTTCCAGTCAAAACCGTCATCTTCATTCGAAGCAACTATTGCCTTTTCTTTGGTGTTGGATGGTTTCTCTTGGATTTCGACTTGAGTCTTCTTTGGGAATGGCTAGTATTGTAGTGACTTCTTGTAGTATTCACTGCCACCTCCAAATGGACTTTGATTCCCAGTTGCCTCAGGATTCTTGCATTATCTTTTGAAGTGCCCTTTTTGTCGGCATCTGAAGCAAGTAACCTTTGTTTTGTCGAATCCCAAATTGTTGCTTGAATTCCCGATATCTCTGCCGGTTAGTGCAACAAATTTAGTAACCCTCCGAATAATCAATGCTAAGGACCATTTGATGTCCATCAACTCAAGCTCTTCTTCATCCACTTGATCATAATCATCGGCAGTCATTTCTGGATTACCAATCTTCCCAGCCACCAAACTTTCCTAAGATTCCAACACTGCAGCAAGAAGTGCCATGTGTTGTTTGGCAACTTGTTCAGAAACGACATTGTTAAGGTTGACTGCAATGTTGCATTTGAACACATTTGGATCAGAATTCGATTGATTATTCTGATTTGATTGATTCTGATACGAAGAATTTGAACCCATGCTTGAATATGAAGAATTCTGGGGACTCTGATCATATTTTTGATATGATTTAGCTTGACTCTCTGGCGAATGATTCGAGGAATTCAGATTCGCACTAAAAGCGGTTTGGATCTTCGGGCTAGTTATATTTTCTTGAGCTCCTGTCTTGTAGTACAACCCTACATCTTGAGTAACATTTGAATTCTTTGACTTGACTATCTTTAACAACTCCATCTCGTGCCCCTCCAGCTTATCAATGAAAGTGGATAGTTTGAAGAACTCCCAGCTCGGACTTTCTTTGAGCACCATGAGATAAGTCGTCCACTCACCCTCTGGTAAAGCGTCAGCGAGTTTATCAATATATTCTTCTTTCGTTTTCTCAAGCCCATGTCTCCTCATAATCACTTTCAGATGACAAACCTTTCGATCATTTGTTTCATCGTTTCACCCTTGATCATCGTGAATATGTCAAATTCCTTCATGATCAGTGCTTTCTTGCTTTTGACCATTTCTACACTTCCCTAGTATTTGTTCTTAAAGAATTTCGATAGTTCTTGTGCAGTCTTATATTCCGGTAGCAGCACCAATATATCTTCTTTCATCGACTGTTGGATCAAACTTATCATTTTCTTCTCGGCGACGTAAGCATCCTTTTGTATAGTAGAAAACTTGCTAATGTCGATAACATTATCATTCTCATCTCTGGGCTATGTATAACCAGTCTCTACTGCAACCCAACTGTGAAAATATGTAGCTTGAACCCAGTTAGTGAACTTTTCTTTCCACCCCTCATATTCGTCCATACACATGAGTTTCGGTGGTTTCACAGATGTGCCCATCTCGTTATCAATGTTCACTTGATTTACTGAATGCACTATGAAGATCTTCCATCTTGAAAAAACTGATGAATATTACTGAAAAACACGACCACAAACTTAGAAAAATGATTAGACTACTGACAAGTTCGGGCGAACTTGAAGTTTGAGAAAATCAGGTTCAATTTTACTCAATTGTTCCAAGATATGTTATGTAGAATTAAGAAACTTGACTTAACTATGGTTCCAATCTCAGAATATACTCCGCATCAAGATTCCCTAGATTTCATCTTACAGGTGAGTATAGCGTAATTGATATCTATATCTGGGTTGTGCGAGACCTTGAGAGCTCAGGTTAGTAACATCGTACCGACAGAGAGATGAAGGCTCGACTTATAAGGTAGTGTTCCAAAATAGAATCTTTTTGTACTGCAGTTGTAGTATCTTTCGATATTTTCAATTGAATGCAGTTTTTAGGGGATTTTTTGCAAAAGCATTTTAGAAGTTCTAGGCCATTGCTTATGCAAAATCAGAAGAACTTGTATAATACCCCAGATATCAATCATCTATAAAGACCTCGTATCTCAGAATCAGGCAATCTCTCAAACGAAATTTCAGAGTACTAAGTCCATATATCCGAGTGATTTGTAAAATTTAGTTTATATCCCGAAAACAATTTATTGAACGTTAAAGCCTATCGACACATCCACAGTAAGACTTGTTTATCACTTTTTAAACTTTATATTTCTTTAGCATACTGTGATAGTCCACTGATGTACTATCATTTCCTTTTTTACACAAAACTCTTTTTGTCTTTTTCAATGTTTTTGTACTTTTCGCATTTAATATGTTTTTGGATTTTCTGAAAAAAAATTTCTCCCCCTAATATTCAAAAACATATTTTTGAAACTTTTATTTATAGAAAAACATTGACCAACTAATGAGAATCACTTGATATCTCCATCCGTTACCGCTTCACAATTTTACTTCTAAGGCACTCTCCCCCTCATGATGACAAACACCTTAACACTTTTGTGTTTATAAAAGATTTATATCCCTGGGTTTTGTATGTTCAACAGTGAGGGTTCTGTGATAGTTTTAAAAATTTTTTCAAAAATTTGTAAAACTTTCAAGTAAACGTTATTGAAACATGTTTTTTCGAAAAATTTTCTCCAAAAATTTTTCAAAAATAAAGTAAACATTATTTGAAATGTAATAAGGCCTTTATATAAACCTTGATAACCCGGCCTGTCTTCATTGTGTGCCACGGAACTCTATTCTCAGTAATTTTGCTTTCATCTCAAAAGTTCCGGCACAAAAATTCAAACAATTAGTTGAATAGTGACACCCAAGCATTTTTAGCCTTAGGCGTTATTTCTTCAATCTTAATTTTGACTTTCATTTCACAATCGGGTTTATTTTGAACTTTCTCAAATTTTGGAAAGTCCTCTAAACTTTCAATTTTCACTGATTGTGTAACTTCTTTTTCTTTTACCAACCATGTTTGATTTTTCATTAAAGTTTTCTTGAAATACAATGTAGAAACTTTTTGTTCATTACTATTCGAGGATTTACCAGTTTCAAAATTTGAAAACTTAGTAATAACTGGTTTCACCTTGTTTATAGTTTCTGTACATTGTTTCAAAACCTGAGTTGATACTCCATAATTTTTGTTATCAATATGAGCAGGATTAATTTGAAAACATTTTCTAGCAATGTGTCAAGTTACTCCACATTTATGACGCTTCCTGTTTTTATATCGTTTTCTATCAAACCATACACTCAAATCATAACAATGATTTGACGTGTGGTAGCCATCTTTCCTTCTTCTCCTATAACTTTGATTTGACGTTGAAACACTATGGTCCGACCTGCACCACTTATTTTCAAAGTTTTGTGAGTTTTTATAATGATTGAATGATCGTACCGATAAGCTTTCAGAATTTTTAAAACTTTGTTTTTCTTTTTGTTTTCGTTCTCCATTCTGCTTAGAAGGTTTTTACGTTGTGCATTCACCTTTCTCAGTAGATTGTAGAACAATTTCTTGGAATTTTTCTTTTAGTTTTAAAAATATTTCATGTTTATCGTTTTTAGCTCTTTCATCATCGGTATCATCATCACAATCCATAATTATGACATTGTCATAATTTGTGATTTATCACTTATTGGAATTTCTTTTTTATTTTCATTGATCAATTTTGGACATATATGATCTAACTTTAATGAAGAAGTCACAAAACATTTCAATAACTTTTCTGAATTAACAACTTTATTTTTAACAGCCTCAACTTCTTTTTCAAGTTGAGCAATTTTCTCAATATGAGAATTTATTGCTTTTTGATCTATATTTATTTTTCAAAAAACTTTTTTTTCATTTTTAAACATTTCTATTTCATTTTGAAAATCTATTAACATTTGTAATTTTTCATTTTCTAAAATTTTTATTTTGTTTTCAAAATTCTTTTCATTTTCTTTTAACTTTTTATTTTCTAATGTCAAACTCTATAGATTGTTCAAGAGTTTGTCATTATATGCCAGATAATCATTCAGATCTACATCAAAGACTTGGCATACTGGTTTAGAACTTGAAGACTCTTTTCTTTCACAGTTCTTCGCCATTATACTCCCTTCTCTCTTCAACTGAACATTTGAACTTTGTACTTCCCAATCATTTCCTTGATCACTAACACAATCAGACTTATTCTTGATTAGCACCTTCTTGTTCTTAATCATCTCAACATTTTCCAAATATTTAGCACCTAAAGATTTCCACAAATCCTGTGCAGTTTTGTACTCTGGTAACAAAACCAAGATATCTTCTTTTATCGATTGCTGTAACGAGGTTAGGATCTTCTTCTCATGGGCATATGCAGCATTCAGTTGAGTTGAAAACTTTGATACTGAAAGCTCAGCTCCACGTTCATCGACTGGCCATTTAAATCCAATTTGAATAGCAACCCAACCATAAAGGTGATCTCGTACCCACTCCTTGAATTTTTCATTCCAGGCTTCATACTCATCTATACTCATCAACATTGGCGGCTTCACGGACTCCATTTCGTTTTCCAAACTAATCTGTCGTTCAAAAACACTTGAAAAATGATTAGCAAACAGACAATTTTAGAAAAAATTGACTTTTTAATCGACAATATTAACGTATCGGTTTGCTAAAAACGTTTAAGATTTTTCGGAAAACTGTTTTTACCAGATTAGAGCTTTAAACTCGTCTCGTCGATACGAATATAACGATATATAATGTCAGAGACGTTTTTCGGGATTTTCATGCTTTTTTTAGAAACCCTTAAACAAGTTCGGGCGAACTTGTATATTACTTCACAACTTCGAGCGAACTTGTTAAATTTTTCAAGAGAACTTACAAATTTGGGCGAACTTGTAGTAAATTTCAGCGAGATTTAATCAAGTTCGGGCGAACTTTATTGAAATATGATAAAAAAAACTAACAAGTTCGAGCGAACTTAATTCAATGAAAAACAGTCAAGTTCGGGCGAACTTGATGAAAAATCACTCAAAACGTGAGTTTTTCAGTCAAGTTCGAGCGAACTTACTTACAAGTTTGAGCTAACATGCGATTTCAAACACGGTTTTTTCAATTTTTCGGCATGAATTCGTTTGTTTTAAGCTCTGATCTTTTCAAGGGTTTTAGTATAATGGATTTTACGTATTATACTTGAAAATCAGTCCATTTTGTCGGTGTATTGTCCAAGAAAAGTTTTAAAATGAAAGAAATGAGTAGAAGATGAGAAGTTCTATGTCCAATGTCTTCAAATTAGGCCAATCCTGCTCTGATACTAATTGAGGGTCCGTTGTATGGATCTTTCTGGTCCTTATTTGGCAAACCTAAGGTAAACGTGCGGAATCCGTTTGCATAGGTGACACTGGATACAAGTTTGTTACTGAATAATCATTGTTTCATTAATGTGTAGACGTTACAGATCCTGGAAACACTTGGACAGAGCTTCGCCTCTGTCGTGACAAAATCTCAGAATCTTACAAATTAAATGTCAAGACTCCTATTTATAGGAGAACAAGCTCGCTGGAGGAGATGCAAGTTCGGGCGAACGTGCTTAGTCAAGTTTGGCCGAACTTGACTACAACACTTCCTTTTCAAGCGAACTTGACCCTATATATACATAAACTTCGACATTTTGCCCTTAAATACTGACTCGACGTTATACGATCACGTAGGCAACAGACATATGCATCAACATTTATCCGTGAATTCATTGTTTTCCTTGAATAGTTAAGAAAAAATGATAGAAATGAGAAGAATAAGGGTAGATCTTGCAATGATTCACCAAATGAGGTATCCGTGGCTCTGATACCACTTGTTGGATCGCTCCTTGATTAGCACAGGAACCTAATTTGGTATCTAACGTTCATATAGGCGGAAACCATGTGACATGTTAATCAAATATGCAAAGATTACTCGTTTAATTGTTGTTTATCGATCATAAAGTCCAAATACATGAAAGATCCTGATCGGGCAGAGCTTCGCCTTTGTCGTGACAAAGTTGCAAAAGTTACAAATGACAAACTAAGGCCCACTATTTATACTAGTATAAGTTCGCTGGGATGATAACAAGTTCGGGCGAACTTGTTTAGAACAAGTTCGGCCTAACTTGTTCTCACATTATGTTCCGGGCGAACTTGTATAATATTTACATAAAATACCCTTAAACTTTGACATAATCTAGCCCAAACTAAACAGACTCGATCCAAGACTAAGACATAGACATTATGTACTAATTGTTATGCTTAGGTTATCCATGCTAGATATTCAATCATGCAACTATTTGTCATTAACTTTGCTAGCCTACCTTAACATGTATAGCGCAATAAGAGTAGCACACCACCCGTTTCTATGGTCTATGTTAAGTATTCAATCGTAAATGGTCTTGTTCATTTGTTGACAAGATTATGCACGAGGAATCTTTGGTTTGACACTTAGGTTTTGCATGCTAGTATAGGGATAGCAATGGGTCGGGTATGGGACGGGTATGGCTAATCCCAACCCCATACCCGGTTATAAGAACTTGTCCCATACCCGGCACAAAACCCATCGGGTATGGGACGGGTAATTACCTGTCGGGTATCAGGCATACCTGCGAGTTTCAGGTATGCTCATGAGTATCGGGTTTCGGGCGTAACATCTGGTATTAACGAGTAAAAATTGATGTATGTTGAGTTCAAAACTAACACAAAAGTCAGAAATGTGATAAAATTAGTAGGCTACTACCGTCAACTTTGAAACCAATGCAAATTCAAAAGAAGCTAAGGAAATACTTGAGCCAATACATATTTAAAAGAAATAAAACCATTCTAAATTTCTAAAAAAAAACTAATATATATTTGAGAAAAATATGCCACAAGTATCCAAGAAGCAGAGATATTGAACAAAAGCTTACATTTCTACGGTCAAGTAGATAATCCTCAAACTTACATTTCTTTAAGTGTTTTGTTAGAATGAAAAAAAAATTCAACCCAAGATATAGAGTTTATCTATCATGAGAGATAAATAAATAAAATCACAATACACACTCATTTTGTTTGAACTAAATATAGGATTCATTAACAAAAAAATACATATTTATTTCGGGTATGTTAGCAGAGTACATGGACATATATCATCGGGTAACCGGAGCGGGTAAACGGGCACACATAATCGGGTAATCAGGACGGGTAAACGGGTGTAACATCAAATCCCATACCCGTCCCAAATTTTCAAAATAAATCCCATACCCGCCATATGTTTCGGGTATTGGGTTTTCCCGTCGGATTCGGGTTTCATTGACATCTCTATGCTAGTATGCAATTTAACTTTGTATATGAATTGCCATGTTGGATTTGGGAATCTTTTTATTATATGGTATGTAAACTAAACTTTTATACTCGCCAACCTTTTGTGTTGACATATATGTATGATGATGCTCGAAGAAATCTACTTAGGGTGGATTAGAAACGTACTTAATTTTTATTTTTGTATTTCTTTTCATTTGTTCACATTCAAGTTGCAAAAATGTTGTATTTTCCATTTCAAGACAATGTACTTTCTTTTTGTATGAAATGAAATATTGTTGTTTAATTATTGTCACAAGTTAGAATTTTATGAAGTCTCAAACAGTATTGTTTCGTCTCACTCCGATGTTTCCGTCATTAGTTGTGGTGTGATAGTACGTAAGTTGTAATTTTCGCTATAAGTATATCCTGGTGACTCTGCATCCTAAGTAGGTTCATACTCGGGTTGTTTATTACTTGTGTATCGGAGTTACTTGAAACAAGCTTACACACTAAGTCAGGTCTTATGCGTGCCCTTGTATCCTTATTTGAAAACTACCGATATAAGTATATAACTTACCTTTTTATGCAGACCTAATATCAAATGTTGAAGCCTAGATATCTCTACTGAATACCTAATTCGCTAAAACCATTGGCTCTAATACCAACTGTGACACCGCACCCAAATAAGGATGCACCACACACAACTAATATCAACTTACAAGGAAACACTTATTTAATTAATACAACTAACTGTAAGGTACAAACATGGGAAACATAAAAGTACAAAGTTTAATCAAACTATACTTAGTCGTAAATACGAAATAGCCACTAGAGAAGCAAGTATGTGATACTTTATCCTACTAGTCACGTATATCTGAGATAAATAACACGCAGACAACTAACCATCATTACATGTGACACATGCTTAAAAGACATCAGCTATCACTAGTGAGTTCATGAATATACACAATTTATAAATTACATTATTTACTCACTTACATAACCATACATTAATGCCCACTACACCACACGAGTGTTGAAGCGGTATGGTCCCAAAAACCTTGCGCCAACCAAGGGAACCATACCCACTATTAACTTCTAAGAAGACCTTGCATAGACTTCTCTATCAAGGAAAGTCACTGAAACCCTACGCCAAGTATCCAAAGAAGGAAAGGATCACTTAACCACCTTGTGTGGGCTCGCGCAAGGTTCAAAGTTAACCTTGATCAAATTCCTTAGATAACACTTTATGTACAAACCTTGCGCCGATATTTATATCAAAGCAAGTACTCACCAAAAACGCTGCGCCAAGAGCAGGAAGAGGAAAGAAGATCAGTTAACTAACTTGCGCCTCTCATGCAATGAAACAGTTAATCCTGAGAAATTCTCCCTTAGCAAAAATCCTTGAGTTGGTGTAGAAGCAAAGGGAATCTTTTCTGTTGTAACAGACTGTACACGTGGCAAGCAACAGATGGGTAACAGCTGTGAAACCTTCTAGAAGCCACTAATACCCAATCGTGCAAGCATCTTTTCGGTTATAACCAATTGCCACGTGGCAGCATCTGGACGAATGAGAAAGATCACGGTGATGGCATGCTCACATCTATAAATGTAGTAATCTCATGGTGACACGTGGTACACCTCCTTAACCGTTGATGAGCTCACCATCCGTGTGCACTAACGGATTGCCACAAAACTTAACGGGTTAGCAAAAGATTCCATTAAAGTTACCATCTCTCATTTTGGCGCCCAAACTCTAGCTATAAATAAGTAACTTGGACTTCAAGTAGAAGGTATTCACTCTCAACTACTCTCTCTCTTACTATACCTTACTTTTGACTACTTGTACTTATTCTCACGCTAGAGGGTGGTCACGGAGAGAACCCCCCTTTCGGTCTAGTTGATCTAGGGTTTCTTCATTGGCGCCCACCGACTTTCTTTTATCTTCTCATCTTTCGTTTTGTTTCACCTAGATCTACAGCTTCATGGCTGATGGATCATCATTTCCAGGTCCTCGATCGGAGATCCGTTGCGTGGCGGAGCTCCTTAGGTCGACGGACAAATCGTTGAGGATTCGTCCGGTGAAGCTAATATTCTGTATGATCCTGATCATGTGAGAATTCCAGTAACACCGGCGGCTCCTCATGTTGACGTTGCATCATTTCTCCCACCTGGAGAAACTCCATTATCATGGTTGATTAAGTCTCAAACTGCTCTGAACGCCATGTACGCTCAGTTATGTGCTCAAACCGGAACTCCAGCTTTTCAAGCTCCAGTTAGTGCACCTCAGGCTCGTGCTTTGCCGGCGCCTCGAGCGTTGAGTTACGGAACCCAGAACCAAGAACGTGCACCTTCGCATGTATCTGTGCATGGAACTGAGATGTATTCTAAAACCATAAATGATTCTGTTCATTCTGGTAACAGACATCTGGAAGAGAACGTCCAGCGACAATAATCAATTCACTTACGTTTGGGCCTACGATCGTCATAAAAGCGGGACACCCAACACGATGAGTATGATAACACGATGAGTGTTTTCAATCGTCTATCTGCAGATCATGCGAGTTACAAGCCTCAGATCCGAGCAGTGTATAATCCCGAGTCTGAACATGATTACAACTTGATTTACCGACCTGCTGAAGCTGCTGAACAGTCAAAATTCGTGAAGGAAATTGCTCTAACTCTGCTAGAGCGAGCAAAATTGCCATCGAATGTTGGAAAGTTTAATGGATTGTCAGATCCAGATGATCACATGTGTTTGTTTACCGGCACAGGACTTATTGGAGGATGGACTCTACCTATGTGGTGCCATCTGTTCGTCCAGACGTTAACCGGAGCCGCGCGACTTTGGTTCAACAACTTACCAACAGGTAAGCTCTCCTAATGGAATGATCTTAAGGAGAAATTCCTTACTCATTTCAGTCAGCAGCGTCGTTATGTTAGAGATTCGTCAGATGTGATGAACATTTGGCAAAGAGACAATGAGGGTTTGGAAGACTTCATTACGCGTTATAACAAGGAGGTGTTAGAGATCGATGATGTACATGAAGATCTTATCCGCGCACACTTCAAGTACGCGGTAAGATGTGACGAAATGATTAAAGTACTTTCTGGTACTACTGGTTTACCGAAAAGTTGGGATAAGCTCATGGCAGCAGCCAAGGTCTATGCGCAGACCGAGCGCAACCTTAATTCAAACAGATCTCCTATACCTCAGCATCGTCCTGAGGATCTGAGCAAAGGAGGTAGGAAGTTTAAACAGAGTTGGAAGACGCGAATTAGAGTTCTTATTCACCATACTCTCCAATGGATGCTCGCGCAACCATTAACAAGATCGCAACTCAGAAAGCCATCAAAAATGAGAACAGAGAGCGACGATGGACTCCTCTGACAAAATCTCCCGCGGAAGTCTTAAGCACAGAGAATTACCAATTCAAACAACCTCAACCTATGAAGAACAAGAAGGGACAAGATCCAAATCTCTTCTGTCACTTCCACAAGGACACAGGGCATACAACCGACAATTGCATTATCCTGCGCACAGAAATTGGACAGGCCCTGAAAAGTGGTAAGCTGACACACTTGGTGCAATCAGTTCAAAAAGAGGTCAGGCAACTCACACGCGGTGATGAGGGTCCAAGCAATAAAAAGATGAAACAAGTTGCCATGATTCAAGGGAGCTCGTCACGCAAGCGCAGCTTTCAAAAGTTCCAAGGAGAGAAATGGCGAGAGCAGCAAGTGATATTTCTCGTTGGCCCCGGCGGACCTCAGGAAGAAGACCTGTTGTGATCACAGGTATTTTCGGCCATTACAAGACTGACTACATGTTCATAGATCCGGGTAGTTCTATGGACATCATATATGAGCAATGTTTCAAGCAATTAGATCCGGAAGATAAGGCACGCCTAGAACCGATGGACTTCCCGTTGACCGGATTTTGCAATGAGGCTGTCTTTCCTCTCAGACAAATAGTTTTTCCCGTGACTCTCTCAGATGGTAAACACTCGCGGACAATTCAAGTAAACTTTATGGTCATGCCAGCAACTTCCCGTCACGATGTATTATTAGGACGAAGAGCGCAGCGAAATTTTAGCATGATCACATCTGCGCCACATCCCTCTTGTGGTTTCCCAACGCCAACTGGCGTAGCCATTTTGTTCACTCGAAAAGAGATCATGTCTATCGAAGAACCAGTGGTTAAGGCTGCCAAACCGTCGTCACCAAATGAACCAGAGAAATGGGTTTTGAACAATAAGTATCCAGAACAGCCAATTGTTCTTGGACCTGCAGTTCCTATGGCCATTCGCGCAAGACTTAAAACCTTGTTGTTCCGAAATATGGATATCTTCGCATGGACTCTTGCAGATATGGTAGGAGTTCCGCGCAAGATAGCTGAACATTGCTTAAACGTGTTCCCGTCAGCACAGCCGG
Organism: Scalesia atractyloides; assembly: GCA_947069175.1. Taxonomy (NCBI): domain Eukaryota; kingdom Viridiplantae; phylum Streptophyta; class Magnoliopsida; order Asterales; family Asteraceae; genus Scalesia; species Scalesia atractyloides. The sequence goes on along the minus strand of CAMTDV010000017.1, from coordinate 46,619,187 downwards.
TGTTCCAGAAAAAGCGCAGCCTTGGATCGGAAAAAACAGAAGCAATGAATGAGCAAGTCGCAGAGTTGCTGGAAGCTGGTATACTGCGCGAAGTCAAATATCAAACCTGGGTCACAAACCCAGTAATGGTGAAAAAGCACAATGGCGGCTGGCGCATGTGTGTGGATTTCAAAGATTTAAACAAAGCTTGTCCCAAAGACTGTTATTCTCTTCCCGAGATAGACAAAAAATTTGATTCACTAGCTTCTTTCCGCGGGAAATGTTTCCTAGATTGTTACAAAGGATATCATCAAGTGCTGATGAAAAAAGAAGATGAGGACAAGACAGCTTTTCGCACGAAGAAATGTATTTTTTGTTACACAAAAAATGCCCTTTGGCCTCCGCAATGCGGGAGCTACCTATCAAAGATTAATGGACACCGTCGTTGGCGATGACATCGGCAAGACAGTAGAAGTATACATCGATGATCTGGTCATCATGAGTAATAAAGAGGATATGATGCTAGAGAATATCCAGAAAACCTTCGATTCCTTGCGCAAGGTCAATTTAAAGTTAAACCCCGGGAAATGCTCTTTTGGCATGGAAGAGGGAAAGTTTCTTGGTATCGTAGTTACTAAAGAGGGGTTCAAGGTTAATCCAGAAAAGGTGGAGGCCATCCAGAGAATGACGTCTCCCACCACCATCAAAGAAATGCAACGATTAGCTGGAAGATTAGCTGCGCTTAACCGTTTTTTGGCTAATCATGCTGCAACATCATTCCCATTCATTCGAACCTTGCGCAACTGTGTCAAAAGTAAAACGTTTTCATAGACTCCTGAAGCGGAGAAAGCTTTTCAAGAAATGAAGGACTGTCTTATTCAGTTACTCACACTCACTGCTCCGCGCAGCAAAGAGTCGATGATTCTTTATCTTTCAGCATCTCCAATGGTAGTTGGAGCAGTATTAATGGTGGATCGCGAAGGTGTTCAGTCTCCAATATATTACATCAGCAAAATGCTGAACGATCTAGAGACACGTTATTCTATAATGGAGAAATTAGTGTTAGCTCTTGTTCACGCTTCACGAAGACTGAGACGATATTTTTCAGGACATGTCATTACGGTCCTGAATAATAATCATATTGGTCAAGTCTTATCTAAACCAGATGTCTCAGGACGCCTCACGAAGTGGGTAATCGAATTGGGAGCATACAACATTTGTTATAAGCCAAGACCAGCCATCAAAGGTCAAGTGTTAGCTGATTTCATCGCTGAAATTCCAGCAGATAGAATTGAAGAATGCGAAGCGATTCAAAATCCAGTGCCCATCGTTGATGACAGAGCATGGATCTTATATACTGGCGGCGCATCAAACAACGTTGGAGCAGGAGCTGGGTTACGCTTGATAAGTCCAAACGGCGAAGAGTTTACTTATGCAATTTGGCTTGAGTTTAAGAGTACGAATAACGAGGCAGAATATGAAGCTTTCTTAGCAGGCCTGCGCCTGGCTATTAAGATAGGGGCATCTAACTTAACTGCTCACGTTGACTCCAAGCTAGTTGCTGAACAAATTACCGGTTCTTATGATGCAAAGGGTGATGTTATGGCCCTCTATCTAGAACAAGCGAAAATTCTAATCACTCAGTTTAGGCAATTCAAAGTTGTTCATGTAAACCGGAGTGAGAATAAACATGCCGAGGCCTTGAGCAAATTAGCTGCGACAAGTTTTCAACATTTGGCAAGAGAGGTTCGCATATTAAGCAACCCATCGGTACCACTCAAACAAGTGAGCATGGTTGAAATTGGAGATCCGTCTTAGATGTCTCCAATAATTATGTACCTGCTACATGGATCGCTTCCAGCAGACAAAGCTCAAGCAAGGAAAATACGATGTAAGGCCATCAATTATGAAATGGCAGATGGTATCTTATACCGGAAGTCATATTCTGGACCTTTACTTTGTTGTGTGAGCAAACATGATGCGCAATATTTAATACGAGAAATCCACGAGGGATTATGCGGTATCCATTTTGGACCGCGCATGGTGGTGGCCAAGATTATGAGTACAGGCTATTACTAGCCTGGAATGTATGTTGATGCAGTTGAGATTCTGCGCAAGTGTATGTCCTGTCAGAGGCATGCTCCGAATATGTTGCGCACAAAAAATCCTCTTGTTCTGATAACCACTGCTTGGCCTTTCCAACAGTGGGGGAGTGATCTTATCGACCTTTTCCTGATGCGCCAGGCGCAGTCAAATTTGTTATTGTTGCAGTAGACTATTTCACCAAATGGGTGGAAGCTAAGCCATTAGCATCCACCACAGCCATGGTAGTTCGTAAATTTATGTGGGAACACATTATCTGCCGTTTCGGCCTACCAATACGAATCATCACCGACAATGGTCCCAATCTCACAGCTGCAGAACTACAAGCCTGGATGCAGGAAATGAAAATCGAACATGTTTTTGCCTCTGTTACCCATCCGCAGGCAAATGGTCAGGTAGAAAGTTTAAATAAACAACTGGTGGAAGGCATAAAATCACGCCTGGGCACGGCGCGGCGTGGCTGGGTTGATGAATAATAAGTATACTATGGGCGCATCGGACGATGCCAAAAACAAGCACTGGCGAAACACCATTTAGTCTTGTTTACGGCACAGAAGCTGTAATACCCGCAGAAATTGGCCTTCCGTCACCCAGAATGATACCCCTTGAAAAGCAGAATAATGAAGAGCAGCGCCGACTTGATCTTGACTTAGTTGAGGAGAGGTGCGAGAATGCAGCGATACGCGAAGCAAAGTACAAATCTCAAATGGAAAAATATTACAACAAACGGGTACGCATATGCACCTTCTTACCCAGAGACTTTGTACTTCGCGACAATGAAGCATCAAACGTTGAAAAGCCAGGTAAACTGGCACCAAAATGGGAAGGACCTTATGTGATTCATGAAGTCCTTGGCAAAGGAGCATACACATTGAAGCATTTGGACAGTTCCAGCGTCCCACGGACCTGGAACGCCCAGCAGCTGAGCAGGTGTTACATGTAATCTCAGAGCTCATCAAGCCATGCGCTTTACATGAGCCTGCTTACATTATTTTTCATTTGTACTCTTAGTGGCAGATTGTAAGCTTTACGCATTATCAATAAAATAACATACTTTCTGTCGCTACTTACATTCTTTTATATATTTATTACAAATGCATGCAATTCCTTTGGATAAACAAAAACACATACTCATGAGCCACAAGATGACACAATGCTTACGCTCACACATGAGGTTACTTATTGTTCATTTGTCTATCCTAAACAAGTAATTGGTCACATGCAAAAAATTGTAAACTAAATATATTATATTCACATTGGAAGTAATTGCGCATCAAGCGCAACGATACATCAAAAAGAAAATACAAACATCTACAAAAATGGAAACAATCTAACTCTATTTCCCTACATCCTTTGCACCTTCTTGTTTCTCCGCTTCCGAAAAAATCTCTTTTAATCTATCAACAAAATCATCATGCTGCAGCGCAGCGTCAACAAGGTCCATAACAAGGATGTGCAAATGATCATAACTCTCTTTGGCAGCAGTATAGAGAGCAACAGTATTGGTTCCATGAGTAGCAGCGCGGCTTGTATCCCATTGGGTTTTCAGCGCATGGGCCACATGAAGTGTGCATTCCTTATAGCCCTCAGCATGGCCATCATTCCGCGCTGCCACCACTAGTTCCGCCACCATCTCATCTAACTCCGTAGAGTTCAATATGGAGTTTTCAATCTGCAAGACCAAAAGTCAGTATAAGAAATAATAATTCAGCAAAGATGTATATATCGCAAGAAAGGGATAGTACCTCCACAATCCCATATTCCCGCAACCAGGTAAGCTGGTTCATCAAGGACTCTGTCAGGCTCTCTGCGGTAGCACGAGCGACCTTCGTATCATTAATTTTCTTTTCGCCTTCGGTCAAACAGCGGATCAACTCAGCCTTCTCAGTTCGATGAAGGTTGATATCCTTTTTCAAGTATCGACCTCATCCTGCAGCCGCGCCTGGTCAAATAACATAGAGGTTAGATCGTCAATCTCTTTATTCTTAAGGAGGAGAGTCATTTTGGTTACTACCTCATTATGCTCACTCCTCTCCCTATGAGAACGAGCCTCTGCCACAGCAGCAACCGCATCATCTTTCTCTTTTTTAAGTTTTTCAAACTCGTTGCGCAGAGAAATATTCTCATTATTATCCCGATCACAAGCCTCCATAAAGCGCTTGCGATCGTCTGCATGTTGCGCGGCAGCAGCATCATACTTGCGCTTCCATGAAAGCGCAGACCACTCTTCAGTCTTTTTCTCCGCCTCAAACTTGGCCTTCGCAGCCTCAAAATCCATAACCATCTTCAGTGTATTTTCCCTTTCAAAATTGGCTTTCGCCTTACCAATTTCCACTTCATCGCGCTCCTTGTTCATGCTGCGCCATTCGCGCACAATCCTGTTTATTATGGAGGAGGAAAGTGCGGACTCTTGTAAATATGACTCATACATAGCCTCATGGTTTTTCTCTTCTTGGCGCTTCACCTCCGCCGGAGGGAAGATGCCCTTATACCACTCCCTGCAGGAGCGCTAATCGGTGAAGACATCACCCTGTTTAACTTTCCACACAGGTTGGTGGATTTCAAATGCCCGCTTATCTGAATAAGATCGATAATAAAAATCCCCAGGCATTTCCTCAGGGTGAATCAGCGATTCTTCATCAGAGTCTTCAAAAGAAGACATAAAATCTTCATCTCGTGTTGAAGGGCCAACACCCTAAGGAATAAACGTGGAGGGTTCAGCAATAGGTGTGGATGGTTTCTCTTGCCCCGCAACTACTGACCCTTTCCCAGGAACATCTGAAGCAATATCTTTAACCTGCTCGCCAGCAGGATTCTTAGCAACGTCAGAGACGATATCTTTAACCTGCTCGTCAGCAGGATTCTCAGCAGCAAATTGTTTCGGCTCTTCTTTTGGAGCCACTTTCTCAGACCCTTCTGGAATAATGGAGTCTGCATCAAAAATACGGGCGCTCAGGTCCACATCTTCTCCTTCAATGTTCCTAGGCCTGCGCAGCGACGGTATAGAAGAAGTTGATACCTGCACAACCTTTACAAATTTCTCTGCACAAATAACCACGTGTGTCAAGCACAAGGGCACTGAACAACTATTATTAAAAGAGTACAAGGAAGCAGACATACCAAGTGAAAATTTCTTTGCAAAGGCTTCCAGATTGCCTTTCTTGCCAATGCGCGGGCGCGCAACCTTTTTTGGTGGCGAAGGAGGTACAGTCTCAGACTCCTTCCTCTTCCTTGAAGTACGCTTCAACACCTCTTCAGGGCTTGAAGGGATTCCTAGAGGGTCATCTGGATTTGAGGCAGGGATAGATGAGGTGTCGATAGGCTCAGGCTTTGGTTTCCTCAAACCTACAGGCGCAAGACCTTCTAATGAGTCTGACACCACCACATAATCACACCAAGTGTCAGATACGAGACGCGTACCTTTCTTGCCTTCAGCTTTTACAGCAGCAGATGGCTTAGCATTTTGATCTGTTTTGGAGGAAGTAGGCGCAGCAATAGCAGCAGTTGGCTTCTTCTTTTTCTTTGATTCAGGGCCTACGCCCAAATTTAGCAAATCACCTACATTGTCAATAATAAAGAAAGAAACATAGCGCCACAAGTTACATTGCAATATTACTTAAGAATCGGTATCTACAAGTAATATTGCAATAACTAACTCAGGCCTTGCAGTTTATGACTTACCAGTAGTAGAAGAGGGCTGCGCATTGAGATTTTCCTTCTTGGGATTTCAAAATTCCCCAGGATTTGATCAAACCATGGCTCTTCATTCTCTGCGAGCGGCACCGCAGCCATCTTCCCGTTATCTCTCTTGTAAGCCACCAAGTGCAACGGCGCAACTATTTCGCAGAGCGCAACAATAAAACTTCAATCAAATATACAATATTTATGAAAGATAATTCTAGGGAAGCATGAAGATACTTACCAGCTCCATCTTCAGTGTAAACCGGCTTTTCTCGACGTTCCTTTTTCCACAAAATGCTCATCCCTGCAGCAATGAGTGCCCTCTCTGGCGACATAATATTGGGCACATCTTTTATATTTTGGTACCACGTCTCGTTGGTCGGAATGGCCAACGTCTCCAATTCTATATCCTCTGCTGCCCTAAAGGTCATCGTCATCGGGATAACCGTCGCTTTCACGAAGAAAACTTCTGTTTCCAGTCATGGTAAGATTTGGGTGGCACTACCAACAAACGTTTGGCTTGAACACGTTGTTAAAATGAATAAAAACCTAAAGAACAATGAAGCTGGTAGAATACTCGAAACTTCTCCACCGCCGGTATAATCTGCATCGACCGGCAGACGAACTCGAAGTGCCGGATCCACACCATTCCCATCGGATTCAGTTGGGAAATATGAAACTTGTAGAAATCAAGGATCTCCAACATGAAGTGGGTCACTGGAAGCCTGAAATTGCCCTCAGCAAAGTAGTCGTAGAACAACGTAATATAACCGGCCGGAGCGTCTGCCGCCGTGGCACCCTCTCTAGGAGAGAAAGCTCCCCAAGATTTGGCAAAAAGAAAATTGTCAATCAAGGCATCAAAATACGCTTTCCCCTACATTAAAGGTGGAAGAGTAGACGTCGCCGCCGCCTCGACTCTTCCAGAACTAGATCCGGTTGCCATGAAAGCTGCAGAAAGAAATCTTGAAGGAAGGGCTTTTTCTCAGATTGAAGGAAGATGATCGGAGTTTTTGTAGGCACCGGAAAATATGAAGAATACAAGTGATTCTCTCTCTAGAATAACGTCTGGTGAAGAAGAAATAGGAAGCCATTTCCCTTTATATACCAATCGCAATTAATTCCAGATACGACTGCAACGACTTTTGCGACCATCACTCTTCCCCAGGTAACTGCAAGGGCGAGTGGGAAACAGTAATCGCCCCACGTGCGCGAGTGTCGCCGAATTATCATTAAATGCAGTAAGACACATACTGTTGACAGCCTGTCAACAGTACCACCACGTCTCAAGAACGTGTGTGTTCCCCAACTACATCATTTGGATGAGCGACACGTGTCCAAATATATTTGAAATTCAAATATCTTCCAAAAGATCACTTGTGACACGTCACCAAAAAAAAAGCATAAAGCAACAAAAGACCAACACCCGTACAACGCAACATATTTTTTAAGTCCAGTGCTCCACCTACTCTTTACTTCCACATAGGAGCAACACTGGACTGGGGGGACTTGAAGGGGTATGGTCCCAAAAACCTTGCACCAACCAAGGGAACTATACCTAATATTACTTATAAGAAGACCTTGCGCAGACTTCTCTATCAAGGAAAGTCACTGAAACCCTGCGCCAAGTATCCAAAGAAGGAAAGGATCACTTAACCACCTTGCGCGGGCTCGCGCAAGGTTCAAAGTTAACCTTGATCAAATTCCTTGGATAACACTTTATGTACAAACCTTGCGCTGATATTTATATCAAAGCAAGTACTCACCAAAAACGTTACGCCAAGCAGCAGGAAGAGGAAAGAAGATCTGTTAACTAACTTGCGCCTCTCGCGCAAGGAAACAGTTAATCCTGAGAAATTCTCCCTTAGCAAAAATCCTTGAGTTGGTGCAGAAGCAAAGGGAATCTTTTCTGTTGTAACAGACTGTACACATGGCAAGCAACAGATGGGTAACAACTGTGAAACCTTCTAGAAGCCACTAATACCCAATCGTGCAAGCATCTTTTTGGTTATAACCAATTGTCACGTGGCAGCACCTGGACGAATGAGAAAGATCACGGTGATGGCATGCTCACATCTATAAAATGTAGTAATCTCAAGGTGACACGTGGTACCTCCCTAACCGTTAATGAGCTCACGATCCGTGTGCGCTAACGGATTGCCATAAAACTTAACTGGATAGCAAAAGATTTCGTTAAAGTTACCATCTCTCATTTTGGCGCCCAAACTCTGGCTATAAATAAGTAACTTGGACTTCAAGTAGAAGGTATTCACTCTCAACTACTCTCTCTCTTACTATACCTTACTTTCGACTACCTGTACTTATTCTCACGACGGAGGGTGGTCACGGAGAGAACCCCCTTCTCCCCGTGGCGAGCTAACGGTGTTCTGTTTTGCAGGATCAGTTGGAGTACTGTTACATTCATCATCACGAAACCAAACGAAATATTAACCCCTTTATGCAGAGCCCGTTCCATAGATCTACTTAGATTCCGGTCTAGTTAATCTAGGGTTTCTTCAAGTGTAGCATCGATATATCACATCGTAGCGGCACGTATAAGGGACCACAAATATCATGTGTATGTCATGCTCGGGTTATATCCATGCTTATAACATTCATGCCATATTATTACAGTTTATAACAAGAATGTTCACGTATTGAAAGCATCCATAAACACACCTCTTGCTAGTTGCGCAACAATTGATAACAGATGCTAGTATGTTCAGGTACTATCTCACGGTCCTCACACAAATTACATAATCCTAAGTTAGGTAATGGTACACCTAACAAGGCTAGGCTACCCATTACCAACCACTAACAATAACCCGAATACCTAAACGTAATAATACTAACGCTACTAATAATAAACTAATATTAACTACTAATAATCTGTGTATTTAATGCGGTAAATATCGGATATCGGTCCCAGACTGATATTTGAGTATAGGATATCTCAGTGAGATATCGGTGGGATATCGGTAATTATAATATAATGTAGAATTTATATATATAGCAATTTAATACTAATAATTCAGTGATATATCAGTCAAATATCGGATATATCGGTCTCGGTGATATATCATTATATCAGTCAAATATTAGTCAATATCGCCGATAATATCGGTACTATTTGACACATATATTTTACTAGAGGACTGATATGACCGATATATCACTGATATAAATTGCATAGTTGTAACACTACGTGTTTTTACGTCCAAATATATTCTGACACATGTCCCGGTAATCCTCGTGTGCCGTACGGTAAAGTAGGAGGGACCAAAGTCGTTGAAACGATAATTTATATTCGTAATTATGCTAGGGAATAGAAGTTGAGGGGCTAAAATGAAAAAGGGAAAATTTCAATTTTCTGAAAGGCCTTGCAGACCGCAAGGCTAAAGCCATACGGTCCGCATGGCTTATCAAAACAGTGGGCGCCAGAGGTCCTTACGGACCGCATGGCCAAGCCCATACGGTCTACAAGGACCTGCCAGCGAACAGAAACATGGCAGAACCATGTTCTGCAACTTCTTGTCACCATATCCACCTTTTCCCTCATCGTTCCACATCCATGGACACTTTTTGACGTCCTATAACATCTGGCAACCTTTCCTAGCTCCTCAATGGCTTTAAGATGAGTAATTTATGAGTTGCAACAAACTTACATGCACTTTAAACTCACAAAGTTCATCAAGAGAAGCTCCTGGCCATCTTGAAGATTTCCTTTCTGCTCCTAGCGTCATCTGGACCTTATGTAAGTGTTCAAATTCGTGCTAAGCCTTTTTCATTAGGATTTAAGCTAAGATCAAAGTCTTGACGTAAAAACGCCTTAACTTTGAGCTAAGACCATAATGGTCCAGCCATTGATTGTAACGAAAGTGGCTACGTGATCGTAATAATGTAGGTGTTAATCCCTCAAGAGGGAACCTCCAGATTACCACGAATTCTCGACCAAATGACGAGTCAAAGTAAAAGTCAACAAAAGTCAACTAGCCAGATTTCATAAAATTCATAAACGATTACATAGATGTTACAAAATATGTTTTGATGCATAAACAGCTTATAAATAAGTATTAGAACTTATATAAACTGATTTGACTCGTTAAGTCTCGGTCTAGAGTCGGTTCGCAACCGATAGTCGCAAAGCTTGACTTCTGCTTAAAAAAAAAAAAAAAGACTTTCATTTCTGACCCGATTTAGCTAGTTAAGCTACTGATTTTAGGTCATTTTAAGATCATGATTAAGAACCGTATAACTTCCTAAAGTTATACTACTTGATTCCCTAACAATCCGAGCTATTATGCAAGTTCCTCTAAATTTCTTAAACTTTGCAAAAAAGGCCCTTTTGGCACAAATCAAGGTTTTAAACATCCATGCATATAAAAATATATTATAAACTGATTTGTAAACATAATTAAGTTATAATGATGTCAAGAATCTGATCGTAAACCAAATTTTGATAAAACGACATATTACATGCTTTTAAACGACTAAAATACCCTTTTCGGCATTTTAGATAAGTGAACATGGTTTTATCACCAAGGTGAATTACCTACCGATATGATATGTTAAGTAGGACATGTTGGGATGCTTATTCAGGTTATAAACTGAATGAAAGCCTAAAATTAGTTAAATGCCGATTTATGACCAAATTACCCCTTTTCGCTTAAAGAGACTTTAATCAAGATTTTTATAACTAAAACTTTAACCTACTGATGTAACATATTAATAACATATTTTGGTTATATAAAACAGGTCATAACTTCAGTTTACCTTAAACATCGCATTTAACGGCATTTATCAGCTTTTACGCCTTTTCGGCACATAGTATGATTTAAAACCATTATTATGAGCCAATACTTGTTACCTACTGATTTATAAACTTAATTTCAATAATTTTACAGTAAGTACAAGTCTCGAACTCAGAATCCCAATTATGGCTTCAAAGCTATGTGTGAAATTACTAAAATGCCCCTACGGGACATAGTTTAGTTTAAAACTATTAAACACAAATATATTTGATATCCTACTGTTATAACATCATAAAATAAGTATTTTTACAGAATATTATGAACCTTGACATCAGACTTCTTATAAACATCTTTTATAAATTTTAAAATGACCAAAATGCCCTTATTAGGCATAATTCGGTTTTAAATAGATTACGGGCCTATATTTGGAAAAACTACTGATTTATGAACATGTTTTAAATTTAATTTTATAGGGAACTTGTATATGACTCCTACGGTTACCCGGTTCCGCTTATACGCTTACAATTAAGCACACGTGACTAGTTTACTTAATTTAGTCGAAACGGGTTTAACCTTCTCTTTTATTTATCAAAATCCAGAATGTTATTGGTATACCCATATTATACAAGTCATAATACTTGTTGGGTCCAATTAACCTTCTATTCCGGTCACCGCTTAATCTAGCGTATCGTACCGTTTTGTTTTAACGTAAGACTAGCCGGTTCGAGTCTAAGACTCAATTAAGGAACGGTTAGCATTCTAATTTGGTTAATAATACCATCACTCCAGACTAAACGCCTTCTGGTAGATTGTGCGTGTACGTAACTTTGATTTGCGGCTGAGTTTGGAATTCTCGAAGACTTAGCTCAGGTAAATACTCTTAACCTATACGGGCTTGGGTACGGTAAATTATTACCGCTTTGTCGGGTATGGAAATCATGTTTTAATCCAGTTGTGATAATTAACTAAAATACATAACCCGTTCTAATCTGTTTTGTCTGAAACTCAAACATTGGGGGTGGGCTTGACCGTGTCTGGGATATCTTTGGCACACTAAAGTGCTAGTAGCCACAACTTAAGCATTGGTGTAGGCATACATCGGTAACTGCTATTATTAACTACTTTCTGTGTGAAAGTTCTGAAGTGGTGTGTCAGTCGATCATGTCTCGATTTCTGTACTAGGCCCCATATGTAAAAGACGGACATGTAAAACTGTATACAAGGTCTTTTGTACTGTCCCAAGTTATTTACGAAAATGTGCCTAGCGCACCTAAACCATTTTCGAAAAGATTTTCAAAATGAGTCGGCTAATTGTATTTACCATTGTTAACTGACGTATTTTAAAGATTAAGTTATAGGTACAAGTACGTAATAGGACGGAAGCTGCGGGGCAATTATACAGGAGTTGCGACCTTGTAGAAGTGCCTGTAGAGTCTGTTTTCATTTTGTATGTTATTCGATCCGCCTGTGGATCTTATTACAAGCCATGTATATGTTTGTATAATTGTGTTTCGAACTCTAGTCACTCTATGGTTTGTAATAGTTTGTATTTGACTCCAAGCTTTCCGTTGTGTTGCTCTGTGTTATAATTGGTTATGATGATATCAACTTTACGTCACGATACTCCCCGCCGGGCCCACCGGATTATACGTGGAAATCGGGGTGTGACAATAGCTAATAATAAGTAACTAAACATATACTTAAACGGGAACATACCATAAAACTATCTACGACAATTTGATGTCGAGTCTCCCTACTCGAGCTCCTACATATACTTAAACGGGAACATACCATAAAACTATCTACGACAATTTGATGTCGAGTCTCCCTACTCGAGCTCCTACATATACTTAAACGGGAACATACCATAAAACTATCTACGATAATTTGATGTCGAGACTCCCTACTCGAGCTCCTACTCGTGCTCCAAAAACAACTACTAACAACACCCAACGGGGTATCGTGTACTCAGGATTCTCTTATACGAGAGTGTTCCCGTTTAAAGAAACTGATACTCTAAAGGCGATGTGGGCTCATAATGTCCTACTAGAGTGCTAGCTTCCCTCCATACATTTCATTCACACTTTTTTTGTTGATAATTAGTTTTTGCCCCGCCCTTGTTGAGGGGCATTAAGACGAATATTTCTCTCTTATAACATGTACGTCTGTGTTTCAATTACTTATACACACTACTCATAACACAATCTCAAAAAAAACATCGAGTCAACCAATTAAAACAAAACACTACCATACTTTTGCTAAAAAACTAAAACGATAGAAAGACTATAATTTTAAATTGGTGGCAAAATTGTAATTTTTCAGGATAAATGAGCGCGTGCAAAGCAGCCGACTGACATGAATAAAAATTACATCGAGTCAACCAATTAAAACAAAACACTACCAAAGTTTTGTAAAAAAAATGAAAACAACCGCATAAATTTAATTTTACACTAGGGCAAATCGTAATTTGATATAAAGAAAAACAAAAAAAGATGGCATAGCTGTAAATTTTAACTGAGGGAAAAATCGTAATTTGGCTGGGAGGAAAAAACCAACCCGAATATTTCTTAACCAATTAAACAAAACACTAACATAGTTTTGCAAGGAAAAAAATGGCGAGAAGACTATCATTTTGAGCTAGGGGCAAAACTCTAATTTGTTAGGATGAATGAGTGAGTGTTAGACAACTGCCTGACACGAATATAAATTATATCGAGTCAACCAATTAAAACAAAACACAAACATAATTATGACAAAAAAAGTTGTTGAGATTGTAATTTTGAATTGGGGGCAAAATCGTAATTTTGAAGTAGGGGTAAAATCGCAATTTGTTAAAAGCTAAAACGATGACAAAACTGTAATTTTGAATAGGGGCAAAATCTTAGTTTTTATTGGGGGTAAAATCATATTTTTCTGGACCAATAGGGGAGTGTCAGGCATGGTAAATGTATAAGATATATAAATATAAACTAGTATTAAGCCACGTGTTGTGATGGGGTGACGCCACAACACCGACAATGACCACCAACACTTAAGCTGCAGCGTGTTAATGTGAAGAAATCAGACTGGAACTTAAAGTACATAAAATAATAACGAAGTCAATCTAGAACTCGCGCGTTGCGACGAACCTGTTAAACAGGAAAAAGAATTGACGACGTAAAAACGTTGAACCACACACGCATGTTGCACGTGATAACTCGCAAAATTTAGATAAAACGTAAAAGGAAATGTAAAAAACGTTGAACCATATACGCAAGTTGCGTCGTGATAATTCGCAAAATTTCAAGCGGAACATAAAACAAAAATTTGAAAAATATGAAAAGTAGGAGAAAGTTAAGAGGTTAAATTTGCAACAGATGAAAACTTTTGGGCTAAAAGTAGAAAGATTAAATAGTTTTTGGTTAAAAGTGTAATATTCACTTTTTTTAACTCTCCTAAGCCTTAGGTACAACCCCTTTATGCATAAAAGTTTTGCAAATTAATAATGCGGAATGTAAGATATATAAATTTATATTATTTTATGGTTTATTGGATTATCACTCTCAACTATTAGGTATTGGTCGTTGTCACTCTAAATTATCACTTTGACTTTCATCGTTCCCAACTTAACACTTTGTGTGTTGTGTCACTCCACATGTTAACATTTCTTAGTGTTTGACTTGTGTTATTGGTGATATTAGGCCAACACTTTGTGAATTACTAATGACTGCCGGTGAATCTGCTCCTATAAGACAAAAGGGGAGCCAAAAACCACTTAACCTGAGTGACGCAACACACAAATTGTTAAGTTGGGAGTGGTAGGAGTCAAAGTGATAGTTGAGAGTGGCAATGGTCAATACCAAATGGTTGGGAGTGATAAAATCAAATAACCCTTATTTTATTATTATATTTAACTTAGCTGCTTCACTCATTTTTCTTGTATAACTTTTAAAATACAACGTTTTATAAAACGACGATATGTCATTAGAAGCATACTTTTATCTACGTAGTTGACCAAAATTTCGTTAAAAACGGAGTAGAGTCATATATAATATATTTTTAATTATTAAACGGTCTCCTATAATAGTCAAAGCTCGTCTAGATATCTCACATTTCACATAGCCATCTTATTTGGTACTTACTCGTTAGAGAATATATGAATTATAAGTTTCATAGATTTTCATTTTGTCTATAAAACATGGTGTTACAAATTAAGAACCATCACGATTTGTGAAAACCACGATAACTCCTAGTTCTCGTGCGAGTTAGGCCACCATTTTTTTTGCACAAACTTAGATGAAAATGTTAGAAACACATTTGTAAAAAAAACAATAAAATTTGTCGAGTCAGTAGGTTACGCTTGATATAAAAGTTGTTTACCAGGATGTAAATTTTTACATCACCAATAATTTTTTACATCCGATGTAAATTTTTGCTTACGACGTTTTTTTTTTTTTTTGCCTGAAAAGGTGATTTTTTAAAGATTTTTGAGAATTTAATTTTTTGAAAGACCTAATTTTCATGATTTTCACAACTCATAGTGGTTCTCATTTTTCCATTTTCCTATATATATTTATATATATAAACCACCCTTTATAGCGAGAACCGCAAGAACCAATTGCACTTTTATTTACACTATCATCCGTAATACACTACTTTTTACCTTACCAGTATTAGAAATGCACATGTGCATCTATATGTATGAACATGATATAACGTGTTTCGGTACACTACTTTGAATACACTTTCCATTTCATCTATCATACCATCCATAATACACTACTATTACCTCCTACAATCGATAATACAATACAATTACCTTCTACCATCCATAATACAATACTATTACCAATATGTATAATATTTTCACTTTATGTCATGTACATCAACACCCTTCACACCATCCAAACAACATATTACATCATAAAGTGAAAAATGTAACCAAACCATCAACCACTATATATAACTAACCAAAAACATATATATGGACCTACTTTATCATTCAAAATCACAAACTTTTTGTACCAAAACACGTTATATCATGGTTATACATAATGATACACATGTGCGTTTTTAATATTGGTAATGTTAAAAGTAGTGTATTAGGGATGGTAGTGTAAATGAAAGTGCAATTACTGGTAATCTATTACAGAATTTGTCAAAGAAATGATACATATGCACATGTGCAACATTGTTACTCGATTTTTTTAGTAATGAAATATAGCGATTTTAAAAAAAATATTAAAAAAATAAAAATTTTGTGTGTTTTTTATATTTTTTAGGTATTTTTTGTGTGCACATTAGTTCTCGTGGTTCTCGCAATAAGAGTGATTCTCAAATGAACCTTACCCTACCCTATATATATAGGGTGAGGTTGTGGATGGAATACTAGTGTAATTGTGAACTGAGTGAACAAACTCTAGAAATTGATTTACATCATCAAATCGTAAAATACACTAGTGTACTTTTATCATCAAATTCTGGCCATTGATTTATACTTGTGTATTGATAATCAAGGCTAGGATTAGTTCGCTAGTGTTCACAATCAAAAGGGTTGTTCAACAATAAAGAGAGACAGTGAAACAATAAGAATGAGAAGACAAAAAAGAGTGACTCGGCCCTTAAAGTTCACATAAATTACAGAAAATATGGAAACTTCAAAAGCGATAATAAAACCGATATCGACAAAAACAGTCATAATCTGATCTGACCCACCATTTTGAAACTGATTCAAGAATATATCCTTTGAACCGGTTTCAAACTGAACTAGATTATTTCTCTTAATAATTGGTTCAAGTCCGAACTACTTTGAGCCAATACGATTTTGACTTCCTTTGACCAAGTAAGAACCAGTTTTAAACCAATTCATTTTGGCCCAAATCCGGTTTCGTGCAAAAAAAAAAGAAAACAGCTTTGGGTTCTGAACCCGATTTAGATACCGATCTGAAACCGATTGTTAAACTGGTTTGGGTGAAAACTACCAATCTAATCTGATCCGTTAGTTTAAAAATATATCGGTTGATATTATTTAAAGTCGAACCAACGAGTTCTAACCATATTATTATTATTATTATTATTATTATTAGTATTATTATTATTATTATTATTATTATTATTATTATTATTATCTTCTGGTTTTAAATCGATTTAGATTTTTAATTTATTATTATTCATATCAACATATGCTTTTGAATAATGTTATTCTAATTTATTAATAATGATTAAGAAAGAGATGGGAGGTCGTCCCATTCAAAAAAAGACTACTCGTGCGAGATATGTATTCCACGTGGGACGGTGTTAAGTGTTGACGTGGCAATAAAAGTGCCTCTTGCAATCACGAAGGGACAGACTTGAATAGTCAACTTATTTACTATATTGTGACTTCTACTTTTTGTTTTAATGTTAGATAATTACTAATTAGGTGTTACTCGTCCTTACCTAATCAGTGCTCGCCACGTAGGATCTGGGCATGAAACATGATAACTTTCTATTATTATTTTAAAATACAATGAAAGTTTTTAAACTAATAAAAAAATCTTTTAAATATTATGTTGATTAATATCATTAATTAAACAACTATTAAAGTGTAAGATATTGAATTAACTCGTCATTCATGACTCATAATTATTGAAACGTAAGATATTTAGTTAATTCATGATTCTCAATAGGGTAGTGGTCTATTGGTAAAGGCAAAGCCTTTAAAAACACTTAGGTGGGAAGGAGAAGGTCTTGGGTTCAAGTCTCACAGACGACAGAGGATTAAAGAAATTGGCCGTTCAAAAAAAGTTAATTCATGATTCATAACTCGTAATTAATTACTTAGTAAGAACTTAGTTTAAAAGTATTGAAATATAAGATATTTAATTAATCAATGACTCATGACTCGCAATTAATTACTCAGTGAGAACTTAGTTATATTACATTAGAAATATTAAAATGTGAGATATTCAATTAACTCGTGACTCATGATTCGTAATTAATTACTCGGTAAGAACTTAGTTATATTACATCAGAAGTATTAAAATGTAAGATATTTAATTACTTCATGACTTGTAATTAATTACTCGATAAGAACTTAGTTATATTAGCTAGTTATCTTGGGTAAACATTTGAATCGATTGTAAGCTGAAAATAGCTTAGCTCACTTCAATAAACCTCCTTCGGTTATTATCCATTATAAATTGTCAATATTGTGGCATATTATTTAAGATTTATATAACTTATGATTACTTATATATTTCTTAAAAACACCTATATAAAATCAACAACAAAAAATCATCAATGATCAAACTATCAATTGACTCGAGCTTAATACGGGCACCACTTCTACTTCGAATTGAACGTTACAAGTTAAAACAACTCAACTCGTATTGCCTTAAGCTATGCTTTTAGATTTGTTGACTCAACTCAACTCAATAATCGAATATGCGTAATCAAAACTCATTCAACTCTACATATGAATATCTTGTTATCAACCATTATAAATTTACATTTCCTTAAAATAGAGGTTATAGTTGAAAAAAAATCTAACATTATAATTTCATTTAATTGCAAATGTTATTGTGAAAATGTAAGAAGTGTATTATGATGTTGAATGAATATGCTGATTTTCCGGTTGGAATTTTTTTTTAATTAATAAACAAGATCTTATCCGAAACATAATAGTACTAGAATTTATTTATTATCTAGAAAAGTTCAAATAGTGTCTAAGATAAGATAAAGAAGTAACAAGTGGCCTCACTGTCCACGTCAGCAGGATGAGGGTGTGCTTCCATACGCATAAATAAACCTCAAATTAAAGATGTCAACATATTTTGAATTCCAACATGCCCGGAACTTTTTAATTTTCTGATTCCCTAAAATAACACATTTTCAAATTTGTCTCATAAATGTACATACTTTGCATAATGTGAAAACAATCTATTCCTTTGAAACATGATTTTTTTTCAAAAGGATATATACATTTTTTTCCTTCAAATTCATAACCACTTACATGTGATTTTTTTAAAGGCAAATTTTATTCCACAAAACTAACATGGTGTAGTAATTAACTACAAGAAAATAATTACATAGAACTAATACATTTCTATTGCTCCTCCTTAAGTTTTAACCCTTTCACCCTGCTTCTAATCCATAAAAGCCCAAAACTTTCACCTCATCTAGAATTCGTTGAGAACTCGTCTTCTTACCTTTGAAAGAAAATAACATTATTCTAAGTCAAGGTTGTTCCAAAGGATTCAAGTGTTCTGTACGAGCTTGAAAAAAAACCCTTTAGCCTTAATAAATTAAATTATATAAACTATTTTTTTAAATGTTGTTATTACTTATAAGGTTAATGGATCAATATTGGACATTTCACATTTGGGCTAAGCTTTATAAATCAACATTGTCAATAAGTTTTTCGGCTTTATAAATCAGTATTGATTGTTATTTGTGCTTAGACTATGGGTAATGGTTAATTAAGGGGTATTTTTCCACTACATTAGCGCCGACTCAGCACAACTCTTTTTTCGCCAAAAACATGTCTAATGATTAATACCCTTTAATGCCCCTTTAGTCATTGCCCAATTATTTTTTATTTCACGTTTGTTTATTCCACTATTTTCAAAGAAAAATAAAACATAATAAAAATTTAATGCCATATATCATTATATTAAAAGAAGTGAAATATATATTAATATTTATTAGAATTAAAAAATACATAAATAATAAAAACCTTGAGTATACTTTAAAAAAAACTACATGTCATATTGCAGCATGTGTCAAATGGTTGCCTTTTCCCATGTATATTGATTTAATGTGTTAATCAGTCGGATTTTGTTGTTTTTGAGTAATTATTTGCTGTTTTTTGTTATGTTATGGTAGCTCTGTATGGTGTTAGCCGGTGCTGTTTAGTATCTCGTTACAGCCCGTGTGTTGAATAAATTTTCAGTTGGTAGTTCAAAAAAAGTTTTCTTTTTCTAAGAAAATCAAATTTCACAAATGAATAATAAAAAGGCAATCACGATGTAAAAAAAGGGCCTTAGCTTAATGAAGAAAACAGGAAAAAGAAGAATCGAACTCGTAACCTCATGAATAGAGTAGCAGCGCAAGAACCACCATGCTTAAATTCAGTTTTTCTTTAAAATCCTGCTCAAAATGTGTGTGTATATATAAATATAAATATATATTTTTAAAATTCTCGGCCAGTTGTGCTGCTCGTCCACCCCTAAGGCCGACCCTGTTCGGAGTTTTCCACATGACCCAACAAGTGAGCAACATAACTGACTGACCAACTCCTTCATGGAAGCATAGGATATCTTTGACTGAAAAATTAATGGCCGGATTCAACTTACACCAAACAGAAATCTTAGAACACACTACATGAGCCAATCTACAAGCCGTAAATAAATGGTCTACCGACTCCACACACATCAAACATATCCGACAAAGGTCATTAATCAACTAAATATTTCTTTTCCTTAGGCTATCTTTGGTGGAATACAATTTAAAAACATCCTCCAACCGAAGATATTAACTTTAAGCCGGAGCCACTTTTCCAATTAAACACAATAGAGGTAGAATATAAGGACAACCCAAGAAGCAAAACGAACCGACCCACACAGTGAAATTACCATTTGTTTCTCCAGCCCACTACTAAGCATCCTCAGCTTCCGAAAGGCTACCATCACTGAAGATAACACAGCAACTCTTGAGCTCATCCAGTTCCACCCGTGTTGACGGGCTACAGTTCCAGTTCCAGCAAGGGGCAACAATCCCATCCGTAACAACTAGTCTTTCTGCCACCATGATATCTTTTACCTTATCCAAAACAAACAGGCTTGGGTATTGTTTTATGAAAGGTGAAAACCCAACCCATAAGTCTTTCCAGAATCTTTTGTCTCCCTTCCCTATTACCCCCTTAAACAGTCTTTCAATGTCAACATTCTTAGCTTTCAATATACTGCCAACTTTAATAACCTGTTTCTAAACCCCTCTTAAGCACGGATTGTGCGGAATAAAAGCTTTCTTATTAACTCTACCATGTAAGGAACTGATAAGTTTGTTCCAAAGTTTGTGATTTTGGTTTTTAAACCTCTAATGCCATTTGTCAAATAGACTATAAGGTAGCAGTCCCCAAGAGGCATCAATCCTAACCATCCATGGTTTTTAGGAGAAACGACCTTCTCCCAAGTCACCCAATTAATACATAAATACAATAATAACTTCTCCCAAGTCACCCAATTAATACATAAATACAATAATAAGTATTATATAATATCTTTAGTTTTGTATTCTTTTCAACGACAGTTTGATTACGTGCTTCTTTGATGAATTTTATAATACTAACATACACCATCTTTATCTTAACTCATTTAATGTCAATTTGATTTTAGTGTCTCAATCTTTGATTTGCATTTACAAAAATATATATTATATAGTTTAAATTGTTCAATTCGTGTAACACACGAGTAACTAACCTAGTACATTTATATTTATAATCTATATAAACAAAATTTAAGAAACCTGAAATAATAACTTAGATTTAAGCCTCTTCGCCCAACATACAATGAATGTGGACGGTTTATGATTTATCTGGATGACTATCAAACTATCAAAATCATGATCAACCATAAGCATATAATCGTACTTATTGTTTAATTTAATATTGAAATTAAGTTTATGCAACCAAAATCTAATCTTACAAACAAGAATACACACATCTCTTTAGATTTAAGGGTTTTTTTTTTAAAAGTTTTTACTTTTAATCCAAACATTTTCACGTTTTACAATTTAACCTCACAAAATTTGAATTTTTTACTTTAAAAAACTAAATCTTCTCATCTTTTACAAATTTAACCTCACAACTTTTTTACTTTCGAGTTTCAACTATGGTCCCTATACTTTTCATCTTACGCAAATTTTTGTTTTACGTTCCCTTCTATATTTTGCGGGTTAACATGTAGCAACGTGCGTGCGTGGTTCAACGGTTTTACATTTCGTCTTACATTTTGATAGTTATCAGTAACACTATACAATGTACGTATATGGTTCAACGTTTTTGTGGTAATTTTTCCCGTTTGACAGGTTCGTCACACCATGCAGGTCCTAGATTGATATAGTATTCTTTTATATGTTTTAAGTTTCTGTCTAGTTTCTTCACATTAATAAGCCGCAACTTCAGTGTCGGTAATCATTGGTATGGTGTGACATTGGTGCTATTTGACACGGTTTTAAGCTCCCTCATAACATAGGGGCTTATTCTTGCTTATTTACAGATTACATAACAAACATTAAAAAAAAAATTACGATGTGTCTTAGCTAAACACACATTCATTGAATTTAGACAATCATATCAATTTCACAATTTTTTAAGTGACATAGTGTCTTGGTAAGATGTCTCCACTATATTCAATTTTTTGTCCTCTTTTATAATAAGCCCGTCAATTTTACCCATACTCAAAGAACCATAGAAGCCATACCCAAACAAAACCATTACTGAGAAACTGATTAAACAAATTGTTTTTAGGGTTGATTTCGGTTAGACTTTCAAGCATAAAAAAACTTGAAGGACCTCAACCGAGTAACTCGAAACCAGATTACCAAACCCGAACAATGCCTTTACTCGAACGTTTCCACCTCTACTCAATAACCTCAAATAGTTTGGATCGGTATTGACTTTTCATTTGCTTGATTGTTGTTATAGCCATCAGGTAATCATAGATTATTAACAATGCCTATGTATTAGCCAATTTTGTAGTTTATTTTGCTAACATTTTTTTGTATTTTTTTAAATTAAAACAATTATATGAAACTAGGGTGAGAGTTGGCTACAAAGTCTATTTTTCTTACAAAGTGTAAAAGGTCATAAAAAAACACGATAATGTCAACCTTAAAACACACTCAAAACCCACAAATAACAAAGTGAAGATTACTAAAACACTATATTTGTGGGTTTTGTGTTGTGTTGTGTTTTGGATGATAAGGCTTTGATTATCGAATAACTAATATCACTGTGTTTTATGTTGATTATCATGTTGTGTTTTATATTCATAGTTCTACGATGGTGTATTTGAAGTTTTATGAACTGTTAGGGTTTGGATATTGTGTTTTAGTGATTTTCACTATGTTATTTGTGGGCTTTGAGTATGTTTTATGGCTGAAATGGTGATGTTTTATGACTTTGTACACTTTGTAGGAAAAATAGACTTTGTTGCCGAACCACACCCAAGCTAGATGTCATATTCAATATTGTACTCGTCTTAGTTAGATTGTTTTAAGAAATATTGTTTCCATTTAAATATTATATGTAACAACCCGACTTTTTCTCGGTTGTTTCGTACTACCGTTATCTCTTTTTATAACTGTTTGTAATTCGGGATTCGAAATATAATTGTAAATCTATTTTAAATTCATTTTATACCGCTTATTTAAACGCAATTAATCATCTAATACTCGCAACGCTCTCACTCGCTCTATCGCACTGTTTTATTTAATTATTTATTTATTTATTTGCGCAACGCTTAACGTCTCACGAAAACGCTTAACGAACTTAACCTAACCGGAAAAAAATTCGTACGAAAATGGCAATTTCGGCACGAAAATCTTGCCAGACGCTACCTCCCATCCCTTCTCCTATAAATAACGACCTTAACATTCGTGCTCCCTTGCTGACCTTTCGCACAAAAACGCTCTCTAGCTCGTTTTCTTTGTTCCAAGTAAGAAGACTACGTTTTTCACGCGAATCACAACGATTTCTACATCGATTTGCACGGGAATTATCTCCGATTTCATCTAAACTTCTCTGTTTACGAAAACCTTCATCTTTTTCATAAAACTTTCTGATTTTCAACTTGGATTCACACTTAACCGAGTATGTTTTAGTTAGCTTTGGCTTCTTAAGGTAGAAACCTCGTTGTTTCAAACTCACCAAGTTTTTATCCTAACAAAACTGTTCTATAAATCGATTTTCACACAAAAACGGACAACAACCGACTAAGGTTTCGTTCACTAAATAATGGAACGAAGCACTGTCGAAACCATCACGAAATGGACTCGAAAATACATCTGTTTCAGACGAACGCACCAAGACGCAAGAACAGTCACTTGTGCGATCTGGACTGGCTCGCGTAAACCATACTTGGTTCACACGATCCAGTCCGAGTTCATACAAGAGACTCACTCGCTCAAAAGACCACTCTGACGCTAGGTTGATCACTAGCCTAAGGTTGGAGGGATGAACACTCGATTTCCAGAAGAAAGACGCGAAAACACTCGATTTTGGACACAAAACAGGCCTTTTCGCATGAAAAATTTACGAAAATTCCATTTTCGTACTAAAATAAGTTGTTCCCGCACGACTCTCCGTTCCGACTGTTTCGACACTCTAGAAGCTGATGCAGTTCTGTTTCTACGCGCAGGCTAAACCGACACTCTTTCTCCCCTCTCATCAACTCGCGGTGTTCACTGTTACGCACCCACTGTGACCATACTTGGACCCTTTTTCGCTTAGACGCACTTTTGGGTGTTACATACGTTCTCTATATCAAAACACGCTACACACAACGCTAAACTTTTTAAACTCTAACCGCTCTCGCATGTTATACGTGAATCGAATGTTTGTTTGCTATGTGTAAATGATGAAGACTCGCAGACCACCCTTAGGAACGATAGTACTATAGTTTGGACTCAGCACCCGATTGGTTCGGGGGTTGTTAAGGCTCGCACATGAACTTTACGTGCGTGTTCAACCGTTATGAACATGTATCACGCATACTCCACCTCGCAGTCGTGTTGGTTAGCTTGTATCATTGTTGTTAGAATACTTAGATTCGCTTCTCTACGTGTCACATGCTGGTTATGCGTAAACGCTTTCTTGCTACTATTATGCTATTAAACCTGTGTACTCACATTTACTTATTGTATTGACTTTTATTTTAACGTATATGACAGGTTGATGGATTAGCTTATGCTGCAAACGGATAGGACATCTAGAAACCCACAATAAAAATCTAGGTTGTCGGATTAGTTTTGTTTGAGAGACATGAAATCTGTATTGACTATTTGAAATATTTTGTTTAATTGTATGGGAAAATAGACTTTTAAATATTGTCATTTTAATAGTTGTTATGGATTCTCTTGAGCAATCTGATTCGCCTAGTGTCGCGCCTCAATGATTCCGCCATCGGTTGGAGTGTGACAGATTAGTATCAGAGCCATAACTATAGGGAACTAGGTAGAATTGCCATGTTCGACCTAGTCTGTAGTCTAAGTACCAAATTAGACCGCTCTTCAACTTAAATACTTAAACTACTTGTCTTAAATGCTTACATGCCTTTCCTAAGGCTAACACAATGTACACGCTTGAAAACGCTCGTATAACACAAATGAGTGATTGTGTCGAGATTAGGTGTGAAAACCAAGAACTCTCGATAAGATCACTCACTCCGCGTACTATTTATTGCACGAGATTCTTTTGTTAAGTTCGGAGTGATATCCATATCTTGACGAAAAACCTCTATTTCAGTGGAACTCCCGACATGTTCGGAGAAACCACAAACATGGAACGAAGTTGTTAAGTTAGGGGTGAAACCCGCACCTTAATAACTAATCCATTCCTCGATTTTCAATCTCACTAAAGTCTCGATTATTGCGATGACCCGGGATACATAGTAACCGGAAGGGTAATGCCGTTAGCCACGAGGCGGTTAGAGCATTCACCTATTAGGCCAAAGCGTGTGCCCGGACTCAGAGGAATGGTCGAATTACTTTGGGTAGTCGCTGGCCCAAAACCCAGGACGCTCCATTTGTTTTAAGCCTTCAATCGCCGATTATACGCGTCATCGAGTTTTATTATTAATTATGTGTTTAAATTTGTGAATTTTACGCTTCATCGATTTTTCGTTTTACTGCTTTTCGCTTTACGAAAATACGCACAACGCGTATAGCTCTCGTAATCTAAAACGCTAATTAATCGCGAACCAAACTACAACGCTCAACCCTCTTACGTGAATGTCCTCATACGCGGAATTACTCGCTTATTACGCTTATACTACGCTTATCTCATACGCGCTACACAAGATCTAGTAAAGGTGAATACGTGCAAAATATGTGCTTACGTGCTTATGTGCTTATGTGGATACGTGCTTACGTGATTCTATGCCCTGTATGAATAATAATAATAATAATAAATATTTTGATGTAAAACACAAAACTGTTTTTTTACAAAACCCCTTATAATCGAATCTCATACCAAAATATTTGTCTTTAGATGGCTTCCATGGGATCTCACACTCGCCGCAACGCCAGAGGAACAATGCCGACAAGCAAATTGCCTCACTTGTGGCCAAGCAGATGGCCAAGGTAATTCCCCAGATTGTTAGCGAGATCCAGGCTGTTAACAGCAATTCATCTGTGGACTCTAAGGGTGATGCCCCGAAACCTCGATTCAGTTTCAAGCAGTTTAAAGCCTGCGGTCCTGCAGCATTCACAGTCGAAGATGGCCCAATCAAGATGTTTCACTGATTCGACTCGATCGAAGTCACTTTCAGGAAAAGCGGATATCCTGAAAATCTCCGCACCGTTAACGCCATTGGAGTCTTTCAGTCAAGGGCACTTGACAGGTCGACTGTCGAGCGTAACAGGTGCGGTAATGACGAAGCTTACTCTCTCGCGTGGGAAGAACTTAAGGAACTCATGATCAAGGAGTTCTGCCCACCGCACGAAATCCAAAAGCTGGAAAATGAGTTATGGAATATCAAGCAGGTAGGAGATGACAACGCAGGTCTTGTAACAACTCGAAAATTCGATTGTTATCTTTCCATTTTGTTTTCCCGTTTATCTACCTTTATAATCCCGAGATTCGGTTTATAATAAAGTTTATGTTAATTACTTATGGTGTTGTACGTTATTATCGCATCTAATCGCTTATTAAATCGCATCGCTAATCTCATCGCATCGCAAATCGCAATTATTTATGTGATTTTATATTATCTATGTGGTTTTATATTATTTATGTGTTATGTGTGTTTGTGATTATGATTACGCCCGCTATCGCATCGCTCTCGCACTCTCAAATCGCTAAATCGCACTATTATATCAAGTGTAACGCTTAACGCTTTTTAATTAATATTAATCGAATCGCCAAACGAACACTTAACGCGATATCGGCAAACGAAACTTGGTCACCAGGCCAAGTTCGGCCGAACTTGACTACCCCAAGTTCGTCCGAACTTGCTAGAGACACAAGGATCCCTCTTAAATCCTCAAGTTCGCTCGAACTTGTACATACATGTATAAGTTCGGCCGAACTTAGCTGAATTCTCTTGAAAATCAAGCAAGTTAGCCCGAACTTGCATGAAACTCATGCAAGTTCGACCGAACTTGACTCCACCAGCCCTCATCTTTGCCTTCACCTATAAATACTCAGCTCATTCCTCTCATTTGAACTTGCTGTAAGTTCGCCCAGAGCTCTCAAAACCCGAAACTTTCGTGTTCTAAGTAAGAATCAACCCAATTTCAGCTACAACAACGTTTATCAACGTTTTACAAAGGTTTACAACGATTTTGGCACAAGGCATTGCCTTCGTTTTCATCAAATCTTCTCGGTTTACGAAAATCTTCATCTTTTTACATAAAACTTCTGTTTTTCACTCAGATCTATACTTAGATCTGAGCAAAACCTTTAAAGTATTGATTTTTACACAATATTCGGACTAATGACGTATGTTTCGTTCACTTTTGAGTGGAACGAGGCGTTGTCGAAGCTAAGTCTCAGATCCGGAAGCACAAGGACGAAATCGTCACTTTAAACAAGCTGGAATAACCCGTACGAACCTTCAAGTTCGCCTGGATTAGCCCGAGTTTCTGTAAAATGGCTAAGTTCGCTCCAAAAAAGAACTCTCCAGCCTAAATTTTACTCAGTGGCTTAAGGTTGGAGGGATGGGCACTCGATTTACTCAGCAAACGACGTAAAAACGCAAATATTTGGACACGAAAGCATCAAGTCCGCTCAAGAATCACCAGCTCACCAGGTCAAGTTCGACCGAACTTGTACCCATATTGGGTCAAGTTTGACCGAACTTGGGTATTCATCACCAAAAATCCTACAAGTTCGCCCGAAATTGCCTAGTTTCTTAGGAAACTATACAAGTTCGCCCGAACTTGCCTTTTCAGTAAGGTTTTCTCACAAGTTCGCCCGAACTTGACAAGTTTCTCAAAGAAACTCATCAAGTTCAACCGAACTTGACACTAAACCATCCAAAGCCATACAAGTTCGCTCGAACTTGTGTGTTTACACAGAAGTTCGCCCGAACTTGCCTACTGCTCAACTCAAACTTCACCGTTTCGGCTTTTCGGAAGACTGATGCACTTCTGTTCGCTTACAGGCTGATCCGGCGCACTCCGCAACCCTCCTCAGAATCTTAAGTCTTACCAAAACGCACCCACAGTGAGTATACTTGACCCATTTTCGCTTTAATGCACTTTTTGGGTGTTACATACGTTTCCTATATCAAAATCACTTCACAAATCAAAACTGTTTATCACATGCGAATAATCTGATTGTATATGCTCGATACGTGATACTAGAAACATGTGACTAGGACTTATTTTCGTTAACTTGCCTCCTTAGCTAGTATGGTATTATAGTTTGGCTAACACCCGACGGGGTCTAGTTAGGATGGTCGTGCAAGCCTTTTCATGGTAGTTAGCATGAGAAATGAGCCTATGTTATGTTAAGTGTTTTGGTGTATCATGATATGTAATTAGATCGTTTCGCAAACGCTTTCTCGACTATGCTAGTATTATTCAAACTCGTATGCTCACCTTTACTTAATTGTATTGACTTGTATTTTAACGTATGTAACAGGTTGAGGATCTAGCTTGGATTGCATTGGAGTAGTTTTATTTAGTATTTTGCTTATCTTGTTTAGAACGGTTGTAATAAAAATCTAGGGGAAATTGAACCATGTTGTTTTTATGGGAAAATCAGAATTTCTGTAATGGTTGTTTGAAATATTATGTTTAATAGTATGGGATGTTAAACGTTAAATAATGTTGTTGGATAATTGTTACGGAATTTCTCGTGAGACAATCTGGTCGCCTAGTGCCACTAACCCCGATGTTTCCGCCATCGGTTGGGGTGTGACAGATTGGTATCAGAGCTAATTCCTTAGGATAATAGGTAGAATTGCAATGTTTGACCTAGTAGCATGTTTAAGTACTCGATTGACCTATCTTTGACTTAAATGTTAAACTACTTGCCAGAAATGCTTAAATGTGCCTTTCCTAAGGCTAACACAATATACACACTTGGAAACGCTCGTATAACACAAAACGAGTGATCAAGTCGAGATTAGGTATGAAAACCGAGAACTCTTGATGAGATCATTCACTCCGCGCAATCTCTATCGCACGAGATACCTTCGTTGAGTTAGGAGTGATATCTAAACCTCGACGAAAATCTCCATATCTATCTAGTGAAACGCCCGATGTGATCGGTGCGTGTAGCCACAACTAGGAACGACGTTGCTAAGTTAGGGGTGAAACCCGCATCTTAGTAACAAATTCCGCCTTTCAATTTTCAATCTCACCAAAGTCTTGGTTATGCCGATGGTTTGGAACACGTATTAACTGGAAGGGTAAACGTCGTTAGCCGCTTGCGGTGAGAACGTTTATCTATTAGGCCAAAGCGTGGGTCCAAATGCAAAGGGTAGTCGAACCACTTTGGGTAGTCAACATCTCAAAACCCCGGACACTCCCAATTGATTTAAGCCTATATCGTCGATTTACGCATCATCAAGTTTATTATTATTATGTGTTTAAAATTTTGAGAATTTTCGCTTTATTCGATTTCTCGCTTTATTTATTTCTCGCTTTATTTATTTCGCTTTATTTATATCTCGCATTTTTGATTTATTGCTTTATCGCTTTACGCTCCCTAAACACATGCACTACTCGCATAGCTCTCGAAATCTAAAACGCTAATTAATGCACCAACCGAACTAAAACGCTCATCTCTCTTACACGCATGACCTAATGCGCAATGTTACTCGCACATCTCGCTTATATATATCGCTTATATCTCGCCATTATATCGCATCTCAAACGCGCTACGCTTTACTTATAAGAAGGTGAATATGTGCAAAGTGTGTGCTTACGTGCTTATGTGCTTACGTGCTTACGTGTTTACGTGCCTACGTGTTTATGTGATTTTGTGTCTTGTAGAATGATAATAATAATAATAATAATAATAATAATAATAATAATAATAATAATAATAATAATAAATATTTAAACATAACTCTATTGTAATCGAATCTCATCTAATCTAAATCCTTCGTGTAGATGTCTTCTATGGGATCGCACACCCGAAGGAATCTCCAGCGCAGCAACGCTGACAAGCGTATCGCTACAATGGTAGCCAAGGAGATAGCTAAAGTCATTTCGCAAATCGTCTCGGAAATTCATGCCGTGAGCAGTAACTCATCAGTCGACTCGAAAACTGAGAATCCCAAGCCGCGATTCAGCTTCAAGAACTTCAAGGCTTGTGCACCTCTCGCCTTCACGGGCAATGACGGACCGACTTCTATGTTTCACTGGTTCGATGCTATTGAGGTCACTTTTAGGAAAAGTGGATGCCTCGATGACCTCCGCACCGTGAATGCTACCGGAGTCTTCCAGTGACAGCTGAAAGAAACAAGCGTGGAAATGATGAAATCTACAATCTATCTTGGGAGGAACTCAAGGAAGTAATGATGAAGGAGTTCTGTCCTCCGCATGAAATGCAAAAGCTCGAGAATGAGTTTTGGGGTATCAAACAAGACGGTCCCGACAATGCTGGTTTTACTGCTCGGTTTAAGATTTTGAGCATCATCTTTCCCAGCCAGGTTGATACGACGGAGAAAGCTATCAACAAGTACATCCGTGGTTTACCCGAGTGTGTTGCAAATTTTATGAAAGTTGCTCGTACTATAACCATAGAGGAAACCTACATGCTCGCCGTTGAGATCAACGATCAGCGAGTTCAGGATGGTTATTTCAAGAACTCTGCTAAAGTCGCCAATCAAGCCATCGTCGAACCAACCGCTGCTACCGAATCATCAAGTGAACCAAAGGGAAAGCGTCAGGGACACAAAAGAGCAAACCCGAGTAAGAACTATGCTCTCGCCGCTCCAGCAAACCCTCAGCCGCTTCAGTTAGCCGCTCCGAACGCACCCCCAGCTAAGCGCGCGTATACCGGACCTCACCCTCTGTGCCCTAAGTGCACTTATCATTATGCCGTTGGTGGCAACTGCCGTTTTTTCACAAACTGCAATATCTACGGCCATTTTACTGTGAGTTGCCGATCAGGTCCTCGTCAGCCAGCTCCTCAGGCTCCAGCAGCTCCAGCTTTACCCGCTCCTCCTCAAGCCAATTAGCAGCAAGCTCCAAAAGCACGTGTGTGCTATATGTGTGGTGATCCGAATCATTTCGCCAATGTCTATCCAAATCGTCCTGTCAAGCAAGAGCAGCCAACACCGCAGCCTCAGCAGCAACCTCAGCCGTCGCAGCAGCAGCAACCACAAGCTGCGCGTGGCAGAACCTTCAATCTCAACCACCGCCAGGCCCAGAATGACAACAATGTTGTCAATGGTACGTTTCTCTCTAATGGTATTTATGCTTCATGTTTATTTGATACTGGTGCCGATAACTGTTTTGTATCGTTAGAATTCGAAAAGGTTTAAATTGTAAGCGCGCTAAACTCCCAAAGACTTTCGATGTGGAAGTCGCCACCAGAAAATCCATTACCGTCAATTTCGTCTTACGTGGTTGTTCTCTCGATCTCAACAGCCACATCTTCTCGATCAACCTCATACCTATGCAATTAGGTAGCTTCGATATCATAGTAGGCATGGATTTTCTTCGTGAGAATCATGCTGAAGTTGTTTGTTTCGATAAAATGATTCGTTTCCTCTCCCAAACGGTGATCAACTTCATGTTTATGGTGAAACTCCCTCAAAGAAGTTGATGCTTTTGTCATGTACTCGAGCACACAAATGCTTTCAAAAGCGATGTGTTGCCTTCCTCGCTCATATCGTGAACCCGGAGAAAGAAAAGAAGACTTATAAAGATGTTCACGTTGTTTGTGAATTTCCTAAAGTCTTTCCCGACGATTTACCCGGTTTACGCCTACTCGAGATGTTGAATTTCGTATCGATTTAGTTCCCGGAGCTACTCCCGTTGCTAAAGCTCCTTATCGCCTCGCACCCTCAGAAATGCGCGAGCTATCAAGCCAACTTCAAGAGCTTCTTGATAAAGGTTTCATACGCCGAGCACTTCGCCATGGGGCGCACCTGTCCTTTTCGTGAAAAAGAAGGATGGATCGTTCCGAATGTGCATTGATTATCGTGAACTGAACAAACGCACGATAAAGAACCGCTACCCTCTTCCTCATATCGACGACTTATTTGATCAGCTTCAAGGTGCTACTTGTTTTTCTAAGATCAATTTACGTTCTGGCTATCATCAATTGCGCGTATTGGAAGAAGACATTCCGAAAACCGCCTTTCGTACTCGCTATGGCCATTTCGAATTCGTGGTCATGATTTTTGGTCTAACCAATGCACCCGCGGTTTTCATGGACTTGATGAACCGTGTGTGTAAAGCTTTCTTAGATCGCTTTGTCATTGTTTTCATTGATGATATCCTTAGCTATTCGAAGTCGAGAGACGAACACGCGCGCCATCTTCGTTTAGTCCTCGAACTTCTTCAAGGTAATCGCGTTTATGCTAAGTTCTCTAAATGTGAATTATGGCTCGAAGAAGTCCAATTTCACGGCCACATCGTTAATAGTCAGGAATTCACGTCGACCCTGCAAAGATTGAAGCCGTCAAGAGTTGGATTACACCGAAAAATGCTTCCGAAATCCGTTCATTTCTTGGATTGGCGGGTTACTACCGTCGATTCATCACCGACTTCTTGAAAATCGTCGTGCCGCTTACCGCTTTAACTCATAAAGACAAGCCTTTTGTTTGGGAATCCAAGCAAGAGGAGGCTTTTCAAACCCTCAAGCGTATGCTATGAAACGCTCCCGTACTCGCTTTACCCGATGGAAACGATGATTTCGTTGTTTACTGTGATGCCTCTAACCTTGGTCTCGGTTGTGTTCCCATGCAACGAGACAAGGTTATCGCGTATGCATCTCGACAACTCAAGATCCATGAGAAAAACTACACAACCCACGATCTCGAACTCGGTGCAGTTGTTTTTGCATTGAAGATATGGCGACACTACCTTTATGGTACTAAGTGTACGGTCTTCACCGACCATAAGAGCTTACAACATATCTTCAACCAAAAGGAACTAAATATGCGCCAACGCCGATGGGTTGAACTTCTCAACGATTACGATTGCGAGATATGCTACCACCCCGGCAAAGCAAACGTTGTCGCTAATGCTCTAAGTGGACGAAGCTATGTATATAGTGTTCATGACTCTCAAGCTTTGAATGATCTCGAAATCATGATTCACTCCGCTCAATTCGCCTGTTTTAACGAGAATACTTTGGAGGAAGAAATGAAATGTGGTGCCGAAACTCAGCTCGTATCTAAGCCTAATGGTATTTATTACTATCTGGATCGCATTTTGATTCCTACCCGTGATAATCTTCGTAACTTGCTAATGACCGAAGCTCAAAAATCCCGATATTCCATTCACCCCGGAGCCGACAAGATGTACCAGGACCTTCGTCCTAAGTATTGGTGGTCGGGCATGAAGAAGGATATCGCCGTGTACGTCTCAAATGCTTAACTTGCTCGAAAGTTAAGGCCGAACATCAAAGGCCCTCTTGCTTACTCGAGCAACCCGAAATCCCGATGTGGAAGTGGGAGAGTATGGCTATGGACTTCGTTACCAAAATTTCCCGCACTTCCTCTGGTCACGATAGCATTTGGGTTATCATTGATCGCCTTACTAAATCAGCACAATTTATTGCTATACGAGAAGACTTTAAGGTTGAACGGTTAGCCCGAATCTATACCGACGAAGTTATATGTCGACACGGGACGCCTCGTGACATCATTTTTGACCGTGACGGTCGCTTTACCTCGCGTCTCTGGGAGACCTTTCAATCCGCCCTTGGTACGACGCTTAATCTAAGTACCGTTTTCACCCTCAAACCGACGGTCAGACTGAGCGCACGATCCGCACCCTTGAAGACATGCTTCGTGCGTGCATCATAGATTTTGGTGGTAACTGGGATACGCATTTACCTTTAATCGAATTCTCATACAATAATAGTTATCATACCAGCATTCAAATGGCTCCTTTTGAGGCCCTGTATGGAAGAAAATGTCGATCGCCTATTGCATGGCACGAGATTGGAGAAGCACAAATCACATGGCCCGAGCTAATTCAAGAAACGACGGACAAGATCCTCCAGATCAGAGACAATCTCTTGAAAGCTCGGAGTCGTCAAAAGAGTTATGCCAATAAACGCCGCAAGCCCCTATAGTTCAAAGTGGGAGATCACGTTCTCCTAAAGGTTGCACCTTGGAAGGGAGTGGTCCGCTTCGGCAAGAAAGGAAAGCTAGCGCCTCGATACGTTGGACCCTTTAAGATTCTGGAAAGAATCGGTAAAGTAGCCTATCGTCTTGAACTACCGGCAAAACTTAATAATGTACATCCGACTTTCCACGTGTCTAATCTCAAAAAGTGCTTAGCCGAAGAAAATCTGCATGTACCTCTCAAAGATCTGCAAATCATCGGACTCTCCATTTCGTGGAAAAGCCTGTCGAGATCATGGACCGAGAAACCAAGAAACTACGGCGCTCTCGCATCCCTATCGTGAAGGTCCGATGTGAAGGCAAACGTGGCGCAGAGTTCACTTGGGAATTGGAAAGTGATATGAAGGCCAAATACCCACATCTCTTTGTTCCCTAAAGTAGGGGAGACTGTAACAACTGAAAATTCGATTGTTATCTTTCCATTTTGTTTTCCCGTTTATCTACCTTTGTAATCCCGAGATTCGGTTTATAATAAAGTTTATGTTAATTACTTATGGTGTTGTACGTTATTATCGCATCTAATCGCTTATTAAATCGTATCGCTAATCTCATCGCATCGCAAATCAAAATTATTATGTGGTTTTATATTATTTATGTGTTATGTGTGTTTGTGATTATGATTACGCCCGCTATCGCATCGCTCTCACACTCTCGAATCACTAAATCGCACTATTATATCAAGTGTAACGATTAACGCTTTACTAAAACGCTTAATATAACTAATTAATATTAACTGAATCGCCAAACGAACACTTAACGCGAAATCGACAAACGAAACTTGGTCACCAGGCCAAGTTCGGCCGAACTTGACTACCCCAAGTTCGCCCGAACTTGCCTGAGACACAAGGAAGCCTCTTAAATCCTCAAGTTCTCTCGAACTTGTACACACATGTACAAGTTCGGCCGAACTTAGCTGAATTCTCTTGAAAATCAAGCAAGTTCGCCCGAACTTGCATGAAACTCATGCAAGTTCGACCGAACTTGACTCCACCAGCCCTTATCTTTGCTTTCACCTATAAATACTCAGCTCATTCATCTCATTTGAACTTGCTGTAAGTTCGCCCAGAGCTCTCAAAACCCGAAACTGTCGTGTTCTAAGTAAGAATCAACCTGATTTCAGCTACAACAACGTTTATCAACGTTTTACAAAGGTTTACAATGATTTTGGCACAAGGTATTGCCTTCGTTTTCATCAAATCTTCATCTTTTTACATAAAACTTTTGTTTTTCACTCAGATCTATACTTAGATCTGAGCAAAACCTTTAAAGTATTGATTTTTACACAATATTCGGACTAATGACGTGTGTTTCGTTCACTTTTGAGTGGAACGAGGCATTGTCAAAGCTAAGTCTCAGATCCTGAAGCACAAGGATGAAATCGTCACTTTACACAAGCTGGACTAACCCATACGAACCTTCAAGTTCGCCCGGATTAGCCCGAGTTTTTGTAAAATGGCTAAGTTCGCTCCAAAAAGACCTCTCCAGCCTAAGTTTTACTCAGTGGCTTAAGGTTGGAGGGATGGGCACTCGATTTACTCAGCAAACGACATAAAAACGCAAGATTTTGGACCTGAAAACATCAAGTTCGCTCAAGAATCACCAGCTCACCAGGTCAAGTTCGACCGAACTTGTACCCATATTGGGTCAAGTTCGACCGAACTTGGGTATTCATCACCAAAAATCCTACAAGTTTGCCCGAACTTGCCTAGTTTCTTTGGAAACTATACAAGTTCGCCCGAACTTGCCTTCTCAGTAAGGTTTTCTCACAAGTTCGCCCGAACTTGACACTAAACCATCCAAAGCCATACAAGTTTGCTCGAACTTGTGTGTTTGCACACAAGTTCGCCCGAACTTGCCTACTGTTCAACTCAAACTTCACCGTTTCGGCTTTTCGGAAGACTGATGCACTTCGGTTCGCTTACAGGCTGATCCGGCGCACTCCGCAACCCTCCTTAGAATCTTAAATCTTACCAAAACGCACCCACAGTGAGTACACTTGATCCATTTTCGCTTTAATGCACTTTTTGGGTGTTACATACGTTCCTATATCTAAATCACTTCACAAATCAAAACTATTTATCACACGCGAATAATCTGATTGTATATGCTCGATACGTGATACTAGAAACATGTGACTAGGACTTATTTTTGTTAACTTGCCTCCTTAGCTAGTATGGTACTATAGTTTGGCTAACACCCGACAGGGTCTAGTTAGGATGGTCGCGCAAGCCATTTCACGGTAGTTAGCATGAGAAATGAGCCTATGTTATGTTAAGTGTTTTGCTGTATCATGATATGTAATTAGATCGTTTCGCAAACGCTTTCTCGACTATGCTAGTATTATTCAAACTCGTATGCTCACCTTTACTTAATTGTATTGACTTGTATT
This sequence comes from Scalesia atractyloides, assembly GCA_947069175.1. Taxonomy (NCBI): domain Eukaryota; kingdom Viridiplantae; phylum Streptophyta; class Magnoliopsida; order Asterales; family Asteraceae; genus Scalesia; species Scalesia atractyloides. The sequence goes on along the minus strand of CAMTDV010000017.1, from coordinate 46,582,783 downwards.
TTAACGTATGTAACAGGTTGAGGATGTAGCTTGGATTGCTTTGGAGTAGTTTTATTTAGTATTTTGCTTATCTTGTTTAGAACGGTTGTAATAAAAATCTAGGGGAAATCAAACCATGTTGTTTTTATTAGAAAATTAGAATTTCTGTAATGGTTGTTTGAAATATTATGTTTAATAGTATGGGATGTTAAACATTAAGTAATGTTGTTGGATAATTGTTACGGAATTTCTCGTGAGACAATCTGGTCACCTAGTGCCACTAACCTCGATGTTTACGCCATCGGTTGGGGTGTGACAGGTCTTACTGCCCGCTTCAAGCAGCTCAGCATCATCTGTCCAGGCCAAGTGGACACCACCAAGAAATCCATAAAAAAGTATCTCTGTGCTCTCCCCGACTGTGTCGCCGACTTTGTTCAAGCAGCGAGACCGGCTACTATTGAGGAAACTTACCAACTCGCAGCCGAGATCAACGACAGGCGAGTCTTGGCTGGGGTTTTCAAGGTCCCGACTAAGAATCTTAGCCAAGCTACTGTTGAGCCAAGCGTCGACGCCACACCATCTCAAGCCTCCAAGTCAAATCAAAAGAATCGTAAGCGAAAGGGCAACAACAAGAACTGTGCAGTAGTCCAAGTACTGAACTCTCAGTCTCGCCAAGGTGCTACTCCCAACGTACCAGCTGCTAAGCGTGCGTACACTGGAACTCATCCTCTGTGCCCTAAGTGCACTTATCATCATGCAGTTGGAGGAAACTTCCGCTTTTGTGCTAACTGTAACATCTATGGGCACTTCACGGCACACAGCCGCACTGGTCCACGTCAGCAAGCTCCTCTCGCTCTCGCAGCACTGACAGCTCCTCTCAATGCTATGCCAGTCAATCAAGCTCCACAAGCACCAGCTGTACAAGCATATGCGTACTACACATGTAGTGATCCAAACCACTTCAGCAATGTCTTCCCGAATCGTGTTGTGAAACAAGAACCGCAGCAACAGCAGCCTCAACAACAGGCACAACAGCAGCAACAACCACAGGCTGTGCATGGAAGAGCTTTCAACATCATCCGTCAGGCTCAGAACGACAACAATGTTGTCAATGGTACGTTCCTCATTAATGGTATTTATGCTTCTTGCTTATTTGATACTGGAGCTGATAACTGTTTTGTATCGTTAGAATTCGAAAGGCTTCTGAAATATAAACGCGCTAACCTCCCAAAGACCTTCGACATCGAAATCGCACCGGAAGAACCATTACCGTTAACTCCGTTCTACGTGATTGTATTCTCGAACTCAACAATCACAGTTTCTCGATCGATCTCATACCTATGCAATTAGGTAGCTTTGATGTCATAGTAGGCATGGATTTCCTACGTTAAAACCATGCCGAAGTTATCTGTCACGATAAAATGATTTGTTTTCCCCTTACAAACGGTGATCAGCTACATGTCTATGGCGATGTACCCTCAAAAGAATTGAAGCTTATGTCGTGTGTCCAAGCGAACAAGTACTTGTGCAAGGAGTACAACGCTTTCCTAGCCCATATTGTGAAACCGGAGAATGAGAAGAAAACCTTGAAAGACGTACCCGTTTGTGATTTCCTAAGGTCTTTCCCGACGAATTACCCAGTTTACCCCTTACTCGTGATATCGAGTTTCGTATTGATATAATCCCCGGTGCTACACTTGTCGCTAAAGCTCCCTATCGCCTTGCACCATCCGAAATGCGTGAGCTATCTAGCCAACTTCAAGAACTTCTTGATAAAGGCTTTATACGCCCGAGCACATCACCTTAGGGAGCACCCGCCCTTTTTGTGAAAAAGAAGGATGGGTCGTTCCGAATGTGCATCGACTATAGGGAACTTAACAAGCTTACAATTAAGAACCGCTACCCTTTTCCTCAAATCAACGATTTATTTGACCAACTCCAAGGTGCTACTTGTTTTTCGAAGATTGATTTACGTTCCGGATACCACCAGCTACGTGTACATGAGCAAGACATTCCAAAAACCGCCTTTCGTACTCGCTATGGCCATTATGAATTCGTGGTCATGCCTTTTGGACTCACAAACGCGCCCGCGGTCTTCATGTACTTGATGAATCGTGTGTGCAAAGCCTTCTTGGATCGTTTCGTCATTGTTTTCATCGATGATATTCTTATTTACTCGAAGTCGAGAGCCGAACACGCACGACATCTTCGTTTAGTTCTCGAACTTCTTCAAGGAAATCGTCTTTATGCCAAGTTCTCCAAGTGTGAATTCTGACTTAATGAAGTTCAATTTCTCAGTCACCTCGTCAACGACCAAGGAATCCACGTCGATCCCACCAAAATTGAAGCTGTAAAGAGTTGGAATACCCCGAAGAATTCATCCGAAATCCGTTCTTTACTTGGATTGGCAGGTTACTACCGCCGATTCATCGCCGACTTTTCAAAAACCGTCGTACCCCTCACCTCTTTGACTTAAAGGATAAACCTTTTGTTTGGGGTTCCAAACAGGAGGAATCCTTTCAGAATCTCAAGCTTATGCTTTGCAACGCTCCTGTACTCGCACTTCCCGACGGAGACGACTATTTCGTCGTTTACTGCGATGCCTCTAACCTAGGTCTCGGTTGTGTTCTCATGCAACGAGACAAGGCTATCGCGTATGTGTCTCGACAACTCAAGATCCACGAGAAGAACTACACTACCCATGATCTCGAGCTCGGTGCAGTTGTTTTTGTGTTAAAGATATGGCGACACTACCTTTATGGTACAAAGTGTACGGTTTTCACTGACCATAAGAGCTTACAACACATCTTTAACCAGAAAGAACTAAACATGAGCCAACGCAGATGGGTTGAACTTCTCAACGACTATGATTGTGAGATACGCTACCATCCCGGCAAGGCAAACGTCGTAGCCGATGCTCTTAGTCGACGGAGCTATGTGTATAGCGTTCATGACGTTCAAGCCCAGAATAAACTTGAAACCATGATTCGCGAAACGCAACATGCATGATTCATTGAGAATACCTTGTATGAGGAAATGAAATGTGGTGCCGAAACCCAGCTGGAGAATAAGTCTAACGGGATCTATTATTTTCTGAATCGCATGTGGATCCCTAGCCGCAATAACCTTCGAGAGTTACTAATGACCGAAGCCTATAAGTCTCGATATTCCATTCACCCCAATGCCGACAAGATGTACCAGGACTTCAGTTCTAGGTATTGGTGGCCGGGCATGAAAAATGATATCGCTCTGTATGTTTCGAAATACTTAACTTGTGCGAAAGTTAAAGCCGAACATCAACGACCCTCTGGCTTGCTCGAGCAACCCGATATCCCGATGTGGAAATGGGAGAGTATAGCTATGGATTTTATTACAAAACTCCCTCGCACCACTTCTGGTCACGATAGCATTTGGGTTATCGTCGATCACCTCACAAAATCTGCTCATTTTATTGCCATACGAGAAGACTATAAGGTAGAACGATAAGCACGAATCTATACCGACGAAGTCATTTGTCGACACGGGACGCCTCGTGACATCATCTCTGATTGCGACGGTCGCTTTACTTCACGTCTCTGGGAAACTTTTCAAACTGCACTCGGTACGACTCTTGACCTCAGTACCGCATTCCATCCCCAGACCGACGGTCAGACTGAATGTACGATTCGCACCCTTGAAGACATGCTTCGATCGTGTGTTATAGATTTCGGTGGTAATTGGGATTCGCATTTACCTTTCATACAATTTTCGTACAATAATAGTTATCATACTAGTATTCAAATGACACCATTTGAGGCACTATACGGCAGAAAATGTCGGTCGCCTAATGTTTGGCACGAGATCGGAGAAGCATAGGTCGCCGATCCCAAGTTAATTCAAGAGACGAAAGACAAGATTCTCCAAGTTAGAGACAATTTTCTGAAAGCTTAAAGTCGTCAAAAGAGTTATGCCGATAAGCGCCGCAAGCCCCTACAATTCGAAGTTGGAGATCACGTTCTCTTAAAGGTTTCACCTTGAAAAGGAGTGATCCGATTTGAAAAGAAAGAGAAACTAGCGCCACGATACGTGGGTCCCTTTAAGATTCTGGAAAGAATTGGCAAAGTGGCCTACCGACTCGAATTACCAGCAACGTACATCCGACTTTCCACGTCTCAAACCTCAAAAAGTGTTTAGCTGAAGGAAATATTCATGTGCCACTTGAAGATTTGCAAATAAACGAGAGTCTCCACTTCGTGGAAAAGCCAATAGAAATCATGGACCGAGAAATCAAGAAGCTCCGACGCAGTCGCATCCCCATTGTAAAGGTCAGGTGGGAAGGCAAACGCGGCGCCGAGTTTAGTTGGGAACTCGAAAGTGATATGAAGGCTAAACATCCACATCTCTTTGTTACTTCTACTACTTAAATTTTGGGACGAAATTTCCTAAAGTAGGGGTGACTGTAACAACCCGACTTTTTCTCGGTTGTTCTGTACTACCGTTATCTCTTTTTGTAACCGTTTGTAATCCGGGATTCAAAATATAATGGTAAATCTATTTTAAATTCATTTTATAACGCTTATTTAAACGAAATTAATCGCCTAATACTCGCAATGCTCTCACTCGCTCTATCGCACTCTTTTATTTATTTATTTACGCAACGCTTAACGTCTCACGAAAACGTTTAACGAACTTAACCTAACCAAAAAAAATTCATAAGAAAATTTCCATTTTCATACGAAATGGCAATTTTGGCATGAAAATGGCATATTTTGGCACGAAAATGGCATTTTCCACACGAAAATCTTGCCAGACGCTACCTCCCATCCCTTCTCCTATAAAAACTGACCTTAACATTCGTGCTCCCTTGCTGACCTATCGCACCAAAACGCTCTCTAGCTCTTTTTCTCTGTTCCAGTTAGAAGACTACGTTTTTCACGCGAATCACAACGATTTTGCATGAGAATTATCTCCGATTACATCTAAACTTCTCTGTTTACGAAAACCTTCATCTTTTTCATAAAACTTTCTGATTTTCAACTTGTATTCACACTTAACCGAGTATATTTGAGTTAGCTTTGGCTTCTCAAGGTAGAAACCTCGTTGTTTCAACTCACCAAGTGTTTATCCTAACAAAACTGTTTTATAAATCGATTTTCACACAAAAATAGACAACAACCGACTAAGGTTTCGTTCACTAAATAGTGGAACGAAGCACAGTCGAAACCGTCACGAAATGGACTCGAAAATACATTTGTTTCAAACGAAGTCTCAATCCCGAACGTACCAAGACGCAAGAACAGTTACTTGTGCGATCTGGACTGGCTCGCGTGAACTATACTTGGTTCACACGGTCTAGTCCGAGTTCATACAAGAGACTCGCTTGCTCAAAAGACCTCTCTGACGCTAGGTTGATTAGTAGCCTAAGGTTGGAGGGATGAACACTCGATTTCCCAAAGAAAGACGCGAAAACACTCGATTTTGGACACAAAATAGGCATTTTCGCATGAAATATTTACGAAAATAAGCTATTCCCGCACTACTCTCCGTTCCGACTGTTTCCACACTTTAGAAGACTGATGCACTTCTGTTACTACGCGCAGACTAAACCGACACTCTTTCTCCCCTCACATCAACTCTCGGTGTTCATTGTTACGCACCCACTATGAGTATACTTGAACCCTTTTTCGCTTAGACGCACTTTGGGTGTTACATACGTTCTCTATATCAAAACACGTTACACACAACGTTAAACTTTTTAAACGCCAACCGCTCTCGCATGTTATACGTGAATCGTTGAATGTTTGTTTGCTATGTGTAAATGATGAGGACTCGCAGACCACCCTTAGCAACGATAGTACTATAGTTTGGACTCAGCACCCGATTGGTTCGGGGGTTGTTAAGGCTCACATATTAACTTCACGTGCGTGTTCGCCGTTGTAAACACGTATCGCGCATACTCCACCTCACAGTCGTGTTGGTTAGCTTGTATCATTGTTGTTAGCGTACTTAGATTCGCTTCTCTACGTGTCCCATGCTGGTTATGCGTAAACGCTTTATCGCTACTATTATGCTATTAAACCTGTGTACTCACCTTTACTTATTATATTGACTTTTATTTTAACGTGTGTGACAGGTTGATGGATTAGCTTATGCTGCAAACGGATAGGACATCTAGAAACCCACAATAAAAATCTAAGTTGTCGGATTAGTTTTGTTTGAGAGACATGAAATCTGTATTGACTATTTGAAATATATTTTTTAATTGTATGGGAAATTAGACTTTTAAATATTGTCATTTTAATAGTTGTTATGGATTCTCTTGAGCAGTCTGATTCGCCTAGTGCCGCGCCCCGATGATTCCGCCATCGGTTAGGGTGTGACATTATATCTCACCAAAAAAACTTGTCAAGTTACATCAAAACAGAAGGTAGACGGGCAACAAGCTGCGTCGTCTCTCCTTGCCTTGCCCCTAGGGTTGAAAAATTGTTATGGATGACCCGTTGGGCCCTGATCAAGAAATCGATAACTTCTGTTACTAGAGAGCTAAATATATCAAAAGCAAAAAGGACAAAGACATGCCGGTTCTCTGCGCAAGTTTTAGCGTGCTTATCCATTTTCTTTGATTCTGCCTTTCTTGCTGCTTGTCCACCTACAAACTCGTTTTCCCTTAAACCAACCAAAGGGGAAACCCCCGTGAGGTCCACACAAGCATGTTTCCCCCCAGCCCAGCCAAAGACAAGCAGATCCGCTGGTCGTAGAGTAGATATCCCTTCCATAGGATCCGTGAGGAAATTGACAGTGGCCTCTTTCTTAGCAGAAATCCCAGCTCTTCTCAGGATGTCCCATAAAACATCTTGCACCTAGTCATGCCAATATTTGCACCCTGGAAGCTCTTTACAATGAACCGCGTACTCCCCGTATTTATCCATACAAGCTTTACGACATATCAGGCGGATTTCATCTTCCGGGTACATAGTGATTATCAACCGGTATTTGAGAATGGCTCTGTTTCTACTGGGTAATAAAATGTATTTTTTTTAATAAATCAGTTATTATTATTATTATTATTATTATTATTATTATTATTATTAGTATTATTTTGTATAAATAAATTATTATTATTTTTATAAATAATCAAACAAATTAAGGATACATTATCTGGAATTGATTTGTCGGTTTTTGAGTATTTCAAGAGGGATCTACATTTTTTGTTTCGATACAACCTAGCCCATTTGATTTTTTTTTCTTCGGAACGGCATTTTCATTAACAACTAAGGAGCCCATTTGATGTTTTGGTTGTCCTAGAAGCTATTGTCAAATACCAATTCTAAAGTGAGAGTAAGAAAGAGGGGGGGGGGGGGGGGGGGAGAGTGTGCACAAACTGGGTTTTTTTAATACCCATGTTCGGGTATATACTCGGATACGGGTATGATCGGGTTTTGACTTTTTGGGTGTTGACCATACCCAGGTCGGGTTCGGGGTCCGGGTATTGGCTAGAAAATCTGTGTACCCGGGTTCGGGTAGGGCCCGAGTTCGGGTTATCAATACAATACCTTATTTCCGGGTCCGGGTAGGGTTCGGGTATTTGTCGGGTATTGGTTGAGTATGGTTCGGGTTCAGATGCAGATCAGGTTTTTCGATTCATTTTTTTTAGCATAAAACATAGAAATATAATGAAAACCTTTATTTATACATATTGTATGCCTTGAAATTTGCTCAAAAAAGTCTCACACAAGCTCTAAACGTTTAAAAAAAGCAGTTGTACACAACATGTCCGGGTACTACGAAAACCCGGGTTCGGGTTTTAAACAAAATATGGATACCCGGTCCCTACCCTATGGGTAGGATCAGGTTCGGATTCGATTTAAAAAACCCAGTTTTTCTAATGCCCGGGTTTGTTTTTTTTTTTTTTTTGGTTCGGATTTAAAATCTAGTCATGCATAGATACAAATGCTCATTATATAAATAGGATTTGAAAAAACCAAAATTCAAACCAAATTTGGATTGAGTTTTTAGTTTTACAAGTTGCATTACAGGCCAGTTTGAATTTAGTCATTACCACCTAAAATCTAAAGTTTTGGCGAATAGGCTAAAGTTAGTCATCACTCATTAGCTCGGTGGTCTCTAAAGAGCAATCGGCCTTCCTGCCGATCGGAATATATTATTAATGAGGTTTCCACGTGGGTTAAAAGAACCAAAGCAAAAGACTTTCTTTTCAAAGTTGAATTTGAAAAGGCTTTTACACGGTAAATTGGGGATGTATTGATAAGGTGTTGGCACAAATAATTTCCCTACCATATGGAGGAAGTGGACAAAAGGGATATTTGTTTTGTCCCATTCTTCAGTAGTTGTAAATGGATCACCAACCTTTGAATTCAATTACTGCTAAGGTATTCATCAAAGTGATCCCCTTTCCCCTTTTATTTTCATTCTTGTCATGGAGCATTAGCTAGTTTTGTCTCCTCGTCTTGTCAAGATGGTTTGATTAATGAGTTATCTATTCCTAATGGTGGGCCGATGTTGTCTCATCTAATTTTCGCGGATGATTTTATGTTCATGGGAGAACGATCTTCCAAAAATCTGCAAAATATTGGGTGCCTCATGAGATGTTTTCACTTGGTCTCGGGTCTTAAAATCAATTTCAGTAAATCTTGCATATATGGCTGGGAATTGCAATAGGGAGGTTAACATGGTGGACGAAAGTTGGATCGCTTCCTTTTGTATAGTCGCTGTGAAAGTCAGTGGTAATATGAAGTCGGTTAGATGCTGGAGTTCGGTCATTCAGACGTTTACATCTCGCTCGGTTATCTATATGGAAAGCTTCAACACTTTCCATTCCATTGGAGGTAGGGTGACTTTAATAAAGGCTGTTTTGGTTAGTTTGCCCATTTATCATTTCGGGTGGCGTATCCTTCTTAACCGGTTGCCTACAAGGGTGGAGTTTAACCGAAGGCGAATCAATATTTCTTTTACCCTTTGTCCGTTTTGTGGTGAGAAAGATGAAACCATGGAACGTATCCTTACTGCATGCTATACTTCTACCATTGTATGGCAAATGGTCTCAGCTTGGTGCGCCATTCAACCCGTTTTGCTTTTGGCATGGACTTGGGTCGTATCCATCTCTTTTCGCAAGGTTTAGGCAATAGAAAAAGTGTGACTCATTCGATCATTATCTTGGCATGTTAGATCATATCAAATAAACACAATGAAGTGATCTTCTCGAATGCTCACCCGGACCCTGCGAAGATGCCGCAAGAGATCAAGTCGCTTGGATGTCTAAAATTCCGTCCTTAAATTGGGACTCCTGGTGTAATTTCGGGTTTTTATAGTTTTGTTCTGTTTGTGTTGTTTGCTAGGGGCGTGCTAGCGTGTTAATAAAATTGGTTGTTCAAAAAAAAAAAGACTAATCCATATCTGAATATCATGAAGACAAATACCCTCCATACATAGCACAAATCTTGGCACTTTACAAAGTCTGAGATAATAAATATTCAAAAACTGGGTTAGCTGGGTTTGGTTAATTCAAACAAAATACCTGTTTTGATCCGTACCAAATAAATTACCCGACCCACCCATCTTGACACATTCAATCTCAAGTCTCAACAGGTAGAATTTGACATAAACAGATTATGCAAACCACTTTTGAGTACATGATCAAATTATGATTATTCAAATAGTTTAATAAGAATCAAACCTGATCAGAAAAGCTAAAACTTCTATCAGCGGCATAATCGACGAAACTGTATAACGGCAACACCTTCTCGCCATACTTCTCGAACCCTTCCAAAGCGTTTTTAGCTTCGGCTCTAAGATCCTCCGCCACTTTCATCGCCTTCTCAACGCCGTAAGCACCCACATAACTCTTTTCCTTCTTTTCTTCTGCAACTTTCTCAGTGTCTACTAATTTGGTTTTAGATGATTTCGCTTGCAACAAATCGTCAACCACTTGATACAAGATCCCGACTGCTCTCCCGTATCGTCTGAGCCGTTGGATCTCATCGTCGTTAGCACCAGCTAGAAGTCCTCCACAAACAGCAGAGCATTCACCCATCTCACCGTACTTCTTTTCATGGATGAAGTCTATGGCGTTTGCTGGGCCCTCCAGGTCCACAAACTGACCAGCAGCCATGCCGGTGGAACCAACAGCTCGTGCGATTTCGTTTATGACACGAAGGAGTTGGGTTTCCTGGACGAGATTAGTTGGGGTGTGAGAGACAATGTGGCGGAACCCAAGCGGGAACAATGCGTCGCCAGCTAAGATGGCCATGTCCATCCCGAAGACGGTGTGGTTGGATGGTTGACCCCTTCGGGATGGGTCATCATCCATGCATGGCAAGTCGTCATGGATTAAAGAGGCAGCATGCACCTATAAAACACACATTCCAACTTAGGATATCAACTAATTTAGAAATAAAGAATAAGCATCAAATAACTAATCCTAGCCAGTAGGGTGCTCAAAAACTCATGAAACCGACCGACAGTTCAAACCAAAGCATTTCGACCGGTTTGAAACCAAACAATTCAGTTTAGTTTTTGTGGTCTTGGGTTTGATCCTCCGACCCGGTTTGAAACATGGAACCAACCTTTAACCCGTGTTGTTTTATGTTTCTTTCAATTTTAGAAGATATAGTTATGTATATGTATTATAATGAGCTCCATTATGCATAAAATTTATACCAAATAGATATTGATAAGCATGTCTCATGGTATATTCAAATATACGAAAACGTTGTATCTTAAAAGTTATAAGAGGAAAACAATATATGTGTAAAATTAACTATAAGAATAAAAAAAAAAAAAAATAAGCAAAAACTCAAGTATTGTGTGTATGTAAAAGAACTAACCACATGTCGCAATAAAAAAGAACTATTCACAAAATCTTGCAATTATTATATTATTATTATTAATATTAATTATTAATAAATATTAATATTAATATTAATATTAATATGAATCATAAACTATCTTTTATCAATTTAGAAAATCTGACACAAATTAATAATTAAAAAAATAAGTTCAAATCACCAAACAAACAAAACCGAACCGTTAAACTGCCAACCGGTTCGCTGACCCACCCAGCCCCGGCTGGTTTGGTTTGTCTTCTCCGAGACTATAGTTAGCGGTCAAAACCAGCCAAACGAGACCGCGAACACACATACAGTGGCCGGTTGGAAAAAAAAAACACGAAAGCATCTCAAGGGACTTATACCATCTCAAGGGCACAAGCGGTAGGGAAGGCAGCAAGGCGGTTACCACCAAGGAGCTCACAGGCGGCAACACACATAACGGGTGGTGCTCTTTTGGCTCCTTCTGCAAGAACAGAATAGCGCATGGATTCATAGATCTGAGCTGGGTACTTAACAGGTATAGCTTCATCAAGTTTCTGGTTAATTTCTTCTCTCAGAGTTGACCAGTAGGTTTTAAGGTCAAAGTTGGCAGAAACTGATGATGTAGTCAAAGAACATCTGATACTTTGTCGAGTAACTGATAGTCTCTTCGGAAAATGTAAATAGGGACTTGAAATTACAGCTGTTGCAAACAACGCCATTTTCTTTTCACTCTGCCCCTGTTCGGTTTTACAGATTTCTGTTCATATGTGGAAAACTCAAGTTGATAAATTTGCATTGAAAACACCCCCGTGAAGGTGAAATGAACAGAAACAGAAAACATATTTCCCATAATATACAGTTAACGATATCAGTCGAGGAAGAAAGATATACTTTGAGGCTATGTTACTAAAAAAGTAAATATTGGTAGAATTAGGGGATAATTGGCCTGATTTGAGATAGGCTAGGTCTCCAAACAAATGACGATTTTTGATTAATAATAACTGAACGGACATTACGATGGAAAAACAAAGCAATTAATACTAATCCTAATATGGTTACTAGCTACAACTGATAAAACTAGTTTCCCTGTATCGATTTCTCTTGAATTGAATAATCTCCAGGTTCCTATCAATAAACCTTACTCATCTTTCAAGAAAAGACATAATATGAACACTGCAATGTAATTGTGCAAAAGATCAAGGGGAACATATAAAGAGCATAATCATAATTTCCACAAAACATTGAAAAGAAACTGAGATTCATACCTGATGTTGGAACGAGAAAATCAAGACGAGAGCAACAATGGCGATGGGGTTGGGTGAACCGAAATGAAATTGTCTTTTTCTACGAAAGATTGGGGTTAAATAATTGAAAGTTGGGCTGTTGTTTTTTGCTGACAATTGGGTCTTTTCTGACGTCATACTCGTGTACATTTTTTTCTTTTTTTGACATAAAGAAGAAAATATAAAAATAATATTCCATGAGTTTTGATAATTTTAGTACAAAATTCAAACTTTTTGAATATGAGTCTCTATTGTTTTAATTTTGCTATCATTTTCATCCAAAAGCAAAATCAAGTAACATTTTTCAGTTAAAATCCAGTTTTTTTTTGTTTTTTTCCCCTTTTAATGAAAAGCAAAATTGTTAGATTTTTTAAAATTCTTATAATAAAACGTTAAAAGACCATTTGTGACCTTCATTAAAAGAGAGAAAAAAGACAAAAAAGTTGGATGTTAATTAAAAAATCTGACCAGATTTTGATTTTGGATGAAAATGGCAACAAAAATGAAACCACGGGGACCTAGATTCAAAAAGTTTGAGTTTTGTACTAAAGTGGTAAAAGTGACCAAACCTCATGGACCACTTTGGCAGTTTACTAAAAAAAGTAAACATCAATTTACAATCCAAGTTAAATGCCTGGTTGACCCCTTTGGTTTGTAGAAATTGCAGACTTGTCCCAAGCCTTCAATAATTACTGAGCTGGTCTTGGTGATTGCAATTTTGGCACTCGTGTGGTCCTTATCACTAACCCATGTTAAGTTTCTTAGCTAAGTGGGTATAAAATGTCTATTTACCCCTAGTAATAAAGATAAAAACAATTTAAAAAAAACGTGGCCCCACGCTTCATCTTCTTCCTCCTCCTCCTCCTCCTCCTTTCTCTCCTCATCTCTCTCAAAAACCCAGTAACTAAAACACCACTTGTTCACAGAACCACTATAATTCAAACATTAATCCACCGTTACCATGTTTTGTTTCTCCATACATCTACCTGAAAATTCGTACACAACTATCTAACAAACCTCGTCAGAATCACAACGTCTCAGATCAACTATTCTACACTAATTCGATTCAGATCAAATTTATTCAGATTTAACAGTCGTGATGGAGACACCGATTTGATTCAGGGAGTTTTCATTTCAACTTCTGAGCGTAACAGAGACACTGACTCGATTCATGTAGTTTTCGATTCAACTTCCAATTCATCAACCGTCGTTGTACGGAAGCAATTATGTGTTTGAGATCAGCGGAGTTGTTTAAACTATAAGCTTGGTGGTCGCTCGTTTCTCCAACGTGGTGACTGATTCCATTAAATCTCAAAATGAGGTAGAAGTGATAGGTTGAAGGTGATGGTGGAGGTGGTGGGTTGAAGGTGGCGGTGGAGGAGATGGTGGGGTGAATGTGGCGGTGGAGGTGGAGGTGGTAGTGGGTTAAGGTGGTGGTGGGTTGAAGGTGTGGGTAAAGATGGTGGGTTGATGGTGGAGGTAAAGAAATAGGGGGGTGGATAAGGAGTAGGAGGAAGAAGAAGACGGTGGACCCATATTTATATTCTTTTTTATTTTTTTAATTGCTTAGGGGTAATCTAATCATTTTACATACACTTAACTGAGAAAGTTAACATAGATCAGTGATAAGGACCACCCGAATGCAAAATTGCAACAATTGGGACCAACTCTGTAATTATTGAAGCCTTGGAACCAAGCCTGCAATTTCTTCAAACCACAGGGACCAATCAGGCGTTTAACTCTTACAAACCTGTGGTTTGGGGAAAAATCAATTCAAACGCCCCTAAGAAACTTTTTGTTGTCTACTACCCCCACCTTTGAAAAGCGCTACAATATACAACCTTCTGTTAGTTGACTGTTACATTAACCTGGACAAAGACTATTTTGCCCTTATCTACACATTACGCACTTCCCTGTGGTTAATAGTAACACTCTTTTTACAAACCCCGTGTTTCACTATATATTTTTCCCTCCAAATCAAATCTCATAATCAAAATTAACATTCAATTACCATAATTACATCCTAAAACGAACAATAAACGAGCAATATTATAACGAAACCTATATTATCACCAAAGGAAACCTATACTATAACCAAACAAAACCATCAAGTAGTAAAACGCCAGAGAGGGGGCAGAGGGCCAGGAAAAGGAGGTGGAAAAGAGAACATCGGACATAGGAAAGATGTTGCAAGAAAACATAATACTGAAAGCAACAGAAGGATGTGGATATGAAGAAGATGATGCCACTGATGATCAGATGATGAAGTGGAGGAGATTGTCGGTAAAGATTGGAAAAGAAAGTCGCAACCATCAATGGCATATTTGTCCCCTTATCTCAGGAGGCCAGTGGTTATAAATGCAACAAGGGAGACCCAGGAAAACAATATATAAACCTACATATACACTTGATGTGGTTATCCATGGTATGTGCATTTCATGACTCATAAAACGCCCTAGTTTGTAGTTGCAACCTTAAATTGCTATAAAAAGTACATGCAGAGACATACAACTCACACAACGCCGTGATCTAATAAAATGAAGTCCTATAACTTTAACTCCATGTGCTATTTTTCAGGAGAACAATCTTCAAGATTCAAGGGGTGCAGGACCTCCCAAGGATAATTTTCTAGAGCATGAGACCAGGATTATATACACACAATAGTTGTGTTCAAACTTGGGGCACATCCTGAACTATGAAGAAATGTTTAGGGCGCCAAAATCACCATCAAGATTATTCTGCACTAAAATAATGTTGGCCAGTGTTGTTTTTTCTGAATTAAACGATGAAATTACATTATGACATTGTTTTGTTAATAAAAATGTTCACATGCAAAATTACAGACTACGCTCGTGTTTAATAGAGAAGAAGGTTTTCAATACATTGAATTCAATCTAAACATGGAGCAGTTTTGAAATACGCCCTTTTCAAAGAATATATGAAGGATAAAACAATAAAGGAATACAATCTGGTCTTCATGCCAATAATATGGAAAAGGCATTTCTATTTTATCCGCTTCAATATAAAATCATATAAAGTCGATGTCTTGGACAACAATGCTCAATACGATAATTAGAGCATTGAAAAAAAGTATGACGGATGGGTTGAAAAACTGGTAACTCCCTTAGAAACTTTTTATTGTTTTACAACTTTAGTGTAAAAACGCCATAATAACTATGGAAAAATGTCAAACTGGTAGCAATATGCTTTTGCAAACTACTTGATTAATAAACAACACCCAAGTGGTCGGCGGATAAAAAGGGCAAATATTGTGAGACAAACAATGGATTGGAGAACAACAGCTAACTTGGTCAACTACGGGATATTTACAATGAGGCATGTGAAAACGTATATGGGGCAGATGTCTTGTTGGGCATGTGGTTTAGCAAAACAAGAGCCCCCAAATGACCTGCAAAAGAAACAACTAATTGACCTCAGGATCAAGTACACTACAAAAATCTTACTCCATACTTAAATGAAAGCCGAACTTAACTTGTCAAAATAATTAAACAAATTCTTGCTACTAGGGAATGAAAGAATAGCAGAATTTACAACACATGATTGGAAAGGATAGAAGAAAGGATGGCCGAAGTAGATTAGTTTGTTTAAACACCGTATTTTCCATGTTATTTTGGTCTACACTTTTGCATAGTATTGTTTTGGTTTTACAGTATGCATGCTTATGTTAACATCCCCCGTATATTTTTCATGTTTCAAAACGCCAGGTTATATGGCACATTTTAGGTTTGTATCCTACATAATACGCCAAAAGAATATAACACAAAAATAACATAAAAAAACATTATCATGTTATCACATAAAACGCAAAAAATGATATATCATATCTTCTAACCTTTTCTATGTCAAAACTATGAAGAAAGGGAATCCTCACTGCATACAGGGCTATGAACAGATAAAAATTCAGAAAATCTATTACAACTATTATTGTTTTGGCATCAAAATAATATATTGCTCATCTAAAACACATCAAAAGAACATTATATAAGTAGAAAAGCAACAACACAAAAAATTATATCACTTTAACTACTAAAAATGCCAAAAACTGTGTAAAACGCCATACAAGATAAAAAAATGGCTCACCTTATTGTATGGAGGTACGATAGATCAAATAAACGTTTCGTTCTAAAGTTCTCAGACTGGAGAAGAGTGAAGTTCAATACCATCAAAGCCATACTTGATATGGATGATGTCACACCCTGATTCCTGGTGGGTCCGAATGGGTATAATTGTGACGGCTGGATAACATTTATCACAATATAATAATATGCAGCGCAAGTATTGGAGTAAAAATATTAAATTCATGAAAGCTTGAATATATATATATATATATATATATATAAGTATTACAAGCGTTCAATATAAGCGCACAAGCGGGATCTAATAAACAAAGCTTTAGACATCAAGCGTCAGGAGTTGCAAATTCCTTAGCCTCCATTCCAGCCGACCCGGATTCCCAGCCTATAATAAGGTTCGACACATGCAGTTCAATCTTTTGAAAATCCGTCAGCTTTCGCCGGTAAATACAATTAACTGACTCGTTTGAAAACAATGTTTTGAAAAGTGTTTTATACATAGAGAAAACCCGTAGGTGATTTTTTAAATATTTCTTGGGATTTATTCTTGTTACCAAATTTACATACTTGTCATACAATCGGGAACCATAGATCAGAGCCAGTCATTTATTTATGATTAAGGTACTCACCAAAGTTGAATAAAACGTGTCTTACAGTCGGTATGCCTACCCCGCACGCTATTCCGTGTGGACATGTAAGTATATGAGTCGGGACATCCGGACACGGTACCTTTAACCCCCAATCGTTTCAGTTATCAAGTAAAATGGAAAAAAATCAGATTCTTACATTTATGCGCAATATAGACGACCCTTTATGTAATTGAAGGTCCGTGATTAGACGGTTCTAGACGGAAGTTAATGCGTAAACGTAAACCGATTCGGTAGAATGTTATTACAGAAAGGAGTAGAAACAGAATGCAGCGAAAGTCTTCATTCATACCGAAAGAGTATACATCTTTATAAGTCCAGCTGCCGGAGTTCCTGGAGAGAATCCGGCAGCACCTCCCCGTAGGGATGGCAAAAACTCAAGTGACAAATGAACACACACATATATAGGGAGACAAGTTCACCCGGATGTGCTATAGTCAAGTTCGGGCGAACTTGTCCTTCACATGACAAGTTCAGGCGAACTTGACTAAAGGCACATCAAGTTCGGGCGAACTTGACCAATACAGGTCAAGTTCGAGCGAACTTGTTCCCTTTTACACTGTAATCTCCGTATTACGGTCGTGTGTTCGATTCTAACCTATACAATATTCAACACACACTCAATCTAGCCTATTCGACAAGTGACGAACACAATAGTGCATCAACAGATTCCCCCTTGTTCGTTACTGTCGAAGCTTGTTCTTGAACTTCAAAACTTTGAGCCGTGTTTGGATATTCTGCAACTTCAATCAAGGTGTCTGCCGATTCGTTGAAACGTGTCAACAGATTCCCCTTAATTGATGATCCGGGTTTGCATTAACAACTTTCAATTCCGCTTAAATCTCCAGTTCAGATCTTTGGTTGCATGGTTTCTGACTCCTCTGATTTACTTGACCGACAAATTTTCTCGAATAACCATCAACTCTAAGCTAATTAATGCAGCAGCTTCTCCATTTCGACGATAACCGCATCCGAGTTCAGTTTTTGAATAAGCGTTGAGCATCGAGAGTTTATTCCGCACACTCCTAAAGTATCAAAAACTCAACCGGCAATTGATAGAAACTTCGAATCACCGCATCGGAAAACTTCAAATCAACGAATACCCTCGAAAATCCGAAATCCCAATTTCTGTAGTCGCAGTTAATCACCGTTCAGAAAGATTTAGCAAATCGGTAATCTGCTCAATCAATAAATCTTAATCGGAAACAGATAATCTGGTAACACATCGAATCTGAGAAACATACGTCTATGACCAAAATCACATTCTTCCTCTTCAGTCACAATACTAGATATATAGCTATCTCCGGTAGACCAGCGCCACTTAATCACCAAACATAATCATCCAACGGCGGTTAGTCCAAAGAGAAGAATGATTCATCTGCTTGAAGACTAAAAATAATGGCCACCAAAGGTTATCATTAGATTTCCCTAGTAATTTTAAAACCATCCGTCTACGGAGCTAGTCATTAATTCCTAAGATCATCATCGAACGTTTTGAGCGTCCTCAGTTCCTCACTGGTACTAACGACTGCTAATCCAGCTAACTGTTCCTTCACCGGAGATCAGGACTCTAACCCTTAAGCATCACTCTGTATCATGAACTGAAAATTCGGAACTTCCTGTGATCACATAATCCCAAATGTATAACCTATTTTGTCAGCAAATGATATACACAACTTTATCCAAAAGATCTGATCCTATAAATCATCTTCATTAATCATGGTACCGCGTACAACCCCGGGCAACTGAAACTACAGAGCATCCCTATCTCCTGGCAGTTAGTCCAGTCAATAGTTCATGTGCAAAGCAGAGTTAAAGATAGGCAGTCGTGTGTGCTTCCAAACCATACGCGCGACTCAGGTGTCAATCCACAACCATGACCTCAGAATCTGATAAACAACTCCTCAAAGACTCAGTTATGTAACCACCCACATTCAAACTAGACATCAATTTGAAATACCCAATAAATCTCAATCCTCTGCATTTCCCGATAAACTGCAATCAGTAACCACCCGGATACTGTTGCAGTAGTCACGAATTTCAAAAATGCAGGAATCTTCAAATATTGAAAATTTTTTATTCCCCCTCATTTTTGCAAATTCTGACCATACTGAAAATTTTCACTGAAATTCCCCCTGAAATCCGGAACTTTCAGTATTTAACAAATGCGGATTTAACGTTTAGGCCCAGTACTAGTCACGACACCCAAATGATCAACATTCTGCATCGGTATCAATGACTCTCTCGTTATCTTCAAAATTTTGTGACCGTATCACCAAATCTGTACTCTGAAACTCTAGATGGTGTCCCCGAACATCCCGGTTCGGTCTTCGAAAACTCGAAAAAATTTCTATCGCCAAATTTTTCTGGACACTCATCCCATCAATATGATCAACAAAAATTTTCCAAATTTTTTTAGGCTCCCTGGCAAGTTCGGGCGAACTTGTGTGACAAGTTCGGGCGAACTTGGTCACTATGTGACAAGTTCGGGCAAACTTAGACAGTTTGTGACAAGTTCGGGCGAACTTGGTTGGCCACCACCAAGTTCGGGCGAACTTGCATGAAATAGACAAGTTCGGGCGAGCTTGTGCTTAATTTCAAAGAAAATCAGTCAAGTTCGGGCGAACTTGATGAAAAATATTGAAAATCCTTGTTAAGTTCGAGCGAACTTGACCTCCACAGGTCAAGTTCGGGCGAACTTGGTCCCCCAAATCAGCCTATTTTCACATTTTTCGATCCAGAATCCTTATTTC
Organism: Scalesia atractyloides; assembly: GCA_947069175.1. NCBI lineage: Eukaryota > Viridiplantae > Streptophyta > Magnoliopsida > Asterales > Asteraceae > Scalesia > Scalesia atractyloides. Next base: position 46,563,219 of record CAMTDV010000017.1, on the reverse strand, counting down.
TTTGAATTTCGAGATGAATCCACCATAGATCTAGTTGTAAATCACTTTGTAACAATCCTATCTGTTCAGTTTTACTTTTCATCCGTGGATTGTATGTTTATTTCAAGTTTTATGTCCAAAACCCCTCCTAATGTCCATAAATGTCCAAATTCATGAGCGTAGGTGATAACCGTAGCTCTGATACCAATTGAAGGTCCGTGATCAGGCGGTTCTAGACAAAAGTTAATGCGTAAACGTAAACCGATTGGGTAGAATGTTATTACAGAAAGGAGTAGAAACAGAATGCATCAGAAGTCTTCATTCATACAGAAAGAGTATACATCTTTATAAGTCTAGCTGCCGGAGTTCCTGGAGAGAATCCGGCAGCACCTCCCCGTAGGGATGGCAAAAACTCAAGTGACAAATGAACACACACATATATATAGAGAGACAAGTTCGCCCGGATGTGCTATAGTCAAGTTCGGGTGAACTTGTCCTTCACAGGACAAGTTCGGGCGAACTTGTTCCCTTTTACACTGTAATCTCCGTATTACGGTCGTGTTTTCGATTCTAACCTATACAATATTCAACACACACTCAATCTAGCCTATTCGACAAGTGACGAACACAATAGTGCATCAACAGTAATATCCGCTCCAAGTGGCATAATAGCCAACCCAAGTTTAAAAACTAAAATAAGTTAAGAGTATTTACCTTTTTGCTAGCTTCAATCAATAAGATTATAATTTAGCAAAAAGCCGTAAGTCTAAGTATTATTGACCCAAGTCCGATTATCTGGGGGGGTACTATAGTCTGGAATGAACAAATTTATTATCTTTAGAATGTATAAGGGTCAAAGGTTAGTCCCTTTGAATATGACCCGTTACTTAAGAGTAGATTCGCTAGATTAAGCGTATATCAAGTAGAATGTGGTTTCTACCTATCCGAGTACAATGACTCATTGGATAAAGGGTTTTTAACCAAACTTTCTGATTTGGAAATGTTTTGAAATACCTAGACCCATTACGCCTAGTATAAGCGAACTAGGTTCGCATAACTAGTTATGCGCATAAGCAATATCAGGTAACCGGATGAGTTATGAACAAGTGCAATATGCCAATATACTTTAAATAAGTCGTAACATCAGTAGGTTATCAACTTATATGACCATGAAGGTTTTAAAATCAAAATATGCCTCATAAGGGCATTTTAGTCATTAAGCGACATAATATAAGAACTTGCATATAGACTGATATTATGAACATGTTTTTTTTTAAAAATACTTTACTTATAATATAATATCAGTAAGTAATCAAACATGTATGGGTCTTATGATATAAGACCAAACTATGCATCGTAGGGCATTTTGGTCATTACACATATAGTTTGAGAACTTATTTAAAAATCCTGAGTTATGATCAAGTACCTACCGTGAAAACTTTTTAAATATGTTATGAAATCAGTAGGTATTAAGTTTTGGTTGATAGTTGTGGTTTAAAACCGTACTATGCGCCAAAAGGCGTTTTAGCCATTATATAGCGTAATTTACGATCTTTGATCAAAACTCAGGTTATGATCAGTTTCATAATATCAAAATATGTTAATTACATTAACATATCAGTAGGTAAATCATTTGCAAGTTCCTTGTTAATTAAAAACTTGTTTTATGCAAAAAGGGCATTGTGGTCATTTTTAATAATATAATTGTGACTTGTCATAAAACTCACCAAACGGACTAACCATGTGGTATAACTTCAGTAGGTTATACCTAATAATAACATGGTCCTATAACTAATTTAAAATAGACCTAAACATTGACCAAACAGGTCAGAATCGAAAGTCAAAGAAAAAGTCAAACTGCTTGACTTTTGACATAGAATTAAGCTCTAAACAAGAAATGACGAGTTGAACATGTTTATACATGTCCTAATATGTTTTATAAACTGATATGATGTCAAAAATTAAGGTTTTGATGGTTAAAAACCTAATTAGTGCAATATGCAAAGTTTACGTTTGTGACCTTTTTATTTAATAAAACAATGAATCGTCATTTCACCAACTTATGGTGATCTTTAGAAGGTATGATCCCAGGGGATTATAACTTCATAATTATGATCACATAGCAACGTTCGGATCGAACATTGGCTTGACCATAATGGTCATAACCGAAAGCCAAACAATTTGACTTTCGGCTAATAATTAGCCTACAAATAAACAAGACTGAGATGGAACACTTACTAGTGATCCAAGGAGAAGTCTTGAACTCAAGGAAGCTCCCAAATTGATCAGGAACCTCCAAAGCAGAAGATAGAGGAGAATAGAACTGAATGAGCAAGTTGAAGTGGATTCAAGCTTGCTATTTATAGTTGTTCATGGAGCACAAGATTACAACAAGTGTCCAGGAGGTTTATAGGATGCTAACAAGTGTTTATGAGGTGTCAAGACCAGGAGAAAAGGTGGCAATTCGAGCTAGGTGTCACCATATGCTTAAAAGCCTTGGGCTGCAAGCATAAAACTGCCAGAGTCACCCTTTACGGACTGTAAGGGTTGACCGCTTACGGTCCGTAAGGACCTTCAACGCACAAGAATAAACCTAACATCCCTACGGACCGTAAAGACTAAGCCTTACGGTCCGTAAAGGACCTTAAAAAGATGAATTTTGTGATTTTTATATTTTAAGTCCTTGGACTTTACATCTTTGGCCATTTGGCACTTTTAGTCCCTTTCCTTTCTCAAAGTTGAGATTAGTTGGAGACCCGAGACGTGTTTTAGTTAACGCATGGTAATAATTTCTCTCCTTCCCAGAATCCCCATTAGTTGGAGATACGAAACATGTTTCAACGAACGTAGAATATAATTCATTCCTCCTTCCACATAGCCGGGAATTTATTTGGAGGTTCGAATATGTATCATTTTATAGTTGAACGATAAAGTCCCTTTCCTTAGTTGGAAATTGAGGACACGTGTCGTTTTACAATTAGACAAAAATTTGCGGGTGCTACATCCTCACCCTCTTAAAGGAAATCTCTTCCTCGAGATTTGTTCAAGGTAATATCGTTAGTTCCGTTTCACATCAGATTTCAACCTTTCAAGTGTATCCTGGACCACAATGGGAATCCCATTTCACTCTGATGAAGGAAACTTGTTCCTTACGAAACTTTTGAACTTCATGGTTGGGATTGAACCCATAGAAAGGAATATATGATATAGAGCCAAAACCACATCAGATGATTGATCCAGAATAACAGAGTTTACAACCTCTAATGCAAACCCCTAATCAAGCTAAAACTGCCTTACAAGATTTGTTGAAGACAAGCTCTGCTGTGGAACCTCTAATGAAGACTAATAATGGATAGGGTCATCAGTGTTTCTATTATATTATTGTAACATTTTCTGTAATACCAGTGTTTAGCCTAATCAGTGTTTTTAGTTTATTAATGTTGTTAGCTGTCACTATCACCTCTGACATCAGCAAAAGATGCTCAGAGGTTTGGATTGTACTATAAACAGACAGTGCGATTATACTGTTCTATTATCTATTAAAAAGATCATTCTCTACCAATTATCTTTCTTACATTCTGTACTTAACAAACTGTGATATCAGGATGAAGGGGAGTTGTAATTCACATGCAAACTTATAAGTTGATAGCATGATGATGAAAACAATCTTCTATTAGTTGTGAGTCCAAAAGTTTTCTTTACATTCCGCTGCAAATCACTATGTTTTACACTTTATTCATTTCCATCTTTAAACTTTTCACAACTAATTAAACTCAAGTCCTAACAATTGGTATCAGAGCTAGATCAATCAAATTTGACTTAACAATCAATTTAATTTGAACAGATCAGCTCTCCCTGCTAACTTGTTTGCTTGTTTTCATTGGAAAACAGAGTTTATTTACGTTCAAAGTTTTTAAACACAAATCTGTTTGTAAACCAACAGAATGTCGCAAAATACACAAGATCCACACAACAATGGCTCAATGTTCAAGCCACCGTTGCTTATCAGGTCTGAGTACTTAATATGGAAACGTCGGTTTGGTCACATTCTTGCTCAGCAAAACACCGGATGCCGGAGGTCAGTGGTGTTTGGACCTCATGTTCCTATGGTACCCAGTACTAAGGATCCTAAGGTTTAAGTACCCAAAAATCCTGAATATTATTCCGAGCAAGATTTCCAAAAGATCGAGCTAGATGAAAAGGCATTTAGTATCATGGCATCTACATTGCCAAATGAAATCTATGCCTGCCTGTTGCATTGCAACAATGCAAAGGAATTATGGGATGCCATGAAAGAGCAATTCGGTGGAACTGAGGAAGTAATTGAGAACAACAGAGAGGTTTTGAATCAACAGTATGAAACATTTTATCATGTTAAAGGAGAGTCATTAACTCAACAGTTTGAAAGATTTAGTTGTCTTGTTAGTGAAGTTAAACTGGTTAATGTTGAATTTCCAAGCGCAACATTAAACAGTCGTTTTCTACGTTCACTACTAGAAAAAATGGGACACTATAGCTTTTGTAACACGAATTTCAGTCAGTTTTAAAGAAATGAGTCTTACACAGCTTCATGGTAGGCTCCTCACTTATGAGAGAGAGCTAAACAAGAAAAAGAAGCTACAAGAATCTGGCAAAGTTGCTGATAATTATACCTTGGGTAACACAACACTTCTAGGCCAAGAAAGAAGCCTCTGGCAGTAGTAAGTGTGACATCTGTGTAATTCAATCCTGTATCAACTTCCGAACAATTTGATGATTAATGAAATTTTGTGTAGTTTACAATTTGTGTATCTAATTATGACTTTTGTGCATTTTCAATATTTGTTCGATTTTAACCTTTCACACCTTTTCTGGAAGTGTAATCGCAAAACGAAATCAGTTAAACAAAATGTATAGTCCAGAATAGTGACATAGCTAAACAAACCCTAAATATCCTTTACATAACTTAGAAATAAGTTTCGAAGGGTTTGGTATGTCAAAAACAAGCTTATTCGATCACAGGGACTACTTACGACAAACTATGATAGTCCGCCGATTCTCGTAGCGACGAACACTTTGGAACAAGGTCACGAGCTAAACATACCTTAAATAACCTTTACATACTTTAGAATTAAGTTTTGAAGGCTTCGGTATGGCAAAAACATGCTTATGAAACTTCAGGGGCTATTTTGCAAATTCTACAAAACTATGCCGTTTCGCGTATTTCTTAATCCGGAAAACGTACGCGCATCAAAAAAAATTTTTGATCATTAAAATCTTGTATTTTAATGATTGGAATGTAAAAATATCATTCGTTACGCTTTTACGGTCACACACGCGTTCGTTACGATTTTCGTCGTAATTAACCAAAAACCACAACCGTACAACCAAACGAACCGACACCCAGAACATTTTTGGACATATTTCAAGTTCCCTATATTATTCATCCTTATGAAGCTTGAAAATGAGGTTAACAGGTGTTAGATGTGCCAAAACGCGACGAAACAGGTGCAGGGGCCTGTTATGCCAATTTTCAAAAGTGTCTGCCAGCTAAAGGGCTTACGGACCGTAAGCCCAAAGCCCTTACGGTCCGTAATTACCCTCCAACACATTAGAAACTTGGCAGCTCCTTGTTTAAAGCCTTGGACACTAAGCATTCGAATATGCCACCCTTTCTTCTGCATTTAACAAGTGTTATGACACTAATCAAATCCCTTGATGACTCATGGACACTTGTAATGATTTGGTAGCTTCAATTCAACTATAAATACCCATGATCATCCTCATTTCAACTTGCTCCTTCCTTTGTTCTTATCTCAAACACTCTAAGTGGAGGCTACCACATTGTTGGATGCCTCCTACCTGAGTTTTCTAGTCTTCTTGGAGCTCTTGGGTGTTCTTCAAACACAAGTAAGTGCTGTATCCTTGTCTTGTTTCATTTGTTTAGCTATTTCAAGCCAAAAGTCAAACAGTGTTTGACTTTCGGCTTTGACCATAAATTGGTCAAGACAAAGTTCAATTGAACTTTGCAACGTGATCGTAATCACGATGGTTATGATCCATAGCGATCATGCCTACTGATTACCACGTTTACTAGTTGTAGTGACTAGTCAAAGTTTCGGCCAATAATGCGCAAAGTGCGCATTATACAACGAAACTATTTTCAGGTATCAAAACACTTTGTTTTGATACCAAATCAGTTTTATAAACTTAGTTAGACATGTTTAACATGTCTAACTCGTCACTTTTAGTTTAGTTTAGGGTCGTAAGTCGAGCGGTCTTGGCCACCACTTTGACTTTCGAATCCGACCCGTTTAGTCGATCTGAGGATCCGACCAAACACATATTTGTGACCATAGTTGTATAGGGAATAACCCTCTGAGGTTATACCTTATGGTCACGTCGTTTGATTAGTGTTATGTTAAGTTGCTTATTATGCCTTTATAAACGACCAAAATTCCCTTTTAGCGCATAAATTGATTTTAAGCTTATGTAAGCAATGTTTTGCGATATAGACTGATGTTACAACTATATTAAACTTGTTATGGCATATAAGACTTATCATAGGACACATCTAACCATCCGATCACACGTTTCCGCAAATGACCCGTTAAAGTAGCATAAACTACCTTAACGAGCCATTATGGGTCAAAAGCACTTAGGAATGGTTTCAAATCAGAATGTAGACTTTGTTAAACCATTTCATATGAGTACCAACACTCATTTGGTTTACAAGACCTCATTCTATCCAATCCGCCGATTATGTCCCGATATTAACATAGTTACCCGGTATTAGGACATACTTAAATTCTTGGACTCTTGAGCTTTGGTTTATCTTCTTGAACAAGGACTTTCTTGCAATCCCAAGTGAGTACATAGTCCCCCTCTTTTACTTTTTCAAATGTTTTGGGGTGAAACATATTGTGCCTATGACTACTTTCGGTTTTCATGACATTATACATGCTTTGATTACATAGTACATATAGTACATGATTTCCATTGAATTTTTGCGGGATATGTTGACTTAGCATATGAGTACATTGATTTACATTATTTCTTTCTATGTAGGTTGACTGAGCATACTAGTACATGGGTTTTCAAAGACATTTCTTGCTATGTATGTTGACTGAGCATACTAGTACATTGGTTTTCAAAGACATTTCTTGCTATGTATGTTGACTGAGCATACTAGTACATTGGTTTTCAAAGACATTTCTTACTATGTATGTTGACTGAGCATACTAGTACATGGTTTTTCAAAGACATTTTGCTTACTTTGTTCATGACATATTGGTACGTTGGAGATTGACTTAATACATTCATTAACATTGATCACGCCGTTCCCACTTCCTGGGTTTGTTTGGAAGCGACTTTAGGGAATGATAGAATCCGATGAAATGGATAGACTTTTATCTTTATAATGGTCTATTTGACTCTCAACAAGGTTTGAATGTGTTTCCCAACAAACTTAATGTATATTTTAAACAATAAAAGCATGACTTATAGAACATAACGTTTGACTATTCAAAGACATTGTTTTATACAAGACATTTCGACTATTCAAGAAATTGGTTTACATTTGACATTTGGTTTACACACGACTTTGTTTATACATGACATTGGTTTTACATGACATTTCTTTTGTTTAAACAAGACTTTTGATGGTTGGTTTATAGTAAGTGATTTAAATAACGGGACGGGGGTAATATGATAAAAGCATGGTGGATACGCCGCTGGTACTTCCTATATATAAGTATTTTTATCATATTGCATATCGTGTCATTATCTAAATCAATTCAAACAAAGTACAAGACAAGACATTTTTATCTATGACATGATATTTTTACACGAGACATGACTTATATTATGGTTAAAGATTTAACCATGCATTATGTCTTTTATATTATTCGATTTATCTTATGATTTCATAAAAGAAAACATTTTTTAAGTATTCATGGCCACTTTTTAACTAAGTATTCCTTTAAACATTCTAGGCCATGAATCTTAAACGCAAAACCTATGTTACTCACATGCATTTTTATGCTGACGTACTTTATTTTCACATATGTTTCAAGAGTGAATGCTTAAGGTTTATCATGCGACACTTAGGATGGACTTTGGGCTTTAGTGACTTAAAACCTAAAGACAATTTAACTTATGTTATGTTTTATGTTTAAATTCCAGACAATGTAAACAATTATATTCAATAAAAGTTAACATTTTATGCCATGGTTATTGAAACAATAATTCTGTTACGACACTCCCCGATGGTTCCGCCGCAGTTTGTTGTTTTACGCGGCCGGGTTGTGATAGAAAGATTGGTATCAAAGCCAATGGTTATAGGGAATTAGGTTATTAGTAATGCTTTGACCTGGACTATAACCTTTCTAGGACCTTAACACAAGTTATCTTGTGTTTAGATCTTAAAATAATTCCATCACCTATCTTTAGGTGAATATGAAAACAATAACGCAAAATTTTAAAACGATTTTGAAATCAATCGTCTATGATTTGTTTTTGGCATTATGCCTGTTATGTTCTCAAAATCTCGTCAAAGTTTGGGTCTTATTGATGTGAACACGTGCAATCTGGAAGGGTGGGTGCATGTACCCTGAGTTTTCTGTCTAAGGCTAGAGTGTTCGTACAAATCCACTTAATCAGACCAGTCACTCTTACCTGGGAACTCTTGGGGGAGTGTCCACTTATAGGCTAAAGCATGTCTTCGCGATACATTATAAAGACCCATTAACTTTGATTAGTCACTGTGTGTCGTTCGTTTGTTTTGAATAAACAAACGAATGACCACCATCCTTACATTTGTCGATATTTATTCATCTCATTTTAATTATTCAACATTCATCTCACTCGTTTTCTCTCATGTTTTTCTCTCTTATAGAATGCCTCCTCGACGAAACGTAAATACGGACGTTGACATGGCGGCTCTAATCGCTCAGCAGTTTGCTGCTGTGCTTATAAATCTCATAACTCAAATAAACCAAGCTAACAATAACAATAATGCACCTACTGCGTGCAACTTTAAATAGTTTAATTAAGCTAAACTGCTCAAGTTTAGTGGTTCTGAGGGAGCAACTGGGCTCCTACAGTGGCTTGAAAGTCTTGATAATACATTTCGTCATGTTCAATGTCCAAATGAGCGGAAAGTTGAGTTTGCTTATAACGTGTTTGAAAAGAGAGCGCTCATGTGGTGGAATGGAGTGATGAGAGATAGGGGTGCGCTGATGTTGCTATGGGTCAAACTTGGGAGGAACTCAGGGCTCTGATGATGAAGAGTTCTGCCCCTTGTTATGAAAAGAGGGCGTCTTGAGAATGAGTTCCATGACCTGAAGAAAGATAGTGGTGAACACCATGCGTATACTGACAGATATGAGGTGTTGAGTTTGTTGTGCCCTGATATGGTGATGCCTTTGGATAAGGCGATTGAAAAATACATAGATGGTCTTCCTGACCCGGTTCAGGATATTGTCACCGGCAACAACCCTACTACTGTTAGACAAGCCATTGAGCTATCTGCAACACTGATTGAATCGCAGATAAAAAAGGATAAGCTCCACGTAAGGGTGATAAGAAACCATCTGACAAGTCTGAGAAGCAAAATGGTAAGAAAGCTGAAGGGTTAGAGAAGTCAAGGTAACGTAAGGCTTCTAAGAACTTTGCTGTCACTACACAACCCAATCAAGCCGCTCCTAACCGGCCTGCTCAGCATCTTTCCAAGAAACAGTATACCGGCACTGCACCTTTGTGCAACAGGTGCAACGGTCATCACCAGCCTCATTTACCGTGCCGTATCTGTACAAACTATGGACGATCTGGCCATCTGGCCAACACTTGTCGCTGTGCTCTCGCTCAGAACCAAGTTGTACAAAACCCTGTTCAGCAACCAGCCAATCCTGCACGACCTCATTATCCACCCGGTTCTTGCTAAAACTATGAGGATCTCACCCATTACAGAAACAATTTCCCGAGGTTGGCAAATGCGAACCAGGCTTGTGGACGAGCGTTTAACATCAATGAAAACGAGGCACGTGCAGACAACGAGGTGGTGAACAGTACATTCTTTGTTAACAACCATCCTGCTTCTATACTTTTTGATTCGGGGGCCGATAGAAGTTTTGTATCCTTAACATTTGAGCCTTTACTTTCAAAACCAAGAACTAAACTAGGAAAGCCCTTGATAGTCGAGATAGCTAGTGTCGAACCTCTTAAACTTGATTTTGTCATTCCCAGTTGTCAATTGAACCTCGACAACCATCTTTTTTCCTATTGACCTCACACCTATGCAACTCGGGAGCTTTGACATTATAGTGGGAATGGATTGGTTAACTAAACATCATGCTGAGGTGGTCTGTTTTGATAAGATTGTTCGTATACCACTTTTGTCTGGTGAAATTTTGGAGGTTCGTGGAGAAAAACCGGTTAGTAGCCTCAAACTCATGACTTGTACTCAAGCCCAAGAATACCTACGCAAGAATTATGTGGCTTTCTTGGCACATATCCTAGAGGAGAAAGGCAAAGGTAAAAATATTCAAGATATCCCTGTTGTTCGGGATTATCCTGAGATGTTTCCCGAGGAACTACCTGGTTTACCCCCCAGCACGACAAGTTGAGTTTCGTATAGATCTTTTACCTGGTGCCAACCCGATTGCTAAATCTCCATACCTTCTTGCACCATCTGAGATGCAAGAATTGTCAAAATAGCTCCAGGAGTTATCTGACAAAGGATTCATTCGACCGAGCTTTTCACCTTGGGGTGCTCCTGTGTTATTTATGAAAAAGAAGGATGGATCTTTTCGTTTTGTGTATCGATTACCGTGAGCTCAACAAACTCACAATCAAGAATCGATATCCCCTACCTCGCATTGATGATCTCTTTGATCAACTACAGGGTGCTACTTACTTCTCAAAGTTGATCTACGTTCTGGGTATCATCAGCTTCGTGTATTCGAGGAAGATATTCCCAAGACAGCTTTTCGCACTCGTAACGGTCATTATGAGTTCAAAGTTATGACTTTTGGTTTAACAAATGCTCCTGCTGTATTCATGGACTTGATGAATAGGGTTTGTAAGCCTTATTTGGACAAGTTCATATTGTTTTCATTGATGACATTTTGATTTACTCAAAGTCTCGATCCGATCACGAGCAACATCTTCGTTTAACTTTGGAACTCCTGAAGAAAGAACAACTATATGCCAAGTTCTCCAAGTGTGGATTTTGGCAAAAGGAAGTTGGATTTTGGGACATATTGTCAACGAACAAGGTATACATGTTATCCCGCCAATATCAGTGCGATTAAGTAATGGGATATGCCTACTACTCCTACTGAGGTTCGTTCATTTTTGGGTCTCGCAGGTTATTACCGTCGTTTCATTTCTAACTTCTCTAAGATTGCGGTTCCCCTCACTGCTTAATTCAAAAGAATAAACCTTTTGAGTGGGGACCCAAACAAGAAGAAGCTTTCCAGATTTTGAAGCAAAAGCTTTGTGACGCTCCTATTCTATCCTTACCCGAGGGAACGATAACTTCGTCGATTATTGTGATGCGTCTAACTTAGGCTTCGGTTGTGTTCTAATGCAAAGAGACAAAGTTATAGCCTATGCATCGAGAGAGTTGAAGATCCACGAAAAGAATTACACCACTCATGATCTTGAGTTGGGTGCTATTGTTTTCGTTCTCAAGATCTGGAGACATTATCTTTACGGTACAAGATGTGTGGTTTTCACGGACCACAAAAGTCTCTAGCACATTTTCCATCAGAAAGAACTGAACATGAGACAACGACATTGGGTCGAACTTCTGAACGACTATGACTGCGAAATTCGCTACTATCCTGGTAAGGCGAATGTCGTAGCCGATGCTCTTAGTCGTAAAAAACGTGTCAAGCTGCAATGCATGCAAGTTCAATCTGATATCCAAACACGTATTCTTGAAGCTCAACGTACTTGTGTTGCACAAGACAAAATGGGTATTGAACTACCACATCATCTCGAGCTTCAACTTGAAACAAAAGACAATGAGTTATCTTATTATCTGAACCATTTGTGGGTTCCAAGTCTAGACAATCTCCGCACCTTTATAATGGATGAAGCTCATAAGTCTCGTTATTCAATTCATCCAGGTGCAGAAAAATGTACAAGGATCTTCGTACCCAGTATTGGTGGCCGGGTATGAAGAAAGACATAGCTTTGTATGTCTCCAAATGCCTTACTTGTCTCAAAGTTAAGGCAGAGCTTCAATGTCCTTCTGGTTTGCTTGAACAACCAGAAATTCCGGTTTAGAAATGGGAAAACATTGCTATGGATCTCATTATAAATTTCCGCGCACTTCTAGAGGTCACGATGCCATTTGGGTAGTCGTTGATCGTCTTACAAAGTCAGCACATTATATAGCCATTCGCGAGGACTTCTCTGTTGGCAAACTTGCTAAGATCTATGTGGATGAAATAGTATCTCGTCATGGTGTCCCTTTGGATATTATATCTGATCGTGATGCTCGATTCACATCTCATTTTTGGAGAACCATGCAGTTTGCCATGGGATCCAAGCTTAACTTGAGCACTGCTTATCATCCTCAAACGGATGGACAATCTGAAAGGACAATCCAAACATTGGAGGATATGCTTAGAGCCTGTGTGATCGACTTTGGTGGTAGTTGGGATTCGCATCTACCATTGATCGAATTCTCCTACAACAACAGTTATCACTCCAGCATTGACATGGCACCTTTTGAAGCTCTTTATGGTCGAAAATGTCATTCACCTGTCTGTTGGAATGAGATCGGTGAATCTCAATTCACTGGACCTGAACTCATTCATGATACAACGGACAAAGTCAAGAAAATTCGCGAAAACCTTTTGACAGCTAGAAGCCGTCAAAAGAGTTACGCGGACAAACGACGCAAGCCCTTGGAATTCAAAGTCGGTGATCACAACTCCTTAAGGTATCCCCTAGGAAAGGTGTGATTAGATTCGGGAAGAAAGGAAAACTTGCGCCATGATACGTTGGACCATTTAAGATCATTGAGAGAATTGGTATAGTGGCCTACAAGCTTGAGCTACCTCCTGAACTTGGTAATGTTCATCCAACTTTTCACGTGTCCAATTTGAAAAAGTGTTTGGCTGATGAAAACCTCCACATCCCTCTTGATGAAATTCGTGTTGATAACACGATGCATTTTGTCGAGAAACCTATGGAAATTTTAGACCGTGAAGTCAAGAAGCTCAAACGCAGACGGATACCGATTGTTAAGGTTCGCTGGGAATCCAAACGTGGCCCAGAATATACTTGGGAACGAGAGGATCAAATGAAGGCGAAGTATCCACATCTTTTCTCACAAGTTTCCTCTAATTAAATTTCAGGACGAAATTTCCTAAAGTAGGAGAGACTGTGACATCTGTGTAATTCAATCCAGTATCGACTTCCAAACAATTTGATGATTAATGAAATTTTATGTTGTTTACAATTTGTGTGTTTAATTATGACTTTTGTGCATTTTCAATATTTGTTCGATTTTAACCTTTCAAACCTTTTCTGGAAGTGTAATCGCAAAACGAAATCGGTTAAACGCAATGTATAGTCCAAAATAGTGACATAAGCTAAACATACCTTAAATGTCCTTTACATAACTTAGAAATAAGTTTTGAAGGATTTGGTATGTCAAAAACAAGCTTATTCGATCACAGGGACTATTTACGACAAACTATGATAGTCCATCGATTCTCGTAGCGACGCACACTTTGGAACAAGTTCACGAGCTAAACATACCTTAATAACCTTTACATACTTTAGAATTAAGTTTTGAAGGCTTCAGTATGGCAAAAACATGCTTATGCAACTTCAGGGGCTATTTTGCAAATTCTACAAAACTATGTCGTTTCGCGTATTTCTTAATCCGGAACACATACGCACATCCAAAACATTTTGTGATCATTAAAATCTTGTATTTTAATGATTGGAATGCAAAAATATCATTTGTTACACTTTTACGGTCACACACGCGTTCTTTACGATTTTCATCGTAATTAACCAAAAACCACAACCGTACAATCAAACGAACCGACACCCAGAACATTTTTGGACATATTTCAAGTTCCCTATGTTATTTCATCCTTATGAAGCTTGAAAATAAGGTTAACGGGTGTTAGAAGTGCCAAAACGCGATGAAACGGGTGTAGGGCCTGTTATGCCAATTTTCAAAAGTGTCTGCCACACGGACCGTAAGCCCAAAGCCCTTACGGTCCGTAATTACGCTCCAACACATCAGAAACTTGGCAGCTCCTTGTTTAAAGCCTTGGACACGAAGCATTCGAATATGCCACCCTTTCTTCTGCATTTAACAAGTGTTATGACACTAATCAAATCCCTTGATGACTCATGGACACTTGTAATGATTTGGTAGCTTCAATTCAACTATAAATACCCATGATCATCCTCATTTCAACTTGCTCCTTCCTTTGTTCTTATCTCAAACACTCTAAGTGGAGGCTACCACATTGTTGGATGCCTCCTACCTGAGTTTTCTAGTCTTCTTGGAGCTCTTGGGTGTTCTTCAAACACAAGTAAGTGCTGTATCCTTGTCTTGTTTCATTTGTTTAGCTATTTCAAGCCAAAAGTCAAACAGTGTTTGACTTTCGGCTTTGACCATAAATTGGTCAAGACAAAGTTCAATTGAACTTTGCAACGTGATCGTAATCACGATGGTTATGATCCATAGCGATCATGCCTACTGATTACCACGTTTACTAGTTGTAGTGACTAGTCAAAGTTTCGGCCAATAATGCGCAAAGTGCGCATTATACAATGAAACTATTTTGTTTTGATACCAAATCAGTTTTATAAACTTAGTTAGTTTAACATGTCTAACTCGTCACTTTTAGTTTAGTTTAGGGTCGTAAGTCGAGCGGTCTTGGCCACCACTTTGACTTTCGAATCCGACCCGTTTAGTTGATCTTAGGATCCGACCAAACACATATTTGTGACCATAGTTGTATAGGGAATAACCCTTTGAGGTTATACCTTATGGTCACGTCGTTTGATTAGTGTTATGTTAAGTTGCTTATTATGCCTTTATAAATGACCAAAATGCCCTTTTTGCACATAAAATGATTTTAAGTTTATGTAACCAATGTTTTGCCATATCGACTGATGTTACAACTTTATTAAACTTGTTATGGCATATAAGACTTATCATAGGACACATCTAACCATCCGATCACACGTTTCCGCAAATGACCCGTTAAAGTAGCATAAACTACCTTAACGAGCCATTATGGGTCAAAAGCACTTAGGAATGGTTTCAAATCAGAATGTAGACTTTGTTAAACCATTTCATATGAGTACTAACACTCATTTGGTTTACAAGACCTCATTCTATCCTATCGCCGATTATGTCCCGATATTAATATAGTTACCCGGTATTAGGACATACTTAAATTCTTGGACTCTTGAGCTTTGGTTTATCTTCTTGAACAAGGACTTTCTTGCAATCCCAAGTGAGTACATAGTCCCCCTCTTTTACTTTTTCATATGTTTTGGGGTGAAACATATTGTGCCTATGACTACTTTCGGTTTTCATGACATTATACATGCTTTGATTACATAGTACATATAGTACATGATTTCCATTGAATTTTTGCGGGATATGTTGACTTAGCGTATGAGCACATTGATTTACATTATTTCTTGCTATGTAGGTTGACTGAGCATACTAGTACATGGGTTTTCAAAGACATTTCTTGCTATGTATGATGACTGAGCATACAAGTACATTGGTTTTCAAAGACATTTCTTGCTATGTATGTTGACTGAGCATACTAGTACATTGGTTTTCAAAGACATTTCTTGCTATGTATGTTGACTGAGCATACTGGTACATTGGTTTTCAAAGACATTTCTTACTATGTATGTTGACCGAGCATACTAGTATATGGTTTTTCAAAGACATTTTGCTTACTTTGTTCATGACATATTGGTACGTTGGAGATTGACTTAATACATTCATTAACATTGATCACGCCGACCAGTAGTATGTAATGGTACCATAGGATTGACAATCACGTTCCCACTTCCTGGGTTTGTTTGGAAGCGACTTTAGGGAATGATAGAATCCGATGAAATGGATAGACTTTTATCTTTATCAACAAGGTTTGAATGTGTTTCCCAACAAACTTAATGTATATTTTAAAAAATAAAAGCATGACTTATAGAACATAACGTTTGACTATTCAAAGACATTGTTTTATACAAGACATTTCGACTATTCAAGACATTTGTTTACATTTGACATTTGGTTTACACAAGACTTTGTTTATACATGACATTTCTTTTGTTTAAACAAGACTTTTGATGGTTGGTTTATAGTAAGTGATTTAAATAACGGGACGGGGGTAATATGATAAAAGCATGGTGGATACGCCGTGGTACTTCCTATATATAAGTGTTTTTATCATATTGCATATCGTGTCATTATCTAAATCAATTCAAACAAAGTACAAGACAAGACATTTTTATCTATGACATGATATTTTTACACGAGACATGACTTATATTTTGGTTAATGATTTAACCATGCATTATGTCTTTTATATTATTCGATTTATCTTATGATTTCATAAAAGAAAACATTTTGTAAGTATTCATGGCCACTTTTTAACTAAGTATTCCTTTAAACATTCTAGGCCATGAATCTTAAACGCAAAACCTATGTTACTCACATGCATTTTTATGCTGACGTACTTTATTTTCACATATGTTTCAGGAGCGAATGCTTAAGGTTTATCATGCGACACTTAGGATGGACTTTGGGCTTTAGTGACTTAAACCTGAAGACAATTTAACTTATGTTATGTTTTATGTTTAAATTCCAGACAATGTAAACAATTATATTCAATAAAACTTAACATTTTATGCCATGGTTATTGAAACAATAATTCTGTTACGACACTCCCCGACGGTTTCCGCCGCGTTTTGTTGTTTTACGCGGTCGGGGTGTGATAGTAAGGATCAGAATTATGATCATTTCATTGACATAACCTCTGGTGGGAATTGCAATTCTGATTCTTACTCACCCAATTTTGCATTTGCTGCAACTCGGGAAAGCCAAACTTCTGACAACCTATCGTTTAAGTTAAATGACCTTCAACATTTTGAACCCACAGATTTAGAAGAAATGGACATTTTGCACTAGTTGGCCTTATTGAGTGTTAGGGCCAGCAAGTTTTACAAAGAACTGGTAGAAAGTTTCCAGGGTTGCATGGGGGATTAAAAGTTGGGTAGGATAAATCAAAGATCAAATGCTACAAATGTAATAGGCTAGGACATTTTGCTAGAGAATGCAGATCTCAATCATCTGGTCCAATTGTTACACATCCTGGCCCTAGACCACAACACACACAAAACACTGTGCATTATTCCCAATATACCCCTGCACCATAAATGCAAAACACTGCTCATTTTGCACACCCTGCTACCACTGTTCCTATGCATTATGTTCAAACCACTATTCCACAGATTCAATGTGTTCAAGCACCAGTGCCTCAGGTGCAAATTGTATCGTAATTCTATTTTCGGAAACTCTTTCCTTTGTAATCGTATCTCATCTTGAATCGTTGTAAATCCGAGACTTCGATCGTAATAAAATTCATATTTATGTAGAATATACATTACTTATACATGTTTATACATCGATTCATACACACGTTTATTAACATAGTTCGTATCATAAATTAACTCATAAACAATTCTCGTGTAATCGTAATTCATAAAGCATTTCATTCATACAAGATACTTGGTTATTCAATCGCGAAAATTATAATTATTCGATGCTTCATTTTAAATTTCACCATTGTTATCTACTTTGTGACATTAAACTTTTATAAACTTGTTCTTTTTACCAAGTAAACACTAGCATATGATGTCCATACTTCAAAAATACCATACCACACCTTAATATATGTTAATTATATGATAAATGGAATCAGATAAACAAATATATATCAATTAACTAACAAAATAAAATAAAATAAAAAGTGGACAACCCCCTTAGGCTAGGTTTGGTGGCTTGTTTCAAGCCTTAATGCCCACTAACCTTGTCCAAAGCCCAACCCATTGAAACCCTAATCCTTCCTCCTATAAATATAACTTATAATCAGCCTCTTTTCCACTTTTACAACCCTTAAACACTCTCAAAACCTCTGTAAACACAGGTGAGTTTCAGCAACAACATTAGAAACTTTCAGCCATTTAAAGTGAGTTTAACTCACTTCTACTTCGATTTTCTTCTTGTTATTTCTTCTATAAAACTTATATAACCTCTAGGAAGGTTTTCACAAGTTTGCTTGGGCAAAGTAAGGTGAAACCTCACCATTTTTAGGTCCAAAATGCACCTATAATTCTGCTCATTTTTATCTTTTTAATTCTTCATGTTTTGGAAGAAAACTCATGATTTACTCATACAACCCTATGCCCTTATGCCACTAATCAAAGTCTATGACTATCGTGCTTAAAAAAGGTTGTTACATATAATAGGAGGTGTTTAATCCCTCCAAACTTTCTATTTTTAAAAGGGTTTTAACCCACAAGTGTTGAACAAGACTTGAGCTTGTATAGTGTGATTACTTGGAAAGCTTTGGCTATCCTACTTCCAATCCACACCTCACTTGATGATTTCCCGTAGTATAGTGTGTATATTTCATTCCTTATTGTATTCATGACCATCTTGTTGTTCTTGTAACAACTTGTGCATTGGTGAAATCTACGAAAGAGGTCTTAAATGGAAGGTTAACCTCCTACCTCCTTGCATGACTTATATGAGATCCTTGTTAAACTTGTTGGACTATTATCATACTATATACTATATACCACATATAAAACATATAAGCCGAACCCTTGGTAATAATCAAATGATTATTCGTCAACGTACTAAGTTACATCACCTAAGTACTTAGCTCCTCGTTACGATTCTAATGGGCATTATACCCATGAAATCATTCTAACCCCCATGGGTTTTTTTATAGTGTCAAAAACGAGTACTATGTCTAGATTTTTATTTTCTTGTATATTTACTTTTGCTATACTTTAAATTCCAAATCTAAATCCTTCGTCATCATCCAAGTTACTCACACACCTATGTTTCCTCGTGTAGGAGGACTCGGTGTTCCACCTCCAAACCAACAAACTCTTCACGGACTAACAAGTGGAAGCTTGCAAAACTGTGAGTACACTTGACCCGTTTTACTTTTAAGACACTTGGGTTGTAACATGTTAATATATCAAATTCACAACACACATTTCATCATGTTTTGTAATCTCAATCCTTATACATGCTACTTTTTTACTTAGGTCCATGCTAGAATCATACATGCTTTATGTCGTTAACTTTGCTAGCCCAAACTTAACATATATATGGCACTATAGGAGTAGCACGCCGCCCGTCGAGGTGTTGTTAAGTCTTGTATTCGTAAACTAGTCTCATTACTTTCGTAGCGAGGGACACTAAATTCTTGTGGACACTTTGGGTTTGATATATAGTGTTGCATGCTAGTTACCTTGTTTACAATTGCCATGTGGATTCGAGAAAACGTTATGATAATGATGTATTTATACAAATCTTGTGTACTCGCCAATGCTTTGCGTTGAAACATTATTTTAAACATGTTATAGGTTGAGGATTGATGCCATGATGAATCTAGTAGGGATGACTAGAAACACGTTCAAGATACTAGATTTGATTATGTTATGTTATGTTATTGTTTTTATATTTTGTTGTTTCCATGTTGTACTTGTACTTCCTTCGTTGTATTGACAATTTATGTTATTAATGAAATTCGGTTTTGAAGTAATTATTGTCGCTAAATAGGGTTATGTGCATGAGCAATATATTTCGTCTCACTTTGATGTTTCCGTCGTCGGTTGGGGTGTGACACAAATGCAGCTTGCACCTCAAACTACTCAAACCACTGCTCCTGCAGAGGCCAACCAACAGAGCTTTTTCACTTAAGGCTTTGTTGATTGGAGTAGCTTGCCTGAGGAGTTAACTGATGAAAATTTTCTCTAGTTGCCAAAACTGATTTGGAACAAAATGATTTTTGCTTTATGGCGCTAGATACTATAGTTGAAGGTGATGAATCTGAGGAAGTGGTATTCAAGTCTGGTGAGTCGAATGTTCATGATGAAACTGTTGTTACTATTGCTTATGTTGTATCAGATGTTACAGAAGAAATAGCTGCAATAGATGTTATAAGCACAACTTCTGTCTCTTGTATCTGGACCTGATCCATGGGATACCAGTGTTTGTGAAGGAGAATGTGATTGTGTCATGATGGCTGCTGCTAAGGTATCTCCTCAGATCCTTAAAGATCTATGTTCAGATAAATGCATAATTGCTTTAGCTAACATAAAAGAGGTGAATGAAAACTTTAGAAACAAAATTTTAGATGATGAACTTCAGTTTGAAAAACTATCCAAAGAATTGAAAACAAAATTGTTTGAAAAAGAATCTGAAATCAGCAGTCTAAAACATGAGGCAAGCATAACCAAGGACCAACTCCAAATAGAAAAATATCAAAATTGTAAAAATGAGTTGGAATCTGCCCAGATCACTTGTGAAAAATGGGTAGAGTCCTGCAAAGGTTATGAAGTTATGCTTGAAAACTGGATCAAAAGCAACATAAAATTTGGTGTAGGTTTTAGAAAACATGACCAAGTTACTTAAAATGTTAATGTGTCTGGTGTGGTTGAGATCATACCCATGAATCTAGCTTGTGAAAAATCAAGGTCATTGATAAAAATGGAAAAAAATCATTCTAGAAAAACATGAGGGTTCATCAACTTTTGAAGAAATTGAAAATTGTCACACCCCGACCCGCAGCGGAAAAGGTGATCGGGGCATGATTGGGTTATCATCAAAGCTCATGACATTTATTATAATGTTTCATATTTATTATTTCAATTTAAAAGAGATCATACAATCATATCAAACAAATACAACATGTTCTATTCATCCTTCTAAACTTCATTATTTTTCTTCTAAGGCAATTTCCTATGTTTTCCTTGCTTCATCCTGTTCACCTGTATCATATGTAAAAATGGTTTTTGGATCAACAAAAAGTTGGCGAGTGAACCTTGTTAGAAAACATTTATTATTTATTTCTGGTTGTATTTAATATGGAAAAATTGTGCAATATTCATATACGAACAAACGTAAATAAACATACAATAACAACAATTAGCTTACAATAACAAACAACAACAAACAATAACATACATTAACAAACCAACAGCATACAATCACAACCCATTAGTATACGATATCAAACAACAACAAACAATAACATACATTAACAAACTAACAGCATACAATAACATATCAACTTGCATAAATATATAACATAAATGAAACTGTGCGATCAAGGCTCAATAAACGGAGCCGATTGTATTGCATGTACTAAAAATGAAAAATGTCTGTGCGATCAAGGCTCAATCAAACGGAGCCGATCGTATTGCATGTACTGAAAATGAAAATGTCTGTGCGATCAAGGCTCAATCAAACGGAGCCGATCGTATTGCATGTACTGAAAATAAAAATGTCTGTGCGATCAAGGCTCAATCAAACGGAGCCGGTCGTATGTTGGCACGCCAGGTTCACGCTCATAATGTAATGGGGAACATGCTCAACGCTCATAATGTAATGGGGAGCGGCGGCCTATGAAATTGCATGTACTGAAAATAATAACTTAAATCTACACAGTAATCACACAAACAGTTTACACAGGCAGGATACACATTTATTCATGATATGATGTATGCACAATGATTTAAATATAATAAATAGTAAGACACATGATACACCCCAAAAACGTGATTTAAACGGGGAATTTGTAGAGATTCACTCACAGTGGGTGCGTTCGGTGAATGATGATGAATGCGCACGAGTTTAGAGGATTGATCGTCGAGGAATAACTAACCTAATTAATAAAGAAAAGTAAGGTAAATAAATGGATTTTATTAACAACTTTAATAGAATTTTTGGATATATTTTTGTGAGTTTTAGGCTATTTTCTAACCTTAAAAATGTTATTTTTAAGTATTTTTAATTGATTTTTAAATAAAATAAATAAATAAAAATAATAAAAAATGTTGACTTTTTGACCGTTGACTTGACCGTTGACCGTTGACTTGTTGACCGGTTTTATTGTGTAAGTGTATGCGCCGGGTGAGGCTCGAACCCGAGACCTCCCGTTCGCGTGCACGCAGCTCTACCAACTGAGCTACGTGTCTAACCCGAAATATTTCTGTTTTTAATTATATTTATACACTAATTCAATTAATCCGGAAATTATTTATTTTTAAAAAGGGTTTTAAATGTATCGGACCGGTGTCGTCAACAGGTCTCGAACCCGGGACCTGTGACTTAATGTTACACACAGTCCACCGCTGGACTGTGTGTCTAACTTGGTTTAAATACAGATTTTTATTATACTTAACATCTAACGGAGTTAACCCGGTTCAGTTTTAAAAAAAAAGGCATTTTATTACAGCGCATGAGGTTGGGACAGGAATCGAACTCCCGACGTGTATGTGTATTTGTTCGCACACAGTCCACCGCTGGACTGTGTGTCTAACCCGTTCATAAACTGATTTTAATTAAACTTATATTATAACCTGCCTTCGTCTTCTTCGTTAACTTTACCCAGAAAAACAAAGTCCGAATGTTTCGACTGATTTATGTCTAATTTGATTTTCAAACATTAATAGTAATTGAAAGGAAATGTATGGAGAGAGTTTGGGGGAAAGGAGGTACCGATCCGTGTCTTTCACAGAACTCTGGCAGAGGTCCTTCGGCTCCGATAGTGAACTTCGGCTGTTAGGATTAATTAATAGTTCTGCTCGATTATTTATGAAACTGAGTTACTTAAACAAGGATTGACAGGAGTTTGAAGGGTTATACCGATTCACAGTGCGATATCAGAAATTTCAGAGATTTTCCGGCGAAGGTTGAATATTCCGGCTATATCGCCTGGGATGGATTCTGATCGATGAAATGGTGTTAGAATTCGTCTTATAATGGAATGAAACAGAAACATTGAGGTAATTACCGTGTAGATGAAAGTCCCGGTTTTCCGGCGACTTGCAGAAACTCTCCGGCGAGTAAAATTTGATTCTCCGGCGGACTGAAACTTGAGCGAAAATGTAATTGAAAGTCTGTAGATTATGTTTGAGTCGTGAAGGAGTACAAAGATGGAAGTAAAACTGGAATTGAAGATTTTCGGTTAAAAAACCGATCCACTTCTAGAATTCAAGTTCATTCAAAGCAACTTGATTGAAAACGTCGGTATATCGGTTATACTCAGTGAACCGCGAGTATTCAGATCGTCTTTGAGCGTTTGATAACCGAGTTCAGTTACAGTTGGCGTAACCGGTTGATTTATGTTTGTGGATAAGATTTATTTGTTTCCTAGAGTTGACAGAAAAACAACAGGTGGCGGAGTGGTTATGCGTGTGAGTGTTAAGTCTTTGGAGTTCACAACCCGGCTGACCCGGGTTCGAGTCCCGGCAGCCTCATTTTATTTTTAAACCACTATTTTTAATACTTTTTTAAACATAACTTTTATATTCCAATATACTTATTAATTATGTATCGTTTAAAATTAATTTGGGCATTAAATACGCAACGAAAATTTTTAACTGATTGTTCGGTTAATAAACGAAGCGGGTTTGGTGAAATCCGGTTTTTGACGGATGTTATAGTATCCCCTACTTTTAGAAATTTCGTCCCGAAATTTAAGTAGTGGCATATTTGTCTAAAAAGGATGGTGTTTTAACTTGACAATTACATACTTAGAAGAGAGTAAGAGTTTAAATTTTGTTTGAGGCGGTAACGTTCCTTGTAAGGGTTGAATACCCTGCTACCGGAATCGCTTTTTGTTGCCTAAAGTGTATGAATACGGAACATGGATACACAGAGTTGATCGACTAAGTATGATGTTATGCATATGAGTTTGGGTACGTTTGAAAGATTAGATTATATCCTAAAATAAACTTCTAATACTAAAACCTACATGGAACTTCTCATGACCGCCTGACAATGCCTCTGATCCTCTGGCAAGAATACTTATATATAGGAAGTACCAGTGGCGTATCCACCATATTCTTGTCAAATTTTCATTGGTTTTATCAGTTAGTTATGATTGGTTCTATGATGTGACTCTAGAACATAAATAAACATAACAACCAATATCCGAGTCCTAATTCTGATAGCATACATGTTGGATTGATGACACAATCCAATTCCTTTAAAGGATGAGATGATATAAATGCTAAATCAGTGAGTATAACACAAACTTCAATCAAGACAATACCAAATCCTACATGGAACTTCTCATAACCGCCTGATAATGCCTCTGATCCTTTGACAAGAATACTTATATATAGGAAGTACCAGCGGCGTATCCACCATATTCTTGTCAAATTTTCATTGGTTTTATCGGTAAGTTATGATTAGTCCTATGTGACTCTAAAACATACACAAACACAACAACCAAAGCTTGAGCCCTTGAATGATGACAATACCTCTCTCGTTTGTTATGATGGAGAGCTTAGTCTATGTAGAAAATGGAACACAATCCAATTTCTTTAAATGATGAGTTGATATGAATGTTAAATCAGTGAGTGTAAAACAAATTTCAACCAAAACATTACTAAATCCTACATGGAACTTCTCATAACCGCCTGATAATGCCTCTGATCCTTTGACAAGAATACTTATATATAGGAAGTACCAGCGGCGTATCCACCATATTCTCGTCAAATTTTCATTGGTTTTATCAGTAAGCTATGATTAGTCCTATGTGACTCTAAAACATAAATAAACACAACAAACAATGCCTGAGTCATAATTCTGATAGTATACATGTTTGAATGATGACAGTCCCTCTCTCGTTTGTTGTGATGGAGAGGTTAGTCTATGTAGAAGTGAGACACAGCCCAACTTCTTTAAATAATGAGATTGAAATACGTTGAGATGTATGATGGTATGAATGTTGAATCAACGAGTATAAAACAAAACTGAAATAATAATTTGCATTAAATCCTTGGATAAATTTCCAATTTAAATTTAGACACGTGAGAATTGAGATAACATAGAGGAAACATAAAACTAAGCAGTTGGAGTTGAATCTTGATTGTTGGTGAAGGGGACTAGTTGCGTGTTTTCGTTTGAGCCGTCATTATCTTCAACAGGATTGGCGTTGATGTTGAAAACTCTTCCTCTTGCTAGTGGCCTAGTGGTTGGGTTTTCTTGTTTTGCTTGGTTAACTGGGTTTGCTTGAGCTTGGGCGTTTATGATGTTAACCAATTGAGGGCACATGTTTCTAAAGTGGGTAGGGTCGCCACAATTGAAACAAGCTCGAACATATGGGAACATGGGGTATTGGGGTTGTTGATATGTTTGGATCATGCTTTGAGTAGGGGGTGAGGTTTGGTTTTGAGGGGTGCGGCAAACCTTGCTCAAATGACCATAGCGTCCACAACTCGCACATAGTCGACAAAGCACGGTAGATGGATGGTGATAAAAACAGGTGTTACATCGAGGGTGAGGTCCAAGGTAAGGTTTCTTATTTGGGTAGGTTGAGTTGGGTGCTACTTGAGTGATTGGGATAGCTTGAAGGGGTACGGCTTGTAAGGCTGGTTGGTTGCGTTGGGTGACAGCGAAAAGTTGCTCATCTCGTTCCCTCTTGAAAATGGGTTGAGAAGGGGATTCGGTTTGGGTGTAGTCGGAGATTTCAGTCGATGCTTTATCCTTCTTCTTCTCCTCCTTGAAGTCTTTGTTCCGGATTCGGTTCTCGGTGAGCTCTGTAGCTAACTCCATTGCTGCTTCCAAGGTTGCAGGTGTGGTACTTATTACAGAGTCTTGAATCTTTGAAGGAAGACTTTGAATGTAGTGCTCGATCAAACGGTAGTGGGGAGTGAATAAGTTGGGAACCATTTGATTTAACTGGAGGAATCTCTTGTTGTATGTAGTGTGGTCGCCTTCCTTTTGTTTCAACGAATAGAACTCATCCTCTAATTTCTTGATTTCGCTCCTTGGGCAAAACCGTCTTGTCATGATTTCTTTCAACTCTTCCCAAGTCAGAGTCATAGTATCTTCAACACCCCGTTTGGCCTTCTCTGTATTCCACCAAGTAAGTGCTATTCCAAATAAACGACCAGTAGCATATCGCACTTTGCGATCATCGGGGCAATCGCAAGTTAGAAAAATGTTTTCCATTTCTTCAAACCAATAGAGAAGAGCGGTGACACCTTCAGTCCTTTCGTATTTTGTAAGGTCGCAGGATTTGAAATGCTTGTAAGTGCATTTAGTGGTATTTGGGGAAGGTTAACAACATTTGGAACTTCTTGATTGACGGGATTAGCGGTAAGGGCTTGTTGGACTTGGACTATAATGTTGGGTATTACGGCAGCCATTTGTTGAGCGATTAGGGCAGCCATGCGCTCGCGGGCTTTTCTTGATCTCATCTTCCTATGAGCGAGGCTAGAAGACATCTACAAGGAATACATATCAAGAGTATGAGTTGGATGCTTTTGGGATCATGTGTCGTATTTAGGAATGAACATTCATAAAATAAACATAGCAAAATAAATCTACTACACCCATAGGATGTCTTGGGCTTTGCTCGTAATTGGGCCTTGCATGCCGCCATACTTCACCTTCGTAATCATGTGGGCCCCCATGAATACCGGGTTTTTCATATGGTTCGCATGTGTTAGCCTGGTTACGTACACTAAAACCCGGAGAAAATCGAGAAATATGTAACGTATGATATTCAGAATGTGTCCAGGTGTGGACACGGTGACACCTCAAAGTGGGGTTAGTTCGAACGGCGTTTGGTGTGGCATGCTTTGGCCTAATAGGTCCTTCGTACTCTCATCGTTAGTCCCCAGGTAGGCAAACTGGTCCGTTATATTGGATTTATACGAATGCCAACCTAGACAGGACGTTCCGACTGCCGGTACTTGTACCCTTACAGTTACTACATGCCCGTCGCAGAACTCACTTTGATGAGATTTGAAAAATGAAAAATGCGACAAAATCTTGAATAGCGGAAGTATGAATATGATTTGAATATGTGAATATTGTAACATGTATGATGAATATGTATGTAAGTATGTATGTTTGACTGCAAGTATAATTCACTATGTATCACAAAATGTAATATTGGAAATATTTGCATGCATTTGTGTATGTAATAAATATGAAAGAAATAAATATCATAAGTTTGCATGTAACCACATAAACAATTAAAATCTAGTCAACTATAGTATAGGCTCTAAGGGTCTAATAACCTATCCTATATCCCTATAGTCATGGCTCTGATACCAATCTGTCACACCCCGACCCGCAGCGGAAAAGGTGATCGGGGCATGATTGGGTTATCATCAAAGCTCATGACATTTATTATAATGTTTCATATTTATTATTTCAATTTAAAAGAGATCATACAATCATATCAAACAAATACAACATGTTCTATTCATCCTTCTAAACTTCATTATTTTTCTTCTAAGGCAATTTCCTATGTTTTCCTTGCTTCATCCTGTTCACCTGTATCATATGTAAAAATGGTTTTTGGATCAACAAAAAGTTGGCGAGTGAACCTTGTTAGAAAACATTTATTATTTATTTCTGGTTGTATTTAATATGGAAAAATTGTGCAATATTCATATATGAACAAACGTAAATAAACATACAACAACAACAATTAGCTTACAATAACAAACAACAACAAACAATAACATACATTCACAAACCAACAGCATACAATCACAACCATTAGTATACGATATCAAACAACAACAAACAATAACATACATTAACAAACCAACAGCATACAATAACATATCAACTTGCATAAATATATAACATAAATGAAACTGTGCGATCAAGGCTCAATCAAACGGAGCCGATCGTATTGCATGTACTGAAAATGAAGAATGTCTGTGCGATCAAGGCTCAATCAAACGGAGCCGATCGTATTGCATGTACTGAAAATGAAAATGTCTGTGCGATCAAGGCTCAATCAAACGGAGCCGATCGTATTGCATGTAATGAAAATGAAAATGTCTGTGCGATCAAGGCTCAATCAAACGGAGCCGATCGTATGTTGGCACACCAGGTTCACGCTCATAATGTAATGGGGAACATGCTCAACGCTCATAATGTAATGGGGAGCGGCGGCCTATGAAATTGCATGTACTGAAAATAATAACTTAAATCTACACAGTAATCACACAAACAGTTTACACAGGCAGGATACACATTTCTTCATGATATGATGTATGCACAATGATTTAAATATAATAAATAGTAAGACACATGATACACCCCAAAAACGTGATTTAAACGGGGAATTTGTAGAGATTCACTCACAGTGGGTGCGTTCGGTGAATGATGATGAATGCGCACGAGTTTAGAGGATTGATCGTCGAGGAATAACTAACCTAATTAATAAAGAAAAGTAAGGTAAATAAATGGATTTTATTAACAACTTTAATAGAATTTTTGGATATATTTTTGTGAGTTTTAGGCTATTTTCTAACCTTAAAAATGTTATTTTTAAGTATTTTTAATTGATTTTTAAATAAAATAAATAAATAAAAATAATAAAAAATGTTGACTTTTTGACCGTTGACTTGACCGTTGACCGTTGACTTGTTGACCGGTTTTATTGTGTAAGTGTATGAGCCGGGTGAGGCTCGAACCCGAGACCTCCCGTTCGCGTGCACGCAGCTCTACCAACTGAGCTACGTGTCTAACCCGAAATATTTCTGTTTTTAATTATATTTATACACTAATTCAATTAATCCGGAAATTATTTATTTTTAAAAAGGGTTTTAAATGTATCGGACCGGTGTCGTCAACAGGTCTCGAACCCGGGACCTGTGACTTAATGTTACACACAGTCCACCGCTGGACTGTGTGTCTAACTTGGTTTAAATACAGATTTTTATTATACTTAACATCTAACGGAGTTAACCCGGTTCAGTTTTAAAAAAAAGGCATTTTATTACAGCGCATGAGGTTGGGACAGGAATCGAACTCCCGACGTGTATGTGTATTTGTTCGCACACAGTCCACCGCTGGACTGTGTGTCTAACCCGTTCATAAACTGATTTTAATTAAACTTATATTATAACCTGCCTTCGTCTTCTTCGTTAACTTTACCCAGAAAAACAAAGTCCGAATGTTTCGACTGATTTATGTCTAATTTGATTTTCAAACATTAATAGTAATTGAAAGGAAATGTATGGAGAGAGTTTGGGGGAAAGGAGGTACCGATCCGTGTCTTTCACAGAACTCTGGCAGAGGTCCTTCGGCTCCGATAGTGAACTTCGGCTGTTAGGATTAATTAATAGTTCTGCTCGATTATTTATGAAACTGAGTTACTTAAACAAGGATTGACAGGAGTTTGAAGGGTTATACCGATTCACAGTGCGATATCAGAAATTTCAGAGATTTTCCGGCGAAGGTTGAATATTCCGGCTATATCGCCTGGGATGGATTCTGATCGATGAAATGGTGTTAGAATTCGTCTTATAATGGAATGAAACAGAAACATTGAGGTAATTACCGTGTAGATGAAAGTCCCGGTTTTCCGGCGACTTGCAGAAACTCTCCGGCGAGTAAAATTTGATTCTCCGGCGGACTGAAACTTGAGCGAAAATGTAATTGAAAGTCTGTAGATTATGTTTGAGTCGTGAAGGAGTACAAAGATGGAAGTAAAACTGGAATTGAAGATTTTCGGTTAAAAAACCGATCCACTTCTAGAATTCAAGTTCATTCAAAGCAACTTGATTGAAAACGTCGGTATATCGGTTATACTCAGTGAACCGCGAGTATTCAGATCGTCTTTGAGCGTTTGATAACCGAGTTCAGTTACAGTTGGCGTAACCGGTTGATTTATGTTTGTGGATAAGATTTATTTGTTTCCTAGAGTTGACAGAAAAACAACAGGTGGCGGAGTGGTTATGCGTGTGAGTGTTAAGTCTTTGGAGTTCACAACCCGGCTGACCCGGGTTCGAGTTCGGCAGCCTCATTTTATTTTTAAACCACTATTTTTAATACTTTTTCAAACATAACTTTTATATTCCAATATACTTATTAATTATGTATCGTTTAAAATTAATTTGGGCATTAAATACGCAACGAAAATTTTTAACTGATTGCTCGGTTAATAAACGAAGCGGGTTTGGTGAAATCCGGTTTTTGACGGATGTTACAAAAATATCAAATTAAACCCACATGATCTGATGAGCGCGGAATTCTTGAAAACTTTAAACCAATGGATTTCTCAACCATTGAAGGTGTCAAAGCACAAAAGCAAGAGTTATTCCAATCAAGGATCTTCCAGCAGATGTTATAGCATCTACTGAAAAGAAGTCTGAGAAAGGAAAGAAGAAAGAAAAGGTCAAAAATTTGTTTTGTGATTTATGTGAAAAGAAGAATCATGTAACTCAAAACTGTTTTCTTCTAAAAACCTATGACATTAGCAAAGCAAATGTAATACCTGATTCTTCAAGCTGCATCATTTGTGGTAAAACGAACCACAAAACTCAAGAGTGTGTCTATATTCAAAATTT
Source organism: Scalesia atractyloides (assembly GCA_947069175.1). Classification (NCBI taxonomy): domain Eukaryota; kingdom Viridiplantae; phylum Streptophyta; class Magnoliopsida; order Asterales; family Asteraceae; genus Scalesia; species Scalesia atractyloides. Next base: position 46,532,613 of record CAMTDV010000017.1, on the reverse strand, counting down.
TGATTAAAAAAGATAAGAATATAAATCTAAAAATCTTGAGAGTTCAAATATTGAAAAATCAAAGCAAAAGTTTACCAAGTCCAAACATCTGTTACCAAGGCCCTAACCACTGCTCAAAGAGAAGTTCAGATAACAGATGCACCAGCTGCTAATAAGTACCCAAGAGGATATGATCAACCCTTGTATCAAAAGGTTCCACAAAATTATGAGGCTTACAAAAGGCCTTCTAAGCCAAGGGTTAATAGGTATCCTCATAGTTATGAGCAGTTGATAGGAATTGGCACTCAACAGTGGTTGCAAAAACCCATTCAAACCATTCCTCATGTACAAAATGTTGAAACTGATATGTCTGTGACCCCGTCCAAAGCCATTTTGGCTTTGGAGACCCACCTGAACTGATTGTTTACTAATGTGCAGGGAGCTTCTACTTGCCTTGATAGTTTATGGTATGTAGATAGTGGAGGCTCGATGTTGGTGCATAATGTCTATGTCTTAGTTTTATATCGAGTCTGTATAGTATAGAGTTAGATAGGCTAGCTAAATGAAGTATTTATGTAAATGGATGACAAGTTCGCCCATGGAGTTTCTAGTGTCAAGTTCGGGCGAACTCATGCTCCTATTCCAACGAACTTGGCTATCTATAAATAGCTAGCTTGTTGTCCTCATTTGTAACTTTGGCATTTTGGAGGCGAAGCTCTGCCAATATGGATTTTTGACTGTTACATCAATAAAATTAACGTTTAACTGATTAATTCTTGTCTATTGGTAAACTTGTCATAATATTTCCGCTATTATGGACAATAGATATCAAATTTAGGTTCCTTAGAATTGAGGATCGGTCCTACAAGTGGTATCAGAGCTAGAACAGCCTGATTTAATAGTAATCAAGACAAGAACACTTCTATTTCATCTCCATTCTTCTATTTTTCATTACTTTTTCATAAAAAATGAAGAATTCACGGTCAAAATCTTTTCAATTTTGAATATATCATGTAAAATACAACAAAGATAAACCCTTGAAAAATTGGAGACCAAATTCAACCGAATTGATGTCAAAATTTAAAAAAAAACCATGTTTTGCAAAACCCTAATCATCGAACTTGTTAGCCAAGTTCGACCGCACTTGTGCTAAAAACTCACTTTTTCTATGATTTTTTACCTAGTTCGCTCAACTTGAGGTGTTTTGAAGGATTTATTGCTAAGTTCGCTCGAACTTACTAAAACTTCATGATTTTCTGTCAAGTTCGACCGAACTTGACAAAATTCAAGAAAAATTTTAGTCAAGTTCGCCCGTACTTGTAAAAATCATATAAATTTCTTTAAACAACTTCGACCGAAGTTCCAAGGAAATTTTTCAAAACAAAAAAATCACAAGTTCGACCAAACTTGTGTTTAAATCTGAGAATTCTTCATTCTAGCTACAAGTTCGACCGAACTTGTAGTAATTTTAAAATTTTCAAAAGTTTTCAAGTGTTTTCAGCGTACGAGTCTCGTTATTCACGATGGATGATATCAAAGAGCTTATATGTCTGGAGTGTGTTCGTCAAATGCCAATGTGATCCAACAAGTCAATCTAGACAACGAGATGGGTACGACTGTTAAACCGCCAAATCTAATGAGTATGGACGAGTATGAAGGATGGAAAGAGAAGTTTACATATTGGGTTCAAGCCATGCATTTCCTAGGCTAGGTGTCGATCGAGAGAGGTTATACAGTTCCGTTGGACGAACATCAGCAAGTTTTGGAGAAATACAAATACTCGACGACACAGAAAGAATAATATATTGCTGAGAAAAAGATGATCAGTCTTATACAACAATCCTTTAAAGAAGATATTCTCGTCTTGCTACCAGAATACACGACTGCAAGAGAACTCTGGCTATTGCTTCAAAAGAAGTATCAAGGAAGCGCGGAGATGATCAAGAGCAAGAAAGCTCTCATCACGAAAGAGTTCGATATCTTTAACATGCTGAAGGGTGAGACTATGAAGCAGATGATTGAACGTTTTTGTCATCTTAAAGTCCAAATGCGAAGACACGGTCTTGAGAAGACGGAACAAGAGTACATCAACAAGCTTGCAGACGCTCTACTAGATGGAGAGTGGAGTACTTATCTTATGGTTCTGAAGGAAAGTGAAAAATGGGAATTCTTCAAGGTGTCAACATTTATAGATAAACTCGAAGGCCATGAAATGGAACTTCTAAAGATCGCAAAATCTAAAAATGCGAATGTTCTTCAAGATGTTGGTCTGTATTACAAAACCGGAATGCATGACAACATTTCAAGTCCAAAGATTTAGGGAGCATTCAATGCAAACATGAATTCTTCTCCACAGAACCAGAACCAATCATATCCTCAATATGATCAAAGTCCACAAAATTCTTCGTTCTCAAGCATTGGTTCAAATTCATCTCATCAGAGTCAAGCAAATCAGAACCAACAAACAAATTCTGATCCAAATGTGTACAAATGTAACATTGCTGTGAATCTAAACAGTGTTTTCCTGAGCAAGTTGCAAAACAACACATGTCACTTCTCGCCACAGTTCTAGAATCGTATGAAAGTCTTGTAGCTGGAAAGATCGGCAATCCCGAGATGACCGCCGAAGACTACGATCAGGTGGACGAAGAAGAGCTTGAATTGATGGATATCAAGTGATCACTAGCTTCTATCATTCGAAGAGTGACAAAGTTTGTTGCGCTCACAGGCCGAGATATCGGAAATTCAAGCAACAAGCTAGGGTTCAACAAATCGAAGGTCACATGTTGTAGATGCCGACAGAAAGGTCATTTCAAGAGAGAATGCAAAAATCCTGAAACCACGGGCAATCAAAGTCCATTTGGTGGAGGAAATGACTATTACAAGAAATCTCTTCAATACAAGCCTTTCCCAAAGAAGACACAAGTTGAGATTCAAGAAAAGCTAAACAACAGTAACACTGAAAAAGCCATGGTTGCATCAAACGAAGATGATGGCTTCGATTGGAATTCTTATATCGGTAAGAAGACCGGAGTTGCATTAATGGCTGAGATTGTTGAAGATACATCTGCCGAAGAAGCAGCTGCGATAGAGAATATTTTACTGGAACAATATTTGCAACAACAAAAGGAAGAAGGGGAGTATATTCACATGCAGAATCAAGGCATTTTATCTCCTAACTCATGTGATAGTTTTGCAGGTCAATTTAACGGAAGTTCTCAGGAGCAAGTTGCCGAGGAAAAATATATTGCTCAAGAAGTCATTGATGTTACTCAAGAAATGAATGCTGAAAACCTCAAGGACATTGCTGATAAAGCTTTGATGGCAAATCTAACCAAGGTAGGTCCAGAGGTAAATGAAGTTGTCAAAGTACAAATTGTAGAGGTTGAGAAACCTTGTACAAAATGTACTGAGCCATGTGATGAATGTGTGAAAAAATCACAAATCATCGCTGAGCTCAATGTACATAACAAACATTTCAAATACGATTATCGTACAATGAAGGAAGCGTATGACAAAATGAAAGATGATTATGGCAGGCTCGATAGAAATAATATCGAACAACAAGATACTGTGAGAATGCTAAAAGGTACAGTAATGGATAAACAAAAAGCAATAAACATCTATATAAACACCATTGCTGAGACCAAACAACAACTCCAGGACTTGAAAATTGAAACAAAACGTGTTCAACAACTTTTAAGAAGTTACACTTGTAACGCGTATGTCATTGATCACATTCTTCCGACAATTCCATCGGAAGAAAAACCTAAAAAGAAAATCGTAAAGAATATAGCAATGTTCCTCCACCCCTATGCGAGAAGTATTGTCGCAAAACCGTTGATGGGATGGATAAGGCACTCAACATTGAGTTATTATCTGAAAGAAAACCGAGTTGCCGGAGAACATTGATGTAGTCTATACTAAAACAGATGATGACAATGTGGTAGTGAAAAAGGTGGTTGAAAATGTTCTGAATGATTCTGATGATGGCAGCTTTGATAGCGCCACCTCAAGTTTGAACAGTTCTGACACAAATTCCGAAGATGACGATACATCATCGGAGGATGATCTATGTGATGATCCTAACGTTGTAATGTACAAGGTTAAGGAATCTGATAGATTATACTTTGATGACAGTTTTCTGATTCGGAACGTCAAAGAAGATTAATTGGATAAACTGTTTAAAATGCTTGAAGTCACATCAGATGACCTGGAGAAAAATGAAAAAAATTCTATTCAAACCCAAAAGAAATTACAATAACTACCAAAGGAATGGTGGTGATCATCCAGAAAACCGGAGAGTTGGGTTGGGATAGAAGAATCTGATGAAGCGAAAAAGAAAATGTCACCATTTCATGAATACAAAGATAAAAACATGAAATTTGTTTATGGGACAGCACGGTTCACGAGGAGAGTTTGATTGGGAAGCAATCAAACGATGAATTCAAGAGGTGTAAAATCCACTAGTGGTTATTCATATGATAATCGAACTTGCTTCAAGTACAACGAAGTTGGTCATATTGCACGTAAGTGTCCGATGTCAAAACCAGCCTTTCTTCGAAGAAAAGAAAGTTCAGATGTGGTGAAACCAAAGCAACCTGAGTTTGTAAAACTTGTAAAGATTTTGAAAAGAAATGAACCAAAACCAGAAGATAAACTCAAATCTAAAAAGAAGTTTGTAAATTCAACTTTCAAAAAAGGTGAATCTTCAAAAACAAATAAAACAAAGTTTTACATCAAAAAGGCTAACATAAAATCACAAGCCTGGGTTGCTAAGAAAAGGTCAACAACATCTGAGATCACTAAGTCTGAGCTTGTTAAGAATAGTGATAGCATGAAAGAATCAAAATCTGAAATCAAGTCTGAAACTGTCAAAATTACAAGTGGTAACAGTTTGAAAGATAACAAGAAAGTGAAGTTTTCAAACATAAACATCTTAGAAAATCCAGAAGATGAATATGAATTTGATTATGCTGACGAATGTGAATTTGATTACGATGATGGTTATCCAATTCAACCCAAGACCAAGAAGGCTTGGGTCGTGCTGTTTAACTAATTGTTGAAATGGGCAGGGGCTCCAGAGATCCGTACTTTCCAACTGGATTATGGATAGTGGAGCTTCCAAACATATGACAGGAATGAAAGCGCTCTTATTCGACATAAAAGCTATCAATGGCGGATATGTTGGATTTGCGGGAAACCAAGGTGGATGGATTGTCGCCGAGGGAAAACACTCAAATGGAGTTGTTTCATTTGATCAAGTGAACTACGTTGCGGAGCTTGAGAACAACCTTCTGAGTATTTCTCAAATTTGTGATAAAAAGTTTACCGTTCACTTCAACGATAAAGAATGCATGATAATCAAACCGGGTTTCAAAATACCAGACGAGTGGATACTCATGCATGCACCAAGAGAGAATGATTTATATGTTCTTGACATGGGAAATGCTACTACTTCTTCAAAAACAACTTAATGTTTTGTTTCGAAAGCTACTGAGAAGGAGTCAATCTTATGGCATAGAAAGATGGGCCACATTCACCTGAAAAAGATGAATCATTTGGTGCATAATGATTTGGTGGAAGGTGTGAATCTGAAAAGTTTTCATATGTCAGATAATTGCCTCGAGTGTAAAAAGGGAAAGCAGATCAAGAAATCTCATCCAAGAAAGATTCTCAATTCGATAAAGTTGCCTCTCGAACGACTTCATATGGATCTTTTTGGTCCAGTGAATGTCCAAAGCATCTCTGGAGATTTCTACTGCTTGGTAGTCACTGACGATTATTCCCGATACTCATGGGTATACTCATGGGTATTCTTCCAAGAATCAAAAGATGAGATGTTTGAAAATTTGGTGATTCTTTTCAAGAAACTTGAGAATCTGTACCATCTTCCGGTGAGACGCATTAGAAGCGACAACGGTACTGAGTTCAAAAACACCAAAATGAAGGAATTCTGCAATGCTAAAGGGATTTTGCACGAGTTTAGTGCACCCTACACTCCGCAGCAAAACGGTGTAGCTGAACGGAAGAATGGGACGCTTATCGAAACTGCAAGAACCATGCTTGCAGACTCAAAACTTCCAGTCAGCTTCTGGAGTGAAGCAGTTGCAACGGCTTGTTACACACTCAACAGAGTCTTAACAGTAAAACCAACAAAGAAGACCTATTTTGAGATGAACAACCGACGGAAACCGAATTTGAAGTTCTTAGAACCATTTGGAGCGCCATGTACTGTAATCAATCAAGAGGCAAATTCGGAGCTAAATCACTCGAAGGTTTCTTTGTCGGATATGCATGTCCATTGCGAAGAGTTTACGTTCCTTCATTGAGAAGAGTCATTGAAGCGCAGCATGTTGATTGTTTTAACTATACAGATCCTATTCAGAGAAAAGGTGATGCATGGTTATTCAACTATCAAGACTTGTGGAAATCATTTGATTTGCCTGAAGAACCATCCGATGAAGAAATCGCAGCGTTATATTATCTTCATCAATCAGCAAATCAAGAGCAAATCGTCAGACCGATTGTGGTTAATCAACCCACGTTGGGATCATCTTCTTCTAAGGCTAGTTCAAGTAACAGCGGTAGTCAAGAAATTCAAACAAATCAAGTGACACCGACTATAGAACCGGTCAATACTACAGTGAATCCTAATCTTTTAAAGCACAGAGTTCAGACTTGGACGAGGCTCCAACATTCGATGCCGATGGAGAATCTTCTTCAGATGAAGAAGCAGAGCAGATTACAAGTTTATTGAATGAATCTGCAAGCCCGAGTAGTGCTCCTGAAGTTGAAGTAGTGGTAGATCAACATATCACAAATCAAGAGAATACTGTGGGCATCGAATCAGGTTTTCTGTATGGAAAATTACGCGAGAAGGTGTACGTCGGACAACCACCGGGGTTTGTCGATCCAATCAATAAAAAGAAAGCATATCTTCTTGATAAAGCTCTTTACGGTCTACACCAAGCCCTGAAAGCTTGGTACGAGACGTTATCGCAACATCTCGTGGGAAACGGCTTTGTTAGAGGAACTGTGGATAGTACTCTCTTCACCAAAGAAGTTGGTAATCATCTAATCATCGTTCAAATCTACGTGGATAACATCTTCTTTGGATCAACGAATGATAGTCTTTGCAAGGAGTTTGAGGGCATCATGAAGAAGAAATTCGAAATGTCTTCGATGGGTGAAATGAAATTCTTCCTTGGATTGCAAGTAGATCAACTTCCTGACGGTATTTTCATTCATCAGACCAAGTATGTGCACGACATCTTGAAGAAGTTTGATATCGAAAGCTTGAAGCCGTTATCTACTCCTCTTGCTCTTAATCACAGGATTTGCATTGACGAAACTGAACCAAAGTTGATGAGACGCTCTACAGATCAATGATAGGATCGTTGATGTATCTGACGGCATCGCGCCCAGATATCATGTATCCTAGCTGCCTATGCGCCAGATATCAGTCAAGCCCGAGAATTTCACACATGCAGATCGTGAAGCGAATCTTCAGATACTTGAAGGGATGCCCAAGCACCGGCTTGTGGTACTTGAAGAATGATAATTTCGATTTTGTAGGATACGCTGATTCAGATTTTGGTGTAGATAAGTTGAATTCAAAATCGACTACAGCGGGATGCCAGTTCTTCGGAACAAGAATGGTAACCTGTCAGTGTAAGAAACAGACTACGGTCGCTCTCTCTACCTGTGAAGCTGAGTATATCTCGGCCTCCAGCTATTGTTCATAGATTCTGTGGATACAAGAGCAGATGAGAGACTATGGTCTGTAATTTCTCGACACTCCGTTGTATGTTGATAATAAGGCAGCCATTGATATAATAAAATCCGGTTCATCACTCACGCACAAAACACATTGAAATTCGTTATCACTTCATTCGTGACTGCTACGAAAAGAAGTTGGTGCGAATAGAAAAATCCACACCGATGAACAAAAGGCTGATTTTTATACCAAACCATTTTCTTTATCACGGTTTAAATACTTGTTAAGAATTAATGGTATGAAAAATTTGCTAACATGTGCGGACGCTGAGGTTGAATACGGATCGGACGACGAGTTCACGTGATCCACATTAGTTTGTCTATATCTTTCTAGTTTAGAATTTTATTAGAAACTAAAATACAAAAAGATGTTTTTGATTTTAGGGGGGAGAAATATTAGAGAAAATACAAAAACATTTGAAAATTTTAAAATACAAAAACATTTGAAAAATGCGAAAAGTACAAAAAAATTGAAAAAGAAAAAAAGACTTCAGTGTCACAAAAAGGAAATGATAGTACATCAGTGGACTATCACAGTATGCTAAAGAAATGTAAAGTTTAAAAGTGATAAACGAGTCTTACTGTGGATGTGTCGATAGACTTAACACGTTCAGTAAACTGTTTTCGAGATATAAACTAAATTTTACAACTGCTTAATCTTGTGGATTAACATATCTTGGATATATGGACTTAGTACTCTGAAATTTCGTTTGAGATATTGTCTGATTCTGAGATACGAGGTCTTTATAGATAGTTGATATCTATGGTATTATACAAGTTCTTCTGATTTTGCGGAAGCAATAGCCTAGAACTTCTATAATACTTTCGCTGTAAACCCTTAAGCTGCATGCAATCTTGAAAAGTATCGAAAGATCTAATCATTTGCAGCGCTAAAAAGATTCCTTAAATGGAACACACCTTAAAGTCGAGCCTTCATCTCTTTGTCTATACGGTAGTACTAACCTGATCTCTCAAGGTCTTGCAAAACCCAGATACAGATATCAGTTACGCTATATTCAGTTGTAAGATGAAATCGAGGGAATCTTGATGCGGGGGAGTATATTCAAGAAGTGGGAACCGCAGATAAGTCAAGTTTCATAAATCATACCTTAACATATCTTCAAACAGTTGAGAAACGTGGTAAAGTTTAAGTGGACAAATATATCGACAATATAGGTAAACAAGTTTAGAACATAACGTTAGTTAAAGGTCAACGGTACTGGTGATATGTCTCGTACATCTGATATGATCCTTTTGACACGAATTCACAAAAATATGTCTGTAGATATGTTTGTACATAGTTTACTTTATTCTGTACATAGTTTATCAGCTTTACAGATTAAAACCAAAAAGATTTTCAGTGTGTTTTAGCATAAACTTACAAAAATACAAAACGATTTTGTTTCTACATTGTTTTCAGCAAACCAATGTTGAAGAACAGGTCTTCGAAGTCTGGTAGGATGCTAGAACTGGTGGGAATCTCATTGACAACGGGCTGGGAGCTAATCTGTAGAATCTGAAAAGTCAAAACGATAAAAAGTTCATTAATTTGAAACTTTAATTTTGAAAATATCAACAGTTTGTTCGTAACGGGTCAAACCGGGGTCATTAACTTGGACTCTGCAGACAAATCGGTTAATCAAGGTCATTAGCTTGGACTTGGTCAACTGAGTGGATTTTCATAATTGGTAAAAGTTGGAAAGTTCAGGGGTTAAATTGTAAAATTATAAAAAAAGTTTGAATCTGAGTTTGGCAAGTTCGGCCGAACTTGCTAAACTGAATATAGTTAACATTACAGCAAGTTCGACCGAACTTTCAATAATGGCTGTTTGATATTTCATAAGTTCGCCCGGACTTGATTGGGCTTAAGGCATGGGCTTGCAAGTTCGCCCGAACTTACCAGGGTATAAGTACCTAGTAAGTTCGACCGAACTCATTTACTTGCAATCAAACTTTCTAAAGCGAACTTATCTCAGTTGAGCGATTGAGTGAATTTGTCAAAATCTTACCGTTACTCTGCCGAAATTTGGATTGTTTTTGGTGATTAGCACACCATTTACAATGTCTGAGGTATAGATTTGATTTTTAAATCATAACTTGGACCTTAATCGACATAATCAGATCTAAAATGTTAAAAAAAATGAGACATAGGGTTCGAATGGTTAAATTGAAGATAAAATCATGTTAATAAATACTAATCGATCATGAATATCTGATAAAATTGATCAGATTCATACAAATTGAAGTTACAGGCGATGTGTTGAAGATGACAACAAGTTCGGCCGAACTTGTTGACATGTTCGACCGGACTTGTTAACTACATCATGAATATAAGTTGTTAAACTTAAGCTCGACCGAACTTCTTGGATAAAGCTGAAATCTTTGAGATCATAAGTTCGACCAAACTTAGGTATTCAAAATGTTGTAGTAGGATATAAGTTTGCCCGAACTTGTACTTGATTAGTGAACATGTTATGAAATACATGTTCGGGCGAACTTGACTAATTCAGAATGTTATAACACACATCAAGTTCGCCCGAACTTGATGAAAATGTTAAAAAATTGAAACTTTTTCTCGTAAAGCATGCTAATTATTTTGCATTGTTTTTCAGGCTCAAGAACCAGCAAGGGTGATTTCTATGGACTTTCTAAGTTCCATAATCCTTGCATTACGCTCGACAAGACGATATGTCCATCGCTGAAAGATTACGAAAGTATTTTGAAGTTTCTTAAGGAATGTTCTATTCACAGAGCGATCACGGAGCACACACTGTCGTATAGATCTCATATATACAATTTCTGGATGAACGCAGAGCTCAGCGATGATAAAAAGACCATTACATCATCAGTGCAAGTCGGGAATGAAGTCAAACCAATCACTATTATAGAAGATGATATTCGACGGATCCTACAGTTTAATGATGATAAAGACGATCCGATATTCCTTGATGAGAAGATGGTCAGAGGGTGTTTTTATCGAATGGGTTACAAGGGGAGCGTGAACAAGCCGACACTAAAGAAAGGGGAAGTGTCTAACCCCTACAAGCTCTTGATGCTTGCAATCATACATACTTTCAGTCACCGAAAGGCAGGTCTTGATGATGTGCAAGATTATATGGCCTGTATGGCAACAACACTGATTCTGAAGAAGCTGTTTAACTACTCAAAGCTTGTGTTTACTCTTATGTCAAAAAACATGGATGATTCGAGATTGTGCTTATATCCGAGGTTTGTTCAGATGCTAATCGATGAAAATTACACAAATATTGCACAAGATCCAAATGATGTATTATATCATAGTCACCTCGATGATACAACTGTGAAGAAGTTGTTAAAGTTTCAAAAGCAAGCATCAGCACCTGTTGCTAAACCAATATTTGGAGCTATCAAAGATTCAAATTATATTGCACCGCCTGACAATAATTGGAGAAAAGATGGAAGCGATGATGAAAAAGAGTTGAACGCAGAGACAGAATGGTTCAAAGATTTCAAGCCTAAGTCTCGGAGTGAATGGTTCTTAAAGGCTGAAGTTGATAAGCCTAAGAAGAAACGAGCTGCAAAGAAAGTTGAAACAATGCTCGTTGATGAAGATGAACCAGAAAATATTAAAGCTAAAGCAGGTTCTAGTGCAGCAGTGGTTGTGGAGAGTCAGGAAACAGTAAAAAACGACTCAAGAGGATGATGTTATCCCTGCTACATCAGAAAATGATGAAGATTCTGATGAAACTCCAGTAAAAGAACCTGAAAAGTCAGAAGCTGAAATTAGAGCAGAAAAGGAAAAATAATTTGATGCTGATTTCGATCCAAGTCTTGAAAAAGATTATGATGAGGAAAGACCAAAGAAAAAGGTTAAACGTGTGAAGTCTGCTACTATTTCATCGACAAAAACTACAGGGTCTCCTCAGACAAAGGGTAGAAAGAAAACGAAGAAAGTTCAAAAGGCAGTTAGTAAACGATATAAGGGTAAGCTGAAAAGCGCATAAGTTACACAAGAACCTTCTGGCGCACAGGAGAGAGGAGTTACACAAGAACCTCCTACACAAGAACCTCCTGTAGTGGCTATAAGTGAAGCTGAACGTCCAGGAGTCACACAAGAACCTCCTGTGATTATCTCATCTGAAGCTGAAAAGCAAGGAGCCACACAAGAGCCTTCTGTGTCTGGTTTATTGAAGTGCCTATTGTTCAATCTCCTGTTGCTCCAACAACTTCACATTTTGAAAGTTCTACTCCAAAGAAGACTACACCACAGACTGCTACTCTAAAGTCTACTCCAAAGACAAATCTGTTTGGTGATATGCATAATGATCCAATTAGTCTTCAAGATCTAAATGATTTCTTTCCAGAGACGAATGTTAATCTTCTTGAAAAGCGTGTAATGATCTTGGAAGAAAAAGTGGCCAAGAATGAAGAAGAGAAAGCTGAGTTGATCAATGAGATGAATCAAAGCGCTGTTGAGAAAGAAATGTTGGATGATAAAGTGAAGTGTTAGAGAATGAACGCGAATTCTTCATAATCTAAAGTTTACAAGATGCCAATGCAAAGCTGCAGAAAGAGATTGCTGATCTTAAGTCAATCCAAGCCCTAAATGATTGTAGGTTCACAAGAATGCAGAAAGTGTTATCTAATACACTTGGGATTGATTTCATTTCTGAATACGATCGTCTGGATCGTCAAGAGGCTAAGGAAAGATCTGAGAAAGAGCTAGCAGCGAGTGGTAAAGGAAAGAATATTGAAGGTGAAGCACCTACTTCTTCTGAAGCTGCAGAGAAGTCTGTTGATGATGTTACTAAAGCTTCTGAGTCCGATATACCAAAGGTTGACGAATCTGTCAAGACTTCTGATCCTATCGTTACTTCTGAAGATAAGGACGATGAAGAAGCAGAGAAAGAGGATAAAGAGGATGATGAACAGAAAGATGATTCTGAGTATGAAGATTAGAATGTTGCTGATGATGATGATGATGATGATCAGGGAGGAGTTGGTGTTAGAATCAGTGAAGGAAAAGTTTCTGATGACGTTGATTTTTCTTCTTTAATGGACGATGAATCGAAAAAGATGGATGATCAGATTCAGGGGGAGTCAGGGCCATCAGATGATGTTGATATGGCGAATGTTGAAATATTTGCAAAGCCTGTTGCTGCGAAAAAGCCTATGCTATTGATGCTTGAACATAATGTAGAGGAAGGCGAGTACGTGCATAACTATACGGAGGAAGATTTGGCGAAGTTAATTGAAGTTGATGCTGAAAATCTAGAGTTTGATTTTGAAGAGGATGTGTTGAATGTTAACACGTTTGAGCCGAATGATTATCAGTATGTTAGAAGATTTGAAGCTGATGTATACAATAGAGTAATTGTTGAAGATTGGTCTTCTGATGATGATGTGTTGAATGTTAACACGTTTGAGCCGAATGATTATCAGTATGTTAGAAGATTTGAAGCTGATGTATACAATAGAGTAATTGTTGAAGATTGGTCTTCTGATGATGAAACAGACCAAGCTGCGGAGTACGTCGGTCCTAATACAGATAGTTTTCCTACATTTGAGGAGATGTACAAGCAACTAGACGAAGACATGTTGAAAGAAAAGATTGAGGAATCAGTTCGAGAAGGTAAAGTACCGAAGCCGATGACAAAAGAAGAGATAGCTCAAGAAAAGAAGTCTTGGTTTAAAGAAATGCCACGCGAACGTAAGTTTCGACGTCCTCTAGCATTCTTTACCAGAGACAAAGATGTGTCATTGGGGGATATTCTGAGTTAGGGTTGGTTTAATGAGCTGAGCGTATATGCAATCAAAAGGGAATTTGGAGTGCAATACTTCAAATATCTTGCTGATTTCAAGACTTTACCATATTGGGATGTTGAGGAGCTGGTTCAGACTGTGAATGTTACATATCAGATGAAGTACATTGATCAGTTGTTATGGAAGATGATCAAGTATGAAGCAGTAAAAGGATATAACTATTGGAAGCCATTCATTCAAGGTTGCCGAATCAAAACAAACAAGAAGACAGGGGAAAAAGACATAACGTTGATAATGAAGCGACCTAGAGCCATGAGAAACATGCCGTTGATGCCGATTGAGCAAAACTTCTATCCATTATTCAAGTGGTGGCATATAGATCCAACTACTTGTGAAGCTGTTATTATGCTACGATTCAAAGAACATTTAGATATTTCAAAGGAAAGAGTTGAGATATTAGGATTTCAAGGCATGAGGGGATTATGGAGAACAATCGGGATTCTAGATCCAATGTGGTTGGTGAACTGTTCGAGAGAAGATATTAAATGCTTGTTTTATGGTAAGATTGTGTTTGAAGAACGTGAGAAGGTACAAGCTATGCAGTATCAGAAAGTTGTGAATGTTTGCTATGCAAGAGAAGTAAATTCAGGGAAGATGTGGCAGACAAAGTGGAGGGATCTAGAGAGAGTTGAATTTCTGAAAGAGGAAAAGCGTCTCGAGGCTATTCATGAGAAAACTAGAAAGGCAAATATTAGAAAATTTCAGTACATGAACAAAGTGCCTCCTACAGACCAGACGCCGGATCCAAAACAAGAACGACGAAAGAAACCGTTTAAGAACTTCTTTGGTCGTGTGCGTCAATGTTTATTTTAAGACAGAATTTTGAAGACTGATACAAGACGAAGACGATATCCAAGGGGGAGTCTGTTGGTGCATAATGTCTATTTCTTAGTCTTATATCGAGTCTGTATAGTATAGAGTTGGATAGGCTAGCTAAATGAATTATTTATGTAAATGGATGACAAGTTCGCCCATGGAGTTTCTAGTGTCAAGTTCGGCCGACTTGCAATGGCAAGTTCGGGCGAACTCATGCTCCTATTCCAGCGAACTTGGCAATCTATAAATAGCTAGCTTGTTGTCCTCATTTGTAACTTTGGCATTTTGGAGGCGAAGCTCTGTCAATCTGGATTTTCGACTGTTACATCAATAAAATTGACGTTTAGCTGATTAATTCTTGTCTATTGGTAAACTTGTCATAATATTTCCGCTATTATGTACAATAGATATCAAATTTAGGTTCCTTGGCATCAAGGATCGGTCCTACACTTGAGGCACATGAGAGGATGTATAGCCATTCTCAAAGACTTCATGGCTCATGGCTCATGGAGGGGGTGATATATCTTTTGGTAACAATTCAAAAGGAAAGGTGTTGGGGTCAGGGACTATTCAGGCTAGAAAATTAAAATTTGAAAATGTAAATCTTCATTGACAATCTAAATTTCAACTTGCTGAGTGTCTCACAAATTTATGATAAAGGATATGGATCCTTCTTCACTAAGAAAACATGTCAAATAGTAGGACCAAAAGTTATTAAAAAGATTGATCAAATAATAGCTGAGAGCAAAGCACAACTTGTTGCTCATAGGAGTGGCAATGTGTATGTGGTTGATATGTTGAAAGATAACCCAATGAACGATGCATGTCTGTTCTTAGTTTCCTCTTCTAAAGAGACAGAACTATGGCATAAAAGACTTGGACACACAAATCTTAAAACAATCACCACACTCTAAAACAAAGTCTTGTCAGAGGTTTACCCTCAAAACAGTAACTTGTGATGAACATTGTGTTTCCTGTTTAAAAGGTAAACAACACAAAAGTTCATACAAGTCCATTGAAGAGTCCAAAACAAGTCATTGTTTACAAATGTTGCACATGGTCTTGTTTGGTCCTGTTAAAATCATGATTCTTAAAAAGAAAAGATAATGCTTGGTAATTGTTGATGATTTTTCAAGGTTTACATGGACTTATCTCCAAAGATGAAACTGCAGGCATTTTGCGAAATTTTGTTAAATAAGTTGAAAAGCAGTTTGACATGCCAGTAAAAGTCTTTAGGGGTGACAATGGGACAGAGTTTAGGAATAAGGAGTTGGACGAGTTCTGTGTGTCTGTAGGAACGTCCACGATTAGCACGGGAACATAAATTTGTTATCTATTGTCCAATTAGGCGGAAACTACTGACAAGTTAACCAAATAACAAGAATTACTCATTTAAATGTTGTTTTCATTGATCTAAAGTCCAATACATTCGAGAACCGGATCCGACAGAGCTTCGCCGTCTCTGTGCCAAAATCTCTCTGGTGGAGAAAGGGAGTTCGGGCAAACTTGACACACACACCATTACCAGCGAACTTGGCCTATATTTAACTTAAATATGCCTCGTTTCTAACAGATTAAGCTCTAATCACTTAGACTCGATATACAATGACGTAGGCAACAGACATATGCACCAACAGACTCCCCCTTGGATGTTGCCGTAGTCATTGACTTTTAAAATCTTATGAGTCTTCCGATCTTTAGTTCTTGAATAAACTTTAACATCTTGATCTTTATATCCTCTACCTCTTTCTTGAGCTTTGTCTTGATAAAACTTTAATCAACATGCTCCCCTTTGCTTTAAGCTCCCCCTTTCTTTAAGCTTTCCAGTATCTTCAGTCTTAGCTTTATCAAATCCCCCTCAATTTATAATTCCTGCCTAAATACTTTCTGACATTCAAATAAACATTTCAGATTCAATACTTTGAAATTTTGTAACATTAATATTTCAAAATTTTAATCTCCACTTTCAACTTTTCAAACTTTAGTTATTCAAGTTCAAGTTAATGATCTTGAACACTTTTAACATTTAAGACCTTTGTTCACTTTGATTAAATTTTCAAATATGAAATCCAGTTGGTTGACCAAGTCCAAGTTAATGTCCTTGGTTAACCAATTTCATTTACCGAGTCCAAATTAATGACTTCGGTTTAAAACCGTTGTGAATGAACCAATGTTTTTCTTCAATTTTAAAGTTTCAATTTAAAGAACTTTTAACATTTTTGATCATTTTTTTTTTCACATATGTCATCAGAATTTTCACCATTATAGCACCTTACCAGACTTCGAAGAACCGTTCTCCATCATTGGCTCGTAGAAACTAATGAAGAAACAAAATCTTTTTCAATTTTTAGAAAGTTTATGCTAAAACACACTGAAAATCTTTTTGATTTTGATCTGTAAAATATTTAAAGAAAGTAAACTATGTACAAACATATTTACAGATGTATTTTTGTGAATTCTTGTTTAAGGATCATATCAGTTGTTTGAGACATATCACCAGTATCGGTGACCTTGTGATGACTTTAAGATCTAAACTCGTTTACCTAGATTGTCGATATGTTTGTCCATTTAAACTTCGACACATTTCCCAATTGTTCAAAGATATGTTAGGTATGAATTATGAAACTTGACTTAACTATGGTTCCCACCTCAGAATACACTCCCGTATCAAGATTCCCTAGATTTCATCTTACAGGTGAGTATAGCGTAAATGATATCTGTATTTGGGTTATGCGAGACCTTGAGAGCTCAGGTTAGTACTACCATACAGACAAAGAGATGAAGGCTCGTCTTTAGGTGTGTTCCATTTAAGGAATCTTTTCAGCACTGCAAATGATTAGATCTTTCGATTCTCTTCAAGTTTGCATGCAGTTTTAGGGATTTATTGCAAAAGCATTATAGAAGTTCTAGGCTACTGCTTCCGCAAAATCAGAAGAACTTGAATAATACCCAGATATCAACTATCTATAAAGACCTCGTATCTCAGAATCAGGCAACCTTTCAATCGAAATTTCGGAGTACTAAGTCCATATATCCAAGATGTGTTAATCCACAAGTTTAAGTAGTTGTAAAATTTAGTTTATATTTCAGAAACAATTTACTGAACGTGTAAAGTGTATCGACACATCCACAGTAAGACTCGTTTATCACTTTTAAACTTTAGAATTCTTTAGCATAATGTGATAGTCCACTGATGTACTATCATTTCCTTTTTGACAACCAAATTCTTTTTGTCTTTTTCATTGTTTTTTAATTTTCCACTTTTTCATATGTTTTTGATTTTTTTAAAATTTTTCTTACTCCCCCTAAAATCAAAAACATATTTTTCGATTTTAGATTTTTTAAGAAATACTATTCTAGAAAGATAACAAACCAATGTGGATCACGAGAACCCGTCGTCCGATCCTTTTTCCAGCATCTGTATCTACACCTATTCAACAGATAAACCATTAACCTCATTTACATGAAAGAACAAATGGTTATAAAATCAGTGTTTCGTTCAATGGTGTGGATTTGCACAATTTGATTTTTGACAAATTTTCTTTTTCAACTTCTCCTTTTTTCAAATGATTAAGATTTTAACTTTCTGAATAAGTTAAGAAACATGAAGCTCCACAATCCAGATATAACTTCGACAAAGCGGATCTTTTGGAACTCCTGCACACAAAGCAACTATTTTAATAAAGAAACCCAAACCTTTTTGGTTTTGGGTTTGACATGATAAGCATCGTAAACACTTTCAAAATCATTACATATTCAAAATCATCATCAAACATTTGTCCAATGTCGATTCTGAAAACGTTTTATCCTTTTCTTTCTTTGTCTGTTTGATTACTGACTCGGTTGATTTAACATTTTCTGTTTTGTCAGCAACAGACTTTGGTTTTTCAGATGATGAAATTTTTTTCTTAGCAACCCAAGATTGTAGCTTGCTTCTCGCTTTCTTGATATAGAATCTAGAATCTTTGTTTTCATTTAATTTTGAAGTTTCACCTTTTTCAAATAAGTTTTCAAACTTTGATCCAGTTTTAGGTTTCACTTCGCATTTAGATTCATAGTTTCTATTTGATTCTGCGACAGGTTTCGCAATCTCTGATTGTTTTTGCTTTTCATCTTTTGACACATTTTTTCTTCATGGATATATAGGCTTTAGACTTAGAAACTTGCGAGCAATATGGCCAACAGTATTGCATTTAAAGCAAGTCCGATTATCAGAAGCATGACCACTAGTGGGTTTTACTTCATCAGTGGACTTGGTCTTAGCCTTGTCCCGAAGTTCTTTCTCTTTCTTGAATTCATCATTCGATTTCTTACCAATCATACCTTCTTCTTGAACTGTATTTGTCCCATATACAAACTTTATGTTTTTTCCTTTGTACTCATGGAATGGAAACTTCTGGTTCCTTCTCGGCTCTTCTTCATTTTCCTCTAAACCCAATCCTGCTCTCCTGTTCTCAGGAAAATCACCACCAAACTTTTGGTAGTTGTTAGCATTCCTTTTAGGTATCGAGTAAAATCTTTTCTCATTTTTCTCAAGATCATCTGATGAAACTTCTACAAGTTTGAAAAATTTATCAAGTTGATCCTCTTTCACGTTCCGAATCGGAAAATTATCATCAAAGTATAATCTATAAGATTCCTTAATCTTGTACATGACAACATTAGGATCATCACCTAGATCATTTTCTGATAATGTATCATCATCTTCAGATTGTGATTCCGAGTTGTTCGAACTTGATTTGACGCTTTCAGAGCTGCCTTTATCAGAATTTCCCAACACTTTTTAAACCACATCTTTTACCACCACTTCATTGTCATCATTTGACTTCGTAAAGTCTACGTCAATGTTCTCAGGCAATTTATCTTTCATTTCTGATAAAAGTAATATATTAAATGCCTTTTCAATCTCATCATCTTTCTTGCAGGAGTAACTTGCAAGAAGTGGTGGAGGAACACTTCCGTATTCTTTACGCTTTGATTTATCACCATTTTCCTCCGTCTTAATCGTAGGAAGAATGTAATCAATGACATAGGCGTTTGTGGTGTAACTTTTCAGCAATTGTCTTACCCTTACTGTTTCTATCTTTATGTCATGAAGCTCACGTTTTGTTTCAACAATAGTGTTAATGTACATGTTAATTGCTTTTTGTTTTTTCAATTACTGTGGCATTTAACATTTTTACATTAGCACTGAGTTCACGATTAGCTTTTTCGACATTTTTATATGTGCCTTTCATTTTGTCATAAGCTTCTTTCATGGTTCTGTAATCATAACGAAAATTTTCGTTGTGTACATTCATTTCTCTTATGACTTTGATCTTTTCAATACAAGATTCACAAGGATTTGCGCACTTTGTTCAAGGTTTTTCAACCTCCACAAGTTTCACAACTTCCTTGTCAGACATACTTACCTTAGCTTTTACCTTTTCTGCCTCTGATTTCAACACTTCTTGCCTTTGCATCTCAAGGTAAGCTATTTCTTCTTCCTCAGCTCTCTGCATATATCCTTCCAGAATGGCGTTTTCTAGAGCAGCATCAACATACGATGTCTCAGATTCATCCACTACCTCTGCCATCATAGCAACACCAGTTTTCTTTCCGATGTATCTATTCCAGTCAAAACCATCTTCTTCATGGGTAACAACAAGAGCTTGTTCGGTTGTCTTTGCAGATTTATCTTCTACTTCGACTTGTGTTCTTTTCGGATATGGCTTGTTTTAAAGAGCTTTCTTGTAGTACTCATTGTTACTGCCGAAAGGATTTTGGTTTCCACATGCTTCTTGATTATTGCATTCACGCTTGAAGTGTCCCTTTTGTCGACACCTGAAGCATGTAACTTTTGACTTGTCAAATCCAAGCTTGTTGCTTGAATTACCAATATCCCTTCCAGTGAGTGCCACAAACTTGGTAACTCTTCTGATGATAGATGCTAAACTCCATTTTATATCCATCAGCTCCAACTCTTCTTCGTCCACCTGATCGTAATCCTCGGCGGTCATTTCCGGATTACCGATCTTTCCAGCAACAAGACTTTCATACGATTCTAAAACAGTAGCAAGAAGTGCTATGTGATGTTTGGCCACCTTTTCAGGAAACACATTCTTCAAATTGACTACTATGTTGCACTGGAAAACATTTGAATCAGAACTAGATTGGTTTGTCTGATGCGATTGATGGTTCTGATTTTGGAATGAAGAGATTGAAGTAGCACTTGTATATCCAGCATATGGAGAATTCTGATTTGGAGAAGAATTCATATTTGCACTAAATGTTGTTTGACTTTTTGGACTTTGAATCGGAATGTCTTGAACACCTCCTTTGTAATAAACACCGACATCTTGAACAACATTAGCATTTTTGATTTTGCAATCTTCATCAACTCCATTTCATGACCTTCTAATTTTTCGATGAAAGATCACAATTTGAAATGTCTCCAAGATGGACTGTTCTTCAGAATCATCAGATATGTTGTCCATTCTCCCTCAGGAAGTGCATCGGCCAATTTCTCGATTTGCTTTTCATTAGATCTTTTGATATCATGTCTTCGCATCTGGACCATGAGGTGACAATATCTATCAATCATTTGCTTCATAGTCTCTCCTTTAATCAACATGAAGATCTTAAACTCTTTCTTAATCAAAGCCTTTTTGCTTTTAATCATTTCGTCGCTTCCTTTAAATTTGTCACAGAGGGAGTGCCATAAATCTTG
Organism: Scalesia atractyloides; assembly: GCA_947069175.1. Lineage (NCBI taxonomy): Eukaryota > Viridiplantae > Streptophyta > Magnoliopsida > Asterales > Asteraceae > Scalesia > Scalesia atractyloides. Next base: position 46,511,528 of record CAMTDV010000017.1, on the reverse strand, counting down.
TGACGTTTCATATTCTGGCAATAGTATTAAGATATCTTCCTTCACTGATTGTTGTATCAAGCTGATCATTCTTTTCTCTGCGACATAATTTTCTTTGTCAGCCGGTGAGAACTTGTTCAGTGGAAGATCTTGATCACGCTCATCTTTTGGCCACTTGTAACCATCTTCAACTGCAGCCCAGCTGTTGAATTGATTTGCTTGTATCCAATTCACAAATTTTTCTTTCCACCCTTCGAATTCGTCCATACTCATTAGCTTTGGCGGTTTTGTCGTAGTACCCATTTCATTGTCAATATTCATCTGGTTCGCCGCAAGAACATTAGAATTTGATGAAGAAGCTACTTGTGAGACGAACACGTTATGGAAATCTTCCATTATGACAATCTGAAAACTTATCTGAAAATACGATCAAAAATACTCGAAACTTGATTAGCGATAGACAAGTTCGGTCGAACTTGTGTGAAATTCAGATTTTAAATTCAGTTTTCAACAAGTTCGGTCGAACTTAGATAAAAAATTTTCAAAAATTTATCACAAACTCTCAAGTTCGATCGAACTTGATGTGGGTTTTGACAAAACTTTACTCTTGATCGGACTTGTGAAAAGATTTCAAGAAAAACAGTTAAATTCAGTCGAATTTAGGAAGGATTTTCAAGAAAATAGCTAAGTTCGAGCGAACTTATGCTAAAATTTCAACAAATTTTATACAAGTTTGGGCGAACTTGATAAAATTGAAGAATTTTTAGATGAGTTCGAGTGAACTTGAAGTTAAATCCCTGAGAATCTATCAAGTTCGGGCGAACTTGATCTCAAGTTCGGCCAAAGTGATTTTGCAAATCATGGTTTTTTGAACTTTTTGCTATCAATTCGATTGAATTTGATGTTCAAACTCTCAGGGGTTTATCCCAAGTGTATTTTACATGATATGTTCAAATTATAGCCAATTTTATCCATGAAATCTTGAAATATGTGAAAATGTTAAGAAAAATGATAGAATGGAGTAGAATAAGAGAAATTCTTGTCTTGATTCCAGCAAATTTAGGTATCCAGGCTCTGATACCATTTGTAGGAACATCCACGATTAGCACGAGAACCTAAATTTGTTATCTATTGTCCAATTAGGCGGAAACTAATGACAAGTTAACCAAATAACAAGAATTACTCATTTAAATGTTGTTTTCATTGATCTAAAGTTCAATACATTCGAGAACCAGATCCGACAGAGCTTCGCCGTCTCTATGCCAAAATCTCTCTCTTGTTACAAATGAATCACCAAGGCACTTATTTATAGCATCACAAGTTCGCTGGTGGGAAAAGGGAGTTTGGGCGAACTTGACCTAGTCAAGTTCGGCCGAACTTGACTTCACACACACCATTACCAGCGAACTTGGCCTATATTTCACTTAAATATGCCTCGTTTCTAACAGATTAAGCTCTAATCACTTAGACTCGATATACAATGACGTAGGCAACATACATATGCACCAACAGTGTCAAAAGGGATTGTTAGACAATATAGCATCCCAAGGACACCAGAACAAAATGGGGTGGTTTAAAGGAAAAATAGAACTTTAATTGAATCTGCAAGAACAAAGCTAGCAGACTCTGGTTTACCCTTGTCTTTTTGGGTAGGGGCTGTAAACACTGCTTGCTAAGTGTAGAACTGAGTTTTGATTAACCCCAGGCATCAAAAGACTGCCTATGAAATTCTATACAAAATCAAACCTCAGATCTCATATTTCAAAATCTTTGGTTACATATGCTTCATTTTAAACTTAAAAGATTCTATCTCAAAGTTTGCAGCCAAAGTAGATTGTGGATTTTTCTGGGATACTCAACCACTGCTAAAGCCTATAGAGTTGTTAGCTCAAGGACTAAGTGTGTTGAAGAAACTTTGAATGTAAAGTTAAATGAAATTTCTTCATTAAAAATCCCAGCAAATCCTGTTGAACTATTTGATTTAGACAAATTTACTTTTAAAGAAGTGTCCGTCAAGACTAACCCCCCAAGTACTCCATAATCTTCACAACAAAGCTATGAATATGATTGTGTTCTTCCACAATTCAAAGTCCAACCATCCAACAGAAGATCATATTTTACTAACAACTGTGAAAACTCTGCCACTACTACATCAACAATGGTTGACCAAACCACTGTTGCCTTATCAAGCCACTCTCGTGATGACAAAAGTCCACTTTCAGTGAACAAAAGTCAACCTTCTTACTCACCGATACCACCTATTCCTCCACCTCCATTCCAAACAGATGTTGGCCCTTCAAATTGGTCATTAGATGTTTGCTTAGATGTTTCCCATCTGCAGCCTTCACCCCAAAATGCCATCATTCCATAAAAAGGTGATTTAATCTTCCTTAAAATCATCCACCAGACCAAGTTATTGGCAACATCAATGAAGAGGTTCTCACAAGAAGTCAATCCCAAAACATTTGTCTTTTTGCTGGTTTTCTATCTCTCACACAACCTGTCAAGTACCATGAGGCACTAAGAGACAATAGTTGAGTAGAAGCCATGCAAGAAGAGCTCCTATACTTCAAAAGACAACAAGTATGGGAACTTGTACCATTGCCAAAGGATGTTTGTCCAATTGGCACAAATGCGTCTTCAAGAACAAAACAGATGAAAGGGGTATTGTTGTCAAGAACCGAGCCAGGTTAGTGGTTCAAGGCTATAGACAAGAAGAAGGCATTGATTATGATGAGACTTTTGCTCTAGTAGCAAGACTAGAGGCCATCAGACTGTTCTTGGCCTTTGCTGCCAACCACAACATCAAGGTGTATCAAATGGATATAAAAAGTGCATCCCTGTATGGTAAGATCAAAGAAGAGGTATATGTTTGTCAACCTCCTGGTTTTGAAGATGCATTTTATCCAGATCATGTCTATAAGCTTAATAAAGCTTTGTATGGCTTGAAACAAGCACCTAGAGTCTGGTATGAAACTCTTTCCACTCTTCTCTTATCCGGGTTCACAAGAGGTACAATTGATGAAACTTTATATCTAAAATGGAGAAGAAAAGATTTGATGGTTGTCCAAATTTATATGGATGACATCATATTTGGATCCACATGCACTGCCATGTGTGAAGAGTTCAGACAACTCATGGCAGCAGATTTTGAGATGAGTGCAATGTGTGAGTTACAATGTTTTCTTGGTCTCCCAGTCAAACAATTGCAACATGGCACCTTCATTCATCAAAGTAAGTATGTTAAAGACATACTTACCAAATTTGATATGAATGATTGTAAACCTTGTAGCACACCCATGGCAACCTCAAAGTTAGTCAATGTTGATGACAAAGATGACCTGGTTGATCAGACCTTATATTAGAAGCATTATTGGGTCTTTATTGTACGTAACTGCATCTAGGCCAGAAATCATATTTGCCACATCTGTTTGTGCCATATCCCAGTCATTACCTAGAAAGTCCAATCTTATTGTTGTTAAAAGGATATTCAGATACACAAGAGGTGCTCCCAAACTTGGTATCTGGTATCCTGCTAATGGAAACATTGAGCTTTCAGGTTATCCAGACAGTGATTTTGCTGGTTGTCACACTACAAGGAAGTCCACATCAAGAGGAGTTCAGTTCTTAGGTGATTGTCTAGTGTCCTGGCAAAGTAAGAAGCAGGTTGAAGTATCTACATCCACTGCTGAGGCTGAATATATTGCTATTGCAAGCTGCACTGCTCAACTCTTGTGGCTTCAAAATTAATTGCTGGCTTTTGGTGTAACTGCTTTAAAGACCTCTCTCAAGTTAGATAGTCAAGCAGCTGAAAACATCATCAAAAATCCAGTTTCTCATTCCACAACCAAGTACATTGACATCAGACATCACTTTGTGAGAGATTGCTATGAAAAAGGTTTGATTTCTCTGCATCATCTTCCAACTAAAGATCAACTGGCAGATGTTCTAACCAAAGCATTAGATACATCTTCCTTTGAAAGTCTGATCTCTAGGATTGGCATGGTAAACATGGAATAAAAGCAATTTTTTTGTGTTCCATGTGTAAATAGCTTAAAAATGTTTTCAGAAAATCAAAAGTTCATCCTTAAAAATAGTTTAAAATTGAATTTTTTTAATAAATCTCAAAAGTCTGATCAAACCAATGTTTCCTCTTGAATCCTTAATCTGGCATATCTATCCACTGATAAAGTGTATCCTCTGATTTCTCATTTCTCTTCATTATTTGGTCAAACCTCTGTGTTGACCTCCATCCACTGATAACTATCCTCAGATAGTGTTAAAAATCTTGTTTCCATCCACTGATGATATACATCAGTGGTTCCCCAAACAACTGTCATCCATTACTTATTAGAGGTTACATATGGACAGATGATAGCCATCAGATCTTGAGAAACCGCTGCCATGTCATCATACACTTTTCCCTTTTATACCCTGTTCCATTCTCATTAGAGTTTTACTTGCCGTATCGAATTCAAAAATTCTAAAAGCGGTTTTTACTCCCATCTTCTTCTTCACCAAGCTCTACACTTTCCTTTCCCTCAAATCATGGCTCTCATAATCAAGACTCCTCACAACTACCTCCCAATCCTCGAAGAAACTGATACTAACCGACCATATCATGCCAGGATCAAGATTCTCAAAGAATCGAAATACAGGGCAATCATGGAAACTAAAGCTCCCATGTATCTTGAAACCTTACGCCAGTTCTAGGCAAATGCTAAGGTTCACTCAACCAAGAAGGTTGCATATGCCATTGAATCAAAGGTTGGTGATACCACTCTCCAAGTTTCCCCCACTACCATCACCATAGTTTTTGGTCTTAATGACCTTGATCATCCTACTACTTTCTCCATAAATGAGCTCCAAACTGAGTTTATGGAAAGGGGATACGAAGGTCAGTTGATAGGTAAGATAATTTTTAAACCTAACTTTCTTGCTGACATGAAATTTTTCTTCCATACCCTGTTAGTGTGTTTGTCTGTTAAAACAACAGCCTTTAATGAAATTCCATTGAACATACAATACTTGGGTTATGGTATTCTAACTAACTCAAATTTTAATTTTTCCCAAGTATTGTTCAATGATTTAGTGACAAACTACAATAACATGAAAAAGGGTAGGGCTTTTCTGATGCATCCAAGACTTTTAAGTGTTTATATCCAGTCTCAAGTTTCCAAAAAGGATGCCACACTTGGTGTGATTCAGCCTTTTAGCAGTCTCACCCATGAAACTTTTACACGAATAACAAATCAAAATAAGGTGTTGAAAACACAAGTAGAGGGGGTTGAGCAAAATGAACCAGAAATCCAGACAACTCAAGCTTAACCCTCTGCTACTGAGCCCACTACTCCTGGTGATCAGGGCACTACAACCTGTGCTTTGAAACCCACACCAGCTATCACAAAAAAGAAACCATCCAAATCCAAAAAGCCCACCAAAACCAAACCCAAAAAGGTAACTGTGGAAGATAAGATCCCAGAGACACCTGTGACAGCACAAAAGTCACTTGAAACCACTGCTTTTACTTCCTCACAGTAGTTGGAAGAAAGATCTCAATCCACTAACCTATCTCCTCTTGAATCCTCACAAAAGGATCAAGTTGTAAGAACAGGGACACCAAATTATGAAGCTCTAGAATCACTTGGTTCTATCTTCCACAGTTCATCTCCCAGGGACATATCTCTTTCTACTCCACAACCCTCACCAATCAAACTACCACCAACAATAATACCTCTGTTGAAAGCAGTGGATATGGTTCAAACACAAACAATCCCTCTCACTCCCCTATCACTAAGAGTTCACCTCTACAAATGACTAAGTCTGAACACCCTGCTATCACATCAACAGCTGAGGAGGCTACATCCCTTAGGTTACAAGTAACCCTTGGTGATAATTCAAGTGAAGCAGCTACTACAATTTTGAAACCACTGTTTCACAATTAGTTAGTGGTTACATTCATAAGACTTCTTTGAAGGCAACAACTGATGAGGCTATCAAGGTAACCTCTATTCCAGTTGGAAGTCCCTAGTACCAAGAAAAAGGGGCATCTAGTGTTGATGACTTGGGATTTATTTCCAAGGAAATTCCAGATACAACCACCACTGGTGGGAGCTCAGGTGATCCTATTAATTTAGGTGATGAGCTAAGATATCAAGATTTGATAGAGAAAGTATCCAACATTGAAACCTCTGTTGTTGACATCAAAAACATGATGCAACAGATGTTAGAACCCTCAAAAAGTCAATCCTCTGCACCAAACACTGCGAAGCTATGACAACAATTGTATCCTCTACTTCAACTACAAAGACAACATGTTGATCTCCAACATGAACAACACATGAAACTATTCAGAAATATGGTTGATGCAAGATATTAGGACACACTTACAAACATCAAAGCCATAAAAGTCACCTCCTTCAAACCACTGGCACTCCTCCTACAGTTGTATTTGTTGAAACAGCTGATGCCAAAAAGGGAGAGAAAGTTGACGAGGGATTAAAATTGAAGCCTGATCCTAAGGCCAAACTAGTAGCGGAAATCCCAAAGCCAGATGAGACCAAGAAAATTGATGAGACTCTCAACCTCTTTGCTGAGGAAAAGCAAAAGAGAAAAGAGAGGCTAGAAACAAAAGGTGCAAAAAGATTTGAAGATGAAAAGGCTGCTCAGATGGAAAAGGAAGATCTTGCTACTTCAAAGCAAAGAAGAAAGTTAACCATAAAGGTTAGACAACCAATATCCACCCTTTCCAAAACCACTGAACAACCTATCAGCACATCAAAACCATCATCACCACCAGCCATTCCATCAAATCTTGAACCAGTAGATGTTGTGACACCTGTTGTGTCAATAGTTGTTGATACAACAGTTGTTACAACACATATTACCTTAACCACTGCCATGATCACTTTCCCAACCAGCACTCACCAAATATCCACTCCCACAAGAATTTAAAACCATCATCAACCACTTTCTCAGTTGATGTTTAAATATAAATCGCTCTCCTCAGTTGGAGATTTGGGAATACGTCTCAGTTGACGTTTAAATATAAGTCCCTATCCTCAGCTGGAGACCTGGGATACGACGCAGTTGACGTTTAAGATATATGTCCCTCTCCTCAGTTGGAGAATTGGGAATACGTCTCAGTTGACGTTTAAAAATATAAGTTCCTCTCCTCAGCTGGAGTTTTGGGAATTATTGTCATCACACAGTTGGATGAAAATTTTATCTCCTTTCCTCATAGTTGGGAATTAGTTGGAGATCTAAGATAAGTGTTGTCACATAATTGGACGAGGAACACTTATAGATTATTAAGATTTATATCGGTGTGATGGAAGTCAGTTTTCCACTACTATCACCCTTTTCAACCACTACCATTGGTGTTTAAGACAGAGTCTTTTATTATGGTCTTTTTACTAGTTTTAATTACATAAGATCTAATAGACCGAATAGATTTTAAAAAGGAATTTATTTGCTTGATTGCTAGCGGTCCTTTGACTAACTTGTCTTCACCCAATAGAGTTGGCACTTGTAGTCCTTCTCCTTCCACATAGTTGGGATTAGTTGGAGATTCCAGGACACGTCTCAGTCGACGTTTAATGCATGCCTTTCTCCTCAGTGGGAGATTTGGGATACATCTTAGTTGACGTTTAATACATGCCTTTCTCCTTAGTGGGAGATTTGGGATACGTCTCAGTCGACGTTTTAAATACATGCCCTTCTCCTTAGTGGGAGATTTGGGATACATCTCAGTCGATGTTTAATACATGCCGTTCTCCTCAGTGGGAGATTTGGGATATGTCTCAGTCAACGCTTAATACATGCCCTTCTCCGTAGTGGGAGATTTGGGATACGTCTAAGTCGACGTTTAATACATGGCCTTCTCCTTAGTGGGAGATTTGGGATACGTCTCAGTCGACGTTTTAAATACATGCCCTTCTCCTAAGTGGGAGATTTGGGATACGTCTCAGTCGACGTTTAATACATGCCCTTCTCCTTAGTGGGAGATTTGGGATACGTCTCACTCGACGTTTAATACATGCCCTTCTCCTAAGTGGGAGATTTGGGATATGTCTCAGTCGACGTTAAATACATGCCCTTCTCCTCAGTGAGAGATTTAAGATACGTCTAAGTCGACGTTTAATACATGCCCTTCTCCTTAGTGGGAGATTTGGAATACGTCTCAGTCGACGTTTAATACATGCCCTTCTCCTTAGTGGGAGATTTTGGGATATGTCTCAGTTGACGTTTCAATAGATGCCCTTCTCCTCAGTGGGAGATTTGGGATATGTCGTCTCATATATGGACGAAATTTTCACTTTCTCAACCATTCATTGGTGGGAACATGTGCTTTTGGCCTTTGTCTATTGCGTAATCAAGAGACCTGTTTGATAAGGTAGGAGTAATAAATGTGACCTTCATATTATTGGAAGGAAAATAATAAAATGGGCTCCATAAAATCAATGATTATTTTTAAGGCAGTGATATTGCCAGAATATATTTAGATGCTTACTATTATTTGATATCTGTACAATATGATCGTTGGGAGATCTTAGTTGTTTCTTGCAATAAACCTTGATACTGGCCAAGCATGAAAGCAATCTATGGTACACACTAAGATACTACCAATCACCATATGGTGCTTTTATCATACTAAGTTTAGCATTCGTAGTTGCTAAAATAATCAATGAAATAAAAATCATTGTTTTACCCCAGATGGAGAATTTGCTGGCAAGATTTGCCGAATTTATATAATATAATATACCCAGATGGGTTTGAATCAATCGAGTTCTAGGACTCGAGATTATATGCATTAAGCATGAATCAGAAAAAGTAATTCCTTTTTCTACTTATTCTCTCAAACGAGAGAACACTGAATCAAGGAATAGAATTTGGTACAAAAGTGTATATCTGTGCACTTTCCATAGTTATTGCCGCTTTAATAAGCTGGTGAGATATCACCGGAATGTCTTTCAAATATGATACACTTTGGATAAATGATATTAGGATATCACAAGAATATCAAAAGATATGATATTAGGTGACGAGGTTTAGCATCCTCGTATCGGAGTTATCGTCTCCAAAACATATGTAGTTCACCATATGGAACGTCAAGCTACTCAATGGTAGAGATTATTGAGTTCGCGGCCCATCATAGATTCTTTATCTTGTCCACAACATCTTGGCGGCATTTGAAGAATATTCATAAAAATCAAGAACTATGTATATATCGATAAGAGTAATCTTATGTTCGGGTCTAGACTTGGAATTTCTTTAGGAATCTGCAATTGTGATATATGAGACTAGACACAAAAGGCTTGTGCCTAATTCACTCAAATTGTGGCTCTGATACCAACTTGTCACACCCCGATTCCTGGTGAGTCCGGATGGGTATAATTCTGACGGTTGGATAACAGTTATCACAATACAATAATATGCAGCAGAAGTATTGGAGTAAAAATATTAAATTCAAGAAAGCTTGAATATATATATATATATGTATACATATATATATATATGTATAAAATATATATATATATATATATATATATATATATGTGTGTGTGATATATATATATATATATATAAAAGTAATACAAGCGTTCAGTATAAGACCACAGGCGGGATCTAATAAACAGAGCTTTAGACATCATGGGCCTTAAGCATTAGGAGTTGCAAATTCCTTAGCCTTCATTCTAGCCAACTCAGATTCGCAGCCTATAATAAGGTTCGACACATGCGGTTCAATCTTTTGAAAATATGTCAGCTTTCGCCGGTAAATACAATTAACTGACTCGTTTTGAAAACAATATTTTGAAAAGAGTTTGATACATAGAGAAAACCCGTAGGTGATCTTTTAAATATTTCTTCGGATTTATTCTTGTTACCAGATTTACATACATGTCATATAATCGGGAACCAGAGATCAGAGCCAGAAATTTATTAATGATTAAGGTACTCACCAAAGTTGAATAAAACGTGTCTTACAGTCGTTATGCCTACCCCGCACGCTATTCTGTATGGACATATAAGTATATGAGTCGGGACATCCAAACACGGTACCATTCACCTCCAATCGTTTCAGTTATCAAGTAAAACGGAATAAACCGGATTCTTACATTTATGCGCAATATAGACGACCCATTTATGTATACCCGCTCCAAGTGGCATAATAGCAATCCCTAGTTAAAAACTAAAATAAGTTAAGAGTATTTACCTTTTTGCTAGCTTCCAATCAATAAGATTATAATTTAGCAAAAAGCCGCAAGTCTAAGTATTATTGACCCAAGTCCGATTATCTGGGGGGTACTATAGTCTGGAATGAATAGATTTATTATCTATTAGAATGTATACGGGTCAAAGGTTAGTCCCTTTGAATATGACCCGTTACTTAAGAGTAGATTCACTAGATTAAGCGTATATCGAATAGAATATGGTTTATACCTATCCGAGTACAATGACTCATAGGATAAAGGTTATTTAACCAAACATTCTGATTTAGAAAGGTTTTAAAATACCTAGACCCATTACGCCTAGTATAAGCGAACTAGGTTCGCATAACTAGTTATGCGCATAAGTAATATTGGGTAAGCGGATGAGTTATGAATAAGTGCAATATGCCAATTTACTTTAAATAAGCCGTAACATCAGTAGATTATCAACTTATATGACCATTAAGGTTTTAAAATCAAAATATGCCTCATAAGGGCATTTTAGTCATTAAGCGACATAATATAAGAACTTGCGTATAGACTAATATTATGAACATGTTTATTTTAAAACAAATACTTTATTTATGATATAATATCATTAAGTAATGAAACATGTACGGGTCCTATGATATAAGACCAAACTATGCACCGTAGGGCATTTTGGTCATTACATACATAGTTTGAGAACTTACATAAAAATCTAAGTTGTGATCAAGTACCTAATGTGAAAACTTTTTAAATATGTTATAAATCAGTAGGTATTAAGTTTTGATTGATAGTTATGCTTTAAAACCATACTATGCGCCAAAAGGCGTTTTAGCCATTATATAACGTAATTTACGATCTTTCATCAAAACTCAGGTTTTGATCAATTTCATAATATCAAAATTTGTTAATTACATTAACATATCAGTAGGTAAATCATTTGCAAGTTCGTTGTTAATTAAAACTTTTTTATGCAAAAAGGGCATTGTGGTCATTTTTAATGATATAATTGTGACTTGTCATGGAACTCATCAAACGGACTAACCTTGTGTATAACTTCAGTAGGTTATACCTAATAATAACATGGTCCTATAAGACCAAACGGGTCAGAATCGAAAGTCAAAGCAAAAGTCAAACTGTTTGACTTTTGACATAGAATTAAGCTCTAAACAAGAAATGACGAGTTGGACATGTTTATACATGTCCTAATATGTTTTATAAACTGATATGATGTCAAAAATTAAGGTTTTGATGGTTAAAAACTTAATTAGAGCAATTTGCAAAGTTTACGTTTTTGACCTTTTTATTTAATAAAACACTGACTCGTCATTTCACTTACTTGTGGTGATCTTTAGAAGGTATGATCCCAGGGGATTATAACCTTCATAATTACGATCACATAGCCACGTTCGGATCGGACATTGACTAGAATAATAAGGAAAATTCCGGGTAACTGGATTGCCCGGCGGGGTTGCTCTAACTCAATGGTCATAACCGAAAGTCAAACAGAAAGTCAAACTGTTTGACTTTCGGCTAATAATTAGCCTACAAATGAACAAGACTAAGGTGGAACACTTACTAGGGATCCAAGGAGAAGTATTGAACTCAAGGAAGCTCCCAAAATATCAGGAACCTCCAAAGTAGAAGATAGAGAAGAATATAAGTGAATGAGCAAGTTAAAGTGGATTCAAGCTTGCTATTTATAGTTGTTCATGGAGCACAAGATTACAAAAAGTGTCCAGGAGGTTTCTAGGATGCTAACAAGTGTTTATGAGGTGTCAAGACCAGGAGAAAAGGTGGCAATTCGAGCTAGTTGTCACCATATGCTTAAAAGCCTTGGGCTGCAAGCATAAAACTGCCAGAGTCACCCCTTACGGACCGTAAGGGTTGACCGCTTACAGTCCGTAAGGACCTTCAGCGCACCAGAATAAACCTAACATCCCTACGGAGCGTAAGGACTAAGTCTTGCGGTCCGTAAAGGACCTTAAAAAGATGAATTTTGAGATTTTTATATTTTAAGTCCTTGGACTTTACATCTTTGGCCATTTGGCACTTTTAGTCCATCTCCTTTCTTGTAGTTGAGATTAGTTCGAGACCCCGGACGCGTTTTAATTAACGCATGATAATAATTTCTCCTCCTTCCCATAATCGGGATTAGTTGGAGATACGAAACATGTTTCCCGAACGTAGAATATAATTCTTTCCTCCTTCCACATAGTCGGGATTTTATTTGGAGGTTATCATTTTATAGTTGAACGATAAAGTCCCTTTCCTTAGTTGGAAATTCAGGACACGTGTCGTTTTACAATTAGACAAAAATTTGCAGGTGCTACATATGAGGCGGTCTAGAGGGATATTCTGGCACTAATAAGAAGATTGAGGAGAAGATTTCCAGTTGATGATGATGCTGGTTAAGCAACCAACCATTACCGAATGGACTTTGAATTAAGAATGGAGGATAGTAACAGTTGCTTATAGAAATGGAGAGCAGGAGTCCTTCACAATGGATCAAGTTCTAAACATAGAGAATGTTCACCCCCTTGAACAACTATGTGATTTAAGACCTTTAAACACCATCAAAAACAAGATTATGATTACGTTTGAATCTAGGATGTGAGACAGGCTGCACCAGTTGATGGCGTTAAATGCCAATGTGATTGATGATGATGAATCTAAGGAAAGTGATGAGCAAACTGATGGCATCCGATGATGAGTATTAATTTGATCTGATTTATTTTGTTTGCATTGTAATGTTTGTCTGTTTTTATGAATGAATTGTAATGATTGTAATAACACCATTAACACCATGATATTTACTTTGAATCCTTTATAAAGAAAACATTAATTTATTAGAGTGAAAACAAAATAAACAAAATGCCACAAAAATTATGAAGTTAAATATTAACTAAACGCCAAATGGTTTCAATGCTATAAAATAACGCGATGAATAGAATAGAACAGGAAAAAAAATATTCAACGTAGTAAAAAGACATAAACGCCCCATCGTTTAAATTGTAGCGCGCGCCACGTGTGCTCTATAAACTGTGCTACCGTTTTCACACTTCTCACCATTTTCACCACATCCTGTTTGTTTCTCTCTCTCTCTCTCTCTCTATATATATATATATATATATATATTGCAGAGGGTCATAAGGAAACTACTTAAATGTGAGAAAACAAAAAACTACCAAAAAAACTTAAAAACACACCAGTTTTTTTAAACAGTTTTTGGTTGTAAGTCTAGCATTTTTATGGTTAAAAAAATAAACTAGTATTACACATGTGCAACATATGCTATGTTGCGCAAGTGTTTATCCTTTGGGATTAGATTTTCGATTTAGTTAAGTTTTTAGCGTTCTTTTTTTTTTTTGGGGAGGGGGTTAGGTTTTTTTCCTAGTGTTACACACATGTAAGACTATTCTTTTTCAATTTGTTTTTGTATTTTAAAAGTATAGATTTACAGCAAAAAGAATTGTTAAAATTTTTTTGTATGTTTTTAAGCATTTGTGGGAGTTTTTTTAGTGTTCTTATGATCCATCCTGTGAGAACGAAGGAGAAAACCGTGAGAACGCTAAATATTGCGAGAACCGTGAGAACGAACGAGAAAACCAATCAAAACCAATTTTTTTAATACAAGCCTCATCGTAATTAAAATAAAACATCAACAAAAGAATCTACAACATCAAATAATCCATTTATCCTCTCAAATCACTCTTGTTATTTTTTACACATGTGTAAATACAACAAATTTACACATGTGTAAATACAACAAATTTACACATGTGTAAGTTTCTTTATTACGAATACACATAAATTTAAACGTGTTAATATAATTTCTAACATTGTATTCAAATAATAATAATGATAAGTGTAAAAAAAATTTTGAATTTGAATGGTTTTGGACCTAGTTCTTGCGGTTTTTTCATTCGTTCTCACAGTTCTCGCAATATTTAGCCTTCTCGTTTAAACCCTCCTCTATACCTTAATAAATACCAAAATAATCAACCGAAGCTACTCCAACTTCATCATCCATGTTACCCCAAGTCCAGTCAAATCTGGTGTTGTTTCAGAGCACCACCAGATGCGCAACATGAACTTGTTCCAGGCAGCACAGAGCCACCCAGTTATAAAACAACACTCAAATTCGTTCAATGTAAACATAAACAGTTAATGATGGTGCATACAATTAATGGTGATGCTTGGTGTCGAGATCAGCGTGATGCTGTGATGCATGGTGATGTGATCGTGGTCATAGTGAAAGCAAAATAATCAACCTAACCTACTCCATAGCTTCAACATCCCTATTCCCCCAAATCAAGTCGAATCCAGTGATGTTCTAGAAACCGAGTACCAACCGGACGGGCGACATGAACTTGTTAAAGGTAGCATAGAGCCTAAACCCAACTACAAAACAATACTCAAATTCGTTCAATGTAAACAAACAGTTAATGATGGTGCGTGGTAGAGTTAACAGTTAAAGGTGATGCTAGGTGACGAGATCATCTTGATGCTATGATGCTTGGTGATGTGATCGTGGTTATTGTGATGTTTATACTATACATACCTGCAAATTGGCGACTTGAAATTAAAACTTTAAGAAGCAGCGACATTGTTCTGGAGATGATCGTGGTGGGGCTATGGTGGTTATCGCCGAAGAACGAGGCGGAGGTTAGAGGATCGCTGTGGGTGTGTTTGGGGTAAATGTGGAAGTTGTTGTTTGATTTTGAAGACAAAGGATGGGGCTTCCCATAGAAGATAGGGTTGGGTTGAGTATGAAAAGATGATATTGCCCCTCTGGTCAACATTAACATACCAATCAATTTAACAATCAACTCACACAGGATTGTATATTTTAGCGTTTTTCAAAGGTGGAGGTTGTAGAGAACAATACGTTTTTAAAGGTGGGGGGGGGGGGGGGGGGGTTTCTGGATTGATTTGGCCCCAAACCACAGGGTTGTGAATTGAGATTTACTCTTAAAAAAGTTCAAAACTAAACAGAATAAGTTTGAAATTAAAAAAAAGTTGATTTATTTGTATGTGATTTATTTAGTTATGTTTATCGGTTTGTTTAGATAGGTTTATAATTATATAGTTTAGGTTTGATATTTATTCGTAAGTGGTGTACTCCAAGATAGGCTCTTTATAAATAAGGTGATGTAATTGGTTTATTTGTGTGCTTGATTTAAGTAACAAAGTAGTCAAACATGTGTTCTATATCTTTTTTGTGTTTGAATTTTTTTTTCTGATTTTCCAATGGTTTTTGGGTGCAAACTGGTTTGTTTCGGTCAAAGCAATGAAGCACGGGACATCATATCACCTTGAGTACCCGTTCCGGGAACGGCGTGGGGACGGAAACGTGCCAGAAACGCCATGGGGACGTCCCTTAGATGTTTCCAGGAATAAGGATATAGCAACGCAGCGCTTCAGAAAAACAGGGACGGGCAGTTTGGAGTATCAGGGACGTTTAGAAGTAGGGTTTTAATCAAAATTTTTAAATATAGGCCGGCCTTTTCTTGTTATTCACATGATGTCATATGGGCTGTCATTTTTTCTTATTCACGTAACTTGTAAGCTAGTTGTAACTTGTAACCAATTTATTATATATAATCAATAATTATCAACGTTTCATGCATATCAAGGATCATCGATTCATCATCTATAAATATAATCATCATTCATCAGTTTTCACAACATCAACTATAATATATTTTTATATTTGGGACTTCGTTTAATATATTTTTATTTTATAATATTATTTTTTTTGCCGTACCCGTACCTTGTATTTTTAAGTTTTGCCGTTTCCCGTACCCGTGTCGTCCCCGTATCCCAGTCCCGTACCCGTATCCGTTCTACCTAGGGTCAAAGGAACTCAAAATCGGTTTATACCAAAATATGTTAGGTTTGAAAAAGGCTTTTGAGTGGAAAATGATTGGTTTGGTTTGAAACCTGAAACTGATTGAATCGGGTTTTATCTGGTCCGATTTGGTTTCGACGGATTTCAAAGGAGCGGTTCACAAACAGATTAACCGATTACAAACCACTGTTCGGTTTGGTTTCAGACATGTTCTCTTAAACTAGTTTCTGGAGCGGTTTGGTTTTGGTTTAGAAACCTTCTTTAGTATAAAAGATATAATTAATCTAGTTTGTTCAGACGTAATCTGCTTCAACATAATCCTTTTAATATGAAATAATACATCATTTTATAAATTATCTGAAACGAAGATGAGTAGTGAGACCATGTTAATGTAAGTTATGGGCTATTTGTTAACTTGCACCTTTTTTGCGTTTTTCAGTTTTTTTTCTTTTAGTTTAGTTTTTTATAACAAAAGCGCTTTTTTGTATTTTTCAGCTTTTTTTTCTTTTAGCTTAGTTCTTTTAACAAAAGCGCCAATACCGTTTTAAACATATTTTTTAACTTTTCTTTTTCTTTACTATAGCGAGTACACCAAATTTTTTATTAGTTTATTTTTTTAACGAACGTGTTAATACTCTTTTAGACATACTTTTTTAACTTTTATTTTTCTTTGATATAACGAGTGCACCATAACAAACTATCGTTTTATTTTTTGTTTGTCTTTGTTATTTACCATTTGTTTTACCTTTCTTGTTATTTTGATGTTTAGGGCCGAGTTACGACACATATAACATAAATATTATTTTGTTTAATTTTACAAATTTATTCATTGGTTGCCCTGGTGTGCAAAATTTCAAACTACAACCCTAGTTTGTTTTAACATAAAAGTTAATAAAAAAGAAAGCTATAACACAAAAGATAGTTTATTAAATTAATTAGGTTTTGACTCGTAAAATTGTAAAATTATTTGAAATCATTTATCGTAGTTGAGATTTGAATTTAGGCATCATAAAATACAGCCTCTGCCAGCGACTTTTGACAAAAGCTACCGGTTTCCTTGATGAAATAGATCTATACTAATCATGACTCCGCGCGTTGCGGGGCTGGGGTGTAAAACATAGTACGAGTGTTGCGGGCGGGAGGCGTAAAGCCGT
This sequence comes from Scalesia atractyloides, assembly GCA_947069175.1. Lineage (NCBI taxonomy): Eukaryota > Viridiplantae > Streptophyta > Magnoliopsida > Asterales > Asteraceae > Scalesia > Scalesia atractyloides. The sequence goes on along the minus strand of CAMTDV010000017.1, from coordinate 46,494,345 downwards.
GCTAAGTAGCAATTAAACGAAGACCAAAACCGAAAAAAATCATAAAATAAAATCGTGAATTTTTAACACCTAGTGGCTCACGTGATGTAAACTATAAACGAATGTGAATGTATACAGACACGTATTAAAAAAAAGAGGCAGGTAAAAGACAGACCAAATATGACCAACAAATATCATGATAAGTAGCAACCAAATAACAACTAAACCTAAGAAAAAACGTAAAACAAAACTAATATAAAAAACAAAACTAATTTAAGTTTTGTCAAAAAATTATAACAAAGCCAAAGGCACAAAAACAAAACCACAAGAAAAAAGGTTACTATTTGTTATCAAGTGTCACAAACGTAAATCTTACTGTGGTCAAAACCAAAATCTGAAACTATACATGCAGAAATTGATGTTGACTAAAAGTTAACTGTTTGTTTGACCTTTTATGTTTTAATATATATATAGTATAATATAATTATTATCTATATGAGTACAAATTGGTCATTAACAGTAGGTTTTTAATTTTTATTAGTTACTTATTATTTGTTACTTTTAGTAATAGTAATACTTTATTCATTATTTAATTTAATTTTTAATATTTAATTCGTATCTACGATTAACTTTTTAAAATTTTAAGTTGTTTGTGCACGCGTTGTGATGGTACGTTACCCGTGCATTAGATCGGTATCGATTCGTTCTTTTACAACACTAATACGATATATGCAATTGGTATAGAAATCAACACATGTTTTACATGTTCGAAAACGATAAAAATAAACACCAGTACTGGCACGATGTTTTTCGTACGATACCAGTAACTTTATTCATTAATCTTCATAGATAGAGTTGTATACATGGAAATTTTTCGAAACTAAAAACCATAAAAATAAATATAGGTACCGGTACCGATGTTTGGTATGGTAGGGTAGTAAAACGATGTCGGTTTATCGAAAGAAAAAACAATATAAATAAACACATGTATCGAAAACGAAGTTGTTCAGTTCAATACGGTATGGTACCGATACGGTGTCAATTTATCGAAAGGTAAACAATAAAAAATACCAGTACCGATATAAATGTTGTTTAGTCGGTATTGGTTCAGTTTGGTATGATAGCGGCACAATATGTTATCAATAAAATCTATATAGCACTATTGAAAAAAATAAATAAACATCGAACGCAAACTAACCAAACCGATATTAACTGAACAACATCGGTACCAGTATCGATATTTGTTTTGGTTGTTTTCGATGTAAGGCTTTCTCTTTCCATTACTACAGGCTATTGTGATTACCGGGGTATGGCCCAAGAAATTCTTCGATTTCTTCCGGAAGCAGTAACGAAACAAACAGATACCAACGGAATTCTCGCCGCGAAGCGCGTGGGTAATCTCACTACTATTATAATTTTCTATTATTATAATTTATTAAACTCTATTATTATAATTTTCTAGCTTTTATTTTATTGTATCTGTTAATTATAAATATTTTTTTTCTGTAACAGCGTTTAAGATATGATATTTAATAAAATTTAAACTATGTTGTTGTAACATTTCTATTTTTATCTAGATCTCAATTAAAAAATCAAAACTGAGTGGTGAGTGGTAACTTACAAGTAATCGAAATACAAGCGTACATGTTATTACAACCATCTCACATTTAGTTTTTTTATATATAAACCAATGCCGTTTACACTTTGTGTTATTATGAAAATATACTGTATTGTTTTATAAAATTAAGAATATAGCGTTACGACGTGCTTATTTTTAGTTATGTTTCGGTAAAAGTTTTGTTCTTTCTGGTACCGTGACGAAGTCTGTTTTGAGCATGCATTTTATGGTTTTTGACACACGTAAACACATGTCGGTATCATTTTGATCATATCATGACTTTAATTTTTAAGTTTTATCTTTTGGTTGATACACCAAGTGCCGGCACCATAATAAATTGAGTTGTTACTGACCGAATACTCGTCGTAACCGCTACCGACAGAATATCCGTCGCAAAATATGTATGTAAATGAGAAGAGGATAAATCAATTACACCATAACTACGTAGTCGTTCTACATTATTTATGTAATTATATTATTGTATAATCACGTCTAAATGGTTTATTATTATTATTATTATTATTATTATTATTATTATTATTATTATTATTATTATTATTATTATTATTACTTTTATTTTATTATTATTATTATTATTATTATTATTATTATTATTATTATTATTATTATTATTCAAACACAAAACGAAAAAATATATATTGTAGCAGTCTAGCTTAGGAATGAGCATTTCGGTACCCGTACCTAGTAAATTTTGGTACCAATTCGGTACTACTATTTGGTATTTTTAGGGTTGGTACTTTCGGTTTGGTATAGTACTCGTATTTTACTGCATTTTACCTTTAAATGGTACCGAGCATTTTCGGTATTTGTACCCTCATTTGACGAATTTTGAGATCGCTATTTTCGATACCGGTAGCCATAGTAAACTTATCCCTAGTTCAGCTTGAGAGTCTTGACGATTAAATCGAACTTGAGCTTTTAAATTCAGTTAATTATTCATTTATTTTCGAAATCATAAGTTATTCTCTAATGTTTTAAACCTAAATCAAAAATTGCTCTAGTGTATAATGTTTTAAACCTTCAGAGGACAATAAAAGTTGAGCTTTAGAGTAAAATGTCCAAATTGTTGCTGAGTGAAGGTCCCTTGTACGGATCGTTCGGGTCCTAATTTGGCAAACCTAAGGTAAACGTGCGGAATCCGTTTGTATAGGCGACAATGGATACTAGTTTGTTACTGATTAATCACTATTTCATTAATGTGTTAACGTTACAGATCCTGGAAACACTTGGACAGAGCTTCGCCTCTGTCGTGACAAAATCTATGATTCTTACAAATGAGAACACAACTATCATATATATAGTGGAACAAGTTTGCCTAAAATGAGCCATGGTCAAGTTCGTGCGAACTTGTCCTTCACAGGACACGTTCGGGCGAACTTGATGATGAGCTCTACAAGTTCGGGTGAATTTGTCTCATATCACTCATAAACTTAACGTTTCGTTTCGAAACACAGACTCGATATTATACGATGACGTAGGCAACAGACATATGCATCAACAGACTCCCCCTTGGATGTTGCCGTAGTCATCATTCTTCATTAAGTTCCTGAGTCTTTAATATTCTCTTGATCTTTATTTCTTGAATAACTTTAACTTTCTTGATCTTCATAGCATCTACAATCCTTTTCTCTTTTCTTCTCGAGCTTGTCTTGATAAAACTTTAATCACCATGCTCCCCCTTGCTTTGAGCTTTCTGGGATCTTCAATCAACATGTTTTATCCAGCTCCCCCTTAAAATCAACTTCCTGTTTCAAAGTTCCTCAAACTTTCAAATAAAACATTTCAGATTCTTCAAACTTTGAAATCTCTAAATACAACCATTTCAAATTTTAATCTTCTCATCAGTTTTAAACCCTCTCAGTTAATTAAGTCCAAATTAATGACCTTGAATAGCTGATTTATGTATCAAGTTTAACTAATGATCTTGATTAAACGTTTTGACACTAATCTGACGTATTTATTCAAATGTAAGTTTCAAAATAATGAACTTTTAAACTTTTTAGATCAAATTTTCATAAGTTTTTTTTTAGATTTTGTTAAGCAACTCTAGACTTTGAAAATCAGCTTTTCATCATCAGCGGTCGAAACAAAAAGATAATATAATCATTTTGTTTTACGAAATGAATATCAAACACTAAGTATGTACAATCATATTTACAAACATATTTTTGTTGAGTTTATGTTAAAAGATCATATCAGTTTTTGAAACATATTACTAGTACCATGACCTTTTCATGACTTTAAGCTTTAAACTCGTTTACCTAGATTGTCGATATAATTGTCCTCTTAAACTTCGACACATTTCTCAATTGTTCCAAGATACGTTATGTAGAATTAAGAAACTTGACTTAACTATGGTTCCCATCTCAGAATATACCCCGCATCAAGATTCCCTAGACTTCATCTTACAGGTGAGTATAGCGTAATTGATATCTGTATCTGGTTGTGCGAGGCCTTGAGAGCTCAGGTTAGTACCACCGTACCGCCAAAGAGATGAAGGCTCGACTTTAAAGGTAGTGTTCCAATTTTGGAATCTTTTGAACTGCAATTGTAGTATCTTTGGATATTTCCAATTTAATGCAGTTTTAGGGTTTAATGAAAAAGTATTCTACAAGTTCTAGGCCATTGCTTACGCAAAAGCAGAAGAACTTATATAATACCCCAGATATCAATCATCTATAAAGACCCCGTATCTCAGAATCTGGCAATCTCTCAAACGAAATTTCCAAGTACTAAGTCCATATATCCGAGAGATGTTAATCCACAAGTTTAAGCAGTTGTAAAATTTAGTTTATATCCCGGAAACAATTTACTGAACGTGTAAAGCGTATCGACACATCCACAGTAAGACTTGTTTATCACTTTTTAAACTTTGCAAATCCTTAGCATACTGTGATAGTCCACTGATGTACTATCATTTCATTTTATCCACAAAACTCTTTTTGCCTTTTTTAATGTTTTTGTACTTTTCGTTTTTAATATGTTTTTTGGATTTTCTGAAAACTTTTTCTCCCCCTAAAATTCAAAAACATATTTTTGGAATTTTGGATTTATAGAAAAATATTGACCAACCGATAAGAATTACTTCAATTCGCCATCCATTACTGCTTCACAAATTTTCTTTTAAACCTCTCCCCCTCATAATGACAAAAACTATGACACTTTTGAAATTTTCAACAGCGAGGGTTTTGTGAAATTTTTCAAATTTCTTCAAAAATTTGTAAAAGTTTTCAAGTAAACGTTTATTGGAATGTATTTTCAAAAAAAAAATTCTCCAAAACTTTTCAAAAATTGTAAAGTAAACGTTATAGAAATGTAATAAGGCCTTTATATAGAACTTGATAACCCGACCCGACTTCATTGTGTGCCACGGAACTCCATTCTCAGTAATTTAGTTTCTTCTCAGAAGTTCTTGCACAAAAATTCAAACAGTTAGTTGAATAGTGACACCCAAACCTTTGCAGTCTTAGGCGTTGTTTCTTCAACCTTAATTTTTTACTTTCTTTTCACAATCAGGTTTATTTTGGACTTTCTCAAGTTTCGGAAGGTTCTCTAAACTTTCAAGTTTCACTGATTGTATGACTTCATTTTCTTTCACCAACCATGATTGATTTTTCGTTAAAGCTTTCTTAAAGTACAATGTAGAAACTTTTTGTTCATTACTATTCGGGGATTCATCAGTTTCAAAATTTGAAAACTTAGTAATAACTGGTTTCACCTTGTTTGTAATTTCTGTACATTGTTTCCAAACCTGAGTTGGTATTTTCAAATCTTCAGAATTTTTCTAATCAATATGAACATGTTTAGGATTAATTTGTAGACATTTTTTAGCAATGTGTCCAGTTACCCCGCAAATATGACACACCCTGTTATCATATCGTTTTCTATCAAACCATACACTCAAATCATAACTCTGATTTGACCTGTGGTAGCCATCTTTCCTGCTTCTTCTGTAACTTTGATTTGACGTTGAAGCACTGTGATCCGACCTACACCACTTATTTACAAATTTTTGTGAGTTTTGATTTACAATTCTTTGTGAATTTCTATAATAATTGGATAATCGTACCGATGAGCTTTTATTTTTCTTTTGAAAGGTTTTAGAATTTTTAAAACTTTGTTTTTCCTTTTGTTTTCGTTCTCCATTCTGCTTATAAGGTTTTTGCGTTGAGCATTCACCTTTTTCAGTAGATTGTAGAACAGTTTCTCGAAATTTTTATTTTAGTTTCAAAAATATTTTATTTTTATTATTTTTAGCTCTTTCATCATGGTTATCATCATCACAATCCCCAATTATGACATTGTCATAATTTGTGACTTTATCACTTATTGGAATTTTCTTTTTATTTTCGTTGATCGGTTTTGGACATATATGTTCTAACATTAATGACGAGGTCACAAAACCTTTCAACTTCTTTTTAAATCAACAGCTTTATTTTTAGCATTCTCAACATCTTGTTCAAATTTTCTGATTTTTTCAAGATGCGAGTTTATTATATTTTGTTTTTCAAAAACATTTTTATTTAAAACAGATTTTTCATTTTCTAAATTTTTTATTCTATTTTCAAAAATCTTTTCTTTTCTTTTAACTTTTTATTTCCTAATGTCAAACTCTCCAGATTGTTCAAGAGTTCGGCATTATCTGCCAGATAATCATTTAGATCTACATCAAAGACTGGGCAGATTGGTTTAGAACTTGAAGACCCATTTGTAGATGTTCTTGAAACTTGTGCTTCACAGTTCTTAGCTACTATACTCCCATTTCTCTTCAACTGAACATTCCCTTGATTACTGACAGGATCAGACTTCTTTAGTAATTCCACTTCATATCCTAGAAAGCTTGAAAAATTCCAAGCTCGGACTTTCCTTTAACACCATTAAGTATGTTGTCCATTCACCCTCCGGAAGAGCATCAGCCAACTTGTCAATATATTCTTCTTCAGTTTTATCAAGACCATGCCTTCTCATTATAACTTTCAAATGACAGAAACGTTCTATCACTTGTTTTATCGACTCGCCTTTCAGCATTGTGAAGATGTCAAACTCTTTCATGATTAGAGCCTTCTTGCTCTTAATCATCTCAACACTTTCCATATATTTAGCATGTAGAGCATTCCATAACTTCTGTGCTGTATCACATTCTGGTAGTAGTATCAAAATATCTTCATTTATCGACTGCTGTAACAATCTGATCATCTTCTTCTCATGAACATTCTGGCAGAAGAAATTTGCTCGTTTCCAGTTCTCGAATTTTCAGCTTTCGTACTCGTCCATACTCATCAACTTTGGCAGCTTCACGGACCCCATTTAGTTTTCCAAAATTATCTGTCATTAAAAAAACACTTGAAAAATTATTAGCAAACAGACAATTTTAGTAAAATTTGACTTTTTAATCGACAATATTAACGTATCGGGTCGCTAAAAACGTTTAATTTTTTTTAGAAACCTCGGACAAGTTTGGGCGAACTTCTCACAGCTTGTGAAAATTAGCTACTTAACAAGTTCGGGCGAACTTGTATTGAGATTTATGAAAATATCATCCTGAGAACAAGTTCGAGCGAACTTGTAAGAATTTCAAGAGATTTATCAAGTTCGGGCGGACTTGTACTAGATTTTCAACAAGATTTGATCAAGCTCGGGAGAACTTGATTAAATTTGAAGAATTATCTAGCAAGTTCGAGCGGACTTGATAGAAATCAGTGAAAATCAATCAAGTTCGGGCGAACTTGATGAAAAATGTGAATTTTTCAGTCAAGTTCGAGCGAACTTGATGATAAGTTCGAGCGAACATGTGTTTTCAAACATGGTTTTTTCAAAATTTCGACATGAATTCGTTTGTTTTAAGCTCTGGTCTTTTCAAGGGTTTTACTATTATGGATTTTACGTATTATACTTGAAAATCAGTCCATTTAGTCTGTGAAATGTCCAAGAAAAGTTAAAAATGAAAGAAATGAGTAGAAGATGTGAAGTTCTATGTCCAATGTCTTCAAATTAGGCCAATCCTGCTCTGATACCAATTGAAGGTCCCTTGTACGGATAGTTCGAGTCCTAATTTGGCAAACCTAAGGTAAACATGCGGAATCCGTTTGCATAGGCGACATTGGATACTAGTTTGTTACTGATTAATCACTGTTTCATTAATGTGTAAACGTTACAGATCCTGGAAAATACTTGGACAGAGCTTCGCCTCTGTCATGACAAAATCTCTTATTCTTATAAATGAGAACACAACTATCCTATATATAGTGGAACAAGTTCGCATGAAATGAGCCATGGTCAAGTTCGAGCGAACTTGATCATGAGCTCTACAAGTTCGGGCGAACTTGTGTCATATCACTCATAAACTTAACGTTTCGCTCCGAAACAAAGACTCGATATTATACGATGAGGTAGGCAACAGACATATGCATCAACACTGAGGTTTGGGCATATTTACCTGTTCCATTTAAAATAACTTTTTTTTTGCATTTCAGTCATTTACCTTTGGTTTTTCTAGTTGTTTTCATCCGTGAGGTTTGGCAATTTATTGCGCCTTTGGTCCCTTGAAATTTGTCCCTCGGGGATAAAAATAAAAATAAGAGTAAATTATAAAAATCGTCCTTTATGTTTACACCAGATTGCAAACCATGTCCTTTATCTTCAAAAGGTACAAAAAAACGTACAAACCATTGCACGTTACGTCCTTTAGCCATAACTTAATTAGTTTTCATGGTTAAATCCAACCAAATGAACCCCATATAAGGGTATTTTTGTCATTTTACCATATGTACTTAAATAAATAAATATAATATAAATAAAACTAACAAACTCTCTCTACAATCTCTCTCCCTGCAATCTGGTTGTGCACACCTCCATCGAATCACCACCACCGCCATGCACCACTACTGCCATCGCTGCACATTCTAGAAATTAGTAATAATAATGTGAACAATATCTTCTGAATCTAGAACATAGACAAATATAATGGAATAAAGTGATTGAGATGCATAACAATCAACCAACAAATCACAGAATCAGTAATAAGTATTTTACCTTTGCTTGTAGAAACAAGCACATACTTGGATTTTCCTGTCCATATATCACAGCCAACTCTAATATCATGCGAGTTAAACGTCAAACAATCACAAGAAACAGAGAGAGTTAAAAGGAGTGTAGAGAGAGAGAAATAGAGATGGGGAGACGAAGAGAATGGGTTTGTGGAGATTGTCATTGGTTTCAGTTTGCGAGTAACCAAGATCAGAGGAGGAATCTGGGGCTGCTTTCTTCACCAAAAAACACCATATAAGCATATCTGAATTGGGGTGGCGGCGGAGTTGGCACTGACGATTGGTTGGTGGTGGTGAACAAAGAGAAGGGAGAGGATAGAAAGAGAGAGAAAGATGGGTTAGAGAGAGGGTGGTCGTGGGTGATTACGTCAGGTGGTGATGGGGTGTTTGATGATGGCACGTGGTGGGTTTGTGAGAGAGGGGGGAAGAAAGATGGAGACAGAGAGAACTAGAAGGGGGGATTTCTATATGTTATGTATTAGAATATTTTATATAAATAAATAAATAAATGGGTTGAAAGTCTAATTTACCCTTAAATGGGGTCCACTTGTTCAGATTTAACCATAAAAATAAACCGAGTTAGGGCTAACGGACATAACGTGCAAGGGTTTGCAAACATCGAGTACGTTTTTTTGTATTTTTTAAAGATAAAGGATATGGTTTGCAATCTGGTGTTAACATAAAGGACGATTTTTGTAATTTACTCTAAAAATAAAAGTTTTAAACTTTTTGCATGAAAAACAAACATTTGGACGAAAGTCGCAAAAAAGATCAAACATCAGGGACAAAAATGACATTTTATTGTAACTTTAACTAAAACTAAAACTACATATTAATTCAAAAGGATTTTAAAATCTATTTTTTTTTTAACTAAGCACAATTGTGATACTCAATTATTTAACATACCAAATTCATCAATAGATCATAAATTTTTCGGAAATTGAGTTAAAACTGTCATTAACTGGTGGTGAATTGGACGATAGAACAGGTTTCTGGTGACTGTGGTACGCGACGTTTCACTATACCTTCTTAATCATCAACTGAAGAAAGAAAAACTTAAATAAACACATTTATTATTCATCTTTGTAAAACATTTTACAATTTGAATAACACATAAAATTTCTTAACCCCAAGGTGTTGTGTATTGATTTCTAGTTCCGCATAAAACATTTTCAATTTTTATGAAAATCATTAATTACTTTGTTACCATTTGATGAATATTGAATCAACAAGTGGTATTCGAGCCACCTGAATAAGTTACTATCTTTTGATCATTTCAATACTCTGTTTTACTATAACAATCACCTGTTTATTCCGTTTCAATACTTTTGCTCAGATTCCGGATCTAAGATTGCAGATTTGTAGTTAGCAGGTTCGTCATTAGACTTAGCTACTAATAAGACTTCAGGACCATTTAGATGTCATAGGTATCTATGAGGTTCTTTGCGAATTCTATTACTTCTGCGAACGTCTGTGTTTATGTCTTATTCATTGGCAACAAACTACTTGTTGATCAGACGGTCTGACTTCATTAGCGGTTGTTTGTGGTTCTCGAATTTCTTCAAGATCAACAACATTATTTCCAGTTCCTCGATTAAGAAGTTCTTCCTCGAGAAAGTGTCCCTTCCGTTTGATGGAAATAACATTTTCATCAGGATGGTAGAAATAATATCCGCTTCTTTTTATAGCATTCGACGAAAGCAACCTTTTCGCCTCGAGGATCGAGCTTATCATCAGAATCACTTGTGATGTATGCTTCACATCCCCATACTCTAAGGTATTCCAAATCAGGTTTACACCCATGCCATATCTCATATGGTGTTTTGTTTACCTTTTTAGTCGGAGCCAAATTGACAATGCAGGCAATGGTCATAAGAGCATCACCTCAAAATAAGTAAGTCAAGTTAGTTCTACACATCATCGATCGAACCATATTAAGTAGGGTTTTCGATTTCTCCTTTCACTAACGCTATTAAGTTGGGGTGTGCCAGGTGGAGTGGGTTCTAAAACTATTCCACACTCTTTCAGATTATTGAGAAACTCAAAGCTGAGGTATTCGCCACCTCGATCTGCTCGAAGTACTTTTATCTTTCTAGTAAGCTAGTTTACTACTTCGTTTTGAAACTCTTTGAACTTTTCAAAAGTTTCGTGCTTATGCTTCATGAGATAGACATAAGCATATCGACAATAATCGTCGATAAAAGTAACGAAGTATCTTTCCGTTTCTAGTCATGGTTATGAAAGGGCCACATACATCAGTGTAAATGATTCCTAGAAGACCATTGCCCCGTTCACCAACACTGGTGAAGGGGTGCTTTGTGAGTTTGCCATTTAAGCAAGATTCGCAATCATCCAGGAGTCCTGTCTAGTGGATTTAAGAATCCCCTTCGGACTGGACCTATTTATTGCGTGCCTTACTTATGTGGCCAAGTCTACAATGCCAAAACTATGGTTTGTTTATACCAGCTTTGTTATGCTTAGAAAGATGATATGTGTTATTGCTTGTTTGAACATCAATCTCATAAATACCATTTTGAGGTTTAGCCTCAAAATAAAAGACATCATTCAAGTAGATAGAAATGGAAATTCCATTAAAAACGTACTTGAGTCCTTGTTCAAACAGTGAAGAAACTAAAATAATGTTTTTGGTCAAACCAGGTTCAAACAACCAGTTATTTAAAGTAACTACAAGGCCAGAAGGACATGAAAAACAAAATGTTCCAGTTGCCAGAATTGAAGCTCTCTTTCATCACCAACTAGGAGTTTCATGTCGCCTTGTTTCAGTTTCTTCCATTTTTCAGGTTCTTGCAAGACATTAACGATGTGATAACCACATCCTATATCAAATACCCATGTGTTGCTAGAATTAGTGAAAAGCTCAATAACATAAATGAGAATACCAGAAGAAGTGCACCTTGTTCATTTCAGCTTGGCTAGATACTGTGGGCAGTTTCCTTTTCAGCGCCCCGTTTGGTTGCATTCAAATCACTGACGCTCCTCAAGAGGGTGTGGTTTTGAAACATGCTTGTTGTTGGTGGCATCTCTGGCAGCAGCAACAACCTTTCTCTTGCCTTTGCTCTTATGATCTCTTTTCTTGTTGTTGGGCTTCTTAACACCACCAGACTTGACCATCAGAACTTGGTTGGTTTTATGTGGTATGTTCATCTTGGTCGTTTTGAGCATACTATGTAGCTCAGGCACAGTCTACACCCACATATTCATATTATAGTTCATGATGAACTGGTCATATGAGCTAGGGAGAGAGTTCAAGATGAAGACCGCTGCAATTTCTCTTGTAGGGGATAACCAAGTTTGTTCATTTGGTCAATGTATCCTTTAATCTTAAGCACATGAGTACTGACACATGATCCTTCCAGCATTTTACAGCTTATGAGTTGTTTCATGGTGTCATACCGCTCCTGTCGGGCTTGTTTCTGAAACATGCCTTTCAATTGTTGGATCATGTCATAAGCATTTTTATCTTCCATGTTCTTCTGAAGTTCAGGAGACATGGTGGCTTACATAAGTGTAACACCTTGTAAAAACCCGTCCTATAAAATTTCGACACGTGTCCTGCTGATCCTCATATGCCACGTGCTAAAACGAGAGGGACCAACATCCAGAATAGTTTCGGACATAATCCAACCGAACGAACCGACATCCAGAATATTTTCGGACATAATCCAAGTCACATATACCTTAACACCCTTATAGAGGTTAAAAAATAGGTTAAAAGGTGTTACGGGTGACAAAACATGACGAAACAAGTCCATGGGCAAAAATTGCCAACATGTGAAACTTAGACTTGCTGACCTGGGACCATACGGACCGTATAGGAGGATCCTTACGGTCCGTAAGCATGTCTGCAGATCAGAAACTTCCTTGTTCATCAAGCATAGCTTCATAATCCGACACCTAGCTTGTTTTGCCGCTATTTAACCTGGTTTGGACACCTCCCTAACACTTGTAAGCATCCTAACAACCCTCTAAACACCTGGAATGATCTCCTTGATCCTCTTCCACTATAAATAGGTGATGGGTTTCATTGATTAAACTTGCACCATTTCTTCTCTTCTCCGCTATACTCATATTTGGAGGTTCCTGATTATTTAGGAGCTTCCTTTGAGTCTTCTTCAGTCATTAGGACCACAAGTAAGTGTTCCTTCCAAGGCTAGTTCTTTTATTTAGCTTTTAAAGCCAAAAGTCAAGCGTTTTAGATAAACGCGACTTTCAGTTTAGACCTTAAAGGTCCAGCCATTGTTTGCAACGAACGTGGCTATGTGTTGGGATTGAACCCTACAAAAGAACAGATGATAAAATGCTAAAACAGGTCTGGTTTAGATGATCCAAAATAAACAATGTTTTGATTCACAACTTCCCTCAATGACAAGGCATCTAACATCTGATAGCTCTAACATCTGCTCAGTGCTAAGCTCTGCTTTTTATAAAGACTGTTGAAAGACCAAACCTCTGCTTGAAGTCAAAAGTCTGCTGGAAGTCAAAGGTCTGATCACCCTTTGAAGAACATATGATAAAGCTTCATAAGTGGTTTCGCTCATCAGTAGTTAGCTTTATCTTTGGCTAACTATCAGCGTTTCTGTATATGAATCAGTGGATAGCATTAGCAGTGGTTAGAGGTTGTTAGGTTAGTTAGATGCCATTGTCTTGGTAATGTCAGCAAAGATGCTTCAGAGGTTAGGGTTGTACTATAAATAGACAGTGCATGTACTGTTCTATTCAGCTCACACACACTTATCTTGTACGATCTAAACTGTGTGAAGCTCAGGCTGAGGGGGAGTTGGGGATTCATACATGTAATTAATTGTAATCCTTTTCAATCTTTTGAAGTAATGAAAAACATTGTTTGATGAAAGCTAATCTCCCATTTGATTGTGTTACAATGTTTTAAACTGTATTCCGCTGCAAGTTTTATCTGTTTTATCTCATTTTATGTTCAATTTGTTTAAAACACCACAATCAGGTCAAACTCACATCCTAACACTATGTGATAGTAATTAGGTAGGTGTTAGTCCCTCAAAAGGGCACCTCTTAATTACCATGTTTGCTTGGTCAATTGACGAGTCAACATATTAATCTTTTAAAAAGTCAACAGGTCAGATTTTGAAATATTCATAATCTGAGTTTATATATTCTAAAATATGTTTTAACACTTAAACAACTTGGTAATAATTATTAGAACATGTGTAAACATGTCCGGCTCGTCAATTTTAGTTTTAGGGTCAGTTCGCAACCGAAAGTCACGAAGTTTGACTTCTACGTTGACTTTCGATTATGAACCAAATTAGATTAGTATGCTACTGATTAAAGGTCTCGTTATGATCGTATTATGATGTTTCATAACCCTCTGAGGTTACATTACATGATAATAATAGTCATCCGAGTTTTATGCGAGTTTCCGTAAAAATGCCAAACTTTGATTATATTGCCCTTTTATTTGAAAATGTGGTTTTAAACACCAATGAACTTGCAAATAAATTAGTTACTGATATAATATCATGTTTAACGTATTTTGATGTTACAAATCTGACCATAAACCGAGTTTTCATAATATATCGTAAATAAGGCTTTAAAGTGACCGTAAAGCCCTTTCGGCACAAAGAACGGTTTTAAATGTAATCTACCATACCAAACTCATTACCTACTGATGTAATATCATAATTAGGATATTTTGGGATATCAGTTTATGCAGAAGATCTTGTATTACAATCTTAAATGACGATAACGCCCTCATGGCATATTAACTGAGTTTTTAATCATGATTTTCATATGGAACCTTTTTCCTACTGATATTTTCTAATAAATAACATATTTTAATTATTTAAACCTGGTCATAACATCAGTTTTCACAAAATATCACAAATATCGTCATTTAACGACTTTAACGCCTTTGCGGCGCATAGTATGGTTTTAAACCATAATTATCAACCAAGACTTGTTATCCACTGATATTGTAACTCATTTAAAATATTTTTACAGTGGGTACATGTTATAAACTCAGAATCCCAAATATACTTTCGAAACTATGTGTGAAATTACCAAAATGCCCCTTCAGAGCATAGATTGGATTTAAAATATAAAAACACACATATATTCGACATCCTACTGATATTATATCATAAATAAAGTATTTTCACAAAATGTTTATGGTCGTAACATCATATATACGCAAGTTCCTTTTGTACGTCACTAAATGACCAAAACACCCTTATGAGGCATAGGTTGATTTTAAAACCATAACGGGCATACAAGTTGATATCCTACTGATATTATAACTTGTTTAAAGTATATTTGCATATGGAACTCTTTCCTGACTTATTCGGTTACCGGTATCGCTTATATGTGTACGGTTAGGCCTACGAGGCTAGTTTACGTAATTTAACCGAAACGTGTTTAACCTTCTCATTTTTATTTCAAAATCTAGAATGTTATTATTTACCCATATTATACAAGTCATTGTACTTGTCAGGTTTAAACTACATTCTTTCCGGCCATCACTTTATCAAGCGCGTCGTACCGTTTTTAATACTTTAAGCTAGCCGGTCTAAGTCTACGACTTAAATAAGATCCGTTAGCATTCTAATTGGTTATATATACCATCATTCCAGACTAGAGCCTTCCGGTAAATTGTACCTACGCTTACTTAAATTGGATACCGTTGTACTTATTATCTTTTCTTATTTTAAAAGGATTGCTAAGCTCAGGTAAATACTCTTAACCTAATTTCCCTATACGGGCTTGGGATACAGTAAATTATTATTGCATGGTCGGGCATGGGATTCGAAGACCTATGTGTCGGGAAATTCAAATAACTCGTTTTAATTCGTATTGCTTGACTTAAACATTGGGGTTAATGCGACCGTGTCCCGGATATCCTTGACTCATTAATTGCAAATGGCCACTACATAAGCACGGGGTGTAGGCATACACCTGACAGATGTGAAACGGTTCAAAAAAATAAATTTACAACTCAATAAGGGTTGCCCAATAAGGTGTTCCCAAAAAGGGAACAAATTATAAATTTTAATAACCCAATATGGGTTTTCCCAATAAGGGAATAAGTGGAGTGTCGGGTAATCATGAACCGGCATAGTTTTCGGTCCCCGTATGTATTGTCGGTTATGTAAAACCGATAACAGGAGATATAGATTATCCCAAGTTAAATATCAAACAAATGTACCAACATGTACATAAAATGATTTTTTTTGAAATGTTTTCAAAATGTGTCGGTTGATTGTATTTACCAGTGTAAATTGACGTATTCTCAAAATAATTAAGTTACAGATTCAAATACGTAAAGAGGATGGAAGCTGCTCAGTAGCAACATAAGAGGATCTTGCAAGTCCTTAGATGTGCCCAAAGTCTGTTGAACATCTTTTGTGTATATTTTCGATCCGCCTGTGGATCTCTATTACGAGCGATTGTATTTGATCTTTGAACCTTTCGGCTTGTAATAATATTTAAAATTCAAGACTTCCGCTGTGTTATTCTATGTTACTTGCATTGTTTGGTAATAATGATATCAACATATGTCACGATACTCCCCATCCGGGCCCATCGAGTTACACGTGGAAATCGGGGTGTGACAGGTTGGTATCAGAGCCAACGTTTGAGTGAATTAAACACTAGCCTTTTGTGTTTAATCTCAAATGACACAGTAGCATATTCCTTATACCTTCTGAGTCTAGACTTGACATAGGAATGCTCTCATCCCTGTTAAATAAATCTTGCTTCGATTTTATGAATTCAGAAACAAGTCACTAAGCAAAGAAGCCATTGATGAAAATTCTTCTCACCTGAAGCCGTGGATTGCTATGCTTCGTACCGCAACTAAGTTAAGCATGCGACCGGTTTGGAAGGAACACCTTTATAAGCCTATTCCTAATCCCAAACCTATTGAAACCTTTAACCAGACTTCAGAGTCCATACCAGAGGTCCCTGAGGCTCAAATTTTAAAGTTTGTATTTGTAGAGTCCATACCAGAGGTCCCTGAGTCTCCAATTTCAAAGATAATACCAGTAGATATTTATGATCCATGTTTCTTATATTCGAGTTTTGGAATCCCAAACTTGGACTATGCTTACCAAACTCCAATCCGTGACCCATTTTATTCTTTGACCATTGAATCCCTGGATTCTACTTCTACAACAGATCCCGATTCGGAGTTATTACACTTTCTATTAAAAACCTTTGTGTTAATGCCATACGTGGCAAGCCAAGAAGAGAAACAACAATGAATGAAGTAAAGGAGATTCTGGAAAATCCTTCTTTCAATTGTATTTTATTTTCCTTTGATTCCTTATGTGGACATGTCTCTTCTGTTTAGTCCCTGCGTGGACGTTTGTTTATTTAGTCCCTATATGGACCTATCCTTCGATTTAAGTCCCTGTGTGGACATTTGTTTCAAATAGTTCCTTCGTGAACATGTTATCTCATTATAAGTCCCTTGTGGACATGTTATTTCTTATAGTCCCTATATATGGACTTATATATATTTATTTAGTCCCTGTGTGGATTTGAGTTGCTTTTAAGTCCCTGCATGGACAAGTTAGTTATTAAAAGTCTTGTTTAAGGCGCTATTATAATTTCCTAATGATTAACAGAAAGAATTTTGAAGTTATTATCATTATAATATACGTATTTCATTGCATCCTTGTTCAAGCGATCGCCTCGATTTTAATTCGAACTTTATCAATCTGCTCTAAATTTCCAAAAGATCTTCTTGATGGTTTACCCCAGCCAAGTGATAGGTTCACATTAATTGGAAAATATAAAGCGATAGTTAAGAAGTAAAGCCTTCTACCATGATAATTAAGGATGATTATCCCTTCTATCCAGAGGTGGTGAACTATGTTCAAGCCTCCAAGCCTTAATGATCAGTGCGATCATGACTACATTGATTAAACCATTTTAAGACAAATATTCTTTGTTAACATTCAAGTAATGTTAATACTCCTGACAGTGTGACTTGAGGAACCACACTAGTCATCTGGGTGAAGGACTATGTCCGAACTTTATAGCCTATGTGACCAAATTTGATCCCATCTTATATCATCAATATGATGATCATAATTTAAACATCCATTAGTGATGTAGTGCCTACGGGCCATAAATAAACATCCATTAGTGATGTACTGCTTACGAGCCATGATTTAACATCTATAAGTGGTGTTTCACCTACGGGCTATATTGTTAATTATGATAATGACAGCTGTGACCTTTATAGTTCCCTGTCCAAAATAATGGGCTATGCCCAAGTTTCGTAGTCAATATGACCAATATGATCGTGACTACTATTATCTGTCCAATGATTATTATTTTTTAACATCCTTTGAAGATGTCAATTAATTTGCTTACGAGCCATATAATATCGTCAATTATGACAACGACAGTTGTGGTCTACGACTCCCTGTCAAAAGGCGATAAACTATGTTCAAACCTTAAAAGCCCAATTGATCAATATGATCGCAGCTTATATATTATTAAAAATATCCTCGTGACAAGGCCTCGTGTCGTATTTTGATGTTCTTTATGACCAGGCCTTTTGTGCCAAATCTTTTGTCCATTAGTGACAAGGCCATTCGTGTCATATCTTTTATCCATTAGTGACAAGGCCATTAGTGCCATACTTCTTATGTCTTATATGACAAAGGCCTTCATGCCATATTTTAAGTCCTTTATGACAAGCTTATGAGCTACTTAAAATGTCATTATGACAAGGGCAGGTGTGACCTTATGATCCACTGCCTGATAATTCCGGACTATGTCCAATCTTCTAAAATACCTGTGTTGGTCCTTTGAGACCTAGGTTATATATATAAATATCTATTAGACATCTCTTAAAATGTTAAAGCCTGACATTTGTGTCATCGAGCACACTGATCCAAAAGGGTAGGGATTTATATACCCAATTTAGAGCCAAAATGATTTAATAATACCATGGCATAGATAAATGAGACATCAAAGGCGAATGACCAACTAATAGAATACAAATTGGTGTTTAGTACCAAGTAGCTACAATGGCAACTTCTGATGGAGCCAACATCAAGCATAACAACGATAATGCAAATGCAAATATTGTCATAAGTAAGAATGATCTGCAAGCTTTAATTGCCACGGAGGTTGGCAAGGCCATAAATTCCTATAGGGCAAGGCAACAGGAGTCGAGTGCTTCTCAGTCCAAAAAGTTATCAAAACACTCGTCTATACCTTGATCGAATCCAAGGGATAGTAAGGTACACTCCTCAAATGTGAGGAGTAAGACTAAGAGACAGGAGCATCATGAGAAGATGCGTTCCAATAAGGATGGGTGTTCATACAAGTATTTCGTAACCTGTAAGCCCCGTGATTTCAATGGGGAAGAAGGGGCAGTTGAAGCCCTTAGATGGTTAGAT
This sequence comes from Scalesia atractyloides, assembly GCA_947069175.1. Lineage (NCBI taxonomy): Eukaryota > Viridiplantae > Streptophyta > Magnoliopsida > Asterales > Asteraceae > Scalesia > Scalesia atractyloides. The sequence continues at coordinate 46,475,269 of CAMTDV010000017.1, read as the reverse complement.
GAAATGGAAACCATAGTCGAGATTAGCGGCTGTGTTGACAAAGATATTGTGAAATTTGTATCACAATTATTCAAGGCCGATGCCCTAATTTGGTGGAAAGCTTTAGTACAGTATATTGGTAAAATACATCTATACAACCTTAGCTGGTCCAAGTTTGTGGACTTGATTAAGGATACCTTCTGTCCACCTCATGAGGTGGAAAAGATTGAAACGGATTTCTTGACTTTGACAATGAAACATTTGGATTGTCAAAAATTTGTCACCGACTACAACTCTCTGTCAAGATTAGTACCATACTTAGTCACTCCGGGACCCAAGCGCATTGCGCGATTTATTAATGGATTGGCTCCGGAGATAAGAAGCTTGGTTAAGGTGGTTCGACCTGGTACTTATAAGTCAGCGGTGGAATTATCTCTTTCCCTCACACAAGATTATGTGAGACAAATTTCGGTCAAGAGTAACAATGAAGGAAAGAGTAAGGGGGGAAGATAACTCCCAGAAATCTAGGAAAAAGGGCAAGTCTGGATACAATAAGAACCAGCAAGGGTCCGATAAAAAGCCCATGTGCCAAACCTGCAATAAAAGGCACTGGGGACAATGTCGAAATGACCAAAAGCCTAAGCAGTGTGCTATCTGCAAAAGAATTGGTCATCAGTCCCATGAATATAGGGACATTAAGAATGCAGTCTGCTTTAGCTGTGGCGAGGAAGGCCACATTAGTACTAATTTCCCTAAAGTTGCCAAAGAAGGTGCAGCTAAGTCGGGAGAGGCTAACAAAGGAAATGTCTGAAATTGCCTAAGGAATGTCGTAAGCAATAAATATCATAGTGTCATCAGGTGCATTCCTTCTCATTACTCAAGGATATGTTTTTCTAAGAGTCCTGTTTTGATTCAGGCACTAATAAGACTTTCATAAACCATAAGTCCAGAAAACTCTTATATATATATTCATGAGATCTCCAAATATTAAGTATAAGGTAGAACCTACCGATGAAACCATAGAGATTGCTTCTTCCTACTTTTGATGGATGTTCTTATCCATAAAAATCAGTCATGTTCTTCCTTCAGTTGAGGTACGACAAATTCTTCTTATTATTATTTATTTATAACTTATTTTATCTATTTATCTCATTGATTTCTATCGACTGCGAATGGCAAACCAGTTTGATAAAAGTTCCATATGATAATTGGCAGTAACTTAGTGTGTCCCATAGATTGCTTTCATGCCTGATCAACATGAAGGTTTAATGCATGGAACCACTAGGATCTCCCAACAGTCATATTGTACTAAAATCAGCAAACGGTATTTAAGGAGATATTCCGTATCGAAATGCTTGAGTAGGTGTCTCTACTCAAGGCACCCACGTATTTGAAAGGCAAAAATGTCATTTTCATGACACAAATGACGTTAGATGAACCAAAAGTTGAGGATTTATACTACCTATATAATCTTCGTTTATCCTTATAAGTTTCTGGAGAAAGGCTTGCACAGCCTAGTTAGTCATTTTGGGAGTTCCAATATTATTAATAAGAAAGATAGTTCAAAGCGGTTATGCGTTGATTACCACAAGCTTAACAAAGTAACGATCAGAAATCGTTATCCGTTGCCCAGGATTGACAAATTGTTCGACCAACTACAAGGGTTAGCTATTTCTTTAAGATCGTTTGTGTAGTAGTGGGAATGACCATCTTACCCTAGTTAAGTTCACCTATAATATTCTATATAAGCATAAAGGCTACTCCGTTGGAGGCCTTGTATGGGAGAAAGTGTCAAACACTATTTGTTGAACGGAAGTTGGGGAGACCCAACTAATAGGACCTAAGATTGTCATAAAGGCGACGCACAAAATCAGAAAAATCCGTGATCGCCTCAAAGCTGCCCATAATAGGCAGAAGAGTTACACCAACTAGAGGCGATAATCTCTTACATTCCCAATAAGGGATAAGGATTCCATTGAAGATATCACCATGGAAAGGTGTGGTATGTCTCAGTTAGGAGGGCAAGTTAAGTCCTAGATATGTGGACCATTTAAGATAATCGAATGTGTTGAATCTTTAGCTTCAAGCTAGTTTACTTGAGAAACTTAATGGAATTCACAAGGTGTTCCACGAATGCAATTTAAAGGAAAGGCTAGCCAATGAGTTGCTAGCTATGTTACATAAAGTGTGCAAATTAATGAAAACCTGGGGTTTTGTTGGAAAACCAGTATCGATCGAAGATCGACAGGTTAAGAAACTACCAAGGAAGCATGTGCCTATTTTAAGGGCCAAAAAGGGGGCGCTTGTAGAGAACCCTAGTATACTTGAGAGGTTGAGTCGAATATGTGACTGATGTACCTCTATCTTTCAAATAAAAATCTCGAGGTCGAGATTTCTTTTAAGGGGGTGAGGATGTAACACCTCGTAAAAACACGTCCTATAAAATTTTGACACGTGTCCCGCTGATCCTTGTATGCCATGTGCTAAAACGAGAGGGACCAAATGCGATGTTATGTTATTTTATAACCTCTGAACGACAATTTAATAGTTAAGGGACTAAAAGTGTTAACATGCTAAAACTAAGCCTCTGAGTGACCTTTTAGCGAACTAAAAGTCCTATAACATTATTTATACTCTTATGTGTGCCTATTATATGCCAATGAAGGCTTTACGCACTAATTATAACGTTTCACGCAAGTTTGGAAGTCAAGGGGCTATTCCTGACAAACTGTGGAACTTGTCGATTCTCGTATTTTGATATACAGACCCAATATATGGATCAAAATAAATTGCATACAATAAAATGTTATGTTTTATTTATAAGGATGTCCATCAATGCAAAATTTCAATCATTTTTGTGTCTGTTTAAGCGTTTTACGCATTTTAGCGAAACGCGCAACTGTACAACCGAATGAACCGACATCCGGAATATTTTTGGTCATAATCCAAGTCACATATACCTTAACACCCTTGTAGAGCTTAGAAATCAGGTTAAAGGGGTTACGGGTGATAAAACGCAACGTAACAAGTCCATGGGCCAAAACTGCCAACAAGTGAAACTTAGACTTGCTGACCTCTGTCCTCACAGACCGTATAGGAGGACCCTTACGGTCCGTAAGCAGGTCTGTAGATCAGAAACTTCCTTGTTCATCAAGCATAGCTTCACAATCCGACACCTAGCTTGTTTTGCCACCAATTAACCTGGTTTGGACACCTCCCTAACACTTGTAATCATCCTAACAACCCTCTAAACACCTGGAATGATCTCCTTGATCCTCTTCCACTTTAAATAGTGATGGGTTTCATTGATTAAACTTGCACCATTTCTTCTCTTCTCCTCTATACTCATATTTGGAGGTTCCTGATTATTTGGGAGCTTCCTTTGAGTCTTCTTCAGTCATTAGGACCACAAGTAAGTGTTCCTTCCATGGCTAGTTCTTTTATTTAGCTATTAAAGCTAAAAGTCAAGCTTTTTCGATAAATGCTTTGACTTTCAGTTTAGACCTTAAAGGTCCAGCCATTGTTCACAACGAACGTGGCTATGTGCTCGTAATTTGGTAGGTGTTAATCCCTCAAAAGGACACCTCCTAGTTACCACGTTTGCTTGGTCAATTGACGAGTCAACATATTAATCTTTTAAAAAGTCAACGAGTCAGATTTTGAAATATTGATAATCTGAGTTTATACATATTCTAAAATTTGTATTAACACTTAAACAACTTGGTAATAATTATTAGAACATGTGTAAACATGTTCGGCTCGTCGATTTTAGTTTTAGGGTCGGTTCGCAATCGAAAGTCACGTAGTTTGACTTCTACGTTGACTTTCGATTATGAACCAAATTAGATTAGTATGCTACTGATTTAAGGTCTCGTTATGATCGTATTATGATGTAGCATAACCATATGAGGTACATTACATGATAATAATAGTTATCCGAGTTTTATGCGAGTTTCCGTAAAAATGCCAAACTTTGACTATATTGCCCTTTTATTTGAAAATGAGGTTATAAACACCAATTAACTTGCAAATAAATTAGTTACTGATATAATATCATGTTTAGCATATTTTGATGTTACAAATCTGATCATAAACCGAGTTTTCGTAATATATCGTAAATAAAGCTTTAAAGTGACCGTAAAGCCCTTTCGGCTCATAGAACGGTTTTAAATGTAATCTATGATACCAAACTCATTACCTACTTATGTAATATCATAATTAGGATATTTTGGGATATCATTTCAGTTTATAAACTGAGTTTATGCAGAAGATCTTGTATTACGCTCTTAAATGACGATAACACCCTTACGGCACTTAAAATGGTTTTTAATCATAATTTTCATATGGAACATTTTTCATACTGATATGTAATAATAAATAACATATTTTAATTATTTAAACCTGGTCATAACATCAGTTTACACAAAATATCGCAAATATCGTCATTTAATGACTTTAACGTCTTTCCGGCGCATAGTATGGTTTTAAACCATAATTACCAACCAAGACTTGTTACCCACTAATATTGTAACTCATTTAAAATATTTTTACAGTGGGTACATGTTATAAACTCAGAATCCCAAATATACTTTCGAAACTATGTGTGAAATTACCAAAATGCCCCTTTGGAGCAAAGATTGGATTTAAACTATAAAACACACATATATTCGATATCCTACTGATATTATATCATAAATAAAGTATTTTCACAAAATGTCTATGGTCGTAACATCATATTATACGCAAGTTCCTTTTGTACGTCACTAAATGACCAAAACGCCCGTATGAGGAATAGGTTGATTTTAAAACCATAACGGGCATACAAGTTGATATCCTACTGATATTATAACTTGTTTAAAGTATATTGGCATATGTAACTCGTTCATGACTCATCTGGTTACCCGGTATCGCTTATATGCCTACAGCTAGGCCTACGAGGCTAGTTTACGTAATTTAAACGAAACGGGTTTAACTTTCTCATTTTTATTTCAAAATCCAGAATGTTATATGTTTACCCATATTATATAATTCATTGTACTTTTCGGGTTTAAACTCCATTCTTTTCGGTCATCGCTTAATCAAGCACGTCGTACCGTTTTTAATACTTTAAGCTAGCCGATCTAAGTCTATGACTTAAATAAGATCCGCTAGCATTCTAATTGGTTATTTATACCATCATTCCAGACTAGAGCCTTCCGGTAAATTGTACCTATGCTTACTTATATTGGATACGGTTGTGCTTATTATATTTTCTTATTTTAAAAGGATTTCTAAGATGGGGTAAATATGTAACACCCCAAACACATCGCAGCAGAAGATATAAACGTAATGGTGATGGAAGTTGGTGCCCATAAATATCTTGTCGAACGATGCATTGTTAATGTTGGACAATTAACTTAATTAAAACATAAAGTTTAAAGCATGCACAACCACACCACAGTTAAGTTGTTTTTTATCCTTATGGATCTTATTACATAGGTCCCAAAGTTTTAAAAGTTTGTCCAAAACATTCATAAAACAACCATGCATCAACAACCACAAGATACGCCATAATTCCCGAAGCCATGCTCAAGTACCTGAAGAACACGTTAAAATCAAGTGTCAACACAAAGGAGGGTGAGCTCACATATTCATATTTTAAAACAAGGAAAACTTTCTAGTTATGTGTTTATTATCAAAACATCCAAATAATATTTTCGAAAGTTAATTTATTTCCTTAATAAAATCCATGGGTCAGCCGTCGCAAGCGTTTTCTCTGAAACCTCCGAACTAAGCATCTTCCCAGGTTTCACATATTAAATTTATTGCATCAAATGTTCAGACTCGTATGTTTGCAAGACAATACGAACTATATATTAACAATAAGGGTATAATCAAGACTAGACTATAATAGAATATCAATTCGTCGTTTAACTTGATCGGAGCGACCGATCACGACGGGTAGTCAACCCAATAGATCTACCAACAATTCTACATGTTCAATACTTAAATGATTAAACAGCAATACTTGTGCATGCGCCCATAAGGGCCATCTATATCACTTGCCTCATGAACAATATATATATATCCTACTAAAATGATAAATTTAATATATAACGAGTTGTATGAATCCCCGACGTCCCCACCGATTTTATTCTACACGTCCTAATATGCGTAGGAACGATTTATCAGACAATATATTACAAAATTCCTAAGTTTCTCAAATACTTAGAATTTTCACACAACTTTGAGATTTTCTCGAAAAGTTATTATTTTTTATTATGTTGGCGTATTAATATATATATGAGTATATATATATACATATATATATTTAATTTTTTGCGACTTGAACGATTTTATTTGTGACCTTAATGTTATATCCGTTACACTCTCGTTTATAAGTACTATATATCTACGATTTGCGCGTTGTAATATATACATAAACGTGCACATATTCACAACATCATAACACGCGAAATCTCGTTAACTCTACACTTTATCATTTTTAAAGCATGCATACATGAAATAACTTATTTAGTTAACCGATGATAGATTTTCATGCTCGACAAATAAGTTACACATAATCGCGATTTACCGATTCTACTGTTTTAAACATACAAGCGTACATGCATAGTCTTAATTCCCGCTATCATGTCAACACTTCACATATCATCATATACACATATCTAAATCACATAACACATTTAAACACATAAGGTTCACTCATGAATAACTCATTCTAGTGTATGTTGAAAAATGCGTATTTTAGTGATTCGGTAACGTTTTCGGGTGCCGAAAGTCACGTATGACCAACCAAACACCAAATAATCTTAATATAAGTTAAAATACATATATTTATATCAAAAACATCAGTTTAGTTACTGATCTAAAACAGTTTCATAAAAACCTCTTAAAAAGGCGAGTTTTTACCGCATAGCTTTGAGTCAAACGTTACTGTAACCATCTGAACTCGAAACGACTTTGTATTTTAACACAATACATGTTATATAATGAATAAAATGATGGTTATAATCATATTAGTTCAGTTTTTGTGTAAGGCACATAAATCATGCGATTTCATGTATTTTACAACACTTTTAAGCACATAGTACAACATGCAAAGCTAGTAAACTTTATGTCAAAGTTCCATACCATTATTCACTTCAAATAACATTACTTTTGTACTTTATAATCTGATCGAATATAATTTTATCATAACATCATTTATTCAACTTTTTATATACATACACCCACATGCATGTCCATGTACAAGCTCCTAAAGCATCCATAACATATCTTCATCATCATGCATGTATTCATATGCATCAAACATTCATTTATTTTATGTCCATATTATCCATGACATTTATATCTTCGTATTATTATCATCTCATCATTGGACTTAAATGCAAGAATCTAAATCTTACATATTTATGAACTAGCATCAATTTTTACATGCATGCACATATACTTACATATATATACATGACCATATATATACATACATACATGCTTCCAAAATTAACTTTTCATGTTCATGCTTTTCACATACTCATGTCAATCCTTAAACAACTTTTAGAACATTCTAAATATCACATGCATTCCCTTTTAACACCTTACCCATCAAGAATTAATCAAACATCAAAACTCAAAATCTCATGTGTACATATACACACATACATACACGACCCTACATACATACATACACTCATCCATTTTCATTTCCTTTGAAAACCCATTTGTTATTGTTTTTAAGTTAGTGTTTATGTCCAAGAAAAAGAGAAACTTCCATTATCATCAAGAATCAAGAACATAGATTTTTAAAGTAAAGTTATACCTTCAAGATTTTTGTTGGGTTTTTGCTTAAGATGATGGTATGAAACTTGGTTTTTGTTTGAAACTCCTTGGAACCACCTTTGATTCTTCAAAAACACTTGAAATGGGATTGTATCAACATGGATTCTTCAAGATCTTCAAAGTTTGAAGGTATAGTGTGTGTATATGGGTGTGTTCGGCTGAGAGAGAGAGGAGAGAGAGATGAAGTGTTTGGTGATCTTGCATGTTAAATGGAGTGTGCATATTGCCATAATCATTACATGATCTTCCCTAGGTGCACACTTGTCCAAATGGAAGGTTTTTCAAAAATGTGGGCCGCCATTAGACCGCCACCTATGGGCACACACACATGCATATCATATACTTACACATATATAGGTTATTTACTTGTATTTAACTGGATACCGTGTATTTTATCTAGCGTTTTAACTGCGTTTTAACGCGTTTTAAATTATTTTCAACGCTCTATAAAAATAAACTCACTAAAATATTACTAATCAATATTTTATTTGTCTGGACCAGTTACGTTGTCGGTAATGGGCAGTATGTGCACTGTGTTGCGCAGTACGCGCTTAAACTCGCAAAATAGGGATTTTAAGCGTTTTAATGTATTTTTATCATTCTATAAAAATAATATTGTCAAATTATCACTATAATAATTATTGGTTGCCCTGAACTGGCTGTGTTGACAGTATTTTGTCAGATACGCGCGGTATCGCACAGTACGCGCTTAAACTCGAAAAATAGAGTTTCGTAGCGTTATAAATTATTTTTCCTCATGATTATGATTAAATATATTATTTAACTCATAACGAACTATTTTTGAGATTTTAACATTATCCAGCGGTCACCGACGTTCGTTTCACATACCGTTACGCGATAAGCGTTTATCTTAATATTGCCAACGTAATTTTTATCAAACTTTGGATTTACCAACACATCAAATACCATATATAAACATCATAATAATCAAATACGACCTTTTATTCATTCATGACACGTGTTACATTTGTACGATACTGCCTAAATAGCCGGGTGTCACAGTCTCCCCCTGTTTAAGAAATTTCATCCCCAAAATTCTTACACTACAGGTTTCGTTTTTGCACTAGACTTAAAGAGATGCGGATATTTTCGTTGCATCTGGTCCTTTCATTCCCATGTGAACTTGGGTCCATGTTTGGAATTCCAGCGAACCTTGACCAACTTAATCCGACTCCTTCTAAGCTTCTGAATCTTCTCATCCAGAACTTCAACCGGTTCCTCGATAAATCTCAATTTATCGTCTACTTGAACCTCATCAGGGGGTATAATTAGTGTCTCATCCGACAAACACTTTCTCAGGTTGGAAACATGAAACACGTCATGAACTCCACTCAAATCTTGTGGCAGCTTAAGCCTATACGCGACTGATCCATCTCGAGATGCGATTTCGAAAGGACCTATATACCGTGGGCTTAGCTTTCCCCCTTTCCCAAATCTAACAACACCTTTCCAAGGTGACACATTCAGTAGAACACGATCCCCGACTTGAAACTGCAACGGTTTCCTTCAATTGTCTACATAACTTTTCTGTCGATCGGCGGCAGCTTTCAACCTTTCCTTGATCTGGACAACCTTGTCGGCGGTTTCCTGGATAAGCTCAGGTCCGGTTAGTTGCCTTTCGCCAACTTCAGCCCAGCACAGGGGCGATCGACATTTCCTTCCGTACAAAGCTTCAAACGGAGCGGCTTTGATACAAGCGTGGTAACTATTGTTGTAAGAAAACTCTGCCAACGGCAAATGAGTATCACAACTTCCACCAAAATCAATCACGCACGCTCTCAACATATCCTCTAACGTCTGAATGGTTCTCTCACTTCGACCATCCGTTTGAGGATGATATGCAGTACTCATGTCTAAACGAGAACCCAGCAACTCCTGAAGAGATCGCCAAAATCTGGAGTCAAATCGTCCATCTCTATCGGAGATAATTGACACTGGCACTCCATGTCGAGCTACAATCTCGTCAAGATATAACTGCGATATCTTCTGTTTCTTGTCTGTCTCCTTAATGGCTAGAAAATGAGCAGACTTCGTCAATCGATCCACTATTACCCATATGGTGTCATGTCCACATGACGTACGGGGTAATTTGGTGATAAAGTCCATAGCAAGATGCTCCCACTTCCATTTAGGAATCTCTGGTTGCTGCAGAAGCCCAGATGGCCTCTGATGCTCAGCCTTAACCTTCGAGCATGTCAGACATTTACTTCATATTCGGCCACCAATATAACTCCTTAATATCCTGATACATCTTGGTAGAACCTGGGTGAATAGAATATCTGCACTTATGAGCCTCGTTCATAACCAGTTCACGTAGGCTACCTCTAAGCGGAACCCAAACTTGTTCATGAAGTACATCACTTCATCCGCTTTTGGTATCAGTCACATTCCAAACCTCTCAAACCTTCCCTACTCAGATTCTCATCTTTTAAAGCTTCTCGCTGTGCATTACGAATTCGATCGGTCAAATTCATTTGTATGGTCAAACCCAAAGCACGCACATGCAGAGGCTTCTCCCGCTCCTTCCTACTGAGCGCGTCAGCAACAACATTTGCTTTTCCCGGGTGATAACGAATATCACACTCGTAATCATTGAGTAACTCTACCCAACGCCGTTGTCGCATGTTGAGTTCCTTCTGATCAAAAATATACTGGAGGCTCTTATGGTCAGTGTAAATCGTACACTTCGTGCCATACAAATAATGTCTCCAAATCTTTAAAGCGAAAATCATGAGTTGTGTAGCTCTTCTCATGCACTTTCAGTTGTCTGGATGCATAGGCTATCACTTTGTCCTTCTGCATAAGCACGCAACCAAGGCCCAAATATGACGCATTGCAGTATACAACAAAACCGTCATTTCCCTCAGGGAGGGACAGAATAGGTGCACTACACAACTTCTCCTTCAACAACTGAAAAGCTTTCTCCTCCTTTTCCCATCAAATTTCTTATCCTTCTGGGTCAATAGCGTTAATGGCTGCGCTATTCTGGAAAAATTCTCAATGAATCTTCTATAATACCCAGCAAGCCCTAAGAATTGTCGCACCTCTGACAGAGTCTTTGGCGCTTCGCAATTCTTAATCGCCTTAATCTTCAACGGGTCCACATGTATACTGTTAGGATCTGAGTTTGAATTACTTGTAGTTTTTGTTTCAAAAATAGAAAATGATTGAGTTTTAAAAGAGATTTGCAGCGGAAATAAATGGAAAACTTTTACTACAAGCAATGGTCGTTTGTTTTCATCATCATCATGCTTTCAAGTTGGTAAACTCGCATGTGATTCACAAACTCCCCCTAAGCCTTTGCAATTGAAGTTTGGTAGTAAGAAAATGCAGAGAAGATGATATGCGAAAGTTGATCTTTTGATAGACAAGTTAAACTGTTACACAAGTTACCTATTTATACTAAACTATCTAACCACTGAGCATCTTTGATGATGTCAGGGTTGATAGTGACAGAAAACTATATGTAACTAACTACAAACACTGCTAATACTAACTATCAGTGCTTAGCACTGTTACATTGAATCTATCTAATGACTAAGCTCTGATCTCTATCCTCTGATCCTTGTAACTCTGGCAGACGTTTGCAACTTTGTGAAGTCAGATGATAGGAGAGCAGTCTTTAAGGTAAGCAGTATATATACAACAGAGGTTGTAACCTCTGATAGTTTAACCAAAGCTCGGATACTGTTATTTGGCTTTGTATCATCTGTTCCTTTCATGGTGTTCAATCCCAACAATCTCCCCCTGGAACAGATGATGCCAGAAACACTTTATTCTTGGTATTTATTCCTCGGGAAGAATTCTCTTATTTGACCTTTGAATTGAAGTTCAAAGTTAAGAGATTCTATGTCATCATCATCCTTCTCTAGCTCTAAACATAATAATTCTTGGAAGTCTTCTACTGTAAGCCCATAAGCAGCTTCCATAGATAGTTTAGTGGCATTACCATCAGACTTGAGCAGTGTCAATTCATGGGTGTCTGTCGACCTTCCATTTTAGAATTTTTGGGTCTGAAGGTTTTCTTGAAGGAGCTTTTATTGCTGAGGATTGAGAAGGAGCTATTTGTGATAAATCTTTAGCCAGCTTGGCACTTAAATCATCAGTTGGATAATCAATCATATTCTTTATACCTTCTTTGATGAATGTATCCTAAAACTCTTTGTCAGTGTTTTCAGACATCTCCTCTTGCCTTTTTCTGTGTAACAGGGCAAGTGTGGAATGGGTAGATGTTGTGCTGGACTTTTTGGAGAGTTGGGCTTTGAGAATAGCATCTTCTTTTGAATAATCAGGTTTAGGAGGCATGGATGGATCCTTTTTCTTCCTTTCTTCCAACTATTTGTAAGTGTCTATCACCCTGACCTCACCCCATCTCATCACTTGGTTCTTTGAACCATAATGATTCTGAATTAGTTCATTCTTCATTCTCTTCAACTTTAAGTCTCTTTCAGGCATATCTTTCTTGTGTAAATCCCAGTTGGGAGGAGTTGGCCTTTAAAGAGGATCTTTCAACATTTCTTGCATTCTGTTGATTTCTTCTCTCAGCTCATCTAAGCTCCAATCCCTGAACTGTGCCCTTGTTGCCTTATACTTCTTGTTCTCCATGATATACTCAATGAGCTCACTTTTGACCAGCTTATCTTCCCTTTCTGAAATCTGGTTGCTCAGTTTCTTGACAAAGTTTTGTAAAATGTTGGCTTTACTTAGTTGAAAGGACATGGCAATATGTATTTCTCTATCATCTTTACCAGTTGATTCTCTTTTGGCAATATCCTCTGCTTGCTTCCATTTCAATTCCAAGTAATCATCAACATTTGCAGGTCTTGGATAGCCATCAAAGGATAGGATTGTTCTTTTGTCAGGGTCATCCTCTGAAAAGAAACTTAGGATCTCTTCCGTTACTGCTGGTAAATCAAGAGGATATAGCTTTGCTGCAGGAGTAATTTCAAGAGTTGAAGATGTTGTAAGCACTGATGTGGAGGTCATTGGTTGTGATGATAGTGGAAGAGGTGCATGAATCTCATCATCATTTATCACTTTTGTGATCTTCTCCTTTTAAACCTTAAAGTGGGTGATGGTGGTAGTGGGATTTTAGGTGGTGTGGATAATGGATGAGTTGATGTGAGAAATGTGATCATGGCAGTGGATAGAGTTACATCTGTTGCAACCTCTTCTGTATCAACGGATGTTGACACAACAGGTGCTGTAACATCTACTTGTGTGGATGTGGGTTGTGGTTTTGAAGGTGTGATAGGTTTTTGAGAGGCAGAGGTTTTAATGGTTTGATTGGTTGCAGGCTTAGTTTTAGGAGGTGTGGATGTTGGTTGCCTGGCTTTTCTAGCAGGTATCCTCTTTGATAAAGTACCACCTCTCCTTTTTCTTTTTGTTGTTCAATCTTTTTCTCAACCAACACTCTGCTCTCCTTGATCACTGTCTTCTTGTGACTAGCCTTTGCCTTGGCCACAGTTTCATTAGTTAAATCTATCTTCTTTGAACCATCAGCCTTGGAATATTTAAATTAGGTCTAGCCTTATCATCATCTATTTTTAGCTTTTTGTTTCCCAAAGGTTTCCCCCCCTTTTTGGCTTCATCTGTTGTAACAAAGATAACCGTTGGAGGTGCATGGCTAGTGGTTGTGAGTATATCAGCTTTGATGGCTTTAATGTCTGTTCCAGTGTCTTGATACCTTGATTCAACCATGTTTCTAACATCATTCATCTGGTGCTTGTGTTGTAGATCCAAATAATGTTGTTGATGTTGAAACAGAGGGTTAAGAGCTTCTTTAAGATCAGCAGTGTATAGAACAGAGGGTTGACTTTTTGTAGCTATCATCTGCTTCAGTAAACTTTTGATTTCATCAACCGAATTTTCTATCCTTGTCACTCTCTCCGTCAAATCCTGGTATTTTAGCTCATCACCTAATGTAATAGGATCATCTGAACTCCTACCTGAAGTGGTAGTTGTATCTATGGTATCATTAGCAGTGGTTTTAGTACCAGCTTCAACCATAGATGCCCCTTTGTCTGGGAACTAGGGACATCCCACAACAGAGGTAACAGTTGTTGCCTCAACAGTGGTTGCCTTCAACCAAGTCTTAGTAATGAAACACTGTCCAACCGAGAACTTAGGAGTTCAGCAATTGTAGTGGCTGCTTTAGTTGAACTATCATCAAGGGTTACATGTAACCCAATGGATGTAGCATCTTCATGTGCTGATGGGCTAGCAATGAATAAAGAGTCAGACACAGCCTCTTGATGAAGTATATTCTCAGTAATAGGTTGTTGAGAAGTGCTGGTTTGTGCCTGGTCTAATTCAATTGCATTCAGCAATGGTAAAATAGTAGGTGGAAGTATGGTCATTGGTGAAGGTGGCTGTGTAGAAAGCGACAGTGCCCTGGGAGAGGGACTGTGGAAGATAGAACCAAGTGGATCTAGAGCTTTATAATTTGGTGTCCCTGTGTCTATAACCTTTTCCTTTTGTGAGGAAGAAGGAGGAGTTTCAAAGCCGGTTGGAGATCTTTGAACCATCTGCTGTCAAGAAGTAGCAACAGTGGTTTGTGACTTTGGTGTTGTCACTGGGTTAACCTCTGGGATCTCATCTTCCAGAGGACCCTTTTTGGGTTTGGTGGGCTTTTTGGTAAGTGTTTTGGTTTTCTTTTTGAGGATTTTTGGTGTGGGCTTCAGAGCAGCGGTTTTGGTGCCCTGATCACCAAGAGCAGTGGGCTCAGTAGCAAGAGGTTGAGTTTGAACATTTTGTTCAGGTAAAACTTGCTCAGCCTCCTCTACTTGTGTTTTCGCAACTTTATCTTGGTTTGTTATTCTGGTGAAGGTTTTGAGCAAACAGATGTTATGAGCAGACTTTTAAAGATTTATTGTAAAATTTCAATTTTAACTATTTTTAAGGATGAGTTATTGATTTTCTTAAAACATTTTGATGCTATGTACGCATGGAATTACAAGAAAACTTGTTTTTAATCCATGTTTAGCATTCCAATTCTTGAGATCAAGTTTTCAAAGGTATATGTATCCAATGCCTTGGTTAAAACATCTGCCAACTGATCTGAAGTATGGACATGATGTAAAGAAATCAAACCATTTTCATAGCAATCTCTCACAAGGTGATGTCTGATGTCAATGTGCTTTGTAGTTGAATGAGAAACTGGATTTTTAATGATGTTTTCAGCAGCTTGACTGTCCAATCTGAGTGGAGTCTTTGGTGCAGTTACACCAAAATCCAGCAACTGGTTTTCAAGCCACAAGAGTTAAGCAGTGCAGCTAGCAGCAACTATATACTCTGCCTCAGCAGTGGATGTTGAAATTGCAACCTGCTTTATGCTTTGCCAAGACACTAGACAATCACCTAGGAATTGACATCCTCCTGATGTGGACTTCCTTGTAGTTTTGCACCCAGCAAAGTCACTATCTGAAAAACCTGAAAGCTCAATATTCCCATTAGCTGGATACTAGATACCAAGTGTTGGAGCACCTTTTATGTATCTGAATATCCTTTTTACAGCAATAAGATCAGACTTTCTACGTAATGCCTGTGATCTGGCACAAAAACATGTTGCAAACATGATGTCTGGCCATGATGTAGTTAGGTATAATAAAGACCCAATCATGCTTCTATAAAGAGTTTGATCAACAAGGTCATCTTTACCATCAATGGTGACTAGCTTGGTGGTTGCCATGGGTGTGCTACATGGTTTACAATCATCCATATCAAACTTTTTAAGCAGTTCTTTCACATACTTGTTTTGATGGATAAATGTACTATTTTACAATTGTTTAACTTGGAGACCAAGAAAACATTGGAGCTCACCCATTGCACTCATCTCAAACTCTGCTGCCATGAGTTTTCGAAACTTTTCACACATAGCAGTGCTTGTGGATCCAAAAATGATGTCATCCACATAAATTTGGACAAGCAACAAATCTTTTCCTTTCCATTTTAAGAATAGGGTTTTATCTATTTTACCTCTAGTAAAACCTATGGATAAGAGAAAAGTGGATAGAGCTTCATGCCAGGCTCTTGGTGCTTGCTTCAAGCCATACAATGCTTTGTTGAGCTTGTAGACATGATCAGGATGGAATGCATCTTCAAAACCTAGAGGTTGACAGACATACACCTCTTCTTTGATTTTTCCATACAAAAATGCACTCTTTATATCCATTTGATACACCTTTATGTTGTGGTTAGCAACAAAAGCTAAGAACAGGCGAATAGCTTCCAACCTTGCTACAGGAGCAAAAGTCTCATCATAGTCTATACCTTCTTCCTGTCTGTAGCGTTGAACCACGAGCCTTGCTTTGTTTTTGACAACAAAACCCCTTTCATCAGTTTTGTTCTTGAAGACCTACTTTGTGCCAATTGGACTCACATCTTTTGGCAGTGGCACAAGCTCCCAAACTTGTTGTCTCTTGAACTGAGGGAGTTCTCCTTGCATGGCTTCTACCCAGCTGTTGTCTTTCAGTGCCTCTTGGTACTTGACTGGCTGTGTGAGTGATAGAAAACCAGCAAAAAGACAAATATTTTGGGATTGGCTCTGTGTGAGCACCCCAGATTTGATGTTGCCAATAACTTGATCTGTTGGATGGCTTTTGAGATAAATCAAATCACCTTGGTATGGAACAATGGCATTTTGAGGTGATGGTTGCAAATGTGTATCATCTGAGCTAACCTCTGCCGGTGAATTTGAAGTATCAGCCGCTGATGTAAATGGAGGTGGTGGTATTGGGGGTATAGAGGTAACATTCTGATGATTTTTGTGCCCAAATGTAGGACTTTTATCAACATATGTTTGATTTTGTGAACAGGCAGAGGTTTGAGGATCAAACACTGTTGACCCAGAAGTGGCAGAGTTTACACAAGAGCTTGTGGCACCTGAACCTTTGTTGGAAGAATTGACTTTTGTTTGTGGAAGCACACAGTCATATTCTTGATCTTGATCTTCTCTAGATGATTGTGGTGTACATGCATTGTCTCGCTTGATAGAAACATCAGCAAATGTGAATTTATCTAAATTAAAAAGCTCTGCAGGATTTGATGGGATTTTCAGTGATGAAAGTTCATTGAACTTCACATTCAAAGTTTCTTCAACACACTTGGTCCTAGAGTTAAAAACTCTGTAGGCTTTAGCAGTGGTTGGGTATCCCGGAAAATAACCACAGTCAATTTTGGCTGCAAACTTAGATATAGAATCTTTTAAGTTCAAAATGAAGCATGGACAGCCAAAAACTTTAAAATAGGAAATCAGAGGTTTGATTTTATACAAAATCTCATAGGCAGTCTTTTGATGCATGGGGTTAATCAAAACTCTGTTTTGGACATAGCAAGTAGTGTTTACAGCCTCTTACCAGAAAGACAAGGGTAAACCAGAGTTTGCAAGCATAGTTCTTGCTGATTCAATTAAAGTTCTATTTTTCCTTTCAACCACCCAATTTTGCTCTGGACTTATTGGAATGCTATATTGTCTAACAATTCCTTTTGACTCACAAAAAGCATCCAACTCCCTATTTTTAAACTCTGTTCCATTGTCACTCCTAAAGATTTTTACTAGAAGATCAAATTGCTTTTCTACTTGTTTAACAAAGTTTTGCCAAATGACTGCAGTTTCATCCTTAGAGTGGAGAAAGAAAGTCCATGTAAACCTACAGAAATCATCAACTATTACTAGGCAATACCTTTTGTGTTTTAAGCTCATGATTTGCACTGGGCCAAACAAGTCCATGTGAAGCAATTGTAAACACTGGCTTGTTTTGGACTCTTCAATCGATTTGAAAGAACTTTTATGTTGTTTTCCTTTTAAGCAGGAAACACAATGTTCTTCACAGGAAAATTGCTTGTGAGGCAAACCTCTTACAAGACTTTGTTTTGAGAGTGTGGTGATAGTTTTAAGATTTGTGTGTCCAAGTCTTCGATGCCATAACTCAGTCTCTTTGCTAGAAGCAACTGAGAATAAGCATGTTCCACACATAGGATTATCTTTTAGCATATCTACCACATACACATTCCCGCTTCTGTGTGTAGTGAGTTGTGCTTTGCTCTCAGCAATGATTTCATCAATCTTTTTAACAACCTCTGGTCCCACTATTTGACAAGTTTTCTTAGTGAAGAAGGATCCATACCCTCTGTCACTCATTTGTGAGACACTCAGCAGGTTAAATTTCAGATTGTAAATTAAACTCACATTTTCAAACTTGAGTTTACCAGCCAGAACTGACCCAGATCCTAAAACCTTTCCCTTTGAATTATTACCAAAAGATATATCATCCCCCCCCCCATGAGCCATGAAGTCCTTGAGAAGGGCTCTACATCCTGTCATGTGACTGGAACCTCCACTATCTACATACCATAAGCTATCAAGGCAAGTAGAGGGTCCCTGCACATCAAGTAAATAGATCAGTTAAGATAGGTCTCCAAAGCCAAAATGGCTTTGGATGGGGTCACAGATGGTCCAGCCTCAAGTCTAGGACAACGGTCAGTGGTTTGGATATTTTCTTGTAACATCTGCTCTTGACCATTTCCTATTAGATGATTGTATCCATATGGATGCCTATTCACTCTTTGCTTTGAAAGCTTTTTGTATCCTTCATAAGTAAGAGGAACCCTTTTATAGGCTGGTTGGCCATACCCTCTTGGAAATAAATTTGATGGTGGGGCATCTGTCACTTGCACCTCTCTATGAACAGAGGTTTTGTTTAAAGCTTTTGTAATAGATGTTTCAGTTGGTTCAAAACTCTACTTAGATTTACTTCCAGCAGAACTTGAACCTTCTCTTTCTAGTGCTTTTGCCTTGATCTCTTTTACCTTTTGCTCATAGTTTATTGAGATAGACACACTCTTGAGTTAACTGATTTTTTTTGTTGCAGATGGTGCATCTTGAAGAATTTTTGATAACACAAGTTTTGTTAATGTCATAGGCTTTTAAAAAGAAATCAATCTGCAACCACGTGATTTCTTTTTTCAAAAAATTCACAAAACAAGTTTTTAATCTTTACTCTTCTTTTCCTATCAGACTTTTTATTGGCAATGGTTGTAACCTCTGCTGGTACATCTTTGATAGGGATCACCAGTGCTTTTGGGGCTTTAATACCATCAGAGGTTGTAAAGTCCATTAGCTTAAAGTTTTCTAAAATATCACATTCATCTTACCAGGTTGGTTTAAACTGATATTTTTCAATTTCTTTATCTTTTGTTGAAACCTCTGGTTTTTCCAAAACAATTTGTTACCAACTTTATCTGTGATTTTTATTTCTTCACCAGCCAAATTTATTGGGACTATTTCAACCAACTCAGAATCAATTTCAGCAACATTTTTCTCATTTTGGTCATAGGTTCTAAAACCTACACCAAACTTAATGTTGCTCTTGGTCTGAGCATCAAGCATAATCTCATAACCTTTACAGGACTCAACCCATTTTTCACAAGTGATTTGGGTTTCTTCTAACTCCTTTTTACACACTTGGTATTTTTCTACCATAGTTTGAAGTTGGTCCTTGGTTATGCTTGATTCAAGTCTCAGGCTACTCATTTCAGAATCTTTTTCACTTAACATTGATTTTAACTCTTTAATCAGTTTTTCAAAATTAAGTTCATCTTCTAAAATTTTGTTCCTCAGGTTTTCATTCACATGCTTAATGTTTGCAAAAGCAATGATGCATTTGTCTAAACATAGATCTTTAAGGATCTGAGGTGATACCTTTGTAGCAGCCATGAGAGCACAATCACACTCATCTTCACACACATCCACATTCCATGGGTCAGCAGGAGAGTTCTTTTCCTTATCAGCAGCATTTTTCTTTTCTTCACTAGAAACCACTATTTCATCACAAACTTGAACCTCATCAGTTTTTGACACTAACGCCACATATTCAACACCTTCAGCAATTGTCTCTAAGGCCATTAAACAAAATTCTTGTTCAACATCATTTTTGGCTATTAAAGCAAAGTTCTCATCAGTCAAATCCTCAGGCAACTACTCCAATCAACATAGCTTTGTGTGAAAAAGCTCTGTTGACCAACTTCTGCTGGACTAGCAGTGGTTTGAGCAAGTTGTGTGACAATGGGTACTTGTTGTACATGCACTTGAGGATATGATGGTGCCTGAACATATTGAATTTGTGGAGCAGTGGATTGAACATAATGCACTGGAACAGTAGTAGCAGGATGTGCAAAGTGGGCAGTGTTTTGAACATGTTGAGCAGGGGTATATTGGGAAAATGAGCAGTGTTTTGTGTGTGCTGAGGTCTAGGGCCAGGATGAGTCACTATTGGTCCAGAATTTTGAGACCTGCATTCTCTGGCAAAGTGTCCTAACCTATTACACTTATAACACTTGACTTTTGATTTATCCAGCCCAACCTTCAATCCCCATGCAATCCTGGGAATTTCCTACCAGTTCTCTTATAGAATTTACTAGCCCTAACACTCAATAAGGCCAGTTGGTGCAAAATATCCATTTCTTCAAGATCAGAAGGTTCAAGATGTTGCAAGTCATTCAGCTCAAAGGATAAATTATCAGAGGTTTGGCTTTCCCCACTAGCAGTGAAAGCATAGTTGGGTGCATATGTTTTAGATCCAAAGTTCCCACCAGAAGTAATATCTATATAGTGATCATAACTTTGGTCCTTACTGCAGTCAGATCCCTCTTCTTGGCCAAAAAGAGCTGTATTACCCAATGAGTAATCATCAGTCATTTTGCCAGAATCTTGCAACTTCTTTTTCTGGTTTAACTCTCTCTCTCTCTCATAAGTGAGGAGTATCCCATGAAGTTGTGTCAATGACATTTCTTTAAACCCAATAGACTTTCGTGTAATATAAGCTACAGTCTCCCACTTATCTGGTAACGATCTAAGGAAACGACTATTAACAGTCGAATTAGGAAAAACCACGTTAACCAGTCTAAGTTCACTGAAGAGACAGCTGTAACGTTCGAACCGTTGTGTTAGAGACTTCTTTTCAAGTGACAAAACGTTTCATACTGCTGATTTAGAACTTCTCTGTTACTTTCATTCACTTCCTCAGTCCCATCGAATTGCTCTTTCAGTGCATCCCATAACTCCTTTGCACTATTGCAATGGAGTAGACCAGCATAAATCTCATTGGGTAAGGCCGAAGCAACTATGCTAAATGCCTTAGCATCCAACTCAATTTTCTGGAAATCCTGCTACGAAAATTTTTCAGGATTTTTTGGCACTTGTTTAGTTGGATCCTCTGTGCTTGGAACCATCGGAACGTGAGGTCCATAAGCAACAGATCTCCAGCAACCGGTGTTTTGCTGAGCAAGGATATGACCCATTCGTCGTTGCCAAATGAAATATTCATTTCTTTTGAGCATTGGCGGTTTGAATAAGGATCCAGAGTTGGCATCCTGTGTGTTTTGAGACATTTTCAGTTGATTTTACACAGATTTTTGTTTTAAAAACTTTGAACGTAATAAAACTCTTTTTATCAAGCAAAAAACAACCAAACTAAATAGCGGAGAGCTGATCTGTTCAAATCAAATCGATTGTTAGATCGAATTTGATGAATCAAGCTCTGATACCAATTGTTAGGATCTGAGTTTGAATTACTTGTAGTTTTTGTTTCAAAAATGGAAAATGATTGAGTTTTAAAAGAGATTTGCAGTGGAAATAAATGGAAAACTTTTACTACAAGCAATGGTCGTTTGTTTTCATCATCATCAGGCTTTCAAGTTGGTAAACTCGCATGTGATTCACAAACTCCCCCTCAGCCTTTGCAATTGAAGTTTGGTAGTAAGAAAATGCAGAGAAGATGATATGCGAAAGTTGATCTTTTGATAGACAAGTTAAACTGTTACACAAGTTACCTATTTATACTGAACTATCTAACCACTGAGCATCTTTGATGACGTCAGGGTTGATAGTGATAGGAAACTATACGTAACTAACTACAAACACTGCTAATACTAACTATCTGTGCTTAGCACTGTTACATTGATTATCTATCTAATGACTAAGCTCTGATCTCTAACCTCTGATCCTTGTAACTCTGGCGGACCTTTGCAACTTTGTGAAGTCAGATAATAGGAGAGCCGTCTTTAGGGTAAGCAGTGTATATACAACAGAGGTTGTAACCTCTGATAGTTTAACCAAAGCTCAGATAGTGTGATTTGGCTTTGTATCATTTGTTCCTTTCATGGGGTTCAATCCCAACATATACCTTTCTCATTTATGACATGTCCGAGAAAATGCACCTCTCGAATCCTAAATTCACATTTAGAGAACTTGGCATACAACTTCTCTTTCTTCAGCAGCTCTAGAATCATCTTCAAATGTTGCTCATCATCTTCTTTGGTTCGCAATTAGATTAGTATATCGTCAATGAATACTATCACGAATTTGTCCAAATAGGGTTTGCATACCTTGTTCATGAGATCCATGAACACTGCAGGCACATTAGTTAAGCCAAAAGGCATGACTAAGAACTCATAATGGCCATAACGTGTTCTAAAAGCAGTCTTCAGAACATCTTCCTCAGCAATCTTCAACTGCTGATATCCTGAACGGAGGTCTATCTTCGAGTAGTAGCTTGATCCTTGAAGCTGGTCGAACAAATCATCGATTCTCGGTAACGGGTACCGATTCTTGATAGTCAGCTTGTTCAACTCTCTGTAATCAATACACATTCAGAAGGAACCATCTTTCTTCTTCACAAACAACACAGGTGCTCCCTAAGGCGAAAAGCTTGGTCGTATGAAACCTTTGTCTAATAGCTCTAGAAGTTGATTTGACAATTCCTTCATCTCGGACGGTGCTAATCTGTAAGGATATTTTGCAAGCAGTGCAGCACCAGGTACAAGATCAATTTTAAACTCGATCTGTCTTGTAGGCGGTAATCCAGGCAAGTCTTCAGGGAAAACTTCTGGATAATCACGACCTACAGGAATTTCTTCAATCTTCCCACTTTTAGCTTTCGTATCCACTACGTTAACTAAGAACGCAGGATAGCCTTTACGTAACATCTTGTGCATCTTCATAATACTAACAACTCATGATACTCGACTCGATCGGTCACCGTGAACAACAAAAAGCTTCACCACCACCAGGACGAGGTATCCGCACTTGCTTCTCCGAACAAATGATCTCAGCTTCGTTCTTAGATAGCCAATCCATCCCAATGACTACATCAAAACTACCCAGCTCCACTGGTAGTAAATCGATACTAAAACTATGATCGCATAACCAAATTCTACAATCACGAACAACTTCGCTAGTCTCTACCAACTTTCCATTTGCTAATTCTATCGAGTACTTTTTACTTATCTTACTTGTTTGAGAACACAGAAACAGTTCAAAGTTTTTCGAAAGAAAACTCAAGTCAGCACCAATATCAAATAGTATGAACGCAGAATGGTCATTGATTAAGAACGTACTGGTAACAATTGCAGGATCATCACGTGCATTCCCAGCATTCAGCTCAAAAGCTCTGCCCCTGGCATTCCTGACCCTTCACATTCGGACAGTTCCTCTTGTAGTGTCCCTGCTCTCCGCATTCAAAGCATCCCTCGAGCTTAACTCCCTCTGAGGTACTCTTAGCATAGCACTCGCGAGTAACATGTCCAGTTTGACCACATCTGGCACACTTTCCCTGCTCATCACCCTGAGTCTTCTTCCCTGAACCACTTTCGCCATCACTGACATTATCCTTCCTCGAACCACTCGAATTAGCCACATATGCCTTCCCCGAATCGCGCTTCCTCTCACGCTTCACTTCGGAATCCTTTCTCGAGCTCACAGACTTTCACTTCCGCTAATCCCCAGATCTAGACTCAGAACACTCAGATCGATCAGATCCATCTGCCTTGACTTTCCCGATGACTTCCCATTCTCCTCTTTCCTGTTAAGGCTACTTTTGCGAGCAGCATCATCCGCTAATGATTTCGCTAGAGTAGTAGCTTCCAGATAGGTAGTGCGCTTCACTGACGTAACCATACTAGGAATTTGTGGCGACAATCCCCAAATATACCTCTCTACCTTGACGTATTCAGGAGTGACCATTCATGGAACCAATCTAGCTAAATCATTGAATCGAGACGTATAAGCTCTGACATTCAGGCCTTCCATGGTCAAATTCCAGAAGTCAGTCTCAATCTTCAGCATCTCACTACGCGGGCAGTATTCCTTAAGAAGCATCTCTTTTAGTTCACTCCAGGTAAGACCGTAAGCCGCATCTTCGCCCAAAACTTGAACTTGAGTGTTCCACCAGGATAAAGCTTCATCAAGAAATGAACATGAAGCATACCTAACCCTCTG
This sequence comes from Scalesia atractyloides, assembly GCA_947069175.1. Taxonomy (NCBI): domain Eukaryota; kingdom Viridiplantae; phylum Streptophyta; class Magnoliopsida; order Asterales; family Asteraceae; genus Scalesia; species Scalesia atractyloides. The sequence continues at coordinate 46,451,157 of CAMTDV010000017.1, read as the reverse complement.
ATTAGCAGCACAACCGCTGATGGCCATCACAGATTCCATCTTCTCGATCCATCTAGGGATTTCAAGAGGCCCTTCAGCACCGGTAAATGATCGTGGGTTACAGCCCTGAAATGTTTTATACGTGCATCCATGCACTGTTCACAAGGTTAATGAAAAATCAAGATTACTCACTGATTATATCATAACACGGAACTATTAAAACTTTTCCAATCATTATATTACCTTGCGGGTTTCCAATATGTACACCACCTTCACCATGCCCAGCAGCACTACGTCCACGTCCTTGCCCAATATTCTGGTTGGCTTCACGCTGTTCCAAGGCAGTATTAACGTGTTGGGCTATGAGTTGTGCCAACTCCTCTGGGGTGGTAGGTAGTCCAGTACCCTGTCTCGCTTTTGGCTGCATCTTGTTGTTTCTATTATTGCAATAATAATATAGACACAAGACATTGTTTAAATATTTCAATCATTAAATAATAGTGGACTAAACAATACACATGCATCCACATAATAATGAGAATAATTTAACCAAAAGAGAACCCATATCATTGATATTTATCACGGAAATTATAAAGCTTGTTCATAGTACAACGACTAACCAATATGTGGTGTGACATAATCAACCACCAATAACAAGTCTAGATGAAATTTCCTCCTAAATATCCGAAAATTTGGCATGCGAGCCAATATAAGGGTTTATCAAAGAGACATACAAAACAAACAAACAACATAAATGACAAACAACCATCATTTCTTCATGCCAACAAACTCTAGAAGCTTCCTAACAAGCTCCTCCAGTGCATCTGATCCATAGCACTGTCATCTAAATCCTTCAACTCATCAAACCAATCTATTTTCCCCTCTAAGTCCTTCACCTTTCCCTTGGTCGCCTCCAGATCTCCGCTTACGGTCCCCAACTGGCGGTCGCAGTGAGAGCATCGTTTAAACCCACACTCCTTTCTGCTTCTTTGAAGCAGATGCTATCTCAGCTCTGGAAGTTGAAGCAACGTCTCCAGTTGGTCGTATCCTCTTCCTACGTCGAAAGTAGACCAAAAGGGGTGCCGTAGGAGCGCGCAACTTGATCGATGGAAATGACGACTCGGTAACAACAGGTGGAGGGATCTCAGTAGTGGGCTCAGCAACGACAGTAGATGTGACTACCAATGGCTCTAATGGCTGAGCCGTAACAATGTTAGCGTCTACTGCTGGTTCGATACTATAAGATCCTCCGATCAGCGGAACACCTCTATCCACGTCATCGATAACTGGCACGGTACCTGATGATTGCCCGGTCTCGTAGATCGAGGGTGGAGCATCATCATCGTCTTCGATCCAACCGTTGCTTGTAAAAGCATAACGAGGGTCAACCTGGCTGGCAAACACAGCAGGGTTAACATGGAAGGATGAAGCGAATTCGGCCGCATCAATAAACTATGGAATCGTAGGGAGTACCTCTGGTAATACGGATCTAGGTGAAGTATCGAATTCTGGCTCGCTTTCAGAGTCAGTAATCTCGATGACCTCGTGCTCGTGCGACATCTGTGACATATATAACCGTACAAAGTAAGTGTTCAAATGAAAAATAACACATAAGGCCCAAATAAACAGATTAATACGTATGTACAATAACACGCAATGGTTCTCATACAAGATAAAAATCCATGTTTATTTAAAAATTTTGGCTTCGTGAATTTTGAAATTATATCTCAAAATTATTTGGTTGAAGTCTAGAGTTTTCCCTTGAAAACATCTAGTTCGCTAGCAAACGTTGGCTCTGATACCAACTTCTGTAACACCCCAAAAACGTCGCAACGGAAGTTGGTGCCCATAAATATCTTGTCGGATAATGCATTGTTAATGTTGGACAATTAACTTAATTAAAACATAGTTTTTAAAATATAAAGTTTAAAGCAAGGCACAACCACAACACAGTTAAGTTGTTTTTTATCCTTATGGATCTTATTACATAGGTCCCAAAGTTTTAAAAGTTTGTCCAAAACATTCATAAAATAACCATGAATCAACAACCACAAGATACGCCATAATTCCCGAAGCCATGCTCAAGTACCTGAAGAACACGTTAAAATCAAATGTCAACACAAAGGAGGGTGAGCTCACATATTCATATTTTAAAACAAGGAAAACTTTCTATTTATGTGTTTATTATCAAAACATCCAAATAATATTTTCGAAAGTTAATTTATTTCCTTAATAAAATCCATGGGTCAGCCGTCACAAGCGTTTTCTCTGAAACCTCCGAACTAAGCATCTTCCCAAGTTTCACATATTAAATTTATTGCATCAAATGTTCAGACTCGTATGTTTGCAAGACAATACGAACTACATATTAACAATAAGGGTATAATCAAGACTATACTATAATAGAATATCTATTCGTCGTTTGACTTGATCGGAGCGACCGATCACGACGGGGTAGTCAACCCGATAGATCTACCAACAATTCTACGTGTTCAATACTTAAATGATTAAACAGCAATACTTGCATGCGCCATGAGGGCCATATATATCACTTGCCTCATGAACAATATATATAAGCTACTAAATGATAAATTTAATATATAACGAGTTGTACGAATCCTCGACGTCCCCACCGAAACATAAGTCTAATCCCGATACTTACTCTCTTGAGACCGAGCTAATTCGTCACAACTTTAGATTTAATTATTTTTAAATCTACACGGTCGTTCTATCCCCAAAACACCGTAACAATGCCTGTTTCTCCCCGAAACATATTTATATCAAAACCGTTTCTCCCCGAAACATATTTAAATCAAAACCATATATTTTCCACGAAAATATATTCATAATTTAATCAATGGTATGTTTTATTCAAAAACATCTTTAATCATTTTAAGGCGTGTTCTTCCCCCAAAACATATACAAACCGTAAAAAGAGAGGGTTTAGTGACACTCACCTTTGGGTGCGTAATTAAATTAGCACGATCCCACAATTTGAATCTACACGTCCTAATATACGTAGGAAAGATTTATCAAACAATATATTACAAAATTCCTAAGTTTCTCCAATACTTAGAATTTTCACACAACTTTGAGATTTTCTCGAAAAGTTATTATTTTTTATTATGTTGGCGTACTAATATATATAAGAGTTCGTATATATATATTTAAGATTTTATGACTTGAACGATTTTATTGATGACCTTAATGTTATATCCGTTACACTCCCGTTTATAAGTACTATATATCTACGATTTGCGCGTTGTATACATAAACGTGCACATATTCACAACATCATAACACGCGAAATCTTGTTAACTCTACACTTTATAATTTTTAAAGCATGCATACATGAAATAAATTATTTAGTTAACCTATGTATAAATTTTCATGCTCGACAAATAAGTTACACATTAATCGCGATTTTACCGAATCTACCGTTTTAAACATAAAAGCGTACATGCATAGTCTTAATTCCCGCTATCATGTCAACACTTAACATATCATCATATACACGTATTTAAATCACATAACACATTTAAACACTAAGGTTCACTCATGAACAACCCATTCTAGTGTATGTTGAAAAATGTGTATTTTGGTGATTCGGTAACGTTTTCGGGTGCCGAAAGTCACGTATGACCAACCAAACACCAAATAATCTTAATATAAGTTAAAATAATTATATTTATATTAAAAATATCAGTTTAGTTACTGATCTAAAACAGTTTCGTAAAAACCTCTTAAAAAGGCGAGTTTTTACCGCATAGCTCTGTGTCAAACGTTACCCTAACCATCCGAACCCGAAACGACTTCGTATTTTAACACAATACATGTTATATAATGAATAAAATGATGGTTATAATCAGATTAGTGCAGTTTTTGTGTAAGGCACACAAATCATGCGATTTCGTGTATTTTACAACACTTTTAGGCACATAGTACAACATGCAAAGCTAGTAAACTTTATGTCAAAGTTCCATACCATTTTAAACTTCAAATAAAATTATTTTTATGCTTTATAATCTGATCGAATATCATTTTTATCATAACATCATTTATTCATCTTTTTATGTACATACACCCACATGCATGTCCATGTACAAGCTCCTAAAGCATCCATAACATATCTTCATCATCAGGCATGTATTCATATGCATCAAACATTCATTTATTTCATGTCCATATTATCCATGACATTTAAATCTTCATATAATCCCATCATTGAACTTAAATGCAAGAATCTAAATCTAAACATATTTATGAACTAGCATCAATTTTTACATGCATGCACATATACTTACATATATATACATGACCATATATATATATATATTCATACATACATGCTTCCAAAATTTAACTTTTCATGTTCATGCTTTTCACATACTCATGTCAATCCTCAAACAACTTTTAGAACATTCTAAGTATCACATGCATTCACTTTTAACACCTTACCCATCAAGAATTAATCAAACATCAAAACTCAAAATCTCATGTGTACATATACACACATACATACACGGCCCTACATACATACATACATACATACATACATACACTCATCCATTTTCATTTTCTTTGAAAACACATTTGTTATTGTTTTTAAGTTAGTGTCTATCAAGAATCAAGAACATAGATTTTTAAAGTAAAGTTATACCTTCAAGATTTTTGTTGGGTTTTTGATTAAGATGATGGTATGAAGCTTGGTTTTTGTTTGAAACTCCTTGGAAACACCTTTGATTCTTCAAAAACACTTGAAATGGGATTGTATCAACATGGATTCTTCAAGATCTTCAAAGTTTGAAGGTATAGTGTGTGTATATGTGTGTGTTCGGCCGAGAGAGAGATGAAGTGTTTGGTGATCTTGCATGTTAAATGGAGTGTGTATATTGCCATAATCATTACATGATCTTCCCTAGGTGCACACTTGTCCAAATGGAAGGTTTTTCAAAAATGTTGGGAGCCATTAGGCCGCCACCTATGGGCACACACACATGCATATCATATACTTACACATATATAGGTTATTTACTGGTATTTAACTGGATACCGTGTGTTTTATCTAGCGTTTTAACTGTGTTTTAACGCGTTTTAAATTATTTTCAACGCTCTATAAAAATAAACTCACTAAAATATTGCTAATCAATATTTTATTTGTCTGGACCGGTTACGTTGTCGGTACTTGGCAGTATGCGTACTGTGTTGCGCAGTACGCGCTTAAACTCGCAAAATAGGGATTCTAAGCGTTTTAATTTATTTTTATTATTCTATAAAAATAATCTTGTCAAATTATTACTATAATAATTATTGGTTGTCCTGAACTGGCTGTGTTAACAATATTTTGTCAGATACGCGTAGTATCGCATAGTACGCGCTTAAACTCAAAAAATAGAGTTTCGTAGCGTTTTAAATTATTTTTCCTCACGATTATGATTAAATATATTATTTAACTCATAATGGACTATTTTTGGGATTTTAACATTATCCTGCAGTCACCGACGTTCGTTTCGCATTTTAACCGTTACGCGATAAGCGTTTATCTTAATATTGCCAACGTAATTTTTATCAAACTTTGGATTGACCAACATATCAAATACCATATATAAACATCATAATAATCAAAACGGCCTTTTATTCATTCATGACACGTGTTACATTTGTACGGTACTGCCTAAATAGTCGGGTGTCACAAAATACTCTTAACCTATTTTCCCTATACGGGCTTGGGATACGGTAAAATATTACTGCATGGTCGAGTATGGGATTCGAAGACCTATGTGTCAGGAAATTCAAATAACCTGTTTTAATTCGTATTGCTTGACTTAAACATTGGGGTTAATACGACCGTGTCGTGGATATCCTTGACTCATTAATTGCAAATGGCCACGACCTAAGCACGGGGTGTAGGCATACACCTGATAGATGAGAAACGGTTCAAATAAATAATTTTACAACTCAATAATGGTTGCCCAATAAGGGAATAAATTATAAATATTAATAACCCAATATGGGTTTTTCCAATTAGGGAATAAGTGGTGTGTCGGATAATCATGAACTGGCATAGTTTCCGGTCTCCGTATGTATTGTCGAGTTATGTAAAACCGATAACATGAGATATAGATTGTCCCAAGTTAAATATCAAACAAATGTACCAATGTGTACATAAAATGATTTTTTTTTAAATGTTTTCAAAATGTGTCGGTTGATGGTATTTACCAGTGTATAGGCGTATTTTTAAAATAATTAAGTTACAGGTACAAATACGTAAATAGGCTAGAAGCTGCTCAGTAGCAACATAAGAGGATCTTGCAAGTCCTTAGATGTGCCCAAAGTCTGTTGATCTTTTGTGTATATTTTTTATCCGCCTGTGGATCTTTATTACGAGCCATTGTATTTGATCTTTGAACCTTTCGGCTTGTAATAATATTTTAAATTCAAGACTTCCGTTGTGTTATTCTGTGTTACATGCATTGTTTGGTAATAATGATATCAATGTATGTCATGATATTCCCCATCCGGGACCACCGGTTACACGTGGAAATCGAGGTGTGACAATAAGGCAGGCTACCTCAACAGCATCCTCGTTATGTTTTTTCCAATGCCTTGCGAGCCGTAGTAGTGTTACTCTCAGGCTCGGTAGGGACTAGGCCATCTAAGATATATAGCTTTTTCGCCATCTTGAGAACTATTCTCAGATTACGGTGCCATTCGAGAAAGTTGGTGTTATTCAATTTTTCCTTTTCAAGTATAGAGTTAAGAATGAAGGAGTTGTTTTCTTTAGACATACATTATATAATTAATGACCCATTACAGTAGTTAGAACAAAGAATGGGAATCCGGTTATAAGCTCTTCCTAAAGGCAGCTATAGCGCGCAACATTAGCAAGGGGTTCAAGCGAACTGACAACGATTGTCAATTGTGTAAATTGCACAACTCTCGCGTATGAGGCTGCTAAGACAACTCTTGTCTATGCATTGATACGTTTAACCTCATCTATACCACCTTTGTTCTCGAGACAGCTGTGGCACGTAACACGAGAATAAAAGTAATATTCGTCCTAAAACGGTCACATGTGGAAGGCTCGGATGTGTCGACGAAGCCCTTGCACCTTGGAAGGATAAACTAGACATTAAGTGTCGTGCTATGGCTCCAACATTGATGGTTCGCATTATGCCCCAAGTGTTACTAATATTAGGATGGCATAGACCATTGATTTTAATTATGGGTTAATTTTAACTTTTACTAATAGGGTCGTGAGAGCCAATTTTAGTATATATTTTAGTCATGACATCTTGATGAAACCTTTCATCTCTCAGGACACTTAGTTTTAAATAACCTATTAAAACTAAGTTTGTCGCGACTTGAAATAACCAATTTAAAGTTAATAGAAATCTATTAAGTTAATAGTTTTAGATAATTAATCTAATTTAATTTGCAAAACTTAATTGGTTATGTGTTTGTTTTAAAAACAACCTTTGTTTTATAACAAAGTTTTAACAAGTTGTAAAAAAAATTTAGAAATTGTTTTAATGTGATTGTTTTAATATTTTAAAACTCCTTTTAAAATCATGTTGGTATTTACCTTGGTTATGTTATAACAACTTATAAGATAAAAAGCAACCACAATAGCAAGATAAATATGTAAATCTATATGGTCAAAAATTGTTTGATCTTCCTTGAGCCTAATAGCAAGATCAAACGGGTCACGAGGTCACAACACACAAACAACCACAAGGATGGACTTGAGTGCATCCAGTCGTCTCGAGCAACTCCCACTGACTTCACGACTCTTGTTTAGCGTCTTTGATTTTGTCTCCGGGTCTTCGTTTATTACAATATTTAAAAAATACAATAAAGGAAGAAATCCTATCTATTACAACTTTGAACCATCTAGGTGGCCATAAAATATAATAACAAAACCGAATAAAAATACAACCACAAAACAAGGTCGGGCCAGATTTACATATTCCACAACAATCACAAAATAAACCGGGCAATGTTTTGGTCAAGCAAAACAAATAAAACATTGACCAATAAATAAAGTTTCCCTTTAAAACATATAGATCAGAAACTTTAAATAAATAAAGTTTGTGTTCTAATTTCGGTTAAAAGACCGGTACCGACTCCTATGTTGTAACCAAGGCTCTGATACCACTGTTGGGTTTCTGTGGTGATCGGTTAAACGTATACTTATCAAAAACCGGGTTCAATAAATAATAGTAATTAATTAAACGAGCTAATTAATAAAACGCGACGGAAAAATAAACAAGTGATCAACAATAAACGAAACCCGACAGGATCCGGTTACATACAAATACGAGCACAGTGATAAAAGTCTACCGATTTGAAAGATATACCTTGGTTAATAACTAATGGGTCTAGACACCGAGGTTCAACGAACACATGCTAGCGACACGAACTGACGGAACGCGGGTATAGCCTGGGTGGTGACGGCGGAGCGGCGACAAGGGGCGACAGCAGCCGGTGGCCGGCTGGGTCCGACGGCGGCCGGCTGCGTCCGACGGCGGCAGTGGCGACCCGCGGTGGCGGCGGTAGTAGTTGTGGGTGTTTTAGAGAGTTTTGTAAAAATTATTCAACCTCTTAAAGCTTGTCCATACACCCCTTTATATAGAATATGGAGATCCATGCATGTGCGACAAATGACAGACATGCACATGGAAGTTGGACAGTGTCTAGGAGTTCATGCCTGTTTGCCAAGTGGCAGACATGTACATGCATGTGCGACAAGTGGCCAAAGTTCTTTGCATGCGCGACAAGTGGCGATGCGAGTGTGCATGTGCGACAAGTGGCGTAGCAGTGAGTGTATGTGCGACGAATGGCGAGATGAGTATATGCGTCTCTCCCGATCCATGTACCCGTCTCCTAGTTAATACCCGCAACAAGTTTATCAGTTAAGTTAAAACAATTATATTATTAATAATGAGTATTAATATCATAAATATAATTATGATTCGTTTTGCTTATCGTTCGTAGTTACCAGTTAAGTGATTTTAGTTCTTTGCCCACAGTGTAACTCTTATGGGTCAAGACCCGGTCGGTAGCGTTGACATATCGAACCGGACATAAATATCCAACTAGACCAACCAAAGTCGTAGGTGGTAGATATTCTAGTTATAGCTGAGTATTCAGATGCGTTCCCAGAAAACTTGCCTAGTCTATCCCCATACAGGTAAGTGGATTTCCGAATCGACATTTTTCCTAGATCGACACCCATAACCAGCTCTACTTACCACTTAGCACCAAAAGAGATGAAAGAGTTGAAGACGCAACTCTAAGAACTATTGGTGAAAGGATTTATATAGCCAAGATCCTTGCTGTGGGGAGCTCCCGTTCTTTTTGTTAAGAATAAGGACATATCAGTGTGGATGTGCATTGATTACCATGAGCTAAACAAGATTACAATAAAGAATCGTTATCCCTTGCCAATAACTGATGATCTATTCGATCAATTGCAAGGAATAAACTACTTTTCAAAAATCGAACTTCGATCGGGATATCACCAGTTGAAGGTAAGAAATGAAGATATTCCCAAGACTGCCTTTAGAACAAGATACGGTCATTATGAGTTTCTGGTTACCATTTGGAATCACAAATGCACCTGCAGCATTCATGGATCTCATGAATAGAGTCTGCAAACCGTATCTAGATAAGTTGGTTATCGTTTTCATGGATGATATACTTATCTACTCACGTAGTAAGGAAGACCATGAGAAATAGCTTAGGTGTATATTAGAATTGCTAAAGCAAGAAAAGCTTTACGCAAAGTTCCCTAAGTCTGAATTTTGGCTTAGAGAAGTCCAATTCTTGGGGCACATGATTAGTGAACGTCGTATCCAAGTAGATCCCGCTAAGTTTGAAGTTATCATGAATTGGGAAGCACCCAAATCACCTTTAAAGATCTGCAGTTTTCTAGGATTGATGGTTATTACCGCAGGGTCATCGAGAACTTCTCTAGAATAGTCACTCCCCTAACTTCTTTAACTCGTAAGAATGTAAAATTCGATTGGGGGCCTAAGCAAAAAATATCCTTTAAGTTTATAAAACAGAAATTGAGCAATGCCTATGTCCTTTCATTACCTAAAGGAATTGAAGACTTTGTTGTATATTGGGATGCTTCGCACACAGGATTAGGTTGTGTATTAATGCAAAGGGGTAAGGTTATTGCCTTTGCATCATGATAACTCAAAGTGCATGAAAAGAATTACATCACTCACGATCTTTGGGTGCAGTTATATTCGCATTGAAATTTTAGAGACATTACTTATATTGCTAGAACATGGGACTGTTGCGTTCTAAGCGTTTAGACAGAAATTTGGATAAAATAAAACAAATTCTGTAGAAATTTCGGGTAGAATAATCAAAAGGAGAAGCTTTCATTCCATATGGAAAGAGTATACATCATTTGGAAAGCTGGAGAGAGCATTAACACATCTCTCCAGCTTGAATCCCTCTCGAATGGGATTTCACAAACTTAATCTCTACATGCGCATGAGCCTTGTATTTATAAGTAACCTCATGAGCATGAGGCTCATGCGTGAGTATGAGCCCTCATACACACGTGTGATTCATCCGTGTGTATGGGTGTTTTCTATTCAAATCTAACACTCAAACCTATACAATATTCAACACACACTCTATCTAGCCTATTCACATAGTGGCCTACACACATAATATGCACCAACGGATTCCCCCTTGTACATCATTGTCGAATATTGATCTTCAAATATGCGAGTCGTGTTTGAATATACTGCAACTTCAATGAAGCATGTTAATGTCACCAAATAATTCCCCCTTGATTGATGATTCGAGTTTGCATTATATCCATTATATTCCCCCAGAAATGAACCCCCACTTCAGTTCTTTATTTGCACAGTTCCTGACTTCCGCTGATCTGCTAAAATGCAATCTTAATGAATAATCACCAACTTGAAATAACACACGCCGGTATAGAAACTTTTTTACGCGCCGATTTTAAAAGTTTTTTACGAGCGGTTTTAAACTTTTTTACGCGCCGGTATAAAACTTTTTTACGCGCGGTTTTACGCGTGCATTTTAAACTTTATTTACGTGCAGGTTATAAACTTCTTTTACGCGCCGGTTTTAAAACTTTTTTACGGCTGTTTTTACGCGTGCATTTTAAAACTTTTTTACGCCGGTTTTTACGCGTGCATTTTAAATTTTTTTACGCCGGTTTTTACGTCTCGTTTTTTACGCCTGTTTTTACGCCCGTTTTTTCACCCGTTTGTTTCACCCCGTTTTTAAACTTTTTTTTTACAAAAACTTTTTTATAATTTTTTTTTTACAAAATAATAAAAAAGAGAGAGAAAATTGAAGAGAGAGAAATTGAAAATACTTTAAAAGTGACTTTAATGAGGAGAGAGAGATGATTTGATGGTTTTGATTAAATGACTATAATACCCTTTTGGTTGTCATTATCTTATTGGTGGAGAGTGGTTCTCGCGGTTCTCGCAACTCGGCTTAGTTCTCTCTTGGACTGATCTATATATATATATATATATAAGCTTTAGTTAAAAAACCCTTAAACTAAAACAATAAAAATATATATTAATATATAAAAAAAACCTTTAATTTTAAAAAACAGAATATCTAACAAACAAACGATCAACCTATTACAATTATTTTCCAAGAAAATCTAGTACCACTTTTATTTACACACAAATCTATACGTGAGGACAATACAACACATACAACCTAGTAAGTGGTTTATTAGTAAAGACCACCTAAGATGCTTGGTTAGGTTGGGAGGGGTAGGGGTGTTCAAAACTACCCGTATCCGAAAATCTGATCCGAATTATCCAGTATCTGAATCCGAAATATCCGAAAATTTGGATATCCGAAATACCGGATATCTGAATTTTCGGATTCGGTTAGTGATTTTATATATTTTCGGATATTTCGGACATCCGAAATATTCGAAAATTCAATTTTTATTTTTTTCGGATATCCGAATATCCGAAAATATCCGAAATATCCGAAAAATATCCGAAAACATCCAAAATATCCGAAAAATCTAAAATATACGACAAATATACGAAAATTTGTATTCGGATATCCGAAATATCCGGTTCCAAATATTAAACATAAAAATTAAAAAAAAATTGGATATTCGGATATCCGATTCACATATCCGAAATTTCGGATACGGATTCGGATAGTGAAATCTAGTATCCGAAAATTTCGGATATCCGAATTTTCGGATATCCGGTTTTGAACACCCCTAGGGAGGGGTATTCTACGAACACATGGATGCAGATCAAAACCCTCGGGACATTTGCGCAAGCGTAACCGGGTTTTTCTCAGTATTATTTTTCTGCACTGGTTTTTGCTTTTCCAAATATAAATAAAACACGTAAAATCTCTGTTATGATTTTTGTACCATGGAAAACGGTCTCTTAAGCGGCTGGAAAATATTTTAAGGTTACCGTGTCATAAATGAGGCGTCAATCAACTCTTAACACGTTAGGGGCGTTTGGTTCGCAGGAATTCAGTTTAATTTAATGGAATTGGAATCTGAAATCCATCTCTTATTATGTTTGGCACAAAATTTGTTGGAATTGGAATCTCGATTCCAATATATAATGTGTTTGGTTTAGAATAGAATTGGAATTGGAATTAGGCATGAATTCCTTCAAATTTCTTTAACTAAAAGAATTCAAAATCCTTCCTATATGTGAAGGAATTAAAGTAAATTCATTGGAATCGTCGATCGTTTCGACCCGAACGGTTTCGACCCGAACCGTTTCGACCCGTACTGCTTCGATCTGTACCGTTTCGACCTGTGCCGTTTCGACATGTGCCATTTCGCCGCGAACCGTTTCGACATGTGCCGTTTCGACAACAGTTTCGACCATACCGTTTTGTCGCGAAGCATTTCGACGCGAACCGTTTCGACCCGTAGCAAATCGACCCGTTTCGACGCGAACCGCTTCGACCCGTACCGTTTCAGATCAAACCGTTTCAACGTGAACCGTTTCGAACAATACCGCTTCGACCCGTACCGTTTCAAATCGAACCGGTTCGACGCGTACCGTTTTGATCCGTATCGTTTCAACCCGAATCGGGGGTTGTGGGTGCCGGGGTGAAGGATTCCGATTCATTTGACTACCAAACATAACAAAAATGGAATTGAGATTCCAATTCCAACAATTTTCCATTCCAATTGGAATGTTTAAATTCCAAATCCAATCCTTCAAATTCTAGTTCATATACAAATTCCAATTCCAGTTTTAAAACATTCCGTGAACCAAACTCCCCCTTATTTCGTTTGATTCTTGCGGATGCAGATATCACCGAAGGAACTAATTTGCTGTCTATTTATTTAATTTACGTTTCATTTATATTATTGCCGATCTGTAAACGGTACCATAAGTATGTTTTTCGAAGTATTTATATTTATTTTACATAAAAACCTTGTTTTCTACAGAAAGATACATCCATTTTAAAGATTAAACATGTGAAATATTTGGATAATGATATAATGTGAATGCTCGATGATTCTATTGAAAAGAATGGAACAATATATACACAACATAAATACACATGAGTACCTCAAAGAATGAAGAAAATACAAAGAGGTACAAAGTGTAAAACTAATTATCTAACATCCCCTCTCAAGCAAAACGGTGGTGGACCAAGGCGAAGCATTTGACGAAACTTGATGAATTGTGGAGCTGGTAGACTCTTAGTAAAAATGTCCGCCACTTGAAGCTTGGTTGGAATAAATTGAGTAGCAAGTTTACCTGACAAGACGAGTTCCTGCAAAAAATGATAGTCAAGATCAATATGTTTAGCTCTTTTGTGGGAGACTGGATTCTGCATGAGAAAGAGGGCACTCTGATTGTCACAAAGAATTGTGGGACGGTCTGGTGGTAACGCATGAAGTTCTTGAAGAAGATGAGTTAACCAAACTATCTCAGCCACAGTGTTTGCTATGGCACGATATTCTGATTCACAGCTGGAACGAGCAACAGTTGGTTGCTTTTTAGCACTCCAAGATATAAGATTGCCTCCCAAAAATATAGAGTATCCATAGGTGGAACGACGAGTTTCCAAGCATCGGGCCCAGTCAGCATCTGAGTATCCAAGTATCGAAGTGTGAGTGGGGCGACTGTAATGAAGACCATATGCTAGAGTGCCCTTGAGGTAGCCAAGAATTCTTTTAACTTCTTTATAATGATCAACCGTTGGGGCATGAAGAAATTGATTGACTTGATTAACTGCATAGGAGATATCAGGCCTCGTGATGGTGAGATACTGAAGAGCACCGACAGTCGACCTGTAGTGTGTGGCATCAGAGATTGGATCACCTGTAGAGACAAAAAAAAAATATTTGAACTCAAAGGTGTTGGAGCAGGTTTTGCATCCAACATCTTTGCACGTGTTAGTGTGTCCAAAGTGTACTTAGATTGGTTTATAAAGAGCCCAGTTGGAGTGTAGGTAACCTCCAGTCCCAAGAAATAGTTGAGTTCCCCTAAATCTTTGATGGCAAATTCTTTGTTTAGGCTAGAGATAAAGGATGTAATGGTGTGGGGTTGATTGCCAGTTAAGATGAGATCATCCACATAAACGAGGAGATACATAATACACGAGTCTCGTTTATATATGAACAAAGATGGGTCAGCACGGCTGCATAAGAAACCATGGTTGGTAAGAAACTTGCTTAGGCATTGAAACCATGCCCTGGGAGCCTGTTTTAAGCCATAGATGGCTTTGTTCAATTTGCACACATGAGATGGAAAATCTGGGTTGATAAAACCTTGGTTGTTCCATAAATACAGTTTCAGAGAGATGCCCATGAAGGAAGGCATTGTTGATGTCTAATTGATGTAGGTTCCATTTGTTGATGACAGCTAGAGTGAGCACAGTGCGAACAAGGGCAGATTTTACCACAGGACTAAAGGTGTGGGAAAAGTCAAGGCCGGGAAATTGATTGAAGCCTTGAGCCACAAGTCTAGCTTTGTGGCGTTCAATGGATCCGTCGGAATGATATTTAGTTCTAAAAAGCCACTTAGAGCCGACTATATTAGCAGTTGGAGGACGTGGAACTAATGTCCAAGTGTTGTTACGATGAAGGGCATCGATTTCATTTTGCATGGCACTCACCCATTTAATATCTTTAGACGCGTTATGGTAATTTTTGGGATCCATTGATGCACATAACGCATGATGAAGTGGAATAGCACGCATTTGAGCTAAGTCCACTTGATCCCGTGGTTTAAAGATACCGGCTTTAGCTCTTGTGGTTATAGGGTGGGAGGGTCGAGGAGGTTGTGGGAGGGGAGGAGGAGAAGGTGATGATGGCGGAGACAGTGAGTGAACATGAGTGCTTGGAGGAGTTTCGATTGGTGGTGTGTTGGGAGATGAAGACGTGGAGGATGTAGGGGTGGTGGGAGCATCCGTTTGCATGAGTGGAGGTGGGGTTAGCGAATTTGGGGAAACGGTGGGGGCATCAAACGACTGGGCAGGGAAAAAATATAAAGGATGTAGTGTGTTACTAGAATTATTTGGTGAGGTATTTGATTTGGTTTTTGACACTGTAGGTGGAGGTGTTTGAGTTTGAGGAGAAATAGTGGCTGAGGTGTCTAAAAAAATGGATGACTCAAGAGTGTCAATGGGTTTGGCAGTTGATGTCGGATCAAGTGGAAAGTTTGTTTCATCAAAACGAGCATGACGGGTTATGTAAATGCGAGAAGTGCACGGGTCTAAACATTTATATCCTTTGTATTTAAAGCAATACCCAATAAATATGCATGGTATACTTCTAGGCGCAAGCTTATTTGGAGCGTAGTCGCGTAGAAGTGGGAAGACCCGGCATCCAAAGGTACGAAAAGACGTATAGGTAGGGGGTCGATTATATACGACTTCAAAAGGAGATTTTTTTACCAAGGATATGAGTGGGAAGTCTATTTATTATATAGACAGCCGACGGGAAGGCCTCGACCCAATACATCGAAGAAAGTTTAGTGTGAAACAACATGGCTAACCCGGTCTCGACAATGTGTCGATGTTTTCGCTCGACTCTCCCATTTTGTTGCGGGGTATATGGGCATGACATACGATGAAATGTGCCATTGTTTTCAAATATTGCTCGAACCTTACAATTAGTAAATTCCGTACCCCCGTCACTTTGAAATGTTTTTATTTTGGTCGAGAACTGAGATTGGACAAACGGAACGAATATTGATAAGGCGTCCACAAATTCGGATTTGGCTCGTAATGGATATATCCAAGTGAACCTAGAGAAATCATCAAGAAAGGCCACATAATACATAAAGTTATCAATGGATTTAACCGGGAAGTGTTAGAAAGGAAAGTCTAACCTTGGAGGAAATTGCAGCTAATCAACAGCCGGACATCCTGCAGCTAATCGGCAGCTAATCAACAGCAACATATCCAGCTAATCAACAGCAATCAACAGCAACGTAAAAGACAGCTAGCAATCAGCTGCTGTCTTCTATATTTAGATTACGTTTTTTTGTGTATAAATAGAATACCCTTCTTTGTAATGAGATATATGAATACACACATCAATTCAGTGTTTATGAATCAACCTTTTAACATGGTATCAGAGCAGTGTCGTTCTTGACCTGTTCATCATTTACCTTGCTCACCCAAAACTAAATCATCCTCTCAACCAAGCTGCCATGGCCGAAGCCGGTAACTTGGGAGAAGATCTATCAATTCAAATCGCCAACCTGCTCAAGAATGGCCTCAACCCACAAAACAGAAACCCAAAACTGTCCGATAACCTTCAAATAAACCTCAAGCTCAACAGCCAGAATTACGCCTTATGGACCCGGATGATGAGGGTAGCCATAGGCGGTAAATCAAAAGCCTTTCTAAACCATCTATCAACCAACCCGCCGAACCAAACTATAAAAAGGGAAATACTCCGGTTAGAACCCCTTCCAACCGTAGAAACTGCATACGCTACTGTCCGCAAGGAGGCCGCTCACCAGAATATTCTGGGAACACCTCTCAATGACACACAGGGTATCACAGCGGGTCTAATGGCCTCTGAAATTGACGGACTAGGGCTTGCGTCAAAGGGCTACCGACGAGCCGATGGAAAAAGAATCGGAACCAGTAAAGACGACAAAACTCACCTCAAGTGTGATCATTGCGGCATGACGAAACATACCCGGGAACAATGTTTCAAACTCGTCGGGTATCCCGAATGGTGGTCTGATGGTCAGAAGAGAGGCACAAAGACTACGGAAAAGGGGAAGTCATCTAGCACCGGCAGCCGAGATGTCACAGGAGATGGAAGCCGGAGGGTGGGTTTCGGCGGAATGGCCGACGCAACAGATGAAGGAGACGAATGCTTAGGTAAAGGCGGAGAAGAAGAAGAAAAAGGGAACGGGTTTGGGGCGGATGGGTTTGGGGCGGATAAACCGTGGTTATATAACAAAAATGTGAATATGTCACATTTGGTCCCTGAAAATAATGGGAATGCTAATATGGCCCAAAAACATCATGGAAAACAAAAACGATGGATATTCGATTGCGGTGCAACCGACACGATGACTTATAAGTCATCGGATATTATTTCAACAACTAAACCAGAAAAAACACATATTCAGACGGCGAATGGAGGGATAATGGATGTAAAATCGGGAGGGACTATTGAGATTTCACCCACGATAAAAATCTCTAATTGTCTTTATGTTCCCTCATTGTCACATAAACTGCTTTCCATTAGCCACGTCACTAAAGAACTCAACTGTATTGTCCTAATGTACCCTACGTTTTGTATTTTACAGGATATCAGGACTGGAGCGATCATTGGGCGTGGCACTGAAAGTCAAGGGTTATATTATGTGGACGAAGTAACTCAAAATGGTGCTGTGATGTTAACCCATGGTACATCAAAACGAGAAGCATGGCTATGGCACCGGAGATTAGGTCATCCCTCTACAAGTTATTTACATATTTTATTTCCAAAACTATTTCCAGTCAATTCTATGTCACATTGTGAAACATGCACCTTAGCAAAAAGCCACAGGAAAACTTTTAAACCCAATAATACTAAGGTTGCTTTGCCATTTTCATTAATCCATTCTGATGTATGGGGTCCTGCCCCTGTTCTTGGGGGGCAAAACCTTCGTTACTTTGTGATGTTCGTTGATGATTGTACCCGAATGACCTGGGTTTATTTTTTAAAAACCAAATCCGAAGTCTTCGAAAAATTCACTATGTTCTATGCCATGATCCAAACCCAATTCCAAACAAACATCCAAATTTTCCGATCAGATAATGGAGGTGAATTTGTTAATACCTCCTTTAAATCGTTTTTTCAAAACAAGGGAATAATCCACCAAACTACATGTCCAAACACTCCAGAACAAAACGGTGTCGCCGAAAGGAAAAATCGCATTTTGCTAGAGATGACACGAGCCCTCCTAATTGAATCCCAAGTCCCGAAACATTTTTGGCCTGAAGCCCTTGCTACCGCTACCTATCTTCTCAACCGACTCCCAACAAAAATCCTCAAACTTAACACCCCATTACACACCCTTTCAAAATTTTTCAAACTACCCTTAGTCCTTACTCTTCAACCACGAATATTTGGATGTACCGCTTTTGTTCACATACCTAAATCAGATCGAACCAAACTTGACCCTTGTGCTGAAAAATGTGTCTTTGTTGGGTATGGAATAAATCAAAAAGGATACAGATGTTATAACCCAAAGACACGTCATATGTTCACCACAATAAACTGTGACTTTCTTGAAACCGAGTATTACTACAATTCCCAACTCAGTGGTCAGGGGAGAAGGAATGTTTAGACACACTAAGTTGGTTGAAATATGTTCCCTATGTACCAACTACAGAGTCACCAGAGTTCAATTTCAGTGCCACTGAAGGCCCTAATGTTCCTCCTAACCTGGTGTCCGAGGTAAGTAATACTCACCCTATTCAGTCTGGTGGTACTTTTGAAGTTTCTAATGACTCTTCTAATGACTCCGAGGATACCAATACTTTTAACCATGAAACTGCCACAGAACAAACTGAAAATTTGCAGGCAGATGAATCCAGACAAGAAGAACCACCATCAAGATATGTGTTACCCCCTAGAACAAACAGAGGGGTTCCTCCGAAACGGTATTCTCCCGAAAAAGAACCAAGAAGATCTAGTTATCCTATAGCTAGTGTGGCCGATGGAAATTTCACTAAGGAAGCCAAAGCATTTATCTCATCTGTTTATTCCGAAGAAACTCCTACAAACGTGGATCAAGCCTTAAAATCTAAACATTGGAAGGAAGCAATGAACACAGAAATGAAAGCCCTAACCAAGAACAATACTTGGGAAAAGTGTACTCTCCCGTTGGGAAAGAAATCCGTGGGGTGTCGTTGGGTCTATACGATTAAGTATAAACCAGATGGTACAATTGAAAGATATAAAGCCCGACTGGTAGCAAAAGGGTATACCCAGACACATGGGATTGACTATGCTGAAACATTCTCCCCGGTTGCAAAAATGAACACAATCAGGGTTCTTTTTTCGATAGCTGCATATGAAGGGTGGCCACTTCAACAGTTTGATGTAAAAAATGCTTTTTTACACGGGGACCTAGACGAAGAGGTATTTATGGATGCTCCTCCAGGATTCACAAAAGATTTCAAAATTGGAGAAGTTTGCCGTCTGAAGAAGTCCCTTTATGGTTTGAAGCAATCTCCCCGGGCCTGGTTTGGCAGATTTACGGTAGCTATGAAAAAGTTTGGATATAAACAAAGTAATGCTGATCATACTTTGTTTCTCAAAAAAAGAGGAAAATTCGTAACCTGTCTAATTATCTATGTAGATGATATGATCATTACAGGGAATGATAAAGAAGAAATGGGAAAACTAAAAGAAAACTTGTTTGCCGAATTTGAAATGAAAGACTTGGGCAGGCTGAAGTATTTCCTCGGAATTGAAGTACTAAGGTCAAAACAAGGAATTTTCATTAGTCAGAAGAAGTATATCTTAGACTTGTTGGCAGAGATTGGAATGATAGATTGCAAACCAGCAGACACTCCTATGAGTGTAAACCAAAAACTCTATATGGAGGAAGGAGCAAAGTTAGCAAACAAAGAGAGATATCAACGGCTGGTGGGAAAACTAATATATCTCTCACATACTCGCCCAGACATTGCATATGCTGTAGGGTGATAAGTCAGTTCATGCACCAACCTCAAGAAACACATATGGAAGCAGTTTGGAGAATTATTAGATACCTCAAAGGAACAGTGGGTCATGGAGTCCTGTTTCAATCACATGGACACCTAAATGTTCAAATCTATACTGATGCAGACTGGGCAGGAGATAAGGGAAGTCGGAGGTCAACAGCAGGCTACTTCGCTCTAGTTGGTGGGAATCTTGTCACTTGGAGAAGTAAAAAACAAAAAGTGGTTGCTCTTTCAAGTGCAGAAGCTGAATTTAGAGGTATAGCTCGGGGTTTAACAGAAGCCATGTGGATGCGGAGACTCTTAGCTGAGATTGGTTTTCCGCCAAAAGAAACAAGTAAGATTATGTGTGATAATAAAGCTGCAATTCAGATTTCAGAAAACCCAGTACAACATGATCGAACAAAACATGTGGAAGTTGATAGGAACTTCATCAAAGAAAAATTGGAAGATGGTACGATTGAACTACCATTCGTTCGATCAAAGGATCAGCTTGCTGATATTCTAACAAAAGCAGTTAACGGGAAAATTTTCAATGATTGTTTGGGCAAGTTGAATTTTGGAAATCCAACTATTCAACTTGAGGGGGAGTGTTAGAAAGGAAAGTCTAACCTTGGAGGAAATTGCAGCTAATCAACAGCCGGACATCCTGCAGCTAATCGGCAGCTAATCAACAGCAACATATCCAGCTAATCAACAGCAATCAACAGCAACGTAAAAGACAGCTAGCAATCAGCTGCTGTCTTCTATATTTAGATTACGTTTTTTTGTGTATAAATAGAATACCCTTCTTTGTAATGAGATATACGAATACACACATCAATTCAGTGTTTATGAATCAACCTTTTAACAGGAAGGACCCCATAAGTCACAATGAACCAACTCAAGATGTGTGGTCGCACGTTTATTGTTATTAGCAAAAGGTAGCCGTTTGGCTTTGGCAAGTTCACATGGTGAGCAAAGTTCCGGTTTGGGTAAAACGGAAGTAAACGACAAATAACCATTATTTTTTAATATATTGATAATATCAAAATTGGGATGCCCAAGGCGAGAATGCCATAACTCGAAAGAGGCTTTAGGACATGAAGCGATAGAAATCAAAGCTTCATGGTTATTGTGGAGGACATAGAGTCCGTCTTTATGACTCCCTTGGGCTAGGACTTTCTTGGTTTGTCGATCCTGTATGTAAAAATTAGGATATGAGAACAAAACATCAACAAAATTATCTTTGGTTAATTTACTTACCGAAAGGAGATTCTTGGTAAGGTTTGGTACAACCAAGACATTGTTAAGTTAAGAGAGCTGAGAAGTTTAGTATTACCAGTATGGGATATAGGTAATGATTGACCATTACCGAAAAAAAACACGTTTGTTACCTTGTGTGGGAGATGAGTTTGGTACACTATTATGGTTGGGTACCATATGGTCGGAGGCACCCGTGTCACAAGTCCAATCGGGTATGTTGGAGTTCAAGTTGCATTGGGCATGGAACGCATGAGCAAGTTGCTCTTCAGATGGTATCACGGAGGTGGCAAAGGTTGCAAGTTTAGCACATTGGGTGGCATAGTAACCCGATGTGCGACATAGTTGACATGTGGGTGGCCTTCTGGGACGATTAGACGGCTGATTTGATGACCGATTTGGGCCACGATTGTTCACAGAGGACTGATTGTGGCGCTGATTTTTGTTTTGAGCTCTGAAATGGGATGGTCCACGCGAACCTGCTGATTGATTGGGTCTATTTTGAGATTGTTGGGCTGGATTTTGAGAGTGGGCAGAGAAGGCAACAGAGGGTGTAGAGGATCCATGGAGAGCCTGAACAAAAAGTTCATGGCTCTCAGCTCGAGCCAATAGATCCGCAAAACTGAGAAGAGGTCGAACTGATGTTGAAAATGTTTCAAAGTTGGGGCCAAGTCCGCATAGGAACCAATGAAATTGATCCATTGGATCAACAGGATGCCCAATAGCATGGAGTTGGTCACATAAAGCTTTGAACAAACGACCAAATTCAGACACACTCTTATCGCCTTTTTGTAGGAGCCGAAGATTATCACGGATGTTTTGAATCCGTTCAATCGAGGAGTTGCAAAAGGCATTCTCAAGAGCGAGCCAGATTTCTCGAGCGGATGTAAGGCCGACAACAACTGATAGCGCCTCTTCGGTTAGAGAGGCATTGATTTGAACAATGGTGCGTTGATCTTCGCGCAACCAGGACAAATATTCAGGGTTGTCCACAGATTTTTCCGACTCAGTAACAGTTTTGGGAGGGGCTGAGATGGTACCGTCAACATGTTGGAGCAAGTGTTGCAGCGAGAGTAGTGGTAGCATTTGTTGCCGCCAGTACAAGTAGTTGGTGGCGGTCAACTTTAGGGCCAGGAGAGGGGCGATGCCAGTGATAGGGTTGGTTTCAGTGGAGGAAGTGGCCATTGAAGGTTGAGAAGAGGAAACAGAAGGTTAAGGGAAGAAGGAGAGACAGACGAACAGGGAAGAGGAAGGGGAGGAGATTTAGGGAAACTCAACCAATCAGAGAAAAGGCTGATACCATGATATAATGTGAATGCTCGATGATTCTATTGAAAAGAATGGAACAATATATACACAACATAAATACACATGAGTACCTCAAAGAATGAAGAAAATACAAAGAGGTACAAAGTATAAAACTAATTCTCTAACAACATAGATTATTTGGTTAGTTCTTCATATTTAAATATCATTTCCACAGTATTACTTGTGTACAATAAAGATTGGTATAACCAATTACTCATACTTAATATATTTTCTTTGTTTTGTTCCAAACCAAAAAATAAAACTTCCTCTACGAACCCAAACAACTGTCATTGCCATATCATGGACATTTCTGGAATTCTAACAGGTACTTTGGGATGTTCTTCAGTTTTTTAATGGTTATACAGTCAATGTGTATGACATTCTTCTTTTTAGTTGAACAACCACCTCCTACATGTGCCGTGTTTTACTTATTAATTTAATTTTGAAACTATAATACTTTGTTAGGTACATCCCACACCTATATAAACCATGCAATTCATTAGCATATACTCGTATTTACTGTTCACCAAATTCTAAAGAAAACAAAATCAATATTTTGATCTCATATAGTAAGGTTCTTATCCAACATGGCTACGAAAAACCTCAATGTTTTTAATATGATCGCGAATCACAAAGGAGTAGTTTCACATTCGGTGGAGACCGGAGTGGTGAGGATGAAGATCTTAGTGAAGAGGGAAGAGCTGCAACAAGTTCTTGAACAAGTTACGAACAAAAAAGGCGAGAATAGACGTAGTAACGTTAATCTCCGACCTATGTCGAGACCATCAGCATCAAGGTCATTAGAACAGCGATTGATAGATATGAAGAGAACACGGATTCTAAGAAGCAGACAAATGAAGGGAGATTGCCGGAGATATTGGAGGCCTTCCCTGGAGAGCATCCCGGAGGCTGTAGTTTTGACTAATTAAATTGAATGATTTAGTTTCTTACATGTGTATAATAGAAATTATTCAATTTTTGGTATGCTATAGATGTATCTTATTTAAAGCATATGTATATTTTAATACATATGTTTTACTGTTAAAATTTTAGTAATAATTATTTTATTATTTTTCATATATAAATTGTTCATTGAACTAGAATTGATCTATCTATATAAGCGTATCACGCTAACTTTTATCATTCTAAAACTTCTAACACAAAAGGTATATAATCTTTTAGTTTGATGTTCAAAAGTATGGTTGTAGAGGAGTGACCCGATTTGCCCATTCCGGGTCGGTCACACCCGTAATAAATGTAAATTAAATATAGCAAATATCTTGGATATATCCCCATGCAGAAAATGATTTCCTATATATGGTTATGATCTGTATGCAACTAATTCTCCATCAAAAGGGGAAACCCTAGTCACCACCCACTATGAATAGGGGACTTCTCCCCAATATTCTAGAGGAGGTATTCTAACCCTAAACTCTCTTTCTACATGTTGATCCAATACTGACTTGAGCGTCGGAGGGTGGTTCAGAGACCTCGGTCTCTGACCCCTTCTAACGTGTTTTGTTTTTTGCAAATCTGAAGCGAGACGAAGAACACAAGGTGTGGTCGTGTTAATCTCCATATCGTTGAAGTAAAGACCCGTTGTCACAGCCCCCGACCCCATCCCGGGAGCGGGAGCCGTGAACCAGTCAAGTGGTACCAGTGTTTATTAAATATGCAGCGGAAAAATTATTCATCAGGATCGTAGTTAGGAAATAAATTATCAGAGTTTTAAAACACCAACTTTTATATTAAACAAATGGGATGAAACCCAAGTTTTAAGCACAATACATCTGTAGGGATAAACCTATTTATAGAAAACATAAACTCCTTTTTATTTAGGTAACTTTTATAGCCACGTTTCTAAGCCTTTAGTGCTCTCCCACTGGCTTCTATTAGCTTCACATTAAGTTACCTGAAACGCGTTTAAAAATATTTTATCAGCAAAAAATACTGGCGAGTTCATTCCATTTTAGAAAATGACACATTGTTATACTTTACAGTATTAAGAGCGATTACAGTGTAAGTTTTCTATCAATTATTCAACACAGTAGGCGACTGGGGACACTCCCCCGTGCTTATGGTCCTGTGGGACATGTCTCCCAACAAGTAACGGTTCCTGTCACACCCTTGTTGACTGTGGATTAGTAATGTACAAAACCCCAACTACTGGCAACAATTATAGATTACACAGACTTAATCCTTGTAAGTATGATTGAAAAACATTTGAGGTTTTGTAAAGTAATTTGGTAAAAAGAAAGAATGACTCACTTGGTAACTTTAGGGTCTAACTACAGGCCTCCTGGTATAATCTTGGGCATAATTCCTGAGCTTTTTAATAAAATATATAATGCACTCGTGTTATGTATAATAACCCAAGTCACTTTAGCCATACTACAGAACCTCAACGTACTTAGTAGGCAGAGCCTTGACATGCGTCGATAGATCCTAAATTAATCAGGTACAATAACGAATTAGTAATCAAGGATTAAAACACTTAAAAAAAGCAGTGTGACGGAAGGAAGGGATGAAATATGCTCCATTTATACTACTTGAAGATTTGGCTTGGAGCCTACTGTCACACCCCAACCGATGATGGAAACATCGGGATGAGACGAGCAAATTGTTAAAAAGCATCATAACACTATTTTGACAATATAATTGAATTCGATTTCATAAATACTAAGAATTCAAATACAAAGTTTCGAATAAAGTAAACAAGTATAACATAATATTTATTTAAGGTGTGTTTCTAAAGCTTGTCCTAACTTGATTTCTTGCATCATCAGCTTTCCTGCAGCATGTATTAAAAGCGTAGATCAATACAAAAGTATTATACAAGTTTAAAAATAAAATCTAAGTGTAAGAGTTTATTTCAATCATGACGGGAGTATAATAAAGCTGAATCGCATATATATGTAGACGACTCTCACTTAATAATATATAATTGAATTCCTTAACTAGCATGCTTAGTATCATAATCATAACAATGTCGTGAGAATACAAATTAAAACTAATAAGCATAAACAACTCAAACGTAACAAGTAGCATGTATAAACGAGTTTAATCTAACACATATAATTCACATAAGCGTAATTGATAACCCGTTTGGTATTGGGAACACATTTAATCTTGTTAAAAATAAATTTTGTAATTTATACATGTTGCACCCCAAAATGCGTTAAAGTGTAAAAAGGGCGTCGAGTATGCTCACAGTTTGCAAAGCTTCCGTGTATTCTCTTGGATAGTTGAAAAGTTTGAGAACGCTCGCCGAGATCATCATACATGGGTAACGAAAAGTATATAATTATTAGCGGTTGCCGAAGTGTTATTAAAATAAATATACATTACATTTATTTTTATAAAACGGATTGAATCCGATGGGTTTCGATTTATGATTAAACACGTATTGTTTCGCGGATTTTTACGAAAATTGGACAGAGTTTCCTCTGTTTTTGGAGGTTCCCGACAACGCAAGTTGTCGATTATATTTGTCAAAACGCAATAAGCAGAGGAGCGATATATAAGATGTATTTCAACTGTAAACAAATGACACCGCAATTTCAATGTTTAGATATTTATAAATAATGCTATCTCGCTTAACGACTTGGTTTTGACCGATACATAAACATGTTTTATATGTAAAATCCGTTGTACAAAAGCCAAATTATTATTATTATGGCGTTCATTAATCGGTTTGGTTTCGCGATTTAAAAATAACATGAACATGAATAATATAAAGAATTTCACGACGTTAGGATTTTTACCGAATCTCGTGTTGATTGAGCTTGACCAGCAGTTGACTGGTCGACTTTTGTGACCGCGTTGATTCGATTGACTATTTGACTACTTTTGACCATCTTTGACCGAACCTAAAACGCGAACATCGATCCGTAACCCAAGCTACAATCTGACCCGACTCGTATCTTGAACCGAAACACCGGTCGCTCCAAACAGTACCGAGTCCCGAGTCTTGACCCGAGCTACCCGTGCCGTGAAACCTGAACCGGTAGAGATAACAAGAACAACCAAACTTAAATCGAAATTTAACCAATACAACACTCAAATCTAACTAATCTGAACCGAACCGAGACTGGACCGGTTGAAACAGAACTGTCGGAACTGAGATGGGTCGAACCTGAAACTGAAGACGTGAACCCGAATCAACCGAAATCTGCTCCGCTAAATCCCGAACCGGAACTGTCGCCGTCGTCAGTTATCGCCTCCAAGCCAACCACCACAGGGCCGACGCCTATGGTGGTGCTGCTGCTGGTGTTCATGACGCGCCGCCACCCGAGTGGTGGCCGGCCGTGCAGTTACATCGAGGGAGAGACATAGAGAGAGAGAGAGAGAGGTCGAGGGTGAGCGTGAAAGCTTGAGGAGGGTGTTCGAAGGGGGGTGTTGCAGGTGTGTGGTGATTCGCCGGAAGGGCTACCGCCAGAGTGTCGGCCGGAACCAGAAATCTGGTAACCGGATTTCGTGTTTTGAGAGGAGAGGTGCGGCTGCTCTTTTCTTATTGAGGGATTAGGGTTTAGTTAGGTTTAGGTGGTGTGTTGGGCCAAGGCCTGTTAACCCGTTCTAACATTTTTTAGTGGCCCGAACGTACCGACGAGATCCGATTACAAGTTTCATAATGTCGGATTTATTTTGTTTATTATTATTATTATTATTATTATTATTATTTATAAAAATAATGAATAAATACATAATAATAACAATGATAATAAAAATGAGCAAATAAATAATTTAGTGTTACGATGCGTATTACTTAAAATAAAATTTTACGAAAACGCGTTACACCTACGCTACATGCCACGTAGCACAACAAACTTTCAATTCAATGTTTTAATTATACGTTTTGATTTATTAATATATTATAATTAATTAAGCTGCTTAACTCATTTATCGTTTATAACTTCTAAAGTATGACGTTTTATAAAACGATGAATATGCCATTAGAATGAGCATATTTTTATCTACATTTTGACCTAAGTTTTATAAAAAACGGAGTAAGGCCAAATATAATGTATTTTTATTATTATAATTTTTTTAAACGTTTCCTGTGTTCGTCTAAATACTTTATATTTCTAAAAGTCAACCTACATATACTCTACCCGTTTAATAGTATAAGTTTATATATAGTTTATTTTAAATTTTTATAAATAAAAATTTTGGAGATGTTACATCCTCCACACCTTGTTTTAAATCTCGTCCTCGAGATTCACTGAAATATAATGGAACATTTTTAGCTCATCATTGATCTTAGTTCCTAAGTATATTCTGGTCCTTGCTTTGAATTCTACTTTACTTTGACTAGAACTATTCTCTATGTCTTGAGATTCTTATCTTTTTAATGAAAGCGAAATTACTCTTATTAACAAAGTTTTTAGATGTTTTGTGTCTTAGCACAACTTTTAGTTACAGGTTTCCTAATGCATTGATACTCGCAAGGGGAATTCTTATATTTTTAATGGCATCCCAACTTATAGGGTTCCCGTCGTTCATCTTGTCACACGAGTTACGAGACGGATGATCAAACGAAATAGTGTTTGATATCGGAATTATAGACATATACGAGAGATTTCTAAGAAATAAATTATTATTGACATACCTGTTCATGATTTTTCCCTAATTGTCAATTATGGTCTTTGGATTTCCTTATAGATATACAATTCATAAGGTCAATGTATTCAACAGATTCATATTCCTAAAAACAGGTCAGACATCAGGTCATGGTACTATTTATGGAACTTCATAACATATACCCCATCTTAACCGGTCTCACAGGAGAGGTAACCCCATCTTACCGAACAAACTGGAGAGCCTACCGCACCTTACCCAGTCTTGCCGGAGAGGTAATTATCCTGTATTTCCCATAATAGAACTCTTAATTCATGATTTTAAAAGTACATCATATATCATGGCTTGTATCAAGAAACAAGGAAATTAGTATTCTCATGATCGATCATATTCTAGAGCCGAGCAGTACTAATAAACAAGATATAACAGTGGACAGGTGTTATCGCTTATTTATCATACTTGCACTATCCTAGTTATCATCCTCACGGCATACCAACACCCATCATATTTTATCTATGCAAGTAATTAGCTTATCTCGAAGTTTTATACTACGGCATTTTTCTTAGGTTCAGGTCTAAATACTATCCTGGGTGTTATTAGTAAATATCAATGTTTTAACTCTTTTGTTTAAGCATAGATATTGTTATAGTTGTGACTTTCTTTTGTTTGGAAAATGGACTTCTGATAAAAATATCATTGTCTCCATTGACATTATGACTAGGTTCGTTGTGATAAGTATGCTTATAGCTAACTCTATTCATGCTTATACAATATTAGATTCCTTCACAAGGACATTTTTAGAATAAAACACGGTTCATGATTCATATTTATAATGACTCAATGTTTTTATATGAATCGCTAGTGATATTTTTTTCCTTATGTTTATCTACAGAAGATATTTGATTATTATTTTGTGTATACCATTAAGAAATTCTATTATGTATACGCATATATGTGTATATTTATTATTTAGAAACATAAAATTTCAAATCTATTGTTAATATTGTAGTATATATATATGTTACTAAATTATTTTGTAATATTTTTAATTTAAAAAAATCCAACTATATATAACCGATTGTACCAATTATCAAGCTTATTTCTATAACTTTATTTACCTTTTTTATAATAATGAAAATAGTAATAGTATATTGGAATAAACTTTCTGTTAAATTCATTAAGTAAATTATTTTGGAATAAATTTATCAAAATATAAACTTTCTGGATTCATGTGAACAATTTCATTTTTAACTAGTGGTTTGAACCATATTGGTTTAAAATATTAAAACTTAACTTTTAATTTATATTATATTATTTATTCAAAGAAGTAGTAATACAAAGTTTGACTTTTTAAAATTGATTCTAAATATATTAGGTAATTAAGTAATATACATTTATTTATAATATATATATATATATATATATATATGTCTCACACAATGATAACAGTAATTTGTTTAAAGATATTACAATATTAAATTGTAATTTGATTTTTAAAGGACAAATGTATTGAACAAACATTTGAGTCAATTATTTTTATGTGTGGCATTTATTGTAATTCTAACTTTTGAAAATGAAACAATAACTAGAACGTTTAGGAAAATTTAGCGTGTCAGGTAAAATAAATAAATAGATAAATAAATACTAAATTACTGATTTATGTCGGGTAAGAAAAGATATTTTCATTTTGTAATATCTTTCACTTCTTAAAATTTTAATTATCTACTCGTTCGTATATATATATACCGATTGTACAAACTATTAGACCCATCTTTTCTTTTCTTTTATAATACATCATAAAAATTATTACTTTTATTAAGTATAATATTCTAGATGATAGAAAATAAGAACATGATTATTTAAATATGATTATCATAATATATATAATAATCTTTTGAACATACACTTTCTTTATATTATGTTATAGTTTTAAATGTATAAAATTTTACATGTATCCTGTTTAAAATAAATTTTAGTTTACATTATATACACGTATAAACATATATTATTTAAATGTATTACAATCTATATATATTTCAAATAAACAGAATTGTAATGCATTTAAAATAATTATGTATTATCCTATATTAATAAAAACCATTGTAACCGTTTGTCTACAATTTTGACTACAAAAATATTAATTTGTTTAAAATTTTTATCTTAGGTAGAAGTAATTACTTTTTCACCACCACTACCCTTAATAAAAGAATGCGTTCAAAAATGAGAAGGCAAGAAATTATATGGCTAAAGTAGAAAAAGCATCAACTTCTCTGGCGTAAACATATGTTAGCAATTGACATATATAATAATATAAAAGTCAATATTTAATTTACTAAATATAAAATATTAAGTTAATAACTTGAAGAAGTATAGAAAAGTTTCAACCTGGTTCTACTCAAATATTTTGAAAAACCTTTTTAATTAGTCATTTTTATACAGAATGTTATAACATTAACTATATTCGTTTATATAGTTTTTGATCGATATAAAATAATTAATAGTATATTCAAACATTATACTACTATAAATATATTTTAGATAAATTCATCCGCGCTTTACGGCGGGAATTATGTCGATACCGATTTATTTCATAATGGTATTGCTAAGACACCAACACTCGATATAACAAACCAATAAAAATATCCAAAAAGAAAAGGCGATGATATACCTGAATGTATTAATAGTATCAATAAAGAAGACCAAATAAAAAAAAGTATTAATTAACTTATTATAAAAGAGCAACCATAGTATCAATAAAAAAATATGTGGCAACACGTGTATCAATAACCATGCCCTGATCCTCTCTCTATTTGACCAAGAAGGATTTGTTGCATTATTGCAAATAAGATAAATAGTATGGCTTACTGTTCACAAGCTCCTATCTTAATTGTCATAGTATATAATACACTAGTAATAAATAATCTTTTATTTACTAGTATATTAATTTAAATTATCAATTAGCTATATATACTAAAATATACTTTTAATGGTTCATTTTAATCTTATATAAATTTATGTATATTGACATAAATTTTGTATATTTATGTTACAAATTGAAAAATTAACGAACCATATCCTTTACAAAACTATGTTTAAATAATTCGTTTTTTTTTCTATCAATTTTTTAAAAGAGAATATATTTGTCTATATGTTTATTATTTATATAATCTTCTAATCTTATGAATATTAAAATATGAAATGTATTTAGTAAATAGTTCAAAATATGTACGTACCTTAAGAAAACTTCAATTACTTTCATTTTATCAATAAAAAAAAATATTTGTAGAGTTTAACCATCAAACCTTCGTGTGTTCTAAGATTTTAATAATAATATATCTTAAATGAACTTTTTACTAAGCAGTTTCTTTTCTAGTATATAGAAAAATATTATAATTCAAAACTATATCTGATAAGGTTAACAAATCTTGTCTGCATATTTTATATTTTATTTGATCATAAAAACTTTTAGTAGGGTATATAGACATGATTACAAAACATAATTCTAACAAAGTTGTTTTATTATGTTTACATAATTTAGAATTAGCTTCACTTTCATCTTCTTTTGTAGGTATTTACAGGTTGCCTTATACATATTTATTTTACTACAAATTTTAACTTCACAATAAAAACATTTTTCTGTTAACCCGTGGTAAGTTACAGGTAGGATTCACCCCTAGTACTTTAATATAGTAAAATACTTATAAATATAAGAATATAAATAAAATCATACAACTTTCTCTAGTATATAGAAATATACTAATTAGGCTCCGGTAGAAATATTTAACTTACACAATTGATTTTATTATTAAAATTTTTTTTTGTATATGCATATTATTTCTAACAAACGCAACAACAAAGGGGTATAACCAAAGTTGCTTTTTCTAGTATTATATAATAATGTATCTGACTAGGTAGCCTATGGGTTCAAAACATAAAAATCATAATATAAATATTAACATTTACCTACAGAGAATAACACATAGATTATTACATTAATTTCCTAACATGATGTTTAAGTTTTAGGTATTACAATAACACCTAAATGGCTTAAACCAGTGGCACTGATACCACCTTCTGTCACAGCCCCCGACCCCACCCCGGGAGTGGGAGCCGTGAACCAGTCAAGTGGTACCACTGTTTATTAAATATGCAGTGGAAAAATCATTCATCAGGATCGTAGTTAGGAAATAAATTATCAGAGTTTTAAAACACTAACTTTTATATTAAACAAATGGGATGAAACCTAAGTTTTAAGCACAATACATCTGTAGGGATAAGCCCTGTTTTATAGAAAACATAAACTCTTATTTATTTAGTTAACTTTTATAGTCACTTTTCTAAGCCTTTAGTGCTCTCCCACTGGCTTCTATTAGCTTCACATTAAGTTACCTGAAACGTGTTTAAAAACATTTTATCAGCAAGAAATATTGGCTAGTTCATTCCATATTAGAAAATGACACATTGTTATACTTTACAGTATTACTAGCGATTACAGTGTAAGTTTTCTATCAATTATTCAACACAGTAGGCGACTGGGGACACTCCCCCGTGCTTATGGTCATATTAGTGTGGGACATGTCTCCCAACAAGTAACGGTTCCTGTCACACCCTTGTTGACTGTGGACTTGTAATGTACAAAACCCCAACTACTGGCAACAATTATAGATTACACAGACTTAATCCCTGTAAGTAGGATTGAAAAACATTTGAGGTTTTGTAAAGTAATTTGGTAAAAAGAAAGAATGACTCACTTGGTAACTTTAGGGTCTAACTACAGGCCTCCTGGTATAATCTTGGACATAACTCCTAAGCTTTTTAATAAAATATATAATGCAATCGTGTTAAGTATAATAACCCAAGTCACTTTAGCCATACTGCCTGAAACAGAACCCCAACATACTTAGTAGACAGAGCCTTGACATGCGTCTGTAGGTCCTAAATCAATCAAGTAAGATAACGAATTAGTGATAAGGATTAAAACAGTTAAAAAGAGCAGTGTCTTATTATTATTATTATTATTGTGGGATGAAAAGAAGGAAAAATAGAAGAAACAGGGAGAGGGGGGGCGAGACGCTGAGAATGAGCAGGAAAGGAAGGGATGAAATATGCTCCATTATACTACTTGAAGAGTTGGCTTGGAGCCTACGCTACATGCCACGTAGCACAACAAACTTTCAATTCAATGTTTTAATTATATGTTTTGATTATTTTATTAATATATTATAATTAATTAAGCTGCTCAACTCGTTTATCGATTATAACTTCTAAAGTATGACGTTTTATAAAACGATGAATATGCCATTAGAATGAGCATATTTTTATCTACATTTTGACATAAGTTTTATAAAAAAACGGAGTAAGACCAAATATAATATATTTTTATTATTATAATTTTTTAAACGTTTCCTGTGTTCGTCTAAATACTTTATATTTCTAACAGTCAACCTACCCGTACTCTACCTATTTAATAGTATAAGTTTTTATATAGTTTATTTTAAATTTTTATAAATAAAAATTTTGGAGATATTACACCCGTGCAGGTTCATGCCTCTTCATTGGCGCCATCCGTGGCACCGACAACGCTCGCATCTCGTTCTTTCTTCATCAAACTTACAGACTTGAGTTTTATACTCATATTTTAGACCGGGGCATACGCTCCGTCAAAATCGATAATCAAAGCAACCATATTCAAATATGTGTTCTCTTAGATAGGTACACAATTTTCTTTACTAGATATTT
This sequence comes from Scalesia atractyloides, assembly GCA_947069175.1. Lineage (NCBI taxonomy): Eukaryota > Viridiplantae > Streptophyta > Magnoliopsida > Asterales > Asteraceae > Scalesia > Scalesia atractyloides. Next base: position 46,417,098 of record CAMTDV010000017.1, on the reverse strand, counting down.
TAGTCGGTGATATATTTAACGACACGTATACACATTATTCATCACCTCAATTTGAAGTCTGTGATATAATTTAACGGCAAGCAGGTGGGGGATTTTTGTACTCAAAAAGTATATTTGAAGTACCATTATTAAAACGCTATAAAGAACTAATTTATGTATATATGTATTATAATTTTGGTTTTGTGAGTTTTTCAAAAAAATTAATTTTTTTTTACTTTTTCACCCAAAAGTATTTCATAAATTACTTTTAATTCATAACTCTTTATTTTTTTACTTTTAATCAAAAATTTTTATTCTTTGCAATCTATCCTTACAACTTTTTTTAGTTTCAACTTTGATCCTTTATGGTTTTCATTTTCTGCAAATTTTTCGCTTTATGCTTTGTTCTAAATTTTGTGACTTAACACATCGCAACGTGCGTCTTTGGTTTAACGTTTCGTTCTAAATTTTGCGAGTTAACACGACGCAACGTGCGTGTGTAGGTGAACGTTTTTACGTTGTCTATTTTTTTGTTTGACAGATTCAACATAACGTATAGGTCCTAAGTCGAATTAGTTATAACTAAAGAATTCCCGCCGCATTACGCCGGGTCATAATTCTAGTTAATCTTATGAGGTAACTTTAGGTACATGTTTTAAAGCATCGAGTCCCATATACAAACTTCTGACAAGTTTGCTTTTAGTAGCAAGAGTAGAAAACAAAGAAAAAGTAAGGGTACAACCCTTGTTGGGCATAATACAATCCACAATGCACACATGATCTTTATTGAAATCTTTAGAATTTTGCAGGTTTGTGAAAAGGGCACAGATCTCCCGCATCATTGCTGAAGCATAGCGACTTCACAGCGTAACCCACACATATTTTCCAAGCGGACAAGCTCCAACCCGCGTACGACGGACAAGCTCCCACCCGCGCACGGCGGATAAGCTGTGTCCCTTGTTTGCTATAACGAGCATGCTTCGACATGCCTTTTGGCAAGATGCACCGGTACCGGTGAACTACCATCTCAATCCACTATCTCCGGTGGACAGCTATCGTGCTCCCGGCGGCCTAACATCCCACTCCGCCATCTTCAGCGGATTATCCTCAAACTCCAACCATCAATGGAGGACAACCTGTTTCACGCCATGTCTGTAATTCTATGCGATTCGCGATTCTAATAGAGGTTAAGTGATATATTTACTGCTTTCCTTACAATAATTGTGAATTTCAATCGTTGAAAAGATAAGAATTAAAAAGAATTGTTTCTTTAACAAATTTGATTCTACGATTGACACGAATCCCTAAAATAATGTTGGATGCACAATTGGTTTTTGGGTTTTAGAACTCAACGCATTAAATTGAACGGTTTTTTCAAGTGGCTTCGAATAAGCCAATTAGAGCAAATAAGTTGTATCGTTGAACTGAGTTTCTACTTTTGCAATCACAACATCACGATTCAAACAACCGTGATTTCTAAATCAGTTTTGACTTTTGTAATTAAAAGTTTCCAACAGTGGGTTAAACTACAGGTTGTTTTTATACAAATTATACAATCGCCACCCAAAAACGATTTTGATTTCTTTATTATTTCTTTGTATAAATTGAGGAATCATGCTAGTAAAGTGGGGCTCCAAGATGTTTTATTTAGTTTTGGCACCCACTTTTACACTTTTGTGAAGCTTGTTCATGAGCTTGCCAATATATCTTGGCAAAACAGTCGAAACTTTCATGGAGGTCAGTTCACACACAGAGATTGTTTGAGATCAACATGAATTAAAACATGGGAAAACCGTGCCATTGACAACAAGACTGGCTAATCGTTCGGGGTCTCTGCTAGAATACTCCTTTCTTGTACCAATTGTAGACGTCCTCGGTTTCCGTGCTATTTGCTTTTGAGCCAACAACCTTCGTGTACCCGCTTTCATGGTTCATGACGCCAGCTTTCCACGCCATTGGCTTTACGTATATACGATTAACATATGCGGGGGACATTTCATTGAACCGCGGACTGACACGGGGTACTGCTACTATTACCGGACCGCATTAAAGACAATCATAAGCTTTAGATGTTCCGACACTCCAAACGATCCTTATTTAAGGATAAGTGTACAACTCTTATTCATACTCCATGGTTATACGACGCTCAATACTCTTGCTTGTGCCACCTCCGGCGACCATCATCATGCTCCCGCCACCAATGGCGGGCAACCTTTTCACGTCGTCGCCACGCGTAATAGAAGCTCACCACCTCTGGCGGTGCCCTCCTTTGCCCTCCACCACACGCACATGGACATAAACTACGCCCACCATGCATGATGGGGACATTAACGTGCCACCACGCGCCCTTAGACACGCCTCTAGCCATCTCATTCCGCCATCCCCGCCAGAGGCCCTTGCGGACCATAACCGTATACCCATACGGTCCGCAAGGCTTGGTCAGAAATTTATTTTCTTTTATTTTTAATTTTTGTTGATTAGAGCCTTGTCTAATGTTACATATTAATTGTTTTATGATTATTTTAGGGCCTTTAAGCATAAGTAACATGTACTAAAGATTGCACAATTATAAAACAAGTATGATTAAGTATAAGTTACGTGTATAAGTATCATACGAAGCATGTATGTCACGTATTGGTAAGTTTATCATGCGTTTGCAAGTATCACGAATCATGTATCATATGTATGAATGTAGGAATGTATATAGCATGTATTGAAATTAAATACGAGTTTCATGATGATTCAAGTCTCGGATTACAACGATTAAAATGAAAGAACGAATACAAGATTACAAAGTTTCCAAAAATAGAATTACAAGTTGAACTTTCTAAATATGGAATGTATGAAAAAGCAGGGCATTACAGTCTCCCCTCCTTTAGGAAATTTCGTCCTGAAATTTAGGAAGATGAAACGAAGAGGTGTGGATAATTAGTCTTCATATCCCTTTCAAGTTCCCAGGTAAACTAAACGCCACATTTTCCTTCCCATCGAACCTTGACGATAGGAATTTGACTGCGCCTCAATTGTTTGGTTCCTCGGTCCATGATTTCGACTGGTTTTTCCACAAAATGCAATGTCTCGTTGATTTGAAGATCTTCAAGTGGAACTTGAAGTCCTTCTTCAGCTAGACATTTCTTGAGGTTTGAAACATGGAATACTGGGTGAAAATTGTTGAGTTCTTGAGGTAGATCCAACAGATACGCTACCTTGCCAATCCTTTCAAGAATCTTGAAGGTACCTACATAGCGAGGAGCGAGCTTGCCTTTCTTACCAAAACGAACAACACCCTTCCAAGGGGATACCTTGAGAAGTACGTTATAGCCTACATTGAATTCCAAGGGCTTGTGTCTCTTGTCAGCGTAACTCTTTTGTCGGCTTCTGCTTTGAGAAGATTATGACGAATCTGTAGGATCTTGTCCGTTGTCTCTTGTATAAGTTTGGGACCGTTGATTTGAGCGTCTCCAACTCGTGCCAACAAATAGGCGAACGACACTTACGACCATACAATGCTTCAAATGGTGCCATTTGAATACTAGCGTGATAACTGTTGTTGTACGAGAATTCTACCAAGGGTAAGTGCGAATCCCAGTTTCCGCCGAAATCCATTACGCATGAGCGAAGCATATCCTCCAAGGTTTGGATAGTACGCTCAGTTTGACCGTCTGATTGAGGGTGAAAAGCGTTACTAAGATTGAGTTGAGTACCAAGAGCTGTTTGAAACGTTTCTCAAAGACGGGAGGTAAAGGGAGCATCGTAATCTGAAATGATGTCATTGGGGATACCATGACAACAAATGATTTCATCCGTGTAGATACGAGCCAATTTCTCGACTTTGTAATCTTCACGAATGGTGAGGAAATGAGCGGATTTGGTTAATCGATCATTGATGACCCAGATGCTATCGTGACCAGACGAAGTGCGAGGAAGCTTAGTAATGAAATCCGCAGCAATACTCTCCCATTTCCAGACAGGAATTTCTAGTTTTTAGAGTAAGCCAGGGGACGTTGATGTTCAGCTTTAACTTTGGAACAAGTTAGACACTTCGAGACGTAAAGAGCGATATCCCTCTTCATCCCTGGCCACCAATAAGATGCTCGAAGGTCATGGTACATCTTGTCGGCGCCAGGATGAATGGAGTATCGGGATTTGTGGGCTTCATCCATCAAGGTGTTTCGAAGGTTAAGGCGGTCCGGAATCCAAATGCGATCGTGGTAGTAAAGAATACCATCAGGTTTAGCTTCAAGTGGGTTTTCCACTCCACAATTTAACTCGTTATCGAGGTTACCCTCGTTGATGACTGAGAATTGCGCATGGCGAATTTGCTCCTGAAATTTTCCCACGGTTTGTAACAACGAATACTCTTTACATGAGTTTTACGACTAAGTGCATCGGCTACAACATTCGAGTTACCAGGGTGGTAGCGAATGTCACAGTCGTAGTCGTTTAACAATTATACCCAACGACGTTCACGCATGTTGAGTTCCTTTTGATCAAAGATATGTTAAAGGCTCTTGTGGTCGGTGAAGACCGTACACTTAGTACCATAAAGTTAGTGTCACCAAATCTTCAATGCAAAGACAACTGCACCAAGTTTAAGGTCGTGTGTAGTACAGTTTTTTTCATGGATTTTGAGTTGTCTCGACGCGTAAGCGATAACCTTTTCCGGTTGCAAAAGAACGCAACCCAGACCTTCGTTAGAAGCATCGCAATACATGACAAAATCATCGTTCCAATCGGGAAGTGTAAGGATAGGAGCATTAAAATGCATGTCCTTGAAGGTTTGGAAAGACTCCTCTTGTTCGGGACCCCAAACAAAGGGTTTATCCTTTTGAGTCAAAGACGTAAGAGGAACAACGATCTTGGAGAAGTTCAAGATGAATCGACGATAGTAACCAGCTAGACCAAGAAACGAATGAATTTAAGAAGGAGACGTAGGTGTAATCCAATTCTTCACAGCTTCGATCTTTGCGGGGTCAACGTGAATACCGAGTCCATTGATGGTGTGACCAAGGAATTGAACCTCTTTTAACCAAAATTCACACTTGGAGAATTTAGCGTAAAGACGTTCAGTACGCAGAAGCTGAAGGATAAGATGCAAATGTCGACCGTGCTCTTCTTTCGTTTTGGAGTAAATGAGGATATCATCGATGAATACAATTACGAAGCGATCGAGAAAAGGTTTGCACACGCGGTTCATTAGATCCATGAACACTACAGGTGCGTTGGTCAGACCAAAAGGCATGACCACGAACTCATAGTGTCCATAACGTGTGCGAAAAGCGGTTTTTGGGTACATCTTCTTCGAGAACTCGAAGTTGATAGCCAGAATGAAGATCGATTTTCGAGAAACAGGTCGCACCTTGAAGTTGATCGAAGAGATCGTCAATACGAGGAAGAGGATATCGGTTTTTACCGTAAGCTTGTTGAGCTCACGATAGTCAATGCACATCAGAAAAGATCCATCTTTCTTTTTGACAAGCAAAACGGGAGTGCCCCAAGGAGAAGTACTAGGGCGTATAAAGCCTTTATCAAGAAGTTCTTAAAGTTGGCTAGATAGCTCTTGCATTTACGAGGGAGCTAAATGATAAGGAGCCTTTACAACTGGAGTTGCGCTAGGAATGAGATCGATTCGGAAATCGACAGAACGAGGAGAAGGATGACCAGGTGGATCCTCTGGAAGACATCAGGAAAATCACAAACAACAGAAACGTCACTTACGCTCGAACCTCTTGTCTTTCTTTTCCACAATATGGGAAATAAAAGCAAAGTATTCCTTACGTAAGTATTTGTTCGCTTGGATATACGACATAAGCTTGAGACCTTTAGAGGGTTTCTCGCCATAGACGTGTAAAGAATCACTATTTGGAAGAGGAAGGCAGATGAACTTTCGGAACAAACTACTTCAGCACGAACTCGCCTAAGCCAATCCATGCCTACTATGATATCAAAGCTTCCTAATTGCATGGGTATGAATTCAATCAAGAACGTATGATCGTTAAGATTTAAGGAACACTTATAGAGGACAACATCAACAGTGACAGATTTTCTGTTAGCGACTTCGACTGCGAATGGATTGGGAAACTTAGAACGTACGCACTTAAGCAAGGGTGCAAATTTAATAGACACAAAACTTCTATCTGCTCCAGTATCAAAAAGACAAGAAGGATAGACATGGTTCACAAGGAACGTACCAGTTATAACATCGTTCGCGTTTTGCGCATGAGCGGTCGTGAGGGCGAAAGCTCTGCCTCGAGCTGGTTGAGGTTGCTGCTGCTATTGTTGCTGCCAGTTGTTGTTGCGCTGAGGGCAGACATTGGCGAGGTGATTAGGGTCGCCACATTTGAAACATGCTCGCACAGGAGCAAATTGAGCTTGGTTCTGGGCAGGGTTTTGGGCTTCATTGGCTTGGTTGGTCATAGGTGGTTTGTGGCAGTGATGAGAAACGTGTCCGTACCGATGATAATTAGCGCATTTGCGTCATGGAACAGTTGCAGGATGATGGTAATGGCACTGGCCACACTTGGGCTGTGTCCTAGTGTAACCTTTTCGTGGAGGCTTGGTATTTGATGCAGTAGGCAGGGATTGCAAGGGTTGAGGGTTTGGCGGAGTAACAACCGCACAATTTTGACTAGAAGCCTTCCGCTTCTTGTTCTTGTTGTTGTTTCTTGGGGGTTTGGGTGGTGAAGGTTCAACGGTGGTAGTATCGATGGTGGCTTTGTGAGCATTCTTCGTAGAGACCTTATCGTAGGCCGCATGAAGAATACAGTTGTTGTTTAGCTCGATGGCGATACTGTAGGCTTCTTCAACGGTTTTGGGACATGCGGATGTAACCTGATGAATTTGGCGATGGCTTTGGGGTGGTATCGACCTGGCCGGGGCAGAGAATACTGAGTTGCTTGAAACGTGCAACCAGACCAGTGGTGTCGCTCCCAACTTGCTTCAGATTCCAGAACTCGTTATCGAGTTTCTGAAGTTCGTGAGGAGGACAAAACTCTTCCTTCATTAGCTCCTTCAGTTCTTCCTAGGGCAAGGCGTGGGCTACATTGTTTCCCTTTTGTTTCTTTCAGAGGTCCACCATTCGAGTGCTCTCGAACGGAAAACCCCTGTCGCTTTCAGGGTTCGTAGATCGTCGGGGCATCCACTTTGCAAAAAGGTTAGTTCGATTGCGTCGAACCAATTCATCATGGTGGTGGCGCCATCATTGCCAGTAAACTCCATGGGTTTACAGGCCATGAATTGTTTGAATTGGAACGTTGCTTTAGGAGGTTCCACCTTAGAGTCAATGGAGGATTTGGGGGTATCATGGAGGGTTTGAATATGGCTAACAATGTCGGCTATACTCTTGGCCATTTGCCCATCCATTTACTCAGAGATCAGACCTACGAGATCCTACTTCGATATCGAGTCCCCATCGTTGTTGGACCCTTTTTTGGAATTCGATCCCTTGGACTTCTTGTTGCGGTTCAATGAGTTACGGAAAGGAGGCATCTAAGGAATTGGAAACAAAAGAAAAAGGATGAGACTTGATCATAATGGATAAGTAAGTTTTGCATGTATAAGCATGTGTATGTTCATGTATAATTCACATAGTTCGCATGTATTAGTATTTGACAAGTATTCAACAATTATAATCACGTATGAATGCATAAAAAGAGTATAAATTTAGTTTGTTCACGAGGATTATTATTGTTTTTGATTGCGAGAGACGTGCGAATTGTGTAACGGTTTTGAAATGAACAAGGTAAAAAGCATAAAACCATATAAAAATTGAGATAACATAAAAGATAGGCTTAGTAAATGTTTCGGGTAGAGAAACTTCGACTATTCCAAAGTGATTCGTAAGATCTTTCGAGTTAGGGAACATGCTTTGGCCTAATAGGTAAAAAACTCTCGTCGAGAAGCAATTAACGGTATTTTACCCTTCTAGTTACTACATGTCCCTAGTCGATCGAAAATTCGGGACTTTGGTGAGATTGAAAATCGAGGAATGGGAATTAATCGACAAGGTGCGGGTTTCACCCATAACTTGACGATTTCGTACCCTAAGTGTGGTTGGTACTCGTCGGGTCAAAATTAATTTCGACACTTTGACGAGGGTCCACTAGAGTTTGAATTGGAAGTTTTCCATCAAGGTGTGGATGTCACTCCTAACTTGATGGCGTAACTTCATGAAAAGTCGAATATGCGGAACGAGGGATTTCATAAAAAATTGTGGACCATTGGGCCTATCTTGGTGCAAATCGCGTCGTTTGCATCACGATTGTCTTCAAGTCTTCATAGTGTATTGTGTAAAATGTCTTAGGAAATACATCATGTAAGTATTAAGACCAAAAAGAAAAGAAAGGAACCAAGTAGGAAGAATAATGTTTTAAGCAGGATAGAAGAATGGTAAAAAATGGGACACTTAAACTATAGACTAGGTCGAACGTGACAATTCTACCTAATTCCCTATAGTTATGGCTCTGATACCAATCTGTCACACACCCCGACCGATGGTGGAAACATCGAGGCGAGACGAAATAGATTGCTCGTTGCTCATAGCGCTACTTGTGACAATAATTAAATCAAAACCGTTTTCATTTCTTAACATAAATCGTCATTACAATACATGGAATTTTAAATAACAATAATAACAAAGACAAAATTGATACAACATAAATAAACCTAAGGCGTTTATATGTGTATCTAGCATCATCACTACTTCAATTTCATAGCATCGTCCTCCTCAACCTGTAACATGTTTAAAATAAAGTTCAATGCAAAATAAAAGACGAGTATACTAGTTTTCATACGTACATAGCATAAAAATGAGTTTAAACAGTTCCACAAGGGAAGCTTTGAAACAAGACAAACAATAAAGTTGGCATGTGTTTAACTAATCAAATCAATGATGAAACACAATAAGCTCTTAACATAACCTCAAGCGTACGGGTGGTGCGTTAATCCTATAGCTCTATATATGTCAAGGATAGGCTCGTACGAAGTTAATGATAAGTCTAGCACAAAACATATAACCCCAAGTTTAATGTATCAAGTAGTCAAGTATGCGAGCATGTATAAGGAATGTTTGTGCATTAAGAATAAGGTTTAAGTGTAAGTTTTCATAGTTTAACATGTTACACCCCAAAAGTGGTAAACGGAAAAGAGGGTTTAAGTATACTCACGGTTTTGCAAGCTTTCCGTTTGACAAGTCCGTGAATGGTTGTTGATTGTTGGAGGAACACCGAGTTATCCTACAAGAGGAAAACGTAGGTGTGAGTATTGGACGATTAATGGAGGATCAGAATTTAGAGCACAAAGTAAAACAAAGTATTTACACAAGAAATTAGTCACCTAGGTCTAACACTCGTTTTTTGACACTATGAGAACCCATAAGGGTTAATATGATTTCATAGGTTAACACCTATTAGAATCGCAACGAGGAACTAAACACTTAGGGGATTAAACTTAGTTAATTGACGAATAGCTATTTCGTTATCATCAAGGGTTTGGTTTTTAGGTACTTATATATATTATAATAGATATATATTATATCATAAGTCCAACAAGGATGTCATAGAAGTCATGTAGGAGGTAGGAAGATAAATCTTCCATTTAGGAACCGCATGTAAAGTTCACCACTACACAAGTTGTCATAGACAACAAGGAGGGTCAAGAACGTAAACAAGAATGAAATAATAACATCTAATCTAAGTAAAACATCAAGTGATGTGTGGACTTGTATGTAGGATAGCCCAAGCTAACCAAGTAGTCACACAACTTCAAGTTCAAGACTTGACACCACTTGTGAGTTAAAAACTCATACAAAACAGAAAGTTGTGTGAGGATAAATCCTCTGATTTTGAATGTCACACCCTTGTTTTTAAGCCCAACCAACCATACAAGTGATTGTGAGCATTAGGACATAGGAATGTGTATGAGAAAACTCAAGTTCAAGTTGTTTTAACAAAGTTCAAAGTACATCAGAAAGTTTCAGTCCACTTTAGAGCATTTTTGGTGAATTCTCAGGTCTGGATTTGCCATGGCAAACCCGTGGGATAAAACCTAAGGTTCATCCAAGTGTTTTGAAAGAATAATCAAGGTAAAAGACTAAGAAATGAGCAAGTTATGCTTACTTTGGCAAAGGGTGACGAATCTGTCAACTCTTTGGATTTTCAGCAGATCGAGGAGTGTTTAAGAGAGTTCAAGAGAGTTGTAAAGTGGAAAAATGCTTGGAAGAGGCCTGGTATTTATAGGGGAAGGAGTAGGGTTAGTGGGAGGTGATTAAATGAGGTTTTGAGGCCATTGGGTGAGATTTGGAGGTGGGATTTCGTGCAAAATCGCGGCTGATTCAAGAGTTCCCCCCTCAGAGGCCCTTGCGGACCCTAATCGTATACCCATACGGTCCGCAAGGCTTGGTCAGAAATCATTTTCTTTTATTTTTAATTTTTGTTGATTAGGGCCTTGTTTAATGTTACATATTAATTCTTTTATGATTATTTTAGAGCCTTTAAGCATAAGTAGCATGTGCTAAAGATTACACAAGTATAAAACGAGTATGATTAAGTATAAGTTACATGTATAAGTATTGTACGAAGCATGTATGTCACGTATTGGTAAGTTTATCACGTGTTTGCAAGTATCACGAATCATGTATCATATGTATGAATGAAGGAATGTATATAGCATGTATTGAAATAAAATACGAGTTTCATGATGGTTCAAGTCTCGGATTACAACGATTACAACCAAAGAACGAATACAAGATTACAAAGTTTCAAAAAATAGAATTACAAGGTGAACTTTCTTAATATGGAAAGTATGAAAAAGCAGGGCGTTACAATAAGCTTAAGCTACTTGAGGAGCTCAGTGGAATCCACGATGTGTTCCACATCTGTAACTTAAAGAAATGTCTAGCCGATGAGTCGGTAGCAATGTCACATCACGATGTGCAGATTGATGAAACCTGATGTCCATTGAGAAACCGATTTCAATCGAAGATCGACAGTTTAGAAGCTCCGAAATAAGTATATACCTATTGTAAAGGTTAAATGGGATGCCTGTCATGGTCCCGAGTATACGTGGGAAGTTGAGTCCACTATGCGACAAAAGTACCCATATCTTTTTGAATAAAATCTCAAGGTCGATATGTCTTTTAAGGGGGTGAGGATGTAACTCCTCGTAAAATCATGTCCAATTAAGTGACAAAACGTGTACCTATTCCTAATTGTGTCTACTAATGACCAGGAGGGACTAAAGGTGTCAACTTGCTGAAACTATGCCTCTGAGTGACCCTTTACGAAGTTGGTACTCTCAAATGACCCATTCGTGTACTTTGGAGAGGTTAAAGGTGTCAACATGTTAATTTAAACCTCTATGTGACCCTTTAACGAACTAGGAGCTTAACTGCGTGATTCCTGGGTGGGCCAAATATTGACCTTGGAGGGCTAAATATGTTTTATATGGCATTACAACTGAGTTTAAAGGTTAAGAGGTTGAAATTGTCAAAAATCAAAAATATTAAAGCCTGTCGCGCGCCGCGACAATTCTGAGTATGGCTGTCGTGTGGCGTGACAGAAGCCACCAGCGACAAATTTGCTTGGCAGCTACTCCAAGCTGCCAAGCACCCCCATTTCGAGACCAGGGGCTCCCAAACTGCTATGCCACGTTCTAGGACACTAGTAGACTTCTCATAACACCTTATAACACCTAGAAGCCCCTCTTTGATCCTCCACATGTATAAATAGGTGCCTTGTTTCATTCTTGAACTTGCACCTTTCTCATTCTTCTCCCCTACTCTCTAGTTGGAAGTTCCTGATCATAATGGAGCATCCTACTGAGTTCATTTTCATCTTAGGATAACTTGCAAGTGTTCCTTTTATCTACATTGTTGTTTATTAGGTATTTTAAGCCAAAACTCAAGCATTTTCAATAAATGCTTTGACTCTCGGTTTAGACCTTAATGGTCCAACCATTATTTGAGGCGAACATGGCTACGTGATCGTAATTAGGTAGGTGATGATCCCTTAAAAGGGAACCTATTAAGAATCACGTTTGCTTGGTCAATTGACGAGTTAACATATTATTGTTTTAAAAAGTCAAACGGGTCAGTTTTGAAAATAATCATAAACTAATAATGTAGGTGTTATAAAATATGTTTTAACACTTTATTAACTTGGTAATAATTATTAGAACATGTGTAAACATATTCGGCTGGTCAATTCAAGTTCTAGTGTCGGTTCACAACCAAAAGTCGCAAAGTTTGACTTCTGCTTTGACTTTCAATTCTGACCCGATTAAATTAGTTTGCTACTGATCAAAGGTTGCATTATGATCGTAATTTAATTTAGCATAACCCTCTGAGGTTATATTGCATGATCATAATCGTATTCTGAGTTTATGCACAAGTTCCGTTATTATGTTATACTTTGATTAAAATGCCCTTTTTACAAGAAATGAGGTTTTAATAAATAACGAACTTGTAAATGACTTATATACTGACATGTTAATATAATTAATATATTATGATATTCTTGTTCTGATCATAAACTGAGTTTTAATATAATATCGTAAATTATGCTTTTAAAGGACCAAAATGTCCTTTCGGCATCTAAATTGGTTTTAATCATAATTTCTTTATAAAACTCATTACCTACCGGTGTAATATCATAAATAGAATTATTTGGGATATCAATTCAGTTTATATTATGATTTTAAGTACGAGTTCTTGTATTATGTCAATTAATGATGATAATGCCCTTAAGGCATCTAAATTGGTTTTAATCATACTTTTTATACAAAACCTTTTTACCTACTGATATGTTATATTAAATAACGTATTTTGATTATATAAATCTGATCCTAACATCAGTTTTCATAACACATCGCATAAATCGTCATTTAACGACTCTAACGCCGTTTCAGCACATAGTATGGTTTAAACCATATTTACCAACCAAGACTTGTTACCTACTGATTTTATTACTCATTTAAAATGTTTTTACAATAGGTACATGTTGTAAACTCAGAATCCCAAATAAGCTATAAAACTATGTGTGAAATGACCAAAATGCCCCTACGGTGCATAGTTTGGTCTTAAACTATAAACCACACATAAGTTTGATATCATACTGATATTATATCACAAATTAAGTATTTTTCCAGAATGTTTAAAATCATAACATCAGAATATATGCAAGTTCCTTTTACACGACATATAATGACCAAAACGCCCTTATGAGGCATAGTTTGATTCTAAAACCTTAACGGGCATATAAGTTGATATCCTACTTATATTATAACTTATTTAAAATTTTATTGGCATATAGAACTTGTTCATGACTCATCCGGTTATCGTTATCGCTTATTTGCGTACAGTTGAGCTTCTGTAACTAGTTTACATAATTTAACCGAAACGGGTCAATCCTAATCATTGTTACTTCAAATCCCAGAATATTACACAAGTCTTAGTACTTTTCGGGTGTAAAACACATTCTATTCCGGTCATCGTTTAATCTAGCGTATCATACCGTTTTCAGTAATTTAAATTAACCGGTCCAAGTCTATGACTTGAATAGGACCCATTGACCATCTAATTGGTTATTAATACCATTCACTCCGGACTAGGGCCTTCCTGTAAATTACAAACCGATCTAATTAATTGAATACGGCTGAGCTTTTTATATTTTCTTATTCATAAGACTTGCTAAGCCAGGTAAATACTCTTAACCTATTTTCCCTATACGGGCTTGGGATACGGTATATTATTACCGCTTGATCGGGTATGGGATCATATGTCAGATTGTGACTAGAAAATCCACATAACCTGTTTTAATCTGTATTGTCTGATAACTTAAACATTGGAGGTTAATTCGACCGTGTCCTTGATATCCAAGGCTCTAAAAATTGCCAATGGCCACGACTTGTGCACGCGGTGTAGGCATACACCTGACAGATGCTTATGCTAAATAAAATGTTTTCTTACCCATATTAGGGATACCCCTTTGTGGGTTAAGTGGCATGTCGGTTAATCATGTTATTTGGTTTCTACACCGGACCCCATATGTATTAACAGACTTGTAAAAGTGTATACAAGATCATTTTAAATTATCTCAAGTTATTTATGAAAACATGTGCCTTGTGCACTTAAAAAAATTTTGAAACATTTTCTAAATGTGTCAATTATTTGTATTTACTAGTGAAAACTGTCATATTTACCCGCTTTTGTATATTTTCGATCCGCCTGTGGATCTTTATTATAAACGTCTACAATTATTATTTTGAACATTTGAACATTTACATTTGTAATTGTAATTTAAATCCAAGACTTTAGTTGTGCTATGTGTGTTGTTTGTCTATGACGAGACCAATCTTACGTCACATCACTCCCCACCCGGGCCCATCGGGATTTTCTTGGAAATTCGTGATATGACACTAATAAATCATGACACGACACAAAGATGTACGCAATAGACATTGTGTACTATCAAGAACAATTTGATTCTTTTATGGATAATTTTAACTTTACTTAATATAACAAATCAAACTTTGAGTTAATCATGTACGATTGAACAATTTCGTAGCCCCTCAATGTTTCCGGCATCGGTCGGTGCGTTACAATAACAAGGATACTCACAAGATCTAAGACCAAAATTGAATCACAAACCCCATTAACAAAGAAGAAGAGGAGTAGAAATAATTGTGAAAGACATAGTACACCACTTTTCCAAAGATTAAACATTCAATTGGTACCACGCTTCATCTAAAACCTAAGCAATAGAAGAAATTAGCCAAGAGTGGACAGATAAACTTGTCTAGAAGCAATGACCATGGGAAAGATCACGATGGGTCAATTTTAAGAATCAAACAACTTCTTAATGGTTGATCATTATAAATTCTCTTTCTACCCCTCTCTCAAAGTAAGCTAATACAACTGATTTCTTAGAGTGATCCCAAACTCCTAGTGACTTTTCTAGTCTAGAGAGTATGTGTGTGAAAAGTGGGAAAGGAATGAGTGGAATGGGATGAGGAAAATGGCCTGCCAAGGTCTCTATTTATAGGCTGGCTAGCTGTAGACAACCTGTAGTCCTTCTTGTCCTTTCCCAGTCCTTTCACAGTCCATTCTATTACTTTCAGTTTTAGCCACAACCGTGCCTAAGGTGGTGCATGACGTGCAAGGATAGGTGTCTAGATACGGCTTCAAAAAGTTTCACTTTTGTTAAATCTTGAATCTTCTATTGCTTGTCATTATCCTCGACGGTCGTGCCTAAGTGATGTACGATCGTGCCTTTGCACATCGTGGACTTTTGTTGACCGAACTTGGGTTGCATGTTGACTTGTACTTGCTGGGTTGATATGCACGGTGGTGTCTATAGCCGATCATTGCCGTGCCTATCTGGCAGTTGACTGATTTTCTTGGAATCTTGGGTTTTCGTCGTTTTTGTTGATTTTTCGCTTCTTTTTATATGGAGACCTTAAAAACCTATAGTTACTAAATAGGAATGATAATTATAATATTTTCAACGATAAAGTCATAAAAAGTATCTTTAATTAGGGGTAAATACATATTAAAATATGCATAATTGATGGGACATCAATAAATAACACATCGGACGTAACAAGCCATATAGAAAAATGCAATTAAAACCAGAACATAAACAATTAATCACAAATAATCAACTACTCTCAAAACATCAAGCACACGAACCCCTCGTCAACGGCACCAAAATATGATCAGATGTCAAGGTTCGGTTAAAGATAGGGTTTAAAAGAGTTTCTTAGTACCTTTAGCTTAATAGCTAGTGGTAGGAATGGTGTTGAACCACGAAGAGTTTGTGGTCAATATTTGGATTTAGGGGCTGTTTGGCAAAGTCTGAACCAATAAGTGTTGAAGCATGCTGAAGCAGTAAGAGGTCTGACTGGGCTGGGTAAGAGGCTTTGACCCAATAAGTGCAAAGCCTGTAAGTGCTGTTTGGTTGGACCTTTGAATGATTATGCAGAATGTCTATTTTACCCCTCTAAATTATTTTGTGCCAGACGAAATGCCTTTCTTTGATTAGCGCTCGTAATGACTGTATATAATGATTGTTAATTATAAAATAAATAAATTGAGTGATTCGAAAAAAAAAAGATTGAGCATGTTTGCAAAAGTTCTCATACAGAAAACACTAAAGCAAATACAATTAAATAACATATTATTTTGTGAATCATAAAGTAAGAACAATACTGATTAATGATCAAACAACACATTAAAAGACATCCAGGGCAACAAAGTGGCGCCTCCTCATGAACCTTATTCTCACAAGTCCCCTTTCTTGTTGTCGTCAAATTTAACAGCCTCCGGCCACTCAACTTTCCCAAAACTGTGACATTTGTGGTGATTCGATCATGTAACGATTACGAACAAATTATCAATCAATGAAAATTTTGTGTTTTATTTCCGAGATTCATTTATTATTCATGACATTTGCACAAATTCAATTATTACACGATAACAAACTCTTGAACAACTTCTGGAAGTGAAATCGCAAACTATTACACAAACGTAATAAATTGAACGCGATGTACACTCCGAAACAACGAAATAAGCTAAGGATACCCTAAATACCCTTTACATACCTTAGAAATAAGTTTTGAGGGCTTCGGTATGGCAAAAACATGTTAATGCAACTTCAGGGGCTATTTTGCAAATTTTGTGAAACTATGCTGTGACGCGTATTTCTTAATCCGGGACATGTACGCACATCTAAAATTTTTTTTAATCATTAAAATCTTGTATTTTAGTGATTGGAATGCAAATATATCACTCGTTGTGCATTTTCGGTCATTTGCGCGATCGTTACGATTTTCGTCGTAATTAACCGAAAACTGCAACCGTGCGACCAAATGAACCGACACCCGGGACATTTTTGGACTTATTTCAAGTTCCTTATGCTTTAACGTCCTTATAGAGCGTAAAAATTTGGATAATGGGTGTTATAAGTGCCAAAACGTGACGAAACGAGTGTAGGGGCCTGTTCTGCCAATTAGTGAAACTTGCTGCCAGCTGAGGGCCATGCGAACTGCATCCAGAACTCCATACGGTCCGCATGGGGTGCCCAACACATAACCTTTGATGTCTTGCTCTTGTTCTCTCTCTTGGACACTAATCTCGCGATTTTTGCCACCTTTAACCTGTTTTGGACACCTGGAGGGACACTAAGCATTACCCTAACACCTCATTACACACTTGTCATGATTTGGTGGCCTCTTGATCACTATAAATAGGTGAGTTCATGGCCATTTCAAATTGCTCAATTCATTTCTTTCTCTCATTCGCTCTAATTGGAGTGCTACCACTTGTGGGGGCCTCCTATTGAGTATCCTTCGCTGCCTTGAGTGCAAGTAAGTGCTCTAACCAAGCCTGGTTCATTTCTTTTAGCTTTTTAGAGTTAAAAGTCAAACAGTTTGACTTTCACTTCTGACCATGAATTGGTCAAAGCAAAGTCCAATTGGACTTTGCAACGTGATCGTAATCACGATGGTTATGATCCATAGCGATCATACCTACTGATTACCACGTTTACTAGTTGCAGTGACGAGTCAAAGTTTCGGTCAATAATGCGCAAAGTGCGCATTATACGATGGAACTATTTTCGGGTATCAAACACTTTGTTTTGATACCAAAACACTTTTATAACTTAGTTAGACATGTCAAAAACATGTCTAACTCGTCACTTTTTGTTTAGTGCTTAGTTAGGGTTGTAAGCCGAGCGGTCTTGACCACCGCTTTGACTTCGAATCTGACCCGTTCGGTTGATCTTAGTATCTGACCAAACACATATTTGTGACCATAGTTGTATAGGGAATAACGCTCTGAGATTATACCTTATGGTCACGTCGTTTGGTTAGTGTTATGCTATGTCGCTTATTATGCCTTTATAAATGACTAAAATGCCCATTTTGCGCATTAATCAATTTTAAGCATATGTAACTAATGTTTTGGCATATAAACTGATGTTACAATATAATCAAACATGTTTTGGCATGTAGGACTTATCATAACACATATCTAACCATCCGATCAAGCGTTTACGCAAATGACCCGTTAAAGTAGCATAAACTACCTTAACGAGCCATTATGGGTCAAAAGCACTTGGTAACCCTTTCAAATCCGAATGTAGACCTTGTTAAACCATTTCATACGAGTCCCAACACTCATTTGGTTTACAAGACCTCATTCTATCCGATCCACCGATTAAAGTCCCGATATTTACACAATTATCCGAATTTAGGACACGCTTGAATTCTCGAACTCTTGAGCTTTGTTGATCTTTGATTCAAGGATACTTTTTCAATCACAAGTGACTACATAGTTCCCCTTTTTACGTTTTCAAATGTTTTGGGGTGATTCATATGTGCTACAGTATTTTTTTATGTTTTCGATACAAATGCTATGGTTTATATAAATGAGACGATTTCAATAATGTGAACGAACTTGTTGGTGCATTGTATTGAGGACAAGAATAACATTCATTAACTTTGGCCAAGCCGACCAGTAGTAAGTTATGGCACCACAGGACTGACAATCCTGTTACCAAGGTTCCCGGTGTTTGTGGTGAAGTTTGGGGAACGACCGAAACTGTTATTGCAATTTAAAGATACCCTTTAGTGGTATAGACGAGTCAACAAAGGTTTGAATGTATTCAACGAAACGACCAAAAGTTTTTCACAATTAAAACGAGGACGATTTATTTATGACAATGACGATTTGGTTTATAACAAGGACGATTTAGACGATTGGTTATAACAAAGACGATTGGACGATTGGTTTATGATAAGTAATTTAGATAACGTGACGGATGTAATGTGATAAAAGCATGGTGGATACGCCACTGGTACTTTCTATATGTAAGTGCTTTGATCGTATTACATACCGTCGCCTTATCTAAATTTCTTGGAACAATGTTTTTGAACGATGTCATGCAACGATTTTCACGTAAAGATATAAACCATACTAAGTTTTCTTTTAAATCAATTTATTACTTGGTTTTACAAAAGAAACATTTTAGTCAAGATTCATGGTTACGAGATTTTTCACAAACTTTAACCAACTGGTTGTGGTTGGTTAACTATATTGCAATATCAAACACATTTGATACAAGTTTTCATTCAACAACTCGAGTAGTCCGACGAGGTATTGCAATACATATACGAGGCCATGAATTTTAACACACTCACAAAACCTATGTACTCCCTGGCATTCTTTTATGCTGACTCGTTTTCACATATGTTTAAGGAGTTTAGGTGTGACGATTTACAATGCTTGGATCACATAGGAACGGACGGGCCTTAGTGACTGATAAAACAAGAAAGACGATGTATTAATGTTCATATTATGTTTTGTATTCCATTAAAACTCAGACAAGGTTACATATTAATGCTTTAATATAAAACTTTAAATACCATGGTTATGTAACGGTTTGTAACATGACTCCCCAACATTATGCGGTTTGTTGTTTTTTACGCGGTCGGGGTGTTATAGATTGGTATCAAAGCCAATGGTTATAGGGAATTAGGTTATTAATGTTTTGACCTAGACTATAACCTTCGTAGGACCTTAACGCAAGTTTACTTGCGTTTAGATGCAAAATGTGATACTGTAACCTATCTTTAGGTGATTGCCAATACAAAAGTCACAAAAATCTTTTCAAAAAACTTTTTACAAGAAACATCTATTCTTAAATGAATCGTTTTTGGCTTTATGCCTTTAAAGTTTTCAAATCTCATCAAAGTTTGGGTTTTATTAATGTGAACACGTGTAATCTGGAAGGGTGGGTGCATGTACCCCGAGTTTCCTGTTTAAGGCTAGAGTGTTCATACGAATCCACTTAATCGGACCAGTCACTCTTACCTGGGAACTCTTGGGCTGAGTGTCCACTTATAGGCTAAAGCATGTCTTCGCAATACATTATAAAGACCCATTTACTTTGATTAGTCACCGTGTGTCTTTTGTTTGTTTTGAGAAACGAACGAATGACCACTATCCTTATTTTGTCGATATTTTCAATACCTCTCTTGATTTATATCAATATCAATCTCACAAATCTTCCTTCATGTTTTCTTTTAGAATGCCTCCTCAAGGCAATGCAACTCAGGATGCCGAAATGGCAGCCATGATTGCTCAACAAATTGTTGCAGTACTCCCGAATCTCGTGACCCAACTAAACCAAGCAAACAACAACAATAACAATGCACCTGCTCAGTGCAACTATAAACAATTTTGTTCGGCTAAACCACTCTCATTTTCTGGGTCTGAGGGAGCTACTGGGCTCCTGCAATGGTTCGAGAGTCTCAAAAGTACTTTCCGTCATGTGCAATGTCCGAATGAGCGAAAAGTTGAGTTTGCATCGAGTGTGTTCAAGAAAAGAGCTCTTACATGGTGGAATGGTTTGATGAGAGACAAGGGTGCCGATGTGGCTATGACACAAACTTGGGAAGAGCTTAGGGCTCTTATGATGAAGGAATTCTGCCTTCGCCATGAGCAAAGGGCGCTCGAGGATGAATTCTACGATCTCAAGCAGAATAGTTGGGAAAATCGTGCTTATACTGACCAATACAAAGAGTTGAGTTTGTGATATCCAGGGATGGTGACGCTTTTGGATAAGGCGATTGAAAAATATATTGATGGTTTGCCTGATCCGGTTCAGGATATCGTCACTGGCAGTAACCCCACTACCGTTCGCCAAGCCATTGAGCTAGCTGCAACTTTGACCGAGTCTCAGGTCAAAAAGGGGAAACTTCATCGCAAGGGTGATAAGAAATCCTCTACTAAGTCAACTCAATAGAAACCGAAGGAAAACAAAACCGAACCATCCAAGAGATCGGAAGCACAAGGCTTCGCAGAACTTTGCTGTTACTACATAACCTGCTCAAGCTGCTCTCCAAAACCAACCAGCTCAGCCTCCTGCAAGGAAACCGTATGTTGGTACTACACCGTTGTGCAACCGGTGCAATGGTCATCACCAAACTCATCTGCCATGTCGTCAGTGTACCTCCTATGGAAAAATTGGTCATTTGGCGAATGTTTGTTGATTTGTTCCCTACCCAGCTGTTCAAAACCCCGCTCAACCTCAAGAAAATGTTGCTCGACCTCACTTCCCACCTGGTTCATGTTTTAACTGTGGCGAAATGGTTCGTTACAAGAACAATTGCCTGAAATTGGTCAATGCTAATCAAGCTCGTGGACGAGCATTCAATATCAACGTCAATGAAGCCCGTGCTGATAACAAAGTCGTAAATGGTACGTTCTTTGTTAACAATTGTCCTGCTTCAGTTCTTTTCGATTCGGGTGCTGATAGAAGCTTTGTATCGCTAGCCTTCGAACCTTTGCTTTCAACACCTAGAACTAGACTAGGAAAACCTTTGACAACAGAAGTCGCTAGTGGTGAACCTCTTGTGCTCGATCATGTTATTCAAAATTGCCAATTAAACCTCAACAATCCTCTTTTTCCTATTGATCTCACACCAATGCAACTCGGGAGTTTTGACATTACCATAGGAATGGATTGGTTAACCAAAAACTATGCCGAAGTTATCTGTTTTGACAAGATTGTTCGAATACTCCTTTCGTTTGGTAAAATTCTAGAAGTTCGTGGAGAGAAACCCTCTATCAACTTGAAACTCATGACTTGTATCCAAGCCCAAAAATACTTACGAAAGAATTACGTTGCCTTCTTGGCACAAATCGTAGAGAAGAAAGGCAAGAGCAAAACTGTTCAGGACATCCCCGTTGTTTGGGATTATCCTGAGGTGTTTCCTAAAGGATTACCTGGTTTACCTCCGGTACGACAAGTTGAGTTCCGCATTGATCTTGTACCTGGTGCCAACCCGATTGCTAAATCTCCTTACCGCCTTGCACTGTCTGAGATGCAAGAGTTGTCAAAAGAACTTCAGGAACTATCAGATAAAGGATTCATTCGTCCGAGCTATTCACCTTGGGGCGCTCCTCTCCTATTTGTGAAAAAAGAAGGATGGATCTTTCCGTATGTGT
Source organism: Scalesia atractyloides (assembly GCA_947069175.1). Taxonomy (NCBI): domain Eukaryota; kingdom Viridiplantae; phylum Streptophyta; class Magnoliopsida; order Asterales; family Asteraceae; genus Scalesia; species Scalesia atractyloides. The sequence continues at coordinate 46,395,110 of CAMTDV010000017.1, read as the reverse complement.
ATCGATTACCGTGAGCTCAACAAACTCATGATCAAGAATCGATATCCCCTACCTCGAATTGACGACCTTTTTGATCAACTACAAGGTGCTACATGTTTTTCAAAGATCGATTTGCGTTCTGGGTATCATCAACTTCGTGTACTCGAGGAAGATATTCCCAAGACTACTTTCCGCATAAGTTACGGCCACTATGAGTTCACTGTTATGCCATTTGGTTTGACGAATGCTCCGGCCGTATTCATGGACTTGATGAATCGGGTTTGTAAACCTTATTTGGACAAATTCATCATTGTATTCATCGACGACATTTTGATTTATTCCAATTCTCGAGCGAGCACGAACAACATCTCCGATTAACAATGGAACTACTAAAGAAAGAACAACTTTATGCCAAATTCTCCAAATGCGAGTTTTGGCTAAAAGAAGTTCAATTCTTGGGGCACATAGTCAACGAGCAAGGTATTCATGTGGAGCCTTCCAAAATCGTTGCGATTAAGGATTGGAACACACCCACTACTACCACAGAAGTTCACTCATTTCTTGGTCTTGCTGGTTATTACCGTCGCTTCATCACGAACTTCTCAAAGATATCGGTTCCCCTCACTGCTTTGACTCAAAAGAATAAGCCTTTTGAGTGGGGACCCAAACAAGAAGAAGCTTTCCAAACTTTGAAACAAAAACTCTGCTATGCTCCTATCTTATCGTTACCCGAAGGCAACAATGATTTTGTTGTCTATTATGTTGATCCTTATGTCTGTTGCCTACGTCATCGTATTGAATCGAGTCTGTGTTTTGGAGCGAAACTTTAAGTTTATGAATGATATGAGACAAGTTCGCCCGAACTTGTAGAGCACATGGACAAGTTCGCCGAAGTTATCATGTGAAGGACAAGTTCGCCCGAACTTGGCCATGGCTCATTTCAGGCAAACTTGATTAACTATATATAGGGTTGTTGTGTTTTCATTTGAAAGATTTAGAGATTTTGTGTACTGGATGGCGAAGCTCTGTCCAAGTGTTTCCAGGATTTGTAACATTTACTAATCAATGAAACAGTGATTAAACAATAACAAACTTGTCTACAATGTCGCATATGCAAATGGATTCCGCACGTTTACCTTAGGTTTGCCAAATTAGGACCTGAACGATCCGTACAACGGACCTACAAGTGCTATCAGAGCAGGATTGGCCTAATTTGAAGACGTTGGACATAGAACATCTCACTTTCTACTCATTTCTTTCTTTTTAAACTTTTATTGGACAATACACGGACAAAATGGACTGATTTTCAAGTATAATATGTAAAATCCATAATAGTAAAACCCTTGAAAAGATCAGAGCTAAAAACAATCAAAATCATGTCGAAATTTATAAAAAATAAATTTTGGAAACTCATTTTGAACAAGTTCGCCCGAACTTGACCAAAAAGTGAACAAGTTCGCCCGAACTTGTCCAAAAGTGAACAAGTTCGCCTGAACCTGTCCAGAAGTATACAAGTTTGCTCGAACTTGTCTGAAAGCGAACAAGTTCGCCCGAACTTGTCCATTACAAGTTCGGCCAAAGTTGTCTGAGGGTTTCCAAAAAATCTAAAAAGAAAGCCATGAAAATCCAGAAAAACATATCGGACATTATATATCGTTAGATTCGTATCGACGAGACGATTTTAAAGATATAATCGGGTAAAAATAGTTTTCGGATAAATTTTAAACGTTTTTTGCCAACCGATACGTTAAAATTGTCGATTAAAAAGTCAAATTTTGCATAAAATTTCTGAAAACTACATTTTTCGTTGGAAATGGAAGGTATTAATTTTGAGAAAATGAATGACTAGGAAGAATTGTCTTCTGATTTGCATGATAATGAACGCATGGCCATTTGGGAAGAAAGAATTGAAATGTTTAATTGCAACAAGAATGAATCTATACTTGAGCTAGTACAACGTTTTTCTGTCATGGATAGGCATTTAACTCGTTATAATGGGTGTTATCTCAGTCTTGAAGCAAAGTTTTCGAAATTGGAAGATGCATTACCATTAAAATGGGATGATTTCGTGAAAGAATCAAGAAAGAAATTTAGATTTGTCATCAATCATCTTTATGAATTTATAAGTGATATTTGCGATCACGTTCCTGTGATTGAAAAGATGAAAGAATCAAAAATGAAAGTGAGTTTGTGATTAAAATGGAAAATTCTGAAGTTTGTCAATCTTCTGCATGTATAATTAGTGAAGGAAATGATTGGGAAGCACAAAGTTTAAATGTTCGGATAAAGAGAGAAGGGAGTATAATGGCGAAGAACTATGAAGGAAAAGTTTCAAGTACATCTACAAATGAGACCTCAAGTTCTAAACCACTCTGCCCAGTCTTTGATGTAGATCTGAATGATTATCTGGCAGATAATGCCAAACTCTTTAACAATCTTGAGAGTTTGACATTTGAAAATAAAAAAGTTAAAAGAAAATAAAAAGTTTTTTGAAAATAGAATAAAAATTTTAGAAAATGAAAAATGTGTTTTAAATAAAAATGATTTTGAAAAACAAATCGCATCTTGAAAAAATCAGGAAACTTGAACAAGATGTTGAGAATGCTAAAAATAAAGCTGTTGATTTAGAAAAGAAGTTGAAAGGTTTTGTGACCTCGTCATTAATGTTAGATCATATATGTCCAAAACCGATCAACGAAAATAAAAAGAAAATCCCAATAAGTAACATTGTTACAAATTATGACGATGTCATAATTGAAGATTGTGACGATGATACCGATGATAAAAATAAAATATTTTTAAAACTAAAAGAAAAATTTAAAGAAACTGTTTTACAATCCACTGAAAAAGGTGAATGCTCAACGCAAAAACCTTCTAAGCAGAATGGAGAACGAAAACAAAAGGAAATACAAAATTTAAAAAATCCTAAAAATTTTCAAAAGAAAAATAAAAGCTCATCGGTACAATCATCCAATCATTATAAAAATTCACAAAAATGTAAAATAAGTGGTGCAGGTCGGACCACTGTGCTTCAACGTCAAATCATGTTTATAGAATAAAAAAGAAAGATGGTTACCACACATTAAATCAATGTTACGATTTGAGTGTATGGTTTGATAGAAAATATCAATATGATAACAGGTTGTGTCACAAATGTGGGATAAAGGGACACATTGCTAGAAGATGTTTACAAATTAATCCTAAACATGTTCATATTGATAAGAAAAATTCTGAAGATTTGAAAATACCAACTCAGGTTAGAAAACAATGTACAGAAACTACAAACAAGGTGAAACCAGTTATTACTAAGTTTTCAAATTTTGAAACCGGTGAATCCTAAAATAGTAATGAACAAAAAGTTTCTACATTGTATTTCAAGAAAGCTTCTCAGAAAAATCAAACATGGTTGGTAAAAGAAAAAGAAGTTACACAATCAGTGAAAATTGAAAGTTTAGAGGATTTTCCGAAACTTGAGAAAGTCCAAAACAAACCTGATTGTGAAAAGAAAATCAAAATTTAGGTTGAAGAAACAACGCCTAAGACTGGAAAGGCTTGGGTATCATTATTCAACTAATTGTTTGAATTTTTGTGCAGGAACTTCTTAGATGAAAGTAAATTACTGAGAATGGAGTTCCGTGGCACACAATGAAGACGGGCTGGGTTATCCAGATCTATATAAAGGCCTTATTACATTCTAATAATGTTTACTTTAAAATTTTAAAAATTTTTGAGGAAAATTTTCAAAAAACACTTTTAATAACGTTTACTTGAAAATTTTACAAATTTTTAAAGAAAATTTGAAAAATTTCACAGTACCCTCACTGTGAATAGACAAAAATCATGGAGGAAAATGTTTTATAAACACAAGTAGTGTCAAGGTTTTTTTCATCATGAGAGGGAGAGTGCTTTAAAAGAAAATTGTGAAGCAGTAATGGATGGCGAATTAAAGTGATTCTCATCGGTTGGTCAATGTCTTTCTATAAATTAAAAAATTCCAAAAATATGTTTTTGAATTTTAGGGGGAGAAAAAATTTTCAGAAAATCTAAAAACATATAAAAACGAAAAGTACAAAAACATTGAAAAAGATAAAAAGAGTTTCGTGGATAAAAGGAAATGATAGTACATCAGTGGACAATCACAGTATGCTAAGGATTTATAAAGTTTAAAAGTTTAAACAACTCTTAATGTGGATGTGTCAATAGGCTTTACACGTTCAGTAAATTGTTTTCGGGATATAAACAAAATTTTACAACTGCTTAACTTGTGGATTAACATCTCTTGGATATATGGACTTAGTACTCTGAAATTTCGTTTGAGAGATTGCCTGATTCTGAGATACGAGGTCTTTATAGATGATTGATATCTGGGGTATTATACAAGTTCTTCTGATTTTGCGTAAGCAATGGCCCTAGAACTTCTATAATGCTTTTGCAAAAATCCCCTAAAACTGCATTCAATTGAAAATATCGAAAGATACTACAATTGCAGTACAAAAAGATTCCATTTTGGAACACTACTTTAAAGTCGAGCATTCATCTCTTTGTCGGTACGGTGGTACTAACCTGAGCTCTCAAGGCTTCGCAAAACCCAGATACATATATCAATTACGCTATACTCACCTGTAAGATGAAATCTAGGGAATCTTGATACGGGAGTATATTCTGAGATGGAACCATAGTTAAGTCAAGTTTAATAATTCTAACTAAGATATCTTGGAACAATTGAGAAATGTGTCAAAGTTTAAGTGGACAAACATATCAACAATCTAGGTAAACAAGTTTAAAACTTAAAGTCATCATAAGGTCAACGGTACTGGTGATATGTCTCAAACAACTGATATGATCCTTAGACACGAACTCAACAAAAATATATTTGTAAATATGTTTGTACATACTTAGTGTTTGATATTCATTTCATAAAACAAAAAGATTATATTATCTTTTAGTTTCGACCACTGATGATGGAAAGCTGATTTTCAAAGTCTAGAGTTGCTTAACAAAATCTAAAAACTTTTGAAATTGACCAGAAAAGTTTAAAAGTTCATTAATTTGAAACTTACATTTGAATAAATGCATCAGTTTAGTGTCAAAATGTTTAATCAATATCATTAATTTGAACTTGATACATAGATTAGATATTCAAGGTCATTAGTTTGGACTTGATTAACTGATGGGTTTAAAATTGATAGAAGATTAAAATTTGAAAAGTTATGTTTTAGGAATTTCAAAGTTTGAATCTGAAGTGATTGTCAGAATGTTTGTAAAACTTTGAAACATGAAGTAGATTTTAAGGGGGAGCTGGATAAAACGTTGATTGAAGATAACAGAAAGCTCAAAGTGACGGGGAGCATGGTGATTAAAGTTTTATCAGGACAAGCTCAAGATAAGAGAAAAGGATTGTAGAAGTTACGAAGATCATGGATGTTAAAGTTATTCAAGAAATAAAGATCAAGAGAATTTTAAAGACTCTGGAATTTAATTGAAGACTGATGACTACGGCAACATCCAAGGGGGAGTCTGTTGATGCTTATGTCTGTTGCCTACGACATCGTATTGAATCGAGTCTGTATTTCGGAGCGAAACGTTAAGTTTATGAATGATATGAGACAAGTTCGCTCGAACTTGTAGAGCACATGGATAAGTTCGCCCGAAGTTGTCATGTGAAGGACAAGTTCGCCCGAACTTGGCCATGGCTCATTTCAAGCGAACTTGATTAACTATATATAGGGTTGTTGTGTTTTCATTTGAAAGATTCAGAGATTTTGTGTACTGGACGGCGAAGCTCTGTCCAAGTGTTTCCAGGATTTGTAACGTTTACTAATAAATGAAACAGTGATTAAACAGTAACAAACTTGTCTACAATGCCGCCTATGCAAACGGACTCCGCACGTTTACCTTAGGTTTGCCAAATTAGGACCTGAACGATCCGTACAACGGACCTACAAATTATGACGCATCAAATCTAGGTCTTGGTTGTGTTCTCATGCAACGCGATAAAGTCATAGCATATGCGTCAAGACAATTGAAGGTCCACGAGAAGAACTACACCACTCATGATCTTGACTTAGGTACCGTAGTTTTTGCTCTCAAGATTTGGAGACACTACTTATACGGTACGAAATGTGTGATTTTCACGGACCACAAAAGTCTCCAACACATATTCAATCAAAAGGAGCTGAACATGAGACAACGACGATGGGTCGAACTCTTGAACGACTACGATTGCGAAATTCGCTACCATCCTGGCAAGGCGAATGTTGTAGCTGATGCGCTTAGTCGCAAGGAAGGTGTCAAACTTCATTGTGTTTGAATTCAATCTGATATCCAGACACGCATCCTTCAAGCGCAACGTACATGTGTGAACCAAAGCTTGTTAAAAAATGAGCTACCTCAAAATCTCGAACTTCAACTCGAAACGAAAGATTACTCTATTATTTGAACCGTTTGTGGGTTCCAAGTCAAGACAATCTTCGCACCTTATTGATGGATGAATCTCATAAGTCTCGTTATTCAATCTATCCTGGTGCAGACAAAATGTACAAGGATCTCCGTACCCAGTATTAGTGGCCGGGTATGAAAACGGATATTGCCTTGTATCTGTCAAAATGCCTAACTTGTCTTAAAGTCAAGGCTGAACATCAACGCCCATCTAGTTTGCTTGAATAACCAGAATACCGAAATGGAAATGGGAGAACATTGCAATGGATCTCATTACTAAACTACTGTGCACATCTAGAGGTCATGATGCTATTTGGGTAATCATTGATCGTCTAACGAAGTCAGCACACTTTTTGGCAACTCGTGAGGATTACACTGCTGACAAACTCACCAAAATCTATGTCGATGAGATTGTATCTCGTCATGGTGTTCCCTTGGACATCATATCTGACAGAGATGCTCGGTTCACATCTCACTTTTGGAAAACCATGCAAACTGCTACGGGAACCAAACTCAATCTGAGCACTGCATCCTCAAATGGATGGACAAACCGAAAGAACAATTCAAACATTGGAGGATATGCTTAGAGCTTGTGTGATCGACTTTGATGGTAGTTGGGATTCACATCTACCGTTGATAGAATTCTCTTACAACAATAGTTATCACGCCAGCATCAACATGGCGCCTTTCGAAGCTTTATATAGTCGAAAATGTCGTTCACACTGTCTGTTGGAATGAAGTTGGAGAGTCTCAGTTTACTGGACCTGAACTTATTCATGACACAACAGACAAAGTCAAGAAAATACGCGATAACCTTCTGACAGCTAGAAGCCGTCAAAAGAGTTATGCGGACAAGCGACGCAAGCCCTTGGAATTCCAAGTTGGTGATCACGTCCTACTCAAGGTATCCCCTTGAAAAGAAGTGGTTAGATTTGGAAAGAAAGGAAAACTTGCACCACGATACGTTGGACCATTCAAGATCGTTGAAAGAATCGGAAAGGTGGCCTACCGACTTGAGCTACCTCCTAAACTTGGGAACGTTCACCCAACATTCCACGTGTCCAATCTAAAGAAGTGTTTAGCCTACACAAATCTCCTCATCTTCCTTGATGAAATTCACGTAGATGACACTATGCACTTTTTCGAGAAACCCGTGGAGATTTTGGACCGTGAAGCCAAGAAACTTAAGCAAAGACGAATACCGATAGTCAAAGTTCGCTGGGAATCCAAAAGTGGCCCATAATTTACTTGGGAACGAGAGGATAAAATAAAAGCGAAATACCCAAATCTATTTCCACAAGTTTCCTCTAATTAAATTTCGGGACGAAATTTCCTAAAGTAAGGGAGACTGTGACATTTGTGGTGATTCGATCATGTAACAATTACGAACAAATTATCAATCAATGAAAATTTTGTGTTTTATTTCTGAGATTCATTTATTATTCCATTTGCACAAATTCAATTATTACACGATAACAAACTCTTGAACAACTTCTGGAAGTGAAATCGCAAACTATTACACAAATGTAATCAGTTATACCGGAACAACGACATAAGCTAAACATACCCTAAATACCCTTTACATATCTTAGAAATAAGTTTTGAGGGCTTCGGTATGGCCAAAACATGTTTATGCAACTTTAGGGGCTATATTGCAAATTCTGCGAAACTATGCCCTTACGCGTATTTCTTAATCCGGGACATGTAAGCTCATCCAAAAAAAATTTTAATCATTAAAATCTTGTATTTTAGTGATTGGAATGCAAAAATATCACTCGCTGTGCATTTTCGGTAATTTGCGCGATCGTTACGATTTTCATCGTAATTAACCGAAAACCGCAACCTATCAACCAAACGAACCAGCACCCGAGACATTTTGGACTTATTTTAAATTCTCTATGCTTTAACGTCCTTATAGAGCTTAAAAATGTGGATAATGGGTGTTAGAAGTGCCAAAACGCGACGAAATGAGTGCAAGGGCATGTTCTGCCAATTAGTGAAACTTGCTGCCAACTGATCCAGAACCCCATACGGTCCGCATGGGGTGCCCAGCACAGCAGCTTTGCTGTCTTGCTCTTGTTCACTCTCTTGGACACTAATCTCATGATTTTTGCCACCTTTAACCTGTTTTGGACACCTGGAGGGACACTAAGCATTACCCTAACACCTCATTACACACTTGTCATGATTTGGTGGCCTCTTGATCACTATAAATAGGTGAGTTCATGGCCATTTCAAATTGTTCAATTCATTTCATTCTCTCATGCTCTAATTGGAGTGCTACCGCTTGTGGAGGCCTCCTACTGAGTATCCTTGGCTGCCTTGAGTGCAAGTAAGTGCTCTAACCAAGCCTTATTCATTTCTTTTAGCTTGTTTGAGCTAAAAGTCAAACAATTTGACTTATGTTTGACTTTCAGTTCTGATCATGAATTGGTCTAAGCAAAGTCCAGTTGGACTTTGCAACATGATCGTAATCACGATGGTTATGATCCATAGCGATCATACCTACTGATAACCATTTTATTAGTTGTAGTGACGAGTCAAAGTTTCGGTCAATAATGCACAAAGTGCGCATTATACAACAGAACTATTTTCGGGTATCAAAACACTTTGTTTTGACCATTTTGTTTTGATACCAAAACACTTTTATAACTTTGTTATACATGTCAAAACATGTCTAACTCGTCACTTTTAGTTTAGTGCTTAGTTAGGGTCGTAAGTCGAGCGGTCTTGACCACCGCTTTGACTTTCAAATCCGACCCGTTTTCTCGATCTTAGTATCCGACCGAACACATATTTGTGACCATAGTTGTATAGGGAATAACCCTCTGAGGTTATACGCTATGGTCACGTCGTTTGGGTAGTGTTATGCTATGTTGCTTATTATGCCTTTATAAATTACTAAAATGCCCATTTTGCGCATTAATCAATTTTAAGCATATGTAACTAATATTTTGGCATATAAACTGATGTTACAACATAATCAAACATGTTTTGGCATATAGGACTTATCATAACACATTTCTAACCATCCGATCACGCGTTTACGCAAATGACCTGCTAAAATAGTATAAACTACCTTAACGAGCCATTATGGGTCAAAAGCACTTAGGAACTTTTTCAAATCAGAATGTAGACCTTGTTAAATCATTTCATATGAGTCCCAGCACTCATTTGGTTTACAAGACCTCATTCTATCCGATCCGCCGATTAAAGTCCCGATATTTACACAATTATTCGAATTTAGGACACGCTTGAATTCTCGAACTCCTGAGCTTTGTTGATCTTTAATTCAAAGACACTTTTACAATCACAAGTGATTACATAGTTCCCCTTTTTACGTTTTCAAATGTTTTGGGGTGATTCATATGTGCTAAAGTATTTTTTAAGTTTTCGATACAAATGCTATGGTTTATATAAATGAGACGATTTCAATAATGTGAACGAACTTGTTGGTGCATTGTATTGAGGACAAGAATAACATTCATTAACTTTGGCCAACCCGACCAGTAGTAAGTTATGGTACCATAGGGCTGACAATCCCGTTACATAGGTTCCCGATGTTTGTGGGGAAGTTTGGGGAACGACTGAAACTGTTTACTTTAACAAACCCTTTGGTGGTTTGTTATTGCAATTTAAAGATACCCTTTCGTGGTATTGACGAGTCAACAAAGGTTTGAATGTATTCAACGAAACGACCAAAAATTTTTCACAATTAAAACGAGGACGATTTATTTATGACAATGACAATTGGTTTATGACAATGACGATTTGGTTTATAACAATGACGATTTGGTTTATAACAAGGACGATTAGGACGATTGGTTATAACAAAGACGATTGGACGATTGGTTTATGATAAGTAATTTAGATAACGAGACGGATGTAATGTGATAAAAGGATGGTGGATACGCTGCTGATACTTCCTATATGTAAGTGCTTTTATCGTATTACATACCGTGGAAACCATACTAAGTTTTCTTTTAAATCAATTTATTACTTGATTTTACAAAAGAAACATTTTAGTTAAGATTCATGTTTACGAGATTTCTCACAAACTTTAACCAGCCGGCTATGGTTGGTTAACTATATTGCAATATCAAACATATTTGATACAAGTTTTCATTCAACGACTCGAGTGGTCCGACGAGGTATTGTAATACATATACGAGGCCAGGAATTTTAACACACTCACAAAACCTATGTACTCGCCGCCATTCTTTTATGCTGACTCGTTTTCACATATGTTTCAGGAGTTTAGGTGTGACGATTTACAATGCTTGGATCACATAGGAACGTACGGGCCTTAGTGACTGATAAAACAAGAAAGACGATATATTAATGTTCATATTATGTTTTGTATTCTGTTAAAACTCAGACAATGTTACATATTAATGTTTTAATACAAAACTTTAAATACCATGGTTATGTAACAATTTGTAACGTGACTCCCCGACGTTTCCGCCACGGTTTGTTGTTTTTACATGGTCGGGTTGTTACAAAAACCACCGCCACTTCATCTTTCACAATCAACCTTCTAAAACTTAATTCCACTAGCCCCTATCTATATCTAAGATTTCCCCCATCGAAATTCATAAAACATATAATATTATTGAAAGAAAAAAACATTAATATTTTTAATAAACATATGAGATTCAATGCTTGCTTATTTGTGAATAAGATGAGCTTGCCAACGAGGTCAGATTGCAGAGAGAATAAAAGTGAGAGGTTACCGGCAATGGGGAGGGTTTGCCGGTCATATTGCCGAGAGAGGAGAGGTCACCGACAATGAGGCTTTCTGGCATCGACGGGAGAGCGATGGTGATCGGTGATTTGTTAGGCCAGAGTAACGGAGAGAGAGAGAAAAAGAGAGAGAGTTTGAGGGATAGCAAAGAGAAGATGGTTTACTAGGGCAAAAAGGGGAATACAAGTCTTTAATATTCATTAAGACTCTTTTTGTTGTTGAATGGTTAAGAGCTTAATGGAAACATTAAGACTTTGTGTTTTAGTGAAACACACACACCTACCGCTGACCGATTCAGAGGTAACCTCTTAATGGAACCATTCAGAGGTAACCTCTTAATGGAACCATTCAGAGGTAAACAAACAACCCCGTAGTTGATTAATGGGTCATTTATGAAAATGCTAGTTTTATGAAGCTTACTATTTTTCTTTTTAGTAGTTTTTTTTGAAAGGTGAACCACAAAGTGCTTTAAATGATTGTGTTCAATTTGGTGATGATTAAAACGATAATTAGAATAAGTTGTAAACAATATTATAAAAGTAATCACACTCGGGTTCAGATTAACCAGATACAAGGTTAACTCACACTAATAATTTCATGGGCTTCTGAAAAAAGCTAATATTAATCTTAGACACCAACAATTATCAATCACTGGACAAAAGTATGTTTCATGAATCACGGTGAATCCCACACAAACACTAATACAAACCAAATCAATTGTTTATTATCTTTTCACAATATTTATGATGCAAGAAAACCATTAATAACATGAATTCATAAAAAGACTAACAAGTGATATGTACCAATCTTACAATCTAAAGACTACCCAAATGGCTCTATCAAACCAAGCATGTAAATAAAACCTTAGACTACTTACAATCTTCACAGGAGAAATCATGCTTGAATTTTCAATTATCGGCGTTGTTTCCTCAATAGGATGATTAGGAGCGTTTAAAGATGTCCAAGATGATAGAGAATTAGTGGGAATGAGCCAAGAGTCAAAGGTATTGGAAAATATATGTAACTCCCTAATTAAAATCAAATTTAATGCTCGAAATTCGAAGTTTCTAGATGATGACTTGTGTAGGGTGTCGCCGACGTGTTAGGGGGGCCCTTTGATGCCTCGACGCGTTAAACAATTTCTTAATGCAATGGCTTTAGCTGGTGCGAAAGGGTGTTGGCGAGGCGTGGGGAGGCGTCGTCAACACCGTCCCTTGTATTGCCCGACTATTTTGCCTTGTTTAACTCATTTCGCTTCCCCGATTGTTACGTCTTTGATCCTAGTACTTCGGAAAGCCTCCCAAATGCACCTTAAACTTGTCAAGGTATGTAAAACACAAACCATATTAAAGTTGTGACATTCAAGAGTATATTTCACACAATTCAAGAAGATTAAACCAGTTAAGACTTGGACCTTTACCAACCCATCAACGTATAAACTACTTATCCTAATTTACTTGCTACATCAAAATCTTTTTCTTTACAATATTTTCTTGTGAGCATATTGCTTATGTAATGATGCACACAACATTTTATCTACAATACATTAAGTTAGAAACCGATGTATTAAAACATGAGTGATGTAACGAAGACATATTAAATTTATACTTGACCTTTACTTTCATTTTTTTATTTTGAACAACCAATTTTTCCAACATCTTGATTCTATATTTAACTTGCATTTGCAAGGATGTGAACCCACAAACTCAAATTTGTAGGGGGCACCACACCACTAGACCCATAGGTCATGAATTACTTTGAATTTTGTTAATACGTATCTTATGTTAACTAACTTTATATTGTTGCTTATCCTGTAGCATTTATTGGATTGTCTGCCTAATGAAATGTTGCTCTTATGTCCACTCATTTTGTATTATATTCTTGTTAACAAAGACACGTTATGTAAATGCGCCAATGTGCATGGTCCTAAAAAAGAAATTAGAAACTAAAATTGCTCATTGTTTAAGTTCATGTCTAAATGCAATACTTATGCAGTTGGGTTCTTGTCAGAAGATAAAGTAAATTATATTATTGTTTTGACGGGAATTTAAGCTTGTCATAACCGTACATGACAACTTAATTAAGCGCATCCCAAAAATAATGTGATACCACCGATTTCTTGTTTTTCTTAGTGAATATATTTATATGTTAGTCTTCTATAATGTGATACCACTGATTTCTTGGTATGAGATTCCATGTCATAAGGTCTAGTATAATGTGATACCACCGATTTCTTGTTTTTCTTAGTGAATATATTTATATGTTAGTCTTGTATATAGCATCTAGTATAAGGTTATACGTGTAATTTGTCACACCCGGTCGATAGCGGAAGCGCGCGGTGTGAACTTGATTAGTTTTCATCGTATACGATATAGGTAAACAACTATATAATTAAACAAACATGATGTTCACCCATTGATATAATTAAGATATTACATGTCATAAGTGTTTAACAACAAAAGACGGCATAAGTTATAACATTTCACAAAAGACTTGTTTCAAAATATAGTTTTACACATCAAGGCTTTGCATCCTATATCACGTTTGAAGACGGAATATATGGACCAAACCCTTCAAAACATGGATGACATCTACTACTTGACAACCTTGAGAGCTTGTAACCGACCACGCCAAAATCCACTTAGTTTCCTGAAATACATGTGAGTTTGAAAACATCAACAAACGTTGGCGAGTTCATGCGTTTTTAAGTGTACACCAAATGATCTTAAAACATTTGAATAATCGTTACTTGTAAATGTGGTATGTAAAGCGTCAATGAACTTGATGATCATTAATATTTTGCAAGGACATTAATATGTGTGCCGACATAGGAAGCACTCAACCCTCAACGATTTTCACTTTCCGGTCCACCCGGTTGGGACAACAAAAGCACTACATGTGGCCACACAAGGACCTATGAGTGGGGCTCGCCTACACCCGATAGATCTACCCCTTGTTCCTAAGGTCTTATAAAATATTAATGGCGCTTAAGGATGGTCCTATTCGCACATGATCTAATATTTAATTCCATAGCTAAACCATACCATTGAAACATGTATTCCCCCCCCCCCCCCGAGAGTTGTAACCGAAAACATTTAAATGAAAGGGGGACATGAACTCACAGGTTTGCGTCCGTAACGTGTGCTAGCGAAAAGAGTATCAAAAAGCGCGTAACAATCTACAAGTGCTCTAACTCATTGGACACTTGGGTTTTGAGTTAAAAGTATACACGTTGTTCATCTTGAACGTATGGTATTAGTTATGTATTTGGATACTTTGCGTATTTTAAATATGTTGGCATTTGTTTCATGTGCTCATTTTAATATATATATATATATATTTGTATTCATAATGAGTACGAACGGGCCTCGCCCATCATGAGTCTTCGTGCCTCGCACGATCGTAAGTGGGCCTAGCCCATGAGAGTTGTTGTGTCTTGGGCCTAGCACATGTTTTTATGTCCTTGGCCTAGCCCATGTCTTATGTCGTTGGGCCTAGCCCATGTCTTTATGTCCTTGGGCCTAGCCCATGTAGTTATGTGATTGGGCCTAGCCCACACATTTTATGTCTTTATATAAATGGACCCAAGCCCAAATGAATATGTATGAATGGGCATAGCGCAATTCAGTTATGTAAGTGGGCCTAGCCCAAAGTATTATATAAATGGGCTTTTACTAGCCCAATATAACTTCAAGTATTTTTCCATTCTCCTAAGTGTATTTTGAGCGTATTTTAAATGTATTCTTATACTTGTATACTTGCGTATTTATGTACACTTAGAGATATTTACCTTATACTTTTCGGAATTTTTATAAATGTTAACATATATTTATACTTCTCTTGTCAAAAAAAAATATTATTTTTAGAGTTTCGTCGTAAGGTTGTATATGTATATCTTCGTATCAATAGCAATCATGTGTCGTTTGTGGTGGGTGCACGCTCCGGGTTGATACGCAAGAGTGGTCGGGACGTGCTTTATTCGATAGAGCATTTATTGTATAGTTTGTGTCGGGTTCGAATATATTGTCTTGTTAATATATATGGTTATAAGTTAATGGATTCGTCCAATGTCCGTTCACCCACTTATCTATTCCGATGGTTCGTTCATGATTACAATATAAGTGAGTTCTTGTGTATATATATTGAGTGTACTTTTCCAAGTGAGCGGTTTTTAAGTATTTGTGTGTATCTTCCTATCACTAGTACATACACTTAACATACAAGTAATATATACCAAACAAGGTATTTGAAAACTATGTATATAATTTTCTCAAGAATTATATTTATTGTGATATTTATAACTTCACCCACTTTTTTTTTTTTTATTAAAACTAACTTTCAAGTGTTTAAATAAATCTTGTATGGTTAAGACTTAACCATTGTCATTAGGGTTTGTCTAATCATGATTAGGGTCGCTAATCACAATTAAGGTTACTAATCACGATTAACCATGTTAATCACCCCGTTAATCCCATTTTAATCGCGATTAAGATTTTAGAAAAATTTCGCCATAGTTTCCCTAAACTATGGCGTTTTCCCACGTTTTGAAAACGTATTTTAAGCGTGATTAAATCCCTTAATCACAATCAAACTCAAATCAAGATTCAAGTTACCAACTTTGCATGAATAATTTTTGCACTTAACTATTCTCATACTTATATTTATTTTCTAGTTACACCCTTTTTAAAAAAAAAAAGAAAATATATGTTGACATCTTTATGTTTATTTAACAAGATCATTAAAAACCACTTTTTTTATAAACTTCCATCTCATCCATTTGTTTAAACAACTCATTTAGACTACTTTTTAACGTGTTCTTAGTGAAATCATGGATTTTAATTTCTATAAAGGTCATATATAGGTTGTAACTCATTTTTAAATCGTAGTAAAGTTCATGGATCATGAGAGTGATGATCTTGTTCAGATTTAAACATCCCAATGTTTAAATCATAAATTTTTTTCTTAATCATGCAAGATCATACACTTAAACAACCTAACTTAACATAATCAACATTAATACAAGCATAATCTAGCACATACCAACATAATAAACACATTATATTTCATATTTGGTATATTTTATGGTAACAGGTTTTTAAGTTTGGTTTTGTTGTAGGGTCCAAGATGAACATTTTTGTACATAATCTACATAATAAATCTTGCTAAAAAAATAGGGAATAAAGTCTTACAACTTTGCAAGATTATAATGAAGATTAAGAAAAGATTTTGCTCCAAATGAAGTCCTAGGTATCCCCCATGCTTGCACCTTTCTTGGATGATCTTGGAATGGGTTAAATGAGCTTGAAATGGTGACTTTATTGGACTAAAATGGATGGTTTAGGGATGTTTGGGCAGTCGAGATCAAGAGAGGGGACAAGAGATGGTTTGGTGATTTGATTTTTTTTTGAAGTGTAGTATGGTAAGTATGGTGTTGTGTAAGTGATGTTATAATTTCTCTCATCAACAACAAATCTCAAGCACCATACTTCTCACAATTATCTTCATCTCATAGTTTGAAAATGGGGTGCCCAAGGGGCCCACCAAACCATCACAACGGGGGATTATTTATTTATTTATTTTTACTTGTTTTTAAAGTTACATGTGTAAATGTTGTACATTATATAGATATTTAGGGATTTATGGAATTTCTCATGCCATTAGTGTTATGATAATGTCCGTGACACCAAACGATGGCTAACTAGTTCACTGGCTTTTTAGTTTAGGGTATTTGAATGGTAGAAATATAATTTGTTCGTCTAGCGGCTTTGAATTTGGGTAATGTACAAAAGTTGCGTCGTGACGCCGGGAGTTTATGTTTTGGGTATCCCATTGATATCCCTAAGCTTATTTAGGATGTAAAATATTATTTACAAGTCCTACGGACATTAAAAAATGCTGATTTTTTTTAGCTTCGCGGACAATTTATTTTGTTATATTTTAGCGCAATTTAGACGAATTTTAACGACATGTATTTTCCGGAAAGTTAAAGTGTTTTTGGATTTAGTGTCCCTAATTAGGGATTTTTATTTGTATTTCATCCATAAATTGTTTTCGTGCCATTCGTTTCTCATTCGGACAAGTTTCAGAACTAGCTGACATGAATAGTATGTTCAGATGAATAGTGCTTTCAGCACTTTGCCAACATGTTCGGACATAGTTTGTGGTTCTCTCGCGACACAACGAATGTATTGATATTGTTTAGCATAATTAACCATGTCCTATGATTTCTAGACTTTATGCGACCTAATCATACATTAAATTAAGTCGTAACGAACACAATTAAGTGTATAATTAAGTTGTTAAGTTGTACTGAATTTACATTATTTTTCCGGTTGTCACATTCTCCCCCTGTTAAAAGAATTTCGTCCCGAAATTCAAGTCGTGTTACTGTTTGCAGAGGAGTCTTGGAATAAATGTGGATACTTGGACTTGATTTGATCTTCACATTCCCACGTATACTCGGGACCGTGACGCGAGTTCCAACGAACTTTAACGAGTTTGATACGACTCCTCCGTGTCTTGTGGACCTTCCAGTCCGTAACCTCAACAGGTTCTTCAGTAAATTGGAGTTTGTCGTCGATGTGAATCTCATCAGCTGGAATGATAACCGTTTCTTGAGTAGGACTTTTCTTGAGATTAGACTCATGGAATGTGTCATGCACACTACTGAGTTCGTCCGGTAGTTTCAACTTGTAAGCAACAATTCCAATCTTTTCCAAGATTTCGAAAGGTCCAATATAGCGTGGGTTCAACTTTCCACGTTTAACAAATCTTGCTACGCCCTTCCAAGGCGAGACTTTCAATAACACTTTGTCTCCGACTTCAAAAGATAGTGGTTTTCGTCGTTTATTGGCATAGCTCTTTTGTCGATCACGAGCCGCCTTGATACGGTCTCGTATCTGAAAGATCTTCTTCGTAGTCTCTTGGACTAATTCCGGACCAATAAGTTGTTTATCTCCGGTCTCCGCCCAACATAGCGGTGACCGACATTTTCGTCCATACAAGGCTTCAAACGGGGCGGCCTGGATGCTAGTGTGATAACTATTATTATATGAGAACTCCACTAAAGGCAACCGGGTATCCCAATTTCCACCCAAATCCATCACACAAGCACGTAACATATCCTCCAAAGTTTGTATCGTCCGTTCACTTTGACCGTCCGTTTGAGGGTGAAAGGCCGTGCTAAGATCCAACCGTGATCCAACGGCCTTTTGAAATGCTTCCATATCCATGACACGAATCAACCTTCTCGATCTAATATGATAGAAATAGGCACTCCATGCCGTGCCACAATTTCTTTGAGATATAATTCGGCTAGTTTCCCCGTGCTATCCTTCTCGCGGATAGGTAAGAAATGTGCAGACTTTGTAAGTCGATCAACGATTACCCAAATCATGTCGTGACCTCTCGAGGTCCTGGGTAACTTAGTAATAAAGTCCATTAAGATTTGTTCCCATTTCCATACGGGAAGTTCAGGTTGTTGCAGTAGTCCCAAAGGCTTTTGATACTCGGCCTTAACCTTGGCACACGTGAGACATTTTCCGACATAATTAGCAATGTCACCCTTAAGGTTTGGCCACCAATAGAATTCCTTTAAGTCTTGGTACATCTTATCCGATCCAGGATGAATAGAGTACTTTGACTTGTGAGCTTCGTCTAAAATAATCGTCCGTAGGTCGCCAAAGTATGGAACCCAAATTCATCCCATAAAGTATAACGTTCCACCCTCCCTTGGCACCAATTGTTTTTCCATTCCCTGGGTGATTCGGCTGGTATATTCTCAAGTTTAAGTGTTTCTTGTTGCGCTTCTCGAATCTGAGAAGTAATGTTATTTTGTATGGTCATTTCTAAGGCCCGAACCCTTAGAGTTTTCACTCGTTCTTTACGACTCAAGGCATCCGCCACTACGTTCGCCTTGCCCGGATGATACTTTATTTCGCAGTCATAGTCGTTCAATAATTCGACCCAACGTCGTTGTCGCATATTTAATTCCTTCTGATTAAATATGTGTTGAAGGCTTTTGTGATCTGTGAATATTGTGCATTGAGTACCATATAAATAGTGATGCCAAATTTTCAAAGCGAATACCACCGCACCTAGCTCGAGGCCGTGCGTGGTATAATTTTTCTCGTGCACCTTAAGTTGCCGAGATGCGTATGCGATGACTTTGTCTCGTTGCATCAATACGCAACCAAGACCTTGATGCGATGCATCACAATATACGACAAAGTCGTCGGTACCGTCGGGTAAGAATAGTATCAGTGCGTCACAAAGTTTGTCTTTCAACAATTGAAATGCTGCTTCTTGTTTGTCGCCCCAATCAAACTTCTTATCCTTTTGGGTTAGGGACGTTACGGTTGCACAATCTTTGAAAAATTCTCAATAAAGCGTCTATAATAGCCCGCTAATCCCAAAAATTGTCGCACTTCCGTCGGCGTCTTAGGCACTTCCCAATTCTTTATCACCTCAATCTTGGCTGGATCCACATGAATTCCTTTCTCGTTCACCACGTGCCCGAGAAACTGTACCTCGCGAATCCAAAATTCGCATTTAGAAAACTTCGCATAAAGTTGTTCCTTCTTCAAAAGCTCCAAAATAGTTCGTAAATGTTGCTCATGTTCGTCCTTTGATCTTATATTAATATATCATCAATAAATACTATCACGAACTTGTCCAAATACGGCTTGCACACGCGGTTCATGAGATCCATGAACACCGCTGGTGCATTTGTCAAGCCGAACGGCATAACAAGGAACTCGTAGTGACCGTAACGAGTTCGAAAGGCCATTTTGGGTATACTTTCTTCTTGAATCCTTAGTTCATGGTAACCTGATCGTAAGTCGATTGTTGAATAGAAACTCGAGCCTTGCAATTGATTGAACAAGTCATCAATCCTAGGTAGAGGGTATCGGTTCTTGATAGTGAGTTTGTTCAACTCACGATAGTCTATACACATGCGCAAGCTCCCGTCCTTCGTTTTAACGAATAATACCGGAGCTCCCCAAGGTAAGAAACTCGATCTGATGAATCCCTTATCCAACAACTCTTGAAGTTGTGTGGATAATTCTTGCATCTCGGACGGAGCTAATCGGTAGGGAGACTTCGCCACCTGTATCGCTCCAGGCACCAAGTCAATGCGAAACTCCACTTGACGTTGTGGAGGCAGCCCGGCAAGTCTTCTGGAAAGACTTCTGGAAACTCCTTCACGACAGGGATGTCTTCTAACTTCGGCTCCTTGGTCTCTTTGTCGATTACGTGAGCGAGGAAAGCTATACAACCTTTTCGGAGACACTTTTGTGCCTTCATATAGTTAATAATTCGTAGGGGTGTCTCGCGCCTTTCTCCATGTACAACGAGTGTCTCTCCATCCGGTAGGGGAATACGAATGGTTTTCTCATGACAAGCCACTTCCGCTCGGTTGTCGGACAACCAATCCATTCCGACAACCACATCAAAACTACCCAAGTCGACGGGTAAAAGATCAATATTAAATTTTCGCGCTCCAAGTTCGAGTGAGCAACCTCGAATAATTTCTCCCGTTTCGACTAATTCTCCATTCGCCAATTCTATAGAATAAGGGACGTCCAGTTTACTCGACTCTAGACCAAGTATGTTTGAAATTCTATAGGTTAAAACTAAAGTCAGAGCCAGTATCAAATAGAATGGATGCAAAGTGTTGGTTTATAGGAAGCGTACCCGTAACCACGTTCAGGTCTTGGCGTGCATCCTTAGCTACTAATACAAAAGCTCTCCCACGAGCTTGGTTTTCCTTTGGGCAATCCTTTTGATAGTGCCCCTTATCTCCACACCCGTAACATCCTTGCCCCTTGCCATTTCCATTTCTGCCTTGGTTGTTATTACCGTTACCACCTCGGTTTCCATTACTGCCTTGGTTTCCATTACCACGTCCAGTACCCGCCCAACACGTTTCCTTGCTGTGCCCGATCTTACCACACTTGTCACACTTGGTATTCCAGCAAGGACCCAAGTGGTGAAACCTACACTTATCACATTTTGGTAAGGTGCCAGCATAACCTTTGCCTCGGGTTTCGCCCGGTGGATTCACCTCTCTACGCTTGTTAGTGTTGGGGTTACTGTTGTTTGCCCGAGTACCCTTCTTGAAGTTAGAAAATTTGTGCTTGCATTCACTAGTAGACTCTACACGGGTCTCCTTTTTCTCAGATCCTTTCACATAAATCTTTTTCATCCTTACCGCCTCCTCGGTAAGGCTTACAGCCAAAGTAACCGCTTGGGTTATAGTAGTGGGGTGCGAGGAAGTGACTAGGCTCCTGATTTCGGGTGAAGACCCCAGATGTATCGTTCAACCCTTTTGAACTCCGGGTCGACCATATAGGGAACCACTCCAGATAAGTCATGGAATCGTTGTGTGTATCCCGTGATATCAGCACCAACCGTAGTAAGATTCTAGAATTCCGTCTCTAGTTTTTGCAACTCAGCCCGTGAACAATACTTCTCACGCGTACGCTCGTTTAACTCATCCCAAGTTAAAGCATAAGCTACCTCATCTCCCAAAGTTTGAACTTGTAAGTTCCACCATGTCAATGCCTCGTCCAAAAACAACCACGTCACATAAACCACAGTCTGCTCGGGAGTACATCGGCTCATACGAATGGTGGATTCTGTTTTCTCGGTCCAACGTACGTAGGCCACAGCACCACCAGTGCCGTCATAGTTGAGAGGCTTGCAATCTAGAAATTGCTTGTAAGTGCAGCCTGAAACGTTGAACAAACAGGTTATATATAAAAGAGAGTTATGGAAACGCACGAATATAATATGGAAGGAAATGTTTAAGTTGCTATAAAACAACATTATGTTACCATTAGTGGTGTTTCCACCAGTAGAGCCTCCCTGACCATGACCGCCAGTTCCGCCGGTGCCACCGCTGTTTTCGGTGCGATTTGCCTCGTACTGTGCGACGGCTTGGGATATTCGTTCCTCCAAAAGTTGGTTCAGTTCTGCCTCATTAGTAGGCATGGGGTTTGGTGCTTTGCGTCGTACGTTCCTTCTCTAGGGTGCCATGTGTGACATCTGTGTAATTCAATATTGTAACGACTTCCAATCAAATTGATGATTAATGAAACTTTGTGTTGTTTACAATTTGTGTATTTACTTGTGACTTTTGTGCATTTTCATTAATTGTTCGATTTTGACCTTTTAAACCTTTACTGGAAGTGTAATCGCAAAACGAAATCAGTTAAACGCAACGTATAGTTCGGAATATTGACATAAGCTATACATACCCTAAATATCCCTTATATAACTAAGAAATAAGTTTTGAAGGGTTTGGTATGTAAAAAACAAGCTTATTCGATCACAGGGACTATTTACGACAAACTACGAAATTCTGCTGATTCCCGTAGTGATGTACCTTCCGGAACATGGTCATAAGCTTAACATACCTTAAATAACCTTTACATAACTTAGAAATAAATTTTGAAGGGTTCGGTATGGCAAAAACATGCTTTTGCAACTTCAGGGGCTATTTTGCAAATTCTGCGAAACTATGTCATTACGCGTATTTCTTAATCCGTAACATGTACGCACATCCAAAAATTTTTGTAATCATTAAAATATTGTATCTTAATGATTGGAATACAAAAATATCATTCGTTACGCATGTACGGTCATTTGCGCGTTCGTTACGATTTTCGTCGTAATTAACCGAAAACCGCAACCGTACGATCAAACGAACCGACATCCGGAATATTTTTTTAGCACATTTCAAGTTTCCTATACTTTATTGTCCTTATAAAGCTTTGAAATGAGGTTAACGGGTGTTAAAGTGCCAAAACGTGTCAAAAACAAGTTCAGGGGCCTGTTTTGCCAATTTTTGAAAGTTTCTGCCAGCTAAAGGGCTTACGGACTGTAAGCCCAAAGTCCTTACAGTCCGTAAGGACCCCCTAGCTCAGCAGAATAATTTCAGCAAGGTGGCAGCTCCTTGTTTACTCCTTGGACACCAAGTAAATCAATTTTGCCACCAATTCACCTGCATTTGACACTTGTTAGGACTTCCATATGATCATGCCAACACATGGGACACTTGGAATGATCTTGTTGATCCAAGATGTAGGTCCGTGATTAGGCGGTTCTAGTCGAAAGTTAGTGGAAAAGCGTAAACCGATTCAGTAGAATGTTATTACAGAAAGGAGTAGAAACAGAATTTAGCGGAAGTCTTCATTCATACCGAAAGAGTATACATCTTTATAAGTCCAGCTATCGGAGTTCCTGGAGAAAATCCGGCTGCACCTCCCCATAGGGATGCCAAAAAATTTGAATGACAAATGAACAACACACCTATATATAGGGAGACAAGTTCGCTGGAGTGTACCGAAGCTTGATCTTAAACTTAAAAAACTTTGAGTCGTGCTTGAATATTCTCTGCAACTTCAATAAGGTGTCTGCCGATGTTGTCGAGACACGTCAACAGATTCCCCCATAATTGATGATCCGGGTTAGCATTAACAACTTTCAAAACCGCTGAAATCTCCAGTTCAGATCTTTGGTTGCGTGGTTTCCGACTCCTCTGATTTACTTGACCGACAAATTTCCTCGAATAACCATCAACTCGAAGCTAATCAATGCACCAGCTTCTCCATTTCGACGATAACCGCATCCGAGTTCAGTTTTTGAATAAGCGTTGAGCATCGAGAGTTTATTCCGCACACTCCTAAAGTATCAAAAACTCAACCGGCAATTGATAGAAACTTCGAATCACCGCATCGGAAAACTTCAAATCAACGAATACCCTCGAAAAATTGAGATCCCGATTTCCGTAATCATAGTTAAGCACCTTTCAGAAAGAGTTGATTAGCAAATCGGTAATCTGCTCAATCAACAAATCTCCATCAGAAACAGATAATCTGGTAATGCATCGAATCTGAGAAACATAAGTCCGTGACCAAAATCACATTCTTCCTCTTCAGTCATAATGACAGATGTATAGCTATCTCCGCTGAACCTGGCGCCTTCAAACTACAAAACATCCCTATTTCTGGCTTACCCAATCAAAATCGTTCATTTTCTTTGCAGAGTTAATGATAAGCAGTCGTGTATGCACCAACCCCACATCGGAGATCAGGACCTAAATCCTACATCCCTTAAGCATCAACCTGTATCACAATCTGAAAAATCTGAACTTCATGTGATCACATAATCCCAAATATATAGCCTCTTTTGTCAGCAACTGGTATACACAGCTTTATCCGAAAGATCTGATCCCATAAATCATCTTCTTTAATCATGGTACCGCGTACAACCCAGGGCAACTGAAACTACAGAGCATCCCTATCTCCTGGCGGTTAATCCAGTCAATAGTTCATGTGCAAAACAGAGTTAAAGATAGGCAGTCGTGTGTGCTTCCAAACCATACGCGCGACTCAGGTGTCAATCCAAAACCATGACCTCAGAATCTGATAAACAACTTCTCCAAGACTCAGTTATGTAACCACCCACTTTCAAAATAGACATCAATTTGAAATACCCAATGAATCTCAATCCTCTGCATTTCCCGATAATCTGCAATCGGTAACTATCCGGATACTGTTGCAGTAGTCACAAATTTAGAAAATACCGGAGCTTCAAATATTGAAAATTTTTATTCCCCCTCATTTTTGCAAATTTTGACCATACTGAAATTTTTCACTGAAATTCCCCCTGAAATCCGGAACTTTCAGTTTTTAACAAATGCGGATTTAACGTTTAGGCCCATTACTAGTCACGACACCCAAATGATCAACGTGCTACATCGGTATCAATGACTCTCCCGTTATCTTCAATATTCTTTGACCGTATCACCAAATCTGTACTCTGAAGCTCTAGACGGTGTCCCCGAACATCCCGGTTCGGTCTTCGAAAACTCGAAAAATTTTCTATCGCCAAATTTTTTCTGGACACTCATCCCATCAATACGATCAACAAAATTTTTCAATGCCTTTTTTTTCTTTTTTTTAGGCTCCTTGACAAGTTCGAGCGAACTTGTGTGACAAGTTCAGGCGAACTTGGTAACTATGTGACAAGTTCGGTCGAACTTAGGTGGTTTGATGGAAGTTCGGGCGAACTTGATTGGCCACTTCCAAGTTCAGGCGAACTTGCATGAAAAAGACAAGTTCGGGCGAACTTATGCTTAATTTCAATGAAAATCAGTCAAGTTCAGGCGAACTTGATGAAAATTCATCAAAAACTTTGTCAAGTTCGGGCGAACTTGATGAAAAATCTTGAAAAACCATGTCAAGTTCGGGCGAACTTGACCTCGACAGGTCAAGTTCGGGCGAACTTGGTCTCCCAAAACAGCCATTTTTCACATTTTTCGATCCAAAATCCTTATTTCTTCGAATTTCGAGATGATTTCACCATGGATCTGGTCGAAATTGGTTTTCTAACAATCCTATCCGTTCAATTTTGGATTTTGTCCGTGGATTGTAGGTTTATTTCATGATTTACGTCCAAAACCCCTCCTAATGTCCATAAATGTCCAAATTCATGAGCATAGGTGATAACCGTAGCTCTGATACCAATTGTAGGTCCGTGATCAGGCGGTTCTAGACGGAAGTTAGTGGATAAACGTAAACCGGTTCGGTAGAATGTTATTACAAAAAGGAGTAGAAACAGAATGCAGCGGAAGTCTTCATTCATACCGAAAGAGTATACTTCTTTATAAGTCCAGCTGCCAGAGTTCCTGGAGAGAATCCGGCGGCACCTCCCCGTAGGGATGCCAAAAAACTTAAATGACAAATGAACAACACACCTATATATAGGGAGACAAGTTCGCTGGAGTGTATGGAAGTTCGGGCGAACTTGACCTAGTCAAGTTTCCTAAGAGCATTCTCGAGCGAACTTGGCCAGCATTAGTCAAGTTCGAGCGAACTTGACTAAAGGCACATCAAGTTCGGTCGAACTTGACTAATACAGGTCAAGTTCGGGTGAACTTGTTCCCTTTTACACTGTAATCTCAGTATTTTGGTCGTGTGTTTGATTCTAACCTATACAATATTCAACACACGCTCAATCTAGCCTATTCGACAAGTGACGAACACAATAGTGCATCAACACAAAAACACTATAAATACCCATCAAAGTTAACCTCATTCCTTTCTCAATTCTTTTCTTTCTCTCAAACACTCTAAGTGGAGGCTACCACATTGTTGGATGCCTCCTACCTGAGTTTTTCTTGTCTTCTTGGAGCTCTTGGGTGTTCTACAACACAAGTAAGTGCTCTATCCTTGTCTTGTTTCATTTGTTTAGCTATTTCAAGCAAAAAGTCAAACAGAGTTTGACTTTCAGATTTGACCATTAATTGGTCAAGTAAAGTCCAGCTAGACTTTGCAACGTGATCGTAATCACGATGGTTATGATCCATAGCGATCATGCCTACTGATTACCATGTTTTCTAAGTGTAGTGATGGGTCAGAGTTTCGGTCAATAATGCGCAAAGTGCGAATTATACGACGGAACTATTTTTGGGTATTAAAACAGTCTGTTTTGATACCAAATCAGTTTTATAAACTAGGTTAGACATGCTTAACATGTCTAACTCGTCACTTTTAGTTTAGTGCTTGCTTAGGGTCGTAAGTCGAGCGGTCTTGACCACCGCTTTGACTTTCGGATCCTACCTGTTTGGTCGATCTTAGGATCTGACCAAACTCATGTTAGGGACCATAGTTGTGTAGGGAATAACCCTCTGAGGTTATACCTTATGGTCACGTCGTTTGGTTAGTGTTATGTTAAGTTGCTTATTATGCCTTTATAAATGACCAAAATGCCCTTTTGCGCATAAATTGATTTTAAGCTTATGTAACCAATGTTTTGCCATATAGACTGATGTTACAACTATATTAAACTTGTTTGGGCATATAAGACTTATCATAGGGTATATCTAACCATCCGATCACGCGTTTACGCAAATGACCCATTAAAGTAGCAGAAACTACCTTAACGAGCCATTATGGGTAAAAAGCACTTAGGAATCATTTCAAATCAGAATGTAGACTTTGTTAAACCATTTCATATGAGTACCAACACTCATTTGGTTTACAAGACCTCATTCTATCCTATCCGCCGATTATGTCCCGATATTAACATAGTTATCCGATATTAGGACATACTTAAATTCTCGGACTCTTGAGCTTTGGTTTATCTTCTTGAGCAACGACTTTCTTGCAATCCCAAGTGAGTACATAGTCCCCTCTTTTACGTTTTCAATGTTTTAGGGTGAAACATATTGTGCCTATAACTACTTTCGTGATTTTATGACATTATACATGCTTGATTACATAGTATATATAGTACATGATTTTCATTGCATTTTGCTTCATATGTTGACCTAGCATATTTAGCACATTGGTTTTCAAAGACATTTTTGCTATGTATGTTGACCAAGCATACTAGTACATGGTTTTCAAAACATTTTCAAGACATTTTCAAGAAATGCTTACATTGTTATTGACATCTTGGGTGCATTGAACTCGACAATGATACATTTACTAACATTGATCACGCCGACCGGTAGTATGTAATGGTACCATAGGATTGACAATCCCGTTCCCACTTCCTAGGTATGTTTGGAAGCGACCTTAGGGAATGACAGAATCCGATGAACATTGATAAACCCTTGATCGGATAGGGGTTTATCCGACAGTCAACGAGGCTTGAATGTGTTCGCCAACAATCCATAATATATGTTTAAACAATAAAGGCAATGGTTTATAAAACATGACATTGGTTTACTCGATATTGGTTTACATGCATTGGTTTATTCGACATTGGTTTACATGACATTTATTTACTCGACATTGGTTTACATGACATTTGTTTACTTGACATTGGTTTACTCGACATTGGTTTACATGACATTTGTTTACTCGACATTGGTTTACATTATATTTGTTTACTCGACATTGGTTTACATGACATTTGTTTACTCGACATTGGTTTACTCGACATTGGTTTACATGACATTTGTTACTTAACATTTGTTTACTCGACATTGGTTTACTCGACATTGGTTTACATGACATTTGTTACTCTACATTGGTTTACTCAACATTGGTTTACATGACATTTGTTACTTGACATTGATTTACATGACATTGGTTTCCTCGGCATTAGTTTATGGTGAATGACTTAAATAGTGTGACGTGTGTAATATGATAAAAGCATGGTGGATACGCCGATGGTACTTCCTATATATAAGTGCTTTTATTATCTTACATACTGTGGCGTTATTTAAATCATTTTAAACAAAATACAAGACATGACATATCTTATACAAAACATGAAAATTTTATACAAGACAAAACTTACTTTTGATTACTATTTAACCATGCATCATTTCTTTTATATCATATTTATTTTCATATGGTTCTTATAAAAGAAACTTTTTATGGTTCATGGCGACTTTTGTACTACTTTAAACTTTTCTTACAATAATTAAAGCCATGAAGCGTCAACACAAAATCCTATGTACTCGCCGGCATTTCTTTGCTGACTTTATTTTCACATATGTTTCAGGGGAGAATGTTTGAGGTTGATCGTGCTACACGTAGGGAAGACTTTGGGCCTTAGTGACAATAAAAGAAAGAAGAACAGTTTAACTTATTCCGTTTTATCTAAGACATGTAAACAATTATAATAAATAAAACTTAACTTTATGTGCCATGGTTATTGAAAGAATAGTTCTGTTACGACACACCCCGACGTTTCCACCGCGATTTGTGTTTTTACGCGGTCGGGGTGTGACAGAAAGATTGGTATCAGAGCCAATGGTTATAGGGAATTAGGTTATTAGTAAAGCTTTGACCTAGCCTATAACCTTCCTAGGACCCTAACGTGAGTTTTCTTGCGTTTAGAATTAAAACACGATACAATCACCTATCCTTACGTGATTACCAAAACATAAACACAATTTTCAAAACGATTTTGAAATCAATCATCTATCCTTAGATGATTTGTTTTTGGCTTAATGCCTGCTATGTTTTCAAAATCTCGTCAAAGTTTAGGTCTTATTAATGTGAGCACGTGCAATCTGGAAGGGTGGGTGCCTGTACCCTGAGTTTTCTGTCTAAGGCTAGAATGTTCGTACAAATCCACTTAATCGGACCAGTCACTCTTACCTGGGAACTCTCGGGATGAGTGTCCACTTATAGGCTAAAGCATGTCTTCGCGATACATTATGAAGACCCATTTACTTTGATTAGTCATTGTGTGTCATTCGTTTGTTTTGAGTAACGAATGAATGACCACCATCCTTACATTTGTCGATATTTATTCATCTCATTTTGATTATCCAACATTCATCTCACTCGTTTCCTTTCATGTTTTCTCTCTTATAGAATGCCTCCTCGATGAAACGTAAACACGGACGCCGACATGGCGGCTCTAATCGCTCAACAGTTTGCTGTTGTGCTTCCAAATCTCATAACTCAGATAAACCAAGCTAACAATAACAACAATGCACCTGCTACGTGTAACTTTAAACAGTTTAATTGGGCTAAACCGCTCAAGTTTAGTGGTTCTGAGGGAGCAAATGGGCTCCTACAGTGGTTTGAGAGTCTTGAGAATACATTTCGCCATGTTCAGTGTCCAAATGAGCGCAAAGTTGAGTTTGCTTCTAGCGTGTTTGAAAAGAGAGCTCTTACGTGGTGGAATGGAGTGATGAGAGATAGGGGTGCTGACGTTGCTATGGGTCAGACTTGGGAGGAACTCAGGGCTCTAATGATGAAAGAGTTCTGCCCCCGTCACGAAAAGAGGGCGCTTGAAAATGAGTTTCACGACCTAAAGCAAGACAGTGGTGAGCACCGTGCGTATACTGACAGGTATGAAGAGCTGAGCTTGTTGTGTCCTGAGATGGTGACGCCTTTGGATAAGGCGATCGAGAAGTACATAGATGGTCTTCCTGACCCGGTTCAGGATATTGTCACCGGCAGCAACCCTACTACTGTTAGACAAGCTATTGAGCTATCTGCAACTCTGACTGAATCGCAGATCAAAAAGGGTAAGATCCACCGTAAAGGTGACAAGAAACCGTCCAACAAGTCTGAGAAGCAAAAGGGTAAGAAAGCTGAAGGTTCAAAGAAGTCGAGGAAGCGTAAGACTTCTAAGAACTTTGCTATCACTACACAGCCTAATCAAGCCGCTCCTAACCAACCTGCTCAGCCTCCCACCAAGAAACAGTACGTCAGCAATGCACCTCTATGCAACAGGTACAATAGTCATCACCAACCTCATCTTCCATGTTGTATTTGCACAAACTGTGGGCGATCAGGCCATCTGGCCAATGTTTGTCGTTCTCCTCCTAACCCGAATAATGTGGCTCGTAACCCTGTTCAGCAGCCAGCCAATCCTGCACGACCTCATTACCCACCAGGATCTTGCTACAATTGAGGGGATCTCACCCACTACTGTAACAATTGCCCGAGATTGGCAAATGCAAACCAGGCTGGTGGACGAGCTTTTAATATAAATGCGAATGAGGCACGGGAAGATAACGAGGTGGTGAATGGTAAGTTCTTTGTTAACAACCATCCTGCTTCTATACTATTTGATTCGGGTGCTGATAGAAGTTTTGTGTCATTAACATTTGAGCCTCTACTTGTGAAACCAAGAACTAAACTAGGAAAGCCCTTGACAGTAGAAATAGCCAGTGGAGAACCTCTTAAACTTGATTCTATCATTCCTAGTTGCCAATTAAACCTTAATAACCATCTTTTTCCCATTGACCTCACGCCAATGCAACTCGGGAGTTTTTATTTTATAGTGGGAATGGATTGGTTAACCAAATATCATGCTGAGGTGGTTTATTTTGATAAGATTGTTCGTATACCTCTTTCGTCTGGTGAAACTTTGGAGGTTCGTGGAGAAAAACCGGTTAGTAGCCTCAAACTCATAACTTGTACTCAAGCACAAAAATACCTATGCAAGAATTATGTGGCTTTCTTGGCACATATCGTAGAGGAGAAAGGCAAGGGTAAAACTATTCAAGATATCCCTGTTGTTTGGGATTATCCTAAGGTGTTTCCAGAAGAATTACCTCGTTTACCTCCTGCTCGACAAGTTGAGTTCCGTATAGACCTTGTACTTGGTGCCAACCCTATTGCTAAATCTCCATACTGTCCTGCACCTTCTGAGATGCAAGAATTGTTAAAACAGCTTCAGGAGTTATCTGACAAAGGATTCATTCGACCGAGCTTTTCACCTTGAGGTGCTCCTGTGTTATTTGTTAAAAAGAAGGATGGGTTTTTCCGTATGTGTATCGATTATCGTGAGCTCAACAAGCTCACAATCAAAAATCGATATCCCTACCTCGCATTGATGATCTTTTTGACCAACTACAGGGTGCAACTTGTTTTTCGAAGATTGATCTACGTTCTGGGTATCATCAGCTTCGTGTACTCGAGGAAGATATTCCCAAGACAGCTTTCCGTACTCGATATGGTCATTATGAGTTCACTGTTATGCCTTTCGGTTTAACGAATGCTCCTGCTGTCTTCATGGACCTGATGAATAGGGTTTGTAAGCCTTATTTGGACAAGTTCATCATTGTTTTTATTGATGACATCTTGATTTATTACAAGACACGAGCCGAACATGAACAACATCTTCGTCTAACAATGGAACTCCTAAAGAAGGAGCAACTTTAAGCCAAATTCTCCAAGTGTGAATTTTGGCTTAAGGAAGTTCAGTTTTTGGGTCACATTGTTAACGAACAAGGTATACATGTAGATCCCGCCAAGATCAGTGCAATCAGGGATTGGAGTACACCTACTACTCCGACCGAAGTTCGTTCATTTTTGGGTCTTGCGGGTTATTATCGTCGTTTCATTGCAAACTTTTCCAATATTGCGGTTCTTCTCACTGCTCTAACTCAAAAGAATAAACCTTTTGAGTGGGGACCCGAACAGGAAGAAGCTTTCCAGACTTTGAAGCAGAAGCTTTGTAATGCTCCTATCTTATCTCTACCCGAAGGCAACGATGATTTTGTGGTATATTGTGACACATCAAACTTAGGCCTTGGCTGTGTTCTCATGCAAAGAGACAAAGTCATAGCCTATGCATCAAGACAGTTAAAATTCACGAAAAAAACTACACCACTCATGATCTTGAGTTGGGTGCTGTTGTTTTCTCCCTCAAAATTTGGAGACATTATCTATATGGTACAAAATGTGTGGTTTTCACGGACCACAAAAGTCTTCAACACATCTTCAATCAGAAAGAACTAAACATGAGGCAACAATGATGGGTTGAACTTCTGAACGACTACGACTGTGAAATTCGCTACCATCCAGGTAAGGCGAATGTCGTAGCCGATGCACTAAGTCGTAAAGAATGTGTCAAGCTGCATTGTGTACAGGTTCGATCTGATATCCAGTCACGTATTCTTGAAGCTCAACGTACTTGTGTTGCACAAGACAAAATGGGTATTGAATTACCACATCATCTCGAGCTTCAACTTGAAACAAAGGACAATAGGTTATCTTATTATCTGAACCGTTTGTGGGTTCCCAGTCTAGACAATCTCCGCACCTTAATAGGATGAAGCTCACAAGTCGCGTTATTCAATTCATCCAGGTGAAGACAAAATGTACAAGGATCTTCGCACCCAGTATTGGTGGCCGGGTATGAAGAAAGACATAGCTTTGTATGTCTCCAAATGACTTACTTGTCTCAAAGTTAAGGCAGAACATCAATGTCCTTCTGGATTGCTTGAACAACCAGAGATTCCAGTTTGGAAATGGGAAAACATTGCTATGGATCTCATTACCAAATTGCCGCGCACTTCTAGAGGTCACAATGTCATTTGGGTAATTGTTGATCGTCTAACAAAGTCAACACATTTTATAGCCATTCGTTAAGACTTCTTTGCTGACAAACTTGCTAAGATCTATGTGGATGAAATAGTATCTCGTCATGGTGTCCCTTTGGATATCATATCTGATCGTGATGCTCGATTCACATCTCATTTTTGGAGAACCATTCAGTCTGCCATGGGATCCAGGCTTAACTTGAGCACTGCTTATCATCCTCAAACGGATGGACAATCTGAAAGAATGATCCAAACGCTGGAGGATATGCTTAGAGCCTGTGTGATCGAATTTGGTGGTAGTTGGGATTCGCATCTACCGTTGATTGAATTCTCCTACAACAACAGTTATCACACCAGCATTGACATGGCACCTTTTGAAGCTCTTTATGGTCGAAAATGTCGTTCACCTGTCTGTTGGAATGAGATCGGTGAATCTCAATTCACTGGACCTGAACTTATTCAAGACACAACGGACGAAGTCAAGTTAATTCGCAAAAACCTTCTGACAGCTAGAAGCCGTCAAAAGAGTTACGCCAATAAACGATGCAAGCCCTTGGAATTCCAAGTCGGTGATCTCGTCCTACTCAAGGTATCCCCTTGGAAGGGAGTGATCATATTTGGGAAGAAAGGAAAACTTGCACCACATTATGTTGTACCATTTAAGATCATTGAGAGAATTGGTAAAGTTGCCTACAAACTTGAGCTGCCTCCACAGCTTGGTAACGTTCATCCGACCTTCCACGTGTCCAATTTAAAGAAATGTTTGGTTGATGAAAACCTCCACATTCCTCTTGATGAAATTCGTGTTATTGACACGTCACACTTTGTTGAGAAGCCTGTGGAAATTCTGGAGCGTGAAGTCAAGAAGCTCAAACGCAGACGGATAATGATTGTTAAAGTTTGTTGGGAGTCCAAATGTGGCCCATAATTTACTTAGGAACGAGAGGATCAAATGAAGTCAAAGTATCCACATCTTTTCTCACAAGTTTCCTCTAATTAAATTTCGGGACAAAATTTCCTAAAGTAGGGGAGACTGTGACATCTGTGTAATTCAATCTTGTAACGACTTCCGATCAAATTGATGATTAATGAAACTTTTTGTTGTTTACAATTTGTGTATTTACTTGTGACTTTAGTGCATTTTCAATAATTGTTCGATTTTGACCTTTCAAACCTTTTCTGGAAGTGTAATCGCAAAACGAATCAGTTAAACACAACGTATAGCCCGGAATAGTGACATAAGCTAAACATACCCTAAATATCCCTTACATAACTTAGAAATAAGTTTTGAAGGGTTTGGTATGTCAAAAACAAGCTTATTCGATCACATGGATTATTTACGACAAACTACGAAAGTCTGCTGATTCTCGTAGCGACGTACCTTCCGGAACATGGTCATAAGCTTAACATACCTTAAATAACCTTTACATAACTTAGAAATAAGTTTTGAAGGGTTCAGTATGGCAAAAACATGCTTTTGCAACTTCAGGGTCTATTTTGCAAATTCTGCGAAACTATGTCGTTACGCGTATTTCTTAATCCGTAACATGTACGCACATCCAAAAACTTTTGTAAACATTAAAATATTGTATCTTAATGATTGGAATGCAAAAATATCATTCGTTACGCATGTACGGTCATTTGCGCGTTCGTTACGATTTTCGTCGTAATTAACCGAAAACCGCAACCGTACGACCAAACAAACCGACATCCGGAATATTTTTAGCACATTTCAAGTTCCCTATACTTTATTGTCCTTATAAAGCTTTGAAATGAGGTTAACAGGTGTTAAAAGTGCCAAAACGTGTCAAAAACAAGTTCAGGGGCCTGTTTTGCCAATTTTTGAAAATTTCTGCCAGCTAAAGGGCTTACGGACCGTAAGCCCAAAGTCCTTACGGAGCTCAGCAGAATGATTTCAGTAAGGTGGCAGCTCCTTGTTTACTCCTTTGACACTAAGCAAATCAATTTTGCCACCAATTCACCTGCATTTGACACTTGTTTGGACTTCCATAAGATCATGCCAACACATGGGACACTTGGAATGATCTTGTTGATCCAAGAACACTATAAATACCCATCAAATTTAACCTCATTCCTTACTCAATTCTTTTCTTTCTCTCAAACACTCTAAGTGGAGGCTACCACATTGTTGGATGCTTCCTACCTGAGTTTTTCTTGTCTTCTTGGAGCTCTTGGGTGTTCTACAACACAAGTAAGTGCTCTATCCTTGTCTTGTTTCATTTGTTTAGCTACTTCAAGCTAAAAGTCAAACAGAGTTTGACTTTCAGATTTGACCATTAATTGGTCAAGTCAAAGTCCAATTAGACTTTGCAACGTGATCGTAATCACGATGGTTATGATCCATAGCGATCATGCCTACTGATTACCATATTTTCTAGTTGTATTGACGAGTCAGAGTTTCGGTCAATAATGTGCAAAGTGCGCATTATATGACGGAAGTATTTTCGGGTATCAAAACACTTTGTTTTGATACCAAATCAGTTTTATAAACTAGGTTAGACATGCTTAACATATCTAACTCGTCACTTTTAGTTTAGTGCTTGCTTAGGGTCGTAAGTCGAGCGGTCTTGACCACCGCTTTGACTTTCGGATCCGACCCATTTGGTCGATCTTAGGATCCGACCAAACTCATATTAGGGACCATAGTTGTGTAGGGAATAACCCTCTGAGGTTATACCTTATGGTCACGTCGTTTGGTTAGTATTATGTTAAGTTGCTTATTATGCCTTTATAAATGACCAAAATGCCCTTTTCACGCATAAATTGATTTTAAGCTTATGTAACCAATGTTTTGCCATATAGACTGATAAACAACTATATTAAACTTGTTTGGGCATATAAGACTTATCATAGGGTATATCTAACCATCCGATCACGCGTTTACGCAAATGACCCGTCAAAGTAGCAGAAACTACCACAATTTCATATTGGCTCTAATACAAATCCAAAAAACAAATTGGCAATCTAAACCCAAAAAGACATACACACATAATTTCAATAAACTCTCTTATTATTAGATCCTAAAAACTACTCAAAACTTAGATAGAATAACCCCTCTTACATAAACCCTAATCATGGTTATGTAATTTATAAGGGTAACGCAACTTAGTCAACAAGGCATTACCAATATAATTAAGCCATAAATGCAACCCCCAAAACCCATTAACAACACTTAATGAATTCCATAGGCCTAACTGCCCGTTTCACCTACACGTGAGGGGCCTAATATAGATGAACAATTACCAACAACTTCAAACGGGGGCCTAAGAATAAATGACTCATTACATGGGGCGAAATTTATTATCAACACTCACAATGGGGTCATTGCCATTGTGGAAGACCATCGATCACTAACCAACTTCATAGCCTTGCCTGATATGTTAGGGAGATGTTAGGGGCCATGGAGACTTCACTATTAGGAATGGTGATGAGTTGGTGATTTCAACACAAGGAATGGTGATGAGATGACAATTCACCATCGGGAATGGCGATGAGTTGGAAACTTCGCAATTTGAAATGGTGATGAGTTTATAATTTCACGACCATAACCTACCAATCTCATACTGACATCTCTGATTGGGTAGTTATCGCCACTCACAATGGTGATGATCCCACCGTGAATGTTGATAAAAAATATTTACCCCTTGTAATGATGTTACATTTTAGGCCACCAAATAGGAAATGTTTTACTAATATCCTTCCGGCATTGATCACCAAACGAAAGGAACAAGAAGAGCGGGTTGGCCAATAGGCTTAAGACCCTAGGCATAGGCCTAGGGCCACCAACATTTAAGGGCCACCAAAATTTTCAGTTTCTTACATATACTCGTTATAATTGGCCCATATAATAAACAATCTAGGCCCAACTACTGATACGTGATAACTCATAAACTGATACCCTCGTCGCCTCGTTATCCAGAATGCGGCACTAAAAAGTCTTGTACTTCGGTCGTCCAGATCTGGTTCTCCTCTTCACGCACGCTATCCATAATGCAACGATGAATTGATGAGTACCCTTCTTATTTGCGGTGTCAATTGAGTAACCGATATGGAATTGATTGTGGGTGAGTACCCTTCTTATTTAGGTGATCTAATTTTTATTTTTCTTTAGCATGGAAATCATCTCATTGATTGCTAACTGTCGAGTGATTAATTGTTTCACAATCTTTATGATTCAAGATAAATCTCCCCTCGTACGGTTTTATTCAATGTTCTCAGAGAATATATATAATAGGATCACTATAAATCTTGTTTATGGAGTTTGTAACCTCATCCATCACTTGAAAGAGAACCACTTTACTTGTTCTAGTTTATCAGCTAGTTATTAATTACATGTAAAATTGGTCTAACAGAGTATCAGGAAAAATCTCAATTCTAACACTCTTTCAGTGAATTCTAATATATATATATAAGGGTAGGGTTCATGCGAGAACCACCTTTATTGCGAGAGCCAATGAGAACACAAAAATAAAATCTAAAAAAAATCAAACAAACACTCAATTTTTTTTTAATAAAATCGCCATATTTCGTTATAAAAAAACTTTTTTTTTCGAGTAACAATTATCGATTCACATGTGCATATGTATCATTACTTCGACAGATTCCGTAATACATTATCAGTAGTAGACGATTGCACTTTCCTTTACAATATCATCCGTAATACACTACTTTTTACATTACCAATATAAAAATGCACATGTGCATCATTATGTATAACCATGATACAACGTGTTTTGATACAAAAAGTTTGTGATTTTGAATGATGAAATAGGCCAATATAGATGTTTTTTGGTTAGTTATATCTATTAGTTGATGATTTGGTTATATTTGTCACTTTATGATGTAATATATTGATTGGATGGTATAAAGGGTGTTGATATACATGAAATAAAGTGAAAATATTGGTAATCATATTGTATTATGGATGGTAGGAGGTAATGGTATTGTATTATGGATGGTAGGAGGTAATGGTAGTGTATTATGGATGGTATAATAGATGAAAAGAAAGTGTATTCAAAGTAGTGTACCAAAACACCTTATATCATGTTGATACATATAGATGCGCATATGCATTTCTAATATTGGTTATGTAAAAAGTAGTGTACTACGTATGGTAGTGTAAATGAAAGTGCAATTGTATAATATGGGTAATGTATCATGGAATTTGTCAAAGAAATGATACATACGCACGCGTGCATGGATAACTCTTACTCAAAAAAATTGAGTTTTTTTTTAATTTGACCAATATAGCGATTTTTCCAAAAAAAAAATTATTTTTTTTGGTTGTGTCCACACTGGTTCCGCGGTTCTCGCTAAGGATCTGTTAGGAACCACCCTTTATTGCGAAAACCGCGAGAACCGATGTGGACACAACCAAAAAAATCTATAAAACACCAAAAAAAAAACTTTTTTTTGGAAAAATCGCTATATTTGGTCAAATTAAAAAAAACTCAATTTTTTTAGTAAGAGTTATCATGCACGTGTGCATATGTATCATTTCTTTGACATATTCCATGATACATTATCAATATTATACAATTGCACTTTCATTTACACTACCATACGTAGTACACTACTTTTTACATTACCAATATTAGAAATGCATATGCGCATCTATATGTATCAACATGATATAAGGTGTTTTGTACACTACTTTGAATACACTTTCCTTTTCATCTATTATACCATCCATAATACACTACTAT
This sequence comes from Scalesia atractyloides, assembly GCA_947069175.1. Classification (NCBI taxonomy): domain Eukaryota; kingdom Viridiplantae; phylum Streptophyta; class Magnoliopsida; order Asterales; family Asteraceae; genus Scalesia; species Scalesia atractyloides. Next base: position 46,356,406 of record CAMTDV010000017.1, on the reverse strand, counting down.
TACCTCCTACCATCCATAATACAATACCATTACCTCCTACCATCCATAATACAATACGATTACCAATATTTTCACTTTCTTACATGTATATCAACACCCTTTATACCATCCAATCAATATATTAAATCATAAAGTAACAAATATAACGAAATCATCAACTACTAGATATAACTAACCAAATAACATCTATATTGGCATACTTCATCATTCAAAATCACAAACTTTTTGTATCAAAACACGTTGTATCATGGTTACACATAATGATGCACATGTGCATTTTTAATATTGGTAATGTAAAAAGTAGTGTATTACGGATGGTATGTAAAGGAAAGTGCAATCGTCTACTACTGATAATGTATTACGGAATTTGTCGAAGTAATGATACATATGCACATGTGCATCGATAATTGTTACTCGAAAAAAAAGTTTTTTTATAACGAAATATGGTGATTTTATTAAAAAATTAAAAAAAATTGAGTGTTTGTTTGATTTTTTAAGATTTTTTTTTTGTGTTCTCATTGATTATCACAATAAAGGTAGTTCTCGCATGAACCATACCCTTATATTTATATATATATATATATATATATATATATAGGATGGATCATGAGAAAACTAGTTTAAATGAAAAAACCAAAAAACTAACTAAAAAAGTAAAAAAAAACATATCAATTTTTTTTGATTTTTTTATTAAAATTCTCTATATATATTATATAAAAAAACTTAAAAAAAAAATAAAAAAAGCATATAATGCACGTGTGCAACATAAACATATAATGCGCATGTGTAGTACATATATAGTGCACATGTGCAGTACAAGTTTTTTTTTGAAAAAAAAGTTTTTTTTATACATAAAATGCAACTATTTTCTATAAAAAAATTGTATGTTTTTATGTTTTTTTTGGCTTTTTTAGTTAGTTTTCTAGTTTTCTCATGATCCTCTCCCTATATATATATATATATATTAGAATTCACTAAAAAAAAGTGTTAGAATTGAGATTTTTCCTGATACTCTGTTAGACCAATTTTACATATAATTAATAACTAGAACAAGTAAAGTGGTTCTCTTTCAAGTGATGGATGAGGAGACAACCAAAAATACTTAAAAAAATTAAAAACATAAAAAAATATTTTTTTTTTTTATTCAAAATCGCTAAATTTAAAATAAAATCGAACAATAGTGTTGTTGCACATGTCCATACGCATACATGTGTGCATATATTAACAAACATAACTATATGTAACACATTATATTAGCTGTTGCACATGTGCATACGTATACGCATGTGCATACGTATACGCATGTGCATATATTAACAAACATAACCATATATAACACATTATATATATTACTAACATACCTACCTGAACAATTAAAATGTATATTTAAACCCAACAACCACCATGTAAAGTTAACCATAACCATACACATATGCATGAAACATAAGTCAATTTAAACTCCACTTATCAACCGTTATCGTCACAAAAGTTACCCACTTTCACAGAAGCTATTAATTATTATCGTCACGAAATATACCCATACTTTTAACTGTCTCCTTCTGTCTCTTAGACAATTTGTTTATCCCCATCAAAAGTTGATGTGGTGACAAACATGTTCATATTAAGCTCCATATGACCTCTTTAACAGCTTTTTTGCCTTTTTAATTGTTTGGCAATGTTTTAACTTTTGATGATCTGATTCCCTTCTTCGAATCTGTTTATTCACACACGATGATGCACCTGTGCAAACAAAAGAAAACATGTTATAAAATGTTATACATACTAATGCACATGTACATACCAACATTGTTGTTGTCCACCTCATTGTCATCATTGTCAACAGTCGTTATGACTTTTGACTTTTCCAACCTCTTATTCTTTATCATGCGCACTCCATTGGACCTTTATTTAGTGTTTCGTCTCATGTTTCCGTTTACTCGTCCTCCTCTTTATGATTTTATCATTTTGCACGCATACATTTATGTATCTAATGTTTTTACATATTTTATATTTTCGAAATGAAAGTAATACAAGGATGCACATGTGCATAAACTCAAATTTCATGATAAAAGAAAATTAATCAACATTTTTTAACCTTTTTGCTTAACCGACACGTAATCATTTTCCGTTGCATCTAGCATTCTTTTCGATGCATTTTGCATTCTTTTCGACCCTTCATCCCTTGACTTTAAACAAATGTTACTCTATTCTGTTTTCTTTCCATTGATGGTCTACAATGAGCATCTGCGTCAACGTTAACTTTTTCATCAACATATAAAGTATGCACATGTGCATCAACATTAACTACCATTAACCTATTTTTGGCAATCTATGCACATGTGCATATTAACCTATTCTGGCATGCTATGCACATGTACATAACTATATATCACACAAAACTACCTTATTAACCTATTATGCCAAGATATGTACATGTACATAACTATATATCACACAAAATAACACTACATGTCGCATTATAGATAGTTAATACATAGGTGAAATGCCTACTAAATGTCATATTATCATATAAGGTACAAAACAAAATTTGAATCGGCGATTTAACTGATGATGCACATGTGCATAACTATATTTCACACAAAACAACCTTATTAACCTATTTTAACTATATTTCACACAAAACTACCTTAACCTATTCTAGCAAAATATGCACATGTGCATAACTATATATCGCCCAAAATAAAACTAAATACGACATTATAAATCGTTAATTATGAGGTGAAACGCCTATTAAACGTCATATAATCATATAAAGGTACAAAACGAAGTTTAAATTGACGATTTAGTGGTCATATTATCATATAAAAGTACAAACGAAGTGTACAAACTTACAAACGGTGTCGCGACATGTGAATAACTATATATCACACAAAATAAAACTAAATATCGCATTGTAAATCGTTAATTCTGTTAATTCTGAGGTGAAACGCCTATTAAACGTTAATTCTGAGGTGAAACGCCTATTAAACGTCATGTTATCATATAAAGGTACAAAACGAAGTTTGAGTCGACGATTTAGTGGTCATATTATCATATAAAAGTACAAACGAATTGAATAAACTTACAAACGAAGTGTATAAGAAGTGTATAAACTTACAAACGGTGTTGCGACACTAAATATTCTGACATTATCTATGTTACGGCGAGTCCATCGGCGATTCCGTCTTACGTTTATGCTTCAGACTCCCCTTAATCGTGCATGTTTGTGCTTCAGACTCTCCCTCATCGTGCCACACTCCTTGATGATTTTGATCGTGTTGCCCTAATTACAAATAGAATCCTCAACTACGAATAGATGAAGAATATATGATCTATGATTATGCTCTTACTGCAATAATATCGATTATAATACCAATTTTAGAGCACTAACCTCAATATACGACCAATTTTTTAAATGTCTGAGGGTAAAATCAATATGAAGAACGATTTATGGTGTATCGCTATGACGAAGACGAACTGCTGATCTAAATGAGACGAAGACGAACTACTGATGCCTAAGAACTGCTGGTACAATTCGATGAGTATTCTTGACGCATGAGAACTGCTGATACAATTCGAGCGTCGGACGTGATTTTTGTATACAAATATGATTTGATTGTTGTTTAAAATCCAATAGTTGGAGGAGGCAGCCAGTAGGAGATGGTTAATTTATAAGTTGTGTATTTACACTAATGCTCCATGTTCACATTGTTTCTCGTGGTTCTCGCAATTAGAGTGGTTCTCGCATGATATATATATATATATATATATATATAGGGACATGATATATAGAAAACCCACTTGTGGTGAAAAAACTTAGGAAACTCCAAGCTTTTGACATTTTTTTTGAAAAAAATTACACATGTAATATACATGTTTTTAAGGGTTTTGAGTTAAAAAAATAAAAAAGCGCCAACCAGAATTTTTTTTAAAACAAGTTTTTGTGTAACATATGTTACATCGTGTTGCTGAAAACTTGTTTTTTTTAAAAAAAAAAAAAAAATACACTCGGCGTTTTTTTGATTTTTTTTTCTCAAAACCCTTAAAAACATGTATATTACATGTGTCATTTTTTCAAAAACAAATGCCGGGAGCTTTGATTTCCTTGGTTTTCTCACTTAGAGGGGTTATATATATATATATATATATATATATATATATATATATATATATATATATATATATATATATAGATATAGGGAGAGGATCATGAGAAAACTAGATATAAATGAGAAAATAGAAAACTAACCAAAAAAGACTAAAAAACATATCAAAATTTTTTATTTTTTTTAATTAAAAATCGCTACTTTTTATTAAAAAAAACTTTTTTTCCAAAAAAAAAAAATTTGTACTGCACATGTGCATTATATGCTTAAAGTTAGTTTTTGAGTTTAATTTAGCTTTTAGGGTTAGGTTTTTTTGGAGATTTGGGATTAATATTAGGTTTTTGGGTGTGTTGGGGGGGGGGGGGGGGGGGGGGGTAGGTTTGGGGGGGTTTAGGTTTTTTGGGTTTTTTTTGCGGGTTGTAGTTTTAGTTTTTTTGGGTTTTGAGGTTAGTTTACTTTTTTTGCGGGGGAGTGGGGATGGGGGGTTTAGGTTTTTGGGGGGTGGGGGTGGGGGGTTTAGGTTTTTGGGGGGGTGTCGGTGGGGGTAGGTTAGGTGGTTTAGGTTTTTCCGTATTAGTGCACATGTGTAGTACAACTTTTTTTTTGAAAAAAAAACTTTTTTTATATATTAATATTGGCGATTTGTAATAAAAAAATTAAAAAAAATTGATATTTTTTTTGGCTTTTTTAGTTATTTTTTGGTATTCTCATGATCCATCCCCTATATATATATATATATATATATATATATATATAGCTATTACGCGGACATTAGGGATTTTTGGGGTAATCATCGCAAATTTGCAATCTCAATTGAAGATTACTAGTAATAACGGCTACTTTTACATACCAATCTTGTGTATATTAGTATATATATTTCTCAAACTTAAAATAAATTTAGTTTTGTGATTTGATAATTTGAATCGTTAGTATTTCGACTGGTTATTGGTTGATTCGTGGATTAAAAATGTTGATTCGCCAGACGAATAGATGATTGGTAATTTGGTATTGAATATTTGTTGAATCGCTGGCTTGGAACTTTGAATGTAGTTGTTTTTGCTTATTTGCTTAATCGTTGGCTTGGAACTCGGGTTAAATATCCTCATACTTGTTGTATAGAGTTTATTTGCAGATTTCAAGTTGTTGTTTAGGGCGTATTTGCTTATTTCAAGTTACTAAAATCTTTAGAAAAGGGTCTCCACTCGTAGTTCGTACTTCGTGTAGGATCTCCAAAAACATTGTAATGACCCTGAAGAAGAGGAAGAGGCAGGGATGGACGGAGGTTATGAATAGAGGGTGGGGACAGTGGGAATCGTCGCCCCTAAACAAAAAACGAGTATGTTTTAAGAACAAATCCCGATTGCCCCTCCCCAATGACAACCATTTCTCTTAAGATTTTGGTTATGTTCCCCATTAAAAATAATCTCGGGTTTGTCAGTGTCGCCTTTCAACGGAAAAAAAGTACATTAAGAGGTGGAGCCTACTTTGAACAATAAGACAACCAATTATTGGGTGGTCTTAGACTGGTCGGTATGGGGCGTGTCTTTTGGCGTTGAAGGAGGTTTACAGCCAGTTACACCATCCCGGCTCGATTGGGCTTAGCGTTGCCTGCTTAGCATGGATATTTTGCCTGGCGTGGGGCGGGGGCCGGGTGACGTGGGGGGGCTGTGGTTGGCTGGTTCAAAGTAGCCGTTGGGATTGAGTATTAGCTTGTAGAACCCACATGGCTGGCCACGCCCAATTAAGCGACGCTCCACCACTCCTCTAATTTTTGAGTATTAGCTTGTGGATCCCACCCTCACCACGTATCGAGCAATGCCCCCAACCATGCCCCTCAACAACCCATAGTGTTATGATGCAACTGGTGTATTAAATAGTTAATAACATGAAGTAACAAGTTCTATTACTCTAAAGTACGGTGCGTAATATTTTTTAAAAGTTTATAATTTCCGATTGTATAGAGTATCGGGTAACATCACACTTTAGGGGGGTGGGGGTGCTCCACTTTTCATCAATCACACACACCAATCATCAAACGCCACGTCATTGATCTTGGTTCCATCACTAATGATGGATTTTAGTGGGGGTGCCCACCACTTTCCATCACTCATCACAACCAAACATCAAACCAATCACCACCGTTCACCTCTTCTTCTTCAAGCGTGATGACAAGCACGTGTTTTAGCCACCACACGTGGTCACCTTGGGTTGCGGCGGTGCTCCAAGCGTGGTCACCGGCTACCACGCTGCCACAACGCTTCGTCCCCTCTTCCCTAATGGAGTCTAGTATTGAATTTAAAGCTTACTACCCTCACACTTTCAACTTATTTCAGTTCTATGTCTAGACAATGTTTTTCTGTTTTCTAGTAAATACATGTTGCATAAGTTTTCTTAAACAAACGCCCGTGACCCGTCTGTTTAAGAATTAAAGATGCGATCTCTTTAAAAAATAAGGCTAACTTGCAATTTTTTTATATTAAAATGTCATTTCCACAATTATTTGTACAGCACAATATGACAAAAATGATTCGTACGATGATTACTTTCATTGTTATAATTTTATATCTTTTCTACGCTTACTTCTAAACCTAAAATAAAAAAACTTCCATACTATACGACATTATTGCCAAATCACAAACAGTTTAATAATGCTTTTCTTATTCTTTTTAATAGTGGACAGTTAATGTGTTTGACATTCTTCTTCTCAGTTGATCAAACACTTCGTATGTGCTGTCTTTTAATTGTATATTCATTTTGAAACTATAATAATCTATGTTAGATACATCCCACACCTATATAAACCATGCAACTCATTAGCATATACTCATATTTTAGTGTTCTCCAAATTCTGAAGAAACCAAATCAATATTTCAATCTCATATCCTAAGGTGCTTATCCCAAAAAAAAAAAAAGGTAAATGCACGGTACCCCTGACCACGGGAGGGTTCTCCCTCCCTAAGCTAGCTTAGCCCCATAGCTGCCTGGCGGTTACTACCCAGCAGGATTATTCGGGCCGAGCTGGACTCGAACCCGCGTCCTCCCGTTTGGAATGGGTGAGGCTGGCCACTGGGCTGACACCCCGTGGTTAAGGTGCTTATCCCATATGGCTACGAAAAATATCGAAGTGTTTAACAAGATCGTGGTTCAAAGAGGACTCGTTACACACTCAGTGGTGGAGAACGGAGCGGTGAGAATGAAGATCTTAGTGAAGAGGGAAGAGCTGCAGCAAGTTCTTGAACAAGTTAAGAACAAAATCGATGAGAACAAACAGAATCATGTTAATCTCCACTGATGTCTACTAAACAACCAACATCAAAGTCGCTCGAACATCGGTTGAAGGACATGAAGAGATCACGGATTCTAAGAAGCAAAATGAAGAGAGATTGCCGGAGATATTGGAGGCCTGCCCTTGAGAGCATCCCGGAGGCTAGAGTTTTTGACCATCTGAATTGTTATGGTTTCTTATTTTCTTTTATATCTAGGTATTGTTATATTAATGAGGTGATAAAAGATTATTTACATGTGTTTATTGGAAATTGTTTAAATTTTTTTTACATGTATGCATTATTACATGTATTATTATTATTATTTTTAAACAATTTTACTTATGGATTATTATTTTTAAACAATTTTGCTTATGGATTTTTGTTGTTTTATACATGTAGGTAAAAGTGAACTGCATAAGTGGTTCATTTATTGTATGTGTTTTCCAGATTTGATCATAAAATAGACAAACTACACTTATTCTTATTTACAATATAGCACCTCAGTTTCATACTAAATAATTAATAAGAGAAACTAAACTGATCATTCAATTATATTAAACACAAGAGTTAGATTCTATGAGATGTCTTGTATTTAATTTAGTAGATTCTTTTAAAAGATTTTCTATTGTACCCAAAACATATTAGATCACCCGTAGTCATGCCCAAAGGGGCGTTTTTTGCGCCGGAAAACGCCCAAACACGCCAGGGATCCACCCCATGGGCGTGTTTGGTTGCAAAATTTGTTTTGGCGTTGTTTAAATCACGCTTTGGGGGGGTTGTTTTGGCCAATCAGCTGTTTCCATGCTCCATTTGTCTAATAACATTTTTTTATGGTTTTTTTTATTCAATTCTATTACACCACAATGCTCACATCCTCACTACACCTATTTTAGAAAACGCCCCATGATGCCCCATTGCTGACTGGGCTGCCACATGGCGCAAAACGCCCAAGGGAGGGGAATTATCACTACACATGGTCTTAAGAGCTTTTAAAAGCGCTAACCATGAGGAATAACCGAGCAACTTAGTTGCCTTCACTAACTATAATCCTGAGGAGCTGAAGTAGAAAATGTGCCTTTGTCCCTAACTGTCCTTAACAGTAAATATTATTGGCCATCAGTAGGAACTCCGTCAACAACAATCGAATTGAGTCGTTGGTAGTATTAGTAGCAACCTAACCCATCAACGCTGATTGCATTAGCAAGTTGTTCCTACTGTTGAGCGCCATCAAGAATGAAACATTATTTTACTATTTTTCTAAAATCCTCTGTATGAATAGAGATCAAGCCATATACAAATGTTAAAACGCAATATTAAGGTTGAATGTTGAACCTTTCTTACAAAAATATATTATTACTTAAAACTCTAGTAGACATTTTGTTCTTGACTATTAGTTATTATTGATAAAAATGTACACAAATAATTGCAATTGGCTTTGCCCATCTTCAGATAATTGGGGTAGCCACTTCCTTTCTTCTTTAGATTTGTCCATGCAGATAAACTCATATTCCATCGTAGATCTGTCAACAATGGTTTGCTTGGCAACATCATAGACCTTGTATGCCTGATATCAGATAGCATCCTGGGCAAATCGATTTGGGTGAGAAGGTTGAAAAACGAACACAAGATCTCCTTTATGGCGCTTCAAGAAACACAAATGTCTAGTATGTCCGAATTATTCGTGTATCAATTTTGGGGAAGGTCTGGATGCAGGTCTGTTATTGTTGACCAAAGGGGTAGGTCAGGGGGCTTGGTGTCTTGATAGGATACAAATGTGTTCAACCTAGATTCTATCATAGAAGACCAATTCTTCATTGTGGCCTCATGGGTTCCAGTTTTGGGAGGGGATAGAATTAATATCATGAAGGTTTGGTCCAAGGAATAAAAACTTGAGGCAGTAATTATGGGATAAAATTGTGATTGCGAGTAAATTGGACTGTATTTTTGTGTGTGTTGATTTCGCCTCCAAATGGACGTGTGTGTCTTTGGCCTATTTCGGACCATAACCCGGTTGTCTTGAAGTGTACCGTTGTGGACTTTGGCCTATTTCAGACCACCTATTTTAGCACAAACATTGCAAGCCTACATGTAACACCGAACGTAGAACAAACCAACATGTAAAACAGAAATACCTTGGTTTTGTTTCGGTTTGACCCTAAAACCGATCTAGGTACACGGCCAACACTCTCACCCCCAAGACTAACACAACTAAGCCTATGGCGTTATAGTTTAGTGGCATTTGGGGGTGAGATAAGGCTTGTGGATCATTAGGTCTTGGGTTCGATAACCAAGTGTGTGTGTGTGTGTGGGGGGGGGGTTCCCAGATTTATTGGGTTTCACCTGAATTTATGTATAAGCATTATTGTCTAGTGGAGATAAATATGATCAGGTGGTTTCATTAGTTGCATAATAATACTCTAGTGGTTTGTCAGTAATCTAAATTTAATATTAAAAAAAGGAAAAATAAAAAAGACTGAAACCTAGGGCCGGTGCACATTTTTATGAGTTTTCGGTTTAGGCTTAGGTCTGGTTTCAAGTTTTGGGTTAGGCGTAGGTCGAGTTGCAACAAGGGCGGGTCAGGGAATTTAAAGCGTGTAATCTATCTGTGCCCGGTTCGTTCTTTCCTTTGCCACAAGCCCGAAACAAGTTTACAACGGCTACTTTTGACTTACTAGCCGTTTCATTTCATCACCGCCGGAACTAACCCCATTCAAAACCCTAGTTTTCCATATGTATATAAACCCCCAAATTCTCGCTGGTTCATTACAAAATCGCTCTTACATTCTTCCAATCTAATCACCCTCTTTACTTCTTCTTTCTCTAATTTCTGTTCATTTCTTGTATCGTATATTAACCTCTCTTTTGCAGGAATATTTCCATCTTTTTTTAATCTTTTAGGATACATATATCTCTGTTACTACTAACATCATGGATGCAGGATCTGTAAGTTGCTCTCCAGCCCCCAAGTCACAAATTCTTCTAAGAAAAAGCTCTCGAGAAAACGTAAGTTGTGTTAAATAATTTGGGGATTTTGTTAATTTCATGAGTCGTTGCTGCTGAATTAGGATTTGTTTGTAGTTGGATAGATTCATACCCAATCGATCAGCTATGGATTTTGATTACGCGCATTGCATGCTAACACAATCCAAACAAGGTAAGGAGAATCCGATTGCGAGCTCACCCGCAAAGGAAGCCTACAGGAAGCAGTTGGCGGACAGCCTCAACATGAACAGAACCAGGATTCTAGCTTTCAGGAACAAGCCTCCGACACCGACAGATGCGGTTCCAACCGAGTGGTCTTCGGTGCAGCAGCAGGCGAAGCCAGTAAAAGCCCGTAGATACATCCCTCAGGTGATTTTTTTACAGGATCTGTTTCTGATTAGATCTAAGTTTGTGTTATTATTTAAAGCGCTAAAGTGTGGTGTTGCTTCATTACAGACTTCTGAAAGGACGTTGGATGCACCTGATATTCTAGATGATTACTACTTGAATCTGTTAGATTGGGGGAGCGGCAACGTTCTCGCGATTGCCCTAGGAAATACGGTGTATCTATGGGATGCTGCAGATGGTAACACGTCGGAACTTGTTACTATAGATGATGAAGTGGGTCCGGTTACGAGTGTTAAATGGGCACCGGACGGACGCCACATCTCAGTCGGTCTAAACAATTCCGAAGTCCAACTCTGGGATTCCACCTCAAATAAATTGGTACTGATCTCGTCCTTAGAACTTTTATGATTAGATCTCGTGGTTTTTATGACTTTTTTTCTAAATGAATCGTTTTTCTAACAGTTGAGAACGTTGAGAGGGTGTCATCAATCTCGGGTCGGATCAATGGATTGGAACAACCACATTCTAACAACAGGAGGAATGGATGGTCGGATCGTAAATAACGATGTCAGAATTAGAGCACATATAGTGGAAACATACTCTGGCCACCACCAAGAGGTTTGTGGGTTAAAATGGTCAGCTTCCGGTCAACAGTTGGCTAGCGGTGGCAACGACAATCTCCTACACATTTGGGACAGATCTGTGGCTTCTGTTAATTCACCGACTCAATGGCTTCACCGGCTGGAGGATCACACAGCTGCAGTGAAAGCACTTGCTTGGTGTCCATTTCAGGGCAATCTTCTTGCGTCTGGTGGTGGTGGTGGTGACAAGTGTATAAAGTTTTGGAACACACACACCGGTGCTTGCTTGAACTCAGTGGACACCGGGTCTCAGGTGTGTGCGCTTTTATGGAACCAAAATGAGCGTGAGCTGCTGAGCTCACATGGTTTTACTCAGAACCAGTTGACTTTATGGAAGTATCCGTCAATGGTGAAAATGGCCGAGCTTACTGGTCATACATCGAGAGTTCTTTTTATGGTGCAGGTATAGTTAAATCCAACAAGAAAGTTGTAACATTTCTTGTATGGTCAACCGTCAACAGTTAACAATGATCTGTATCCACTATGTTTGCAGAGCCCGGATGGATGTACAGTTGCAACTGCTGCAGGAGACGAGACTTTGAGATTTTGGAATGTTTTTGGGATCCCGGAAGTGGCTGCTAAGGCTACCAGAAAAGCCGTTCCTGAGCCATTTGCTAACGTGAATCGCATTCGATGATTTATACTCGGAAGCTGTTGAATATAATGTTAAAAATGTTGGAGCTTTTCATGACACAGGTATAGTAAAAAGAGTCAACTGATATGGAAGTCAAGCAGTAGCTGGTCTCTAACATCTGATTAATAATGTTTGCGCTGCAGGGCCCTGATGGGTTTATGGTTGCTTCTGCTGCATGGACAGGAGATTCAAATTTTGGAACGTTTCTTGCAGCCATTTGATCACTTGATCAGTATTCGTTGAAGTTTTGCAATGTTTTTTGGGAGCACTATAGCTAAAGATATCCAAAAACCAACCGGGCTCATGCTTCTGGGAACACTGAAACATGCCCGACGACCTGTTTGCTAAACTGAACCGCTTATTTATGGTTTCTACACAAAACAGTTGCAGACATAGTTTAGGTGCTTGTAACTTTGGAATTTTATTCAACCCAGACAAAAGACCACAGACTAGCAATGTGTATAGTCAAAGTTAATAAGAATTCTTCTATAGACAAAATAGATTTGAAAGTTCTTGTATAATTCAAAAGGTACTGGAAAAGTCCATGAATATGACGGGCCAAATAACACCGGACATGCATAAATAATCACTTAATTAACAATGATTTTCACATTATTATTGAATTAAACTAGAGGTGTGTGACATTCGGTGTTGTTTTCACTTGGTCACAGCAGCGAGATTTGGTTATGTTGATAACTAAATATCATTTCAGTGCTAACGCTCTCGTTACTATAGTTCCAACATTAAATATTCAGAAAATATACGACACTGCACGTTTTGAGTGGCCTATGAAATTACCCATTCAAGCCACCCGCCACTTGCCTCATCCTGACGTAGCTGAGGCCACTAACAGAATGAAGGCTATAGGACGAAAAAAGAAACAGTAACCATCAGATTCCCCTATTGAAACAGTTGCTGAAGGAATTAAATACCAAGTTTAATACTATAGTTACATCTAAAGCGTATTCACGACAGTCTAGTATAAACAACTTCTGCATCTAAAACATACCAACCACCTTGGTTTTAGCTTTCAAACTCGTGAACGCCACAATGGCAAGTGAGACAGCCGTCTCGATGCTTCGACGATTGAATCAATGGGTAGAGGTTGCTATATCCTTCAACGGAGTGACACTCATGTCTTGATTACTGTTTTTTCATGATTGTCAAAGAAGAAGTTGGTTAGGTGAGCGTTCTGTGAAGGATTGTAATAATAATGGGAAATTAAGTTGATATATCTTTGTGTGCTTGGCAACCTAAATTACATCACAGTTTAAACGACTAAATAACAATTTAACATTTAAAAAGGGAAAATTAAGTTGATATATCTTTGTGTGCTGACAACCTAAATAACAGCAGTATAAACCTACTTTTTTTCAGTTGATGTATCTATTATACTTGATATTATCTGCAGCATTGTAATCTCTTTCTGTTCTGGTTGTCTTTTGCCCAGCTACTTGCTGGTTTCCTATATTAATATATAATGGCTGCAAGTAAAAAAACTTAATATTAAAGATGGTAGCCGGCGTGAATAGTGGCGCCACCCTCTTTAATTTTTAACGTTTTCGTTAACGACCTAAAACACAAACGATGTCTCAGTTGAGTGGTTGTGGTGTCTAGATGTTAACTGGTAGGCGTGGGGTCCGACCTGAAAAGAATCCCAATTCCAATCTACTAAGCGTCCAAGCTTCTACGGTAGGTTCAAAATCACCCTTTCTTTTAGTGGCATTGTTTTATCAATAAGATGAACAAGACTAACTCCCTCGTTGTTGGAGATGTGCATTTATTTAAAACACCACTTAGACGTCGTGGATCGTATACAACACTAAACAACTTTCGAAGACCGAAGACCAAACTGAAACTGAAGAAAAAATCCATGATGAAGAGGTGTAAGAGGGCTAAGTGATCCTTTATCCGACAAAGAACTTGCATACGAATTATCGATGCACGCAGATTGTTCAGACAAAGAATAAACACCAAAAATAATAATTGTAATTTTTAGAATTGTGTTTTTTGTATTTCATTTTTCTATTTTCTTGTTTCGAAAACTATAAAAAAGGGTCATATTTTATGTTTTTTTTCTTTTTGTCTTTTTTTTAAATGTGCGCGTAAGAGCCAGTGTACGAACCGAAACTAAACCAAACCGAACCAAAACCGGTTTTAAAACCGACCAAACCCGGGCGAAACCAAGTTATATTGGAACTAGTGAAAGTTAAAACCGGTTTGGGTTCTGAAAAAAAGAAAAAAGGATATGTGTTAGTAATGAGGTTGGAGTGTGTCCTTGAATCATGTAATACAATAAAAGTTGAGGGGGTGATTTGTATAATTTCAGTTTCCTATATTTTATCCAAACTAATCAACTGTTTCTTCTCCATCCCGCCAGAGGTACTTTAATCGTTTCCAATGAAGCTCAAATTCAATATCTGATTTCGAGGCTTCAAAAATGGCAGCCTTATTATCACTAAGTTCATCTTTCAACTTCATAATTAATGAAAACACTCAAAGAACACGAGCCAAAAGAGCTGCAGAATTCATCAATCAGTACGACCCCATCAAGCAGAAGCCTCTCAATCCTGTAAAAATCACTGAACTCCACTCGAATTCATCAATGGAGAAAAAGAGTTTACTTCGACAGATGGAACATTTCATTTCGTATGTGGAAAGTGGGTCTGTTGATAATGCACTCCAACTGTTCGACGAAATGGATAAGAGAAGCAGCCTTGTTTGGAATCTTGTAATTCGGGTGTTAACGAATAATGGGTTTTATAAAGAAGCTCTCGAGTTGTATTATCGAATGTCCGTCAATGGTGTTCGAGCTGATAAATTTACATATCCGTTTGTGGTAAAGGCGTGTGGTGGGTGTTTGGATCTAGTTGAGGGGCAAAAGGTTCATTCTAAGTTGTTTACGGTTGGGTTGGATTTGGATTTGCACGTGTGTAACTCTCTTATTATAATGTATGCAAAGGTTGGGTGCATTGAGTTCGCAGAGAAGGTGTTTGATGAAATGCCTGTGAGAGACTTGGTGTCGTGGAACTCGATGATTAATGGGTATATCTTGGTTAACGATGGGTTTAGCTCGTTGGAATGTGTTTTTGAAATGCAACAACATGGAATCCAGCCTGACAGATTCACTATTGTAAGTGCTCTTCACGCGAGTTCTCTTGTGTGTTCTTTGACCAAAGGGAAGGAAATTCACGCGCTAGTAATTAAAAGCAAATTGGAATGCAAAGAAAGGGTTCAGACGTCACTAATTGACATGTACGGGAAATGTGGTGGACTTTGTTATGCGGAGAGGGTTTTAAACGTGAATTCTTGCATACATGTTGCAGCTTGGAATGCAATGATTCATGGGTATGCGTTAAATGGTAAACCGTTTGAATCATTTTCTTGCTTCAGGAAGATGCAAGAAAATGGTCTCAAACCCGATAATATATCACTGATTAACTTGCTTCCCTCCTGTTCACAGACAGGATCGTTGTTCAGGAGTAAAACCGTCCATGCTTATGCAATCAGAGTCGGGTTTCTTCCTCACATTGTACTCGACACTGCTTTAATAGATATATATGGAAAGTGTGGAGAACCGAGATTGGCAAAACTAATTTTTAAGCAAATGCATCAAAGAAATTTAATATCATATAATACTCTACTTTCTGCCCTTGGTCAAAACGGTCAATATAGAGATGCGCTAAAGTTCTTCTGTGATATGTGGGATGATGGTTTCAAACCCGATGCTATGACGGTTAGTGCCATATTGTCTGTGTATTCTGAGGTAGCCCTTTTACGGGAAGGAAAGCAAATCCATGGGTATGTTGTTAAATTGGGCTTTTGTTCAAATACGTTTGTTCTCAACTCACTGACGTATATGTACTCAAAGTGTGGGGATCTTGTTTCAGCTCGGGATGTTTTCGATGGGATTTTATTGAAGGATGTTATTTCATGGAACACGATTATTATGGCATATGCGATTCACGGGTATGGTGAAATATCAGTTAATTTGTTCTCTGAGATGAAGAAAACGGGCATAAAGCCTAATTCGAGCACTTTTGTTTCGGTTTTAACATCTTGTAGTGTTTCGGGCATGGTGGAAGAAGGATGGAATTACTTCACTAAAATGAAAAGTGAATACGGGATTGATCCGAGTATAGAGCATTATGGTTGTATGCTTGATCTTCTTGCACGCGTTGGTGACCTCAATAAAGCGAAAGAGCTAATTACCAAAGTGCCCCTTGAACCTACGTCTCGAATATGGGGATCTTTGCTTGCTGCAAGTCGACAACACAAGGATGTTGAACTTGCTGAATTTGCTGCTAAGCAGATTTTACCACTGGGACGTGATAACACGGGGCTGTACGTTTTACTGTCAAACTTGTACGCTGAAACAGGGAGATGGGAGGATGTTAGACGGGTCAAATCTATTATGGAAAGGCTACAGTTGAAGAAAACTGTTGGGTTGACCATGGTTGATGTCGAAGGTCAAACCTTTAAGTTCACAGATCAAGATAGATCACATGAACATAGTCATCTGATATATGATGTTTTAGATGTAATATTAAAGAATCCTTATGGTAATGTGTTTAAATTCAAGCCAGTTGACTTTTTGAAAAAAAGGTCAAAGTCAGCAGATTGGCATAGTGTGAGACTTGCGGTTTGCTTTGGGTTGATCACTACGTCGATTGGAACACCTGTTTTGGTTCGAAAAAATGTTAGAATTTGTGAAGATTGTCATGATGCTATGAAAAAGATTTCGCTGATATGTCACAGAGAAATAGTCGTGGGAGATTCAAAGATTTATCACCATTTTGTGCATGGCCAATGCTCGTGTCGTGATTACTGGTAAGAAACGAAATGAAATGAAACGTTATGTTAATGTGATACCAGTTTGTAAAGTATCGATCCTGTGTCTATATGTATATATATTTATATTTATATTTATATTTATATCAGAAGTTGTATTGTTTTTAATCAGTCTAAAGATTTAGAAAGTACTATAAAACAATTTAATCAAATAGTGATACACATGGTCAATGAGATATACAATGCTATTCGAAATTATTGAACCTACACTCATCCATTATACAACTAATTAATTACAAAGTCTTTTGAATAAACTCTAGTCAATACAAATTTTAGGCTTAGCAAAGGCTTTTAAGAAGATCTTATCCATAACTTTACAATTGTACAACCAAACCATATATGTTTTACTTATGTAATCTGAATTTGTAATGATAGATAAACTAATTAGCTTACAAGGGAATAATAAATTACATGCACGATTAGTGATAGAAACAAGAAAAAATAGAAAATGATGTTTAAATGTGAATGTTACGTGTACAACAAATACAAACACGAATTGGTGGTTACGTGTTGCGACAACTACAACAGATGTCTATGGGACCTCATTAGTCATTAGAGCACCCGTGGCGCCGCCCGTGATGGAAACGAAAATGCGTTGATGCGTGTTGTACACGACCGCCGGTGTCAAGTTCCACGCGTGGTTTGGTTAACGCGTTCTCTGGATCACGCGTTATAATTTCAAAATGTTACCATTTTTTGACCGTTGTTGTGTACCGTTGGATTGTGTGTGAATATATATATATTCAAATATTTTTTTATCTCAAATACAAATCTACCAATACTAATCTCTCAAAAAAAAATTTTATACAATCTACCAAATACAATCTTAAACCCAAGATGGAAGGTTCAAGCAAACGAGGTTCAGGTTCGAAGAAAAAACATGTACCACCAAGGGTTCGAGCTAATCTTGGCCAGCCGGCGAGATTTCGGTTGCAAGATGAACCCGACCCAAACCCACCGATTCAAACCCAACCGTTTCCACAATTTCAAACCCATCAATTTCCACAATTTCAAACCCAACAATATCAAAACCATCCATACATTCCACCATATCAACCTCAACCATATCAACCTCAACAATATCAAAACCTCGACCCACTAGAAGATATCTTATCCGCCAATTCCCTCGTGCATACCGTGAATCACAACAACAACTAGATGACGATGACGATGACGATAGCGAATCGGTTGAACAACAAGAAGAAGAAGTTCAAGAAGTTGAAGTCGTCTTTGGACGACAGACGAGGAGGTCGCCTTGGTAAGTCATACTTACACATCTCCGAAGACAAAAAAACATTCGAACGAACAAAAAAAAAGAGTTGTTTTGGAGACGAGTTATAGCTTATTTTGGTAAACTTCCCGGTTCGACCGAACGAAACATGGATCAAATGACTTCAAAGAGGGGAGATATAAACCGAAAGATGAGCAAATTTAACTCTTGTTTCATTCAATTGGTACGTTTTTTTATAAAACTGTTTTTTTAATAAAAAAACAGAAAACTGTTTTTTGTTTAATAAAACTGTTTTTTAAACTGTTCTTTTAAAACAAAAAACTGTTTTTATTTTTATAAAACTGTTTTTATTTTTATGAAACTGTATTTATTTTTATAAAACTGTTTTTTTTATAAAACTCTTTTTTTATAACATTGTTTTTATTTTTATTTTTTGTAGTCACGAACTCCACAAAGTGGAGCGAGCAAGGCGACCATCATAACAAACGTCATAGATCGATATTGCAAAACATTTAAACATAAAGCTTTTCCACACTTTGCGGCATGGAACGTTGCGAGACATCACCCGAAATGGGAGCCGGTTGACTTGGTTAACCTAAAAGGGCCGACGGCTCCAAACAGAAGAGGAGGTTCCAAAAGATCAAAAACTTCTGAGTCCGGGAATTACACTACTTCCGAGTCCGGAAACATGCAACAAATGAATTTGAACGAACAACCCGATGATGAACCCATTGGAGACGATACACCGACAAAGCCACGCCGCAAGCAAAGTGGTGGTTCGTCAAGTAGAGATAAGGAAGCGGTGGTGGAGTCCATCACCGAATACAAGGAGGCTAAATTGGTGGAAATGGCGGAATCGAAAGAGAGAAGAGAAAAACTTGTGGCGGCAAAACTTAAACGCGAGGAGGCGTATATTAAACACTTGAGCGCAAAAGAAAAAAATAGCGATTTAAACGTCTTGCTACAACCGACAATCTCGCCGAACCGTATAAATCGATTGTACTTCAACAAAAACGCGAGATATGTGAAAAATGGGGTTGTGAGATGCCGTAAAAATTTTAGTTTTTTTTAGTTTTTGATGTTTAGTTTTTTTAGTTTGTAATGTAGGATTTATTTAAATGAAATTTAGAATCGAAAATTTTACTGTTAATTTATTAATTTAATCGTATAGTTAAATTAATAATTTAAAAAAGAAAACAAAAATCATCACTAGTGATGGAGTGATGGGCACCCCTAGTAAAATCCATCACTAGTGATTGAATTTGGCTCAATGACGTGGTATATAGTGATTGTATGTGGTGGAGTGATGAGTGGGTGGTGAGTGATGGGCGCCCCTACCCTCCTTAGGGGGGTAGGGGCAAGGGGGTAGGGGCGCCCATCACTCACCACCCACTCATCACTCACAACATCCAATCAATTTCCGCCACGTCATTGAGCTTTATTCCATCACTAGTGATGGATTTTGGTGGAAATGCCCAACACTCACCACACCCAATAATTTCCCTCACAACCCAACAAATCTTCACGTGTGATAGTGGCCACGCGTTATACAATCCATAAGTTATGGAAGTTGGCGGTGGCGGTGTATCACGCACATCCACGCAGGATGGATGGCTGATATCGAGGCGCCCCGTCCCCCCTTATAGCAAACGTTAACTCCATGAGCACGTGCGAGTAAGTGGGTTAGAATTTACATAACTCACAACCGAAATCTATGTTTATCTTATAGATTCAAACTAATTATTTCCTATATATCTTATATTTACTTTTCAATTTTTAAGTTTCAGCGTTTTTACTCTTTTACTATACACTAGATCTAATACCTGTGTAAAAACACGGGTAGTCTTTAGAAATTTCACATACCAAACGAAGCCACAATAACATGTTTTTGGTGTATATGTCTGTTGCCTACGTCTTTATATTATAACGAGTCTGAATAAACAGAGCTTCTGAAGACTGATCAAGACGAAGACGATATCCAAGGGGGAGTTTGTTAGTACAGTATGTCTATGTCTTAGTCTTGTATTAAGTCTGTTTAGAATGGATGAGATCACGTTAAGTATTTATGTATATTGTAGACCAAGTTCGCCAGGAGCATGAAGGTCGAACTTGTTCAAACAAGTTCGCCCGAACTTGTTCCCTCCCAAGCGAACTTGTAGTTCTATAAATAGGAGTCTTGTGATCTCTCATTTAGAACTTTTGGCAAACTTGAGGCGAAGCTCTGTCGGATCCGGAACTCGAATGTTTACGAATATTGATCAATAACAGACAATTAATGAGTAATTCTTGTTTTATGATTAACATGTCACTTAGTTTCCGCCTAATTGGACATTAGATACAAATTCTAGGTTCTTGTGCTATCAAGGACGGTCCTATCAAGTGGTATCAGAGCCTGGATACCTAAATTTGATGAAATCATCACAAGAAATATTTAATTCTACTCCATTCTACCATTTTTCTTATCTTTTTCACATATTTGAAGAATTCACGGACAAAAATGGCTAAAAATTGAATATGTCATGTAAAATCCACTAAAGATAAACCCGTGAAAGTTTCAAGGCCTAACTCAAACGAATTGATGTCAAAAAGTTGAAAAAATCATGTTTTGCAAAGTTGGTTTGACTGAACTTGATTGATTTTTCATTGATTTTAGTCAAGTACGCTCGAACTTGCTAGAAAATTCTTCAAAATTTCATCAAGTGAACTTGATCAAATTCTGTTGAAAATTCTATACAAGTTCGCCCGAACTTGTGAATTCTTTTGGAAATTCTCATCAAGTTCGCTCGAACTTAAATCAGGGAGAAATTTTCTCAAAATCTAACAACAAGTCCGACCGACTTATCATCTAACAACAAGTTCCCCCGAACTTGATTATTTGTGACAAAAGTTGTAGATTTCATAGAAGTTCGCTCGAACTTGCTGAAATTGAAATCAAAATTTGTGTTTCTCACAAGTTCGACCGAACTTGTCAGTTGCTAATTGGTTTTCGAGTGGTTTGGACTGTGTTTTCAGTTAAGCTTCCAGATTATCAAAATGGATGATTTCCATAACGCGTTTGCTGCACAAGTGGCTTCTACATCAAATGCTAATGCTATTGCGGTTAACCAGATGAATCTGGATAACGAGATAGGTACTACTACAAAACCTCCGAAGCTAATGAGTTTGTAAATTGGGTACAAGCCAATCAGTTCCACAGCTGGGTTGCGGTAGAAAACGGATACAAGTGGCCAAAAGATGAACGCGATCAAGATCTCTCTTTGATTAAGTTTACACCTGCTGATAAAGATGCGTACGTGGCTGAAAAGAAAATGATTAGCCTGATATAACAATCTATGAAGGAAGATATCTTGATATTACTACCAGAATGCGAAACTTCACAAGATTTGTGGCATGCTCTTTGTGATAAATTTAAGGGAAGCGATAAGATGATAAAGAGCAAAAAGGCGTTAATCAAGAAAGAATTCGAGATCTTCACAATGATCAAAGGAGAGACTATGAAACAAATGATTGACAGATATTGTCATCTAATGGTCCAATGCGAAGACATGATATTAAGAGAACTACCGAAGAGCAGATAGAAAAGTTGGCTGATGCACTTCCTGAGGGAGAGTGGTCAACTTACCTGATGATTTTAAAGAACAGTCCGGCTTGGAGGCATTTAAAGTTGTCATCTTTCATCGATAAATTAGAAGGTCATGAAATGGAGTTGTTAAAGATTGCAAAATCAAAGAATGCAAACGTTGTTCAAGATGTTGGTGTGTATTACAAAGGAGGTGTTCAAGATACTCAGATTCAGAGCCCGAAAATTCAAACAGCATTTAGTGCGAATATGAATTCCTCGAATTATTCATCACAAAATTAGAGTTCTCCGATCATAGGATATTCAAGCACTGGTTCAAATTCTTCTTTTCAAAATCAGAACAATCAGTCATATCAGACAAACCAATCCAGTTCTGATCTGAATGTTTTTCAGTGTAACATCGCAGTTAATCTGAAGAATGCCTTTCCTGAAAAAGTGGCTAAACAGCACATAGCACTGCTTGCTACTGTTCTAGAATCTTACGAAAGTTTAGTTGATGGGAAGATCGGAAATCCTG
Source organism: Scalesia atractyloides (assembly GCA_947069175.1). Taxonomy (NCBI): domain Eukaryota; kingdom Viridiplantae; phylum Streptophyta; class Magnoliopsida; order Asterales; family Asteraceae; genus Scalesia; species Scalesia atractyloides. The sequence continues at coordinate 46,334,250 of CAMTDV010000017.1, read as the reverse complement.
AAATGACTGCTGAAGATTACGATCAGGTGGATGAAGAAGAATTGGAACTGATGGATATCAAGTGGAGTCTGGCATCAATCATCAGAAGAGTTACCAAGTTTGTAGCACTCACCGGAAGAGATATTGGTAATTCAAGTAACAAGCTTGGGTTTGACAAGTCAAAAGTCACATGCTTCAAATGCCAACAAAAAGGGCATTTTAAACGCGAATGCACGAACCAAGAAGCAAGTGGCAACCAAAGTCCTTTCGGCAACATTAACGATTATTACAAGAAAGCGCTACAATACAAGCCGTACCCGAAAAGAACACAAGTTGAAGTTCAAGATAACTCTTCAAGACCAACCGAATAAGCTCTCGTTGTGTCTCACGAAGACGAAGGGTTTGACTGGAACAAATACATTGGAAAGAAGACTGGTGTTGCTATAATGGCAGAGTTAGTGGATGAATCATAACCAACATTTGATGATGCTGTTCTAGAAAATGCGTTTCTAGAAGAATATCTGTAGAGAACTGAGGAAGAGGAAATGGTTTATCTTGAAACTCAGGAGAAGAATGCTATGTTTTCTAATTCTAATTCTTATGTTGCAGGTTGCTTCGAGAACACATTGCAAGAGCTAGTGACTGAAGAAAAGAAATCAGAGGTTGAGAAGGTAGGTTCTGAGGTAAAAGTGATTGAAAAGGAAATTGTGAAAGTGGTGGAGGCTGAAACACCTTGCACAAAGTGCACAAATCCTTGTGAGCAATGTGCTGAGAAATCTAAAATCATAAGCGAAATGACTGTGTATAACGAAAATTTTCGTTATGATTATTGAACAATGAAAGAAGCTTATGACAAAATGAAAGGAACTTATTGCAATGTCGAAAAAGCTAATCGTGAACTAAGTGCTAATATAACAATGTTAAATGCAACAGTAATTGAAAAACAAAAAGCAATTAACATGTATATTAACATCATTGCTGAAGCAAGACAAGAGCTTCAAGACATGAAGATTGAAACAGAAAGGGTGAGACATCTTTTGAAAAGCTATACCACAAACACTTATGTCATTGATCACATTCTTCCTACGATCAAGTCGGAGGAAAATGATAAAAAACCAAAAGGTACAAAGCGTAAAGAGTACGAAAATGTTCCACCTCCACTACTTGCAAGTTACTGCCGCAAGAAAGAGGATGGTATTGAAAAGGCAACAAACATAACACTTTTGTCAGAAACTAAAGATAAGTTGCCTGAAAACATTGATGTAGTTTTTACGAAGTCAAACGATGACAGTGAAGCAGGTGTGAAAAATGTGGTAGAAAATGTTTTGGGAAATGATTCTGATGACGGAAGCTTTGAAAGCGCCAAATCAAGTTTGAACAATTCGGAATCACAATCCGAAAATGACGATACATCATTGGAAAATGATCTAAGTGACGATCCTAACGTTGTGATGTACAAAGTTAAGGAATCTGATAGATTATATTTCGATGATAGCTTTCCGATTTGAAACGTGAAAGAAGATCAAATCGATAAACTGTTCAAACTTGTGGAAGTTTCGTCAGATGATCTTGAGATAAATGAAAAGAAATTTTATTCAAAACCCAAGAAAAATTATAACAACTACCGAAAGAATGGTAGTGATTTTCCTGAGAACAGGAGAGCAGGGTTGGGTTTGGAGGTTAATGAAGATGAACCGAAAAGGAAACAGAAGTCCCTATTCCATGAATACAAAGGTAAAAACATGAAGTTTGTATATGGGACGAACACGGTTCAAGAAGAGAATTTGATCGGTAAGCAATCAAATGATGAGTTCAAGAAAGAAAAGGAACTTCGGGATAAGGCTAATGTCACACCCCAACCAATGGCGGAAACATCAGGGCGCGGCACTATGCGAATCAGATTGCTCAAGAGACATCATAACGACTATTAAGCGACAATATCTAAACGTTTAACATCCCATACTATTAAACAATATAATCCAAAGTAATCATTACAATATTAAGCAAATCACTTAAACATAACATCCGATTCGATCTCCCCTAGATTTTATTACATGATTTTCTAAGCAAAACCTAAATCTAAGCATCCAAAGTAATATCCTCAATCTGCTACATATGTTAAAATAGACGTCAATACAATTAAGTAAAGGTGAGCATATGAGTTTTGCGTACAATATAGATATAAAAACGTTTAGCATACACCGCATGACATACATGACAGTTGTGAACTATGTATCTACTTCGATTCGAGCAAACCAACAAACCGCGATTGATCGAGGCATGCGAACAAGCGTTCATATCCTAAAAGGGAAAATAAATGCGAAATAAAAATGCGAGCCTTAACAACCCCGGGCCTCCGGGTGGCGGGTCAACCACTAGTATACTATCATGTTAAGGGTGGCGTACTAGCAATCAAGTAACACATAAAGTTCAACAGATTTCACGTAAAGTCATGTATAAGCGGGATGTCGAATAAGCATTTGAGTTGTGTGATGTGTTTTGATATACGAACATATGTGACACCCAAAAGTGCGTTTAAGCGTAAAAGGGTTCAAGTATACTCACTGTTAGTGCGTTTCGGGAGAGATGAGGGATCTGAGAAGAGTTGCGGAGAGTGCCGGATCAGCCTGTAAGCGAACAGAAGTGCATCAGTCTTCCGAATTGCTGAAATGGTTAACGGGTGAAGGAGCGGTAGACAAGTTCGGGGGAACTTGTATATGAAAGTACAAGTTCGGGCGAACTTGTATACCTGAACTTACTGAGAGTACAAGTTCGGGCGAACTTGTCAAGTTTCCTGAGAAACTAGACAAGTTTGGGTGAACTTGTCCTTTTTGCGGATGGATGTCACAAGTTCGTGCGAACTTGTATGAATTTGATGAAGATTTGAACAAGTTCGGTCGAACTTGGTCACCAATCTGGTGACAAGTTCGAGCGAACTTGACTGTTTTGGCATCCAAATCGTGCGTTTTCGCGTCGTTTGCTGAGGAAATCGAGTGTCCATCCGTTCAACCTTAGGCTACTGAGCAAAACCAAGGCTTAATAGGTCTTTTGGAGTGAGTTTTAGCCATTTTACATAAACTCGGACTAATCCGGGCGAACTTGAAGGTTCGACGGTTCAGTTTAGTTTGTGCAAAGTGACGTTTTCGTCCTTGTGCTTCGGGATCTGAGATCTAGCGTGACAACGCCTCGTTCCACTTCAAAGTGAACGAAAAATACGTCATTTAGTCCGAATATGGTGTAAAATCAATGTTTAAAAGGTTTTACTCAGATCTAGGCATAGATCTGAGTGAAAAACAGAAGTTTTGTATAAAAAGATGAAGATTTTTGTAAAACAGAAGAGATTTGATGAAAACGAAGGCAATGCCTTGTGCAAAATCGTTGTAAAACGTTGTAGAACATTGTTGTAGCTGAAAACGGGTTGAATCATACTTAGAACACAAAAGGTTTCGGTTTTGGGGAGCTCCGGGCGAACTTGCAGCAAGTTCAAATGAGAACAGGAGCTGGGTATTTATAGGTGAGGTGAGAATGGTGAGCTAGAGCATCAAGTTCGGGCGAAGTTGTACCAAGTTCGGGCGAACTTGTTATTTCTTGTGCTTTGAGAACAAGTCCAGGTGGACTTGATGAGGTTGGAGGGTCTTGATGGCTTGGACAAGTTCCGGCGAACTTATGATGCACAAGTTCGGCCAAACTTGACCTAGGGGCCAAGTTTTGTCCGATTATTTCACGATACGAGTTCGTTTGGCGACTCGGTTCGTAATAGTTTGTTATATTAAGCGTTTTATCGAAGTGTTAGGCGAATTAGCGTGAGCGTGCGAGCATTTTAGCGATATTAAACTATAACGTAAATAAATATAACACACATAATTCCACATAATTAACTGCGTTTTGCGATGCGATGAGATAAGCGATGCGATGGCACATGTGTTTATTAAACAATAACACACTCGGCTCGTATAGTTGCATAATTAGTTGTGATTGCGTTGAATTAGCGATTAATAAGCAATTAAATGCGATATAGATGTGATAAATCATAATTCCATTAAGATAAACTTTTCATAATCCAAATCTCGGAGTACAATTGGTTGAGATAAACAAAATACACGGGAACAAGAATAAAATAAATTACAAAGAAATTTGGAGTTGTTACAGTCTCCCCTACTTTAGGAAATTTCATCTCGAAATTTAAGTAGTGACCGTAACAAATACATGCGGATATTTAGCCTTCATGTCACTTTCCAATTCCCAATTGAACTCGGCACCGTGTTTGCCTTCCCACCGAACCTTTACGATAGGTATGAGAGAGCGCCGTAATTTCTTGGTTTCTCGGTCCATGATTTCGACAGGCTTTTCCATGAAATGGAGAGTCTCGTTTATTTGCAAGTCCTCGAGGGGGACGTGGAGATTTTCTTCAGCTAGGCATTTCTTGAGGTTTGACACGTGGAAAGTCGGATGGACGTTGTTAAGTTCCGCCGGTAGTTCGAGTCGATAGGCCACTTTGCCGATCCTTTCCAGAATCTTAAAGGGACCTACGTATCGTGGCGCTAGCTTTCCTTTCTTCCCAAAGCGGATCACTCCTTCCAAGGTGCAACCTTTAAGAGAACGTGATCTCCCACTTCGAACTGCAGGGGCTTGCGGCCTTTATCGGCATAACTCTTTTGACGACTTCGAGCTTTCATGAGATTGTCTCTGATATGGAGGAACTTGTCCGTCGTTTCTTGAATCAGCTCGGGACCGGTAATTTGTGCTTTTCCGATCTCGTTCCATGCAATAGGCGATCGACATTTTCTTCCATACAGTGCCTCAAAAGGAGCCATTTGTATGCTGGTGTGATAACTATTATTGTACGAGAATTCAAAAAATGTAAATGCGTATCCCAATTACCACCGAAATCTATGATGCATGCACGAAGCATGTCTTCGAGGGTGCAGATCGTGCGCTCAGTCTGACCGTCGGTTTGAGGGTGAAAAGCGATACTGAGATTGAGAGTAGTACCGAGAGCGGATTGAGAGTAGCGACCGTCGCGGTTAGAAATGATGTCACGAGGCGTCCCGTGTTGACAAATGACTTCGTCGGTATAGATTCGGGCTAATCGTTTGACCTTAAAGTATTCTCGTATAGCAATAAAGTGCGTAGATTTGGTAAGACGATCAACGATAACACAAATGCTATCATGACCAGAGGAAGTGCGAGGAAGTTTCGTAATAAAGTCCATAGCTATGCTCTCCCATTTCCACATCGGGATCTCGTGTTGTTCGAGCAAGCCAGAGGGCCTTTGATGCTCGGCTTTAACCTTCGAGCAGGTTAAGCACTTTGAAACGTACACGGCGATATCCTTTTCATGCCCGGCCGCCAGTACTTAGGACGAAGATCCTGGTACATTTGTCGGTTCCGGGATGAATGGAGTATCAAGATTTGTGAGCTTCGGTCATTAGCAATTCACGAAGGTTATCACGGTTGGGAACCCAAATACGATCGAGATAATAATAGATACCGTTAGGTTTAACAATGAGCTGAGTTTTGGCACCACATTTCATTTCTTCCTCCAGGGTATTCTCCTTAAAACAAGCGAATTGGGCGGAGCGAATCATGATTTCGAGATCATTCAAAGCTTGAGAGTCACGAATACTACACACATAGCTTCGTCGACTGAGAGCATTGGCTACGACGTTTGCTTTGCGGGGATGGTAGCGTATCTCGCATCGTGGTCGTTGAGAAGTTTAACCCATCGGCGTTGATGCATATTCAGTTCCTTTTGGTTGAAGATAGTTGTGAAGCTTTTATGGTCGGTGAAGACCGTACACTTAGTACCGTAAAGGTAGTGTCGCCATATCTTCAATGCAAAAACAACTGCACTGAGTTCGAGATCGTGGGTTGTGTAGTTCTTCTCGTGAATCTTGAGTTGTCGAGACGCATATGCGATAACCATATCTCATTGCATGAGAACACAACCAAGACCAAGATTAGAGGCATCACAGTAAACAACGAATTCGTCGTTTCCGTCGGGAAGAACGAGTACGGGAGCGTTGCATAGCATACGCTTGAGAGTTTGAAAGGCTTCCTCTTGCTTGGAATCCCAATCGAAAGGTTTGTCTTTATGAGTTAAAGCGGTAAGCGGAACGGCGGTTTTCGAGAAGTCGGCGATGAATCGACGGTAGTAACCCGCCAATCCAAGAAATGAACGCATTTCAGAAGCATTCTTTGGTGTAATCCAACTCCTTACAGCTTCAATCTTGGCAGGGTCGACGTGAATTTCTTGACTATTAACGATGTGGTCGAGAAATTAGACTTCTTCGAGACAGAATTCACATTTAGAGAACTTAGCATAAAGACGATTTCCTTTGAGAAGTTCGAGGACTAAACGGAGATGGCGCGCGTGTTCGTTTCTCGACTTCGAATAGATAAGGATGTCATCGATAAACACAATGATGATACGATCTAAGAAAGCTTTACACACACGGTTCATCAAATCCATGAAGACCGCGGGTGCATTGGTATGACCAAAAGGCATGACCACGAATTCGAAATGGCCATAACGAGTACGAAAGGCGGTTTTCGGAATATCTTCTTCCAACACGTGTACTGATGATAGCCGGAACGTAAATCGATCTTAGAAAAACAAGTAGCACCTTAAAGCTGATCGAATAAGTCGTCGATTCGAGGAAGGGGATAGCGGTTCTTTATCGTGAGTTTGTTAAGTTCACGATAATCGATGCACATTTGGAACGTCCCATCTTTGTTTTTCACGAAAAGGACGGGTGTGCCCCATGGCGAAGTGCTCGGGCGTACGAAACCTTTATCAAGAAGCTTTTGAAGTTGGCTTGATAGCTCGCGCATTTCGGGATGGTGCCAGACGATAAGGAGCTTTGGCAACGGAAGTAGCACCGGGAATCAAATCAATACGGAATTCAACATCTCGAGTAGGGGGTAAACCGGGTAAATCGTCGGGAAAAACTTTGGGAAATTCACAAACAATGGGTACATCTTTCCAGGTTTTCTTTTCTTTCTCAGGGTTCACAATATGGGCTAGGAAGGCAACGCATTGCTTTCGCAGATGCTTGCTCGCTTGAGTACATGACATAAGCATCAACTTCTTTGAGGGAGTTTTGCCATAGACATGTAGCTGATCACCGTTTGAGAGAGGGAAGCGAATCATCTTATCGAAGCAAACAACTTCAGCATGATTTTCACGAAGAAAATCCATGCCTACTATGACATCGAAGCTACCTAATTGCATAGGTATGAGGTTGATCGAGAAGACGTGGTTGTTGAGATCGAGAGTACAACCATGCAGGACAGAGTTAACGGTAACGGTTCTTCCGGTGGCGACTTCAACATCGAAAGTGTTTGGGAGTTTAACGCGTTTACATTTAAAACCTTTTCAAATTCTAATGATACAAAACATTATCGGCACCAGTATCAAATAAACATGAAGCATAAATACCATTGACAAGGAACATACCGTTGACAACATTGTTGTTGTTCTGAGCCTGGTGATGGTTCAAATTGAAGGCTCGTCCACGCGCAGCCTGTTGTTGCTGCTGAGGCTGTGGTGTGACATCCTGGTTTTTCAGGTATCTTAAACGCACTACTTCACGGTTATTCATTCCTACGCTAATTTGATTCGGAGAATTAAATTACACGCTCGAAATAACTACGCTAACTTTGTGAACTTATCGAGTGAATTACGTGCTATGTGTTATTAGACGTTTATAAGTTTTATGAGTTATTATATCATGTTTTGATTTCGTGATTATTAGTTTATAAAAAAAATATAAAATATATATATTAAATAAATAGCCGAATCGAACCGAGCCGCGAAACGTGTCGACCTCACTTCCTTGTGGCCCAAGTAACTAGCCTAAACTTGAGGCCCAAGTTACCCACCCAAAACCCCCCCTTAGCTGCCGCAAACCCCACCCCTTTCTCCTTTTCTTTTTTCCTTGTTTTGGTATAAATAGGCATGCATGTATGTGTATGTTTCAAAAAAAAAAAAACACAAGAAACCCTAGCTTCAAAGAAGCCGACGGCAGCCCCCCCCCCCCCCTCTCTCGATCGCAACTTCCTCCAAAAACCGAAGTGATTCCAATCTTGTTCCCGGTTCGCTAATCTTCATCGTATAAAGGTTAGGATTGTAATTGTTTTTGCAAATCACATTAGGGTTTATGATATCTTAATCATGATTGTGTGTATTGTTTGAATCACTGATTGAAAAGTGCTATGATTTATGTTTAGTTTGATTGATTGTGCGAGTTATTTGCGATTGTGATGCTTGGATGAATACAAAAATCATAGGCTGCGTTTTGTGATAAAAATCATATCATATGATTAGGGTTTGCATGGGTATTGATGTACATAATGATATATGACAAATAAACTTGTTCTTGATCGTTGTTAATTAGAGTCTTGATCGTTTAAGTGTGTTCTATTGCGATGAAAGCTGAAAACAGTCTGCTGGATGGTATTTACAGCCAACTTTGATTGGCTGTAACTTGGTCATTATTTATCGAAAAGTGGATTTTCTGAAGCCTAAAACGTATATTTTTGAAAAACTCTTCTAATGGCGCTGGATTCATATTTTTCTGAGGTCGTTTGATATTTTTAAGTGGTCGTTTAAGTGCAGTAACTGAAGCTGTGTAAATTCTGAAAATTTGTTAGTTGTTTATCGAGTCGAATCTCATAATCTGTAGAGGGTTGGGTCACGAAATTTGTACAGAAACTGGAGACGGAAATTTCCGGGAAACTCCCACTGGAATTTTGTTAATTGGATGAACGATGATTTTTAAATAAATTCTCCCGTGGACTGCAGTCAGAAAGCGACGAATCTGACTGCAGCCTAGTATATAAATGTTTATGAATAATTGGTAAAGTGTTAGGACTTGAAAAATTTACATAAAATTCTACAGTTTAGTTGACACCTTCTGTAAAAAAATTGGAATTTTTGAAAAGTTGGAACTATTTTATAAAAATCCTCGAAAACAGCCTAGTTATGAGCGTACAAGCTGAAACTTGATAACTTGCGAATGTGTGTACCAAAGTGTTGTATGAGTTGATTTGTGTTCATGATAAGTTAGTTTGATCACTCTTTTGGTATGATAATACTTTGCATACATGATTGTGTTTTCGAATTTGTTATTGGGTGTGCCGCATTGTGTGTTAGTTATGTGTAGGGTTTGTATCAGTGTGTTCACACACTAACTTTAAATCGGTTGACTTGTTAGGACGCAATTAGCGGTCCCATCATTTGCTACTTCTGTGTTACACTAACCGAGCAATTAAAGGTGAGTTCACGGCCCCTATTTTTATCCGGTTTTAAACAACAGGGGGAGAAACATGTATACACTCTACAACTCTATCTCTTTACGTTATACAAAATTAACGTCGTTAAACTATTCGGTAACTAAGTTAATGTTAATGTACGTTATGGTCACTAAGCAGCTATATCACGGTAGTCCTCGACAAACTCTCGGATCGTTAGTATTGGGTTAGATAGCGGGGAAATTATAAGTAGTACTACTGGGCCCGACAAGCCCCACCCGAGCTAGTCGCGCTAGCCGACCGGGTATGGTCAACGGGTGAATAATTTGGCCTAACTTTCGCCATGGTCAGTGATAGGCCTGGCAACACGGAGGCACAACAGTCAGCTTCGATCGCGAACACTTATGTGACATAACTTTAGGCTCGCTACCTACATGTTAACATTGAACTTAATTACGAAACAACAATATTATTCCGGGTTAGGAATAATGGAACGAAACAACAATATTATTCCGGGTTTGGAATAATGGAACCAACATCATTATTATTCCGGGTTAGGAATAATGGGACTATATCGTTATTCCGGGTTAGGGATAACGGGGGAAACAAACTTATAACCGAACTAATGAAGTTATAAAAACCTGTGAACTCACTCTTCTTTAATGTTGACACTTGTTTCTTTACATGTTTCTCAGGACGCTAGGAGCTCTAGGTGCACTCACTTGCATTGGTCAAGATATCTTTTATCGAGTCTCATTTACGAATATTGTTTGGGTTTTCTTTAGTTTTGGCGTTTGTGTTGGCGCCCGTTACTTTACTTTACGTTAATGCTTCCGCTCAACTTTAAAACTAATGCTTCCGCTAAAATTTGAAACCAAACTAAGATAATTTGAAAATAACTATGAATAGGTAAACAAATAATTTTTGGAAAACGTATAAACGAATCATATAAAGTCGTTCGATGTTACTAGTGTCTCAGATTCTGGTTTGTTCACACGCCCCGCGGTAAAACTCCGCAAGTGGAAATTTGAGGGTGTGACAGATTGGTATCAGAGCCTCTAGCTATAAAGAACCAGGTTTGCATTAAAAGTAGACCTAAACTATAACTGATTACACGACACTAGACTTAGTTTGGCACTGAACTGTGATATCTTGTTATATGTTGTACTACAACTGTGTTACGTAAAATATAAATGTATATTGTGATGAACACAACTCGTAACTAACTACACAACCCAACAGGCAATGTCACCATCATCATCCGACAAACCTCTACAACCAAGGGCGCCGGGGAAGGCACCTATGGTCGAACCCTCACCACCTCAGGGCGTGGAGACACGCTCAGCTGCTAGGAAAAGACTCGCTCTAGGAGAGGAGTCGTCCTCACGCCCGACCATCGCTATGCCGGTCAAACCGGTTAACTCGTTAGAAGTAGGGAACGACCTACTTAGAGATATGATAAGAAAACAACAGGAACAACTAGAGAGAATGCAGGAAACTATCCTAGCACAGGGATGGATGATACGACAATTAACGGGTAAGACTGGAGAGCTCGAGGAAGAGCAATATGAGAATTAGATAGCTCGTAACACTTTAGCTAAAGATCTTCGTGCTGAGCAGCTGAGGGCTGACTGGCTCGAAGACAGAGTTCTTGAGTCCAGCTGGAGAATTCAAGAACTAGAACAGAATCAGGCACCTTTACCAGTACCCGCACCAGCACCGGCTCCTCCAGTGCCGGTAGAGGAAGAAGAGGAGGATCCAGAGGAAGACCCGGAGGAGGATCCGGAGGAAGAAGAGCCAGAACAGGACCCGGCTGTTGAAGCTGAAAACGCTGAAGAGGATGACAGCAGTGATAGCGACCTGGGAGATGGAGACATAGATGACTAACTCGTCTCGCCAATCTCCGTTTTGTTTCCTTTAGATCTGAAATGGCAACCGGTCGCCGCGGAAATCTCAACATGTCAACTGAAGAATTGGCCGCAATGATCCAAGAACACGTGAATGCTGCTCTGGCAGGTGTTCAAAACCCACCAGCAGAAGGGGGTCTTAACCCCTACAAGATGTTCCTCGATGCGAAACCGAGCAAATTCACGGGTGCAGAAGGACCCATAGGACTGGTCCGTTGGATTGAAAAGTCCGTATCGGTGTTCGAGATGTGCAATTGCCTTGAGGCCAACAAGGTCAAGTATGCTGCCTCAACGTTGGAGGATGGGGCACTAACTTGGTGGAACGCGCAAGTCCAAACGCGTGGACTTATTGATGCGAACGCAATGGCCTGGGCCGAGTTTAAGGCCCTAATCAAGGAGGAGTACTGTCCGCGAGACAGGGTTCAGCAGTTGGAGCAAGCGTTATGGAACCACAAGATGGTGGGATCTGAAATTGAAGCATACACAGCGAAACATCATGATCTGGTGTTCCTATGTCCCGATCTGGCTAGCACCGTTGAAAAACGACTCGAGTTTTACCTTGGGGTCTGGTCCCTGAGATCCAGGGCATGGTAATGGCTAGCAACCCTGCGACTGAGCATCAAGCGATCAGGCTGGCGCACAAACTCACCGATAAGGCGGTGGAACAAAAGAAGTTGCCATCTCGGGGTGCAACTGAAGTTGTCCCTGATAATAAAAGAAAATTTGAAGACTCGCCTGCTCGACAGTCTTCGTCAGCCCAGCCACAACAAGGGAACCAGAAACGGTTCAATAATTTCAACAGCAACCGGGGTCACAATAATCAGCCCGCCAACAACACCCAGAACACCAGCGGCTATGTGGGTCGAAAGCCGCAATGTAATCGTTGTAACCTCCATCATCACGGCCCTTGTGCCGGAAATCGCTGCCAACGATGTGGCAAAACGGGACATGCGACAAGGGATTGTCGCGGGGAAATCGTGTCTCGACAAAATCAAAATCAGCATCAGATTCAACAGCAGGGTACTAACCGGGGGTGCTATCAGTGCGGTAGCACTACCCATTTCAAGCGAGACTGCCCGCAACTTTGCAACAACAACAACAATGGAAATGGTGGCACAGGAGGTGCCAAAGGTCGTGCATTTACGCTAGGCCGCGGAGAGGCCAGAAACGACTCGAACGTGGTCACCGGTAAGTTTCCCCTTAACGATCATTTTGCTACTGTACTTTTTGATACGGGTGCGGATAGGAGTTTTATATCTGAGCCTTTTAGGAAGAACCTAAATCTCACGCCTAAACCCCTAGAGACCCTTTACGTCATAGAACTAGCCGATGGTAAATCTGTAGATGTGACCCATTTAGTATCCGGCTGTCAACTTAAACTCGCGGGTCACACCTTTACCATTGATCTGATGACAACTACCCTGGGTAGTTTTGACGTGGTAGCCGGAATGGACTGGCTATCCGACGTCCGAGCTGAAGTTTTCTGCTTCGAGAAATCTATCCGTATTCCGTTCTCTAACGATGAAGTCTTGATGGTGCAAGGCGAGAAGGCAGGCGCCGTCACAAACATCATCTCTTACATGCAAGCACAGAAGTATCTTCGGAGGAAGAACTCCTTCGCTTTGCTCGCACTGGTCACCGAGCAGCCTAAGGACGAGAAGCGGATTGAAGATATCCCCGTCGTCCGTGACTTTTCCGATGTTTTTCTAGAGGAGTTACCTGGTCTTCCACCACATCGACAAGTAGAGTTTGAAATTGAATTGGCGAACCATGCAACTCCTATCGCCAAGGCCCCATACCGCCTAGCTCCAGCAGAGCTGCAAGAGCTGTCTACCCAACTTCAGGAATTGTTAGAAAAAGGATTTATCCGACCCAGTACTTCGCCATGGGGAGCTCCAGTCCTTTTTGTCAAGAAGAAGGACGGGACCTTCCGCATGTGCATCGACTATAGGGAACTCAATAAGGTTACCGTCAAGAACCGATACCCATTACCCTGCATCGACGATCTCTTCGACCAACTTCAAGGGTCAAGCCACTACTCCAAGATTGATCTATGGTCCGGTTATTACCAGTTACGCGTCAGGGAGGAGGATATCGCTAAGACGGCATTTCGTACTCGGTATGGCCATTATGAGTTCTTGGTCATGCCTTCGGTCTCACCAACGCACCCGCGGTGTTCATGGACCTCATGAACCGCGTGTGTAAACCGTATCTCGACAAGTTTGTCATTGTGTTCATCGATGACATACTCATCTACTCTAAAGGTGAAGAAGAACATGCTGAACATCTACGATTACTGCTGGAGTTACTTCAACAGGAGAAACTATATGCCAAGCTTTCAAAGTGTGATTTCTGGATTCGGGAAGTTCAGTTCCTCGGGCATATTGTGAATGAAAAGGGTATCCACGTTGATCCCGCCAAGATCGATGCTATCAAAAACTGGGAAGCACCTAGGACACCGACAGAGATCCGCCAATTTTTGGGTTTGGCTGGTTACTACAGACGTTTCATCGAGGGATTTTCAAAGATCACGCAACCGCTTACCACCCTCACCCAGAAAGGCACTAAGTATGCTTGGGGTGACAAGCAGGAAGCATCATTTCAATTGCTGAAGCAGAAACTTTGCAGTGCACCTATTCTGTCCTTGCCTGAAGGGACTGATGATTTTGTGGTATATTGTGACGCTTCCATTCAGGGGTTGGGATGCGTACTCATGAAACGTGATAAGGTCATCGCGTATGCGTCCCGACAATTGAAGGTTCACGAGAAAAACTACACAACATATGACCTGGAATTGGGAGCAGTGGTGTTTGCGCTTAAGATTTGGAGACACTACCTATATGGAACAAAGTGCACAATCTATACAGATCATAAGAGCCTCCAACATATCTTTGACCAGAAGGAGTTGAACATGCGACAGCGTCGCTGGGTCGAACTCCTGAACGATTATGAATGTGCCATTCGGTATCACCCGGGTAAAGCTAACGTGGTAGCTGATGCCCTCAGTAGGAAGGAGCACATAAAACCTCGTCGGGTACGAGCATTACAATTCACCATTCATTCGGAGTTACCCGAACAGATACGCGACACGCAGTTAGAAGCAGTTAAGGAAGAAAACATCAAGGCCGAATCGGTGGGAAAAATGGAACGCGATTGGGAAGTAAAACCCAATGGAGCCCGGTATTTCATAAATCGCATATGGGTACCTCTCTACGGAGACCTCAGAAAGCTAGTCATGGACGAAGCTCACAAATCCCGATACTCTGTCCATCCTGGTTCAGATAAGATGTATCAAGACCTTAAAGCCGCGTACTGGTGGCCCAACATGAAAGCGGATATAGCCACCTACGTGAGCAAGTGTTTGACTTGTGCGAAAGTCAAGGTGGAGTATCAGAAGCCATCGGGGCTACTTCAACAACCTGAGATCCCGGTGTGGAAATGGGATCAGATCTCGATGGACTTCATCACTAAACTCCTGCGAACTTTGGGTGGTTGCGATACCATCTGGGTGATCGTGGATCGTTTAACTAAGCCCGCACACTTCCTAGCGATCAAAGAAACAGATAAGATGGATAAGTTGACTCGCATCTACATTAAGGAAGTAGTTTCTCGGCACGGAGTACCAACGTCCATCATCTCAGACAGAGATGCTCGTTTCACGTCCAACTTTTGGCAGTCACTTCAGAAAGCGTTGGGTACACGCTTAGATATGAGCACAGCTTATCACCCTCAGACGGATGGTCAAAGTGAAAGGACCATTCAGACTTTGGAAGACATGCTTAGGGCATGTGTGGTAGATTTCGGGAACAGTTGGGAAATCCATCTGCCTTTAGTGGAATTCTTGTATAAGAATAGTTACCATACGAGTATATCGGCAGCACCGTTTGAAGCGTTATACGGCCGTAAATGTAGATCACCGGTCTGTTGGGCAGAAGTCGGTGACAGTCAACTCACAGGCCCTGAGTTGATACTTGAGGCTACTGAAAAGATTGTACAAATCAGAAACCGCATGGCAGCGGCACGAGATCGACAGAAAAGCTACGTTGATCAATGACGCAAACCGCTCGAATTCCAAGTAGGCGACCGCGTCCTACTGAAGGTGTCACCCTGGAAGGGTGTAATCCGTTTTGGGAAACGAGGCAAACTAAACCCACGGTACGTAGGCCCATTTGTGATCTTGAAGCGTATCGGACCCGTAGCTTATCAATTAGACATTCCTACCGAACTCAGTGGCGTTCACAACGTTTTTCACGTGACAAATCTGAAGAAGTGTCTATCAGATGAAACCCTAGTCATTCCATTGGATGAGATTCAAGTGGATGAACAACTGCACTTTGTGGAACAACCTATCGAGATCATGGATCGTGAGATCAAGACTCGAAGGCACAGCAAGATACCGATCGTCAAGGTTCGTTGGGATTCTAAGCGTGGACCGGAGTTCACGTGGGAAAGAGAGGACCAAATGAAAAGCAAATACCCACACTTCTTTGCAGCTGAGCAACAAGCTAATGTTACTACCAACTAAATTTTCGGGATGAAAATTATTTCAACATGGGGATGATGTGACAGCCTGGTAATTTCTTGTACCATTGCTAACAAACTGAATCTTTGTGCGTTGCATTCTAAACCTGTGCGTTGCATTCTAAACCGCGTTTACTCAATTTTCGGGACGAAAATTCTTTCAACATGGGGATAATGTGACATCCCGGTTTTTCAGGTATCTTAAACGCACTACTTCACGGTTATTCATTCCTACACTAATTTGATTCGGAGAATTAAATTACACGCTCGAAATAACTATGCTAACTTTCTGAACTTATCGAGTGAATTACGTGCTATGTGTTATTAGACGTTTATAAGTTTTGTGAGTTATTATATCATGTTTTGATTTCGTGATTATTAGTTTATAAAAAAAAATATAAAATATATATATTAAAATAATAGCCGAACCGAACCGAGCCGCGAAATGTGTCGACCTCACTTCCTTGTGGCCCAATACTTTTCTTTTTTTCCTTGTTTTGGTATAAATAGGCATGCATGTATGTGTATGTTTCAAAAAAAAAACACAAGAAACCCTAGCTTCAAAGAAGCCGACGGCAGCCCCCCCTCTCTCTCGATCGCAACTTCCTCCAAAAACCGAAGTGATTCCAATCTTGTTCCCGGTTCGCTAATCTTCATCGTATCAAGGTTAGGATTGTAATTGTTTTTGCAAATCACATTAGGGTTTATGAAATCTTAATCATGATTGTGTGTATTGTTTGAATCATTGATTGAAAAGTGCTATGATTTATGTTTAGTTTGATTGATTGTGCGAGTTATTTGCGATTGTGATGCTTGGATGAATACAAAAATCATAGGCTGCGTTTTGTGATAAAAATCATATCATATGATTAGGGTTTGTATGGGTATTGATGTACATAATGATATATGACAAATAAACTTGTTCTTGATCGTTGTTAATTAGAGTCTTGATCGTTTAAGCGTGTTCTATTGCGATGAAAGCTGAAAACAGTCTGCTGGATGGTATTTACAGCCAACTTTGATTGGCTGTAACTTGGTCATTATTTATCGAAAAGTGGATTTTCTGAAGCCTAAAACGTATATTTTTGAAAAACGCTTCAAATGGTGCTGGATTCATATTTTTCTGAGGTCGTTTGATATTTTTAAGTGGTCGTTTAAGTGCAGTAACTGAAGCTGTGTAAATTCTGAAAATTTGTTAGTTGTTTATCGAGTCGAATCTCAAAATCTGTAGAGGGTTGGGTCACGAAATTTGTACAGAAACTGGAGACGGAAATTTACGGGAAACTCCCACTGGAATTTTGTTAATTGGATGAACGATGATTTTTAAATAAATTCTCCCGTGGACTGCAGTCAGAAAGCGACGAATCTGACTGCAGCCTAGTATATAAATGTTTATGAATAATTGGTAAAGTGTTAGGACTTGAAAAACTTACATAAAATTCTAAAGTTTAGTTGACACCTTCTGTAAAAAAATTGGAACTTTTGAAACGTTGGAACTATTTTATAAAAATCCTCGAAAACAGCCTAGTTATGAGCGTACAAGCTGAAACTTGAAAACTTGCGAATGGGTGTACCAAAGTGTTGTATGAGTTGATTTGTGTTCATGATAAGTTAGTTTGATCACTCTTTTGGTATGATAATACTTTGCATACATGATTGTGTTTTCGAATTTGTTATTGGGTGTGCCGCATTGTGTGTTAGTTATGTGTAGGGTTTGTATCAGTGTGTTCACACACTAACTTTAAATCGATTGACTTGTTAGGACGCAATTAGCGGTCCCATCATTTGCTACTTCTGTGTTACACTAACCGAGCAATTAAAGGTGAGTTCACGGCCCCTATTTTTATCCGGTTTTAAACAACAGGGGGAGAAACATGTATACACTCTACAACTCTATCTCTTTACGTTATACAAAATTAACGTCGTTAAACTATTCGGTAACTAAGTTAATGTTAATGTACATTATGGTCACTAAGCAGCTATATCACGGAAGTCCTCGACAAACTCTCGGATCGTTAGTATTGGGTTAGATAGCGGGGAAATTATAAGTAGTACTACTAGGCCCGACAAGCCCCACCCGAGCTAGTCGCGCTAGCCGACCGGGTATGGTCAACGGGTGAATAATTTGGCCTAACTTTCGCCATGGTCAGTGATAGGCATGGCAACACGGAGGCACAACAGTCAGCTTTGATCGCGAACACTTATGTGACATAACTTTAGGCTCGCTACCTACATGTTAACATTGAACTTAATTACGAAACAACAATATTATTCCGGGTTAGGAATAATGGAACGAAACAACAATATTATTCCGGGTTAGGAATAATGGAACCAACAACAATATTAGTCCGGGTTAGGAATAGTGGAACGAAACAACAATATTATTCCGGGTTAGGAATAATGGAACCAACAACAATATTATTCCGGGTTAGGAATAATGGAACCAACATCATTATTATTCCGGGTTAGGAATAATGGGACTATATCGTTATTCCGGGTTAGGGATAACGGGGGAAACTTATAACCGAACTAATAAACTTATAAAAACCTGTGAACGCACTCTTCTTTAATGTTGACACTTGTTTCTTTACATGTTTCTCAGGACGCTAGGAGCTCTAGGTGCACTCACTTGCATTGGTCAAGATATCTTTTATCGAGTCTCATTTACGAATATTGTTTGGGTTTTCTTTAGTTTTGGCGTTTGTGTTGGCGCCCGTTACTTTACTTTACGTTAATGCTTCCGCTCAACTTTAAAACTAATGCTTCCGCTAAACTTTGAAACCAAACTAAGATAATTTGAAAATAACTATGAATAGGTAAACAAATAATTTTTGGAAAACGTATAAACGAATCATATAGAGTCGTTCGATGTTACTAGTGTCTCAGATTCTGGTTTGTTCACACGCCCCGCGGTAAAACTCCGCAAGTGGAAATTTGAGGGTGTGACATGTGGTGGTGGCTGCTGCTGATGGTTCCTTCGGGTGTGCGATCCCATAGAAGACATCTACATTGAAGGATTCGATTGGGTGAGATTTGATTATGATAGATTTATGTTCAAAAGTTTGTCATTATTACTATACAATTAAAGCACGAAACATATAGGCATGTATACACATAAGCACATAAGCACACATGCACATAAGCACGTAGTCACATAAGCACGTAATCACATATTGCACGCATTCATCTTCAAACTAAATCATGCATAGCGCGTACGAGATGTGATATAATAGCGTAAATAGCGAGTAGAGCTGTGTATGAGGACATACGCGTAGGAGAGTTGAGCAATTAGTTTGGTTGACGAATTAATTAGCGTTTTAGATTCCGAGAGTTGTGCAAGTTGTGCATATACCGATGGAGCGTAAAAGCGATAAATCTAGAAATCGATTAAGCGAGAAATCGAGTAAGGGTAAAATCCATAAATCTAAACTCATAAATAATAAATAAACTTGATGACGCGTAAAATTGACGATTATAGGCTTAAATCAATTGGGAGCGTCCTGGGTTTTGAGACAGCGACTACCCAAAGTGATTCGAAGATTCTATGAGTTCGGACACACGATTTGGCCTAATAGACAATGCTCTCGCCGTACAACGGTTAACGACATTTATCCTTCCAGTGACGTCGTGTTCCGGGTTTCACCCCTAACTTAACAACATCATTCCTAGTTGTGGTTATGCTCACCGATCATGTCGGGAGTTCCACTAGATAGAAATGGAGATCTTCGTCGAGGTTTGGATATCACTCCTAACTCAACGAAGGTATCTAGTGTGAGAGAATGTGTGGAGTAAGTAATCTTATCGAGAGTTCTTGGTTTTCACACCTATTCTCGACTTGATCACTCGTTTGGTGTGATACGAGCGTTCTTCAGCGTGTGTTGTGGTTGCTTTAGGAAAAGCGATGTTTAAAGTTCGTGTCGAAGGATTCTGGTCAAGTTCGGGCGAACTTGGCATCTGTCTGATGTCAAGTTCGAGCGAACTTGCTCATTATCAAGCGAACTTGTTGAGGTTGGGGGGGGGGACAGGCAAGTTCGAGCGCACTTGGTCAAGTCTGGGCGAACTTGATCAAGGATCAATTTCGAGCGAACTTGTCTCCCAAGTTCGGGCGGACTTGTCTGGTCATATTCGTTTTCGGCGTTTAATCGATGCGTAACGGTTTGATTTGGTATTCTAACTATAGTCTAAGGCAAACATGGCAATTCTACCTAATTTTCCCTACAGTCATGGCTCTGATACCAATCTGTCACACCCCAACCGATGGCGGAAACATAGGGGGCGGCACTAGGCGAATCAGATTGCTCAATAGACATCATAACGACTATTAAGCGACAATATCTAAACGTTTAACATCCCATACTATAAACAATATAATCCAAAGTAATTATTACAATATTAAGCAAATCTCTTAAACATAATATCCGATTCGATCTCCCCTAGATTTTATTACATGATTTTCTAAGCAAAACCTAAATCTAAGCATCCAAAGCAATATCCTCAACCTGCCACATATGTTAAAATAAACGTCAATACAATTAAGTAAAGGTGAGCATATGAGTTTTGCGTACAATATAGATATAAAAGCGTTTAGCATACACCGCATGACATACGTGACAGTTGTGAACTATGTATCTACTTAGATTCGAGCAAACCAACAAACCGCGATTGATTGAGGCATGCGAACAAACGTTCACATCCTAAAATGGAAAATAAATGCTAAATAAAAATGTGAGCCTTAACAACCCCGGGCCTCCGGGTGGCGGGTCAACCACTAGTACACTATCATGTTAAGGGTGGCGTACTAGCAATCAAGTAACACATAAAGTTCAGCATATTTCACGTAAAGTCATGTATAAGCGGGATGTCGAATAAGCATTTGAGTTGTGTGATGTGTTTTAATATACGAACATATGTGACACCCAAAAGTGCGTTTAAGCGTAAAAGGGTTCAAGTATACTCACTGTTGGTGCGTTTCGGGAGAGATGAGGGATCTGAGAAGAGTTGCGGAAAATGCCGGATCAGCCTGTAAGCGAACAGAAGTGCATCAGTCTTCCGAATTGCTGAAACGGTTGATGAGTGAAGGAGCAGTAGACAAGTTCGGGCGAACTTGTATACCTGAACTTACTGAGAGTACAAGTTCGGGCGAACTTGTCAAGTTTCCTGAGAAACTAGACAAGTTCGGGTGAACTTGTCCTTTTTGAGGATGGGTGTCACAAGTTCGGGCAAACTTGACTATTTTGGCATCCAAATCATGCGTTTTCGCGTTGTTTATGGAGGAAATCGAGTGTCCATCCCTTCAACCTTAGGCTACTAAGCAAAGCCAAGGCTGAAGAGGTCTTTTAGAGCGAGTTTTAGCCATTTTACAGAAAATTGGACTAATCCGGGCGAACTTGAAGGTTTGAACGGTTTAGTCCAGTTTGTGCAAAGTGACGTTTTCGTCCTTGTACTTCCATATCTAAGATCTAGCGTGACAACGCCTCGTTCCACTTCAAAGTGAATGAAACATACGTCATTTAGTCCGAATTTGGTGTAAAAATCAATGTTTAAAAGGTTTTACTCATATCTAGGCATAGATCTGAGTGAAAAACAGAAGTTTTGTATAAAAAGATGAAGATTTTTGTAAAACAGAAGAGATTTGATGAAAACGAAGGCAAAGCCTTGTGCAAAATCGTTGTAGAACAATGTTGCAGCTGAAAACGGGTTTAATCTTACTTAGAACACAAAATGTTTGAGTTTTGGAGAGCTCCGGCCGAACTTGCAGCAAGTTCAAATGAGAAGAGGAGCTGGGTATTTATAGGTGTGGTGAGAATGGTGAGCTGGAGCATCAGGTTTGGGCGAACTTGTATCACGTTCGGGCGAACTTGTTACAAGTTCGGGCGAACTTGTTGTTTCTTGTGCTTTGAGAACAAGTTCGGGCGGACTTGATGAGTTTGGAGGGTCTTGATGGCTTGGACAAGTTCGGCCGAACTTGACCTATGGGCCAAGTTTTGTTCGATTATTTCGCGTTACGAGTTCGTTCGGCGACTCGGTTCGTATTAGTTAGTTATATTAAGCGTTTTAGGCGTAGTATTATCATTGATTTGAGAGAGAGCGAGTTAGCGTGAGCGTGCGAGCGTTTTAGCGATATTAAACCATAACATAAATAAATATAACACACATAACACATAATTCCACAAAATTAACTGCATTTTGCGATGCGATGAGATAAGCAATGCGATGGCACAAGTGTTTATTAAACAATAACACACTCGGCTCGTATAGTAGCATAATTAGTTGTCATTGCGTTAAATTAGCAATTAATAAGCGATTAAATGCGATATAGATGTGACAAATCGTAATTCCATTAACATAAACTTTTCATAATCCAAATCTCGGAGTACAATTGGTTGAGATAAACAAAATACACGGGAACAGGAATAAAATAAATAACAACGAAATTTGGAGTTGTTACAGCTAAATCCGCAAGTGGAGTAAAACCCACTAGTGGACACTCACATGATACTCGGACTTGCTTCAAATGCAATGAAGTTGGTCACATTGCTCGCAAGTGTCTGAAATCAAAGCCTATCTTTCACCGAAGAAAGACATCTTCAGATGTTGAGTAATTTAAGCAACCAGAGATTGTGAAACCAATCTCAATGTTAAAAAGAAACAAAGAATCTGAAATCGAAGTGAAACCTAAAATTGAACCAAAGTTTGAAAATTCAATTTTTGAAAAAAGGTGAAACTTCCAAAGTGAACGAAAACAAAGATTCTAGATTCTATATCAAAAAGGCTAGAAGTAAATCACAATCCTGGTTGTAAAGAAGAAAACAACATCATCTGAAAATGAAAAGTTTGTTTCTGATAAAACTGACAATGTCAAATCAACCGAGTCAGTAATAAAAAATGATCTTTTAAAGTTAAAAAAAGATTTTGTAAAACAGACAAAGAAAGAAAAGGTCGAACAGTTTTCAAAGTTGACATCGGACGAAATGTTTGATGATAATTTTGATTACGATGATGAGTTTGAAAGTTATTACGATGATCTTTATCAAGTTCAACCCAAGACCAAAAAGGTTTGGGTTTCCCTATTCAAGTAGTTACTTTTCATGTGCAGGGGTTCTAAAGATCCACATTATCAAATTCGATTCTGGTAGCGGAACTTCTTGTCACTTAACTTATTTCGAAAGTGTCAAAATCTTTGTCATTTTTAGGGAAAGAAGTTGAAAATGAAATTTGTGAGAAACAAATTGTGAAAATCCACACCGTTGGACAAAAAACTGATTTTTATATCAAATCATTTATTCTTTCACGTAAATGAAATTAATGGTTTATCTGTTAAACAGGTGCAGATGCAGATGTTGAAAAAAGGATCGGACGACGAGTTCACGTGATCCACATTGGTTTGTTATCTTTTTAAGATTAGAATTTCTTATAACTAAAATCCAAAAATATGTTTTTGATTTTAGGGGGAGAAGTGAAACCAGAAAAATAAAAAACATATGAAAAAGTTGAAAATTCAAAAACATTTGAAAAAATCAAAAAGTACAAAAACATTGAAAAAGACAAAAAGAATTTTGTGTCAAAAAGGAAATGATAGTACATCAGTGGACTATCACAGTATGCTAAAGAATTGTACAGTTTAAAAAGTGATAAACAAGTATTACTGTGGATGTGTCGATAGGCTTTACACATTCAGTAAATTGTTTTCGGGATATAAACTAAATTTTACAACTGCTTAATCTTGTGGATTAACATCTCTCGGATATATGGACTTAGTACTCTGAAATTTCGTATGAGAGATTGCCTGATTCTGAGATACGAGGTCTTTATAGATGTTTGATATCTGGGGTATTATACAAGTTCTTCTGATTTTGCGGAAGCAATAGCCTAGAATTTCTATAATGCTTTTGCTAAAAACCCCAAAACTGCATGCAAACTTGAAATAATAATTAATTGCGGTGCTTAAAAAATTTCTTAATTGGAACACACCTTAAAGTCGAGCGTTCATCTCTTTGTCTGTACGGTAGTACTAACCTGAGCTCTCAAGGCCTCGCACAACCCAGATACAGATATCAGTTACGTTACATTCACATGTAAGATGAAATCTAGGGAATCTTGATACGGGAGTATATTCTGAGATGGGAACCACAGTTAAGTCAAGTTTCATAATTCTAACTAAGATATCTTGGAACAATTGAGAAATGTGTTGAAGTTTAAGTGGAAAAACATATCGACAATCTAGGTAAACGAGTTTAAAACTTAAAGTCAGAAAAAGGTTAACGGTACTGGTGATATGTCTCAATCAACTGATATGATCCTTAGACACGAATTCACAAAAATATGTCTGTAAATATGTTTGTACATAGTTTACTTGCTTTACAGATTAAAACCAAAATGATTTTCAGTGTGTTTTAGCATAAACTTTCAAAAATACAAAAAGATTTTCTTTCTTCATTAGTTTCTACAAGCCAATGTTGGAGAACGGTTCTTCAAAGTCTGGTAAGGTGCTAAAATGGTGAAAATCTTGATGACATCTGTTAACAATCAAAATGATAAGAAGTGTTGAAAAGTTCATTAATTTGAAACTTTAAAATTGAAGAAAACATCAGTTTGTTCATAACAGGTTGAACCGAGGTCATTAACTTGGACTCGGTAGACAAAATTGGTTAACCAAGGTCATTAACTTGGACTTGGTGAACTAAGTGGATTTCAATGATTGGTAATCGTGTGAATGGTCAAGGTCTTAAATGTTAAAAGTATTCAAGGTCATTAATTTGAACTTGAGTAACTAGAAAGTTTAAAGTGGAGATTAAAATTTGAAATGTTGATGTTATAAAATTTCAAAGTTTGAATCTGAAATGTTTATTTGAACGTCTAAGAACTTTGAAACAGGAAGTAAAGTTTTAGGGGGAGCTGGATAAAACGTTAATTAAAAATACCAAAAAGCTCAAAGTAAGGGGGAGCATAGCTCACATCAATGGGGAGCATGCTGATTAAAGGTTTATCAAGACAAGCTTAAGAAAAAGAGAAGGATTGAAGATCAAAGACGTTAAAGTTATTCAAGACTAAAGATCAAGAATATTAAAAGACTCAGGAGCTTATTTGAAGTCAATGACTACGGCAACATCCAAGGCGGAGACTGTTGGTGCATATGCCTGTTGCCTACGTCATTATATTAGAACGAGTTTGAATAAACAGAGCTTCTGAAGACTGATCAAGACGAAGACGATATCCAAGGGGGAGTCTGTTAGTACAATATGTCTATGTATTAGTCTTGTATTGAGTCTGTTTAGAATAGATGAGATCACGTTAGAAAATGAAGTATTTATGTATATTGTAGACCAAGTTCACCGAGCATGAAGTGTGAACAAGTTCGGCCGAACTTGTTCAAAAAAGTTCGCCCGAACTTGTTCCCTCCCAAGTGAACTTGTAGTTCTATAAATAGGAGTCTTGTGATCTCTCATTTAGAACTTTTGGCAAACTTGAGGCGAAGCTCTGTCGGATCCGGAACTCATATGTTTACGAATATTGATCAATAAACAGACAATTAATGAGTTGTTATATGATTAACATGTCACTTAGTTTCCACCTAATTAGACATTAGATACAAATTCTAGGTTCTTGTGCTATCAAGGACGGTCCTATCACGTGTTTAGATGGACAAGAGTAGGGATGAGCAAATGGTACCCGGTACCGGTACCGAATTTACCGAACCGGGTACATTTTCAGTACCGATTCGGTAACCGACTTTAGAGATTTTCGTTATCGGTATTTTCCGGGTTTTACCCTCAAATACCGATACCGAACCGTACCGAAGCAGGTATATTCGGTACCGGTACCCACTTTTGGGGATTTTCGATACCGGTACTTTCGGTTCCGGTACCGAGCTCATCCCTAGACAAGAGAGCAATATCACACGGAGAAATATCAATAGATCATTTTCACACCTCGATTTCCACGTGTAACCTGGTAGGCCCGGTGGGGAATATTGTGACGTATGTTGATATCATCATAACCAAACAACACAGAATAGGACAGCAAAAGTCTTAGAATATAAAGTATTGTTACAACTCAATTGTCTGAAAATGCTAAATAATAATTACAGACGAGATTGTAATAATAATCCACATGCGGATCAAAATATATACAAAAGATGTTCAACAGACTTTGGGCACATCTAAGGACTTGCAAGATCCTCTTATGTTGCTACTGAGCAGCTTCCAGCCTATTTACGTATTTGTACCTGTAGTTTGGTCTTTTGAAAATACGTCAGTTTACACTACTAAATACAATCAACCGACACATTTTGAAAACCTTTTCAAAATTGATTTAGGTGCACAAGGCACAAGAATTCTTTTTATACTTGGGATAAACAATATCTCATGTTATCAGTTTTACATAACTTGACAATACATATCGAGACCGAAATCTATGACGGTTCATGATTAACCGACACACCACTTATTCCCTTATTGGGAAAACCCATATTTGGTTATAAAATTATAATTTATTCCCTTATTGGGAACACCCATATTTGGTTGTAAAATTATTAATTTAAACCTTTTTGCATCTGTCAGGTATCGTGGCCACTTACAATTAAATGAGTCAAGGATATTATGACAAATGGCAAATAACCGGTAATTCCGTACAATCTAATCACCTATTTTATTTATTAATATCATGCATTTAAACGTAATTTATCTGCGTAACTGAGTCGTACGGCATATAAAAAGTATTAGGACAAGCAAATCATGATATAACATCTATTGGTTTCCGTTACGACGCGAAACAAACAAACTATGTCCTAAAAGTGTTGGAAGAGAATGTTGGGCGCACTATTCACAGTTGCACTATTCATGCCAGCAACCGCTACATAATAATGAAATCAAGGCACACAAATAAAAAAACTGAGTCCATACATATAAAAATACTAATGTGGGAATGAGTCTTATAATATTACACAACCTTCTGGTGCAACGCCCTAAATAATAAATCGTCCGAATCGGCTAAATATACGCCACTTTTAAATTCGTCCGAGATAATAATTAGACAATTCCGGACCTCCAGAATTATGACAAATACGGAAAACACACTGAAACGTTTATAGGATATCATGGGAATATTCAAAGTTATAAGCTTCCGGTAATAAATCGCTATAAACATAAATTGTCCGTTAGCGACCCGACGAGCTAGTAAATGGTATTTCCGCCCATATATCAAGCAAACGAAGTATCTAGTGAACTAGTTAAGAATTAAAACAAGTCCTAATCCCTAATTACCTTACTAATGAGGTGCTTAAAAGCCCTAATCACCCTACACCTCATAATGACCAAAATATCTAAGTGATTATGCATTTTACCCCCCTCCCTAATGGTGCACGGTTTTGGTGGGCCCCATGGCCTCACCAATTTGTTCAACTTTTCAAATGTGTAAGTGATTGATATGGTGAGTGAAAGAGGTCTTGACTTTTGGGTGAAGTATGGTGTTATAAGTAACTAATAAAATAACCATATCATCATTATCTTTCAACAATCAACACACAAGAAAACCCCTCCCTTGCCCTCTCTTGTTCACGGTTTCACCACCACCACCTGACACCACCATAATCAACCATTAAACACCACATTTTACTACTAAAATAAGCCTCACAAGTTCATCTAAGCATGGAGTAACTTTGGAGCATCATTGGAGCTTTCTTGGGAGCTTAATCTCTTCTTATTCTCTAATCTAGCTTATGCAATCTTGTAAGACTCCTAAACACTCTTTTTAAGCTTCATATTACTTGTAAATATCAAAAGTACAAGTTGATTATCTTGATATAAAAGATGAACATAATCAAAAACCCTAATCTCAAAGTTAAAGAACACTAAATATAACTATATTATGTGTTGTTCAATGTAGATTAGTGTAGCTAGTTTGTATGATCATGTTGTTTATGAAGATCTTGTTAAAATTAGTGATTTAAAGATTATGTTTATGACGATCATGTTGTTAGTTTCATGTAGTATTTTATATTTATGATCATCTTACCATGACAAACATAAATATGTGATTTAAACATGATTATGTTTAAATCAAGAAAAATCATCATACTAACTTTTATGAACTAAACTCATAATTTTTGGGTTTCATAAAGAAACAAGTGTTTAAATAGGGTTAAATGGAGTTAAAAGTGATTTTTGGAAAATTACAAACTTTGATTAGTGATGACTTCGTGGATTGAATATGATTTAAATACATTTTTATAACGTGGAAAATGTCCTATTTTGGGGGAAACTATGGCAAATTTTACTAAAAATTTAATCACGATTAAAAATTGGGATTAAAGGGTGATTAACGTGGTTAAACGCGATTAGTGGCCTTAAACGTCATTATGGAACACTTGATGGAAATGGTTAACTCCTTAATGAATATGGATTCTTGAAAATATAAGAATATATTTTTAAGTAAAAATAAGTGGTGAAAATAATAATAATACATATATAATTTTTGGATGAAAATTATATATTTTGAAAATGTTTCTAAGTGTGTGTATTATGTGCTATGTATATGTATTAGATACACCTAGGAAAACCGAAATAATACATTCACCATACCAAAGAAATACTTACATGAAGTAAGTATGAAGATGATATAAAAATACATATATACATTCCTATGTATATTCCAAAGAAGTACCACTAAACGGACAAGTGAGCGAATTGGATAACGGACGAGCCTACAAAAATATTTAAAACACATGGGCGTTACCAAACACAAACTATATATATATTGAAAACGATCACGACAACACCTTCAAACATATATATGTTTTTTTTTGGGACACCAAACTAATATATATGTTTTCGATAACAAAAATCCGGAAAGTTAATAACTTAAAAGTTTCTAAGTGTTGCAAAACATACTTAGATTAGATTCATGTAAACCCCACTAACGGACTTAAAATATGTTAATGGGCTAGGCCCAAATTACATAACACAAATGGGCTAGGCCCAAATCATATAATTAAATGGACTCAAGTTTATGGAAATGGGCTAGGCCCAAATCACATTACAACATGGGCTAAGCCCAATCACATATAACATATGGGCTAGGCCCATTGATAACAAAACTTGGGCTAGGCCCAATCATATAAACAAAGTGGGCTAGGCCCAATGATATAACTAAGTGGGCTAGGCCCAATTATATAAACTAAGTGGGCTAGACCCAATGACAATATAACATGGGTAGGCCCAAGACAAGGAAAACATGGGCTAGGCCCAAAGACATGAAAACATGGGCTAGACCCAAGGACAGGATGACATGGGCTCGGCCTAATGACATGCGTGCAAGGCACGAGGACAAGTGGATGGCAAGGCCCGTTCACACACGATTAATTACTTGGTAACAAATATATATATATATATACATAAATAAAAATAAAACACACAAACTACCAACACTATAAAACTAATAAAGTTGTTCAAGAAAACAAATGAATACATAACACTAATTCAAGATGAGCAACTTGTACGAGGTCAAACCCGACCTAAGTGTCTAATAAAATTAGTACACTTGTAGGTTACAAGCGTACTCGGACACTCGCATTACATTAGTACGACTTTACGGAACGCAAACTTGTGAGTTCATGTCCCCCTTTTCTTTTAAACGTTTTTGGTTTTATAACACTCGGGGGGAAATACATGTTTATGACAAATTGTATGTTAGTTTCGGGTTTAGATGATGACAATGATCGATGTGCGTATGTAGGATTATGACATTAGTAACCATTAATCACTTAGTGACCAAGGTGCAAAAGGTATAGATCTATTGAGTTTGAGACACGCTCCACTCCTAGTTGTTAACCATGAAGTGCTTTTGTGAGCCCTAACTGATGACAAAGTTGTCTCGGTTTGGTTATTTACTTACTTATGGCACATAATGTCAGTGGACTAGCTACCTACTGATAGATCCTTAAACCCATGGTAAATGACAATAACATACATGGATTTTAATACTGATGACATTTATGACATTTATACGAAAACAATACTACATGAACTCGCTCAACTTTTGTTGATTTTTCAAACTTACATGTATTTTAGGGAACAAGACATGAGCCAGTGATAGTCTTCAGGAAATGGGAATGATATAACAACGGATGCCACTTTTGAAGGATTTGCCTCTTATATCCCAACCTTGTATGGGCATACATGAGCCAAAACCTTGGTTTATGTCATGATGATAACAAACTTGCTTTTGTGATGTAATGTAACTTTAACTATGTTTTTGGATAACAAACTTGAATGTGTTGAACCTATGTGAACTTGTATAGAAAACTTACAATGTTGGCTGCAACTTAATATATGATATGGCATCGTTGTTAATTATTATGTGTTTACGCGATTGGATGCAATGATTACCTCATAGTCACACGTTTGCGCTTCCGCTATGACCATGGCGTGACAGATTGGTATTAAAGCTTCGATTGTAGTGAACCGGGGAAAAACTTTTACTAAGTTGGTCTACAATCACCAAGGGCTCTCGCACGAAAACAAAATTTATAACCTCACAAAAGTAATTTTCAAAAATATGACAAAATAACAAAAAGGTTTTCATTGTGTCACGATGACATAAGGATCTATCACATGAGCTCAATTACAAGTAATGAGTTAACATTCATACATGATTGGTCTATGGACGATAGACGTGAAAACATTAAGATCACATGAAACCAAAGGACAAAGACTTGCATGAGAAACGATGATTAATATAAACTATGATTACAAGTAATAATTAATTTCTAACCCATATATGTATACATTGTATGGATTATTTGCCAGGATTATGTCGTCTTCTTCTTCAGCTATTACGGACACCGACCCGACGGAGTTAGTCTCCGACGAGGAGTATGTACCGGATATTGTGGTTATATCGTCCGACGAGGAGATAGATCAGGAGGCCTTATCAGACGGTGATGATCTGCTAGATGACGTCCAGCCGTTTGCCCTTCTAGATCCTGCCCAGGATGAGGCACCCTTAGCAGACGATGTCTTAGCCCTCCCTCTACATATGCATGATAGAGTCATATACGGACACCCCGAGGGGGAGCAGCTTGTTGTGTACCTAGCCATACCCCTTGATATCGTGCCACCTATCGTTGACCTTGACGATGATCATGATGACATACCAGTATTCCAGGTTGATCATCTCGAGGATGACCTTAGTGGTGGCGGGGTATTTGACATTGCTATCCTCGAGATACCCTCACCCGTCATCTCCGTTGTTGACATTTCCTCTACTGCATCCTCCGTTGCTCCTTCTACCCCCACTCCAGTGTCCTCCCCCACATCGGTGTTACCCGCGCCTGCTTCAGTACCACCTACTCCTACTACTGATCCCACGCATTTGTCGGGATTCTTACACTCTCTGTATTCCTCACCTTGTTATAATTTGGGACAACCTTCATACCCGCCAGCTACCCACACTCCTTATGATCCTTATGCAGCTGGACCATCTCATATCACCGGACACACCCCTTACTACCCTGGAGCATATGCACCGATCCCACCACC
Organism: Scalesia atractyloides; assembly: GCA_947069175.1. Lineage (NCBI taxonomy): Eukaryota > Viridiplantae > Streptophyta > Magnoliopsida > Asterales > Asteraceae > Scalesia > Scalesia atractyloides. The sequence continues at coordinate 46,303,052 of CAMTDV010000017.1, read as the reverse complement.
GGGCATGAGCCCGTCTGATCCTTATCCTCCCTTACATTTCCCTCCATCTACTATGGAGGATAGACAGCTATCATCCGAGATACATATTACCATACTCTTTCGTAGGATCAGAGAGCTTCAGACTGAGGTAGCAGCTCTTAGGGCTGCTATCACTCCCCAGCCACCTCCTGCATCACCACTACCACAGTCACCACCACCACCCTTTCAACCTCAGTAGTATGGCTATTATCACCTTTTGGGGATTCGTCCCGTGTCTGTATACATGGCTTTTGGAAGACTTCAGTTAGAAGATCTTGCTTTTGGGAGACTTCGGTTAGAAGACCCAGCTTTTGGAAGACAACTAAAGACATGAAGATGCGACGCCGAAGAACAGTTTACTTTTGTACTATCTTAACTTGTATTGACTAGGGCTTTGTACCCCTAAGTCCCTTTTGATCTTCATGAACGAATTATAACAAGTTGTCATTATGTATAAAAGTGTACTTTCTTTATCTTTGCATTGTATTCCTTTTATGTTGTGGTTGTTATTATATTGTTGTGGTGGTATGTTGATTGATATTGTGTGGCATGGTGATATAGTGAGTGGTGTTCTCTTATTATGTTGAGGATGATGTTTTCTGATTATGATTTTGGTGATTATCTACGCTTTGAGATTCCATAGCTATTGCGATGATTGGTGTGTTCATACATGTTTGTGATCGGGTGATTACGCCGTTATTATATATGGTTACTTCATACCCGACGTGTTGGTTATATATATATATATAAAGAAAAAGAAAAAGAAATATATATATATATAAAACAAAATAAATAAATAAATGAATAAACGGTGGGCACATGATATTTTTTTTACACATTGATGGTAGTAAATGTTTATTTTAGTAATAAACAATCGTCTAATCATGATCTCTATCCCTGCTAGAAGACAATGTCGCCCCAACGAGGTAGGACTAATGCAAACCCGTTACCTACAACCGAACAGGAGCTTAATGAACGCATTTCTCAGGCTATCGCACAGTATGAAGCCAACCGTACCGAGAATAGCGGTGGAACCGGAGGTACATCCAAAACCAACCCTCAGACTGGTAACTCTTAGTTACTCATTAAATCCCATTGCACTCTCATTTATTCCATTCGTGTTTTTTTCCCATTATTCTGTCCAAATACCTAACCGCAAATGATGATCAGGTTGCACTTACAAGCAGTTCCTAGACTGCAAACCTCTGAATTTTGACGGTACAGGAGGCGCCGTTTCCTTTGTGCGCTGGACCGAGAAGACTGACTCAGTCATTCAAATGAGCAAGTGTCCCGCGGAACAAAGAGTCACTTATGTTACGGGACTGTTCGTTGACGGAGCGTTATCTTGGTGGAACCTCCAGGTCCAGACGAAAGGGGAAGATGCTGCATATGGCCTGACTTGGGAAGAATTAAAAGAAATTATGAGGAAAAAGTACTGTTCGACGTCGGAAATTCAAAAACTAGAAACGGAATTCTGGAACCTAAAGATGGTTGGTTCAGATATCGCAGGATATGTGCAGAGGTTCCACGACTTGTCTCGATTGGTTCCGTACTTGGTGGAACCCGAGTTTAAGAGGATTGAAAGGTTTATATGGGGACTTGCTCCTGAGATTCTAAGCTTAGTTACCTCATCAAAACCCACCGACATTGGGGACACAATTGATTTAGCTGTTAGCCTCACTGAGGAAGCTGTGCGTCAAAGAAAGTTACCTAAGAGTGGGGAAAACAAAAAGGAAACTATTGTGGACACTGCTGACTCTAACAAACGGAAATCATCTCATTTCAAGAAGGTTACACGCGGTAATGACAACAATCGAAACAAGAAACAAAACACAGGAGGAGCAAAAGCGTATGTTACCACCACCGCCAACAACACCAACAGGAAACCTTACACCGGGGATGCCCCGAAATGCAACAAATGCCCTTTCCACCATTATGGGGAATGCCGAGGCTACAAGTGTGGCAAATGTGGAAGATGGGGGCATGCCACTAATGCGTGCCAGGCAAATCAAGGAAACCAAGGAAATGAAGGAAATCAGGGAAACCAAGGGAACCAGGGATGCTACAACTGTGGCGACAAGGGGCACTTCAAGAGGGATTGCCCAAAAGGAAACCAAGCTCAGGGAAGAGCTTTTGTGATTGGAGCTAAGGATGCTCGCCAGGACCCGAATGTGGTCACTGGTACGTTCCATATAAACAACCACTTTGCATCCATACTTTTTTATACCGGGGCAGATTTTAGTTTTATTTCAAAGGAATTTAGAGGTATACTTGGGGTAGAATCGAGTAAATTAGATGTTCCATACTCGATCGAACTAGCCAACGGGAAACTAATAGAGTCGGGAGAAATATTTAAGAAATGTACCCTAGAACTGGGTGAACAAAAGTTCGACATATACCTCTTGCCAGTTCCATTAGGTAGTTTTGATGTCGTCATTGGCATGGATTGGCTATCCGATAATCGAGCCGAAGTCATATGTCATGAAAAGATCATTCGTATTCCCTTACCCAATGGAGAACATTTGATGGTGCACGGAGAGAAACATGACACACCACTCCGAAATATTAATTGCATGAAGGCTCAAAAATATTTGAGGAAAAGGATGCATCGCCTTTCTCGCTCACGTGGTTGACAAGAAGGCCGAGGAGCGCAAGGTGGAAGACATACCTGTAGTGAAGGAGTATCCGAAAGTCTTTCCCGAAGACTTGTCGGGTTTACCTCCACAACTACAAGTCGAGTTTCGTATCGACTTAGTGCCAGGAGCCGCACCTGTGGCGAAAGCTCCATATCGCTTAGCGCCCTCAGAAATGCAAGAGCTATCAACTCAGCTTCAGGAATTACTTGATAAGGGATTTATAAGGCCGAGCTTCTCGCCTTGGGGAGCTCCGATGCTATTTGTTAAAAAGAAGGATGGAACTTTTTGAATGTGCATTGATTACATAGAGCTAAACAAGTTTACCATAAAAAATCGGTATCCTCTACCTAGGATTGATGACTTATTCGATCAATTGCAAGGCTCAAGTTTTTATTCCAAGATTGATTTGAGATCCGGATATCATCAGCTGAGAATCCAAGAGGAAAGTATTCCTAAGACAGCGTTTAGGACTCGCTACGGTCATTACGAATTCCTTGTTATGCCTTTTGGCTTAACAAACGCTCCCGCCGTGTTCATGGATTTAATGAATCGAGTATGTAAGCCATACCTTGATAAGTTCGTGATTGTATTCATTGATGACATACTAATATACTCACGAACCAAGGAGGAACAGGAGCAATACTTGAGGACTATTTTGGAACTGCTCCAGAAAGAACAATTATATGCCAAGTTTTCAAAATGCGAATTTTGGATTCGTGAAGTACAATTTCTCGGTCACGTAGTCAACGAGAACGGTATACATGTTGATCCAGAAAAGATCGAGGCAATAAAGAACTGGAATGCTCCGAAAACCCCCACGGAAGTACGACAATTTCTAGGTTTAGCGGGATATTACAGGAGCTTTATTGAGAATTTTTCGAAAATTGCTCAACCGCTAACCTCTCTTACACAAAAGGATAGGAAGTTCGATTGGGAGAAAAGCAAGAGTTAGCTTTTCACTCATTAAAGGAAAAACTATGCCAGGCACCGATATTATCCCTACCGGACGGTACCGATGACTTTGTAGTATATTGTGATGCATCGCATCAAGGCATCAAGGCTTGGGTTGCGTGTTGACGCAACGTGAAAAATGCATCGCGTACGCGTCACGCCAAGTAAAAGTTCACGAGAAAAATTACACCACTCATGACCTAGAGCTAGGTGCAGTGGTATTTGCCTTAAAAATCTGGCGTCACTATTTGTATGGCACTAGGTGTACCATATTGACTAATCACAAAAGCCTTCAACATATGTTCAATCAGAAGGAGCTGAATATGCGCCAAAGACGATGGGTAGAATTGTTGAATGATTATGACTGTGAGATCAAATATCATCCAGGCAAGGCTAACGTTGTGGCAGACGCCTTGAGTCGGAAGGAACGAGTCAAAACCCTACGAGTACGAGCTTTGGAAATGACTATCCAGACAAACTTTACGACTCGTGTGCGTGAGGCGCAACAGGAAGCCCTAAAACCAGAAAACATTCCGGCCGAATCATTGAAAGGCATGGAGAAACAGATGGAAACAAACAAGGATGGAACTCTATACTTTATGGGAAGAATCTGGATTCCCTACTTTGGCGAGTTACGAGACTTGGTATTGGATGAAGCACACAAGTCTAAACACTCGATTCATCCAGGATCTGATAAAATGTATCAAGATTTGAAGGAGTACTATTGGTGGCCTAATCTCAAGGCAGATATTGCAACGTATGTTGGGAGATGCCTAACCTGTGCGAAGGTTAAGGCCGAATATCTAAAACCATCTGGTCTATTACAACAACCCGAGATTCCCGTTTGGAAATGGGAGCAGATATCAATGGATTTTATTACAAAGCTGCCGCGGACCTCTCGAGGTCATGACATGATTTGGGTCATAGTTGATCGATTGACCAAGTCGGCTCACTTCTTACCTATTCGAGAAAAAGATAGTACCGAGAAGTTAGCTGAACTTTACCTAAAGGAAATTGTGGCACGTCATGGAGTGCCAGTGTCGATAATCTCAGACAGAGATGGTCGCTTTGTGTCGCGGATATGGCAATTCTTTCAAGCATCGTTTGGATCCCTTTTGGATCTAAGCACGGCATTTCATCCGCAGACTGATGGCCAAAGCAAGCGGACCATCCAAACCCTAGAAGATATGTTGTGCGCCTGTGTGATGGATTTAGGCGGAAATTGGGATACTCATTTACCGTTGGTAGAGTTTTCCTATAACAACAGTTATCACACCAGCATCAAGGCCGCGCCATTCGAAGCACTTTATGGGCGTAAATGCCAATCTCCGCTATGTTGGGCGGAAGTCGGTGACAAATAACTCATTGGACCCGAATTAGTTCAGGATACCACAGATAAGATATTCAAAATCCGCGAGCGTATTAAGGCGGCTCGGGATAGACAAAAGATCTACGCAGATCGATGACGCAAGCCACTATCCTTCGAGGTTGGAGACAAAGTGTTACTTAAGGTCTCACCTTGGAAAGGCGTAGCTAGATTCGGGAAACGCGGATAACTAAACCCGAGGTATATTGGACCTTTTGAAATTCTGGCAAAAGTTGGAACAATTGCATACAAGTTGAAATTGCTAGAGGAACTCAAAAATGTACATGACACATTCCATGTGTCTAATCTTAAGAAAAGTCCAACCAATGAAACAGTTATTATCCCAGCGGACGAGATACACATAGATGACAAGCTTCAGTTCACCGAGGAACCTGTTGAAGTTATGGACTGGAAGATTCAGAAGACTCGTAGGAGTCGGATTAAACTAGTTAAAGTCCGCTGGAACTCGCGTCACGGACCTGAGTATACTTGGGAACGTGAAGATCAAACTAAAGCAAAGTACCCCCACCTGTTCGAGAAGAATCCTTCTGAGGATGCCTAACAGGGGGAGTATGTGACAAATGGCAAATAACCGGTAATTTCATACAATCTAATCACCTATTTTATTTATTAATCTCATGCATTTAAACGTAATTTATCTGTGTAACTGAGTCGTACGGCATATAAAAAGTAGTAGGACAAGAAAATCATGATATAACATCTATTGGTTTCCGTTACGACACAAAACAAACAAAACTATGTCCTAAAAGTGTTGGTAAAGAGTGTTGGACGCATTATTCACGGTTGCACTATTCATGCCAGCAACTGCTACAGAACAATGAAATCAAGGCACACGAATAACAAAACTGAGTCCATACATATAAAAACACTAATGTGGGAATGAGTCTTATAATATTACACAACCTTCCGGTGCAACGCCCTAAATAATAAATCGTCCGAATCGGCTAAATATACGCCACTTTTAAATTCGTCTGAGATAATAATTAGACAATTCCGGACCTCCAGAATTATGACAAATACGGAAAACACACTGAAACGTTTATAGGATATCATGGGAATATTCAAAGTTATAAGCTTTCGGTAATAAATCGCTATAAACATAAATTGTCCGTTAGCGACTCGACGAGCTAGTAAATGGTATTTCTGCCCATATATCAAGCAAACGAAGTATCTAGTGAACTAGTTAAGTATTAAAACAAGTCCTAATCCCTAATTACCTTACTAATGAGGTGCTTAAAAGCCCTAATCACCCTACACCTCCTAATGACCAAAATATCTAAGTGATTAAGCATTTAACCACCATAAATTACACTTTACCCCCCCCCAATGGTGCACGGTTTTGGTGGGCCCCATGGCCTCACCAATTTGTTCAACTTTTCAAATGTGTAAGTGATTGGTATGGTGAGTGAAAGAGGTCTTGACTTTTGGGTGAAGTATGGTGTTATAAGTAACTAATAAACTAACCATATCATCATTATCTTTCAACAATCAACACACAAGAAAACCCCTCCCTTGCCCTCTCTTGTTCACGGTTTCACCACCACCACCTGACACCACCATAATCAACCATTAAACACCACATTTTACTACTAAAATAAGCCTCATAAGTTCATCTAAGCATGGAGTAACTTTGGAGCATCATTGGAGCTTTCTTGGGAGCTTAATCTCTTCTTATTCTCTAATCTAGCTTATGCAATCTTGTAAGACTCCTAAACACTCTTTTTAAGCTTCATATTACTTGTAAATATCAAAAGTACAAGTTGATTATCTTGATATAAAAGATGAACATAATCAAACACCCTAATCTCAAAGTTAAAGAACACTAAATATAACTATATTATGTGTTGTTCAGTGTAGATTAGTGTAGCTAGTTTGTATGATCATGTTGTTTATGAAGATCTTGTTAAAATTAGTGATTTAAAGATTATGTTTATGATGATCATGTTGTTAGTTTCATGTAGTATTTTATATTTGTGATCATCTTACCATGACAAACATAAATATGTGATTTAAACATGATTATGTTTAAATCAATAAAAATCATCATACTAACTTTTATGAACTAAACTCATAATTTTTGGGTTTCATAAAGAAACAAGTGTTTAAATAGGGTTAAATGGACTTAAAAGTGATTTTTGGAAAATTACAAACTTTGATTAGTGATGACTTCATGGATTGAATATGATTTAAATACATTTTTATAACGTGGAAAATGTCCTATTTTGGGGAAACTATGGCAAATTTTACTAAAAATTTAATGACGATTAAAAATTGGGATTAAAGGGTGATTAACGTGGTTAAACGCGATTAGTGGCCTTAAACGTCATTATGGAACACTTGATGGAAATGGTTAACTCCTTAATGAATATGGATTCTTGAAAATATAAGAATATATTTTTAAGTAAAAATAAGTGGTGAAAATAATAATAATACATATATAATTTTTGGATGAAAATTATATATTTTGAAAATGTTTCTAAGTGTGTGTATTATGTGCTATGTATATGTATTAGATACACCTAGGAAAACCGAAATAATACATTCACCATACCAAAGAAATACTTACATGAAGTAAGTATGAAGATGATATAAAAATACATATATACATTCCTATGTATATTCCAAAGAAGTACCACTAAACGGACAAGTGAGCGAATTGGATAACGGACGAGCCTACAAAAATATTTAAAACACATGGGCGTTACCAAACACAAACTATATATATATTGAAAACGATCACGACAACACCTTCAAAAATATATATGTTTTTTTTGGGACACCAAACTAATATATTTGTTTTCGATAACAAAAATCCGGAAAGTTAATAACATAAAAGTTTCTAAGTGTTGCAAAACATACTTAGATTAGATTCATGTAAATCCCACTAACGGACTTAAAATATGTTAATGGGCTAGGCCCAAATTACATAACACAAATGGGCTAGGCCCAAATCATATAATTAAATGGACTCAAGTTTATAGAAATGGGCTAGGCCCAAATCACATTACAACATGGGCTAAGCCCAATCACATATAACATATGGGCTAGGCCCATTGATAACACAACTTGGGCTAGGCCCAATCATATAAACCAGGTGGGCTAGGCCCAATGATATAACTAAGTGGGCTAGGCCCAATGATATAACTAAGTGGGCTAGGCCCAATCATATAAACTAAGTGGGTTAGGCCCAATGACAAAGAAAACATGGACTAGCCCAAAGACATGAAAACATGGGCTAGACCCAAGGACAGGATGACATGGGCTCGGCCCAATGACATGCGTGCAAGGTACGAGGACAAGTGAAGGGCAAGGCCCGTTCACACACGATTAATTACTTGATAACAAATATATATATTTGTGAAATATATATATATATACATAAATAGAAATAAAACATACAAACTACCAACACTATAAAAGTAATAAAGTTGTTCAAGAAAACAAATGAATACATAACACTAATTCATGATGAACAACTTGTACGAGGTCAAACCCGACCTAAGTGTCTAATAAAATTAGTACCCTTGTAGGTTACAAGCGTACTCGGACACTCGCATTACATTAGTACGACTTTACGGAACGCAAACTTGTGAGTTCATGTCCCCCTTTTCTTTTAAACGTTTTTGGTTTTATAACACTCGGGGGGAATACATGTTTATGACAAATTGTATGTTAGTTTCGGGTTTAGATGATGACAATGATCGATGTGCATAAGTAGGATTATGACATTAGTAACCATTAATCACTTAGTGACCAAGGTGCAAAAGGTATAGATCTATTGAGTTTGAGACACGCTCCACTCCTAGTTTGAGACACGGTCGAATTAACCCCAAATGTTTAAGTCAAGCAATACGAATCAAAACGGGTTATTTAAATTTCCCGACACATTGGTCTTCGAATCCCATACCCGACCATACGGTAAATATTTGACCGTATCCCAAGCCCGTATAGGAAAATAAGTTAAGAGTATTTACCTGAGCCAACACTTGTCTTATAACGCAGATTTATAATAACTCAGTCGTATCCAATTAATTAAACGTAGGTACAATTTACCGGAAGGCTCTAGTCTGGAATGATGGTATAAACAACCAATTAGAATGCTAACGGATCTTATTTAAGTCATAGACTTAGATCAGCTAGCTTAAATTATTAAAAACGGTACGACGCGCTTTATTAAGCGATGACTGGGATAGAATGTAGTTTAAACCCGACAAGTACTAAGACTTGTATAATATGGGTAAACTATTTACATTCTGGATTTTGAGATAAAAATGATAAGGTTAAACCCGTTTCGGTTAAATTACGTAAACTAGTTACATAAGCTTAACCGTGCGCATGTAAGCAATACCGGGTAACCAGATGAGTCATGAACAAGTTCCATATGCTAATATACTTTAAACAAGTTATAATATCAGTAGGATATCAACTTGTATGCCCGTTATGGTTTTAAAATCAAACTATGCCTCATAAGGGTGTTTTGGTCATTTAGCGACGTATAAAAGGAACTTGCTTATAATCTGATGTTACGGCCATAAATATTCTGTTAAAATAATTTATTTATGATATAATATTAGTAGGATATCAAACATATGTGTGTTTTATAATTTAAGATCAAACTATGCTCCGTAGGGGCATTTTGGTAATTTAACACATAGTTTCGAAAGCGTATTTGGGATTCTGAGCTTATAACATGTACCCGCTGTAAAAATATTTTAATGAGTTATAAAATCAGTGGGTAACAAGTCTTGGTTGGTAAATATGGTTTAAAACCATACTACGCGCTGAAAAGGCGTTAAAGTCGTTAAATGACTATATTTGCGATGTTTTGCGAAAGCTGATGTTATGAACAGGTTTGTATAATCAAGATATGCTATTTAGTATCACACATCAATAGTTAAAAGGTTTTGTAAGAAAATCATGAGTAGAAACCATTTTAAGTGCCGTAAGGGCGTTATAATCATTTAAGAAAGTAATACAAGGTCTTGTGCATAAACTCAGTTTATAAACTGAAATGGTATCCCAAAATATCCTAATCATGATATTACATCAGTAGGTAATGAGTTTGGTATGATATATTATGTTTAAAATCGTTCTATGCGCCGAAAGGGCTTTTCGGTCACTTTAAAGCCTTATTTACGATATTATACGAAACTCGGTTTATGATCAGATTTGTAACATCAAAATATACTAAACATGTTATCATATGAGTAACTAATTCATTTGCAAGTTCATTGGTGTTTTAAACCTCATTTTTAAATAAAAGGGCAATATTGTCAAAGTTTGGCATATTTACGGAAACTCGCATAAAACTCGGATTACTATTATGATCATGTAATATAACCTACAGGGGTTATGCTATATTATAATATGATCATAACAGGACCTTAAATCAGTAGCATACTAGTCTAATTCAGTTCATAATCGAAAGTCAATGCAGAAGGCAAACTTCGCGACTTTCGGTTGCGAACCGACCCTAAAACTGGAATTGACGAGCCAAACATGTTTACACATGTTCTAATAATTATTACCAAGGTGTTTAAGATTTAAAACATATTTTAGAATATGTATAAACTCAGATTATGAATATTTCAAAATCTGACCCGTTGACATTTAAACATTAATATGTTGACCCGTCAATTGACTAAGCAAATGTGGTAATCAGGAGGTGCCCTCTTTATGGATTAACACCTACCTAATTACGATCACATAGCCATGCTCGGACCGAGCATTGGCTTGACCATAATGGTCTACACCGAAAGTCAAGGCGTTTATCAAAAAATGCTTGACTTTTGGCTTTAAAAGCCTAATAAAAGAACTAGCCAAGATAGGAACACTTACTTGTGGTCCTAAGGACTGAAGAAGACTCAATGGAAGCTCCCATATATTCAAGTCCCTTCAGATATGAGTATAGAGGAGAAGATGAAGAAAAGGTGCAAGTTCAAACTAAGAACCCACAACCTATTTATACTTGAAGAAGATCAAGGAGATCATTCCAAGTGTTTAGAGGCTTCTTAGGACGATTACAAGTGTTTAGGAGGTGTCAAGACCAGATGAAGGGTGGCAAAAACGAGCTAGGTGGCGAGCTAGGAGGTTATGCTTGATGAACAAGCATTTGCTGGTCTGCAGATCACCTTACGGACCGTAAGGATCAGTACATACGGTCCGTATGGACCCTAGTCAGCAACCACTAGTTTCATTTGTTGTGATGTTTGGCCCCTAGACTTTGTTTCGTATATGTGACTTGGATTATGTCTGGAAATATCCCAGGTGTCGGTTCGTTCAGTTGTACGGTTGCGCGTTTCGTAGAAATTCGTAAAACGCTTAAACAAACACAAAAACGATCGAAATTTCGCAACGATGGACATCCTTGTATTCTATCAATGAAACACAAGATTTTATTGAATATACATATTTGGATTTATATACGGAGCCTGTATTCAAAATATGAGAATCAGCAACTTTCGCAGTTTGTCAGGAATAGTCCCTGAACTTCCAAACTTGCGTAAAAAGTTATAATTAGCGCATAAAGCTATCTTTGGCCCATATTAGGCACACATAAAAGTATGATTAACATTATAGGATTTTCGGTTCGTTAAAAGGTCACTCAGAGGCTTAGTTTGAGCATGTTGACACTTTTAGTCCCTTAATTATAAAATCGTCGTTAAGAGGTTATCAAAATAACATAACGACGCATTTGGTCCCTCTCATTAGCACATGGCATACGAGAATTAGCGAGACACATGTCGGAATTTTATAGGACGGGGTTTTACGAGGTGTTACAATCATGCACCCTTTCTGTCTTGCTAACAAACCTGCCAAATTAAGTCTTTGTGATATACAAATGGAGAAAAACAAAGCTACCAAATTAAGGGGTTGTTTGGCTAAGCTTATTTTGGAGTGACTTATGACTTATTGACATTTTGGAAAAGTAAATGAGTCAGAATGGAGTGACTTATTGACTTATTCCTCTCACATAATAAGCTAACCCAAACACCTATTAACTTTTCAAAAAGTCAATAAGTAAATAAGTCACTAAAATAAGCTTAGCCAAACAGCCCCTAAGTCTTTTCAAGATAAAAAAAATTAAGTGTTATGCGATAAAAGCCTTCACTTACAAAAGATTAAATAATCTATAACGGTTCATGGCATCTTAATGGTAATCGCATATGAAAGGCAAGAAGAAGGAAGAAGTTTTCTACCAAAAGGTGCTCACATGGAAGAGGTTATTAGCTTAAAACAAATTTGTAAGTTTTCTTTGGTTAAAGTATCGATCTAGATTTAAAACCATAGAGTGAAGTGAATGGTGTAAATAGCCATTATAGATAACGTGATGTTTTCCTTATTATTTTTGTTTATGTTGTGTAATTGTGTTGGTGGTTGTGCTTCCCACTACTATTTTAGGGGCAGAGGGTTTGGGAATAAAAGTTACAATTAAAAAAAAAACTAATGGTTACAAAAATTTAATTTAATTTAATTTAAAGATGTGATTACAAAATTAGTGATAAGCACTTAACAAGCACCAACTATTTTATTTAGAAATATTAATAAGAAGGTTTAAACTTAAAGTAAATTACAAGTTTTTGTGTTTTATATATACACCAAATTACAGGCGCTATTCTCTTTTCCAAAAGTTTACAGGCAGTGTCCTTAACCTTCCAAAATCTTGCACGTTATGTCCTTTAGGCAAAACACAGTTAGATTTTCTGGTTAATTCTGGTCATGTGCATTGCACATGAGGGCATATTTATCATTTAACCTTCCTAGGGCTATTTTGTAAAGAACTTTTATTAAGGGGGTCATTTTGTACAAAACTTAAAAATAAAACAATATATAACACACTCTCTATAATCTGAAACCCTCTCTCTATCTTTCTTCTCTCTCTCTAACAACAGATGAGGTGGCTGAGGTGCGGCGGTGGTTGTGCGGCGGTGGGTGAAGGTGCGGTGGTGGTGGTGGAGTTGGAGGTGGCTGAGGTGGCGGTGGTTGTGCGACGGTGGGTGAAGGCGCAGCGGTGGTTGTGGTGGGTGAAGGCGCAACGGTGGTTGTGGGCTATTGAAGGTGGTGTGTGGCGGTGGGTGAAGGTGCGGCAGTGGGTGAAGGTGAGACAGTGGTTGTGCAGCGGTGGGTGAAGGTGTGGCGCCTGCACCCAGTCATGGAGAGGGATTACATATGATGCCACTGCTGTTGATTCTATGTGAGTTCATTTCCATCTAAAACTTTTTGCACACTACCATTACATATTTTGCTTTCACGCCGTTAATCTTATTATCTGCAAAAACAATTAATAAGATTCATTTTTTTTTGCCCTCACAGTCAACTTCCTGATTTAGGAATTGATGGCACATTGGGATGCTCCTTGTCAAGCCTCACCTCACTGAAAAAATTGTAAGAGTAACATCTTTAATTTCACAATATTATCCCATTAAGAATTTCTGACTCATCCTTTTGGGTTCTGCTTTAGGGATTTAAGTGGAAACAAGTTTCATGATGCACTCCCGTATCAGCTACCGCCAGATCTTACTAGCATTTAATTTTCATTCAATCTGTTTAATTCGAACATATTGATACAGCTGGTTCAGATTCAGAAACAGCTGGTTCCTCCGTTCTTGACCTTGGTTGTGAGAGAGAGAGAGAGAGCGAAAGAGAGGGAGTTTATAGAGAGAGAACTGACAGTTTTTTTATTCTTTGTAACATAATAGCCCCTTGTTATAATTTATTTTACACAATAGTCCTTGGGAGGTGAAATTACAAGAGTACCCTCATGTGCCTTGCACATGACTAGAATTAACCAAAAAATCTAACTGGGTTTGGTCTAAAGGACATAACGTGCAAGATTTTGGAAGGTTAAGGACACCACCTGTAAACTTTTGGAAAAAAGGACAGCGCCTGCAATTTGGTGTAAACATAAAGGACAAAACTTGTAATTTACTCTTAAACTTATACATATGTACATTTGCATGTGAATATAATATTGATACCCATTCTTGTGCGGATGCACATACACTTGATAGATTGATGGGCGACGTTCCTGGATTGGAAAAGATAATTAACAAAACATTTATAATAGCAATTTGAGTAAATTACAAATTTTGTACTTTATATTTACATTATTTTGTAGGCGGTGTCTTTTATTGTAAAACTTTGCAAGTTTTGTGCTTTATGTTTCAAAATCTTGCACATTTTAACTTTTAGGCCAAACACATATATTATTTAGTTAAATCTGGTCATCTGCCTTGCACATGAGGGTATTCTTGTCATTTTACCTCTCCAGGGATTAACCCCTTGATATAAGTTATTTACTCAATAGTCCCTAAAGAGGTAAGACTATGAGGTATGTGGCAGGGGTTGGGTCCAAACGACCAAGTCACCACCTCGGGTGGGCATGGGTTTCGGCGTGGCTCATTGGGCGGGGGAACGCCAGCGCGTTGGGCGGGCATAGCGGTTCTCTGTGGCCGAGTCTCATTGGCTGGCTTGGCTAGGCGGTTGACTAGGTTTTAAATATTAAAAACTAACCGTTTGACCAAGCTAAAGGGCTACCCCAACTAGTTTAAACCCCCCCCCCCCCCACCGCCTGCCCTGTTCGCTAATCCATACCGGCTACCCACACCGAACACTTGAAATCATGGCCACATGGACGAACGAGGAAGAGATAGCACTAGTAACGAGCGTCATGGACGCGATGAAGGCCCGCCAACCCGGTGACACACGTTACTGGCCGGAAGCTTTCATGAGTTACCGGCACAACGTGGGGAACGATCGGCACAATCTAAACGCGTGTTGTCACACCCCAACCGATGGCGGAATCATCGGGGCACGGCACTAAGCGAACAGATTGCTCAAGAATTTCCACAACGACTATTAATATGACAATATTTAATAACATCCAATTTCCCATACGATCGAACTAAACATTCATATCAAAAGTCATACGGGTTACATCATTCTCAAACAAAACAGTTCGACAACTAGGTTTTTATTACAAGTTTCTAAAGATAATCCTAATTCCAATTGCAGCGTAATCCATCAACCTATTACATACGTTAAAATACAAGTCAATACAATAAGTATAGGTGAGTACACATGTTTAATAGCATAATAATAGTTAAAGCGTTTACGCATAACCAGCATGTGACATGTAGAGAGGCGATCTAAGTATGCTAACAACAATGATACAAGCTAGCCAACACGACTGCGAGGTGGAGTAATGCGCGATACGTGTTCACAACAGCGAACACGCACGTAAAGTTAATATGCGAGCCTTAACAACCCCCAAACCAATCGGGTGCTGAGTCCAAACTATAGTACTATCGTTGCTAAGGGTTGTCTGCGAGTCCTCATTATTCACACATAACAAACAAACATTCAGCGATTCACGTATAACATGCAAGAATGGTTAGCATTTAAAGAGTTTAGCGTTGTGTGTAGCGTGTTTTGATATAGAGACGTATGTAACACCCAAAAGTGCGTTTAAACGAAAAAGGTTCAAGTATACTCACAGGTCGTACTTAGCAACTAAGCACAATCTGCTATGGATTGAAGGGAGCGCCAGAACAGCCTGTAAGCGAGAACAGAAGTGCATCAGTCTTCCGAAGTGCTGAAACGATCGAAGCGAAGTGCGGTGATGTAACAGACTACTTCGTGCGAAGTTCCACCAGACATTGGTCAGGTGACAACTTCGTGCGAAGTTGCACAGACATTTTTCAGGTGACAACTTCGTGTGAAGTTGCACCAGACTTTTGTCAGGTGACAACTTCGTGCTAAGCTGTTCCTTTTGGTGCGAAGTTGTCTGTTTTGGTGCGAAGTTGTCTGTTTTTGGTGTCCAAAATCGCGTGTTTTCGCGTCGTATCTTCGGGAAATCAAGTGGTCATCCCTCCAGCCTAAAGTTACTGATTAAACCTAGCGCCAGAGAGGTCTTTTGAGCAATTTTAGTCAGTTCATAGGAACCTGGACTGGTTCGTACGAATTGGTTGTTCGCACGAAGCAGTCCAGTTCGTACGAACTGGCTGTCTTACGTCTTGTGCTTCTGGAACTGAGTTTCCACTTAGAATAGACGTATTTTCGAACCCATTTCAAGTATGTTGTCTGACCATGCTTCGTTCCACTATCTAGTGAACGAAACACACGTCGGTTTGTCCATTTCGGTGTAAAAATCAATGTTTTAAACAGTTTTCTCAGATCTAACACTTGGTGAGTTGAAACCATCAAGATTTCTAGCTTGGAAGCTAAGGCTATGCCCAATATACTCGTTTAAGTGCAGATCTAAGTTTAAAATGAAGAAGTTTTATGGAAAAAGATGAAGATTTTCGTAAAAGAGAAGTTTTGATGAAATCGAAGGTAACCATGTGCAAATTGTAGTGGAGAACATTGTGGTTTGCATAAAACGAGTGGTTTCTTACTTGGAAATCAGGGAAATGCGGGTTGGAGAGTTCTGGTGCAAGTGGCAGCAAGAGGTGAGCGGGTGGAGGTGCTGAGTATTTTTAGGTGAGGGAGAAGTGAGTGGCAGGAGGTGCAAGTTCGCATGAAGTTGGCCAGAAGTTTGCACAAACTTGGCC
Organism: Scalesia atractyloides; assembly: GCA_947069175.1. Classification (NCBI taxonomy): domain Eukaryota; kingdom Viridiplantae; phylum Streptophyta; class Magnoliopsida; order Asterales; family Asteraceae; genus Scalesia; species Scalesia atractyloides. The sequence continues at coordinate 46,286,508 of CAMTDV010000017.1, read as the reverse complement.
TGGTCAACTTTGTGCGAAGTTGGGATACCCACTTCGTGTGAAGTTGGCCTTTTGGCTAAGATTTGTTTGCCATTTGGTCGTTGGCTATTTGTTCGGTGATTTGTTCATGGTTACGTTAAGCATTTTGGCGAGGTGTTAAGCGTTGCGTTAATAAGATAATGCGATTTGGACGATTTGTGTTAGCGAGAGCGTTGCGATAACGAGTATAAACATAAGACATAAAGCACACATAACACATAAGTAACATAAAGTAACATAATTAATTTGCGATTTGAGTTTGCGTTTAGAGTTGCGAGTATTAAGCGATTTAAATGGGATAAATAAGCGATGTAAAATGCGTTTCAAATTAGTTTAACCATTACAATAAATGTCAGAGTACAAACGAGTTCTAAACGGAAATAACGGGATTCGGAAAACAATCCGAAAGAACGGGTTGTTACAATCTCCCCTCCTTTAGGGAATTTCGTCCTGAAATTCAGGTGGCGGCCGTAACGAAGAGATGAGGATATTTAGCTTTCATTTCACTTTCGAGTTCCCAAGTGAACTCGGCGCCACGTTTGCCTTCCTATCGGATCTTCACAATAGGAATACGAGAGCGTCGAAGTTTCTTGATCTCTCGATCCATGATTTCTACTGGCTTTTCCACGAAGTGTAGAGTCTCGTTTATTTGCAAATCTTCAAGTGGCACATGAAGATTTCCTTCAGCTAAACACTTTTGAGGTTTGAGACATGGAAAGTCGGATGTACGTTGCTGAGTTCTTTCGGCAATTCGAGTCGGTAGGCCACTTTACCAAGCCTTTCCAGAATCTTAAAAGGACCCACGTATCGTGGTGCTAGTTTCCATTTCTTTCCGACACGGATCACTCATTTCCAAGGTGAAACCTTTAAGAGAACGTGATCTCCCACTTCAAACTGTAGGGGCTTGTGGCATTTATCGGCGTAACTCTTTTGACGACACCGAGCTTTCAATAGATTGTCTCTAATTTGGAGGATTTTGTCTGTCGTTTCTTGTATTAACTCGGGACCAGTGATCTGAACGTCTCCGATCTCGTGCCATACAATAGGCTATCAACATTTTCTGCCGTATAATGCCTCAAAAGGTGCCATCTGAATACTTGTATGATAACTGTTATTGTACAAAAATTCTATTAAAGGTAAATGCGTATCCCAATTACCACCGAAATCTATAACACACGATCGAAGCATGTCTCCGAGGGTGCAAATCATGCGCTCAGTCTGACCGTCGGTCTGAGGATAAAATGCGGTACTGAGGTTAAGAGTTGTACCGCATGCAGATTGGAAAGTCTCCCAAAGACGTGACGTAAAGCGACCGTCGCGATCAGAGATGATATCACGAGGCGTCCCGTGTTGACAAATGATTTCGTCGGTGTAGATTCGTGCTAATCGTTCTACCTTAAAGTCTTCTCGTATGGCAATAAAATGTGCAGATTTTGTAAGGCGATCGACGATAACCCAAATGCTATCGTGACCAGAAGAGGTGCGAGGGAGTTTCGTAACAAAATCCATAGCTATACTCTCCCTTTTCCACATCGAGATATCGGGTTGCTCGAGCAAGCCAGAGGGCTGTTGATGTTCGGCTTTAACTTTCACACAAGTTAAGCATTTCGAAACATACGAGCTATATCCTTTTTCATGCCCGGCCACCAATACCTAGAACGGAGGTCCTGGTACATCTTGTCGGCACCGGGGTGGATGGAATATCGAGACTTATGGGCTTCGGCCAATAGTAACTCTCGAAGGTTATTGCGGCTAGGGATCCAGATACGATTCAGGAAATAGTAAATCCCGTTAGACTTATTCTCCAGCAGGGTTTCGGCACCACATTTCATTTCCTCATACAAGGTATTCTCAATGAAACATGCGTGCTGGGTTTCGCGAATCAGGGTTTCGAGTTTGTTTTGGGCTTGAACGTCATGAACGCTATACACATAGCTTCGTCGACTGAGAGCATCGGCTATGACGTTTGCTTTGCCGGGATGGTAGCGTATCTCACAATCATAGTCTTTGAGAAGTTCAACCCATCTGCGTTGGCGCATGTTTAGTTCTTTCTGGTTAAATATGTGTTGTAAGCTCTTATGGTCGGTGAAGACCGTACACTTTGTACCATAAAGGTAGTGTCGCCATATCTTTAACGCAAAAACAACTGCACCAAGCTCGAGATTCTGGGTAGTGAAGTTCTTCTCGTGGATTTTGAGTTGCCGAGACGCATATGCCATAACCTTGTCTCGTTGCATGATAACACAACCGAGACCTAGGTTAGAGGCATCACAATAAACGACGAAATCGTCGTCTCCGTCGGGAAGTGCAAGAACGGAGGCGTCGCAAAGCATATGCTTGAGGGTCTAAAAGGCTTCCTCCTTTTCGGAACCCCAAACAAAAGGTTTATCCTTATGAGTCAAAGAGGTAAGAGGAACGGTGATTTTTGAAAAGTCGGCGATGAATTGGCGGTAGTAACCCACCAATCCGAGGAAGAACGGATTTCAGACGGATTCTTCAGGGTATTCCAACTCATAACAGCTTCAATTTTGGCGGGATCGACGTGGATTCCTTGGTCGTTGACGACGTGACCGAGAAATTGAAATTCTTTAAGACATAATTCACACTTGGAGAATTTGGCGTAAAGACGGTTTCCTTGGAGAAGTTCGAGAACTAATCGAAGATGTCGCGCGTGTTCGACTCTCGACTTCGAGTAAATAAGAATATCATCAATAAACACAATGACGAAATGATCCAAAAAGGCTTTGCACACACGGTTTATCAAATCCATGAAGACCGCGGGCGCGTTTGTGAGTCAAAAAGGCATGACCACGAATTCATAGTGGCCATAGCGAGTACGAAAAGCGGTTTTCGGGATGTCTTGCTCATGAACACGTAGCTGGTGATATCCGGAACGTAAATCAATCTTTGAAAAACAAGTAGCACCTTGGAGTTGGTCAAATAAATAATCGATTCAAGGAAGATGGTAGCGGTTCTTAATTTTAAGCTTGTTAAGTTCCCTATAGTCGATGCACATTCGGAATGATCCATCCTTCTTCTTCACAAAAAGGACGGGTGCACCCCAAGGTGATGTGCTCGGGCGTATAAAGCCTTTATCAAGTAACTCTTGAAGTTGGCTAGATAGCTCGCGCATTTCGGATGGTGCAAGGCGATAGGGAGCTTTAGCGACAGGTGTAGCGCAGGGATTAGATCAATACGGAATTCGACATCACGAGTAGGAGGTAAACCGGGTAAATCGTCGGGAAAAACTTTAGGGAATTCACAAACAACAGGTACGTCTTTCTAGGTTTTCTCTTCCTTCTCTGGGTTCACAATATGGGCTAGGAAAACGATGCGCTGCTTGCGCAAATACTTGTTCGCTTGGGTACATGACAAAAACATCAACTTCTTTGAGGGTGTTTCGCCGTAAACATGTAGTTGATCACTGTTTGGAAGGGGCAAACGAATCATTTTATCGAAACAGACGACTTCGGCACGATTCTTGCGAAGAAAATCCATGCCTACTATGTCGTCAAAGCTACATAATTGCATAGGCATGAGATCGATCGAGAAGCTGTGATTGTTGAGTCCTAGAGTACAATCACGTAGAACGGAGTTAACGGTAACGGTTCTTCCGGTGGAGATTTCGACATCGAAGGTCCCTGGGAGGTTAGCGCGTTTACATTTTAAAAGCTTTTCGAATTCTAATGATACAAAACGGTTATCGGCTCTAGTATCAAATAAGCAAGAAGCATAAATACCATTAATGAGGAACGTACCATTGACAACATTGTTGTCGTTCTGAGCCTGGCGGTGGTTGATGTTGAAAGCTCTTCCACGCACAGCCTGTGGCTGTTATTGTTGCGGCGGCTGTGGTGGTTGCTACTGAGGGTGTTGCTGCTGCATAAAACGTAACCATGTGCAAAATCGTAGTGGAAAACGTAGTGGTTTGCATAAAACGAGTGGTTTCTTACTTGGAAATCAGGGAAATGCAGGTTGGAGAGTTCTGGTGCGAAGTGGCAGCAAGAGGTGAGTGAGTGGAGGTGCTGAGTATTTATAGGTGAGGGAGAAGTGAGTGGCAGGAGGTGCAAGTTCGCACAAAGTTGGCCACAAGTTTGCACGAACTTGGCCACTCACTTGTCCTGGTCAACTTCGTGCGAAGTTGGGATACCCACTTCGTGCGAAGTTGGCCTTTTGGCTAAGATTTGTTTGCCATTTGGTCATTGGCTATTTGTTCGGTGATTTGTTCGTGTTAGATGGTTACGTTAAGCGTTTTGGCGAGGTGTTAAGCATTGCGTTAATAAGATAATGTGATTTGGGCGATTTAAGTAATCGAGAGCGTTATGATAATGAGTACAACCATAAAACATAAAGCACACATAACACATAAGTAACATAATTAATTTGCGATTTGAGTTTGCGTTGAGAGTTGCGAGTATTAAACGATTTAAATGCTATAAATAAGCGATGTAAAATGCGTTTCATATTAGTTTAACCATTACAATAAATCTCAGAGTATAAACGAGTTCTAAACATAAATAAACGGAAATAATGGGATTCGGAAAACAATCCGAAAGAACGGGTTGTTACACATGCCAACACAAGTGGCGCGAACTACGACCGAAGCTCGACTGGTTTAAAGCGTACTACGACAGTGTCCCAGGCGGTGAGATAAGTCACGACGACCGAGTGGCGGTGGCCAACATCGAGTATTATGGCAAGGAGCCGAAGCCGTTTGACAAGTTGGCCCTCTTCGAAATCTACCTAACGCTTTAGGGTTTTTTATGCTTAATTATGTGTTTTTTAGATTTGTAATCCTTTTTTCTAGTAGGATTTTGTAATTTTTAGGAAATTTTAATAATATTTTTAGGCTTGTTTTATTTTTGTGTTTTTATTTATAAAAAAAATTAAGAAAAAAATATACCACGTGGCCTAGCCAAGCGGGCTAGCCACGCCCCACCATACCCACCGAAAATGCAACTGACCAGCAGTGCCCCTCCTAGTCCACGGGTTGGGCCATTTCCCAAAGTCCCGCCCCACATACCCCACGGTCTAACATGACAAGAATACCCTCATGTGCAAGGTATATGTCAAGATTTAACTAAAAAATCTAACTGGATTTGACGTAAAGATTAAAATGTGCAAGATTTTGAAACATAAAGCAGAAACTTGCAAAGTTTTGAGCTAAATGACACCGCCTGCAAAATGGTGTAAACATAAAGGACAAAAATTTGTAATTTACTCACACATAAATATCACTAAAACTTACATTTTTTTTATAATTTGAACTCACACTATTTTTATAAGTGAAGACGGGGCGCCCCATTATACACTTCCGGCAACGTGTTCTACCGCGTGATACACCACCGCCGGTGGTTTGTATAACGCGTGGTGGCCAAAACACGTTGTGGCTATCATGCGTGAAGATGTTTGTGTGCTGCACATGTTTGGTTGTTTTTCAATGGTAGATGTGTGTGTGGTGAGTGATGAGCACCCCCACTAAAATCCATCACTAATGATGGAATAAATCTCGATAACGTGGCGGAACTTGATTAGATATTATGAGTAATGAGTGGGTGGTGAGTGATAGACGTCCCTAGCCCCCTGAAGTGGGGAAACATCATAACGATGGCAATAAATATGTATTTTAAAAAAGAAAATAAATAGGTAAATTAATTAAACTTAAAGTATAACCATACGAAAAAATAAAAAATATTATGTAAAAATTAATTAAACTTAAAGTATAACCATACGAAAAATAAAAAAAAAATATGTAAAAATAATTTTTAGATACGATACGTATTGTATAAATTTCATTTATGATTACTGTTTTAAAATTTACACATGTTAGATTTACCTAAAATTTGACATATATCACTTTTACAATCGTGTTCATATTATTTAAAAGGAGTTCAATAAACCATCAAGATTTTGAAAGTTTTGGATTTGTCTTTTCCAAAAGAAATCTTTGAATATTTGCGGCCAAAGCTCGGCGTTTTGTTCCGGTCAACAGACCCGTCAGACACCCATCAGTCTTTCTGGTTGACCGGATGAAAACGTCACGCTTTGGTCACAGCTCGACACTGCAGGATGTAGAAATATGTTGAGGGGTGTGTGAATAGCAAGTCTCATATTTTAATATACTATCGACATGCAAATTACGAAGCTCCACTAATATTTATTTTTATGAACTTAAAACTAAGAAATCAATAAAAGGAGGAAAAGGTGAAGTAAACAGCTTTATCTTTCTCACCGACCAGGGGGGCACGCGGCCACTGTACAATCAAAATCGGTTTTTAGTCAATTTCTAAATTCTTTATTTAATATCAATTTCGTTTTGATTGGGTAACCGTTGTTTATTTTATCTTATTGTTAGAATTTTAGCAAAATTCGACAACAATGTTTGTTTTTTTTTAAGTTTATGGTTAGAATTTTAGCAAAATTAGACAGGAATATACGTTTACCAAGTTATTTAAGTTTTTAGTATGTTCGGATCAATATGGATAAACAGCCAATGACACATGAGTTGCAGCTCCATTAGCATAGGGAGAAAGTGAAGATTCGGGGTTGAAGGCTAAAGCTCTTAAGCTTGAATTTTATCACAATTAGGTTTCATCATAGTGGCTCTTTGGGCGACGAGTTTTCCCTAGAACTGAAGATGGTTAACTTGGAAGTCCTAATAAGCTTGAACCAAGTCAGCAGGGATATAGTCCCATAAGGCCGGATAAAGTTTTAATAGTAGCTTAGTTATAAGGGGTTCAAGCTGTTCTTACTTCCCCCGGTTTGATGCTATCTGCCTCAAAGTAAGTCCTAATAAGCTTGAACCAAGTTTTCGCAGGATCTATACACTGAATGAGACAAGAACTTTATCCAAACACTTTTCTAACCCCTTTCCAGGTAGTTAACGCGCTTTGTATAGACCGTAAAGACACGAACGAATGAATCAGCGAAACATGAAGAAATGTTAAAGAAAGTTCACTTTCAATATAAAAAACTAATTATTAAAGTCATTAATACATACCCAAATAAAAAGTTGCAAAAGATTGAAAATCAAAAGGAATACATAAAAGATTCGTCTTCACCAAGTGATGTAAGAGATTTAGGCAAGCATGACCTTTGTTTGACAAGAATTCTTACGATCAATCTTGGATCCCGAGAGTACTACACACTCTAAAAGATGAAAGATGGATGATAGTGGTTGGTGGTGGTGTTGTAGTGGTGGTGTGAGAGAAGTGGTTTGCCAAGGGATGCCTTTCTCATGAACCAAGCACCTCTATTTATAGTTGGAAACTGAAGGCGACCACGACCCTTGCCAGGTGGGCATGGCCCCGTGGTGGACTTTTTCTCTCCCTTCATTAACTGTAGATGTCAGGTCTTGTACTAACACGCCCTGTGGTGACAGAGCACGACCCCATGGTCAGTGTACTTGCTGTACTATCCCAAATTTTGCAAATCTTATAGTTGACCACGACCCATGTTGACTTGGGACGGCCCCGTGTTGGTTGTCTGTTGTTGTTGTCTTTTTCTACAGAGAATCTTTGACTGGGCACGGCCCATGCCTGGTGGACACGACCCCGTGCCTAAGCTTCTGTCTTTGTTATTTTCGTTGATTTGGATGTGATTGGGGGTTCGGCAAGTCGTGTCACTCCTCCTTGTATTTGTGTTGGTTTCCGCTGTTAATTTGTTTCTTTTATTCGTTTAAGCTCTTTTGATTCTGTAATTTAAAAGTAAACAAAGAAACATGTTTTTTCTAATATTAGTACCGAAAAAGAGTTGATTTTATGTCTTGTTTTATGTAATTTATATGTTGCATTTTGCGCACATCAATGAACCAAAAATTGCTATGGATAACTGGAGGGCTTATCTAACGCAAAACAAAGGGCTAATACTCAAGGAAACATCATGGATTGATGATCTGATCCATACGAGTTCTATCTTTATCGTTTTAAGAGATTCTTTGTTATCAAACTATATTTATATTCATGTTTGGTTTGTTTTCATTCATCATGTCTAGGTAAAGTGTTAGTAGCTGTGTAAATGTGATGGTTCTCAGGATGATTTGATGTATGAATGTCTGATTTTTTAATGTAATGTTATTGAATCGAGGTGTTTAGTAATGAACAGTTTGTTAAACCTGGTTAAGGTATGTATGTCACAACCCCCAACCACACCCTGGACGAGAGCCGTGACAATCAAGTGGTACCAATGGTTATTTGAAAACATTGCAGCAAAAATGTCATTAGGATTGTTGAGGTAGGAAAAATATCAGAGTTTATCAACACCGGAATTTAGTTATAACAACTGGTGATAAAACCCACGTTTTACAGAAAAACTTTTAATAGGGGATAACCCTAAAATATAAAACAACGTTTATTAATTTAATTGATAAAACAAGCCACTCTTTTAAGCCTTTTGGTGCCACGTAACACCTCTTATTCAGATTTATTGTAAATCACATGAAACATATTTCACAATATATGATCAGCGGGAAATACTGGTGAGTACATTCATTTGTATAAAAATACATATTCTTATATTTACAACACTAAGGGTATTTACATTTGTTTATATCTTACAACTATCCAAAAGTATTTGTCACTCGGCAGTTCCTGTGACTGTGGTCATATCATTGTTGGCCAATTCTCTAACTAGTGAAGCTTATCAAGTAGTGTATACAAAACCCCACATAGTGACAATAGTTTTCCAGTAAGAATATAAAGACTTTATCATTGTAATATAAGTAACAATTGGAAAACATTTAGGGTTTTGAAAGCATTTTATAAAAGATAAATACTCACCTTATAAGTCTATAGTTCTGAGTCTTCTAATAATTAAGCATCTAGTTTAATACTAAGTATATGGTTCTTAGCCTTCTAATAATTAAACATCTAGATTAACAGAGTATAATATGTATTAGTGTAAAACTGGATCAAGCCTAACGATAATCACAAGATCAAAACCACAACGTAGGTTCACAAAGTTTCGTCTTATTCAAGCAGAGCTTCGGTGTTCGTTGGTTGGTTTTCTGATCGATCGGACAGAGTATCGTATCGGCGGTTATTGGTAAAAACACCAACACAAACACACACATATATATAGAGAGAGAAAGGGAGGGAGAGAGAGAGAGAAAACTCAAGAACTGAACAAGGAAATGAAGTCCATGGCTTCCCTATTTACAGGCAACGCAGATTCCGTTCTTAGTTAAGAAGTTTCCTTACCCATTAAGTTTCCACACCTTGTAAGTTTACTTAGTTGTTTAGCTGTTGAGTTTACTTAGTTGTATAGTTGTTTAGGTTACTTAGTCGTTTAACTGTTTGGCTTACTTATCTCTAGCTGACTTAGTTGTTTACTTCTTAGCTGACTTAGCTGTTTAACTGCTTAGCTTACTTAGCTGTTTAACTGCTTAACTTACTTAGCTGTTTAATTTCTTAAGTTACTTAGTCGTTTAACTTCTTAACTTACTTAGTTGTTTGTAAGTGTAGCAAATTGTAACAATAGATCAATCAGACTTTAAAGTCTTTAGGGGTATATTGTAATATTCTTGTATTAGAGATCTTCTGTCAAGGGCTATAAATAGAGAATTAGCTTGTATTAGAATGAGAGCTTGATACACTTTCTAGGGTTTGTGTGTGCATTCTAAAGAGATAAAGTGTGGGTTTATCATGTAAACGTCATTCTTCTAATACAAGCTTGGTTATTTAGATTTGATAGTGTTACACCACATCGTGTTCGTTGGATTCAACAATCCGAACACATTTATCGAACGAATCGGTGCAATTATGAGGACCTACACACTGTTTCACTGCTTAACTTACTTAATTGTTTAACTGTTTAGCTACTTAGTTGTTTGACTACTTAGCTTATTTAGTTGTTTAGGTTTCCTCATATTTTAAGTTTCCTTAGTTATTAGTTTCCTTAACTCACTATGTTTTCTTAACCGCTAAGTTTTTGACTTATTTTTCCAAGTCTCGTCACGCGCACTTTGGGGTTTCAATTACGTGTCGTTGGGAAAATTTTAAGGGTTGCTACAATGTATTACTGAAACACTCTATTGTTTGTTTTGTTTCTATTTGGATCAACTCGTACACACGCTTCTGTTGCATTATGTTTTTTTAATACGTGTATGAGACCCAACGGCTACTTGGTCATACAAGACCAACTATACAAATCATTAAGTCTTTTTGTTTTTCTTAAGACATATATGCATGTAGTCGGTAAGGTGACTATATGAAAACTAAATTATGTGCACGATTGATGTCGAAAGGTTGCATTGTGTGTTGATGTGTCTAAAAGATAACATGTTTTCTAATATAACAGACCCCTATTTAGTATTGTTTTGTGCACAAATCCTACTAGAATGGATTTATTGTTCGATATAAATTTGATGATTTGCAACTTTGAATGAAAAGGATGGATCTTGGGCGAAAAGGAGGCTGAACTCTAGAAAGATAGAGAAATTCTAAGAAAGTCACAAGGGGTACGACTCGCGCCTAATGAAGCGGTATAACTCGTTGTAGGGAATTCTGGGTATCCGTTATATTTTATTAAACCCAATTTTATATTAAAATAATAATAAATACTGGGTATCCATTATGTTTTCTAAATCCCAATTTTATATTAACATAATAATAATTATGTTAATAATAATAACTATTTGCTAAAGCATGATAAACACACAAACACGGATAAACTATCTCACCATCGATCCAGTTACAGTTTATTCAGATAATTATATATATATACACACACACACAACAATAGTGGGTTTAGGGTTATACCTTGACGAAAACCGAAGACTCGCACGATGAATGCAACAAATGGCTCTACTATTAAACCGAATCACAAAATCTCCAAGAAAACCACGAGAATCCACGCGTGAAACAGAACCAATTTGAATCACCAAAAGGCGGCGACACGACAGAGTTTGGCAGGGCGGCATAGCGGGACGGAGTTGGTGGAGGCGGTGTCGGCCGACGAGGGTGGTCGGTGGCGACAGTATTGGGGTTGCGACGAGGGATAGATGAGTTTGAGAGGCTAGCGTTTTCAGCTTATCTCTTGCCTCTTGTGTTGTGATTCAATTTGGGTTGATTAAGGTTATCTTTATAGATCCCTTAATTACACTCTAGCCCATTAATTACTGAATTCCCCTCCAAGTAATTAATCCTAGATTAATCATGACTAATTACACTTAACCATTTGACCTTTGTTTTATATCCTATAATAAGACAACTCTCCTTGATTGTTATCCAATAATAACCAATCCTCGTTTCCGTGTATAATGATTATTCTTCGCTAATATCAAACCACTAGTCAAAAAGCTTTGACTTTATTTTATTCTCAATAAAATAATCTCTTAATTTAATATCTAATAATAAATTATTATTCGTTTAACTCTTTAAAAGACACTAATAAAAACCTCCTAGTCGCGGAATCCTAAAATTGCCTATAAATAGACCATGACGACCGGATAAGAGGGAGGATGAATCAAAAATTGATATGGATAACTGAGAGGGCTTATCTAATGAAAAAGGGCTAATACACAAGGAAACATCATGGATTGATGATCTGATCCATACAGGTTCTATCTTTATCGGTTTAATAGATTCTTTGTTATCAAACTATGTTTCTATTCATGTTTGGTTTGTTTTCATTCATCATGTCTAGTTAAAGTTTTAGTAGCTGTCTAAATGTGATGATTCTCAGGATGATTTGATGTATGAATTTTTGATTTGTTTATGTAATGTTATTTTAGTAAAGTTGGGGTGATGTTCGTTCTTAAGATGTATATGATTGCATGTTAGATATTGATTATGATGTTGAGTTGTGTGGTTGAATCGATCTTTTAATGAGGTATAATAGTTAAATTCGATTTCTTCTATATCTTGGTTAAATTGACGTCCATTAATCTAGGGCTTGAAACCTTAACCAATAATTGACAACTTGGTAATGTGTAAGCTACCTACGAGAAGGATTTGAATAAAAGGATCTAGATACTAGTTAGAATTTTCTAAATGGTTGATCTTGATTAGTTTGTAAATCGCAATTTTTGTTGTTAAATCTTGAACCCAACCTAGAAACCATAAGTTATATGAATATGTCACATTAACTTGCTTCATTGAAATTTGTTTCGAGGTGTGTCTAAAACTTTTCGCCTACTTTTCATAGGATTAACCTTATCGGGCGCTAGTCCATGTTAACACTTCACATGCAGTTTTTGAGCTACTTCTCAATATGGTTTCATAAGCATGATTGTTCATTCAGATTCAATCTCATGTGATGATTTTATTCTAGAAAGTTACTTTTCCTCATTCTAATTTTCTTCTGTACTTTTGTATTTCTCTCTTTAGTTTCTGTTACTATATTTCATCTCCAGTATTATCTTTCATAGATTGCATATTAGTGGACAACTTAGTATCAAGAGATGTCAAGTCCATAGATTGATATCCGGTATCTTACCCTAGCTATATTATAATACGATAAGTGTGCTTGTTTGTTAATGTATGCAGTATAGTCATATAGGTATTTTACCTTTTTTAAAACTAGTATGTGCATCGTGATAAATTTGTATTACTATTTGCACACGCCATGTGTGTATATGTGTTATCATACATTTAAGTAGTTTGAGTGAACACCGAATGTGATTTGGTATTGATTTTGGAGTGCATTTGTAATATTTGTAGTCCACTGAAACTCGTATGACTGTTTTGATCAGTGGGTCTCTCGTGAACTCGCAGAATGATATTTGTTTTAGAAGGCTTAATGAAACTCATACATACAAGTAGGCTGAATGATCACTAAATGAGATTTGATTGGGAGCGCTTTGTGATATTTGTAGTAAACTGAGACTCTAATAACCGTTTTAATGGGTCGGTTTGCTAAGAAGTCGCCGACTTTTTGCTTAAGTATGTTTTTAAGTCTGTATTTTCACAAAATGATATGTGAAGGCTTGACTAACTGATGCAATGATGACTACTCGAGACTTGATGGATCCTCTTTTGTGGTTAGCATTTTGATTTCCAGTTAGGACGTGGCGAGGATCCTTCTACTCTTAAGACAATGTTTTGTTGATGTCTATATTGTACTAGACTACTTAAACATGTTTGACCTTTGATTTAAGACTAGTATCAAAGGGCTTGTAATCTAATGACATTAATGTGTTGCATTGATGTCTCTCTTCAAGTGGTGAGAGTTTTAGTCTCACCGGAGAGAAGTGATGCAGATTTTAGGAGTGTATAGTTTGTTGTTAAAAAAATATTAATGTTAAGGAATGAAAATTTTGTGTATAATTGCATGATACGATCGATCACATTTTGTCCCATTTACATGAGTTGTGACACTAGATGAGAGAATATACTGAAAATCTAGAAACTCAGCTTTTGAATTTCCCAAAATGCCCTTTTTGAGTTATTAAAATGTTTATTATAATAGTGTTATTATAAGGTGCACAAACTTTTTAAGTTTTTGGATGTATTTGTCATTTGGTAGCTTTTTTGTCATACATAGTAAGAAAAGCACAACCATTTATGGGGTAGCAAGATCTGCCAAGTGTCAAATACGTTGAGACCTTAACCGTTGTAAAACGGAAAAAAAATCACATCTTTATTTTTCCCAGTCATCATAAAAAGGAAATATTCAAACTTTGCGAATTTTAATGAGAGATACATCAATCATCTAGTTTTTTGTCATTCGTTTTCTGAACACACGAGGTTTTTTTATAATTATATTTTTTTAACTCTGAAAGTGTGCTCGCGCACTAGAGTGTAATTGAAAACAAATGTCACATATAATACCACAATTAAAATCTACATCAAGATAGATTGTAAGTGGACAACAAGCTGCATCGCTACCTCTTTTTAAATAGGAATACTAAGTCTTTTAAAAACTACGTTCATAGATCTCGGGGTCATAACATTACTATGCATGACTCTTTGAACTCGACTAAGTAGGTCCATAGCCTCTAACACCAAGAAACCAAAAGGGATAAACACGTGTTGGTTGTCAAGGCATGATTTCTCGTGTTTGGTCATATTGTCCGAAGTAGCCTTTGAAGCAGTCTGACCACCGTGAAAATTTAATCTATTAAAATTTAATATTTTTTATTCAATCAACCTTTTATTTTCTTTAATATAATCACTCTAACGTATTCATTATAGTTTTTTCTAACTAATTTATTATAACTAGAATTGATTCCCCGCATTGCGGGGTCGGTTTTTTAATGTGATTTGAGTGTATTGAGTTTTATTTTGTAATTGCATTTCGATCAATACGTAGACCAACTAAAAACGTCCATTAAAATAAGAACGAAAATGTATTATATTTGAAATGAATCATTTTTCAAAATATTTATGTCAAAAAATAGATTAGCTAAAAACGTGCATAAAAATAAACATAAATACGTATTATAATTGACCCGACTCATTTAAAAAACACGTCGAAACGTAAATCAACTTGATTTTATACCGACAACATAATTAAAAATAAACACGCAAAGTTAGTTTTTTCTTAGGTTAAAGAATGATACTACATGTTACGGCAACATCAAAACGCAAAGTAACTCGACTCTATACTGTCTGATGAAAACATATTATATTGACCCGACTCGTTTCTAAACAAAATTTACATGAAAAAGTAGATCAACTAAAAACCTGTATAAAAATAAGTACAAAAACGTATTATATTTGACCGAACTCATTTTCGATGAAATTTGTGTCAAAACATAAAACAACTTGAATTAATACCGACGTGTACATAAAAATAAGCACCTAAGACATGAAGGAGTCAGAATGATATTTTACAAAGTTTTTAAAAAGTTGAGAGATGTAAATATTAATATCAAAACCTAAATGATAAGGTATACAAAAGGACAAAAAGACACGACAAAAGTCTGTAGCAAAGAATTTGCCAAATTATATATATATATATATAATAATTAGGATAAATTATATTTTGTCTTTTAAGTTTTAACTAACAAAACTGTAGCGTATGTCCGTTATGTTCTAATTTATTTACAAACGGTGCCGTTTTTTCCTAAAATTACAAATTGTAACACCCCGATTTCCATGTGTATTCCGGTGGGCCCGGTGGGGAGTATCGTGACGTACAGTTGATACCATCATAACCAATTACAACACAGAGCAACATAGTAGAAGGCTTGGAGTAAAATACAAACTATTACAAACCATTAAGTGTCCAAAGTTCGAAACCCAAATATACAAACATATACATGGCTTGTAATAAGATCCACAGGCGGATCGGAAATAAACATACACAAAATGATAACAGACTCTACAGGCACTTCTACAAGGTCGCAACCCTTAGTATAATTGCCCCGCAGCTCCCGGCCTATTATGTACTTGTACCTGTAACTCGATCTTTGAAAATACGTGAGTTTACACTGGTAGATACAATCAACCGACTCATTTTGAAAATTCTTTTCGAAATGGTTTTAGGTGCACTAGGCACGTTTTATAAATAACTTGGGACAGTACAATTGACCTTGTATACAGATTTACATGTCCGTCTTTTACATATGGGGCCCAGTACAGAAACCGAGACATGATTGACTGACACACCACTTCTGAACTTTCACACAGAAAGCAGATAATAATAATAACAGCAGTTACCGATGTATGCCAACACCAATGCTTAAGTTGTGGCCACTACCACTTTAGTGAGCCAAGGATATCCCAGACACGGTCAAGCCCACCCCATTGTTTGAGTTTCAGACAAAACAGATTAAAACCGGGTTATGTATTTTAGTTAATTACCACAACTGGATAAAACATAATGTCCATACCCGACCAAGCGGTAATAGTTTACCGTATCCCAAGCCCGTATAGGGAAAATAAGTTAAATGTATTTACCTGAGCCAAGTCTTCAGAAAAGTCGCAACTCAGCCGCAAATCAAGATAATAAATACAGGCACAATCTACCGCGGAGGCATTTAGTCTAGAGTGATGGTACTATTAACCAAGTTAGAATGCTAACGGGCCCTTAATTAAGTCTTAGACTTGAACCGGCTAGTCTTACGTTAAAATAAATACGGTACGATACGCTAGATTAAGCGGTGACCGGGATAGAAGGTTAATTGGGCCCGACAAGTATTAATACTTGTATAATAGGGGTATACCAATAACATTGTGGATTTTGATAAGAAATCGACAAGGTTAACCCGTTTTGGTTAAATTACGTAAACTAGTTACGTATGCTTAACCGAAAGCGTGGAAGCGAAACCGGGTAACCGAGAGAGTCTTATACAAGTTCCACATGCCATTATGTTTTAAATATGTTATGATATCAGTAGGATATCAATAAGTTTGCCCGGAAGGATTTTAAATCCGAATTCCGCCACATAAGGGCATTTTGGTCATTTTAAGGCTTATAAAAGGGTTTTAAAACATTACTGATGTCAAGATCATAATTATTCAGTAAAAACATATATTTTGTGATATTATATAAGTAGGATATCAAGTCTATGTGTTTTTGATAGTTTTATACCAAACTATGTCCTGTAGGGGCATTTTGGTAACTTCACAAATAGCTTTGAAGCCATAATTGGGATTCTGAGTTCAGGACTTGTACTTACTCTAAAATCATTGAAATTAAGTTTGTAAATCAGTAGGTAACAAGTCTTGGCTCATAATTATGGTTTTAAACCATACTATGAGCCGAAAAGGCGTAAAAGTCGATAAATGCCGCTTAATTCGATGTTTAATGCAAACTGAGGTTATGATCAGTTTTAATTACCAAAATATGTTATTTAACATGTTACAACAATAGGTATAAGAGTTTTTGCCCAAAAAGTCTTGTGAAAACCAAATTGTCGTAAAAATGGTAGTTTAGTCATTTAACGGCATTTTACGAATTTATAGCATCAACTCAGGTCATAAACTGTGTTAACATCCCAACATAAGCTACTTATGATATTACATCAGTATATAAAAGGTTTCGTGGAAGAAATTATGTTAAACTTTCTAAAATGCCAAAAAGGGCATTTTAGTCCTTTTAACGCTTTATTCAATAAAAATGCAGTTTATGGTCAGAATCTTGACATCAAAATAACTTAATAAATTTTACAAATAAGTTTATAACATATTTTTATATGCATGAATGTTTAAAACATTGATTTGTCCAAAAAGGGCCTTTTTGCAAAAGTTTAAGTAATTTAGCGGAACTTGTATAATAGCTCGGATTGCTAAGGAATCATGTAGTATAACTTTAGGAGGTTATACTACACTAAATCATGTAAGTTTGTTGCAACTCACAAATTACTCATCTTAAAGTCACGGAGGAGTTAGGAGAGGTTGCCAAATGTTATAGGACGTCAACAAGTGTCCATGGACGTGTCAAGATGAGGGAAAGGGTGGAAATGGCGACAATAAGTGGCAGAACATGGCCCTGCCATGTTTCTGTTCGCTGGCGGGTCCTTGCGGACCTTAGGCGCCTATGGTTTTGGTTTTGCTTGCGGACCGTATGGCATGAGCCTTGCGGTCCGCAAGGGGCCTTCAGAACTTGAAAATTTTCCATATTTTTATTTGAAGTCCCTCAATTTCATTCTCTATTAAATAGTGATTGTAATTTAGCGAATTGGCGACTTTGGTCCCTCCCGTTAACATATGTCACACGAGGATTACCTGAACACGTGTCGGAAGATGTTTGGACGTAAAAACACGTAGTGTTACATCCTCACCCCCTTAAAACAAATCTCGACCTCGAGATTTTTAATTAAATAAATATGGGTATTTCTGTCGCATAACGGACTCAACTTCCCAAGTATATTCAGGACCTCGACGAGCGTCCCATTTAACTTTTACAATCAGCACATGCTTCTTACGAAGCTTCTTGACCTGTCGATCTTCGATCGCCACATGCTTCTCGACGAACCGCAGGTTCTCATCAATCTGCACGTCAACATGTGGCATAGCTAGTGATTCGTCAGCCAAACATTTCTTCAGACTTGAAAGGTGAAATACATCATGAATTCCGCTGAACCTTTCAGGTTGCTTGAGCTTATATGCTACGGACCCGATACGTTCGATAATCTCAAACGGTCCAATATACCTTGGGCTTAACTTGCCCTTCTTACCAAATCGCATAACGCCTTTCCAGTGCGACACTTTCAACAGTACCTTGTCCCCCGCTTGGAACTGAAGAGGTTTACGCCTCTTATCTGCATAACTTTTCTGCCGATCCCTGGCATCCTTAAGACGATCTCGTATCTGCAAGATCTTTTCTGTCGTCTCCAGGACACTCTCTGGTCCTGTTAGTTGAGCTTCGCCAACTTCTGCCCAGCAAACAGGCGTCCTGCATTTTCTTCCGTATAAGGCTTCAAATGGTTCGGCCTTTATACCTGTGTGGTAGCTGTTATTGTAGGAGAATTCTATCAAAGGTAAGTGACTATCCCAGCTACCACCTAAATCAATTACGCATGCACGTAACCTATCCTCCAGTGTTTGTATCGTGCGTTCGCTCTGCCCATCTGTCTGCAGATGATAGGCCGTACTAAAGTTCAATTGCGTGCCCAAAGCTTGCTGAAAGCTTTTCCAAAAGTGAGAGGTGTACCTTATGTCCCTATCCGACACAATGGATACCAGCACACCATGTAAGGATACAATTTCGTCCACATACAGCTTTGCCAGCTTATCTGAGCTGAAAGTTTCCTTGATAGGCAGAAAGTGAGCAGACTTAGTCAACCTATCCACGATAACCCAAATGGTATCGTTACCGCGATTGGTTATGGGTAACTTGGTGATAAAATCCATAGTTACACTTTCCCACTTCCAAGTAGGAATTCCTAGTTGTTGCAGTAGTCCAGAAGGCTTTTGGTGTTCAGCTTTAACTTGTGAATACGTCAGACACTTAGCCACATAAGCAGCTATATCTTTCTTTAAACCCATCCACCAATAATTGGGTTTTAAATCCTTATACATTTTGTCACCTCCTGGGTGAACATAATAACTCGAGCTGGAATCCAAACTCGTCCATTAAGTCTGCGGATCCCGTCGTTTCCAGTTGCCAACTGTTCAACAGTTTTGCCCAACTCTTCACTTGGAAGATTTGCCTCTAATAAGGCTTGCTTTTGCGCTTCTAAGATCCTTCCATTCAAACCAATTCTTACCTCTATACTTTTGGCGTTAATCCGTATGGGTTTAACCCTTTCCTTACGACTTAAGGCATCGGCAACCACATTTGCCTTGCCTGGGTGATGGCGGATTTCGCAATCATAATCATTGAGCGTCTCCATCCACCGACGCTGTCGCATATTCAAGTTCTTTTGGTTGAATAAATGATGGAGACTTTTATGATCCGTGTATATAATACACTTTGTTCCGTACAAATAGTGCCTCCAAAGTTTAAGTACAAATACCACAACACCTAATTTTAAATCGTGTGTGGTATAGTTCCTTGCATGCACTTTCAGTTGTCTCGAAGCATAAGCGATCACTTTTCCTCATTGCATAAGTACACAACCCATCCATGTGTGATGCGTCACAGTAAACCACAAAATCTTCTTTTCCTTCGGGTAAAGTTAGTACGAGAGCGTTGCTCAGCTTTTGCTTCAAAACTTCAAAAGCTTCCTGCTGTTTCGGACCCCAATTGAACTTAACATACTTGCGGGTCAAAGTAGTCAATGGCATAGCGATTCTTGGGAAGTTTTCTATAAATCTTCTGTAGTAGCCTGCCAAAACCAAAAAGCTACGGATTTCCGATGGAGTTTTAGGAGCTTGCCAATTCATAACGGGTTCGACCTTGGCGGGGTCTACTTGAATTCCACGTTCACTGACGACATGTCCTAGAAACTGGACTTCACGTAACCAAAATTCACATTTCAAAAACTTTGCATAAAGCTTCTCTTGTCTTAACAACTCCAGTATACATCTCAAATGTTTCTCGTGTTCAGCTTGACTATGAGAACAAATAAGTATGTCATCTATGAAGACAATAACAAACTTATCCAAGTATGGTTTGCGGACCCTATTCACCAGATCTATAAAGGCCGCAGGTGCATTCGTGAGCCCAAAAGGCATCACTAAGAACTCGTAGTGACCATATCTTGTTCTAAAGGCCGTCTTCGGAACATCTTCTATACGAACCTTGAGCTGATGATTTCCAGACCTCAAAGCAATCTTTGAGAAGTAGCTTGCTGCTTGGAGTTGATCGAATAGATCATCGATCCTGGGTAATGGGTAGTTATTTTTTATTGTTATCTTGTTCAACTCACGGTAATCAATATACATTCGCATTGATCCATCTTTCTTCTTTATGAACAAAATTGGAGCTCCCCAAGGTGAAGAGCTTGGTTGAATAAAACCCTTCTCTAGAAGTTGTTCAAGTTGTGTCTTTAACTCTTTCATTTCTGTTGGCGCTAAACGATACGGAGCTCTAGCGACAGGAGCTGCTCCGGGTATAATATCAATTCTAAATTCGACTTGCTTGTCCGGGGGTAGACCGGAAAGTCTTCGGGGAATACGTCTGAGAACTCAGAAATAATGGGCAAATCTTCAATTTTTTGTTTTGGCGCGTCTATAGTTACTTGTGCCATGTAGATAACACAATTCTTCTTCAAACACTTTGATGTTTTAAGTAATGAAGTCTTCTCTAGTAATCCGTAGTGTGAATCTCCTTGAATAGAAAGTGCATCTCCAACTTGGGTTTTGATTTCGATTAGCTTTTTATCGCAAGCGATGCGAGCTTGGTTGTGAGACAACCAATCCATGCCTAAAACTACATCGAATCCTGCCAGTTTCATTGGAAAAAGCGAGACAGGAATAGAATGATTCTTGATGAATATGGAACATCCATCTAGAATCGTAGAAGCAGTTTCTATTGTTCCATCGGCGAGTTCTACATCATAAGTTGTGTCTAAAGTTCTTATGGGAAAATTTAGTAAGGCACTAAACTTTTGATCTACAAAAGATTTATCAGCCCCTGAATAAAAAAGAACTCTAGAATAAACATCATTAATAAGGAACATTCCTGTTATCACATTGTCATCTTTGACTGCTTCCTTCGCGCTCATTTGAAAGGCACAAGCTTTTTCTTTCTTCGTTACCTCATCCTAGTTGCGTTATCTTTCTTGTATTTAGGGTAATTAGGTTTGATATGCCCATTCTCACCACAGTTGTAACATGTGGCTTCCTTCGAATCTCTCAAATCTAAGGCCTTGTGCCCCATCTTTTTGCATATGCCACATAGTTTGGCTGAGAATCATCTCAACATGAGCCATGGTGTCGTCGGTTGTATTTCTTACACTAAGGTCTATCATCAGACCTCTGATGATTCCTGTTGGACCCAAACCTTTGATTTTTGTTTGACCGATTATTTCGGTGTAGGACCGATCCCCGATGCTTAACCTAAATGTGATATCTAACGTCCATAATAGCGGAAATATTACGTCATGTTACCAATAGATAAGAATTAATCAGTTAAACGTCAGTTTTATAGATCAAACGTTCTGGTTACAGACTGACAGAGCTTCGCCTCTGAGATGCCAAAGTTACAAATGAGACACTCAATCTAGGTATTTATAGCATTACAAGTTCGGCCATGGAGGTGCAAGTTTGCCCGAACTTGCCTATGCAAGTTCGGCCGAACATGCCTGAACATGTTAACACATGGGCGAACTTGGCTAAGACACTTCATAAATACTTCATAACCTAGCCTATTTAGCTCTATACAATACAGACTCGATATAAGACTAAGACATAGACATTATGCACCAACAGACTCCCCCTTGGATATCGTCTTTGTCTTTTATCAGTCTTCAAAACTCTGTCTTCATATAAACATTAAAGTACCCGACCAAAGAAGTTCTTGTAGGGCTTCTTTCGTCTCTCTTGTTTTGGATCCGGCGTCTGATCAGTTGGCAGTGGTCTTTTAAAGTTAGCCATCTTTAGTGAACTTTGCCTTCCCGCTTTTTCCATTCTTTCTTTGATCGCCTCACTTCTGGTTTCTTCTTTAAGAAATTCAACTCTTTCCAGATCCCTCCACTTCGTTTGCCACATTTTACCAGAATTTACATCACGTGCATAGCAAACGTTAACAACTTTCTGATACTGCATCGCCTGTACCTTTCTCTTTCTTCAAAAACAATCTTGCTATAGAAAAGGCATTTTATATCTTCTCTCGAGCAGTTAACTAACCACATAAGATCTAGAATCCTTATCGTCCTCCACAAACCTCTCATACCCTGATGACCCATCACTTCAACTCGTTCCTTATCAATATCCAGGTGATCTTCAAACTTTAACACAATCACTGCTTCACACGTAGCTGGATCAATTTGCCACCACTTGAATAAAGGATAAAAGTTCTGTTCGATCGGCATAAGTGGCATATTCCTCAAGGCTCTAGGACGTTTCATAATCAATGTTATGTCTTTTTCCCCTGTAACCTTGTTAATCTTTATTCTTCGTCTTGGAATAAACGGCTTCCAGTGATTCCAACCTTTATCAGCTTCGTACTTAATCATCTTCCACAACAACTGATCAACTGTCTTCATATGATAAGTAACATTCACTGTTTGTACCAGCTCTTCCATATCCCAATACGGCAATGTCTTTAAATCAGCAAGATATTTGAAGTATTGCACTCCAAACTCTCTTTTGATTGCATAAACGTTGAGATCTTTAAACCATCCCCAACTAAGTATATCTCCCAAAGAAACATATTTATTTCTGGTGAAGAATGCTAGTGGACGTCGAAACTTACGTTCACGTGGCATCTCCTTAAACCAAGACTTTTTCGCTTCAGCAATCTCTTCTTTGGTCCTCGGTTTAGGAATTTTTCCTTCTCGTAGCTCTTCAGCAATCCTATCTTTCAACATATCTTCATTCAGCTGTTTATACATCTCTTCAAATGTAGGAAAACTTTCTTAATCCTGACCAACATACTTAGCTTTCTGATCTGATTCATCATCTGAGGACCAATCTTCCACAATCACACGATTATATTCATCAGCTTCAAATCTTCTTTCATACTGATACTCTTTCGGCTCAAATGTGTTAACATTCATAATTTCCTCAAAATCAAACTCTAAGTTCTCAGCTTCAACTAGTTTCGCCAGATCTTCTTTCGTGTAGTTATGTACAAACTCACCTTCTTCAACATTGTGTTCCAACATTAGTATCAAAGGCTTCGTAGGTACAGCAGTCACAGGCTTCGCAAAACGATCAATATCTAACAAATCAATATCATCTGAAGGTCCTTTTTGCCCTGACTCCCCCTGGCTTTTATCTTCCATCTTATTCGATTCATCGTTCATTAGATCAGAAAAATCAAATTCATCA
Organism: Scalesia atractyloides; assembly: GCA_947069175.1. Classification (NCBI taxonomy): domain Eukaryota; kingdom Viridiplantae; phylum Streptophyta; class Magnoliopsida; order Asterales; family Asteraceae; genus Scalesia; species Scalesia atractyloides. The sequence continues at coordinate 46,263,223 of CAMTDV010000017.1, read as the reverse complement.
GAAACTTTAGCTTCATTGATCTTTAAACCTGTACCACCCTCAAAATCATCATCACCTTGATCAAAATCATCATCATCATCCCCAACATTCCAATCCTCATATCCTTCTTCCTCTTCGTCTTCATTCTTTTCTTCCTTTTCGGCTTCATCATCGTCTTTTTCTTCAGTAACGACGATAGGATCAGAAGGCTTGACAGATTCGTCAACCTTTTGGATATCAGACTCAGAAGCTTTCGAACTATCTTCAATTGGTTTATTAGGAATATCAGAAGACTTTTCAGCAGTAGATTTAGGGGCTTCACCCTCAACCTGCTTCCCTTTACCACTTCCAGCCAATTCTTTTTCAGCACGTTCCTTGGCTTCTTGACGATCCAGACGATCGTATTCAGCGATAAAATCAATATTCAGATTGTTAGATAACACCTTTTGTAATCTGATGAATCTTCGATCGTTCAAAGCTTGAATTTTCTTTAACTCTGCAATCTCTGTCTATAATTTTTCATTGGCATCCTGCAGACTTTCTATCAATTCCTTGAAATATTCTCGTTCATTCTCAAGCACCTTCACTTTATCTTCAAGTATTTCTTTTTCGACTTTGCTTTGATTCACCTTCTTTACAAGCTCAGCCTTTTCAATCTCAATCTGTGCAACTTTATCTTCCAATACCTTCACACATTTTTCTAACATTTCAGCATTAGTCTATGGGAAAAATTCATCCAAGTCTTCAAGACTGATTGGACCGTGTGGCATATTACCAAACATACTTCCCGTTGGTGTCTTAGGTGTTGAATCTTTTGGTGTTGCAGCTTTTGGTGTAGACTTCTTCGGTGTAGAACTTTCAGGAGTAGAAGTCTTTGGAGCACTAGGCGATTCAGCGATAGGAACTTCAACAAATTCAGACACAGGAGGTTCTTGGGTAACTCCTTGCCTTTCAGCTTCAACATGAACAATAACAGGAGGTTCTTGTGGAGGAGGTTCTTGTGTGGCTCCTTTCTCCTGAGCACCAGAAGGTTCTTGTGTGGCTTCTATGCTTTTCACTTTGCTTTTGTATCTTTTGCTCACAGCTTTCTGAGCTTTCTTAGCTTTTCGTTTTCCTTTTGTATGAGGTGACCCTGTAGTCTTCTTTGATATCTCAACTGCTGGAGACTTTGTACGCTTTGATTTTTTCTTTGGTCTCTCCTCGTCAGATTCTTTTTCAGCATTTGGATCAAAATCTGCATCCAACTTTCTTTCCTTTTCTGCTCTAATTTCTACCTCTGTCTTTTCAGGCTCTTTATCAGATTCTTCATTTTCGGAAGTAGCAGAAATCACATCATCTTGAGTCGACTTCACAGTTTCTTGACTCTCAATAACCACTGCAGTGCTCGATCCAGCCACTGCTTCAACATTTTCAGGTTCCTCCTCATCAACAAGCAAAGTTTCAACTTTCTTTGACGCTCGCTTCTTTTAGGCTTATCAGCTTCAGCCTTTAAAAACCATTCACTCCTTGCCTTTGGTTTGAATTCTTTAAACCACTCCTGCTCGGCTTTAAGTTCTTTCTCATCATTACTACCATATTTTCTCCATTTGTTGTCTGGCGGCGATACATTATCCGAGTCTTTAATCGCTCCGAATACTGGCTTGGCAATAGGAGCTGAAGCTTGCTTCTGGAACTTAATAAGCTTCTTCACTGTAGTCTCATCGAGATGAACTAGATAAAGAACGTCATTCGGATCTCGAGCAATGTTGGCATACTTTTTATCAATCAACATCTGAATAAACCTTGGATATAATCATAATCTCGAATCCTCCATGTTCTTCGACATGTTAGTAAACACTAACTTTGAAACGTTGAACGGCTTCTTCAGAATAAGCGCCGTTGCTATGCTAGCCAAATAATCATGTACATCATCCATACCGGCTTTGCGATGGCTAAAAGTATGAATCAACACATGAATTAGAAGCTTGTAGGGGTTAGGCACTTCCCCTTTCTTCAGCGTTGGCTTGTTTACACTTCCTTTGTAGCCCATCCGGAAAGAGCATCCGCGAACCATCTTCTCATCTAGATGAATCGGATCGTCTTCTTTATCTTTGAGCTCCAAATCCTTCGGATATCATCTTCGGTTACTGTGATCGGCTTTAGCTCATCACCAACTTGTACTGTAGAAGAAATTGTTTTCTCGTCAGCGCTCAAGCTTGTGTTCATCCAGAAATGAACAATATGAGAACGATATGATACGATGCGCTCAGTAATTGCATGACGAATGTGACTATCTTTGAGAAACTTCAAGATACTATCATATTCTTTCAGCGATGGACAAATAGACTTATCAAGCGTAATGCATGTGTTGTGAGTTTTGGAAAACTCAACTGAAATAACATGCGCTGGAACCTGTGCCAGAAAAACAACGCAAAAAAATTATCACGCTTATCGAGAAAAAATCACAAAAAATTTTTCTAACACTTTAATCAAGTTCGGGCGAACTTGATTAGGTGTTACAACATTCTGTTTTGATCAAGTTCGCCCGAACATGTGATAAACTTGTTCATCATTTTCAAATGCAAGTTCGGGCGAACTTACAACAATTTTTATTATTCAATTTTACCTAAGTTTGGCCGAACATGTATGAAACATATGTTCCTCATTAAAGAACAAGTTCGGGCAAACTTACGATTTAACCTAATCACTTTTTGTTGACATAAGTTTGGTCGAACATGATTGAATCAAAACAATTCAATAATCAAGTTCGGTCAAACATGCTTCTGCATTATTTAAATATGTTTTGGACAAGTCCGGTCGAACTTGACAACAAGTTCGGCCGAACTTGTCGTCTTCTTCAACAGACCAAACAAGTTCAAACATTTAAACAGCCGTTTTTCTTCAATCAAAACAAGTTATATGGTCGATTTTAGGTGTAGATTCAGAATCTATCTTCAATTTTGTCCAACAACACCTAAATCTATTAGATTTTAAATTTTAGATCTGGTTTTGTTTGTTAACGGTTCAATTCATGGTTTAATCTCAATTCTATACCTCTTCCATTGTGATTGGTGTGCAAATCACTAAAAACAAACTTCAATCGGACAGAATAACGGTATACAAATGCCAATTTCGCTCTATAGATCTCTAAAAACTCAAGTTCGCTCAAGTGTTTCTGATAACATGTAAATGAGTTCGGCCGAACTTGAATGCTATTTATACCATGTCAAGTTCGGGCGAACTTGCTAAGCCCAACATGAGGGCCCAGAGAAGTTCGAGCGAACTTATTATTTAAAACAACAAACAGCCATCTGCAAGTTCGGTCGAACTTGCTGATTGTTAAACATTGAATTGTTTAGCAAGTTCGGCCGAACTTGCCAAACCTCAAAATTTCAACTTTTTCAAAATTTTCTTTTTTAACCCTGAACTTTCCAACTCTTTACCAGTTATGAAAATCCACTCAGTTGACCAAGTCCAAGCTAATGACCTTAGTTAACTGATTTGTCTTGCTGAGTCCAAGTTAATGACCATGGTTTGACCCGTTACGAACAAACAGTTGATATTTTCAAAATCAAAGTTTCAAATTAATGAACTTTTCATCGTTTTATCTTTTCAGATTTAATAGATTAGCTCCTAGCCCGTTGTCAAAGAGATTCCCACAAGTTCTAGCACCTTACCAGACTTCGAAGATCCGTTCTCCAACATTGGTTTGCTGAAAACAAATGTAGAAATAAAATCTTTTTGAATTTTTGTAAGTTTATGCTAAAACACACCGAAAATCTTTTTGATTTTAATCTGTAAAGCTGAAATACAATGAAATAAGCAATGTAAACTATGTACAAACATATTTACAGACATATTTTTGTGAATTCGTGTCTAAGGATCATATCAGTTAATTGATACATATCACCAGTACCGTTGACCTTTAAATGACTTTAAGTTTTAAACTCGTTTACCTAGATTGTCGATATGTTTGTCCACTTAAGCTTTACCACATTTTTTAACTGTTTTAAGATATGTTAAGGTAGAATTTATAAAACTTGACTTATCTGTGGTTCCCACTTCTTGAATGTACTCCCGTATCCAGATTCCCTAGATTTCATCTTACAGGTGAATATAACATAATTGATATCTGTATCTGGGTTGTGGGAGACCTTGAGAGCTCAGGTTAGTACTACCGTACAGACAAAGAGATGAAGGCTCGACTTTAGGGTGTGTTCCACTTAAGGAATCTTTTCAGCATTGCATATGATTATATCTTTCGATACTATTCAATATTGCATGCAGTTTGGGGGTTTAAAGCAAAAGTATTATAGAAGTTCTAGGCCATTGCTTCCGCAAAATCAGAAGAACTTGTATAATACCCCAGATATCAACTATCTATAAAGACCTCGTATCTCAGAATCAGGCAATCTTTCAAACGAAATTTCGGAGTACTAAGTCCATATATCCAAGATGTGTTAATCCACAAGATTAAGTAGTTGTAAAATTTAGTTTATATCTCGAAAACAGTTTACTGAACGTGTTAAGCCCATCGACACATCCATAGTAAGACTCGTTTATCACTTTTAAACTTTACATTTCTTTAACATACTGTGATCGTCCACTAATGTACTATCATTTCCTTTTATGACACTGAATTCTTTTTGTCTTTTTCAGGGTTTTTTGTACATTTTGAATTTTTTAATTTTCGAATGTTTTTGTATTTTCTCTAACATTTATCCCCCTAAAAAAAACATCTTTTTGGATTTTAGTTTTTAATAAAATTCTAAACTAGAAAGATATTTATAAACCAATGTGGATCACGCGAACTCGTCGTCCGATCCGTATTCAACCTGAGCATCCGCACCTGTCAGCAAATTTTTCATACCATTAATTCTCAGTAAGTATTTAAACCATGATAATGAAAATGGTTTGGTATAAAACTCAGCCTTTTGTTCGTCGGTGTGGATTTTTTCTATTCATACCAATTTCATTTCGTAGCAATCACGAATGAAATGATAACGAATTTCAATGTGTTTTGTGCGTGAGTGATGAACCGGATTTTTAGTTATATCGATGGCTGCCTTCTTATCAACATATAGTGGAGTGTCTAGAAATTGCAGACCATAGTCTCTCATCTGTTGTTGAATCCACAGAATCCGTGAACAACAGCTGGAGGCCGAGATATACTCAGCTTCACAGGTAGAGAGAGCGACCGTAGTCTGTTTCTTACACTGCCAGGTTACCATTCTTGTTCCGAAGAACTAGCATCCCGCTGTAGTTGATTTTGAGTTCAACTTATCTGCACCAAAATCGGAATCAGCATAGCCTGTGAGGTTGAAATTGTCGTTCTTCGGGTACCACAAGCCGGTGCTTGGGCATCCTTTCAGTTATCTGAAGATACGCTTCATGATCTGCATGTGTAAAATCCTCAGGCTTGACTGATATCTAGCGCATAGGCAGGTTGGATACATTATATCTGGGCGCGATGCCTTCAGATACATCAGCGATCCAATCATCGATTTGTATAACGTCTTGTCAACTTTGGCTCCAGTCTCGTCAACGCAAATGCCATGATTGAGAGCAAGAGGCGTAGATAGAGGCTTCAAGCTTTCCATTCCAAACTTCTTCAAGATGTCATGAATATACTTAGTCTGGTGAATGAAAATACCATCAGGAAGCTGGTCTACTTGCAAACCAAGAAATTTCGAATTTCTTTTTCATGATTCCCTCAAACTCCTTGTAGAGACTATCGTTTGTAGATCCAAAGATGATGTCGTCAATGTAGATTTGAACTATAATCAGATGGCCATCAACTTCTTTGGTGAAAAGAGTACTATCCACAGTTCCTCTGATAAAGCTGTTTCCAACGAGATGTTGCGATAACGTCTCGTACCAAGCTCTCGGGGCTTGGTGCAGTCCGTAGAGTGCTTTATCCAGTATGTACGCTTTCTTCTTGTTGAGTGGATTGACAAACCCCGGTGGTTGTCCAACGTACACCTTCTCACGTAATTTTCCGTACAGAAAAGCCGATTTGACATCCAATTGATAGACCTTAAATCCTTTCCATGATGCGAAAGCTAGAAAAATTCGAATAGATTCCAATCGAGCCACTGGTGCATAGACTTCCGTGTAGTCTATCCCTTCCTGCTGATGAAATCCCTTGACAACAAGCCTAGCTTTGTTACGAACAATAACCCCTCTATCATCACGTTTACACTTAAAGACCCATTTTGTATCAATTGCTTTCTGATTTTCTAGTAGGTCTTCAAGCTTCCACACACCCAACTTCTCAACTGCAATAATTCTTCTTGCATTGCTTGTACCCAGTTTTCATCGGCTAAAGCTTCATTAACTGTCTTAGGCTCAATCTGAGAGATGAAACATGAATAGAAACAATAGTTCTGGGTTGTAGCAACGCGTGTGTAGAAACAACTGAGTGCTTTATTAATTTGCCCTCGAGTTCTAACACCAGTTTGAAGTTCTTTGATAATATTTGTTGACGGATGATAGGAATATGATCGCGGCAATTCTTCACTTGGAACATCTACTGAGTTTTGTTGATTCGTGATGTTGAGATTAACAACAAATTCAAAGTTTGGAGAGCTTGATGAAGCTTCATTTCTGTTGTTCGGGACTGCAGATTGATTAAGAAGACTTGTTATCCGCTCCACTTCTTCATCTGAAGAAGATGATTCCCCATCAGCATCAAATGTTGGTACTTCATCTGAATCAGAGTCTTGATTCTGAGGCATACTGGGCTCCGTTGTTGTATTCATTGGTTCAGTAGAGACATTCGTTGGAAGAGTAGTAGGTGTTGATAATGTTTCAGAAACATTTTCAGTCGGAACACCACTATTGTTTGAACTTGTGCCAGAAGAGGATGGATCCAACGTGGGTTGATTAACCACAATTGGTCGAACAATTTGCTCTTGATTCGCTGACTGGTGAAGATAATATAAACGCTGCAACTTCTTCGTCAGTTGGTTCTTTGGACAAGTCAAATGACTTCCAAAGGTCTTGATAGTTAAACAACCACGCGTCACCTTTCCTTTGAATATGATCCATGTAGTTGAAACAGTCCATGTGTTGTGCTTCAATAACCTTTCTTAATGAAGGAACATATACTCTTCTCAATGGACTCGCATATCCGACAAAGAAACCTTCAAGAGATTTTGCTCCGAATTTGCCATCTTGGTCTATTACGGTACAAGGTGCACCGAATGGTTCTAAGAACTTCAAATTTGGCTTCCGTCGGTTTATCATCTCAAAACATGTTTTCTTTGTTGGTTTGACAGTGAGAACCCTGTTTAGCGTGTAGCAAGCCGCAACAACCGCTTCACTCCAGAAGCTGATAGGAAGTTTAGAATCTGCAAGCATGATTCTCGCAGTTTCAATCAAAGTTCGGTTCTTCCGTTCAGCAACTCCATTTTGCTGTGGAGTATAGTGAGCACTAAACTCGTGCAAAATCCCTTTTGCGTTGCAGAATTCCTTCATTTTATTATTCTTAAACTCTGTGCCGTTGTAACTTCTAATGCGTCTGACCTGCAGATGATAAATGTTCTCGAGTTTCTTAAACAGAATAACCAAGTTCTCGAACGTTTTGTCTTTTGATTCTTGAAAGAATACCCACGAATATCTTGAATAGTCATCTGTCACGACCAAGCAATATAAGTCTCCTGATGTGCTTCAAACATTTACAGGACCAAATAAGTCCATGTGGAGACGTTCTAATGGCAACTTGATTAATTTAGAATATTCTTCGGATGAGATTTCTTGATCTGCTTTCCCTTCTTGCATTCCAAGCAATGATCAGATATCTGAAAACTTCGAAGATTTACGCCTTCTACAAGATCATTATGAACCAGGAAATTCATTTTTCGCAAATGAATATGCCCCATCTTACGATGCCAAAGAATAGAATCTTTTTCAGTAGCCTTTGATACAAAACATTGTGCTGATTGTGATGAAGTGGTAGCGACACCCATATCAAGAACATATAAATCATTCTCTCGAGGTGCTCGCATCAGAATCCACTCATCTGGTATTTTGAATCCTGGCCTCAAGATAATACACTCCTTATCATTGAAATGGACTGTAAATTTCTTGTCACAAATCTGCGATATACTCAGAAGATTGTTCTCAAGTTCTGCAATATAGTTCACGCAATCAAATGAAACTACGCCATTGGAGAGTTTTCCCTCGGCGACTGTCCTTCCACCTTGATTTCCTGCAAATCCAACATATCCACCATTGATAGCTTTAAGGTTGAATAGCAACGCTTTCATTCCCGTCATGTGCCTGGACGCTCCACTATCCAAAATCCACTTTGAAAGTACGGATCTTTGGAGCCCCTGCAAAATTCAGAAATTAGGTGAAAAGCTCTACCCAAGCCTTCTTGGTCTTGGGTTTTACTGGATAACCATCATCAAAATCATATTCAAACTCATCAACATCATCAAAATCAAATTCATCATCTGTTTCAACAATGTTAATGTTTGAAAATTTCACTTTTTTCTTATCTTTTACAGATTTGACATTATCGATCTTGATTTCTGTTTTTAATTTCTTTCAAATTCTCATTAGTCTTCACCTACTCAGACTTAGTGATTTCAGACTTAGATTCTTTTGTGTTGTCACTCTTTACTAGCTCAGACTTAACAACACCAGATGTTGTTGACCTTTTCTTGGCAATCCAGGTTTGAGATTTGATATTAGCCTTTTTGATGTAAAACTTGTTTTCATTAACCTAGAAGTTTCACATTTTTCGAAGATGGAATTTTCAAAAGTCTTTTCATTTGGTTTAACTTCTGGTTTTGATTCATTTCGTTTCAAAATCTTTACAAGTTTTACAAACACTTGTTGCTTTGGTTTAACAACATTTTGAATCTTCTTTTCTTTGAAGATAAGCCGGTTTTGATTTCAGACATTGTCTTGCCATATGACCAATTTCATTGCACTTGAAACATGTCCGATTATCAAGTGGATGTCCTTTAATTGGTGGTTTTACCCTACTTGAAGTTTTGACACCACTTGTAACCTTGGCTTTATCTCGAATTTCTTTCTCCTTCTTGAACTCATCATTTGACTGTTTACCAATCAAATTCTCCTCATGAACTGTACTCGTCCCATATACAAACTTCATGTTTTTGTTTTTATATTCATGAAATGGTGACGGTTTCTTTACAGATTCATCAGTTTCTTCTTCTAAACCCAACCCCGCTCTCCGGTTTTCCGGATGATCACCACCGTTTCTTTGGTAATTGTTTCTTTTAGGTTCGGAATAGAATTTTCGTTCATTGATTATCAATTCCTCTGATGTGACTTCCATGAGTTTAAAGAATTTGTCTAGCAATTCTTCTTCACATTCTGAATCAGGAAGCTATCATCAAAGTATAGTCTATCCGAATCCTTAATTTTGTACATTACAATATTAGGATCATCACTTAGACCATCCTCTGACGACTTACCGTCATTTTTAGAGTGTGAATCAGAATTCTTTGAACTCGAGTCGGCACTTTTGAAGCTGCCTTCATCAGAATCACTTAGAACATTTTCAACTACTTTGTTAACCACAACATTATTATGATCATCAGATTTAGCATAGACTATATCAATGTTCTCTGGCAACTCGTTTTCTTTTCAGAAAGTAATTCAACATTGAGTGCCTTGTCCATCCCGTCTGCAGATTTAACACAGTATTTCTCGCAAAGGGGTGGAGGAACATTTCTTTATTCTTTGCCTGCTTTCTTTTTAGATTTTTCTTCCGTTGAAATTGTTGGAAGAATGTGATCGATAACATACGCATTGGTGGTATAACTTCTTAACAATTGTCTAACTCTTTCAGTTTCAATTGTCATATCTTGAAGTTGTATTTGATTTCAGCAATGGTGTTGATATAAATGTTAATTGCTCTTTGTTTATCCATTACTGTTCCACTCAACATTCTTATATTATCATGTTGTTCGATGTTATTTCTGTCGAGTCTGCCATAATCATTTTTCATTTTGTCATACGCTTCTTTCATTGTGCGATAATCATATTTTAACACATCGTTATGCACATTGTTTTCAGCGATGATCTTTGATTTTTCGGCACATTCGACACAAGGTTTAGTACATTTTGTACAAGGTTTCTCAACCTCTACAACTTGTACTTTGACAACTTCTTTCTCGATAACCTTTACCTCTGGACCTACCTTGGTTAGATTCGCCATTAAAGCTTTATCTGCCTTGTTCTTGAGGTCTTCGACTTTCATTTCTTTAGTGACATCAATGATCACTTCGTCAATCTTTTTCTCCTCAACCACTTGTTCTTTCGAGCTTCCATCAAAATGTCCTGCAAAACTGTCACAAGAATTAGAAGATAAAATTCCTTGTCTCTGCATATGACTATATTCCTCTTCTTCCTGCTGTTGATGCAAGTATTGTTCCAGAATAGCTTGTTCGAAAGCTGTTGCTTCTGCTGCTGCCGCTGCTTCAGCTGCTGCCGCTATTTCCTCTGCAGAATTATCTTCAACTATCTCCGCCATCAAAGCAACTCCGGTCTTTTTCCCAATATAAGAATTCCAATCAAAACCGTCATCTTCTGTGGATGCAACCATGGCTTTCTCCATGGTACTACTGTTTGACTTTTCTTGGATCTCAATTTGAGTTTTCTTTGGGAACGGTTTATATTGAAGTGCTCTCTTGTAATATTCATTCCCTCCTCCGAAAGGACTTTGATTTCCGGTTGCCTCGGTGTTCTTACACTCTCTTTTAAAATGTCCCTTCTGTCGACATCTAAAGCACGTGACTTGGATTTGTCAAAACCCAATTTGTTGCTGGATTTTCTTATGTCACGGCCTGTGAGTGCAACAAACTTTGTCACTCTCCTGATGATCGAAGCTAAGGACCATTTGATGTCCATTAGTTCGAGCTCTTCCTCGTCTACCTGGTCATAATCTTCCGCGGTCATCTCGGGATTTTTGATTTTAACCGGCAACAAGACATTCATAAGACTCTAATATGGTAGCAAGTAGTGACAGATGTTGTTTTGCAACTTCTTTTGAAACAACATTGTTCAAGTTCACAGCGATGTTGCATTTGTAAACATTCGGATCAGAACTTTGTTGTTGATTCTGGTTTGCTTGGCTTTGATACGTTGAATTTGAACCAGTGCTCGAGTAAGAACTTGGTGGACTTTGGTCATACTGAGGCTGTAACATCCGTAAAAAACCGGGTTAACCAAACCCGCTTCGTTTATTAACCGAACAACCAGTTAAAAATTTCGTTGCATATTTAATGCTCAAATTAATTTTAAACGATACATAATTAATAAGTATATTAGAATATAAAATTTATATTTGAAAATTTATTAAAAAATAGTGAGAAAAAAATTAAATGCTGAAGCCGGGTAAATCCCAAGTCTTAACTCACACACATCCTACCACTCCGCCACTTGTGTTACTTGGTGAAATACTGAAACAATTAATACTTAATATAAAACTCGAAGTCAAAATCTGTCACTCAGCGCGCCCAAATCATTCTCGCCGGAAATCCCGACGAATTCGTCAATCATTGACGTTTTCTTTTGTCATAACCGGTGCATTTACATCCAGGCCGGTTATAACTGAAAAACGTTAATGTCACTCATTCAAATCATCAAACCATAACCAAAAATGTTGAATTCGAAACCAGAAATGCAATTAAACCTGAATTATACTTTATTCATCAGTGAGCTCGCGAGTTTATCAAAATTACACTTTCCATTTCGCTCTGAAAACCTCGCCGCAGTCGCCGGAATCCTCTGCAAATTAACCGGAAATTTTCGCCGGAAAACCGAATTCATTCCATCCTTCCTGTTTACTCTAAAATAAGATTTTTAGAGCTCATACCGACATCACCCACACTCACCTTAAACTCCCTGAAGAATCTCTGTCGCAAGAAATACATCGCCGGAATTCTCTGCAAGTCGCCGGAAAACCGAGACTCACCTCAGAACGGTAAATACCTCGACTCTTTCTGTTTCAATCCGTTGTTAGACTATTGCTAACTTCAATCCATCACCCAGAATCAATCCCAGACGTCGTTGCCGAATATTCAACTTTCGCCGGAAAACTTCTGGAATTTCCAGAATCTCGTTGTGAATCGGTATAGTCACCTAAACCTTTTGTTTATCATTGTTTAGTAACTCAATTTCACGTCTAAGCAATCAAAACTGCTAATTGATCCTAACAGCCGAAGTTCACAAAACAGAGCCGACGAATCCTTGCCGGAGTTCTGTGAAAGACACCTGTTCGGTACATCCTTTCCCCAAACCCTCTCCGTTCATTACCTTTCAATTGCTTATAAAGTTCGTTAATTTAACTTAACAAGTAACAGTTTGGTTAACCGATGTCTGTGTTTTGAACGAAGAAGATGAAGTCGGCCTAGTGTATTAGATTAATTAAAATCAGTATTATGAACGGGTTAGACACACAGTCCAGCGGTGGACTGTGTGCAAACAATACGCATACGTCCCGAGTTCGATCCTTGACACACGCACATTCTCGGTAATAAAAATGTTCCTTTTTAAACTGAACCGGATCCACTCGCAGTTAACTGTTAAGTATAATAAAAACCAGAATATTTACCAAGTTAGACACACAGTCCAGCGGTGGACTGTGTGCCAAACTAAACCACAGGTCCCGGGTTCGAGACCTGTGGAGAACACCGAGTCGATACAATAAAATCCTTTTTAAAATAAATAATTTTCGGATTAACTTAAATAGTGTATGAATATAATTAAAAACAGAAATATTTCAGGTTAGACACGTAGCTCAGTTGGTAGAGCTGCGTGCATGCGTACGGGAGGTCACGGGTTCGAGTCTCACTCAGTGCAATAGTATTCACCACCGAACCGGTCAACGGTCAACGGTCAACAGTCGTGGTCAACGGTCAAAAGTCAACATTTTTTTATTATTTTTATTTATTTATTTAATTTAAAAATCAATTAAAAATACTTAAAAATAACGTTTTTAAAGTTAGAAAATAGCCTTAAACTCACAAAAATATATCCAAAAATCCTATTAAAATTGTTAATAAAATCCACTTATTTACCGTACCTTTTCGTTATTAAATAGGTTAGTTTTTCCTCGTCGATCAATCCTCTAAACTCGTGCGCATTCAACATCATCCACCGAACGCACCCAATGTGAGTGAATCTCTACAAATTCCCCGTTTTAATCACGTTTTTGGGGTGTATCATGTGTCTTATTATTTATCACATTTAAACTATTGTGCATCTATCATATCCATGAACAAATGTGTATTCAACATGTATCAACTGTTTGTGTGGTTATTGTTTAGATTAAATTTATCATTTTCAGTACATACATTATCATAGGCCGCCGCTCCCCATTACATTATGAGCGTTGAGCTGTTCCCCATTACATTATGAGCGTGAACCAGGCGTTGCCAACATACGATCGGCTCCGTTTGATTGAGCCTTGATCGCACATACATTTCATCATAGGCCGTCTGCTCCCCATTACCTATGAGCGTGAGCCATTCCCCATTACCTATGAGCGTGAACGAGACCTTGCCAACATTTACATTGTCATTCATGTTATATATTCATGCAAGGTGGTTGTTATTGTATGTTATTGTTCACTATGGTTATTGTTATTGTATGTTATTGTTTATTATGGTTATTGTTATTGTATGTTATTGTTCATTATGGTTATTGTTATTGTATGTTATTGTTTATTATGGTTATTGTTATTGTATGTTATTGTTTATTATGGTTATTGTTATTGTATGTTATTGTTTGTTATGGTTATTGTTATTGTATGATTATTTACGTTTGTTCACATATGATTATTGCACAATTTTTCCATATTAAATACAGCAAGAAATAAATAATAAATGCTTTCGAACAAGGTTCACTCGCCAACTTTTTTTTGACCCAAAAACCATTTTTACACATGATACAGGTGAACAGGATGAAGCAAGGAAAACATAGGAAATTGCCTTAGAAGAAAATAATGAAGTCTAGAAAGATGTATAGAACCTGTTGTAATTATGATTGTATGATCTCCTTTAAATTGTAATAATAAATATGAAACATTATAATAAATGTCATGAGCTTTGATGAAAACCCAATCATGCCCCGATCACCTTTCCGCTACGGGTCGGGGTGTGACAGAGGCTGTGAGTGGTTCTGATTCTATGGAGAAGCATTCATGTTTGCACTAAAAGCAGTTCCAATTTTTGGACTCGAAATGTTATCTTTCATTCCGGTTTTGTAGTACAAACCGATGTCTTGAACAATATTAGCGTTCTTTGACTTCGCTATCTTCAGAAGCTCCATTTCGTGGCCTTCGAGTTTATCGATAAAGGTTGACAACTTGAAGAAATCCCACTTATCACTATTCTTCAGAACCATCAAATACGTAGTCCATTCACCCTCTGGTAGTGTGTCAGCAAGTTTGTCGATGTATTCTTGTTCCGTCTTCTCAAGATCGTGTCTTCGCATTTGCACTTTGAGATGACAGAAATGCTCAATCATTTGCTTAATGGTCTCATTCTTTAGCATGCAGAAGATATCGAACTCTTTCAGAATGAGAGCATTCTTGGTTTTTTTCATTTCAACACCGCCTTGGTATTTTTTCTGTAACGACAACCAAAGCTCTCTTGCTGTAGTATACTCTGGTAACAAGATTAGAATATCTTCTTTGACAGACTATTGGATGAGACTGATCATCTTTTTCTCTGCAATGTATTCGTCTCTCTGAGCTGTCGAGTAGTTGTACTTCTCAAGAACTTGTTGATGTTCATCTACCGGAACAGTGTAGCCTCTTTCGATTGACACCCAGCAAGCAAAGTGCATGGCTTGAACCCAATAGGTAAACTTCTCTTTCCATGCTTCGTACTCGTCCATGCTCATCAGCTTGGGCGGTTAGACTGTCCTTCCCATTTCGTTATCAAGATTGACTTGATTAATCACGTTGGCATTTGACGAACTAGCTCCGGACATAAAAGCTCTTAGTTGATCCTCCATTGTGAATAACGAAACGTATACGCTGAAAAACTTTCAAAAACTTTGAAAATGATTAGTCCTACTACAAGTTCGGTCGAACTTGTAGCAACAAATGAAGAATTCTTGAATTTTCTAACAAGTTCGGTTGAACTTGTTAGATCTACTTTGAAAAATTTCTTTTATCTTCGGTCGAACTCACACACTTTTGAACAAACAAACAGAACTTCGAGCGAACTTGTCAACACAATTTCGATGAAATACGAGCAAGTTCGGCCGAACTTACTTAAAACTTTCTTGATTTTACACAAGTTCGGTCGAACTTGATGTAAAATTAATGAAAATCCAGTATCTTCGAGCGAACTTGACTTAAATTTCCTCAAAAATCACCTAAGTTCGGACGAACTTACTAAAAAATCACTTGAAAAATTGATATTTTAGGGCAAGTTCGGCCGAACATGGCCAACAAGTTCGTTCCTGAGAGTTTTCAAAAACATGGTTTTTTCAAAATTCATGAATTCGGTTAAATTTGGTCTCCAATCTTTCAAGGGTTTATCTTTGTTGTATTTTACATGATATATTCAAAATTCAAAAGATTTTGACCATGAATTCTTCATTGAGTGATCAAAAGTTAAGAAAAAAGAAGAACAGAGTAGAAATAGAAGTGTTCTTGTCTTGATACTATCAAATCAGGCTGTTCTAGCTCTGATACCACTTGTAGGACCGATCCTCGATGCTTAGGAACCTAAATTTGATATCTAACGTCCATAATAGCGGAAATATTACGTCGTGTTACCAATAGACAAGAATTAATCAGTTAAACGTCAGTTTTATAGATCAAACGTTCTGGTTACAGACTGACAGAGCTTCGCCTCTGAGATGCCAAAGTTACAAATGAGACACTCAAGCTAGGTATTTATAGCATTACAAGTTCGGCCATGGAGGTGCAAGTTCGCCCGAACTTGCATATGCAAGTTCGGCCGAACATGCCTGAACATGTTAACACATGGGAGAACTTGGCTAAGACACTTCATAAATACTTCATAACCTAGCCTATTAAGCTCTATATAATACATAATCGATATAAGACTAAGACATAGACATTATGCACCAACATTCGGTGATCTTCTCTCTTTCGCTTTCCCTCTGCTTTAGACTTGATGGACTGATGCCTTTTCAGGTACTGAGTAAGTGTCAAAGCCAACTCTGCTGTAGATCTGAAAGTTTCTGGCCTTGAAGCCCTGACATTCCCCTTGATCTCCGGTTCCAGACCACCGATAAAACGCGCAATGCGTTTAGTTTCAGGGGTGATCAGGTAAGGTACTAATCTTGACATGGAGTTGTAATCAGACAAATACTTCCTACAGTCTAAGTTCTTCATTTGTAACCCCAGAAAGTCTTTTTCAATCTTTTCCACCTCGTGATGTAGGAAGTAGGTTTCCTTTATCAAATCTACAAACTTGGTCCAACTGATATTATACAGATACACTTTCCCAGCAGATTGTGTCATTGATTTCCACCAAGTCAGGGCATCGCCCTTAAAAGATTGCCCAACATACTTTACCACATCCTTCTCAGCACATCCACTTATTCTACTACCGATTCAATCTCATCCAACCATCTAACGGTTTTAACTGCCCTTTTTTCACCGGTGAAGTCACGAGGTTTACATGATGCGAAATATTTATACGAGCATCCCTCTTTCGAGAAATTAGTCTTCTTCTGATATTTCTCCCTCTCTCTCCTCACATTCGACGAGTGCTCCGAATATTCCTTCTCTTCTGAAGGAGGCTTTGAAAATTGCTTGGTGGTATGCTTCGAAGTGTGCGTGGACAAGTGTTTAGAGTGCGATGCACTTGACTCTAATTGCTTTTCAGCGTTATTCTTTATTACCTTCTCAACTTCTGTGGCAATAAGTGCTTGAAGATCTCTTTTAGTTATAACAATGTTCTCATTCACGTCATTGTCCTTCCTTTGGCTGTTAACTTCATTTGAATATGCCATCTTGTCCGTTGAAGCTATAATAATAATATAAGTTTTTATTAGTCATACACGCTTGATGACTTGTATTATAATGTGGGGCATGGTATAATAAACCATGTAAATTTGTAAAGTCTTATGGGGGTGATAAATATGGCATAAACGGCCTGTCCCAAGGGACAAAATAAGAATAGAACAAATGGATTCGAGGTTTGTATGAAATTTATTACCTCGAGACAGGGAGTCATAGACTACATTTGTCGTTGTCACTAATGGGCAAGGATATAACCTGTTGGCAGTACACCACTAATGGATGTTTAATAAATAGGCTGCAGGTATTACACCACTAATGGATGTTTTAATTAATAGATTCATCAAATGGATGATATTTAGCCAGGATCAAATTGATCATATAGGCTTATAATAACTTGGACATAGTCCATAATCTTGACGGCTCGTGTGGTTCCTCAAGTCACACTGCCTAGGAGTGTTAACACTTTAAAGATGTTAACTTTTTAGAATAAAATCTTAAAATAGTTTAAGAAACTAGTCTAGATCAGGCAGACTAGGAGGCTTAGAACGTAGTTCACCACCTCTGGATAGAAGGGAAATCTCAACCTTAACTACCATGGTAGAGTACCATATAATTCAATCTACCGTTTTGCCAATATAAGTGACGTCATCACTTGGCGGGTATAAAATCATTAAGATGATCTTTTGAAATATTTCGCAGATCATAAATTTCGAATTAAAATCGAGACGATCGTATGAACAACGGATGAAGCGACATGCATAATTAAATAACTCCAAAATTTTCATTAAATTAAAACATTACAATAATGCCTAAAAATTAGGACTTTTAAATAACAAGATTTGTCCTCGTATGAGCGTAAATAACTCCCCATTACCTATGAGCGTGAGCCGTTCCCCATTACCTATGAGCATGAACGAGACGTTGCCAACATTTACATTGTCATTCATGTTATATATTCATGCAAGGTGGTTGTTATTGTATGTTATTGTTCATTATGGTTATTGTTATTGTATGTTATTGTTTATTATGGTTATTGTTATTGTATGTTATTGTTTGTTATGGTTATTGTTATTGTATGATTATTTACGTTTGTTCACATATGATTATTGCACAATTTTTCCATATTAAATACATCAAGAAATAAATAATAAATGTTTTCGAACAAGGTTCACTCGCCAACTTTTTTTTGACCCAAAAACCATTTTTACACATGATAAAGGTGAACAGGATGAAGCAAGGAAAACATAGGAAATTGCCTTAGAAGAAAATAATGAAGTCTAGAAAGATGTATAGAACATGTTGTAATTATGATTGTATGATCTCCTTTAAATTGTAATAATAAATATGAAACATTATAATAAATGTCATGAGCTTTGATGAAAACCCAATCATGCCCCGATCACCTTTTCCGTTGCGGGTCGGGGTGTGACAGATTGGTATCAGAGCTTTTGACTATAGGGATATAGGATAGGTTATTAGACCCTTAGAGCCTATACTATAGTTGATTAGATTTTAATTGTTTATGTGGTTATATGCAAACTCATGATGTTTATTTCTTTCATATTTATTACATACACAAATGCATGCAAACACTTCCAATACTACATTTTGTGATACATAATGAATTATACTTACAGTTAAACATACATACATACATATTCATCATACATATTTCAATGCTCACATATTCAAATCGTCTTCATACTTCCGTTATTCAAGATTTTGTCGCATTTTTCATTTCTCAAATCTCATCAAAGTGAGTTCTGCGACGGGCATGTAGTAACTGTAAGGGTACAAGTACCGGTAGTCGGAACGTCCTGTCTAGGTTGGCATTTGTATAAATCCAATATAACGGACCAGTTTGCCTACCTGGGGACTAACGATGAGAGTACGAAGGACCTATTAGGCCAAAGCATGCCACACCAAACGTCGTTCGAACTAACCCCACTTTGAGGTGTCACCGCGTCCACACCTGGATACATTCCGAATATCATACGTTACATACATATTTCTCGATTTTCTCCGGGTTTTAGTGTACGTAACTAGGCTAACACATGCGAACCATATGAAAAACCCGGTAGTCATGGGGGCCCACATGATTACGAAGTTGAAGTATGGCGGCATGCAAGGCCCAATTACGAGCAAAGCCCAAGACATCCTATGGATGTAGTAGATTTATTATTTTATATTTATTTTATGAATGTTCATTCCTAAATACGACACATAATCCCAAAAACATCCAACTCATACTCTTGATATGTATTCCTTGTAGATGTCTTCTAATTCCGCTCGTAGGAAGATGAGAGCAGGAAAAGCCCGCGAGCGCATGGCTGCCCAAATCGCTCAACAAATGGCTGCCGTAATACCCAACATTGTAGTTCAAGTTCAACAAGCCCTTACCGCTAATCCCGTCAATCAAGAAGATCAAAATGTCGTCAACCCTCCCCCAAATACCACTAAATGCACCTTCAAGCATTTCAATCCTGCGACCCTCCAAAATACGAGGGGACTGAAGGTGTCACCGCTCTCCTCCATTGGTTTGAGGAAATGGAAAACACTTTTCTAAATTGCGATTGCCCTGATGATCGCAAAGTGCGATACGCTACCGGTCGTTTACTTGGAATAGCACTCACATGGTGGAATACAGAGAAGGCTAAACGAGGTGTTGAAGATGCTATGACTTTGACTTGGGAAGAGTTGAAGGAAATCATGACAAGACGGTTTTGCCCAAGAAGCGAAATCAAGAAATTGGAGGATGAGTTCTATTCTTTGAAACAAAAGGAAGGCGACCACACCACATACAACAAGAATTCCTTGAGTTAAATCAAATGGTCCCCAACTTGTTCACTCCCCTCTACTGTTTGATCGAGCACTACATTCGAGGTCTTCCTTCAAAAATTCAAGACTCTATAATAAGTACCACACCTGCAACTTTGGAAGCAGCAATGGAATTAGCTACAGAGCTCACCGAAAACCGCAGACGTAATAAAGACTTCAAGGAGGAGAAGAAGAAGGATAAAGCATCAACTGAAACCTCAAACTCCATCCAAACCGAATCCCCTTCACGATCCATTTCTAAGAGAAAACGAGATGGGCAACTTTTCGCTGTCACCCAACGCAATCAACCAGTCTCACAAGCCGTGCCCCTCCAAGCTATCCCAATCACCCAAGTAGCACCCAACTCAACTTACCCAAATAAGAAACCTTACCTTTGGCCTCACCCTCAATGTAACATCTGTTTTTATCACCATCCATCTACCTTACCTTGTCGACTATGTGCGAATTGTGGACGCTATGGTCATTCGAGCAAGGTTTGCCACACCTCTCAAAAACAAACCTCACCCCCTACTCAAAACATGATCCAAACATATCAACAACCCCAATACCCCATGTTTCCTTATGTTCGAGCTTGTTTTAATTTTGGCGACCCTACTCACTATAGAAACACATGCCCTCGTTTGGTTAACATCATAAACGCCCAAGCTCAAGCAAACCCAGTTAACCAAGCAAATCAAGAAAACCTAACCACTAGGCCACCAGCAAGAGGAAGAGTTTTCAACATCAACTCCAATCCTATTGAAGATAATGACATCCCAAACGAACCACCCAACAAGTCTCCTTCACCAAAACTCAAGATTCAACTCTACCCGTTTCGTTTTTATGTTTTTCTTTATGTTATCTCAATTTTCACGTGTCTCAATTATAAATTGGAAATTTATCCAAGAATCTTAATGCGAATTACTATTTCAGTTTTGTTTTATACTCATTGATTTAACATTCATATCATCATACCTCACGACGTATCTCAGTCTCATCATTTAAAGAAGTTGAGCTATGTCTCACATCCACATGGACTAACCTCTCCATCATGACAAACGAGAGAGGTACTGTCATCATTCAAACATGTATACTATCAGAATTAAGACTCAAGCTTTGGTTGTTGTGTTTGTTATGTTTTAGAGTCACATAGGACTAATCATAACTTACTGATAAAACCAATGAAAATTTGACAAGAATATGGTGGATACGCCGCTGGTACTTCCTATATATAAGTATTCTTGTCAAAAGATCAGAGGCATTGTCAGGCGATTATGAGAAGTTCCATGTAGGATTTTAGTAATGTCTTGGTTGAAGTTTGTTTTATACTCACTGATTTAGCATTCATATCATCATACATCTCAACGTATTTCAATCTCACCATTCAAAGAAGTTGGATTGTGTCTCACTACATAGACTAACCTCTCCAACATAACAAACGAGAGAGGTACTGTCATCATTCAAACATGTATACTATCAGAATTAGGACTCATGCTTTGGTTGTTGTGTTTGTTTATGTTCTAGAGTCACATCATAGAACCAATCATAACTTACTGATAAAACCAATGAAAATTTGACAAGAATATGGTGGATACGCCGCTGGTACTTCCTATATATAAGTATTCTTGCCAAAGGATCAGAGGCATTGTCAGGCGGTTATGAGAAGTTCCATGTAGGTATTAGCAGTAGAAGTTTTGTTTTAGGATATAACCTTATCTTTCCAAACGTATCAAAACTCTTGCGCATAAAATCATACTTAGTCAATCAACTCTGTTTATCAATATTCTTTATCGTAGGCAACAAAAAGCGATTCCTGTAGCAGGGTATTCAACCCTTACAAGGAGCGTTACCGCCTCAAACAAAATTTAAACTCTTACTCTCTACTAAGTATGTAACTGTCAAATTAAAACACCATCCTTTTGAGACAAACATGCCACTACTTAAATTTCGGGACGAAATTTCTAAAAGTAGGGGATACTGTAACATCCGTCAAAAACCGGGTTAACCAAACCCGCTTCGTTTATTAACCGAACAACCAGTTAAAAATTTCGTTGCATATTTAATGCTCAAATTAATTTTAAACGATACATAATTAATAAGTATATTAGAATATAAAATTTATATTTGAACATTTATTAAAAAATAGTGAGAAAAAATTAAATGCTGAAGCCGGGTTTCGAACCCGGGTCAGCCGGGTAAATTCCAAGTCTTAACTCACACACATCCTACCACTTCGCCACTTGTGTTACTTGGTGAAATACTGAAACAATTAATACTTAATATAAAACTCGAAGTCAAAATCTGTCACTCAGCGTGCCCAAATCATTCTCGCCGGAAATCCCGGCGAATTCGTCAATCATTAACGTTTTCTTTTGTCATAACCGGTGCATTTACATCCACGCCGGTTATAACTGAAAAACCTTAATGTCACTCATTCAAATCATCAAACCATAACCGAAAATGTTGAATTCGAAACCGGAAATGCAATTAAACCTGAATTATACTTTATTCATCAGTGAGCTCGCGAGTTTATCAAAATTACACTCTCCATTTCGCTCAGAAAACCTCGCCGCAGTCGCCGGAATCCTCTGCAAATTAACCGGAAATTTTCGCCGGAAAACCGAATTCATTCCATCCTTTCTGTTTACTCTAAAATAAGATTTTTTAGAGCTCATACCGACATCACCCACACTCACCTTAAACTCCCTGAAGAATCTCTGTCGCAAGAAATACATCGCCGGAATTCTCTGCAAGTCGCCGGAAAACCGAGACTCACCTCAGAACGGTAAATACCTCGACTCTTTCTGTTTCAATCCGTTGTTAGACTATTGCTAACTTCAATCCATCACCCATAATCAATCCCAGACGTTGTTGCCGAACATTCAACTTTCGCCGGAAAACTTCTGGAATTTCCAGAATCTTGTTGTGAATCGGTATAGTCACCTAAACCTTCTGTTTATCATTGTTTAGTAACTCAATTTCACGTCTAAGCAATCAAAACTGCTAATTGATCCTAACAGCCGAAGTTCACAAAACAGAGCCGACGAATCCTTGCCGGAGTTCTGTGAAAGACACCTGTTCGGTACATCCTTTCCCCAAACCCTCTCCGTTCATTACCTTTCAATTGCTTATAAAGTTCGTTAATTTAACTTAACAAGTAACAGTTTGGTTAACCGATGTCTGTGTTTTGAACGAAGAAGATGAAGTCGGCCTAGTGTATGAGATTAATTAAAATCAGTATTATGAACGGGTTAGACACACAGTCCAGCGGTGGACTGTGTGCAAACAATACGCATACGTCCCGAGTTCGATCCTTAACACACGCACATTCTTGGTAATAAAAATGTTCCTTTTTAAACTGAACCGGATCCACTCGCAGTTAACTATTAAGTATAATAAAAGCCGGAATATTTACCAAGTTAGACACACAGTCCAGCGGTGGACTGTGTGCCAAACTAAACCACTGGTCCCGGGTTCGAGACCTGTGGAGAACACCGAGTCGATACAATAAAATCCTTTTTAAAATAAATAATTTTCGGATTAACTTAAATAGTGTATAAATATAATTAAAAACAGAAATATTTCGGGTTAGACACGTAACTCAGTTGGTAGAGCTGCGTGCACGCGTACGGGAGGTCACGGGTTCGAGTCTCACTCAGTGCAATAATATTCACCACCGAACCGGTCAACGGTCAACACGTGGTCAACGGTCAAAAGTCAACATTTTTTTTATTATTTTATTTATTTATTTAATTTAAAAATCAATTAAAAATACTTAAAAATAACGTTTTTAAAGTTAGAAAATAGCCTTAAACTCACAAAAATATATCCAAAAATCCTATTAAAATTGTTAATAAAATCCACTTATTTACCGTACCTTTTCGTTATTAAATAGGTTAGTTTTTCCTCGTCGATCAATCCTCTAAACTCGTGCGCATTCAACATCATCCACCGAACGCACCCAATGTGAGTGAATCTCTACAAATTCCCCGTTTTAATCACGTTTTTGGGGTGTATCATGTGTCTTATTATTTATCACATTTAAACTATTGTGCATCTATCATATCCATGAACAAATGTGTATTCAACATGTATCAACTGTTTGTGTGGTTATTGTTTAGATTAAATTTATCATTTTCAGTACATACATTATCATAGGCCGCCGCTCCCCATTACATTATGAGCGTTGAGCTGTTCCCCATTACATTATGAGCGTGAACCAGGCGTTGCCAACATACGATCGGCTCCGTTTGATTGAGCCTTGATCGCACATACATTTCATCATAGGCCGTCTGCTCCCCATTACCTATGAGCGTGAGCCATTCCCCATTACCTATGAGCGTGAACGAGACCTTGCCAACATTTACATTGTCATTCATGTTATATATTCATGCAAGGTGGTTGTTATTGTATGTTATTGTTCACTATGGTTATTGTTATTGTATGTTATTGTTTATTATGGTTATTGTTATTGTATGTTATTGTTCATTATGGTTATTGTTATTGTATGTTATTGTTTATTATGGTTATTGTTATTGTATGTTATTGTTTATTATGGTTATTGTTATTGTATGTTATTGTTTGTTATGGTTATTGTTATTGTATGATTATTTACGTTTGTTCACATATGATTATTGCACAATTTTTCCATATTAAATACAGCAAGAAATAAATAATAAATGCTTTCGAACAAGGTTCACTCGCCAACTTTTTTTTGACCCAAAAACCATTTTTACACATGATACAGGTGAACAGGATGAAGCAAGGAAAACATAGGAAATTGCCTTAGAAGAAAATAATGAAGTCTAGAAAGATGTATAGAACCTGTTGTAATTATGATTGTATGATCTCCTTTAAATTGTAATAATAAATATGAAACATTATAATAAATGTCATGAGCTTTGATGAAAACCCAATCATGCCCCGATCACCTTTCCGCTACGGGTCGGGGTGTGACAGAGGCTGTGAGTGGTTCTGATTCTATGGAGAAGCATTCATGTTTGCACTAAAAGCAGTTCCAATTTTTGGACTCGAAATGTTATCTTTCATTCCGGTTTTGTAGTACAAACCGATGTCTTGAACAATATTAGCGTTCTTTGACTTCGCTATCTTCAGAAGCTCCATTTCGTGGCCTTCGAGTTTATCGATAAAGGTTGACAACTTGAAGAAATCCCACTTATCACTATTCTTCAGAACCATCAAATACGTAGTCCATTCACCCTCTGGTAGTGTGTCAGCAAGTTTGTCGATGTATTCTTGTTCCGTCTTCTCAAGACCGTGTCTTCGCATTTGCACTTTGAGATGACAGAAATGCTCAATCATTTGCTTAATGGTCTCATTCTTTAGCATGCAGAAGATATCGAACTCTTTCAGAATGAGAGCATTCTTGGTTTTTTTCATTTCAACACCGCCTTGGTATTTTTTCTGTAACGACAACCAAAGCTCTCTTGCTGTAGTATACTCTGGTAACAAGATTAGAATATCTTCTTTGACAGACTATTGGATGAGACTGATCATCTTTTTCTCTGCAATGTATTCGTCTCTCTGAGCTGTCGAGTAGTTGTACTTCTCAAGAACTTGTTGATGTTCATCTACCGGAACAGTGTAGCCTCTTTCGATTGACACCCAGCAAGCAAAGTGCATGGCTTGAACCCAATAGGTAAACTTCTCTTTCCATGCTTCGTACTCGTCCATGCTCATCAGCTTGGGCGGTTAGACTGTCCTTCCCATTTCGTTATCAAGATTGACTTGATTAATCACGTTGGCATTTGACGAACTAGCTCCGGACATAAAAGCTCTTAGTTGATCCTCCATTGTGAATAACGAAACGTATACGCTGAAAAACTTTCAAAAACTTTGAAAATGATTAGTCCTACTACAAGTTCGGTCGAACTTGTAGCAACAAATGAAGAATTCTTGAATTTTCTAACAAGTTCGGTTGAACTTGTTAGATCTACTTTGAAAAATTTCTTTTATCTTCGGTCGAACTCACACACTTTTGAACAAACAAACAGAACTTCGAGCGAACTTGTCAACACAATTTCGATGAAATACGAGCAAGTTCGGCCGAACTTACTTAAAACTTTCTTGATTTTACACAAGTTCGGTCGAACTTGATGTAAAATTAATGAAAATCCAGTATCTTCGAGCGAACTTGACTTAAATTTCCTCAAAAATCACCTAAGTTCGGACGAACTTACTAAAAAATCACTTGAAAAATTGATATTTTAGGGCAAGTTCGGCCGAACATGGCCAACAAGTTCGTTCCTGAGAGTTTTCAAAAACATGGTTTTTTCAAAATTCATGAATTCGGTTAAATTTGGTCTCCAATCTTTCAAGGGTTTATCTTTGTTGTATTTTACATGATATATTCAAAATTCAAAAGATTTTGACCATGAATTCTTCATTGAGTGATCAAAAGTTAAGAAAAAAGAAGAACAGAGTAGAAATAGAAGTGTTCTTGTCTTGATACTATCAAATCAGGCTGTTCTAGCTCTGATACCACTTGTAGGACCGATCCTCGATGCTTAGGAACCTAAATTTGATATCTAACGTCCATAATAGCGGAAATATTACGTCGTGTTACCAATAGACAAGAATTAATCAGTTAAACGTCAGTTTTATAGATCAAACGTTCTGGTTACAGACTGACAGAGCTTCGCCTCTGAGATGCCAAAGTTACAAATGAGACACTCAAGCTAGGTATTTATAGCATTACAAGTTCGGCCATGGAGGTGCAAGTTCGCCCGAACTTGCATATGCAAGTTCGGCCGAACATGCCTGAACATGTTAACACATGGGAGAACTTGGCTAAGACACTTCATAAATACTTCATAACCTAGCCTATTAAGCTCTATATAATACATAATCGATATAAGACTAAGACATAGACATTATGCACCAACATTCGGTGATCTTCTCTCTTTCGCTTTCCCTCTGCTTTAGACTTGATGGACTGATGCCTTTTCAGGTACTGAGTAAGTGTCAAAGCCAACTCTGCTGTAGATCTGAAAGTTTCTGGCCTTGAAGCCCTGACATTCCCCTTGATCTCCGGTTCCAGACCACCGATAAAACGCGCAATGCGTTTAGTTTCAGGGGTGATCAGGTAAGGTACTAATCTTGACATGGAGTTGTAATCAGACAAATACTTCCTACAGTCTAAGTTCTTCATTTGTAACCCCAGAAAGTCTTTTTCAATCTTTTCCACCTCGTGATGTAGGAAGTAGGTTTCCTTTATCAAATCTACAAACTTGGTCCAACTGATATTATACAGATACACTTTCCCAGCAGATTGTGTCATTGATTTCCACCAAGTCAGGGCATCGCCCTTAAAAGATTGCCCAACATACTTTACCACATCCTTCTCAGCACATCCACTTATTCTACTACCGATTCAATCTCATCCAACCATCTAACGGTTTTAACTGCCCTTTTTTCACCGGTGAAGTCACGAGGTTTACATGATGCGAAATATTTATACGAGCATCCCTCTTTCGAGAAATTAGTCTTCTTCTGATATTTCTCCCTCTCTCTCCTCACATTCGACGAGTGCTCCGAATATTCCTTCTCTTCTGAAGGAGGCTTTGAAAATTGCTTGGTGGTATGCTTCGAAGTGTGCGTGGACAAGTGTTTAGAGTGCGATGCACTTGACTCTAATTGCTTTTCAGCGTTATTCTTTATTACCTTCTCAACTTCTGTGGCAATAAGTGCTTGAAGATCTCTTTTAGTTATAACAATGTTCTCATTCACGTCATTGTCCTTCCTTTGGCTGTTAACTTCATTTGAATATGCCATCTTGTCCGTTGAAGCTATAATAATAATATAAGTTTTTATTAGTCATACACGCTTGATGACTTGTATTATAATGTGGGGCATGGTATAATAAACCATGTAAATTTGTAAAGTCTTATGGGGGTGATAAATATGGCATAAACGGCCTGTCCCAAGGGACAAAATAAGAATAGAACAAATGGATTCGAGGTTTGTATGAAATTTATTACCTCGAGACAGGGAGTCATAGACTACATTTGTCGTTGTCACTAATGGGCAAGGATATAACCTGTTGGCAGTACACCACTAATGGATGTTTAATAAATAGGCTGCAGGTATTACACCACTAATGGATGTTTTAATTAATAGATTCATCAAATGGATGATATTTAGCCAGGATCAAATTGATCATATAGGCTTATAATAACTTGGACATAGTCCATAATCTTGACGGCTCGTGTGGTTCCTCAAGTCACACTGCCTAGGAGTGTTAACACTTTAAAGATGTTAACTTTTTAGAATAAAATCTTAAAATAGTTTAAGAAACTAGTCTAGATCAGGCAGACTAGGAGGCTTAGAACGTAGTTCACCACCTCTGGATAGAAGGGAAATCTCAACCTTAACTACCATGGTAGAGTACCATATAATTCAATCTACCGTTTTGCCAATATAAGTGACGTCATCACTTGGCGGGTATAAAATCATTAAGATGATCTTTTGAAATATTTCGCAGATCATAAATTTCGAATTAAAATCGAGACGATCGTATGAACAACGGATGAAGCGACATGCATAATTAAATAACTCCAAAATTTTCATTAAATTAAAACATTACAATAATGCCTAAAAATTAGGACTTTTAAATAACAAGATTTGTCCTCGCATGGACTAATACTTAAATTAAATGTGTCCACGCAGGGACTAAGTAAAGACAATGTCCACACATGGACTTCTTGGAAATATAAAATTACATAGTCAAAATACAAGGGTTTAGTCACCTTTTTTCCCTTTTATTAACCTCACAAATCTTTTCAGATATTTCTTGTTCTTCTTTTCTGATTTTTCAGTCTTTCGCTGGAATTCCTTTATTTGCTCCCACGTTTCTTGCATAGCCTCAAGTACTGGCGCCTGAGGTTGAGGCTGTGGTGGCGGTGGAAATTGTGGCTGCAGTGCACCCGGATGTTGGTATACATAAGGTGGGGGTGCACCAGAAGGATGATACCCATAAAAGGGGTATCCACCAACTGCGTATGATATGGTGGAGTATGGTGGAAAAGGAGAAGAGTAAAGATCATTATGTGCAGCTGCTTCAACATAAGGATCCTGAGATGGTGCATGGTGTATATAGTTAGGCAAGCCAGAAGATGAAACAAATGGGTTATATCCAGACGAATCTGGATATGAGGGAATTGGGTTTCCAAAATCTGATGGTGGTAGAGGTGGTAGTTGGGTCGAAGGCCCAACAGTTGATTGTGGTGGTTGAGGCAAAGGCTCAATGGTTGGTTGTGGAAAGTATTCCACAAATGTTACACCCCGATTTCTACGTGTATTCCGGTGGGCCCGGTGGGGAGTATCATGACGTACAGTTGATATCATCATAACCAATTACAACACAGAGCAACACAGCGGAAGGCTTGGAGTAAAATACAAACTATTACAAACCATAAAGTATCCAGAGTTCGAAACACAAATATACAAACATATACATGGCTTGTAATAATATCCATAGGCGGATCGAAAATATACATACACAAAATGATAACAGACTCTACAAGCACTTCTACAAGGTCGCAACTCCTTAGTATAATTACCCCGCAGCTCCCGGCCTATTACGTACTTGTACCTGTAACTCGATCTTTGAAAATACGTCAGTTTACACTGGTAAATACAATCAACCGACTCATTTTGAAATTTTTTTTCGAAATGGTTTTAGGTGCACTAGGCACGTTTTATAAATAACTTGGGACAGTATAATTGACCTTGTATACAGATTTACATGTCCGTCTTTTACATATGGGGCTCAGTATAGAAACCGAGACATGATTGACTGACACACCACTTCAGAACTTTCACACAGAAAGCAGATAATAATAATAACAGCAGTTACCGATGTATGCCAACACCAATGCTTAAGTTGTGGCCACTAACACTTTAGTGAGCCAAGGATATCCCAGACACGGTCAAGCCCATCCCCAATGTTTGAGTTTTAGACAAAACAGATTAAAACCGGGTTATGTATTTTAGTTAATTACCACATCTGGATAAAACATAATGTCCATTCCCGACCAAGCGGTAATAGTTTACCGTATCCCAAGCCCGTATAGGGAAAATAAGTTAAATGTATTTATCTGCGCTAAGTTTTCAGAAAAGTCGCAACTCAGCCGCAAATCAAGATAATAAGTACAGGCACAATCTACCGCGGAGGCGTTTTGTCTGGAGTGATGGTATTATTAACCAAGTTAGAATGATAACGGGTCCTTAACTAAGTCTTAGACTTTAACCGGTTAGTCTTACGTTAAAATAAATACGGTACGATACGCTAGATCAAGCAGTGACCGGGATAGAAGGTTAATTGGACCCGATAAGTATTAAGACTTGTATAATACGGGTATACCAATAACATTCTGGATTTTCATAAGAATCGACAAGGTTGACCCGTTTTGGTTAAATTACGTAAACTAGTTACGTATGCTTAACCGAAAGCGTGGAAGCGAAACCGGGTAATCGAGAGAGTCTTATACAAATTCCACATGCCATTATGTTTTAAATATGTTATGATATCAGTAGGATATCAATAAGTTTGTCCGAAAGGATTTTAAATCCGAATTCCGCCACATAAGGGCATTTTGGTCATTTTACGGCTTATAAAGGGCGTTTAAAACATTACTGATGTCAAGATCATAACTATTCAGTAAAAACATATATTTTTTGATGTTATATCAGTAGGATATCAAGTCTATGTGTTTTTGATAGTTTTATACCAAACTACGCCCTGTAGGGGCATTTTGATAATTTCACACATAGCTTTGAAGCCATAATTGGGATTCTGAGTTTGGGACTTGTACTTACTGTAAAATCATTGACATTAAGTTTATAAATCAGTAGGTAACAAGTCTTGGCCCATAATTATGGTTTTAAACCATACTATGCGCCGAAAAGCGTAAAAGTCGATAAATGCCGCTTAGTTCAATGTTTAATGCAAACTGAGGTTATGATTAGTTTTAAATTACCAAAATATGCCCAAAAAGTCTAGTTAAAACCAAATTGTCATCAAAAGGGTAGTTTAGTCATTTAACGACATTTTACGAATCTATAGCATCAAATCTGGTCATAAACTGTTTTAACATCCCAACATAACCTACTAATAATATTACATCAGTATATAAAAGGTTTCGTGAAAGAAATTATGTTTAAACTTTCTAAAATGCCAAAAAGGGCATTTTAGTCCTTTTAACGCTTTATAAATCATAACCAATTAAAATGCAGTTTATGGTCAGAATCTTGACATCAAAATAACTTAATAAATTTTACAAATCAGTTTATAACATATTTTTATATGCATGAATGTTTAAAACATTGATTTATAGAAAAAGGGCCTTTTTGCAAAAGTTTACGTAATTTAGCGAAACTTCTATAATAGCTCGGATTGCTAAGGAATCATGTAATATAACTTTAGGAGGTTATACTACACTAATCATGATCTTAAAGTGATATAAAATTAGTAGCTTGACTAGCTAAATCGGGTCAGAACTGAAAGTCAAGGCTGAGGTTAAACCTTGAGACTTTCGGTTGCAAACCGACTCTAGACCGAAGCTCGATGGGTCAAATCAGTTTATACATGTTCTGACACTTATTTATAAGTTGTTTATGCATCAAAACATATTTTATAATATTTATATAATCAGTTATGAAATTTATGAAATCTGGTCAGTTTGACTTTTGTTGACTTTTACTTTGACTCGTCAATTGGTCAAGAATTCGTGGTAATCTGGAGGTTCCCTTTTAAGGGATTACACCTACCTTATTTTGATCACGTAGCCACTTTCGTTACGACCAATGGCTGGCCATCATGGTCTTAGCTCAAAGTCAATGCGTTTTTACGTCAAGACTTTGACCTTTGCTTAAATCCTAAAGAAAAGACTTAGCACGAATTTGAACACTTACATAAGGTCCAGATTATGCTAAGAGCAGACACGAATGCTTGAAAATGGCCAGGAACTCCTCTAGATGAACTTGGTGAATTTAGAATGCATGTAAGTTTGTTGCAACTCATAAATTACTCTTCTTAAAGTCATGGAGGAGTTAGGAGAGGTTGCCAGATGTTATAGGACGTCAACAAGTGTCCATGGACGTGGCAAGATGAGGGAAAAGGTGGAAATGGCGACAATAAGTGGCAGAGCATGGCTCTGCCATGTTTCTGTTCGCTGGCAGGTCCTTGCGGACCGTATGGGCTTCGCCTTACAGTCCGTAAGGACCTTAGGCACCCATGGTTTTGGTTTTGCTTGCGGACCGTATGGCATGAGCCTTGCGGTCCGCAAGGGGGCCTTCAGAACTTGAAAATTTTCCATATTTTTATTTTAAGTCCCTCAATTTAATTCACTATTAAATAGTGATTGTAATTTAGCGAATTGGCGACTTTGGTCCCTCCCGTTAACATACGTCACACGAGGATTACCGGAACACGTGTCGGAACATGTTTGGACGTAAAAACACGTAGTGTTTCACAAATATAAAGGGCATCCGCTTTAAAAGAATTAAGACATAAAAGATATCTGCTATAAAGAAATTAAAACATAAAGAACACCCGTTATAATTTCGTTAGTTAAAGTATAACGTCTGGATTTTCCTGAAACTTAAAAGAGTATATATTGCAATTCACCTCTTTTAATTTTTTTTGTTCCTGTTTAATCAATTTCAATTCAAATACTACTTAACAATTAAATAAATTTTAAAAAATAAAACAAAAGGCAACAAAAAAGTTACAAGGACATTAAAACATGATAGCTTTGATAATAAAAATAAAAATGTCAAATAAAGGTGACCTATTAGCGGTCTCATACACGAAAACAGAACACCTTTAAAGAAACTCGAGCCACTTAGGGAGTAGGGGTGTCTAACTAGGAGCATGCGACAAGTTGTTGCGGGTTAGGTGAGTACACCGCTGCAAGCAGTGTGGGTAGTGGTAAATTCTTTTTACTTGAGCACTAGATCTCACAGGACGGCTCACATCTAAACAATGACCCAATCTATTAAATGTAAGTTGAACAAATATTGTAATTGGTAAAAAAACAAGCATCTTCAAGTACATTATTGTTAAAATTCTTTTATCTTGAGCACTAGATCCCATAGGAAATCTCACATCAAAAAAATGAACTAATCTATTAAATATAAAATTGTAAATTGAACACATGTTGTGATTGGTAAAAAAATGAGAAAATTTTGAAAATTCTCTAACAAATGTGTAGCAAGTAGCATGTATCGCTTTCTATCATCACGTGCAAGTGCCCTATAAATTGGTATAACTAAAAGTACTTGAATGTTATCATAAAATATTTTATCTCTATATGCCAGAGTTTCGTGTTCCTTCTCCAATTCCGTTTTCTCTTAACACATCATCCAAATCCATCTTCAAAACATCATGCACATCAACATGTTTCACAAGAATATGAGATATTGTGTTTAAATATTCATTTTAAATCATGTTTATAACAACCCAATAAAACAGAATGACTAATGAGGACTAACAAGAAAAATCGAACTTCCAACATGAATCAAACTAATAAGAAACAAGAACCCAACTAATAAACTTATCAGAACTAATCAGAGATAAGAAGCAAAGCTCGAGCATGGTCCACCTTGTATTCAATGGCTCTCTCCATCAAACAACAAGAATACGAAAAGCGAATGCCAACCGAAGGCAGGATTGTCGCTTTGGCATAATCGAAGGTAGAATCGGCCAATTGAAGAACAATCCAACTAATAGAAGGATTGAATAATACAAAAATTAGCAGTTGGAACAACGCGGAAAATTAAATCGTATTTTAGAGTTGAGAGACTGACGATTTTTTCTATTCTTCTTAAAAGAATAAAAGAGTAAATTAGTTTTGCTTGTTTTCAAAAATATTCTTTTCAACCACACTTGCACTTTTGAAAAAATAAGTTTTACAACTATTTTTGTTAGAAAATTCCATTATACACTTTTCAGTAATTTCTAATTCCATACATAAGTAAAATATACCAATGTTATTTACTTATTTTACAAAATGATCGTACAAGAACAACAACGAGAGGTTTAGTGGGGTCAGAAAAGCATGCGAAAGCTTTTGTTTTTTAATCACAAGGCGACACATAAGCCAAACTCAGTCAACATGACGATATTGACTATATACTCGTATATTCACCAACCACTACATTTATTAGCTTTTAGAATGAAACCTTCGAGGAATGATCATGTATCACTCGTGTAGGTTAGACTGGTTAAAAATAAGCAACTCCACTACAGTCATATTTATTCATGTAGCAGAACTAAATTTAACCCATATATAATTAAAAACATGTCACTTATTTTCTAAATTGGCTTAGCATATTCAAGATTACAAATGAGCTAAACGAGTTGTAACCATGTTGTAACAAGTTGACGGGTTGAACTTATACATTATTTTAATTCTAAAATATGAAATGGATATATCACAGAGACACGAACCGGCCGATTTTATTTCAATACAATCCAAACACGAACCACTTAGTTAAACAAGTTACTCAAACACAAGTCGTTTACTTAAACAAGTTAGATATGACAACATAAAACCCCGATTATGTTTGTGTCATATGAAGTTATATATTGTCACCATACACGCCCTTCATTTTCGAATCTAAACAATACATATACCTAATTAAACATCAAGCCCTCACAATGTATAATATGTAATCATTAATCAATAATCAATTTTGTTTGTTTCATCCAAATAAAACTCACGACTTTAGAGTTTGTTGCCGAAACAAAGACTTGTCAAGTGTCACTCATGTCCAGTATTCACAAAAGCAACTTTTTTACTTTATAAAAAGCAATTCTAAGATGAACTAATGCAAAAGTGAAAGCGTATACTTTTTAATATGTATGAAATCACCATATCTATAATCTTGCATATCTTTTATTGTATAATCATCATGCGATTCTAGCACCGTTGCTCTTAAAGTCAAGAAAGAAGACACTTTGACAAGAATACGTTTTTTAGCTTTTTTTCCTTTTCGAACAGTTAACTCACGCACCCACCAATCTTACTTCTAAATTTACACTTTTTTATTTTTTTCATCCGCGATGAAACTAAAACCCTGAGGATTAACACTTTTTCATCACACCTTAATATCATTAAACTAACCACTTGGGCGTAGCTCAGTGGCCACCGGCACCCGCTTTAAACCGGCTCGGGGTCTTGAACGGATGCGGGTTCGAATCCTGGCAACCACAGGCTCTTCGCTCACCTCGAGTTGACAGAGTATTCACCGCCAGGCAGCGATACCGGGTCGCTAGCTTGGGAAGTGAGATCACTTCCGCAATCAGAGGTACCATGCATTTAACCTTTTTTAATATCATTAAACTATAAGCCAATTATTTATAAGACATGATAATAATAAACATGTGTGTATAGATAAGACATGACAATAATAAACATGTGTGTATAGATTTATGAAAAAGTATTTCAAAATTCAAAAGTCAAAAATAAAAACTCTATACAAAAAAAAAAAAGATGTATCAATCGAAGCTTCAAAAAGTCAGCTAAAAGCAGCTCGTCCGCATAAACCTAACCGAATAAACCGATGACTCGATCCGGCCCAGCATCCACTCAAGCCCGCACAAAAAACCCACAAATACAATCCTTCAATTTCCAAAAGCAACAGCGCTGATGGGAATCAGGCTCTGAAGTCATCGGCTGAAGGTATGCCCATGCAGCATGCTGCAACAACGGATCTTTGATTGGAATCTCTCGCCAACTATGAATTCGTCTGAGTCTCGTTGGAGAATCGACGGGCGACGGAGTAGACGTAGCCCGGAGAATGTCCTTGAGGCTGGTGTAGGAAGATAGTGAGTCGATGGAGATCATCTCGATATCGGATTTTCCAGAAGAAAACGAGTCGCGATAACCCAAGAACAAATTGTTCTTGTTGTTGAGATTAATAAGTTTAGATTCCATGATATGATAATCCCAGTTAACTGGTGTTTTTGATATTTGAGAATAATGGATATGGGTTCCAAAGGGTTTGGAGGAGGGGAAGTGAAGTAGGAAGGATGATATATATCATGTGACTGAAGACTAGAATCTTAAAAAAAGGAAAAATCAATTTGCTGATGCAATAAATAAGTTTTGTGATTTAGTTTGATATATAAATATTTAATCTATGGCTCATCATGTTTGTTGGATAAAATATTTAAAATTTGTCTTTACGTGCGAATACCGTGTTATATAAACACTTGGGTTAGAACTAACGGTGGCGAAATAATTAGCAAGGTAAAATATAAATTAGATGTGGTTGTTAATTTTCTTGTTTGATTAAATTGTATTTTTTGTAAAAAATAAGTAAAAAGAGACATTTATGTTAGATGGAGACAGTCACAACAACTATACTAAAAAGGTGTAGACACGTTTAAGCTTGGAGCGGTAGACATTTGGCTAGAGTGTTCAACTTGATAAGATATCTTAACGAACATTCATTAGGTAGAGAGGATTTTTTCTACCAAGAGGGGGAAGACATCATGGATGTGAAACATCTATTTTAGATAAATAAACTACAGTTTTACCTTATGTTGTTAATACCTGAAGTCAACTTTATATACTATTTTTAACATTGATCAACTTTACGCCCCCTCATTTTCAAAATGAATCAATGTTGGATCCTTCTGTCTAACACCTTAATTTCTATTGTTACTGTCACACCCTAATCGATGACGGAAACATCGGAGTGAGACGAAATAGATTGCTCATTGCTCATAACGCTAATAGTGACAATAATTAAATTAACCTAATTTCATTTCATAGATCAAATGTCATTACAATACATGGAAATTTTGAATAACAACAATAACAAAACTAAAATTGATACAACAATAATAAACCTAAGGTCTATGTGTGTATCTAGCATCAACGCTACTTCGATTTCATAACGTCATCTTCATCAACCTGTAACATGTTTTAAAATAGAGTTCAATGCAAAAGCAAAGGCGAGTACACAAGTTTAAGCATAAGCATACGTATACGAATAAGGTTTAAAACAATCCTCATGGCAACTATGATTTATACAAGAGCAAAATCAAGGCATGCAATACTACTAGTCAAACCCTTAACGCAACACGTTGTTTTAACATGACCTCACGTATAACATGATGGAGGTGGATGCGTGATTTCCTATAGCGCTATGCATGTCAAACGAATGCTAAAATAGTTAATAACTAAAGCATAGCATAACGAATATCCAAGACAAGCAACAAGCATACGATTCAAGTATTCATGGTATAGGATTGTTTGTGCGTTTCATAAAGTTTAAGTGTTTGTGATTTTTTACAAGTAAAACATGTTACACCCGAAAGTGACATAAACGAAAAGTGGGTCGAGTGTACTTACAATATTGCATGTGCTTTCCGATTGGTGATTCCGTGAAGAGTTGGAGGTTGGAGCTTCAAAGCTTCCTTTAAAACACTTAGTGTTTTCTTTTAGAACTCTTAGAGCTCTCTTCCTTGCTTGAAAGATTTGAGAGAAGTAGAGAGGTTGAGAGAAGAATGGGTGGAACACTTAGTGTCCTTTTAGAAATCTTAGAATTCTTGATTTAGAGAGATTGAGAGAACTAGAGGGATGGAGAGAAGAATGGTGTGAAGAAAATGGTAGAAGGAGGTTGGTATTTATAGGTGGAGAATGTGGAAAATGGTGAAATATTGAAAAAGGGTGAAATATGATGGGTTAAAGAAGGTGGAAGAGGATTGAGAAGGTGATTGGTGGAGAAAGGAGGTGAAAAAGGGTGAAATATGATTGGTTAAAGAAGGTGGAAGAGGATTGAGAAGGTGATTGGTGGAGAAAGGAGTGGAAAAGGGTGAAATATGATTGGTTAAAGAAGGTGGAAGAGGATTGAGAAGGTGATTGGTGGAGAAAGGAGGTGGAAAAATGTGAAATGTGATTGGTTAAAGAAGGTGGAAGAGGATTGGTGAGGTGAAAATATGATTGGTATAATTTTCTTGGTATTTATTGAGTATATATATTATATAATTGAGTATATAAAAAGTATAAAAGTATAATTCAAGTATTGAGGATGTGCGTATAAATACGTATTTAAATGATCGGTTGTGTGAATAAAATAAAAAATATAAAATATGAATTTATTTTGATTAATGCCTTGAATTGTGAGATTGAAATTAAAATACGAATGTAAGGTTTCTAAAATTAGAATACGAATACGAACATTTTTTAAAATAGAAATACGAAGATACGAGGCGTTACAGTCTTCCCTACTTTAGGAAATTTCGTCCCGAAATTTATTCAAGAGGAAGACCTTGGAGAAAAAACGTTTTGGCTAGAAGAATGATTGTCTAAAATTGAGATTTGGATGTTTGAAATGTGTTGAAAAGTATGAAGTTTTGAGGAACAAAAAGATAGGTTTGTAAAAAGGGTTCGTTTGTCTAAAATGATTCGAAGCATTGAGCATAAGTAAAACGTGCATGTGTGTGTATAGACAAGCGAGTTTAAACAAGTTTGAATAACTCAATGACGAGGTATTTTAAAATGTGATACCTAAGAAGGATGCTTTCATATAAAACGATATGTATTTTGATGAAAAGTGTGGCCGCACTATTAGTTGTAAGAAAAAGTTTCGTTGGATTTAAAGAGCATTGGCAATCTCAGTTTTGTAGAGAATTCTTTATCGGTGAAAAAAAAAACGAGGAAGTTAGGTATTTTAAATAAAAAAATGGTTTTGGAGGTGTGACATCCCGGGTTTTTCGGATAACTTAAACGCGACACTTGTCGAATAAAGTATATGCTAAGTATTAAACATGTACGAGTAAATGAATACGTGATGTGTGATTTCGTGAATTGTTTTAGTTACAAAATATATGTATATAAAATAAATATGCACACGAACCGAACCGCGACACAAACACAAACCGAACTCCTTGTGAAACTAGGAAACCTAAAACCCAAGTCTTCGGCCGCGAGATTTAGATCTTAAACCTTAAGCCATTCTCGGCCAAGTGCAAACCAAACCAAACCAACCCAAGTCCTTGGCCGCGAGAACAAGCTCAAACCGTTCTTGGCCGTGCGCAAACCCAAACCGAGATCAAACCAACCTTAAACATATCCCGGCCGCAAGATAAAACCCAAACCGACCCACCCAAGTTTCTCGGCCACAAGCTAAAGCCAAACCGTAACCCTTATCTTTCTTTGCGCCTATATATACAAACTCACATGCATGCCTTCATTCACAATTCCAAAACCCTAACAAGCAAAACAGCCGTCGGCTGCCTTCTCTTGCTCCATTGATCGCGAACAGCTGATCGTTCATTCCATTCAACCACAAACAGCCCTTGTTCACCTCCATTCAGTCGCGAGATCAGTCCTTGTTCACCTCTATTCGATCAACAAAACAGCCTACTCCATCATCATCTTCTCGGTCGCAAGCAATCCTTGATCACCGATCCCTTATAGTACTCACGGTTCGTTCACCTTGTTATTAAAAGATTTGAATTTGCCATATGCTACAAGATAACATTCGGATATATGTGCTTGAATGATTAATTGGTTTGTTTTCGGATTATATGTGTTGTAAGTAATCGGCTGAACTATCATTGTTTGCATGTATAATTGTTTGCGGAACTTGTAAGTTTGCGAGTATGGTTGTTTGTAAAAACTAGAAGTAAGAACTAGGGTTTGCATGGATATGTTATTAGTAGTGATCTATGATTAGAAATCGGTTCTTGCTCGCTTAGGTTGATCATAGGAACGGTTTATGCAAGTTATGGTAATATTATGCTGAAAACAGTTTGCTGAGTAATAGTTACAGCCGATTTCATCTGGAAGTAACTCGGTCGTTAGTTGTCGAAAAACGGATTTTCTGATGTCTAGAACGTAGAGAATTGAATAACGAATCTAATGGCGCTGGATTCATAATTTTCTGAAGTCGTTTGATATTTTTAAAGGGCCAAATAAGTTCAGTAACTAAAGCTGTGAAAATCCTGAAATTTTGTTAGTTGTTTATCGAGTTGGATTTTAAAATCAGTAGAGAGTTGAGTCATGAATTTTGTACAGAAACTAGGTATGGAAATTTCCGGGCAACTCCAACTGGAATTTTGTTAATTGGACGATCAGTGATTTTTTGATAAATTCTTCCGTGGACTGCAGTCAGAAGGCGACAAATCTGACTGCAGCCTAGTATATTAATATTTATGGTTAATTGGTAAAGATTTAGGACTTGGAAAATTTATATAAATTTCTATGGTATAAATGTCACCTACTGTAAAAATATTGGAATTTTTGGAATGTTGGAACTATTTTATAAAAATCGTAGAAAACAGCTGAATTATGAGTGTTAAGCTGAAATTTGATAACTTGTGATTGTGTGCACCAAATTGTGGCATGGATTGGTTTATGTTTATGATAAGTTGTTTTGATCACTAGGTTCACATGAGGATACTTGCATGCATGTTTGAGTGTTAGATATGTTGTTTGTGTGTATCACTTTGTGAGTAAATCACGTGTAGAATTTGTATTGGTGTGTTCACACACTGACTTGAAATCAATTGGTTTGTTAGGACGCAATTAGCGGTCCCATCCTTTACAACTTCTTTGCTACACTAACCGAGCAACAAAAGGTGAGTTCACGGCCCCTAACTTTATCCGGTTTTTAAACAACAGGGGGAGAAACATGTATACATTCTTCAAACTCAATCTCTTTATGTTATACGAATTTAACGTCACATAACTATTCGGTAACTAAGTTAATGTTAATGTAATGTTATGCTCACTAAGCAGCTTTATCACTTAAGTCCTCGTCAATCTCTCGGATCATTAGTATTGGGTTTAATAGCGGGGGAGTTATAAGTAGTACTACTGGGCCCGACAAGCCCCATCCGAGCTAGTCGCGCTAGCCGACCGGGTGAATAATTCGGCCTAACCTCGCCATGGTCAGTGATAGGCCTGGCAACACGGAGGCACAACAGTCAGCTTCGATCGCGAACACTTACGTGACATAACTTTAGGCTAGCTACCTATATATGTTAACATTGAACTTAATTACGAAACAACTATATTATCCCGGGTTGGGGATAATGGAAACAACAACTTATTATTACGGGTTTGGAATAATGGAAACAACAACTATATTATCCCGGGTTGAGGATAATGGAAGCAACAACTTATTATTCCGGGATTGGAATAATGGAACAAACACGTTATCTCGGGTTAGGGATAACGGGGAAAACAAACTATAACCGAACAAACGAATTTATGAAAACCTGTGAACTCACTCATCTTTAATGTTGACACTTGTTTCTTTACATGTTTCTCAGGACGCTAGGAGCTCTAGGTGCACGCACATGCATTGAACAAGACATCTTTTATCGAGTCTTATTTATAAATATTGTTTGGGGGTTTTTCATTTGTTTTGGCGTTTGTGTTGGCGCCCGCTTCACTACTTATTTATGCTTCCGCTCAAACTTTAAAAACTAATGCTTCTGCTAAATATTGGTAACTAATTTAGACAATATAAAATCTACAACAAATGATTTTGGAAAACGTATTATCAAATCATATAGAGTCGTTCGACGTACTAGTGTTTCTGATTCTGGTTTCTTCACACGCCTCGCGGTAAAACTCCGCAAGTGGAAATTGAGGGTGTGACAGATTGGTATCAGAGCCACTAGCTATAGAGAACCAGGTTTGCATTAGAAGTAAACCTAAACTATAGCTGAATTCACGACACTAGACTTAGTTTGGCACCGAACTATTATATCTTGTTATGCAATATACCACAACTGTGATATGTAGATTATGCCTTCATAATAAGAAATGAAAACAACTCGTAACTAACTACACGACCTAACAGGCAATGTCATCATCCTATTCGTCATCATCATCCGACAGACCTACGCCACCAAGAGTGCCAGGAAAGGCACCTATGGTGGAACCCATACCATCTTATGGCGTGGAGACACGCTCAGCTGCGAGGAAAAGGCTCGCTCTGGGGGAGGAGTCGTCATCACGCCCAACCATTGCTGTACCGGTTGAACCGGTTAACCCTGTAGAAGTAGGAATTGACCTACTTAGAATCATATTACATAAACAACAAGCACAGATAGAAAGAATGCAGGAAACCATCCTAGCACAAGGATGGATGATCCGACAACTTACTGGTAAAACCGACTCGCTCGAGGAAGAGCATCATACGAGTAAGATAGCTCGTAACACCATAGCCAGAGATCTGCGTGCTGAGCAGATAAGAGCCGACTGGCTTGAGGACAGAGTCCTGGAAAATAGTTGGAACATTCAGGAACTGCAAAATCAAGCACTTGCACCAGCACCGGCCCCTCCAGTGCCGGTAGAGGAGGATCCAGAAGAGGATCCAGAGGAGGACCCTGAGGAGGATCCAGAGGAGGATCCGGAGGAGGACCCAGCTGTAGAAGCTGGAAATGCCGCGCAGGATGACGGCAACGACAGTGACTTGGGGGATGGAGACGTAGACGACTGACACGTCTCGTTTATTTTATTTATTTTCCTTCAGTCTATTTATTTTCCCACTTGTGTTTAAACTTGAGACTTTATAGTGAATTCGTATGTTTGATTTGCACTTTTGTAAGACGTTGAAATTTCAGTTAATCAAGTATTTCTTTTGACTATTTAACATATTGAGTTGACATAACTTAATAATTATTAAAGTACGAAGTAGGATAACTATATTGGATATATAGACTTATCGGGGTGTGTTTGTGTTGTGTTTCGAAGATCTAAATGGCAACTGGAAGACGTGGAAACCTTAACTTGACGCCCGAAGAGCTAGCTGCCATGATTCAAGAGCACGTGAACGCAGCTTTAGCGGGTGTTCAGAACCAACCGGCAGGTAACCATTATTAAATTTTCGCGTGAAAATCTAATAGTGAGGCTAGTAAAATTCCTTGCTGACTTCCTGTTCTCTGTCAGCAGGAGGGGGCTTTAACCCCTACAAGATGTTCCTTGACGCGAAGCCAAGCAAATTCTCGGGGGCGGAAGGACCCATTGGACTGGTCCGCTGGATCGAAAAATCTGAATCCGTTTTTGAAATGTGCAACTGCATAGAGGCCAACAAGGTCAAGTACGCAGCCTCAACACTGGAAGATGGGGCACTGACATGGTGGAATGCACAAGTCCAAACGCGTGGACTTATAGCTGCGAATGCAATGGCATGGGCCGAGTTCAAGGCCCTAATCAAAGAGGAGTACTGTCCACGAGATAGAGTGCAACAGTTGGAGCAAGCCTTATGGAACCACAAGATGGTGGGATCGGAAATTGAAGTATACACCGCAAAACATCATGACTTGGTATTTCTGTGTCCCGATTTGGCCAACACGGTGGAGAAAAGACTCGAGTTCTATCTTGGGGGTCTGGTTCCGGAAATTCAGGGTATGGTAATGGCTAGTAACCCTGTAACTGAACATCAAGCAATCCGATTGGCTCACAAACTCACCGATAAGGCGGTGGAACAGAAGAAGCTGCCAGCACGGGGTACAACTGAAGTTGCCCCGG
This sequence comes from Scalesia atractyloides, assembly GCA_947069175.1. NCBI lineage: Eukaryota > Viridiplantae > Streptophyta > Magnoliopsida > Asterales > Asteraceae > Scalesia > Scalesia atractyloides. The sequence continues at coordinate 46,219,930 of CAMTDV010000017.1, read as the reverse complement.
ATAACAAAAGAAAGTTTAAAGACTCAACTATTCGACAGTCTTCGTCATCTCATCCGCAGCAAGGGAACCAGAAGCGGTTCAATCATTTCAACAGCCACCGGGGTCACCAAAATCAGCCTGCCAACAACAACAACAACAACAACAACAACAACAACCAGAATGCAGGCGGCTATGTAGGTCGAAAGCCGCAGTGCAATCACTGTAATCTTCATCATCACGGCCCTTGTGCCGGAAATCGCTGCCAACGATGTGGCAAGGTGGGACATGCGGCAAAGGATTGTCGTGGGGAAATCATGTCCCGACAAAATCAAAATCAGCCCCAGGGTCAGCAGCAGGGTATTAACCGGGGATGCTATCAATGTGGTAGCACTGCTCATTTCAGAAGAGACTGCCCACAGTCGCGTAACAACAACAATAATGGTGGAAACAACCACAACCACAATAACCACAACAACAATAATAACAACAACAATAATGGGAACGGTGGCACAGGAGGTGCTAAAGGTCGCGCATTTACATTGGGCCGCGGAGAGGCCAGAAACGACTCGAACGTGGTCACCGGTAAGTTTCCCCTTAATGAACATTTTGCTACTGTGCTTTTTGATACGGGTGCGGATAGGAGCTTTATATCTGAGTCTTTTAGGAAAAACCTAAATCTCACGCTTAAACCATTAGAGACCCCTTATGTTATAGAATTAGCCGATGGTAAATCTGTAGATGTGACCCAAATAGTATCCGGCTGTCAACTCAAACTCGCGGGCCACACCTTTATCATTGATCTGATGACAACTACCCTGGGTAGTTTTGACGTGGTAGTCGGAATGGACTGGCTATCCGACGCCCGGGCTGAAGTTCTCTGCTTCGAAAAATCTATTCGTATTCCGCTCTCGAACGACGAAATCCTGACGGTACAAGGCGATAAGGCAAGCGCCGTCACCAACATCATCTCTTACATGCAAGCGCAGAAGTATCTTCGGAAAAAGAACTCCTTCACTTTACTCGCACTGATTACCGAACAGCCTAAGGAAGAGAAACGTATAGAAGACATCCCTGTCATCCGTGATTTTCCGATGTATTCCCAGAAGAACTACCTGGTCTCCCACCCCATCGACAATTAGAGTTTGAAATCGAATTGGTGAACAATGCAACTCCTGTCGCCAAGGCTCCATACCGCCTAGCTCCAGCCGAGCTGCAGGAGCTGTCTACCCAACTTCAGGAGCTATTAGAAAAAGGATTTATCCGACGAAGCGTTTCGCCATGGGGAGCTCCAGTCCTGTTTGTCAAGAAGAAGGACGGGACTTTCCGCATGTGCATCGACTACAGGGAACTCAACAAGGTTACAGTCAAGAATCGATACCCGTTACCTCTCATCGACGATCTCCTCGACCAACTTCAAGGGTCAAGTTACTACTCTAAGATTGATTTACGGTCCGGTTACCACCAGCTACGCGTCAGGGAGGAGGATATCGCTAAGACGGCATTTCGTACTCGGTATGGCCATTATGAGTTCTTGGTCATGCCCTTCGGTCTCACCAACGCACCTGCGGTGTTCATGGACCTCATGAACCGCGTGTGTAAACCATACCTCGACAAGTTTGTCATTGTGTTCATCGATGACATACTCATCTACTCCAAAAGTGAAGAAGAACATGCTGAACATCTACGATTACTGCTAGGATTACTCCAACAGGAAAAGCTATATGCCAAGCTTTCGAAGTGTGATTTCTGGATTCGGGAAGTTCAGTTTCTCGGGCATATCGTGAATGAAAAGGGTATCCACGTAGACCCTGCCAAGATTGAAGCCATCAAAAACTGGGAAGCACCTAAGACACCGATGGAGATCCGCCAATTTTTGGGATTGACTGGTTACTACAGACGTTTCATCGAGGGATTCTCAAAGATCGCACAACCGCTTACTACCCTCACCCAGAAAGGCATCAAGTATGCTTGGGGTGACAAGCAAGAAGAAGCATTTCAATTGCTGAAACAGAAACTTTGCAGTGCACCCATTCTGTCCTTGCCGGAAGGGACAGACGACTTTGTAGTATATTGTGATGCTTCCATTCAGGGATTGGGATGCGTACTCATGCAACGCGATAAGGTCATCGCGTATGCGTCGCGACAACTGAAGGTTCACGAGAAAAACTACACGACGCATGACCTGGAATTGGGAGCAGTAGTGTTTGCGCTTAAGATTTGGAGACACTACCTCTATGGAACGAAGTGCACAATCTTCACAGACCACAAGAGCCTCCAACACATCTTTGATCAGAAGGAGTTGAACATGCGACAACGTCGCTGGGTCGAACTCTTGAACGATTATGAGTGTGCCATTCGGTATCACCCGGGTAAAGCTAACGTGGTAGCTGATGCCCTCAGTAGGAAGGAACACTTGAAACCACGTCGGGTACGAGCATTACAACTCACTATTCATTCGGGGCTACCCGAACAAATACGCGACGCCCAGTTAGAAGCAGTTAAGGAGGAAAACATCAAAGCCGAATCGGTGGGAAAAATGGAACGCGATTGGGAAGTAAAACCCAATGGAGCCCGGTATTTCATGAATCGCATATGGGTACCTCTCTACGGAAACCTCAGAGAGCTAGTCATGGATGAAGCTCACAAATCCCGATACTCTGTCCATCCGGGTTCGGATAAGATGTATCAAGACCTTAAAGCTGCGTATTGGTAGCCCAACATGAAAGCCGATATAGCCACCTACGTGAGTAAATGTTTGACTTGTGCAAAAGTCAAGGTGGAGTATCAAAAGCCATCGGGGCTACTCCAACAACCTGAGATCCTAGTGTGGAAATGGGATCAGATCTCAATGGATTTCATCACTAAACTCCCGCGAACCTTGGGTGGTTGCGATACCATCTGGGTGATCGTGGATCGCTTAACTAAGTCCGCACACTTCCTAGCTATTAAAGAAACAGATAAGATGGAGAAGTTGACTCGCATCTACATTAAGGAAGTAGTTTCTCGGCACGGGGTGCCAACATCCATCATCTCAGACAGAGATGCTCGCTTCACGTCCAACTTCTGGGGTAACTTCAGAAAGCGTTGGGAACCCGCCTGGATATGAGCACAGCTTATCACCCTCAGACTGATGGTCAAAGTGAAAGGACCATACAAACCTTGGAAGACATGCTTAGGGCATGCGTCATAGACTTCGGAAATAGTTGGGAAATCCACCTGCCTCTAGTAGAATTCTCATGTAACAACAGCTATCATACGAGTATTTCGGCAGCACCGTTTGAGGCATTATACGGTCGTAAATGTAGATCACCGGTCTGCTGGGCAGAAGTCGGTGACAGTCAACTCACAGGCCCTGAATTAATACTTGAGGCTACCGAAAAGATTGTACAAATCAGAAACCGCATGGCGGCAGCACGAGATCGACAGAAAAGCTACGCTGATCATCGACGCAAACCGCTCGAATTTAAAGTAGGCGACCGCGTCCTACTAAAGGTGTCACCCTGGAAGGGTGTAATCTGTTTTGGAAAACGGGGCAAACTTAACCCACGGTACGTAGGTCCGTTTGTAATCTTGAAACGTATTGGACCCGTAGCTTATCAATTAGACCTTCCTGCCGAACTCAGTGGAGTTCATAACGTATTTCACGTGTCAAATCTGAAGAAGTGTCTATCAGATGAAACTCTAGTTATTCCATTGGATGAGATCCAAGTGGATGAACAACTGCACTTTGTGGAACAGCCTATCGAGATCATGGATCGTGAGATCAAGACTCGAAGGCACAGCAAAATTCCGATCGTTAAGGTTCGTTGGGACTCTAAGCGTGGACCGGAGTTCACGTGGGAAAGAGAGGATCAAATGAAAAGCAAATACCCACACCTCTTCGCAACTGAGCAGCAAACTAACGATACCAGTAACTAAATTTTCGGGACGAAAATTATTTCAACATGGGGATGATGTGACGACCTGGAAACTTCTCATACTTTCGTGTACTATTGTTAACTAAATTCTTGTGCATGGCACTTGGAAATCTTTGTGTATGGCACTTGGGAACTTCTTGTAACTTCGCGTACCATCATTAACGAACTAACTCTTTGTGCGTGGCACTCTAAACATGTACGCTACATTCTAAACCGCGTTTACTCAATTTTCGGGACGAAAATTCTTTCAACATGGGGATAATGTGACATCCCGGGTTTTTCGGATAACTTAAACGCGACACTTGTCGAATAAAGTATATGCTAAGTATTAAACATGTACGAGTAAATGAATACGTGATGTGTGATTTCGTGAATTGTTTTAGTTACAAAATATATGTATATATAATAAATATGCACACGAACCGAACCGCGACACAAACACAAACCGAACTCCTTGTGAAACTAGGAAACCTAAAACCCAAGTCTTCGGCCGCGAGATTTAGATCTTAAACCTTAAGCCATTCTCGGCCAAGTGCAAACCAAACCAAACCAACCCAAGTCCTTGGCCGCGAGAACAAGCTCAAACCGTTCTTGGCCGTGCGCAAACCCAAACCGAGATCAAACCAACCTTAAACATATCCCGGCCGCAAGATAAAACCCAAACCGACCCACCCAAGTTTCTCGGCCACAAGCTCAAGCCAAACCGTAACCCTTATCTTTCTTTGCGCCTATATATACAAACTCACATGCATGCCTTCATTCACAATTCCAAAACCCTAACAAGCAAAACAGCCGTCGGCTGCCTTCTCTTGCTCCATTGATCGCGAACAGCTGATCGTTCATTCCATTCAACCACAAACAGCCCTTGTTCACCTCCATTCAGTCGCGAGATCAGTCCTTGTTCACCTCTATTCGATCAACAAAACAGCCTACTCCATCATCATCTTCTCGGTCGCAAGCAATCCTTGATCACCGATCCCTTATAGTACTCACGGTTCGTTCACCTTGTTATTAAAAGATTTGAATTTGCCATATGCTACAAGATAACATTCGGATATATGTGCTTGAATGATTAATTGGTTTGTTTTCGGATTATATGTGTTGTAAGTAATCGGCTGAACTATCATTGTTTGCATGTATAATTGTTTGCGGAACTTGTAAGTTTGCGAGTATGGTTGTTTGTAAAAACTAGAAGTAAGAACTAGGGTTTGCATGGATATGTTATTAGTAGTGATCTATGATTAGAAATCGGTTCTTGCTCGCTTAGGTTGATCATAGGAACGGTTTATGCAAGTTATGGTAATATTATGCTGAAAACAGTTTGCTGAGTAATAGTTACAGCCGATTTCATCTGGCTGTAACTCGGTCGTTAGTTGTCGAAAAACGGATTTTCTGATGTCTAGAACGTAGAGAATTGAATAACGAATCTAATGGCGCTGGATTCATAATTTTCTGAAGTCGTTTGATATTTTTAAAGGGCCAAATAAGTTCAGTAACTAAAGCTGTGAAAATCCTGAAATTTTGTTAGTTGTTTATCGAGTTGGATTTTAAAATCCGTAGAGAGTTGAGTCATGAATTTTGTACAGAAACTAGGTATGGAAATTTCCGGGCAACTCCAACTGGAATTTTGTTAATTGGACGATCAGTGATTTTTTGATAAATTCTTCCGTGGACTGCAGTCAGAAGGCGACAAATCTGACTGCAGCCTAGTATATTAATATTTATGGTTAATTGGTAAAGATTTAGGACTTGGAAAATTTATATAAATTTCTATGGTATAAATTTCACCTACTGTAAAAATATTGGAATTTTTGGAATGTTGGAACTATTTTATAAAAATCGTAGAAAACAGCTGAATTATGAGTGTTAAGCTGAAATTTGATAACTTGTGATTGTGTGCACCAAATTGTGGCATGGATTTGTTTATGTTTATGATAAGTTGTTTTGATCACTAGGTTCACATGAGGATACTTGCATGCATGTTTGAGTGTTCGATATGTTGTTTGTGTGTATCACTTTGTGAGTAAATTACATGTAGAATTTGTATTGGTGTGTTCACACACTGACTTGAAATCAATTGGTTTGTTAGGACGCAATTAGCGGTCCCATCCTTTACAACTTCTTTGCTACACTAACCGAGCAACAAAAGGTGAGTTCACGGCCCCTAACTTTATCCGGTTTTTAAACAACAGGGGGAGAAACATGTATACATTCTTCAAACTCAATCTCTTTATGTTATACGAATTTAACGTCACATAACTATTCGGTAACTAAGTTAATGTTAATGTAATGTTATGCTCACTAAGCAGCTTTATCACTTAAGTCCTCGTCAATCTCTCGGATCGTTAGTATTGGGTTTAATAGCGGGGGAGTTATAAGTAGTACTACTGGGCCCGACAAGCCCCATCCGAGCTAGTCGCGCTAGCCGACCGGGTGAATAATTCGGCCTAACCTCGCCATGGTCAGTGATAGGCCTGGCAACACGGAGGCACAACAGTCAGCTTCGATCACGAACACTTACGTGACATAACTTTAGGCTAGCTACCTATATATGTTAACATTGAACTTAATTACGAAACAACTATATTATCCCGGGTTGGGGATAATGGAAACAACAACTTATTATTCCGGGTTTGGAATAATGGAAACAACAACTATATTATCCCGGGTTGAGGATAATGGAAGCAACAACTTATTATTCCGGGATTGGAATAATGGAACAAACACGTTATCCCGGGTTAGGGATAACGGGGAAAACAAACTATAACCGAACAAACGAATTTAAGAAAACCTGTGAACTCACTCATCTTTAATGTTGACACTTGTTTCTTTACATGTTTCTCAGGACGCTAGGAGCTCTAGGTGCACGCACATGCATTGAACAAGACATCTTTTATCGAGTCTTATTTATAAATATTGTTTGGGGGTTTTTCATTTGTTTTGGCGTTTGTGTTGGCGCCCGCTTCACTACTTATTTATGCTTCCGCTCAAACTTTAAAAACTAATGCTTCTGCTAAATATTGGTAACTAATTTAGACAATATAAAATCTACAAAAAATGATTTTGGAAAACGTATTATCAAATCATATAGAGTCGTTCAACGTACTAGTGTTTCAGATTCTGGTTTGTTCACACGCCTCGCGGTAAAACTCCGCAAGTGGAAATTGAGGGTGTGACAGGAGGTAACTGCCAATTAAGTATGTTTGCGCATAAATAAAGAATGGAAAATAGTTTTTAAGTGTAAGAAAGTATTTTAGGGTCCGAATGTTTAAACTGATTGATTGCAAACGGGGTTTGTATAAAATACAAGGATGTCGGGGAATAATGGAGGCATAAGTGTGAATGATTGATTTGATAAACGGATATGAGTATAAGAATGGCATGCGTATTGAAAGCGATGAGTTAAGAATGGGGTCTCTCATGGATAATCGGATATCGCGCGCTTAGCAATGTGTTTGTGAGTTGTTAAAGTTTGTATCGGGTCTAAATAGGTCTTCAAGACACCGAATTTCCCATGGCAATTTTTACGAAAGTTTGGTAACATGGTGAAAACACTTATATATAGGAAGTACCAGCGGCGTATCCACCATGTTTTGACCATGTTACGTTCGCTTCGTTATCGGTGTCATGTTACGTTCCGTGTCCTACCATACACAATAGTACACCCTATCATTCTCATGTGCCTATCACTACAATCCCGTGTGCACCCGTGATTATATTGATCGTCGCATGATCCGCATAGTTTGTACTAGTTGTATATGAATCAGGGTATACATAAATTTGAAAATAAGAATGTGTGCATATAAGAATGTAGTATATAAGCATGTTTACGTTTAAATAAGTATGAGACCAAACCCTCGGGTTATGCTCACGTATAGGTACGAATGTATGAATTTGAATATGAGTATGAACATGAATGTGAGCATGATTATAAGTATGCATCTGAGTATAAGTATAAGTATGAATGATGACACGTATGAGCATAAATATGAATATGTGTATAAGTATGAATATCAATAGGTATTAATGACGACGATTGCGTGCATGACATGAATTGAACACAACGAATTTAATCATGTAAAATGATCGAGAAATTTGAGTGTGTAAAAACGAATGATATAAATGATATTGTCGTGTGAAATTTTGACTAAATCATGTGCGAGGAAATGCATGTATATTGGTTTGAGCAAAACGTTGAGTTTACCAAATCAAAACAGGTTTAAGTTTGACTTAGAATGTAGAATCTAGTTCGTGAACGTAAAAAGGATATAAAATACTTATTGGTTATGCGTGAAGTATTTCGTAAGGAACGGAAATGCTACTCTTGTTTTAGAAGAATTTATGTAAGTCGAAAAAATGGTCGGTCCCCATGAAGTTTCCTTGCCCGCGTGCTTTGAAATTTAAATGACGTATTGGGCGGTGTATGAAAAGGTTTCTAAAAATAGTAAGTTTGCATCGTTTTAAAAGATCTTGCATTAAAATATGGAATTTGAAATTTGGAGGTTCTCGTGAAAATGTTGATCCTTAAAAAGAAATTTAGCATAATGAACCTAGTAATCGTCGAAAATAAGTGTTTTAGCAAAATGATTCGTTGATTTTGAAAGGAGTTTTAGTAAAACGATCTTATAATATCTATAAGATCTTATAGGCATGTGAGAAAAGTTGGTTTGATTTTGATTGAGAATGAAAGTCTTTAGTATAATGATATAATGTGAGCGTGTTTTAGTGATTTGGTTGAGTATGACGTTCGTCGGCAGGAGATTCATTGGACCGATTAAATTGATAGGTAGCATTTCGTAAGGTTTTGAAATTCGGGTAATAAAACGCTTTAAGGTATGATTAAGAATTTCGTATATGTGAGTTATGTGAAAATAGATTGTATGGTAAGAACTACGTTTGATAACACAATTCATTTTGGAATAGATATAAGTAGGGATTTTGACGAATGATAAACGATTTAGGTGTAAACATGATCGTGTTTGCATAATAAAGTACTTTGAAGGAAAATTTTGGTAACGGTCACCTAGGTAAGGGAATCACCCCTAACTCGTTGGTGAGGTTGTTTTAAGAAAGGAAAGGGCCGAGTTAATCGTCAAGGTAAGGAAATCACTCCTATCTCGATGAAATGTCTACATTTTGGGGTTACAAGAAATGTAATTCTAGTTGGTGGCGTTTTTGAAATCATGCATGTGAATGACGTATAGATGTATGAAAAAGTTTAGTATGACTTGCGTAGAAACCTTAAGATAATTAGTATAAGAATTTCACAAATAGATTGAAATAGCATAAAAGAGAGGATCATAAAGTATTAGATTGTTTCGGGTAGAGAAACGTCGACTATTCCAAAGTGATTAGTAAGATCTTTCGAGTTAGGGAACATGCTTTGGCCTAATGGGTAAAATACTCTTGTCGAGAAGCGATTAATGGTATTTTACCCTTCCAGTTACTACATGTCCATAGTCAATCGGAAATTCGAGACTTTTGGCGAGATTAAAAATCGAGGAACGGGACTAGTTGACAAGGTGCGGGTTTCACCCCTAACTTGACAACATCGTACCCTAAGTGTGGTTTGTTTCTTACTAACGAGGAGCATATTCCGACTTGTTTGTAAGATCCACTAGAGCATGAAACGGAAGTCTTCCATCAAGGTGTGGATGTCACTCCTAACTTGATGCGTAACTTCGTGAAAAATCGAATACGCGGAATGAGGGAATTCACCAAAAATTGTAAGTCATTGGACCTATCTTGGTGCAAATCGCCTCATTTGCATCATGAGTGTCTTCAGGTCTTCAAGTGTATTGTGTAAATGTCAAAGTATTAAGACCAAAAGAAAGGAAGAAGCAATGAAGGAAGAATAAAGTTTTAAGCATGATATAGGAATGGTAAAAAACGGGACGCTTAAAACTATAGACTAGGTCGAACATGGTAATTCTACCTAAATCCCTATAGTTATGGCTCTGATACCAACCTGTCACACCCCAACCGATGGCGGAAACATCAGAGTGAAACGAAATAGATTACTCATTGCTCACAACGCTAATAGTGACAATAATTAAATTAAACCAAATTTCATTTCATAGATCAAATGTCATTACAATACATGGAAATTTTGAATAACAACAATAACAAGACAAAAATTAATACAATATTAATAAACCTAACGTCTATGTGTGTATCTAGCATCAACGCTACTTCGATTTCATAACGTCATCTTCATCAACTTGTAACATGTTTTAAAATAGAGTTCAATGCATAAGCAAATGCCAGTACACAAGTTTAAGCATAAGCATACGTATACGAATAAAGTTTAAAACAATCCTCATGGCAACTATGATTTATACAAGAGCAAAATCAAGGCATGCAATACTACTAGTCAAACACTTAACGCAACACGTTGTTTTAACATGACCTCACGTATAACATGATGGAGGTGGATGCGTGATTTCATATAGCGCTATGAATGTCAAACGAAGGCTAAAATAGTTAATGACTAAAGCATAACATAACGAATATCCAAGACAAGCAACAGCATACGATTTAAGTATTCATGGTATAGGATTGTTTGTGCGTTTCATAAAGTTCAAGTGTTTGTGATTTTTTATAAGTAAAACATGTTACACCCGAAAGTGACATAAACGAAAAGTGGGTCGAGTGTACTCACAATATTGCATATGCTTTCCGATTGGTGATTCCGTGAAGAGTTGGAGGTTAGAGCTTTAAAGCTTCCTTTAAAACACTTAGTGTTTTCTTTTAGAACTCTTAGAGCTCTCTTCCTTGCTTGAAATATTTGAGAGAAGTAGAGAGGTTGAGAGAAGAATGGGTGGAACACTTAGTGTCCTTTTAGAAATCTTAGAATTCTTGATTTAGAGAGATTGAGAGAACTAAAACCCTCTTTTAACAATTACATACTCACATCGTTATGTTCGATTAGGTGATTCTTTTTTAGTAAATTAAATGTGTTAAGTAAAAAATAATAGTTATTATACTAGTTGTAAACTTTAACACCATATCCAAATACTCATTTGGTTTACATTGTGTTCACCGGAGTTACATGTTGACCGGAAAACTATTTCGAGTTCTAAGAGAGGTTTTTTGAACGTAAAAACGTGGCTGAAAGTTACTAACATAGGTATCATGGTTATCTTTTTGGTGTTTTGGGCTCTTTTTCGGTTTCCAAAAAAAACTTTACCATCGTCGGAAAATTGTTTTTGAACATAGGGACTAAAAATGTCAGTTTTTAGAAACCACATGGTGTAAAACGAAAGCTTACAAGAGTCATTTTACATTAAACCAAACAGAAATATTATGTCATCATACATCGGGGTCCAACATTGATAATTTTGAAAACGAGGGGGCGTAAAGTTGATCGATTTTCAAAATAAGGTGTAAAGTTGACTCTGGGTATCAACCACAGGTGTAAAACTGTAATTTATTCATTTTATATAAGGATTAAGGGTATAGGTTCCTATATTTATAAGTCCTTTCACATAACATATCTATATTGTTATGCAACATTTTAATTAACATATGCATAAGTACATAACATATGCACAACACTTGCATTTTTTTACCACAAATTTGGATTACTAATGTACCACTTGAATATCATCGATACAAAATACTTAATTATCTCAACAATCATCCAAGTTAACGAAATAAACATAAAAAAATATAACAATACTATAGGGGAATTAGAGATAGTAGATTCTTTGATATATACCTAGTGTTTAACTCTCGCATTGCCCGCTGCCCCGTGGCCCTTCATTCTTTTCCTTCATTAATTGCATCTGTCAGCAGAGGGTCCCACACGACCCCGTGTCTTCACTGCACGGCCCCATAGTCAAAGTACTGTTGTATTATGAAGATTCTGCGAATCTGAGCATTGACCACGCCCCATGCCTGCCGGACACGGCCCGTGTTGGCTTAGATTCTGCTTTTTGTCTTTTCTGCAGGATCTGTTAGTTGACCACGACCCATGTCTGGGTGGACACGGCCCCGTGGTGGGCTTCTGTTTCTCTTGTTTTTGTTCTTGGGATGAGGGCCCGGGCTGTATTCTGTGTTGGTTTTAACTGCTAGTTTGCTTCTTTTGTTCTTTTAAGCACTTTTAGTCCTGTAAATTAAAAAGAACAAAGAAACGTGCTTTTTTCCAACTTTAGTACTGAAAAAGGGTTAGTTTTATGCCTCGTCTGATGTAATTTATATGTTGCATTTTCAATTATTGAAGCATTGGTAGCGGTTTTTCATCATTCCCAAGATGTGATTCGAATGTTCCAAAAACACATCAGTCAGCTCAAATAACTACAACAGCAGCCAGAACAACCAGTCCAACTCAGACCAGAGAATTCTTTAGTGCAACATAGCTGTGAACTTAGAGAATGCATAATATTTTAATGAGAATATAGCTAAACAACACATGGCTCTACTTGCATCTGTTCTACAATCATACGAGAGCCTAGTAGCCAGGAAGATCGGTGATCCCAACATGACCATGGAGGATTACGACCAGATCGACCCTGAAGAATTGGAACTTATAGACATAAAATGGTGTATGGCCAGTATCGTTTGCAGAGCTTAGCGCTTTATGGAAATCACAGGACAAAATAGTTTGGGAGGTCCGGATGGTAAGCTAGGGTTTGAGAAATCTAAAGTCACCTGCTTCAATGTTGTGAGAAGGGTCACTTCAAATGAGAGTGCCCGAACCGAGAAGTCAAGGGTAATCACAACCCATTTGGTGATGATTACTATAAGAAAGCCATTTAGCACAAGACTTCTCCAACTCAAAGTTCAACAAAGTTTGTTGCTATTGAGGATGGTTCGGCAAAATCCAAAGCTGTCGTGGTGACTCAAGAAGATGAAGGATTTAATTGGAATGATTACATTCCAAAGAAAGAAAGTCTGGCATTGCTTGCAGAGATTATTGAAGAACCAGTCTTTGATGAGGCGGTCGAAGAAAGTTCAAACGAAGAATGTGAAGTTGTGTTTGATGAAACACCAGATCAGAGTGCAGAAGAACGTGCTGAAGTGTACTACTATGAACAGTGTGCTGGGGAAGATATATTTCATCATGCTTTTAAATATGTAATTCCACCTGATGTTTATAACTCTTTTGTATGATTCTTTGGAGGTTCAAGCCAGTATCAGTGCGCACCAAAGATAGAAGAATTTAAGAAGCATGTCGAAGAAGTTATTGATGTCAACAAGGAAATGAATGCAGAGAACCTGAAAGAGGTTGCCGACAAAGCCATGATGGCGCAGATACAAGAGTTAGTTCCTGAAGAAGGTGTAAATGAGTCGGTCAAAGAGGAGAGTAAGATTGTGATCAAAGAAATTGAAAAGCCTTACTTGAAGTGCTTGGAGCAGTGCAAGGAGTATTCTGAAAAAGATATAAAATATAAAGAACTGAAAACATATTGACAACCTGTCAAGTGATTTGAGAGACACTAATTTCGCATAAGTTAAACTACGCAAAACGAACAATCAATTTCGTGAAGTCAGTAAGGAAGATATGGCTATAACGTCAATGTTAAAAGCAACGGTAATGGATAAACAGATGGCCATTAACATTCATATAGATACCATTGATAAACTTAAAACTAAACTAGAAGCCATTAGGATTGAGTCTGAACGAGTTAACAAGTTGTTGATTAGTTACTCAACTTCTTCATATGTGATTGATCATATTCTTCCTAAACAACCAGAAAAAATTGAAAAGAAAGAAAATGTGTCCGGAGATCAAAACAAGAATTTGTGTTATAACAATGTCCACCCCCAATGTGGAACAATTATTCCAAAAAATATCCGGACGGGGTGGAGAAGGCGCTCAATTCAAAGTTAAAAACAGAACAAAAGAACTAGCTGCCTGAAAACATTGATGCAACCTATGAATGTGAATCAGATGTGGTTGAAAACGTTTTGGTAAGTGAAACTGAAAGCACTGATTTTGAGAGTGCTAAGAAATCTAGAGAAAACAGAATCAAGTTCTCGTTCTGAAAATAAAGAAAGTTTTCACAAAAATTATATTTCAAAACAAGAACACAGTTTGAATAATGATCCTAATATGGTTGTGTACAAGATGAGTGGATCTGATAAGCTGTATTCTGATGAGGAATTTCCGATTCAGAGCGTGAATATTGATAAAGTGGATAAACATTTTAAACTGGTTGAAGTTAGCCTTTTTGAGCTTGAAAATCAAAATGCAGCTTACTATTCCAAACTGAAATGTTCTTATAATAACTATAAAAAAGGAAAGGATTATCCTGAAAATAAAAGAAAAGGTGTAGGATTTGTTAAGAAGAAAAATAACAACAGATTTCGAAAACCAAATTTTACAAAGAAAATAGACTCTGTTTTCAGAACAAGCATAGTAAGTGAGAAGGAAAGTTTGGCAAAAGAGTAGTCAAATGATGAATTTGATGCAGAGAAAGAATGTCATGAACAAGCTTTGGGATCCTCTGTTGGAAACGACAATAGGACATGCTTCAAATGCAACCAATTTGGGCATATTGCACGACGATTTCCACAAAACAACTCAAAACCTGTTTACAATGTTAAGAAGTCTCTAGAAGATGTGAACCAAAAATCCCCAACGTTTGTTCCATCACAAATTTTGAAAATAAACAACAAATCTAACAACAATGTGAAACCAGCAAACTTAAATGTTTCAAAGAAAGAAGTTGGTGAATCATCAACCCAAACTGAATAAAAAGATTCGAAATTTTATCCCAAAAAGGCATTTTCAAAACAACAAACTTGGGTGGTTAAATCTAAACCATCTTCTAAAGAAACCAAAACAACTTTTCCAAACAAAGTCGAAGTAAAAATTGAATCAAAGGTGAACAGGTTGTTGAAACCAAAAATGAAAGTGTTTGTGAATCAAAAATTGAGAGCGCAAACCCACCCAAGACCGTAAAGGCTTGGGTCTCATTATTCAAATAATTGCTTAATTGCATGTGAAGGGGCTCCAGAGATCAATAATTTCCAAGTGGATAATGGATAGTGTAGCATCACGGCACATGACGTGGATGTTGGCCCTTTTATACGACGTTAAATCTATCCATGGGGGCTAGGTAATCAAGGAGGAAGAATAGTCGGTGAGGGAATTCTAACAAACAGTATGGTGTCGTTTGACAAGGTCAACTACATAGCCGTGTTAGAGAACAACTTGCTAAGAATTTCTCAGATATGTGATAAAAAGTTCACACACACTTCACTAATCTAGAGTGTCTCATTCTGAAGCCAGGATTTCGTATTCCATATTCCGGAGGAGTATATCCTGATGCGCGCTCCCCGAGAAAATGAGTTCTATGTCTTAGACAGGAGTGTTGCGACTACAACGACAAAATCCGCGCAATGTTTCATGTCCAAAGCAACCGATAAAGAATCAATCATGTGGCATAGGAAGATGGGGCAAATTCATCTTCAGAAGATGAATTTCTTAGTACACCACGGTCTAGTGGAGGGAGTCAATCTAAAGGATTTTCACTTGATTGACGACTGCATAAGTAGTAAAAAGGGCAAACTGCATAAAAAGTCGTATTCGAGGAAGCTCCTGAACTCAATCAAGCTCCTGCTAGAGAGACTACACATGGATATCGTTGGACCAGTTAATGTTCGAAGTATCTCTAGAGATCTCTATTGTCACGTTGTTGTTACTGATGATTTTTCTAGATTTTCGTGGGTGATAATCTTGGAAAGCAAAGATGAAACTTTTCAGAGCCTGGTGATTTTATTCCGAAAGTTAGAGAACCTGTATCACTTACCGATTTGTTGCATAAGAAGTGATAATGGTACATAGTTTAAGAATAATCGGATGAGAGAGTTTTGTAATGCGAAGGGAATTTTGCATGAATTCAGCAATCCATACACACCACAGCAGAACAGTGTAGATGAACGCAAAAATAAAATCCTGATAGAGACAACAAGAACCATGCTCACAGATTCTAAACTTCCAGTAAGCTTTTGGTGAGAATCAGTGGCGTCTTCATACTATACATTGCACAGAGTGTTGACAGTTAAGTCGCACAAGAAAACATGTTTCAAGCACCTTACCCAGCGAAAGCCAAACATGAAGTATTTAGAACCATTTGGGTCACCTTTCATGGTAATCGAGGCAGATGGCAAATT
Source organism: Scalesia atractyloides (assembly GCA_947069175.1). Taxonomy (NCBI): domain Eukaryota; kingdom Viridiplantae; phylum Streptophyta; class Magnoliopsida; order Asterales; family Asteraceae; genus Scalesia; species Scalesia atractyloides. Next base: position 46,203,911 of record CAMTDV010000017.1, on the reverse strand, counting down.
TGGAGCTAAAGCATTGGAGGGTTTCTTCATGGGATAAGCCACTCCACTTAGCAGAGTCTATATTTCTAGCATAAACCGGGTTATTGAATCTCAGAATGTCGATTGTCAACGTTACATGTCTCCAACACAAAAACTAGGAGATGTTTTCTGTTAGGATATGAGTTTGACCTGATTGTGTTGTTTTAAACAAATTGATCATAAAATAAGATAAAACACATGATACCTTGCAACGGAATGCGATTTAAAACTTTGTAACACAATCAAGGAGAGATTAGATTTCATCATAAAATGTTTTCATTGCTCAAAAGATTGAAAAGATTACAAACAATTACATGCATGAATCACTAACTCCCCCTCAGCCCGAGCTCACACAGGTTAGATCGTACAAGATAAGTGTGTGTGTGTGAGCTAAATAGAACAGTACATGCACTGTTTATATAGTACTAATCCTAACCTCTGTGGCATATTTGCTGACGTCACCAAGACAATGACATCTAACAAACCTGACAACCTCTAACCACTGCCAATTCTATCCTCCGATATATTTACAAAACACTGATAGCTAGCCAATTATGATGCTAACCACTGATGAGCTTAACCACTGATGAAGCTTTATCAGATGTTTTTCAAAGGGTGATCAGACCTTTGACTTCCAGCAGACTTTTGACTTCAACAGAGGTTTGGTCTTTAATAGTCTTTACAAACCAACAGAGCTTAGCACTTAGCAGATGTTAGAGCCATCAGATGTTAGATATCTTATCATTGAAGGAAGTTGTGAGTCAGAAAACTGTTTTTCTGGATCATTTAGTACAGACCTATTTTAGCATTTTATCATATGTTCTTTTGTAGGGGTCAATCCCAACAATCTCCCCCTAGAACAGATGATGCCAAAATTCTAGGAATTTTCATCATCTTCTTCCCTGCACAGTTAAAGTTCCAGAAGATCTTGAAGGTCAGCTACACCCAGGCTTAGTGCATCCTTCCTTGCTATATATTCAACTTTCCCATTGGACTTGAGCAAAGTCAATACATGGGTCTGTTTATCAGACATCCACTTTAGTATTTTTGAGTTCAATGGGTTTCTTGGGAGAAGTTTTATTTGTGATGAGTTTTAGAGAGGTAAATTGCTTGATAGCCCTTTTACAGTTTCAGCAGGTTTAGCTTGAGGCTTTAATGAACCATCTTCCAATTCATGCAAAGATTGATTTTTGTTGGCCTGTTTACTGATGTCAGCTTCTCTCTGTTTAACTTCCATATCCATCTGTAATTGCCTTTTTCTTTGATTTAAGGCTTGAATGGATGCTTCTAATATAAGATCTGCACTTTTGTCTTTAAATCTATTCTAGTATGGTGTATTCTTTCTCATCTGAGGATCATTCTTCATCCTTTCACATCTGTTTGCCTCTTGTTTAAGAGTTGGGATAGGCCAATCTTTAAACTGCTTATATGCTTGATAGGGTTTGTCTCTCATGATAAGCCCTATGAGATCTTCCCTTAGCTTCTTTTGAGGATCAGCATCAGGTGATAAGTTTGACATCTTCTTGTTTAACTCTTTTGCATACTTTTCTAGTTTTCTGACTTTACTTAGCTCATGTTGCTCAAGTTTTGACAAGTAGGCATTACCCTTCCCTTTTCTCTCTTCTTCTGCTATGTTTTTGGCTTGTCTGGCTTTCAATTTCAGATATTCATCAACATTTTTAGGAATTCTGTATCCATGAAGAGATGGGAAGGTTCTTTTGGATGGATCAGCCTCCGTATAAAATTGTAACATTTCTTTTTGAACTGCAGCCAGTTCCAGAGGGTATGTTGTTTCTAGGGGTGTGTTTCTAGAAGGAATGTGACCAGTAGGTGATTGAGTGAGTATGATTGATGTTTGTGATGGTTGAGTGATGAAAGGTTCTGAATTTGTTTGGATAAATGGTGAAGATGATAAAGTATTATGTGCAGGTATATCATCATCATTCACTTTGACCTTTCTTTTTCTTGTATACACTAGTTTTGGTGAAGGAGTTTTTGTAGGAGTTTGGGTTATAGGGGTGAATATTGATTCTGATAGAAATTTAGAAGTGTTTGTGGAAACCACTATTGTCATAACATCTGTTGTGCCTTTTATAACATCAACATCTGTTGCAATGTTCTTCAACTTCTTTTGCGCCCTTTTCAAAACCCTCTCCTTTGTCTCATTTTGAGATTGAATCATCCTCTTTGTTGAAACTTCATCATCTGCTTGAAATTCCAGGGTTCCTTCACCTCCCTTTTTCTTTTCTTTGATAGATGTTGTCAGGATCTAAGTTTGAATCACTTGTAGTTTTTGTTTCTAAAAATGGAAAATGGATTGAATTATAAAGATATGCAGCGGAATTAATGGAAAACTTTTACTACAAGCAATCGGTCATTTGTTTTCATCACCATCATGCTTTCAAGTTGATAGACTTTGCATGTGATTCACAAACTCCACCTTAGCCAATTATAATCATTTGATAGTAAGAAATGAAGAAGATAAAGTGCGAATTGATCTTTTTCAGGAAGACAAGTTAACTGTTACAACGTTCACCTATTTATACTAACTATCTAACCACAGAGCATCTTTTGTGACGTCATGGTTGATAGTGACAACTAACAAAATTGTAACTAACTAAAACACTGCTATACTAATACTATCATTGCATAGCACTGTTAGATTGAATAAAGTAAAACTAGTCTAAGCACTGATGTCTATCCTCTGATTCAATCAGATGATAGGAACAGTTGTTTAAGGAAAGCAGTGTAAAGGTTGATTAGAGGTTGTAACCTCTGATAGTTGAACCAAAGCTCGGATAGTGAATTTGGCTTTGATATCATCTGTTCATTTGTTAGGGTTCAATCCCAACAATCTCCCCCTGGAACAGATGGTGCCAAAACACTTGATTATTCTTGGTTTTTATTCCTCAACAGAAGTTATCTGATTTGGCCTTTAAATTGTAATTCAAAATTCAGAGAAACTTCATCATCATCACCCTTTTCGAGTGTCAGATCTTAAAGATCTTGAAGGACTTCTGCATTTACTTCATATGCAGCCTCCATGCTAATCTTGACAGCAGCGCCATTAGACTTGAGCAATGTCAATTCGTGGGAGTCTTTATCGACTTTCCACTTTAGAATTTTTGGGTCTTCTGGCTTTCTAGGATGACTTTTATTGGTAGAGGTTTGAAGAGCTTTTTGTTGAACTATCTTAGCCAATTCTGCTCTGAGCTTTTCACTAGCTTCATCTGTGTGATAGTCAACCATGTTTTTAATTCCCTCTTTGATGTGTTCAAACACTCTCTTGTCTTCTTCATCTATCTTTTCTTGCATTTTTAATTGATTGAAAGCAAGGTTGGAGGGGACAGATGATGATATAGACTGTTTAGGGTGTTGAGCTTTATGAACATCATCTGATGGAGGATAAACTGGTTTAGGAGACATGTTTGGATCTTTCTTCCTCCTCTTTTCTAACATCTATACGTATTAATCACCCTGACTTCTCCCCACCTTGTCACTTGATTCCTTGAACCATAGTGATTTTGTATCAATTCTTCTTTCATCCTTTTGATCTTCAAAGCTCTGTCTGGCATATTTTTCTTATATTTTTCCCAGTGAGGAGGAGTTGGCTTCTTGTGAGGATCTTTTAACATGTCTTGCATTCTTTTAATTTCTTCTCTCAGCTCATCCACACTCCAATCCTTGAACTGTGCCTTTGTTGCCTTATATTGCTTGTTCTTCATGATATGTTCAATGAGTTCATGTTTAAGGCATTGATCTTCCCTTTCTGACAGCTTATTACTCAGATCTTTGACAAAATCTTGCAATGTTCTGGCTTTGCTTCGCTGAAAAGACATGATGGCCTGTATCTCTTTATCACTTTTACCAGCTGAGTCTCTCTTTGCTATATTCTCTGCTTGTTTCAATTTGAGTTCTAGATAAGCATCAATATTTGCAGGTATTGGGTAGACATCAAGAGATAATATGATTATTTTGTCAGGGTCTTCCTCAAAATAGAAGCTTGGAATTTATGCCCTAACTGCTGGTAAATCAAGAGGATATTGCTTTGCTACAGGCATAACATTAAGGGGATCATTGGTTTGAGTTGAAGATGGTGGAAGCATTGATGTGGAGGTCAGTGGTTGTGATGATAAAGGAGTAGGAGCAGGAAAGATCTCTTCTTCATTCACAATCTTTGTAGTCTTTCTCCTCTTAAATTTGACCTCAGGTGATGATGGATGAGTTGGAATTCTGGTTGGTGTTGGTAGAGGTTGGATGGATGTATTAAAAATGATCATGGCAGTGGATGAGATTGCATCTACTGTAACCTCTGCTGTATCAACAGATGTTGACACAACAGTTGCTGTAACAACTGCTGTGGTGGAAATGGGTATGGAAGTTCAATTGAGTGTGCTTGATTTTTGGAGATCAGAGGTTTTAATGGTTGGATTTACAGTATGCTCAGTTTTGGAAGTGTGGATGTTGGTTGCCTTACTTTTCTAGTAGGTCTCCTCTTTGCTGAGGTACCAACCTCTTCCTTTTCTTTTTGTTGCTTAATCTTTTGCTCAACCAATACCTTGCCATCAAGATACACTTTTTTCTTCTGCTTCTCATTTTCTCTGGCCAAGATCTCATCTGTTAGATCCTTTTTTCTTTGAACCATCTGGCCTGGGAATATCCACTGTTGGCTTTGCCATTTGATCATCTATTTTAAGCTTCTTCTGTCCCAAAGGTTTCTCCCCCTTTTTGGCATCATCTGTAGTGTTTACAAAAATTACTGTAGGAGGAGCAGTACCAGTGGTTTGGAGAAGATGAGCTTTTATTGCTTTAACATCTGCCCTTGTATCCATGAATCTAGCTTCAACCATGTTTCTTACTTCCTGCATTTGATGTTTGTGTTGTTGATCAGAGAAGTGCTTTTGTTGTTGAAACAGAGGGTCTAACGCTTCTTTGAGATCAGGAGTGGTTAAGACAGAGGGTTGGCTCTTTATAGCTAACAACTGCTTCACAAGATTTTTGATCTCATCAACAGAAGTATTAAGCATTAATACTCTCTCCGTCAAATCTTTGTATTTTAGATCATAACCTTATTTAATAGGATCATCTGAACTCCTACCTGAGGTGGTAGTTATATCTAAGGTATCATGAGCATGTGTTTTGACACTAGCTTCAACCTTAGACGCCCCTTGTTCTTGGTACTGGGGACTTCCCACAACATCAGAGGTTACCTTGGTAGCCTCAGCAGTGGTTGCCTTCAACAGAGACTTAGTAATATAACCACTGTCTAAAGGAAAACTAGAGAGTTTTGCAATTGTAGTGGTTGCTCTAGTTGAACTATCACCAAGGGTTACATGTAACCCAAGGGATGTAGCCTCTTCATTTGCTGTTGGGGTAGCAATGAATAGAAATTTAGACCCAGCATCATGTTGAAGTATATTCTCAGTGATAGGTTGGTGAGAAGTGTTGGATAATGTCTGCTCTAGTTCAATTGCATTCAGCAAAGGTATAAAGGTTTGTGGAAGTGATTTTATTAGAGAAGGGATAGGTGCAGAAAGAGACATTGCCCTAGGAGATGGGCTGTGGAAGATAGAACCAAGTGGTCCTAGAGCTTCATAATTTGGTGTCCCTGTGTTTACAACCCGATCCTTTTGTGAGGATGCAAGAGGAGTTTTATAGCCAGGTGGAGATCTCTCAACTATCTGCTGTGAAGAAGTAGCAGCAGTGGTTTGTGACTTTGGTGGTGTCACTGGGTTTACCTCTGGGATCTCATCTTCCAGAGGACCCTTTTTGGGTTTGGTGGGTTTTCTGGATGTTTTTGTTGGTTTCTTTTTGGTGATTTTAGGTGTGGGTTTCAGAGTAGTGGTTGCAATGCTCTGATCACCTAGAGCAGTGGGCTTAGTAGTAGGAGGAAGAGATTGAACATTTTGTTCATGTAAAACTGGCTCAACCTCCTCTACTTCTATTTTAGAAACCTTTTCGTGATTTGTTAGTCGTGTAAAAAGTTCATGAGTTAGGCAGCCAGGTGTGGTCACTGCGCCTTGTTTACTTGCTTCAGATCGAATCTGGTCTTGCAAGTAAACACTCAAGAATCGAGGATGTATCAAGAAAGCTTTTCCTTTTGAGATATTTTTAAAGTTATTTACAAGATCATTGAACAATACCTGGGAATAGTTAAAATTAGATTAAGTTAAAATTAGATTAAGTCAAAATTGTATATCCCAGATATTGCATGTTCAATGGAATTTCATTGAAAGCAGTAGATTTTGCAGAGAGACATGTTAAAAGAGTATGGAAAAAGAAGTTCATCTCTACTGGAAAGTTGGGTTTAAAGATTGTCATACCTTTCAATTGGCCATTGTAACCCCTTTCCACAAACTCTGCTTGCATCTCTCTTAAAGAAAATGACACAGGATATGTCATATCATTCAATTGAAAAACCTGAGAGATCGATTGTGGACTAATTTGCATAGGAATACCCCCAACCTTTGAGATAATTGCATAAGGAACATCATCAGCGGATGTTTTGACCTTAGCATTTTTCCAGAAATCCCGAAGAGAATCGATGTAAATCTTGGTTTTGACTTCGAGCATATGTTTAAATTTTGACCCTCTTAGAATCCGAATCATTGTGTGGTAGCGTGTATTGACTTTGGTTTCTTCTAAGATCCCCGTGTAATTGTGTGGGGTTTTGATAATCAAGACGAATGGTGGTAATTCTTGCTTTGATTTCGCCTTTGATTTTGTTTTAGGAGCCATGATTTGAGTGAAAACTGTTTTGAGATTTTGAAATCGATACAGTTTGGTGAAACCTCTGTTCTGGATAGAACAGGGTTTTTAAAAAAGTGACAATGACGTGGCATCTGATGCAACAACTGTCAAATAACATATGTCCACGTGTAACCTCTGATTGACAATGGAAGACAGTTGTTTGGCTAAACCACTGTTTGAAATCTTTTATCTATCAGAGGATACACTTTTTGACAGTGGATAGACTTTTCTAAATGATCTGTGTTTTTGTGCTATCAGTGATTTGAACAGACTTTGAGGATTTATTGAAAAGTTCAATTTTTAAACAATTTTTAAGGATGGATTTTGATTTTCTAAAAACATTTTATTGCTATTTACACATGGATCACAAAAGAAATTTGTTTTTAATCCATGTTTAGCATTCCAAGTGATAGGACTGTCCTCTCAGCTTGGGAACCTAGAATTTGTATCAAATGTCCAATAAGTCGAAAACTAAGTGACATGTTAATCATATAACAAGAATTACTCATTAATTGTCTTTTTATTGATCAAAGTTCATATACATTCAAGTTCCGGATCCGACAGAGCTTCGCCTCAAGTTTGCCAAAAGTTACAAATGGGAGATCCTAAGGCACATATTTATACTAGTACAAGTTCGCTGGGAAGGACCACAAGTTCGGGCGAACTTGTTTGAACAAGTTCGGCCGAACTTGTTCCAACATGTGAGATCCGGGTGAACTTGTCCTACATCTTTCATAAATACAACCTTTTCTCACGTAATCTAATCCAATCTAAACAGACTCGATACATACTGTACTAACAGACTCCCCTTGGATATCGTCTTCGTCTTGATTAGTCTTCAGAAGCTTTGTTTATTCAGACTCTTTCTAATGTGATGACGTAGGCAACAGACATATGCACCAACAGACTCCCCCTTGGATGTTGCCATAGTCATTGACTTCAATTAACTTCCAGAGTCTTTAATATTTTCTTGATCTTTAGTTTGGATAACTTTATCGTCCTCAATCTTCAAATCTTCTTCAACTCTGTTTCTTAAGCTTAACTTGATAAAACTTTAATCACCATGCTCTCCCTTACTTTTAGCTTTAATCTTCAAGCTCCCCCTTGCTTTGAGCGTTCTGTTTCAAAGTTCTCAGACATTCAAATAAACATTTCAGATTCAAACTTTGAAATTTTATAACATCAACATTTCAAATTTTAATCTCCATTTTCACTTTTCAAACCTTTCAGTTATTCAAGTTTAAATTAATGACCTTGAATACTTTTTACATTTAAGACCTTCAACTTTCACATGTTTATCAATTATGAAATCCACTTAGTTGACCAAGTCCAAGTTAATGACCTTGGTTAACCAATTTTGTCTACCAAGTCCAAGGTAACGACCTCGGTTCGACCCGTTATGAACAAACTGATGTTCTCTTCAATTTTAAAGTTTCAATTTAATGAACTTTTTATCATTTTCGACCACTTTGATTTTTAAAAGATGTCATCAAGATTTTCACCATTTTAGCACCTTACCAGACTTCGAAGAACCGTTTTCCATCATTGGCTTATAGAAACTAATGTAGAAACAATTTTTTTTGTATTTTTGAAAGTTTTATGCTAAAACACACTGAAAATCTTTTTGGTATTAATCCGTAAAGCAAGTAAAGTAAGTAACTATGTACAAACATATTTACAGACATATTTTTGTGAATCGTGTCAAAGGATCATATCAGTTGTTTGAGACATATCACCAGTACCGTTGACCTTTTTGATGACTTTAAGTTTTAAACTCGTTTACCTAGGTTGTCGATATGTTTATCCACTTAAACTTCGACACATTTCTCAATTGTTCCAAGATATCTTAGTTAGAATTATGAAACTTGACTCAACTATGGTTCCAATCTCAGAATATACTCCCGTATCAAGATTCTCTAGATTTCATCTTACAGGTGAGTATAGCGTAATTGATATATGTATCTGGGTTATGCGATGCCTTGAGAGCTCAGGTTAGTACTACCGTACACACAAAGAGATGAAGGCTCGACTTTAAGGTGTGTTCCAATTAAGGAATCTTTTAAGCACTTCGATTCTTTCAAATTTGCATGCAGTTTTGGGGTTTTTTAGCCAAAGCATTATAGAAGTTCTAGGCTATTGCTTCCGCAATATCAGAATCAGGCAATCTCTCAAACGAAATTTCGGAGTACTAAGTCCATATATCAGAGAGATGTTAATCCACAAGTTTAAGCAGTTGTAAAATTTAGTTTATATCCCGGAAACAATCTACTGAACGTGTAAAGCCTATCGACATATCCACAGTTAGACTTGTTTATCACTCTTTAAACTTTACAATTCTTTAGCATACTGTGATAGTCCACTGATGTACTATCATTTCCTTTTTGACACAAAATTCTTTTTGTCTTTTTCAATGTTTTGTACTTTTTGGTTTTTCCAAATGTTTCTGAATTTTCAACTTTTTTCATATGTTTTTGATTTTTCTGCTTTCATTACTCACCCTAAAATCATAAACATATTTTTTTATCTTATTTTAAGAAATTCTAATCTTAAAAAGATAACAAACTAATAAGGATCATGAGAACTCGTTGTTCGATCCTTTTTCAACATCTGCATCCGCACCTGTTAACAGATATACCATTAATCTCATTAAAGTGAAAGAATAAATGGTTTGACATAAAAATCAGTTTTTATGTTCAACGGTGGATTTTCACAATCTGCACATCACATATTTTCTTTTCAACTTCTTCCCCTCAAAATGACAAAGATTATGACACTTTTTGGAATAAGTTAAGTGACAGGAAGCTCCACTATCCAGATTCTACTTCAATAATGTGGATCTTTGGAACCCCTGCACATGAAAACTAACTACTTAAAGAGAGAAACCCAAGCCTTTTTGGTCTTGGGTTGAACTTGATAAAGATCATCGTAATCACTTTCAAACTCATCATCGTAATCAAAATTGTCATCAAACATTTCGTCCAATGTTAACTTTGAAAACTTTTCGACTTTATCTTTCTTTGTCTGTTTTACAAAATCTTTTTTCAACTTTGAAAGATCATTTTTGATTACAGACTCATTTGATTTGACATTTTCAGTTTTATCTGAAATAGGCTTTGCAATTTCAGATGATGTTGTTTTCTTCTTTGCAACCCAGGATTGTGATTTGCTTCTTGCTTTCTTGATGTAAAATCTAGAATCCTTGTTTTCGTTCGATTTTGAAGTTTCACCTTTCTCAAAAGTTGAATTTTCAAATTTTGATTTAGTTTTAGGTTTCACTTCGAATTTAGATTCATCGTTTCTTTTTAAGATTGTGACCGGTTTCTCAATCACTGGTTGCTAAAGTTTTTCATCATTTGAAACTGTCTTTCTTCATGGATACACAGGCTTTGATTTCGGACACTTGCGAGAAATGTGACCAAGTTCATTGCATTTGAAGCCAGTCCGAGTATCATGAGAATGTCCGTTCGTGGGTTTTACTCCACTTGTGGACTTAGCCTTATCCCGAAATTCCTGCTCCTTCTTAAACTCATCATTTGATTGCTTACCAATCAAACTTTCTTCTTGAACCGTGTTCGTCCCATACACAAACTTCATGTTTTTACCTTTGTATTCGTGAAATGGTGACTTCTATTTCCTTTTCGGTTCATCTTCATTTACCTCCAAACCCAACCCTTCTCTCATATTCTCAGGAAAATCTCCCCCATTCTTTCGGTAGTTGTTATAGTTTCTTTTGGGTTTTGAATAAAACTTCTTTTCATTTATTTCAAGATCATCTGACGAAACTTCCACAAGTTTGAACAATTTATCGATTTGGTCTTCTTTCACGTTTCGAATCGAAAAGCTGTCATCAAAATATAATCTATTAGATTCCTTAACTTTGTACATCACAACCTTAGGATCATCACTTAGATCAGTTTCCGATGATGTATCGTCATTTTCGGATTGTGATTCCGAATTGTTCAAACTTGAGTTGGCGCTTTCAAAGCTGCCCTCGTCAGTATCACTTCCCAAAATATTTTTTACCACATTTTTCACAACCGCTTCACTGTCATCATTTGACTTCGTAAAAACTACGTCAATGTTCTCAGGCAACTTATCTTTAGTTTCTGATAAAAGTGTTTTGTTTGTTGCCTTTCCAATACCATCCTCTTTCTTGCGGCATTAACTTGCAAGTAGTGGAGGTGGAACATTTCCGTACTCTTTACGCTTTGTTCTTTTCGGTTTTCATCATTTTCCTCCGACTTGATCGTAGGAAGAATGTGATCAATGACATAAGCGTTTGTGGTATAGCTTTTCAAAAGCTGTCTTACCCTTTTGGTTTCAATCTTCATATCTTGAAGCTCTGCCTTGTTTCAGCAATGGTGTTAATATACATGTTAATTGCTTTTTTGTTTTTCAATTACTCTGGCATTTAACATTGTTATATTAGCACTTAGTTCATGATTAGCTTTTTCGACATTGCATATGTGCCTTTCATTTTGTCATAAGCTTCTTTCATCATTCTGTAATCATAACGAAAACTTTCGTTATGCACAGTCATTTCGCTTATGATTTTAGTTTTCTCAGTACATTGCTCACAAGGATTTGCGCACTTTGTGCAAGGTTTTTCAACCTCCACAACTTTCACAATTTCCTTTTCAATCACTTTTACCTCAGAACCTACCTTTTCAACCTCTGGTTTCTTATCCTCAGTCATTTGCTCTTGCGATGTATTCTCGAAGCAACCTGCAAAATTAGAATTAGAATTAAAAGACATAGCATTCTTCTTCTGAGTTTCAAGATAAACCATCTCCTCTTCCTCGGTTCTCTGCAGATAATCTTCTAGAAACGCATTTTCTTGAACAGCATCATCAACTATTGATTCTGATTCATCCACTAACTCTCCCATCATAGCAACACCAGTCTTCTTTCCAATGTACTTGTTCTAGTCAAACGCTTCGTCTTCGTGAGTCACGACTAGTGCTTGTTCGGTTGGCTTTGCAGAGTTATCTTGCACTTCAACTTGTGTTCTTTTTGGGTACGACTTGTATTGTAGCGCTTTCTTGTAATAGTCGTTATTGTTGCCAAAAGGACTTTGGTTTCCACTTGCTTCTTGGTTGGTGCACTCGCGTTTGAAGTGCCCCTTTTGTCAACATCTGAAGCATGTGACTTTTGACTTGTCAAATGCAAGCTTGTTGCTTGAATTACCAATATCTCTTCCGGTGAGTGCTACAAACTTGGTAACTCTTCTGATTATTGATGCCAGACTCGACTTGATATCCATCAGTTCCAATTCTTCACCTGATCGTAATCCTCAGCTGTCATTTCAGGATTCCCGATCTTCCTACCAACTAAACTTTCGTAAGATTCTAGAACAGTAAGAAGTGCTATGTGCTGTTTAGCCACTTTTTCAGGAAATACATTCTTCAGATTAACTACGATGTTGCACTGAAAAACATTCGGATCAGAACTCGATTGGTTTGTCTGATGCGACTTATTGTATTGAATGTTCTGATTTTGAAATGAAGAATTTGAACCAGTACTTGAATATCATGTGTTCGGATAACTCAGATTTTGTGACGAATAATTTGAGGAATTCATATTCGCACTAAATGCTGTTTGGATTTTCGGGCTCTGAATCTGAGTCTCTTGAACACCTCCTTTGTGATAAACACCAACATCTTGAACAACATTTGCATTCTTTGATCTTGCAATCTTTAACAACTCCATTTCATGACCTTCTAATTTATCGATGAAAGATGACAACTTTAAATGCCAAGCTGGACTGTTCTATAACATCAGCTAAGTTGACCACTCTCCCTCAGGAAGTGCATAAGCCAATTTTTCTATCTGCTCTTCGGTAGTTCTCTTAATATCATGCCTTCACATATGGACCATTAGATGACAGTATCTGTCAATCATTTGCTTCATAGTCTCACCTTTAATCATTGTGAAGAACTCGAATTCTTTCTTGATTAAATCCTTTTTGCTCTTTATCATCTCATCGCTTCCCTTAAATTTATCACAAAGAGCATGCCACAAATCTTGTGAAGTTTCACATTCTGGTAGTAGTATCAAGATATCTTCCTTCACAGATTGTTGTATCAGACTAATCAAGATATCTTCCTTCACAGATTGTTGTATCAGACTAATCATTTTCTTTTCAGCCATGTACGCATCTTTATCAGCAGGTGTAAACTTAATCAAAGAGAGATCTTGATCACGTTCATCTTTTGGCCACTTGTATCCGTTTTCTACCGCAACCCAACTGTGGAAATGATTGGCTTGTACCCAGTTTACAAACTTTTCTTTCCATCCTTCAAATTTGTCCATACTCATTAGCTTCGGCGTTATGGAAATCATCCATTTTGACAATCCGAAAGCTTAACTGAAAAACACGATCCAAAACACTCGATAACTGATTAGCAACTGCCAAGTTCGGTCGAACCTGTGAGAAAAACAGATTTTCATTTCAATTTCAACAAGTTCGGGCAAACTTGTATGAAATCTTCACAAGCAAACAAGTCCGGGCGAACTTGTTGTTAAGTTCAGGGGGACTTATGATTTGATTATGAAAAATTTCATCCTGAGATAAGTTCGAGCGGACTTGTATGAACTTCAAGAGAACAAGCAAGTTCGGGCGAACTTGTAAATGATTTTCAACAAGATTTAATCAAGTTTGGGTGAACTTGATAAAATTTGAATGAAAATGGAGCAAGTTCGAGCGGACTTATCTAAATTCTTTGAAATTCAATCAAGTTCGGGCGGACTTGATGAAAGTTCACTCAAAAAGTGAATTTTTCACTCAAGTTCGAGCGGACTTGATCACATGTTCGTTCAAACAGGTTTTGTAAAACATCACTTTTTCAACTTTTGGACATCAATTCATTTGAATTAGGCCTTGAAACTTTCAGGGGTTTATCTTTAGTGTATTTTACGTGACATGTTCAATTTTTAGCCATTTTTGACCATGAATTCTTCAAATGTGTGAAAAAGTTAAGAAAAATGGTAGAAATGAGAAGAATTAGAGTGATTCTTGTGTTGATTCCAACAAATTTAGGCATCCAAGCTCTGATACCACTTGATAGGACCGTCCTCCTCAGCTTGGGAACCTAGAATTTGTATCTATTTTCCAATTAGGCGGAAACTAAGTGACATGTTAATCATATAACAAGAATTACTCATTAATTGTCTGTTTATTGATCAATATTCATATACATTCAAGTCCAGATCCGACAGAGCTTCGCCTCAAGTTTACCAAAAGTTACAAATGAGAGATCCTAAGGCACATATTTATACTAGTACAAGTTCGCTGGGAAGGACCACAAGTTCGGGCGAACTTGTTTGAACAAGTTCGGTCGAACTTGTTCCAACATGTGAGATCCGGGCGAAGTTGTCCTACATCTTTCATAAATACAACCTTTTCTCACGTAATCTAATCCAATCTAAACATAGTAGATACAAGACTAAGACATAGACATACTGTACTAACAGACTCCCTTTTTGATATCGTCTTCGTCTTGATCAGACTTCAGAAGCTCTGTTCATTCAGACTCTTTCTAATGTGATGACGTAGGCAACAGACATATGCACCAACACCAAGCCTAGAGATCAAACTATCAAAAGTGTGAGCATCAAGTGCTTTTGTCAACACATCTGCTAGTTGATCCTTGGTATAGACATGTTGTAGGGAAATCAAACCTTTTTCATAGTAATCCCTCACAAAGTGATGTCTGATGTCAATGTGCTTAGTGGTGGAATGAGAGACAGGAATTTTGATGATATTTTCTGCTGCTTGACTATCAATTTTGAGTGGAGTCTTTAAAGCAGTGATACCAAAATCCAGCAATTGATTTTGAAGCCACAGTAGTTGAGTAGTACAACTTACAGCAGCTATATACTCTACCTCAGCAGTGGATGTAGAAACTGCAACTTGCTTTTTGCTTTGCCAAGACACTAAGCAATCACCTAGGAATTGGGCTCCTCCAGATGTGGACTTCCTTGTTATTTTACATCCAGCAAAGTCACTATCAGAATATCCTACAAGCTCAATATTACCATTAGCTGGATACCAGATACCAAGTGTGGGAGCACCTTTTATGTATCTGAATATCCTTTTTACAACAACAAGATCTGATTTTCTCGGCAATGATTGTGATCTGGCACAAACACATGTTAGAAACATGATGTCTGGCCTTGATGCAGTTAGGTATAGTAAAGACCCAATCATGCCTCGATACAATGTTTGATCAACAAGGTCATCTTTGCCATCAAATGTAACTAGCTTGGATGTTGCCATGGGTGTGCTGCAAGGTTTACAATCATCCATATCAAATTTCTTAAGTAGTTCTTTCACATACTTCTTTTGATGGATGAAAGTGCCATGTTGCATTTGTTTGACTTGTAAACCAAGAAAACATTGCAACTCACCCATTGCACTCATTTCAAACTCCGCTGCCATGAGTTTTCTGAACTCTTCACACATGGCAGTGCATGTGGATCCAAAAATGATGTCATCCACATAAATTTGGACAAGCATCAAATCTTTTCCTTTCCATTTTAAAAATAAGGTTTTATCAATCCTACCTCTTGTGAAACCAATGGATAAGAGAAAAGTGGATAGAGTTTCATACCAGGCTCTGGGTGCTTGTTTTAAACCATATAGTGCTTTGTTTAACCTGTAAACATGATCAGGATGAAATGCATCTTCAAAACCAGGAGGTTGACACACATACACTTCTTCCTTGATCTTCCCATACAAGAATGCACTTTTCATGTCCATTTGATACACCTTGATGTTGTGGTTGGCAGCAAAAGCTAAGAACAGTCTGATGGCCTCCAATCTTGCAACTGGAGCAAAGGTTTCATCATAGTCTATGCCTTCTTCCTGTCTATAGCCTTGAACCACGAGCCATGCTTTGTTCTTAACAACAATGCCCCTTTCATCTGTTTTGTTCTTGAAGACCCACTTTGTACCAATAGGATTTACATCTTTTGGCAGTGGTACAAGTTCCCATACTTGTTGTCTTTTGAACTGTAGGAGCTCCTCTTGCATGGCTTTTACCCAACTGTTGTCTTTTAGTGCCTCTTGGTACTTGACAGGTTGTGTGAGTGTTAGAAAGCCAACAAAAAGATAAATGTTTTGGGATTGGTTTCTGGTGAGCACTCCCTCATTAATGTTGCCAATAACTTGATCCACATGATGGCTTTTGAGGAAAATCAATTCACCTTGATATAGGAAAATGGCATTCTGAGGTGAAGCTTGCAAATGTGTATCATCTGAGCTATCCTCTCTTGGTGAATTTGATGGTCTAGCCTCTGATTGGAATGGTGGTGGAGGAATTGGTGGAATGGATGTGAAAGTAGGTTGACTTTTGTGCATTTGTTGTAGACTTTTATCAACAGATGTTTGGTTTTGAGAGCTGGCAGAGGTTTAAGTATTAACCACTGTTGACCTGGTAGAGCTTTCACCGTTGCTACTAACATCTGCTCCTCTGCCTGAAGGATTGATTTTGAAATTTGGAAGAATGCAATCATATCCTTGCTCTTGATTTGGTGACTGTGGGGGTACCTGCATGGTTAGTCCTGATAGACACATCTTCAAATGTAAATTGGATAGGTCAAACAGTTCAGCAGGATTTGCTTGGATTTTCAAGGATGAGAGTTCATTGAACTTCACATTCAGAGTTTCTTCAACACATTTGGTCCTATAGTTAAAAACTCTGTAGGATTTGGCAGTGGTTGAGTATCCCAGAAAATAACCACAATCAACTTTGGCTGCAAACTTGGATAATGAATCCTTTAAGTTTAAAATGAAGCATGGGCAGCCAAAGACTTTAAAATAAGAGATCAGAGGTTTGATTTTATTAAGCAATTCAAAAGCAGTCTTTTGATGCCTGTGGTTTATCAAAATTCTGTTCTGAACATAACAAGCAGTGTTTATAGCCTCTGCCCAAAAAGACAAGGGTAAACCAGAATCTGCTAGCATAGTTCTTGTTGATTCAATCAAAGTTCTAGGGATGCTATATTGCCTAACAATCCCTTTTGACTCACAGAAGGCATCCAACTCTTTGTTCTTAAACTCTGTCCCATTATCACTCCTAAAGATTTTTACAGGAAGATCAAATTGCTTTTCAACTTGTTTAACTAAGTTTTGCAAAATGTTTGCTGTTTCATCCTTAGAGTGTAAAAAGAAAGTCCATGTGAACCTGGAAAAATCATCAACTATCACCAGGCAATACCTTTTGTGTTTTAAGCTCATGATTTTCACAGGTCCAAACAAGTCCATATGAAGTAACTGTAAGCACTGACTTGTTTTGGACTCTTCAATTGACTTGTAAGAACTTTTATGTTGTTTACTCTTTAAACAGGAAACACAATGTTCTTCACAAGTAAATTGTTTGTGAGGCAAACCTCTGACAAGATTTTTTTTTTGAGAGAGTGGAGATGGTTTTTAGATTTATGTGACCTAGTCTTTTATGCCATAATTATGTTTCTTTGCTTGAATCAACTGAGAACAAACATGTATTTGACATAGGATTATCTTTTACCATGTCAACCACATACACATTTCCTACCCTATTAGCAGTAAGTTGTGCTTTGCTCTGTGCAATTATTTGATTAATCTTTTTAACAACCTCTGGGCCTACTATCTGACAAGTTTCCTTTATGAAGAAGGATCCATAACCCTTATCACTCATTTGTAAGACACTAAGAAGATTGAATTTTAGATTATAATGAGAATCACATTCTCAAACTTGAGTTTTCCAGCTGAGACACATCCTGAACCCTTCACCTTTCCTTTTGAATTATTTCCAAAGGATATATCACCCCCTCCATGAGCTTTAAAATCTCTGAGCAGGGCTTTACATCCTGTCATGTGCCTGAAGCCCCCACTATCTACATACTAAAGATTGTCAAGGCAAGTAGAAGCTCCTTGCACATGTTTTTGAGATAATTAGTTTAGGTGAGTTTCCGAAGCCATTCGGCTTTGGATGGGGTATCAGATGATCCAGACTCAAGTTCAGATGATTGCGCAGTGGTTAGATTAGGTTTTTTAACCACTTCTGGGAGCCACTTCCTATCAACTGTTGGTAACCATGGGGATACCTATTTACCCTTGGCTTAGAAGGCTTTTTGTAAGTCTCATTAACCATAAGCACCTTTTGATATCTAGACTGGCTTTTACCTCTTGGAAACTGGTTTGATGGAGGTGCATCTATCACTTGAATTTTTCTATGAACAGAGGTTTGATTTAAGGCTTTTGTGACAGATGTTTCAATTGATTCAAAGTTCTATTTAGATTTGTTTTCAGGAAAGCTTGAAAGTTCTCTTTCAAGAGCTTTTGCTCTGATCTCTTTTACCTTTTGATGATAGATTTTGAGATAGGCACACTCTTGGATCATGTGATTTGTTTTGTTGCAGATGGTGCATCTAGGAGATTTGGGTATAATACAAGTTTTGTCATAGGCATTTAAAAGAAAACAATCTGCAGCCACATGATATCTCTTTACACAAAATTCACAAAACAAGTATTTAACCTTTTCTTTCCTTTTCCTATCAGACTTTTTGAGAGTAGTGGGTGTAACCTCTGCTGGCAAGTCTTTGATAGGGATCACCAGTGCTTTTGGTGCTTTTATCCCATCAGTGGTTGAAAAGTCCATTGGCTTGAAGTTTTCTAAAATATCACATTCATCTGACCAGATTGGTTTAAACTGATATTTTTCAATTTCTTTATCTTTTGCTGAAACCTCTGGTTTTTCAAGAATGATTTTGTTTCCATTTTTATCTATGATTTTAATTTCCTCACCAGCCAAGTTTGTTGGGACTATTTCAACCAGCTCAAATTCAATTTTTGCAACATTTTCACAAGTCTGGTCATAATCTCTAAATCCTATTCCAAACTTTATGTTGCTCTTGATTTGAGCATCATGCATAAGCTCATAACCTTTACAAGACTCTACCCATTTTTCACAAGTGATCTGGCTAGATTCAAGCTCCTGTTTTCAAATCTGGTATTTTTCTACCATGGTTTGGAGCTGGTCTTCGGTTATGCTTAATTCATGCCTTACTCATTTCAGAATCTTTTTCACTGAACATTGTTTTCAACTCTTTAACAAGTTTTTCAAAATTAAGTTTATCTTCTAAAATTTTGTTTCTCAGGTTTTCATTCACCTGCTTTATGTTTGCAAAAGCAATAATGCATTTGTCAGAACATAGATCTTTAAGGATCTGAGGTGATACCTTCGAAGCAGCCATAAGAGCACAATCACACTCTTCTTCCTCACACACCTGCTCATCCCATGGGTCAGATAGAGGGCCTTTTTTAACATCAACAACATTCACTTCAACCACTGGTGTAACTTCTGGTATAACCACTACTTCACAACAATCAAACACATTAGACTTTAACTCCTGTTCCACAGATTCATCATCTTCAACAATGGTCTCCAAAGCCATTAAAATCCAAAGCCATTAAACATATATTTTCATTTTCAAAATCATTTTTGGCTATGAGAGCAAAGTTTTCATCTGTTAAATCCTTAGGCAAACTACTCCAATCAACAAAACCTTGTGTGAAAAAGCTTTGTTGAGTAACCTATGCTGGTGTAGCAACGGTTTGAGTAGGTTGAGTAACTTGTGGCATTTGCTGCACATGTACTTGAGGTGGTGCTTATTGAATCTGTGGTGCAGGTGCTTGAACATAATGGACAGGAACTGTAGCAACATGATGTGCAAAGTGAGTAGTGTTTTGTATTTGAGGTGCAGGGGTATATTGGGAATATTGGGCAGTGCTTTGAGGTCTGTTGCCATGATGTGTTACAATTGGTCCTGTAGATTGTGATCTGCATTCTCTGGCAAAGTGACCCATCTTGTTACATTTGTAACATTTGATTTTAGACTTATCCAACACAACTTTCAACCCCCCATGCAATCCTGGAAACCTTCTACCAGTTCTTTTGTAAAATTTACTTGCTCTGACACTTAAAAGTGCCAGTTGATGTAAAATGTCCATCTCTTCAAGGTCAGTGGGTTCAAAATGTTGTAAGTCATTTAATTCAAAAGATAGATTGTCAGAGGTCTGGCTTTCACAATTTGCAGCAAAGGCAAAATTGGGTGTACAGGGATCAGAGTTGAAATTGTTTCCAGATGTTATGTCAATGTAATGATCATAATTCTGATCCTTTCCACGGCTAGACCCCTCCTCATGACTATATAGAGCAGTGTTTCCCAAAGTATAATCATCAGTCATTTTCCCTGACTCTTGCAACTTCTTTTTCTGGTTCAACTCTCTCTCATAAGTGAGGAGTCGTCCATGAAGTTGTGTCAAAGTCATTTCCTTGTAACCAATAGCTGTTCTAGTGACATAAGCTACAGTCTCCCATTTCTCATGTAAGGATCTCAAGAAACGACTATTGACAGTCGAATTTGGAAATTCCACATTTATCAATTTGATTTCACTAATGAGACAACTATATCGTTCGAACTGTTGGGTTAATGATTCACCCTTAACGTGGCAAAATGTTTCATACTGTTGATTTAAAACCTCTCTATTATTCTCTATCACCTCTTTAGTACCACCGAATTGCTCTTTAAGAGCATCCCATAACTCTTTAGAACTATTACAATGAAGTAATCCCGCATAAATCTCATTGGGCAAAGCCGAAGCAATGATGCTAAAGGCCTTAGCATCCAATTCGATTTTAAGGAAATCCTCTTCAGAGTAATTTTCGAGTTTCTTAGGGACCTGGGTGTGGGGATCCTCTGTACTTGGAACCATGGGTATATGAGGTCCAAATACAACGGATCTCCAGCATCTAGTGTTCTGTTGGGCGAGAATATGACCCATCCGACGTTGCCAAATAAAATATTCATTTCATTTCAACATCGGTAGTTTGAACATGGATCCAATATTGGATTCCGGTGTGTTTTGTGTCATTTCTCTTGTTTACAACAAATTTGTGTTTTAAAAACTTTTGTAGTAATAAAACTCTGTATTCAAGTAAAACTATCAAACGAAATTAGCACAAAGAGCTGACCTATTCAAATCAATTTGACTGTTAAATCAAAATCGATTGACCAAGCTTTGATACCAATTGCCAGGATCTAAGTTTGACTCACTTGTAGTTTTTGTTTCTAAAGATGGAAAATGGATTGAATTACAAAGATATGCAGCGGAATTAATGGAAAACTTTTACTACAAGCAATCGGTCGTTTGTTTTCATCACTATCATGCTTTCAAGTTGATAAACTTTGCATGTGATTCACAAACTCCCCCTTAGCTAATTACAATCGTTTGATAGTAAGAAATGAAGAAGATAAAGTGCGAATTAATCTTTTTCAGGAAGACAAGTTAACTGTTACAACATTCACCTATTTATACTAACTATCTAACCACTGAGCATCTTTTGTGACGTCATGGTTGATAGTGACAGCTAACAAAATTGTAACTAACTAAAACACTGCTATGCTAATACTATCAGTGTATAGCACTGTTACATTGAATAAAGTAAAACTAGTCTAAGCACTGATGTCTATCCTCTGATCTTGTTTTTTCTAGCAGACCTTTGCTTCTTGATTCAATCAGATGATAGGAACAGTTGTTTAAGGAAAGCAATGTAAAGGTTGATTAAAGGTTGTAACCTCTGATAGTTGAACCAAAGCTTGGATAGTGAATTTTGCTTTGATATCATCTGTTCCTTTGTTAGGGTTCAATCCCAACAGATGTTTCAGCAGAAGTTACTGAGGTTTCTTTCATAGATTCATTTTTCTCCTCCTTTTTGGCATCAGCAGTTCTTTCAAAGATAGATGAAGGGGTAGTGCCAAGCAATGTTATGAGAGCTTCTTTGATAACCTTAAGCTCTGCCTGAGTGTTCTTATATCTTGTCTCAACCTCATTTTTGAACATTTTTACACGTATTTCATATTGGTGGTCAGCATGTTGGCGTTGTTGTTGAAACAGAGGATATGCCTGTTTGATTATATCAGTGGTTTGAGGAGCAGAGGACTGAGCAGTGTTTTGAGACTTTGAAGATTCTAACATCTGTTGCAGCATATTTTTGATATCTGCCACTGATGTCTCAATTTTTGTAACTCTCTCCGTCAAATCTTTAGATTTTAGCTCATCACTTAACTTAGTAGGATCATCTGAGCTCCTACCAGAAGTGGTAGTTGTATCTAAGATATCATGAGCATGTGTTTTGAACTTGCTTCAACCTTAGATGCCCCTTTTTCTTGGTATCGGGGACTTCTTTCTATAACAGAGGGTTTCTCAGCAAACTTAACAGTGGTTTTAACACCAACAGTGGTTACCAAGATACCCTTTGTAGAAATTGCCTTCAAGGGAGACTTATTTATGAAACTACTGCCCAGAAGTAAATCAATGGATTCAACATCTGTAGTAGCTGCTCCACTTGAACTACCAACAAGAATTTCATGAAATTCAAGTGGTGTAACCTCCTCAACTGTTTGTGGTTAGTCAGTAAAATTTTATCAGACACAGCAATTGTGGAAGTTGTATTCTCAGTAATGTGTTGGTGAGAGAGGTTGTTTTATGTCTGACTTTCAATGACCTCAAGCAAAGACACCAAGGTTGATGTAATTTGAGATGTGGGGATGATGTGGAAGGAGAATTTGCCCCGGGAGAAGGACAGTTCAACATACTCTCAAATGAGGGTAATGTTTCAAGTTGTGGTGTCCTTGTGCCTACAGCATGTTCCTTTTGTGAGGAATCATGAGGAGCTGTGGTTTTGGGTGGAGATCTTTCCAAGTGTTGTGAGGAAGTAGCAATAGTGGTTTCTTGTGACATTTATGTTGTCACAGGGTTAACTTCTGGGATCTCATCTTCCATAAGACCCTTTTTGGTAGGTTTGGTGGGCTTGATGGATTTCTTTTTGGTTCTTTTGGTGATTTTTGGTGTGGGTTGCACAGTATTGGTTAAGCTACTATGGTCACCAAGAGCAGTGGGCTCAGCAGCTAAGGTCTGAGGAGTAGATATGGACTCATCCAAATTTTGCTCAGACTCCCCTGCTTGTGTTTTAGAAACTTTTGACTCTTTGGCCATAAGGCGAGTAAATGTTTCAGACGTTAAGCTGTTTATTTGAAACGGTATGCCCTACTTAAGAACATGTACAATCTCTTTTGGAATTTTCTGTTGTAAATAATAACTTAAAATCTTGGAAATAATAAGAATGCATGTGCCTTTTTGTTTTTCATATTTTCCAGATTTGTTACCAAATCATTAAATAGTGCTTGGGAGTAATAGCATACTCCAAGTATTGAATTTTCAATGGTATTTCGTCAAAACCAGTTGTTTTATTTGAAACACAGGTGAGGAAAGTGTGAAACAGGAATTTCATAGGAGGAGGGAAATTTCCCTTTTTCATAGTAGCTTTTGTTAGTTTTCCTGTATACCTTCTATTTATCAAATCGACTTGATACTCATCCTTAGGGAAATAGATTTTACCTGCAAGATCGTCCGTCTGAAAAACTTTTATGATGGTTTGTGGGGTTATTGGAACCATGATACCTCCTACTTTAGATGAGATTGCCCAAGGCTTTTTATTTTGAATTTCAAGTTCTGCATTAGTCCATAAATCTCGTAGGGTGTCTTGATAGATTGGAGCATTACAAGAGAGCAAAGTTTTATACTCTGATGAAGACATGATATCGATGATATAGTGAAAATATGTGTTTTTCTCTGTCTTTTCGAAGGTACAGAGGTAATTGTGTGGATGTTTGATGATGAGAACATGATCGGATTTTAGAAATTTGATCGTTTATGAGAATTTTTGAATTTTGATTTTGATGATAAAAACCTTGTTTGAGGGTTTTATCAGGGTTTCATCGGACGTTTAACTTTTGACACGTGGCAAGATCTGATGAAAATTGCCTTTCCACGTGTATCCTCTGACTATGAATGGATGATAGTTGTTTTGTAAAACCACTAATGTGTGTCATCAATGTTTGTGAACTGTGTAAGTCTTACCTCTGTCAGTGGTTTTGAAACAGTGGATAAGGTCACCTCAGAAGTTTGACCAGGTTAATAAGGGCAGAGGATTCACTTTGTCAGTGGATAGAATTTCCCATCAGAGTTTTGAAAGTACAAATAGTGTTTTCATCAGACTTTAGAGATTTATTGTGAAAAATTCAATTTTAACTATTTTTAAGGTTTTGTTTAGATTTTTTGAAAACATTTTTGATGCTATTTACACATGGATCACAGGGAAATCTGTTTTTGATCCATGTTTAGCACTCCAAGCCTGGAAATCAAACTGTCAAAAGTGTGAGCATCAAGTGCTTTTGTCAACACATCTGCCAGTTGATCCTTGGTATGGACATGTTGTAAAGAAATCAAATCTTTTTCATAGTAATCCCTCACTAGGTGATATCTGATTTACACTGTACCTCGTCATGGAATGATAGACTGTGTTGAAAACTTCTTGTGTTCCTTTTGGTGAATAAGATTTTGATGAAGATTGTAAGTACCTGCAAGAGTAGGCTTGACAAAACATTTCTCATAGCCTTAATAGGATTTTTAGTGATAAATTTTTTTGAAATTTTCAATCAAAATCTCTTCCACACAATAGCCATGGTGTTAAAACACTTTATAGATCCGGCAGTGGTTGAGTATCCCAGATGGTAAACACAATCTATTTTGACAGTAAGTTTGAGATTATATTGACTCATTTTATGAATTGACCATGACCATCATACAGATTTCTTTTGATCCATTATCAAGGAAAAGTAACTCCATTCTCTCTAAAAATAGAAAGGTTTTACTTCCTGGCAGGTTTTGAGCTTTAACCATCTAAAACAAGTGAAAGCTCAACATGTATTACTTTCCAGAAAACAAAAATACTGAAAAAGGAGTAACACATGTCCTGATATATACATGAAATCTTTACTATTAAAAATTAAGTAAAAATTTCTTGATAAATGAATCAATTAGACCTGATAGATGTCCTAAGTTCTCTTTAAAACAATTTTTAACTTGAGATACACCAGTTACCTGAATCTACCTATAAACAGTGGTTGCACTCAGCTTGTTTGGTAACAGATGTTTGAGCAGAGACGAAGATTCAATTTTAGGTTTTCCTTTTGTAGTACTAGCCTGTGAACTCTCAGGTGTTTTATGTTTATACTCTTTTCTTTTGTCATTAAAAGTTTTGAGATAAACACACTTTTAGAGTTTTGTGATTTTTCTTCTATTCCCCTTTTAACCTTTCCATAGGCAGATGTCGTAGCATTCACTGGAAGGCTTTTAAGGAAAGAATAATCAATCCAGAATCATTTACAGTAATGTTTTGAGAAGCTTAGTCATTTTTGCAAAATGCATATGCTAAAATTCACATTACTTTTGATCTGGTTTTCTAAATATCAACCCATAATCTTTATAGGATTTTACCTTTTTAAAACTTTCTCATAACTTTTGTTCCTCATATAGATCTTGTTCCTAAGGTTTAGGTTCACCTCAGTCTTTTAAAGACATTAGGTGAATCCTTAGCAACCATCAATCATGGAATCATCACAAATTCCAACACGAACATTGAAATCGTATATAAAGTGATTAGGCTCTTACTCTGTTTTCCAACAAATACGAACAACACAGTATCATAGAAATTGAGCTGATCTTTTTATGTCAAATCGATTGTTAGATCGAATTTGACTGACCAAGCTCTGATACTAATTGTTAGGATCTGAGTTTGACCTGATTGTGTTGTTTGAAACAAAATGATCATAAAATAAGATAAAACACATGATACCTTGCAGCGGAATGCGATTTAAAACTTTGTAACACACTCAAGGAGAGATTAGCT
Source organism: Scalesia atractyloides (assembly GCA_947069175.1). NCBI lineage: Eukaryota > Viridiplantae > Streptophyta > Magnoliopsida > Asterales > Asteraceae > Scalesia > Scalesia atractyloides. The sequence goes on along the minus strand of CAMTDV010000017.1, from coordinate 46,178,346 downwards.
TTCATCATACAATGTTTTCATTGCTCAAAAGATTGAAAAGATTACAAACAATTACATGCATGAATCACTAACTCCCCCTCAGCCCGAGCTCACACTGGTTAGATCGTACAAGATAAGTGTGTGTGTGTGTCTGTGAGCTAAATAGAACAGTACATGCACTGTCTTTTATAGTACTAATCCTAACCTCTGTGGCATATTTCCTGACGTCACCAAGACAATGACATCTAACAAGCCTAACAACCTCTAACCACTGCTAATGCTATCCTCTGATACAGTTATAAAACACTGATAGCTAGCCAATTATGATGCTAACCACAGATGAGCTTAACCACTGATGAAGCTTTATCAGATGTTCTTCAAAGGGTGATCAGACCTTTGACTTCCAGCAGACTTTTGACTTCAACAGAGGTTTGGTCTTCAACAGTCTTTACAAACTAACAGAGCTTAGCACTGAGCAGATGTTAGAGCCATCAGATGTTAGATATCTTGTCATTGAAGGAAGTTGTGAGTCAAAACACTGTTTGTTCAGGATCATTTAGTACAGACCTGTTTTGGCATTTTATCATCTGTTCTTTTGTAGGGGTCAATCCCAACAGTTTCTATTCAACTATGAAAGTCTCTGTGATTCCTTCGAGCTGCCAACGGAACCAACAGAAGAGGAACTTTTGATTCTTTATCAGCAACAACAAGTTTCATCAGAAGAACAAGTTCCTTGGTGATTACTCAAATACCTGTTGGTACTCATGATGTTGAGGCAGGCCCTAGTACTGCACTTCAAGAATATCAGACTGCGGGAATAGTTATCCCACTGAAAATCAAAAGATGAATGAAACCGCGCCCACGTTCGATCAAAGTGATGATTCTGATTTTGATGGCCAACCGACATATGATGAAGATTGGATCTACTTCCGATGATGGAGAAGATCAGATTGAGAGTTTCCTGAACAATCAAGCTGAGGGTCCAAGTGCTCAGAATGAAGCATCTACGAGTAATTAAGTCGTTGATAAAAAATCACTAATCTTGAACACGAAGTGAGTGTCTCGAACGAGGTTATGCCGAGGACGTTGTCTTACCACCCATCAGAGAACATCATTGGAGAGTTGCAGACTGGTGTCAAAAAGCGAAATCAGATCATAAGGATCTTAGTTGTTTTTATACTAACATTGCACCTATACAAGAAACTGTCTCATATAGTTGTTTTATTACATAGGTTGAGCCTAAAACGTATAAAGAAGCTCTTCAAGATGAAATTTGGGTGAACGCAATGCTGGAAGAGCTGCTACAGTTTAAAAACTCAGTGTTTGGAAACTTATTGATATCCCAAATGACCACAAGAAGATTAGCACAAAATGGGTCTTCAAGTGTAAGCGAGATGACAGAGGGGTTATTGTTCGAAATAAAGCTCGACTTGTAGTTCAAGGTTTTCATCAGCAAGAGGGAATAGACTATACTGAGGTCTATGCTCTCATCACAAGGTTAGAGAGCATTTTCTTGGCATTCGCATCATGGAAAGGATTTAAGGTGTACCAACTGGATGTGAAATCTGCATTCCTACACGGAAAAGTGAAAGAGGAGGTGTACAGCGGCCAACCACTGGGGTTTGTTGATCTGATACACAAAAACAAAGTTTAGCTACTGGATAAGGCCTTATACGGTTTACACAAGGCCTCGAGAGCCTGGTACGAGACGCTTTCTCAACACCTTCTGGAAAACGATTTTACCATAGGAACACTAGACAGACCCACTTTACACAGGAAGTGGATGGACATCTCATTATCGTATAATTTATGTGGATGACATTATTTTTGGTTCGACCAATGATGTGCTATATAAAGACTTCGAGAAAGTCATGAAGAAGAAATTCAGAATGAGTTCAATGGGAGAAATGAAGTTCTTCTTGGGACTTCAGGTCGATCAATTGCCTGATGATATCTTCATAAATTAGACGAAGTATGCGAACGACGTATTGGAGAAATTCAATATGTCGGAATCATCACCAGCTTCTACCCCATTACCTCTCAATCACGGCATCAGACCAGATCCACATGGAGTGAAAATCGTTGAAACATTCTATCGCTCAATGTTCGGATCTTTAATGTATCTGACAGCTTCAAGGCCAAATATCATGTATCTGACATGCCTCTGTGCCCGACATCAGTCAAATCCCAGAGTGTCGCATTTATTGATCGTCAAAAGGATTAAGATATCTGAAAAGGTGCCCAAGCATTGGCTTGTGGTATACACATTCCAACGACTTCAATCTTGCTGGATACCCCGACTCTGATTTCTGATGCTGCAAATTAAACGCTAAATCAATGCAAGAAACATACCACGGGCGCTCTGTCTACTTGTGAAGCTGAATACGTTTCAGCATCCAGCTTTTGTTCCCAAATTTTGTGATTACAACAATAGATGAGAGACTATGGTCTGCAATTTCTTGATACGCCTATAAATGTAGATAACGAGGCTACCATAAACATCACAAAAATCTGGTTTAACACTCTAAGACTTAACAAAAAGAAATACGACATCACTTTATCCGTGACTGCTATGAGAAAAAGTTGATTCGTATAGAAAAGATCCACACTGATGAACAGAATCAGACTTTTACACTAAACCATTTGACAGAGTAAAATTTAATATCTTTCGACTCTAAACGAGTTAAAAGATCTGACATCAGGGGGACACATAGGTTGAATCCGAGATGGATGACGATTTAATATGATTCTCATTGGTTTGTCAAGTTTCTAGTTTTCAAACTTCTTTCTTTAAAAACAAAAATCCAAAAATATGTTTATGATTTTAGAGGAGAAATATGTTGTGAAATATACAAAACATATAAAAATTTGAAAATGTATAAAAACAAGAAAAAGACAAAAAAGAGTTTTAGTGAAAAAATAGGAAATGATAGTACATCAGTGGGCTATCACAGTATGCTAAAGAAATGTAGTGTTAAAAAGTGTTTAAACGGGTCTCACTGATGATGTGCAAGTAGACTTCGCACATTCAGTAAATTGTTTTCGAGATATAATCATAAAGAAAACTTCTTAATCTGTGGCTTAACATCTCTCGTATATATGGTCTTAGTCCACCAAAATTTCGTTTGAGAGATTGCCTGATTCAAAGATACTAGGGTATTATACAAGTTCTTCTGATTTTGCATTAGCAAAGGCCTAGAACTTTTAGAATACTTTTGCTTTAAAACCCTAAAACTGTGTTAAATTGAAAATATCGAAAGATACCACAATTTTAGTTAAAAAGATTCCAAATTTGGAACACCACTTTTAAGTCGAGCCTTCATCTCTTTGTCTGTACGGTGGTACTACCGAAGCTCTCAAAGTCTCGCACAACCCAGATATAGATAGACGTTAGATATATTCACCTGTAAGATGAAATCTAGGGAATCTATATATACGGGAGTATATTCTGAGGTGGGAAACACTGTTAAGTCAAGTTCTAAAATATTAACTAACGTATCTTGGAACAATTGAGAAATGTGTAGAGGTTTAAATGGATCAGTATACTGTTTAGAACTTAAAGTTTTATCAAGATCAACGGTACTAGTGATATGTCTCAAAAACTGATATGATCCTCTTACACAAACTCACAAAAAATGTTTGTAAATATGTGTGTACATAGTTATTGCATTTCATTTCAGAAAAACTCAAAAATTTCAGTGTGTTTAGCATAAACTATGGAAATATCAAAAAGATTTTATTTTCATCTTAGTTTCGATTGCCGATATGGAAAACAAAATTTCAAAGTGCGAAGCAACAATTTGTTGAATGAAAACCGAAGAACAACAGATTGTGAGCTTATCTGAAATGAGAAAATGTTTTGAAATGATCAAAAGTTCATTAATTTGAAACTTTAAATTGTCTGAAAACATCAGTTTGTTCACAAAGTGTTCAACCAAGGTCATTAACTTGGACTTGGTAGACAAATCAGTTAACCAGGGTCATTAACTTGGCCTTGGACAACTGAGTTGGTTGTTAAAACTGGTAAAAATGAACGAGAAGTTGAATTTTTGAAAAAGGAGAGTTCACTTTGCTCGAAGTGAGTCTTCACATCGCACGAATAGAAAGTTCACTACGCACGGAGTAAAATTTTGTAGGTCTGGGATCCAGCGGTTCTAGACAGAAGTTTTGGTAAATATGACTGATTCGGTAGAATGTTATTAAGAAAGGAGTAGAAGCAGAATAAGCTATGTTTCATTCATACCGAAAGAGTACACATCTTGTCAGGCTGGCGGAATTATGGAGAGATTCTGTCAGCGTTTCCCCTCAGGGAACCTCCAAAACTTACAAAACAATGAACATGCAACACCTATATATAGACATGAGCAGCTCGTACGAAGTGAGCATACTACCTCATACGAAGGGTGACCACCTCGTACGAAGGGTGACCACCTCGTACGATGGATGACCACCTCGTATGAGGTGACACTTTTGCTAGATGACCACGTCGTACGAAGGGTGACCCCCTCGTACGAAGGATGACCACCTCGTACGAGGTGACACTTTTTCTCCTCTCACGTTCATACTTGGGTCGTGTGTTCGTATCTAGTCTATAAAATATTCAACACACGCTCTATCTAACCTATTCGCATAGTGACAGACATAAATTGCACCAACAAAATTCACTTCGGACGAAGTGAACTCAGTCCTATATAAAGGACACTTCATGTGTGGAGAAACATAATCATTGTTTGAATTTCTCTCAGCTAGAAATGAGACTTAAAGGATTTTGTTAAGCAAACGACAAAGTGCTGCCCATTTTTTCGATTATAATGGTAGATTGGCACACCACTAACAATGACTAAGGTAGTTTGGACGAGATTGGAACGTGAATTGAACCTAAAATGGACGTTTTCGGTCTTACGAACTTAAAAACGTAGATCTAGGCCAAATTAATGGGTGGAACTTAATGTGTTTATCAGCACTAGTAGGGTATAATGGAACCTTCAATTATAACAAAATCTTGAAAATTCGAAGTTTGAATCAAAACCATTTTTTGAACGAAGTGAATTTCACTTCGTACGAAGTGAAACTTTTCACTTCGCACGAAGTAAAAAGGTTACAAATTTTTTTAATCCTCTTTGCACGAAGTGAAATTATGTTTTTGGTAAAAAATGTTAAGTGTATTGCCACTTTGTACGAAGATAAAAAGACCACTTTGCACAAGACACTTCGCACAAAGGAGTTTAGGTATTTTTTTGTGAAATTTTGTTTAAATGTTGTTATGATGATGTGTAGGAAAAGAAGACGATGTTCGATCCAAGACACAACATCTGTTGTGTTCTTGATGAGACTATTCCAGAGATGGCACCATTCAAAGAGATGTTAAAGTTCATGGATCGTTTTCCAATAAAAAAGGCACTTACACATCAACATAAAGCGTATCGTTCTCATGTGAAACGATTTTGGGATCATGCCGATGTTATTTCTTATCCACCTACCATCAAATCGTATGTAAGAATCGGAAATGAAGATAAGGAGGCGCTTATCATAGAAGCATTGATACGAAGGTACTTGATTTAAAAGATAAAGATGATGATCCGACACATTAATCGAAAAGGATGGCTAAGGGGTGTTTTTATAGGATGGGATATAAGGGGCCGTGAATGCTACGAACTTCAACAAAGCTTATCTTGCCAGGTCGTATAAACTCTTTGTACATTCGGTGATTCACACACTAAGTCACCGCAAAGGAGGATTTGATGCTTTACTTGACTATCAAATGTGCATGATAGCTACTCTCAGTCTGAATCGACCATATAACTTCACCAGACTTATTTTCGAACAGATGAAGGGTAATATTACGAAAGTTAAATTCTTACAATATCCGCGATTTGTTCAAATGATGTTGGATGATCAATTCCCTGATCTGGTGAAAGAAAAAGATGATGAGTTGGTTCTAGATCACATGTCAGATTTATCTCTGGTTCGTCTAAATCAATATTTGAAGCAAAAAACAGAACCTGTATTCAAGAAATTCTTTGGGGCAATCAAATATGAGAAGTACAAAGCACCGCCAAGGATCGATGGAGAAATGAAGGTAGTACCTCTGAAAATGATGAAGAGAATCGTTTGGCCGATTATATTCCAAATAGAGGGCAGTGGTATGAAAAGGAGGAGAAGAAAAAGAAAGAGTCGATTCCTAAGAAGCAAACATCTAAAAGAAAGGCGCTTCAAAGAAAGTTGAAACGTTATTAGTTGATGAGGAGACCGATGAAGGTGAACAGTTGAATGAAGAGGAACAGATTAAGGAAGAGGTGAACGTTGAAATCGAAACTGAAAAATGTTGAACATGAAGTTTGTTGATGCACTTTGTGTGTCCGTCACTATTCGAATAGGCCAGATTAGATACGAACACACGACCCAAGTACGAACTGAACGGAGTTTCAGTGTCACTTCGTATAAAGAGGTCAATTCGTACGAAGAAGTGTCAATTTGTACGAAGTGTAACCACTTCGTACAAAACATGTCATTTCGTACGAGTTGCTAGGTTTGCCTATATATAGCGTCGTGTGTTCATTTGTTTGTAAGTTTTTGCGCTCCCGGACGGGGAGGTGCTGGCAAAATTTCTTCAGGATTTCACCAGCTTGACAAGATGTATACTCTTTCGGTACGCATGAACGAAGCTTCCGCTAATTCTGTTTCTACTTCTTTCTTAATAACATTCTATCGAAATAGTGATTATACGCACAAACTTCTGTCTAGAACCGCCTGATCAGGACCTACAATTGGTATCAGAGCTACGGTTAACACCTACGCTCATGAAGTTTGGACATTTATGGACTTAGGAGGCTTCTAGACGTAAAACAACAAGTAAACGGACAATCCACGGTCAAAAAGTGAAATTGAACTTATAGGATTGTTAGAAAATTTTTTTCGACCAGATTTGTGGTGGAATCATCTTGAAATTCGAATAAATAAAGATTTTGGATCGAAAAACGTAATCAGGCTCACTTGGTGCGAAGTGCACTTCGTACCAAGTGACCAACTCGTACGAATGTAGGTCCAATTCGTACGAAGTGAGTTGAGCAAAAAAAATAATTTTTGTTATTGTGACCGTATTGAGGGGATGAGTGTCCAGAAAAAAATTGGTGATAGAAATTTTTTGAGATATTGATGATCGAAACGGGATGTTCGGGGACATCGTCTAGAGCTTCAGAGTACAGATTTGGTGATACAATCACAAAATGTTGAAGATATTGGGAGAGTCATTGATACATATGCAGAATGTTGATTATTTGATATAATGACTACTAGTGGGCCTAAACGTAAAATCCGCATTTGATGAAACTGATTTTCCAGATTTGAGGGGGAATTTCAGTGAAAAAAATTTGGTACGGTCAGAATTTGCAAAAATGAGGGGGAATAAAAAATTTCATATATATGAAGATTCCAGCATTTTTGAAATTTGTGACCATGCAACGAATTCGGGTACTGAATATCTAGTTTCGTGAGTTCCTGGTTACAGGAAGTTCTAAATTTTCAGATTGTAATAAAAATTGATACTTAGGGGTTTAAAGGCCTGATCTTCGATGTGGGGTGGATGCACATATGATTGCTTATCTTTAACTCTGCAAGGCAAATGAACTGTTTTCCGGACTAATCGCTAGGAAATGAGGATGTTTTGTAGTTTCAGTTGCGCTGTTCCTACGAAGTGAGCTATATATATATATATATATATATATATATTATTGTGACTGAAGAGGAAGAATGTGATTCTGAATGTAGACGAACGTTTCTCAAATTTGATTTGTTACCAGAAGGTTTGATTCCGATGAAGATTTGTGGATTGAGCAGATTACCGATTTGCTAATCAATCTTTCAGGAGTATGCTTAATTTTGATTACGGAAATCGGGATTTCGGATTTTTGAGGGTATTCATTGATGAGAACTGTACCATTGTGGTGTTTCGAAGTTTCAATCAATTGTCGGTTGGGTTTTGAAGATCAAATGATTGAGCATAAACTAGATTAAATCACAACCAAGTTCATTTTACAAATCTTGAACACAAATCCACCAAGAAAGCAATTTTGGCCTAAATTACTAACAAAGTTATAACTTATGTCAAGAATCCGTAACAACACCATCTAACCCGCTAAGGTCCTTCCGTGAGGGAAAGCATTCTTGATTAATCTTAATTACCCATTATTAACCCAATACCCATTTCTAGTTTCATGGGGTCCAAGCTAATTAACTATAATCAATAATTCAACATCAATAAACAAGGTTGCAAACTAATTATCAAGGATTAACATAAAATGTTGTTAAGTGTCATTATAAACACGATTAACATACTAATGGTTGTTTAATAAGCATGGAATATATAATGTTTTTGCCTAAGGCTACAATTATAAATATTACATCAAATCAATGCTTGAAATGTAACCAAAATCATGGAAAGAACAAGGATTCAAACCATAAGCAAGCAAGGATTAGATGGATTGGATGATAAATAGGCTTCTTTCCAACTAGGAGGCTTGAATTCGACCCAAACAGGCTGTTTCCGGAGCCCCAAAATCGCCCAAAAGCTTGCAAAATTATCTGCTATTTCGACCAGAATGTCATATGCTGTTTTTATAACTTTTTCAATCGGCACGGTCGTGCCAATAAAGTGCACGAGCATGCACTTTTCATGAGATCTTGTGACGTCAGTAGATCTGGGCAGATATTTCAAAAATGGCACTGCCGTGCTAAAAGGCGGCACTGCCGCGCATGTCCGAGAAATCAAGATCGACACTGTCGTGCCAGCATCCGCATGGTCGTGCGTGTCCGAGGGAGAGCTGGCACTGCCAGTCGCACTGGCAGTGCATCCGAGGAATCAAGATCAACACTGCCGTGCCAAAGTTGGCACTACCGTGCCGATTCGCCCGGAAAACCCTCGTTTTCTTCATCTTCTTGTCCGGCACGCCGTTTAAGGCCTGTAAACCAAAACATACATGATTAAGTGCCAAAACTTCGGTTTTATGGCCGAAAACGCGTAAAACAGGGGCAAAATGGGGGATAAAGTATGTGTAATTTAACGTATATCAAACCTCCCACACTTGAACTTTCCTTGTCCTCAAGCAAACTAAAATCAAAATAGAATAAAAGAAAATTTCTAACGAGATTACATAATTTACAAACTACATGACTAATACACATATATAATAGGTAACCGGCATTTTTTCGAAAGACATAAAGATAACCAAAAACCACGATTCCACATTCGATTGACTTAGCATGCAAATTTTCACACATCCCACAATGTTCACACACACTCGGTTATATTTGTGAAACATACATAAATGTGTATGTGTAAACACTCTATGCCTAGACAATGAATCATGTAACATCATAAGCTTGTTAAAAGATCTAATCTCCACCAAACAACTTGTGAAAAAGTGCAAATCAAGAGGTCTTAGTGGGTTGTAACGATAGGCTGGGGTGAAGGGTATGGAATGGAAATTTACAAGTGACTAAACAGTTAAAACTCGGTAGTTGCGTTCAACAAGCGTTTATAGAAGAAAACTATACATAAATAACTCGTAAACGGCGATTGCCGTAATTTCGAGCTAATCGTCAATATTCTAATGTTTTTGCACTCAAAATTGTTCAAAATTTGTCGTCTTCGCCCTCATTTGTGGTATTAATTAATTAATTTATTTTTTTGCAAACTAAGTGGCTAATTTACAAATAACGCTAGTTAAACGGCAACTTTAACCGAGTTTTAACACTAAGGTTTAAAAATAAAAAGGCTAATATTTGGTTAGGTGGGTTAATTGGTAGGGTGAAAGAAAGAAAAACACGGGAAAAGGCTAGGCATGGTGAATCCTAGTAGGAAATGTCGGGTTTAGGGAAAACGAATGGAAGAAAAAGGCTAGAAACAAAAGGTTTTCTAAGCGCCTCAATCAATTTCACACAAGTTCTAAGTTACACGAAACATTCGGCTCACTTTTAATCTGAACAAGCATCTAACAACTCTAAGGCTCAAAATATACTCACATAACAGAAGGGAGTGGGTAAAAGTGTGAAAATTAACATGCAAGTCTTTCTTTGTTTGTCAAGTTTTTAATTATCTTTTTCGAATTTTATTAGGCTTGTTGGTTCTTTAACGTATCTGATGCTTTCTAAAACAGAAATTTAATCGGTTTTTTAATTTTTAAATTATTTTTTTTCCTATGACAAACAAGGCCATAATATTAAACCCCCTCCCCACACTTGAACTTCGCATTGTCCCCAATGCGAAACCCAAAACTAGAGAAAAGGGGAATAATACTCCCCAAAAGCCGAAGAAGATGCACGAGTGATCCGCCCACTCAAAATCACATGCCTCGCCAATGCGTGCTTCAAATACCTGCATACACGTCACCATACAAAACACAACCCACAAAACAACAAACTGACCGCAAAATAAAACATATAATAGATAATAATAAAAATAACCATCCTATCCATTAGCTAAAAGGAAAATAAAATAAAAAAGTAGCAATTTTTTTTTTGTGAAAAACATATTCGGGGGGTTCTAATAAAAAAATACCCAAAATGAAAACCCAAATAAAACATAACAAACCAAGACAAACAAGGACGAACAAGGCCATAATATTAAACTCCCTCCCCACACTTGAACTTCGCATTGTCCCGAATGCGAAACCCAAAACTAGAGAAAAGGGGAATAATACTCCCCTAAAGCCGAAGAAGATGCAAGAGTGATCCGCCCACTCAAAATCGCATGCCTCGCCAATGCGTGCTTCAAATACCTGCATACACGTCACCATACAAAACACAACCCACAAAACAACAAACTGACCGCAAAATAAAACATATAATAGATAATAATAAAAATAACCATCCTATTTATTAGCTAAAAGGAAAATAAAATAAAAAAGTAGCAAATTTTTTTTGTGAAAAACATATTCGGGGGGTTCTAATAAAAAAATACCCAAAATGAAAACCCAAATAAAACATAACAAACCAAGAAAATAAAAGATTGACGCGGGCTGCAACGGCGAACCGCACGCTCTCGACACGATTAAAGTACAAGGCTTATACAAAAATATCAAGAATTACGGTTTTAGTTTGAATTTATGAAGAGACCCTCAAATTTCTTGAAGAAAAATACTAGTATAAGACAAAAGACAAGATTAAATACGAAAAAAATAAAAAAATAAAAATAAAAAAAATACAAAAGGATTCATATCTTTGGTGTGCTTTGTGATGATTTGTTACAAAAAAACGGTGATTTGTTGGAGGAGAGAAAAGAGAGAACGGTTGTGCACTTTATGGTTTTTACTTTTGATATAAGTATATATATATATATATAGAGGAAGTGTAAAATACATTATGGCTTAACGTACGAGCCGTACGACAACGTGCGAAACTTTTACAATATAACATGCATGATTTTTTGAAAGTTCCAGCAAATTGACGACTTGAATTGGGTTCCAATTGGATTCAAGTTTAATTTCGTTTCAGTTTTAATTGGCCATTGTTCGGTCAATTTCATCGAATGTGAGTCAAATTCATCGTTGATTTTGAAAAGTTTCATAAAAAACGCCGACCTGAAATAAAAACAGTAGAACAGAGGATGAAGATGACAAAGCTGACCGTAGAACAGAGGATGAATTTCGTCCCATTCGTCTCAATTTTCTTTTTGTTTCAGTTCAAATTGGCCATTGTTCGGTCAATCATCGAAATTGTGTTCAAATTCATCTTTGATTTTGAAAATTTTCATTAAAATGACGACATACCATAGAACAGAGTTGCAGGAACATGAAAGAGGATGCAAGAAATAATCCCTCATGTTAAAAAATAATCCCTCATGTTAAAAAATAATCCCTCATGTTAAAAATAATCCCTCATGTGTAAAATAATCCCGTATGTGTAAAGGAAAAATCCTGCATGTTGTATATGAGTCTCGTACGTTAGCGTACGTTAAGAGATATTATATGTTAACTGCTCTCTCTCTCTCTCTCTCTCTCTATATATATATATATATATATATATATATATATATATATATATATATTAAGGTTTTTTTTGCGTGCACAGCCGTGCACATGATATGCACGGTCGTTCCGATCAACAAATGCACTGAGGTGCACAACAGTTCTCGCGTGCACGGCCGTGTGTGTGATGCGCATAGCCGTCCGCTTCCCCAACGCTTTCTCGAACAGGTGAAGTGCACTCGTGTAGTACATGTGTCTCTGCAGACAGAACCTGCAGAATCCTCCAAATTTTATTTTTTTCAACAAAAATCACCATTTTTACAAGATTTTACCTGTTTGTGGGCCATATCAACGTCAAAACTCTACAAGGCATGAATCACAACTATAAAAACTTACAAAATACAGAAACAGTTAGTAAAACGAAATAAATAAATAAATATATATAATATTTACAAATTTACCCCCAAGCGTACTAAACACGCGTGCTAAGTTCTTTCAACGAGTCGATAGTTAGACTCCCTCCCCCATACTTGTTACGCGTGCGGAGCGTGGAGTTCGATTACCTCCACCGCCGAATCAACCTGCCAGGCAACATTAGGATTTAATATGTGGCCGTTCACCTTAAAAGTTACACCGTCGGCATTATGGATCGCAACGGTACCGTGCGGGAACACCTCTTTCACCATAAGGTGACGTCCATCTTGAGTGTAACTTTCCCAGAGATAATTTGTGTCCGATGACTGGCACGAATATAAATACTGAGCTTTTCAATGAATTACTAAATGGAATTTCGAGGACGAAATTCTTTTAACCGGGGGATACTATGACAACTGTGAAAAATCCTGGTAAACTTTGATCGGTACAAGTCCGCGGTAATCGGACGTGACATGTATATCATGATACTGGTTGGGATTACGTGTGATGATACGAGTTTTTGATACTCAGGATGAAACCAGGGATACCATAATTGGTCCAAAAACTTTAAGTATGCTTAGAACAACACTTGTGCGAAAACCCTAAACACATGCATTACTTGTCTGCTACGCTAAGCGATATCTGTTATGTCTCGGAGAAATCCGAGAGCACGTCATGGTTAACATGACACTAGTAAGGGCCAACGGTGTGAGGTTGGTGTCCTTAGCTTGTAACAACGTGTTAAACAGGAGCTTTCCGTTTAACAGCGCATTAAACATTTGACGATCATTGTTAGGCCATTGGTGGGGCTATTTAAGATTCTGAGTTCACGAAACATCTTCGTTATGTGCGATAGACCATGACATAGGATTTGAAGCAAATCGGAGCTCGGGCATGCAAAACGAGGCAGCTTCCCGATTAGGGAAACGCCTTCGTTTTGAGAGCAACGAAAGACAACCAAACATGCAAGGAACGGTCAATCAAGCTTAAAAACACTTAAACGACACTAATACGAGGTCATTTTAATAATAAACTTAACCGGGTTCAGATTTCGAGATGGTTATGCACGGTTTTTAAAACCGAGTCTTTTGACACTAAAAACGGGAAAAAGGAGTTCGTTTCACAAATTGGAGACGCGTGGGGACCCGAAAATGGACCTAAACGCGAAACCAAAGACAAACATCATCTTTTAACATGAAAAGACGAAACACGACAAAGCACGGGTGGGGTAGGGGTACCCCACTTGAACCCCCCCTAATTATATATTTTCTTTTTCACTTTTATTATTCATTTTACTCCAAATTCTGCACATCTTCTTCAAGAACACAACTGATCTTCCATCAAATTCATCAAAATCAAAGGTATTTTACAAGTTTCTTATAGTTTTGATGATGATTTCTTGATTAAAAATGATCTAGACTAAGAAAAACCCTTTTAAATCCATGTTTTGGATGATTTAAACATGGTTCTAGGCTAAACAGGAACACACCAGGGATCCCCTGATGTTATATGATAGCCAAGATCACAAAACTTCGGCTTTTGATACCCTAATCGACCTCTAATCGACCCAAAAGCGATTAACCAAGTTAGTAACCGAAAATAAATGAAACAAGGCTTGATTGACATAGGTTATGGCATGTTTGGATTGTTCTTGGTATACGTACTATATATGGCTCACACACACTTCTGGATTCAAGAAAAACACTTGAAATCGAAGGAATCGCTAGGTATATCTCCTGAAACTCGAATCTAGCTTAGGCAGAATATTGTTTGGTCTATAACTTGGTCTGTGATGCTTGGATTGAGCTAAAATTTGGTGTGGTGATGTAGGGTATTGACAGGAATGTCCAAGTGAAAGTTTAGAAATTTTGGAATTTTCTATGATTGTTTCCTAATTATTTTCTGTTTTACAGAAAGAAATTCGGAAAAAATACCATACGGAATCAATAAATTACCAAACTTTACAGAAACACTAAGGAACATATAGGAAATGTTTTGGGAAGTTTGGAAGTCCATTTGTTGAATTTTAGTTTGGGTTAAAAATCCGCGTTTTGGGAGTTTTCGGTAGCCGGAAACGCACTGAAACGAAATCGGAAAAATCCCAATTTTCTGCACGGAGTTCCTTGACATGTAAGGATTCTGCTAGAATATTTTGAGAATTTTTAACTTTCGCTGATAAGCGATGTAAATTATTCGGTTAAATATTGTTTTACAAATAAATTATTTAAGTTATAAAAATAACTTTATAAATTCCCAAAGTATTTTTTTCTTGAATCTATATATTGTTACAGAGTTTTACTAGAATTTCCAGAATTTTATAAAATACGTAGACTAAACGGGATTTTTCGGCTTTTAAAACGCTTCTTTTAACTTATTTCGGCACTTTACCGGACAACGAACCTGCCGGAACTGGGAACGGACCGAACCTTATTGTGTCTATAAGTGGAACACCGGGTGTATTCTGGGAAGTTCCAGGGTAAGCTGGACACTCCGGGTGTGTTCCACCACCGTTCGGGAGAACCCCCGACGGCGAAAACAGAAACTCAAACTCGAGTGACCTAGTTCCTCCAAACGTCCGGATTTCCTTAATAAATACTTAATATTTTCTAAATGATAATGTATTGGCACTGTCTAGATCTTAGTGCTGTTATCCGAACACATAGAACAACCAACTTTGGCTGGCACGCGAACCGGTGCACAGGAACCAAACGTAAAACTGATTATACCCTAACATCCATCACCACACCTGGGTACTAGATGTACAATGTTACCTGAAAATACCCACCCGGGCACAAGTTATAGGCGTTACCGACTTAGCAACTAATATTGGTAATTACTTGCATGATTACTGATAGAATCGAACCAGCTTCCATATACTCTTGTTGCTACCTGTGATACTGCTATCCTGTGAGTTTCACTCCCCCGCTTTTAAACTGTTTTACTGTTTTCTGGGGTGATTTGCATGTTACAAACTGTGTTAATTGCACCAACTTGTGATGATGTGAATTTCCTAACACGGTCCGCCTAGCTGAAGGTGTCTGTTGTAACACGGTCCAGCTAGCTGAAGGTGTCTGTTGTAACATAGTCCGGGTAGCTGAAGGTATCTATTGTGACATGGTCCGGCGAGATGAAGGTGTCTGTTGTGACACAGTCCTGTGAGCTGAAGGTGTGTGTTGTGACACGGTCCGGCGAGCTGAAGGTGTCTATTGTGACACGGTCCGGCGAGCTGAAGGTGTCTTTTATGACACGGACCAGCAAGCTGAAGGTGTCTATGTGACTTGGTACGGTTAAAACAGTCAAGGTTTCACTGGTGCATACTCGTGTAATTCCATCTGTGACTATGACTTGTGAAATTAAACCTGTTAACGTCTTTTGTTACGAAACAACCAACCCAGTGAAACTCACTGGCTCGTTTAGCTGACCCTTTTTAAAACTAACATGCATTTCAGGTAACTTGAGACTAAGGTGATCTGGATTTGTGGTTCAAGACGTGTTTATAGACAAATATTGATATAGACGCATGCGGCTTAGAAGACTTATGTGGTTCATGGGATAACGCAGTTGTAACATACATGTAGTATGTAATCAACATTTTGGTAATTAATAAAATGTAGTGTCTTTATAAAAAATACGCTTGTACCAGAGTTGTCTGTTGCATCCCGTGTTTTACTTCCGCGGCAAATTGGGGTGTGACAGAGGATGGTATTAGAGCCATTGGTTATATAGAATTAGGTGCCTTTAAGGAAACCTAGACTATAACTATAGGCTCGGACTTTAGTGGACATCATTGGAAAAAAGAAATTTGAACCTCAACTAAAAGTACTTAGAGAACAGTGTAAAGTATCCTATTGGCGAGTACCTGGATGGCCTTGTGGGGCAAGTGGGTTATTATGGTCTGGAACGTAATAACAGACTTGCTCATACGAGGCAGTGTTGGGGAAGTCGCGATAATAAACACACTTAAATACGTGGAGTGATACATACGTGTACCAAGGTGATAGTGTGTGGATGTTTGTGCGTGGATTGATACATGAATTAGGATCGGGGATAATACGTTGCTACCTATGCCTTCCGGATAGGCAGAAAACTGGCATTACAGTCCATTCCACATTCCTACTGCTCACATAACTAATACCCACTAGAATTAGATTCCTGCCACTCATATAGTTCTTACATATACGTTATGATGTGAGAACTCAAGGCCTTATTACGATACGATCTCAAGAACTCTATCCTTATAGTTACTATAACGACGATTATATACAAGAGTGATACTTTAAAAAAGAACATAGATACACAAAGAACGCGCAGGTCGTTCTAGTAGACTGGGAGGACGTGTACGAATCCTTACTCCACTTCTCGTTGTTTCACATTTGATTGTTATACAATCACAGAATTCAAACATCCTGCGAAACTTTCTCGTCCTTGAATCAATGATTCATTTGATTGTCCGCATGATGCCTCTTCTGCTTACGATATCAGTTTTAACCTTCACGTCATGTGATATTATGATATTTAGTGGTACTCCTTAACACATGTCCCGATATATATTATGTGTGAGTTTGATGATCTCCGGGTTATGGAGATGGCATGGAATGCTAAATAAGTAACCCTTCCCGTTGTCGTTCGATTCCATGGGGTATAAAATTTTGTAATGATACAGATTCCGTTGAAACGCTTTGCGTTGTGGAACCTCGTTTCTTGTGACCATCAGTTACACTGAGTTCTTTACGATTCATGATTCTTTCGGATTTCGGTTGGTTATTCGCGGAAAGTAATAGGAGGCCCGAATATCTCGGTGAACGGAATATTGATCATGTATATGGGTGTGGTGGATACGCTGCGGTACTTCCTATATATAAACACCGGCTACATTATCAAGGTACCGTTACTCAGGGCAGATGGGCTTCATGTTGCGATCTGTTCGGTTATGTTTTGGGCGATGCAGTGTTGAGACTTCGACCTTGGTTGATGCGATAGATGATGCCACAATTGTCATAACTACGATATCTATACACCTGTGCGGTGATTTTAAATAAAAGGTAGCTTGGGTCGCCATATAACAGCCTATGGGTTAACCCTAGGGAAGGTTTTTTTTGAATTCGTAGTATGACTTTCTAGGGGTACTACACCCTGGTAGTACTCTGTACCTAACACTTTGGGTATAGCTGGTGATAACTTACCCACCTCGATTTACCCTATGTTTGCTTGATGAAAGGTATTAATGTTTTTGTCTCTGGTAAGACAATTCAGCATAATTTATTTCTTTTGGGGGGATTTGCTAGAACGTACAGTCATATATTCTAAATCATTACGTTACGACAAACCAACTATACTCGACGACCGTCGTCTATGAAGCTATTCGGTTGAAGCATATATTCCCTTTTCTAGCTGTTGTTTGCTAGTGATACAATCTCTAATTCTTAGGAAGAACATGTAATTAGCATCGGTATTGATATCCTAAGGGGATTTAGGAGTAACACATAAATGGAGAAACTTATCCGATGCAATCGAAGTTCGGAAAGGAGTTGTATGGATGCGGATTTGATTATAATAAGACTCGTGGAGGCTGTGGGTCCGGATTGGGGCGGTTTCAGATGGAAGTTTGGGCTTACGATAGCAGATTCGGTAGAACGTTATTATAGAAGGGAGTAGAAGTAGAGTGCAGCGAAAGTCATACGTTTATTCATTCATACCGAAACAACATACATCTTGTCAGGCTGGCGGAGTTCCTAGAGAGAATCTGCCAGCGCCTCCCCTCAGGGAGCTTCCAAAACCTACAAACAAATGAACATACAACACATATATATAGGGATGAGATTTTCATACGAAAATATGGAGCATTTTCGCACGAAAATTTTCATAAGAAAATGACACATATTTTCGTACGAAAAGTGACCATTTCTTACGAAACTGACAGATTTCGTATGAAATGTGTCCATTTTCTCATCCGACGTTCGTGCTCAGGTCGTGTGTTCGTATATATCTATACAATATTCAACACACGCTCTAACTAGTCTATTTGCACAGTGACGGATACAAAGTACACTCACAGAGGCGAAAACAATTTTGTCCATATTCCTCATAACCGTTAATACTCCGTATTAACCAAACACTCGTATGCATACGTTATTTATTTATATACAACATTATCCGCAGTCCAACCCAAGTGTCAATTTAGTAAATCCCGGTTGGGGGTGACGTAACCCAGGGCGAAGTAAGAATACAATAATCATGAAGTAATCCTATTCATTGCTACAAATAAATTCATTTCTCCTTACTAACACTGATGGAAAGCGTTAGGGTCCAGTACATGTAATTACTAATTTGATACATCCTATCCTTTTAATCAATGCTTAGCCATGCTGCGGTACGTTAGCTTCCTATGGAATTACGACATGTATTTCGGTAATGGAACCAAGTGGCATACAACCTTGAATCCTGTCGATTTAGTTCAAATTAATACCAGGTAAATCCCCAGTAACTCGAAGTAATAATGAATAAGCGGTATGAAGAACCCGTAACAAAGCTACCTCTTAATGCATATTTAATATACAAAAGGACACAAAGTGAATTTTTTGTCAGACGATTATTTGATTCAAAGGACGGTATTTAAAAGAACCATATAAAATTTTTATCCCTTGTTTTCAATCTCACATAACTTAGTAAAAATGCTTTAGTGAAAATGAGATCGCATTTGAGTAATATTCGAGTATAGTCAACCGATGACTAACCTATGTGACAACTCTATATACACGGTCTTGAATCAATATCACCCGTATGAGGGCGGTGCATTCGCGTAAGGAGATACATGGGTTTTTGATTCCTTTCGGTTATGGCTTTTCACGTCATGATACCTACGACGACCGTGCAAGCGGTCCTGAGTAGGGACCAACTCAGATACTTATATGTCTATAAAACATATTGACTCCCTAACTCTACAATAATAATACCCAGAAACAGCCTATGTCTCATCCTCTTCCTTGAAACATTCGAGGAGTCTAAATATTTATACACGATGTTATTCACGATACATAGGGGACGACCAAAATTCCCTTCGGACCGTTGTAAAGGTGTTATGCGGTAACGGTCTCCTACATGTGTAGGAGAACGATGAATGAGATACCCTGACTTTCATCCGTCGATTGGATACAACGTGAACGATACCTTGCTCTTGCAACCCAGAGTTATACGCTAAACAGTGTTGCTTGTCCTTATGAGTATACAAGGAGTAAGTTCTCTAGATCAGGAGAACATTGTTGAAACACCCCTCGTCTTCTTTCGTCTGTTGGTACCTTCAATTGATTTTCATTTTAATCGATTTAAATGAGTAATCATGAAATACGATGTTACCAAGAAACCCGATTTTTCCGTTATTTTCGAATAACGAAAATTCTTATGCTACCTAAGGAAACAAGAACGGGAGAAACTCCCATTGAAAAGGAGTAATCATGAGTTGACCGAATATCGTAATTGGTGTCTTTTGCGCGCTAAACCCACCTGGGGAAAACTAAACCATAAATCTAGTAGTCCCGATCATTCCAGATAAAGGGACTAGTGAATCTTCCGAATACGTCCCTTGGATATCATGTCCATCCATAGGGGGAATTCCTTTGATAAGCACGTATTATATGCCTAAACTAAGAATAAAACTTCGACGCTATAACTAATTATCTTCAAACTGGGAGAATTACTTAACATATGATACGAATTATGGATACCTTGATGTACGATACCAAGTCAAACCAAACGACCAAAGTGTAAATCGGTACTTGATTGGATGCACCGACTAGCTGTGAAATGGCATTAATAACCTCTACTCGTATCCTAGCCGTCAAAGTGCTAGGCTTACCCCGATTGATTATGGTTTTCATTCAGCCCTTCGTAAAGCTGTTGCTGTTGTTTCAAGCGGTTGCCGAGCGATGGTGGATCTACGTTACTACATTTCCTGATTGCACGTATTCCTTCCCTGCCCTATTAGGAAGCGGAACGGATCATTCCTAAGACAAAGGGTCGAGAAACTCAACGAACCTAGTCTTGACCAACTCAGGGACCGAGTCTTCTTTTCTTGTTCACATTATTATGGATATGAGGCTAACAAAAAAAAATTTGGTGGGCAACTGTCCCTATCGGAACTAGGGTAACTATGGATTCGGGCTTTAGCCCATGGTTTCATAAAAGCACACGATTTTCCCAATCTAAACCAAGATAGTTTTGAGTGAGGGAACTCAGCGAAACCCTTACGTTTAATCGGTGATGTAGATGGCGGAGGTGCCAAAATAGAAAGCATCCTATCTTTCAATACTCATATACGGTGCAGATCATACCAAGTCCGAGTGGGACTCAAAAACCCACAAGACCGAGATAGTCAAGTGGTGATAAACCATCTTGTAAATTGTGCCACCTAACCCAGATAAGGATGAAAAGTACACAATTGGTACCCCCTTAGACGAAAACATTAATTTCATCAACATAAATTATAAGGTACAAACGTTGCAGATTTAAACGATACAACATTTTATCAGACTAAATACCAACTGGTTCACAAAAGTTCACTAGAATGGGAAATGATTACTTCTCGTTGTTTCCATTAGCGTTAGCCTTATGAAGCATTGTTAGAGCGTGCCTATGTTCCAACCCTGTGGGGGATACTCCGTTGATGGGGAATCTTGATTCGATGACTGGTTACTTAGTCATCTTTTACAGAATTACCTACACGTCTACGGTTAATTTTGATTCCATAATTAGGAGCATCATGGTGACACTTGTGATCACTAGACACTCATCGCTCCTTAAATATTTCTACGTGTTATGGTAGGGTTCTAGAAGTGGTGTTATTTGAATTAAAACCGCATTGGGTACACACTATACCATTCCCGGTATATGGGAATTTTTATACGATTATCTCCCGGAGAATCGCATCAATGTTATCGAAGTTAATAAATAGTTGTACCACAGCTGGACGAAGCTTAACATAAACTGGAATTATTATTGTAGAAATTTTATATCTTTACGACGTAATCCGACTACTGGTGAGTAGCTCGGGCCCACCATTGACGCAAGTGTGCAGATTCGTTGGTACTTGTGTACATGCTCGCCTTATGGCAACCTTAGGCTCTCAAAAGCCTTTTTCTTTCTTATTCTCTACCATAGGGTAGGGATTCTCGTGGTCGGTTTGTAGTAACCAAAGATGACCACGTACACGACAACAAGGGAAGACTGTCACTTACTACTCGGTGAAACCAAAATCGTAAATGCAACTTATGGTGTCTATCTGGTAAAGATAATGAATGCGAAGAAAACAGTAATAATTGCAGTTATCTGCAAGCTGAATACGTGACTCCTGTTCTACTTTGAGCCCAACTACACTCTCACTTTCAGATTGAAAGTGATGATAAACGTTACTCTTAACAATAGGTAGGAATTGTGGATGGACAAATTAAACAGCTACTATGTAGCACAATTATCATCCCCGTACGACGATGATACTAAACTAAAAACAAAAACATACTTGTCTATCAGATGACTGGCACGAATATAAATACTAAGCTTTTTAACGAATTACTAAACGGAATTTCGAAGACGAAATTCTTTTAACCGGGGGAGACTGTGACAACTGTGAAAAATACCTGTACACTTTGATCGGTACAAGTCTGTGGTAACCAAATGTGCCATGTATATCATGATGCTGGTTGGGATTACGTGTGATGATACGAGTTTTTGATACTCAGGACGAAACCAGGGACACCATAATTGGTCCCAAAACTTTAAGTATCCTTAGAACAACAATTTTGCAAAATCCCTAAACACATGCATGACTTGTGTGCTATACTAAGCGATATCTGTTATGTCTCGGAGAAATCCGAGAGCACGTCATGGTTAACATGACACTATTAAGGGCCAATGGTGTGAGGTTGGTGTCCTTAGCTTGTAACAACGTGTTAAATGGGAGCTTTCTGTTTAACAGCGCATTAAATATTTGGCGATGATTGTTAGGCCATTGGTTGGGCTATTTAAGATTCTGAGTTCACGAAACATCTTAGTTATGTGCCCTAGACCATAACATAGGATTTGAAGCAAATCGGAGCTCGGGCACGCTTAACAAGGCAGCTTCCCGGTTAAGCAAACGCCTTCGTTTTAAGAGCAACGAAAGACCACCAAACATGCAAGGAACGGTCAATCAAGCTTAAAAACTCTTAAACGACATTAATACGAGGTGATTTTAATAATAAATGTAACCGGGTTTAGATTTCGAGATGGTTATGCATGGTTTTTAAAACCGAGTCTTTTGATACTAAAAACGCGAAAAAAGGAGCTCGTTTTGCAAATCGGAGACGCGTGTGGGACCTGGAAACGAACCTAAACGTGAAACCGAAGATAAAAATCATCTTTTAACACGAAAAGATGAAGCACGACCAAGAACGAGTGGGGTAGGGTTACCCCACTTGAACCCCTCTCCCCCTAATTATATATTTTCTTTTTCACTTTTATTATTCATTTTACTCCAGTTCTGCACATCTTCTTCAAGAACACAAGTGATCTTCCATCAAATTCATCAAAATCAAAGGTATTTTACAAGTTTCTTATAGTTTTGATGATGATTTCTTGATTAAACATGATCTAGACTAAGAAAAACCCTTTTTAATCCATGTTTTTTGATGATTTAAAATGGTTCTTGGCTAAACAAGAACACACCAGGGATTCCCTAATGTTATATGATAGCCAAGATCACAAAACTTTGGCTTTTGGTACCCTAATCGACCCAAAAGCGATTAACAAAGTTAGTAACCGAAAATCAATGAAACAAGGCTTGATTGACATGGGTTATGGCATGTTTGGATTGTTCTTGCTATATGTACTATATATGGCTCACACACACTTCTGGACTCAAGAAAAACGCTTGGAATCGAAGGAATCGCTAGGTATATTGCCGGAAACTCGAATCCAGCGTAGGCAGAATAGTGCTTGGTCTATAACTTGGTCCGTGATGCTTGGATTGAGCTGTAATTTGGTGTGGTGATGTAGGATATTGACAGATATGTTCACTTAAAATTTTAGAATTTTTGAAATTTTCTATGATTGTTGGCGAATTTTTGACTCTTTTACTAAAAGAAATTTGGAAAAAATACCAAACGGAATCAATAAATCACCAAACTTTACAGAAACACCAAGGAACATATAGGGAATGTTTTGGGACGTTTAGGATCCCATTTATTGAAATTTGGTGTGGGTTAAAAATCCGCGTTTTTGGAAGTTTTTGGTAGCCGGATTCGCACTGAAACGAAATCAGAAAAATACCAAATTTTTGCAGGGAGTCCCTGGACATATAAGGAGTCTACTAGAATATTTTGTGAATTTTAGAGATCAGATGATAAGCAATATAAATTATTCGGTTAAATACTGTTTTACAAATAAACCATTTAAGTTATAAAAATAACTTTATAAATTCCCAAAATATTTTTCCTTGAATCTATATATTGTTACTGAGTTCGAAAAAAATTTCCAGAATTTCATAAAATACGTAGATTAAACGGGATTTTTCGGCTTTTAAAACGCTTCTTTTAACTTATTTCGGCAGTTTACCGGACAACGAACCTGCCAGAACTGGGAACAGAACGAACCCTATTGTGACTATAAGTGGAACATCGGGGTATTCTGGGAACTTCCAGGGTAAGCTGGACACTCTGGGTGTGTTCCACCACCGTTCGGGAGAACCCCCGACGACGAAAACAGAAACTCAAACTCGAGTGACCTAGATCCTACAAACGTCCGAATTTCCTTAATAAATACTTAATCTTTCCAAAGTGACAATGTATTGGCACTGT
The DNA here is from genome assembly GCA_947069175.1 of Scalesia atractyloides. Taxonomy (NCBI): domain Eukaryota; kingdom Viridiplantae; phylum Streptophyta; class Magnoliopsida; order Asterales; family Asteraceae; genus Scalesia; species Scalesia atractyloides. The sequence continues at coordinate 46,154,165 of CAMTDV010000017.1, read as the reverse complement.
CTAGATCTTAGTGCTGTTATCCGAACACATAGAACAACCGACTTTGGCTGGCACGCGAACCGGTGCCCGGGAGCCAAACGTAAAACTGATCCTACCCTAACATCCATCACCACACCAGGGTACTAGATGTACAATGTGGCCTGAAAATACCCACCCAGGCCCAAGTTATAGGCGTTATCGACTTAGCGACTGATATTGGTAATTACTTGCATGATTACTGATAGAACCGAACCAGCTTGCATATACTCTTATTGCTACCTGTGATACTGCTATCCTGTGAGTTTCACTCCCCCACTTTAAACTGATTTACTGTTTTCTGGGGTGATTTGCATGTTACAAACTGTGTTAATGGCACCAACTTGTGATGATGTGAATTTGCTAACATGGTCCGGCTAGCTGAAGGTGTCTGTTGTAACACAGTCCGGCTAGCTGAAGGTGTCTGTTGTAACACGTTGTAACACGGTCCGGCTAGCTGAAGGTGTCTGTTGTAACACGGTCCGGCTAGCTGAAGGTGTCTGTTGTAACACGGTCCGGGTAGCTAAAGGTATCTATTGTGACACGGTCCGGCGAGCTGAAGGTGTCTGTTGTGACACGGTCCGGCGAGCTGAAGGTGTCTGTTGTGACACGGTTCTGCAAGCTGAAGGTGTCTGTGGTGACACCGTCCGGCGAGCTGAAGGTGTCTGTTGTGACACGGCCCGGCGAGCTGAAGGTGTCTGTATGACCCGGTACGGTTAAAACAGTCAAGGTTTCACTGTGCATACGCGTGTAATTCCATCTGTTACGAAACAACCAACCTAGTGAAACTCACCGGCTCGTTTAGCTGACCCTTTTTAAAACTAACATGCATTTTAGGTAACTTGAGACTAAGGTGATCTAGATTTGTGGTTCAAGACGTGTTTATAGACGAATACTGATATAGACGCATGCGGCTTAGAAGACTTATATGGTACATGAGAACACGCAGTTATAACATACATGTAGTATGTAATCAACATTTTGGTAATTAATAAAATGTAGTGTCTTTATAAACAATGCGCTTGTACCAGAGGTGTCTGTTGCATCCCGTGTTTTACTTCCGCTGCAAATTGGTGTGTGACATTCGGTTCAAAAATTCCTGAAATATATGAATAGTTAGTTCGAATTCGAACAAATAAATGGAATAAAAATTGAATTAAGGTTTGAATAAGCTTGAAAACGAATGAATTGAATCAACTAGAAATAAAAATATTAACAAACAAATAAATTAATAATTGAACTACAAAATATTTACGAGTATTCACAAGTATGTACACCGGTAAAATATTGACTCGCATCGTTCCTAAAGCTTGCTACATCCCCGGCAACGGCGCCAAAAACTTGACGTGTGCGTGTATATACATATTTTTACAATGAATTTTACACACGATTCGGTTTTAAATTTATAAAAATGATTTATACTTCAACATTAAAACACACACGAAAGGGCAAGTGTACCCCGTCATATATGTAATAAAGTATCGATCCAAGGATGCGGACGGAGACGATAATACTAAACGTTTGTCATTATTCTTCCGGTAGAAAAGATAAGTAATAAGTTGTTTAAACTAAAAAATGACTAAAACAAAATCGTTTTGCTTCTTTTTTTCTTTTTAAAAACATAATAGACACCAAATATGAAAAATATAAATATAGCCTTGCTTTATAAACAACCGGAATATGTTAACTAAGTCGGATATGCCACTAAAACACTTGATCAATTTTCCATTTTTTAAAGACAATTAGTATACCTTTCGGGAATCCTAACATGACAACTCTTTGGAAAGTTAAACGATAAACACACTTTAACCACCTAAAGTTGTTCTTTAACGCCCTATTGATAAATGTTTATGAAAATCCCCTAAAGATAAGTTAGTCATCCGTTAAGAGTTTTCTAACCTCACTTAATCAAGGAAAGAGACACCGATAAACACAATTCAACCACCAAGACAAGCATAAACTAGATTAAATCACAACCAAGTTCATTTTACAAATCTTCAACACAAATCCACCAAGAAAGCAATTTTGGCCTAAATTGCTAACAAAGTTATAACTTATGTCAAGAATCCGTAACAACACCTTCTAACCCGCTAAGGTCCTTCTGTGAGGGAAAGCATTCTTGATTAATCTTAATTACCCATTATTAACCCAATACCCATTTCTAGTTTTATGGGGTAAACATTTTAAACTAGTAAAAGGTCTACTAATACATGATTAATTAAGCTTCTCTTTTCAAATATCCTAACTAACCACATACTAATCATCCAAGCTAATTAACTATAATCAAGAATCCAACATCAATAAACAAGGTTGCAAACTAATCATCAATGATTAACATAAAAAGTTGTTAACTGTCATTACAAACATGATTAACATACTAATGGTTGTTTAATAAGCAAGGAATGCATAATGTTTTTGCCCTAAGGCTACAATAATACATAATACATCAAATCAATGCTTGAAATGTAACCAAAATCATGGAAAGAACAAGGATTCAAACCATAACAAGCAAGGATTAGATGGATTGGATGATAAAAAGGCTTCTTTGCAACTAGGAGGCTTGAATTCGACCCAAACAGGCTGTTTCCGGAGCCCCAAAATCGCCCAAAAGCTTGCAAAAATATCCAATATTTCGACCTGAATGCCATCTGATGTTTTTTATAACTTTTTCAATCGGCACGGCCGTGCCAATAAAGTGCACGGCCGTGCACTATTCATGAGATTTTGTTACGTCAGCAGATCTGGGCAGATATTTCAAAAATGGCACTGACGTGCCAAAGGGCGGCATTGCCGGCATGTCCGAGAAATCAAGATCGGCACTGCCGTGCCAGTATTCGCATGGTCGTGCGTGTCCGAGGGAGAGCTGGCACTGCCAGTAGCACTGGCAGTGTATCCGAGGAATCAAGGTCGGCACTGTCGTGCCAATGGTGTTGAACTCAACAGAATCTTTGTATCTCTGCCGATTTGCCCGGAAAATCCTCGTTTTCTTCATCTTCTTGTCCGGCACGCCGTTTAAGGCCTGTAAACGAAAACATACACGTTTAAGTGCCAAAACTACGGTTTTATGGCCGAAAACGCGTAAAACGGGGGCAAAATGGGGGACTAAAGTATGTGTAATTTAACGTATATCAAACCTCCCCACACTTGAAATTTGCTTGTCCTCAAGCAAACTAAAATCAAAATAGAAAAAAAGAAAATTTCTAACGAGATTACATAATTTACAAACTGCATGACTAATACACATATATAATAGTTAACCGGCTTTTTTTTTTGAAAGACATCGTCAAAGAATCCAAACCGCACAAGCGCATGCAAATATGTGTAAAGATAACCAAAAACCATGATTCCACATTCGATTGACTTAGCATGCAAATTTTCACACATCTCACAATGTTCACACACACTCGGTTGTATTTGTGAAACATACATAAAATGTGTATGTGTAAACGCTCTATGCCTAGACAATGAATCGTGTAACATCATAAGCTTGTCGAAGGATCTAATCTCCACCAAACATGTGAAAAAGCGCAAATCAAGAGGTCTTAGTGGGTTGTAACGACAGGCTAGGGTGAAGGGTATGGAATGGAAATTTACAAGTACTAAACGGTTAAAACTCGGTAGTTGCGTTCAACAAGCGTTCATAGAAGAAAACTATACATAAATAACTCGTAAACGGCGATTTCCGTAATTTCGAGCTAATCGTCAGTATTCTACTATTTTTGCCCTGAAAATTGCTCAAACTTTTGTCGATTTAGCCCTCATTTGTGGTATTATTTTTTTTTTTGCAAACTAAGTGACTAATTTACAAATAACGCTAGTTAAACGGCAACTTTAACTGAGTTTTAACACTAAGGTTTAAAATTTAAAAGGCTAATATTTGGTTAGGTGGGTTAATTGGTAGGGTGAAAGAAAGAAAAACACTGGAAAAGGCTCGACATGGTGAATCCCAGTGGGAAATGTCGGGTTTAGGGAAAACGATTGGAAAAAAAGGCTGGAAACAAAAGGTTTTCTAGGCGCCTCAATCATTTTCACACAATCTCACAATGTTCATGGTCTTGACAAGCATACTAGGGACAAGTTCTAAGTTACACGAAACATCCGGCTCACTCCTCATCCAAAATAAAAAGCATCTAACAACTCTAAGGCTCAAAACATACTCACATAACGGAAGGGAGCGGGTAAAAGTGTGAAAATTAACATGCAAGTCTTTCTTTTTTGTCATGTTTTTAATTTTCTTTTACGAATTTTATTTGGCTTGTTTGTTCTTTAACGTATCTGATGTTTTCTAAAACAGAAATTTAATCGGTTTTTTAATTTATTTTTAAATTTAATTTTTTTACAAGGACTAACAAAGCCATAATATTAAACCCATCCACACACTTGAACTTCGCCTTGTCCCCAATGCGAGACCCAAAACTAGAGAAAAGGAGAATAATAGTCCCCTAAAGCCAAAGAAGATGCAAGAGTGATCCGCCCACTCAAAATCGCATGCCTCGCCAATGCGTGCTTCAAATACCTGCATACACGTCATCATACAAAACACAAACTGACGGCAAAATAAAACATATAATAGATAATAATAAAAATAATCATCCTATCCATTTGATAAAAGGAAAATAAAATAAAAAAGTAGCAATTTTTTTTTTGTGAAAAACATATCCCGGGGGTTCTAATTAAAAATACCCAAAATGAAAACCCCAAATAAAACATAACAAACCAAGAAAATAAAAGATTGAACTGGGCTGCAACAGCGAACCGCACGCACACGACACGATTAAAGTACAAGGTTTATACAAAAATATCAAGAATTGGGGTTTTAGTTTGGATTTATTATTAGACCCTCAAATTTCTTGAAGAATAATACTAATATAAGTCAAAAGACAAGATTAAATATGAAAAAAAATAAAAAAATAAAAATAAAAAAATGCGAAAGGATTCATATCTTTTGTGTGCTTTGTGATGATTTCTTACAAAAAACGGTGATTTGTTGTAGGAGAGAAAAGAGAGAACGGTTGTGCACTTTATGGTTTTTACTTTTGATGTGTATATATATATATATATAGGTTATTTTTTAGTTTTATTTTTTTTTCGTGCACGGCCATGCACATGATATGCATGGTCATGCCGATCAACAAATGCACTGAGGTGCACAAGAGTTCTCGCGTGCATGGACGTACTTGTGACGCGCACGGCCGTGCGCTTTCGCAACGCTATCTCGAACAGGTGAAGTGCACGGCCGTGCGGACAACTACACGACTGTGTAGTACCTGTGTCTCTGCAGTGAGAACCTACAGAATCCTCCAAATTTTATTTTATTTTTCATAGAAAATCACCATTTTTACAAGATTTTACTTGTTTGTGGGCCATATCAACGTTAAAACTCTACAATGCATGAATCACAACTATAAAAACTTACAAAATACTAAACCAATTATAAAACAAAAGAAAGAAAGAAATATATATATATATATATATATGTAAGATTTATAAATTTACCCCAAGCGTGCTAAACACGCGTGCTAAGTTTTTTCAACGAGTCGATAGTAGACTCCCTCCCCCACACTTGTTACGCATGCGGGGCGTGGAGTTTGATTACCTCCACCGACGAATCAACCGGCCCGGCAACATTAAGCTTTAAGGTGTCGTCCAACTTGGGTGTAACTTTCCAGGAAATAAACGCAACCAAGAGTTAAGCAAGACAAGGTCTCCCGCTTGGAATTCTTTGTGGTCCTTCAAGTGCTTGTCATGTGACCTCTTGGTTCATTTTTTTTGGGGCTGTAATAAACAACATTTTTCTGTTTTATAAAAAAATTAAAATACTTCTAAAACTGAAAGGTAGGCAAAAAATTTTTAAAATTGAAAACAAATAAAAATACTTGAACCGGTTAAGACAAGATTTGTTTTTCGGTTCCAAAAATTCAAGAAATATATGAATAATTAGTTCGAATTCGAACAAATAAATGGAATAAAAATTGAATAAATGTTTGAACAAGCTTGAAAACGAATGAATTGAATCAACAAGAAATAAAAATATTAACAAACAAATAAATAAATAAATGAACTACAAAATATTTACGAGTATTCACAAGTATGTACACCGGTAAAATATTGACTCGGGTCGTTTCTAAAGCTCGCCACATCCCCGGGAACGGCGTCAAAAACTTGACATGTGCGTGTATGTACATATTTTTACAATGATTTTACACATGATTTGGTTTTAAATTTATAAAAATGATTTATACTTCAACATTAAAACACACACGAAAGGGCAAGTTACCCCGTCATATGTAGTAAAGTATCGGTAAGAACCAAGTATCGATCCAAGGATGTGGGCGGAGACGATAATACTAAACCTTTGACATTATTCTACCGGTAGAAAAGATAAATGATAAGTTGTTTAAACTAGAAAATGACTAAAACATAATATTTTTGTTTCTTTTTTTCTTTTTAAAAATATAATAGACTCCAAATATGAAAAATATAAATATAGTCTTGCTTTATAAACAACCCGAATATGTTTACTAAGTCGGATATGCCACTAAAGATAATTAGTATACCTTTCGGGAATCCTAACATGACAACTCTTTGGAAAGTTAAAACGATAAACACACTTTAACCACCTAAAGTTGTTCTTTAACGCCCTATTGATAAATGTGTATGAAAATCCCCTAAAGATAAGCTAGTAATCCTTTAAGAGTTTTTCTAACCTCACTTAATCATGGAAAGAGACACCGATAAATACAATGCAACTACTGAGACAAACATAAACTAGATTAAATCATAACCAAGTTCATTTTACAAATCTGGAACACAAATCACCAAGACAGCAATTTTGGCCTAAATTACTAACAAAGTTATAACTTATGTCAAGAATCCGTAAAAACACCATCTAACTCGCTAAGGTGCTTTTGTGAGGGAAAGCATTCTTGATTAATCTTTATTAGCCATCATTAACCCAATACCCATTTCTAGTTTCATGGGTTAAACATTTTAAACTAGTTAAAAGTCTATTAACATGATTAATTAAGCTTCGTCTTTCAAATATCCTAACTAACCACATACTAATCATCTAAGCTGATTAACTATAATCAAGAATCCAACATCAATAAACAAGGTTGCAAACTAATCATCAAGGATTAACATAAAAAGTTGTTAAGTGTCATTACAAACATGATTAACATACTAATGGTTGTTTAATAAGCAAGGAATACATAATGTTTTTGCCCTAAGGCTACAATAATACATAACACATCAAACCAATGCTTGAAATGTAACCAAAATCATGAAAAGAACAAGGATTCAAACCATAAGCAAGCAAGGATTAGATGGATTGGATGATAAATAGGCTTCTTTGCAACTAGGAGGCTTGAATTCGACCCAAACAGGTTGTTTCCGGAGCCCCAAATCGCCCAAAAGCTTGTAAAAATATCCAATATTTCGACAAGAATGCCATTTGCTATTTTTTATAACTTTTTCAATCGGCACAGCCGTGCCAATAAAGTGCACGGTCGTGCACTGTTCATGAGATGTTGTGACGTCAGCAGATCTAGGTAGATATTTCAAAAATGGCACTGCCTTGCTAAAGGGCGGCACTGACGTGCATGTCCGAGAAATCAAGGTCGGCACTGCCGTGCCAATGGTGCTGAACTCAACATAATCTTCGTATCTCTGCCGATTGGGGACTAAAGTATGTGTAATTTAACGTATATCAAGAACATCATTGAAGAGTTGCAGACTAGTGTCAAAACACGAAAACAGATAGGATCTTAGTTGTTTTTATACTAAAATTGAACCTGTACAAGAAACTGTCTCATATAGTTGTTTTATTACATAGGTTGAGCCTAAAAGATACAAAGAAGCTCTTCAAGATGAAATTTGGGTGAACGCAATGCTGGAAGGGCTGCTACAGTTTAAAAACTTAGTGTTTGGAAACTTGTTGATCTCCTAGATGACCACAAGAAGATTAGCACAAAATGGGTCTTCAAGTATAAGCAAGATGACAAAGGAGTTATTGTTTGAAATAAAGCTCGACTTGTAGTTCAAGGTTAGAGGCTATCCGCATTTTCCTGGCATTCGCATCATGGAAATGATTTAAGGTGTACCAATTGGATGTGAAATCTGCATTCCTATACGGAAAAGTGAAAGAGGAGGTGTACAGCGGCCCCGAGAGCCTGGTACGAGACGCTTTCTCAACACCTTCTGGAAAATGATTTTACCATAGGAACACTAGTCAGTACCCACTTTACACAGGAAGTGGATGGACATCTCATTATCATATAAATATATGTGGATGACATTATTTTTGGTTCGACCAATGATGTGCTGTGTAAAGACTTCAAGAAAGTCATGAAGAAGAAATTCAGAATGAGTTCAATGGGAGAAATGAAGTTCTTCTTGGGACTTCAGGTCGATCAATTTCCTGATGATATCTTCATACATCAGACGAAGTACGTGAACCACGTATTAGAGAAATTCAAGATGTCGGAATCATCACCAGCTTCTACCCCATTACCTCTCAATCACGACATCAGACCAGATCCACATGGAGTGAAAATCGATGAAACATTATATCGCTCAATGTTCGGATCTTTATTGTACCTGACAGCTTCAAGGTCGGATATCATGTATCCGACATGCCTCTGCGCCCGATATCAGTCAAATCCCAGAGTGTCGCATTTATTGATCATCAAAAGGATTAAGATATCTGAAGGTGACCAAGCATCGGCTTGTGGTATCCACATTCCAACGACTTCAATCTTGCTGGATACTCCAACTCTGATTTCTGATGCTGCAAATTAAACGCTAAATCTATAACGGCGGGTTGCTAGTTCTTTAGAACTCGTTTAGTAACCTATCAATGCAAGAAACAGACCACAGACGCTCTCTCTACTTGTGAAGCTGAATACGTTTCAGCATCCAGCTTTTGTTCCAAAATCTTGTGGATACACCAATAGATGAGAGACTATGGTCTGCAATTCCTTGATACGCCTATATATGTTGATAACGAGGATACCATAAACCTCAGAAAAATCTGGTTTAACACTCTAAGACTAAACACATAGAAATATGACATCACTTTATCCGTGACTGCTATGAGAAAAAGTTGATTCATATAGAAAAGATCCACACTGATGAACAGAAATTAGACTTTTACACTAAACCATTTGACAGGGCAAAATTTAAATATCTTTTGACTCTAAACGAGTTAATAGATCTGACATCAGGGGGGACACAGAGGTTGAATTCGAGATGGATGACGATTTAATACGATCCTTATTGGTTTGTCAAGTTTTTAGTTTTCAAAGTTCATTCTTTAAAAAATCCAAAAATATGTTTATGATTTTAGGGGGAGAAATATGTTGCGAAATATACAAAAACATATAAAAATTTGAAAATGTATAAAAACAAGAAAAAGACAAAATAGAGTTTTCGTGAAAAAATAGGAAATGATAGTACATCAGTGAGCTATCACAGTATGCTAAAGAAATGTAGTGTCAAAAAGTGTTTAAACGGGTCTCACTGATGATGTGCAAGTAGACTTCGCACATTCAGTAAATTGTTTTCGAGATATAATCAAAAAGAAAACTTCTTAATCTGTGGCTTAACATCTCTCGTATATATGGTCTTAGTCCACCAAAATTTCGTTTGAGAGATTGCCTGATTCAAAGATACTAGGGTATTATACAAGTTCTTCTGATTTTGCATTAGCAATGGCCTAGAACTTGTAGAATACTTTTGCTTTAAAACCCTAAAACTGCATTAAATTGAAAATATCGAAACATATGATAATTTTAGTTAAAAAGATTCCAAATTTGGAACACCACTTTTAAGTCAAGCCTTCATCTCTTTGTCTGTACGGTGGTACTAACCGGAGCTCTCAAAGTCTCGCACAACCCAGATATAGATAGACGTTAGATATATTGACCTGTAAGATGAAATCTAGGGAATCTATATATACAGGAGTATATTCTGAGGTGGGAAACACGGTTAAGTCAAGTTCTAAAATATTAGCTAACGTATCTTGGAACAATTGAGAAATGTGTAGAGGTTTAAGTGGATCAGTATACTAACAATCTAATTGAATCAGTTTAGAACTTAAAGTTTTATCAAGATCAATGGTACTAGTGATATTTTTCAAAAACTGATATGATCCTCTTACACAAACTCATAAAATGTCTGTAAATATGTGTGTACATAGTTATTGCATTTCATTTCAGAAAAACTAAAAAAGTTTTTAGTGTGTTTTAGCATAAACTTTGGAAATATCAAAAAGATTTTATTTTTATCTTAGTTTCGATTGCTGATATGGAAAACAGAATTTCAAAGTCCGAAGCTACAAATTGCTGAATGAAAACCGAAGAACAACGGGTTGTGAGATTATATAAAATGAGAAAATGTTTTGAAATGATCAAAAGTTCATTAATTTGAAACTTTAAATTGTCTGAAAACATCAGTTTGTTCGCAAAGTGTTCAACCAAGGTCATTAACTTGGACTTGGTAGACAAATCAGTTAACCAGGGTCATTAACTTGGACTTGGTCAACTGAGTTGGTTGTTAAAACTGGTAAAAATGAACGAGAAGTTGAATTTTTGAAAAAGGAGAGTTCACTTTGCTCGATGTGAGTCTTCACATCGCACGAATAGAAAGTTCACTCCGCACGGAGTAAAAATTTGTAGGTCCGGGATTTGGCGGTTCTAGACAGAAGTTGGGTAAATATAACTGATTTGGTAGAATGTTATTAAGAAAGGAGTAGAAGCAGAATAATCTATGTTTCATTCATACCGAAAGAGTATACATCTTGTCAAGCTAGCAAATTCTGGAGAGATTCTGCCAGCGTTTCCCCTCAGGGAACCTCCAAATCTTACAAAACAATGAACCCGCAACACCTATATATAGACATGAGCACCTCGTACGAAGTGAGCATACCTACCTCGTACGAAGGGTGACCACCTCGTACGAAGGATGACCACCTCGTATGAGGTGACACTTTTGCTAGGTGACCACGTCTTACGAAGGGTGACCAACTTTGGACGGATTATATTCTATACCCATCTATGGAACCATCTTGGCTGACTTCCTTGCAGCACATCCTATCCCCGATGATTCACCTCTGGCAACAGACTCGTTTGAAGGATGATCACCTCGTACGAGGTGACACTTTTGCTCCTCTCACGTTCGTACTTGGGTCGTGTGTTCGTAGTCTATACAATATTCAACACATGCTCTATCTAACATATTCGCACAGTGATGGACATAAAGTGCACCAACAAAATTCACTTCGTACAAAGTGAACTCAGTCCTATATAAAGGACACTTCGTGCGCGGAGAATCATAATCACTGTTTGAATTTCTCTCAGCACGAACTGAGACTTAAAGGATTTTGTTAAGCAAACGACGAAGTGCTACCCATTTTTCGATTGTAGTGGTTGATTGGCACACCACTAACAATGACTAAGGTACTTTGGACGAGATTGGAACGTGAATTGAACCTAAAATGGACGTTTTCGGTCTTACGAACTTAAAAACATAGATCTAGGCCAAATTAATGGGTGAAACTTAAAATTGAACATATAATGTGTTTATCGACACTAGTAGGGTATAATGGAACCTTCAATTTTAATAAAATCTTGAAAATTCGATGTTTAATCAAAACCATTTTTGAACAAAGTGAATTTCACTTCGTACTAAGTGAAACTTTCACTTTGCACGAAGTGAAAGGTTATAAAATTTTTTAATCCTCTTTGCACGAAGTGAAATTATGTTTTTGGTCAAAAATGTTAAGTGTATTGCCACTTCGTACGAAGATAAAAAGACCACTTCGTACAAAACACTTCGCACAAAGAAGTTTTGGTACTTTTTGTGAAATTTTGTTTAAATGATGTTGTTTTGATAATGTGTAGGAAAAGAAGACGACGTTCGACCCAAGACACAACATCTATTGTGTTCTTGATGAGACTATTCCAGAGATGGCACCATTCAAAGAGATGTTAAAGTTCATGGGTCGTTTTCCGATCAAAAAGGCACTTACACATCAACATAAAGCGTATCGTTCTCATGTGAAACGATTTTGGGATCATGCCGATGTTATTTCTGATCCACCTACCATGAGATCGTATGTAAGAATCGGAAATGAAGATATGGAGGTGCTTATCATAGAAGCATTCATACGAAGGGTAGTTGATTTCAAAGATAAAGATGATGATCTAACACATTATTCGGAAAGGATGGCTAAGGGGTGTTTTTATAGGATGGGATATAAGGGGCTGTGAATGCTACGAACTTCAACAAAGCGTATCTTGCCAGGCCATATACTCTTTGTACATTCGGTGATTCACACACTAAGTCACCGCAAATGAGGATTTGATGCTTTACTTGACTATCAAATGTGCATGATAGCTACTCTCAGTCTGAATCGGCCATACAACTTCACCAGACTTATTTTCGAACAGATGAAGAGTAATATTATGAAAGTTAAATTCTTACAATATTCGCGATTTGTTCAAATGATGCTGGATGATCAATTCCCTGATCTGGTGAAAGAAAAAGATGATGAGTTGGTTCTAGATCACATGTCAGATTTATCTCTGGTTCGTCTTAATAAATATTTGAAGCAAACAACAGAACCTGTATTCAAGAAATTTTTTGGGGCAATCAAATATGAGAAGTACAAAGTCCACCAAAGGATCGATGGAGAAATGAAGGTAGTAACTCTGAAAATGACAAAGAGAACCGTTTGGCCGATTATATTCCAAAGAGAGGGCAGTGGTATGAAAAGGAGGAAAAAAAAAAAAAAGGTCGACTCCTAAGAAGCAAACATCTAAAAGAAAGGAGCTTCAAAGAAAGTTGAAACGTTATCAGTTGATGAGGAGACCGATGAAGGTGAATAGTTGAATGAAGAGGAACATATTAAGGAAGAGGTGAACGTTGAAATCGAAACTGAAAAATGTTGAACATGAAGTTTGTTGATGCACTTTGTGTGTCCGTCACTGTTCAAATAGACTAGATAGAGCGTGTGTTGAATATTGTGTACATTAGATACGAACACACGACCCAAGTACAAACTAAATGGAGTTTCAGTGACACTTCGTACGAAGAGGTCACTTCGTATGAAGAAGTGCCAATTCGTACGAAGAGTAACCACTTCGTACGAAGCAATGTCAGTTTGTACGAGTTGCTAGGTTTGCCTATATATAGCGTTGTGTGTTCATTTGTTTGTAAGTTTTTGCGCTCCCGGACGAGGAGGTGCTGGCGACATTTCTTCAGGATTTCGCCAGCTTGACAAGATCTATACTCTTTCGATATGCATGAACGAAGCTTCCGCTAATTCTGCTTCTACTCCTTTCTTAATAACATTCTACCGAAATAGTAATTATACGCACAAACTTCTGTCTAGAACCGCCTGATCAGGACCTATAATTGGTATCAGAGCTACGGTTAACACCTACGCTCATGAATGTTGGAGATTTATGGACTTAGGAGGCTTGTAGACGTAAAACATCAAGTAAACGGACAAATCCATAGAAAAAAGTGATTGAATTTATAGGATTGTTAGAAAATCTTTTTCGACCAGATTTGTGGTGGAATCATCTCGAAATTCAAAGAAATAAAGATTCTGGATCGAAAAACATAATCAGGCTCACTAGGTGCACTTCGTATGAAGTGACCATCTCGTATGGATAGTGGTCTAATTCGTACGAAGTGAGTTGAGAAAAAAAAATAATTTTTGTTATTGTGATTGTATTGAAAGGATGAGTGTCCAGAAAAAAAATTGGTGATAGAATTTTTTTTGAGATTTTGATGATCGAAACGGGATGTTCGGGGACATCGCTTAGAGCTTCAGAGTAAAGATTTGGTGATACGATCACAAAATTTGTTGAAGATATTGGGAGAGTCATTCATACAGAATGTTGATTAATTGATATAATGACTACTAGTGGGCCTAAACGTAAATCCGCATTTGATGAAAACAAATTTTCCAGATTTGAGGGAGAATTTCAGTGAAAAAAATTTGTTACGGTCAGAATTTGCAAAAATGAGGGGGAATAAAAAATTTCATATATATGAAGATTCCGGTATTTTTGAAATTTGTGACCATGCAACGTATTTGGGTGGTGTTTCGATTGCAGATTATCTGGGGAATACTGAAGATCTAGTTTCGTGAGTTCCTGGTTACAGGAAGTTCTGAACTTTTGGATTGTAATACAGATTGATGCTTAGGGATTGAAAGGCCTGATCTTCGATGTGGGGTGGATGCACATACGAATGCTTATCTTTAACTCTGCAAGGCAAATGAACTATTTTCCGGACTAACCGCTAGGAAATGAGGATGTTTTGTAGTTTCAGATGCGATGTTCCTGCGAAGTGAGCTATATATATGTTATTGTGACTGAAGAGGAAGAATGTGCTTCTGAATGCAGACGAATGTTTCTCAGATTTGATGTGTTACCAGATGATTTGATTCCGATGAAGATTTGCTGATTGAGCAGATTACCGATTTGCTTATCAATCTTTCAGGAGTATGCTTAACTGTGATTACGGAAATCAGGATTTCGGATTTTCGAGGGTATTCATTGATGAGAAGTGTACCATTGTGGTATTTCGAAGTTTCAATCAATTGTCGGTTGGGTTTTGAAGATCAGATGATCGAGCATATGAGAGATGCGCTAAACCGAATACAGATGTGGTTATCGTTGAAACGGAGAAACCTGCATTGATTAGCTTCGAGTTGGTGATTATTCGGGAAAATTTGTCAGTCAAGCAAATCAGAGGAGGTCAGAAACCGTGCAACCAAAGGCCTGAAGATTAATTTCTGGAGAGAATAATTTCAGCGGGAATTGGTGCTTAACGATAATAATGCAAGCCCGAATCATCAATTAAGGGAGAATTTGTTGACGCGTTCGTCGACATCGACAAATACCTTGATTGAAGTTGCAAAATATTCAAATATTGCTCGAATGATTTCAAGATCAAGATCAAGTTTCGAAAGCAATGGAAATGGGGGAAATTGTTGATGCACTCTGTGTGTCCGTCATTGTTCGAATAGGCTAGATAGAGCGTGTGTTGAATATTGTATAGATTAGATACGAACACGCGACCCAAGTTCTAACTAAACAAAGTTTTAGTGACACTTCGTACGAAGAGGTCACTTCGTACGAAGCAATGTCAGTTCGTACGAGTTGCTAGGTTTGCCTATATCTAGCGTCGTGTGTTCATTTGTTTGTAAGTTTTTGCGCTCCCGGACGGGGAGGTGTTGGCGAAATTTCTCCAGGATTTCGCCAGCTTGACAAGATATATACTCTTTCGGAATGAATGAATGAAGCTTCCGATAATTCTTTTTCTCCTCCTTTCTTAATAAAATTCTACCGAAATAGTGATTATACGCACAAACTTCCGTCTAGAACCGCCTGATCAGGACCTACAAAGTTTTTTATGCGAATTCTGATAGAGATAAGAATAAAGATGATTCGAGTTTTGATGAGAGTATTGATTTTGAAGCAAAATTAGCAGCTATAAAGGCTGAACAACGTAAATGAAAGGCATTAGGTGATGATGATAAAACCTATGTGCCACCAGAACCTGAAGAGATTATCAAGAGACCAGCAACGAAAGCTAAAAGAGTGAAAAACAAAGCTTCTAATGTTATAAAGAAGACAACAGGGTCTCCAGCTGCCAAGAAAGCAAGAAGAAAGTATCGAAAAAGAAAGACTGCTGAGGCTGGTTCAACTAGTCTAGATAAGGAGACACCTGAGATTAAGGTTGTTACTACAAATATCACTCATGATCAATAACCACCAATCATTCCACAACAACCACCATCTCTTCAAGTACAACAACCTCCATCACCACAACACCCTCCATCACCACAATATCCTCCATCACCACAATGTACTTCTATACCACCACATACATCATCAACCCAAAAACAACCAACACCACCTGTTCAACAATATTCTACACCACAATCATCTACGAGACGTCAATCACATCCTACAGGTCCTACAGCCTTTGATGATGATGACTTACAGTTTGCTGGATTTGAAGGTGATTTCTTTAACGAACAAAAGATTCAAGAGTTGGAAACCAGAGTTAAAAATCCTAAAACTGGGAATATGCAGTTGGTCTAGATGCTTACAAATGTTACTGCTAAGAACGAAAGACTTCACAGAGTTGGTAAAGATCTTGAAGTTGAAAAGACTGTTAATGCAAAGAAGTTTGATGTTCTGTACAAAGTGCTTGAAAAGAGGTTCAGCATAAATTTGATGGAGTGTATGATGAGATTGAGATTGAAGAAGCAAAAGCTAGAGCTGCTGAAAGGGCAAAGACAGCTTAAGCTGAAGCAGCATTGGCTGACAAAGGCAAACAAATAATTGATGGGATTCCTTATGCCCGAGCCAGTGAAAGAATCTGAACCATTAGTGAACTATGATTTTGTTAGAGAGGTCGTAGATGTTAATAGTATCTTGGAGAAACAGAAATTCTGAGAAAGGAAGAAGGAAAGAGAGATTAATTCTAAGAAAGAGATTGATGATTTTGAAGAAGATCAGGATGATGATGTTAGTGGAAAGAATGATAAGAAAGATGATGATGATTAGGGTGATGATGATGATAACACCTAAGGTGGTATTGGTCTAGTGGTGCAAGATGCAAAGATCAATGAATCGTTCGACTACGATGCTTATTTGAATGATGAAGTCAATCAGGAGGATGATGCACAACGAGGGGGAGACTAAGGATCCTATTAACGAAGCAGAGCATTCAGGAATCCTCACAAACGTTACTCCTATGATAGTTGTTCCTGAATTGCCACAACCCAAAGTGTTTTATCTTGAACATGGAGTTGACAAGGGGAGTTTATGCACAATTACACGAAGGAAGAGATAGCTGAAATGTTGGGGGTGGATGGAAATTATTTTGAGTTTGATTTTGAAGAAGAACTGAATAACATAAGTGCTTCAAATCCTGAAGACTATGTTTATAGATATGTGGAAAATGCTGATAACTATGATAGGGTTATCGTGGAGGATGATTCTGGGGATGAAATTGTTAAATACACTGGTGAAGGAACAGATAACTTCCCAACCTTTCTAGAAATGTTTGCTGAAGCGACTGATGATTTGTTGAAAAGAAAAGTCACAGAAACTATGAAGGATGGAAATGTGCCAAGACGTTTAACTAAAGAAGATATTCTTGAAGCAAAGAAGACTTGGTTCAAAGAATTGCTAATAGAATGGAAATTCTGACGACCACTAGCTTTCTTCACGAGAGACAAGAAAAATCATTGTGAGATATCTTGAGCTGGGAATGATTCTAGAGTTGAACATATATGCAGTGAAGAGAGAGTTTAGGGTACAACACTTTCGATATTTTTGTGATATAAAGAAGCTGCCGTGGTGGGATGTGGAAGAATTATGTCAAATCAAGAATATCAACTATCAGATGAAGTTCAATGATCAGAGACTGTGGAAGTTGATTAAATATGAAGCTGCTCATGGTTTTCACAACTGGACGCCGCATATTCCAAAGAAGGTTATTAAGATTGATCCTATAACGAAAAAGAAAGATGTTACGTTGATTGTGAATCGGCCACGTGCAATGAAAAATATGCTGCTGTTGAAGATTGAGCAGGATTTTAACGAGTTTTTTATATGGTGGCAGTACGATATCGAGACTTGTGAAGGAGTGATAGTTTTAATGTCTAAATGTTTGTGGAGGGCTATACGAATTCTAGACCCGATGTGGCTAGTAAACTGCTCGGAGAAGGATATTGAATGCTTGTTTTACAACAATATTTGTTATGAAGCGAAGGAAAAAGTTCAAGCGTTGCAATACCAGAGTGTTGTCAATGTTTGTTACGCACATGGTATTAATTCAGGCAAGATGTGGAAGTCTAAATGGCGTGACCTAGAAGGTGTCGAATTTAGAAGGATTTACGAAAGAAAGAAAGGATTGATGGCTTCGATTCAAAACTTTCAATATTTAACGTGGGCTCCGGCAATAGATCAAACGCCTATTCCAAGTGAAGAGCGTCGGAAGCTAAAGAAGAACTTTTTCGGACAATAATGTTTAATGTTATGAAGTTTTTGAAGATTGAAGACTGACCAAGACTGCGGCAATATCCAACAGGGAGTTTGTTGATGCATAATGTCTATCGCCTACGTTTTTGGGTCATCTCGAGTCATGTAATAGGGCTTCGGAATGTTAGATTTCTAATTTTTTGTTTGTATGTCACTCCATACGAAGTGAATTCACATCGTACGAAGTGGGAAGGCTCTCCTCGCACGAAGTGGTTGGCCTATAAATAGGTGTGCTAGATCATTTGAGTCTATATCATCTTGCTGAATGATAAGGGCCCTGTCAATTTCGTTTCAGGAACTTGTGACTGTTAAACAATCAATGAAACAGTGAATTTAAATAGTAATCTTGCTATTGTCACTATTATAAAATGGATTTCACACGTTTTATGACTAGATTCGCAAATTAGGACCTGATCTTATGGAAAGCAGATCCTCACAACAATCAATCGTGAAATACGCATTTACATGCAAAACCGACACTTGTTATACTTTCAAACTACTAATCATGCGCACACGATACATAACACATGCACGCGTACACTTCCCATACTTAATAACATCAATGAAGTTGTTGGACACTTCCCATACATAACACATGCACGCGTACACTTCACAACAAAAATATGAAGTTGTGACATAAAATAGCATCAATATATAAGTCCAGGGGCCAAAGCTGTATAAAAATCAATAAATTTGGAAAATTAACACGCCGCGTGTATCGCCTCGCGTTTCCATACTTTCTATTTATAGCTAGCTCGCATTGTATTTCTATTCTCGGAAAGCATTGTATCTCGTATTCGAATTGTCGTTGTAATCGTCGTATTCTGAGGCTTGGATCATAATGAAAACTCGTATTTTATTCACATATTGCTTATCCATAATCATTTTATATTTATACTTATTCATACACTTAAACATGTGATCATATTCATGATACTCTTACTCGTAATCGTGTGACGACTTGCAAACGTGTTATTATACTTATTCGAGACTTAAGCGTGACATTCATACTCAATCGTATTCATTTTATACATGCATATATGTTACACCATGTTATTTATACATATAATACCTTAACATATCGTAAAATGTCCTAAAAATGCACCAAAAACCCGTAACATATGACCAAAACACAAAAAAAATAATAAAAACATTTCCTGACCAAGCCTTACGGACCGCAAGGCTATATGCTTATGGTCCGTAAGCAACCTTGGGCGGGCAGAATGTTTTTGGCTCTCGAAAATGCACGGATCCACACACCTTTTTTCTCACCCAATCACCTCTAAACCTCCTTTAAACACCTCCGATAAACCCTAAACTCATCCTTATAAATACTAACACTCCTCCAACCAATTTTCCACTTTCACAACTCTCTAATCTCACCAAATTCACTCTCAAATCATCTCAACTTCTTGCAATATCAGAATTTTCGGGCAGATTCATACACCCTCACAAAAGTGAGCATAACTTGCTCAAATCTTGCTCTTTTTGCTTGATTCTTCTTTCTAAATACTTGGATAAACATTGGGATTGAATCCAAGGGTTTGGAAATGATCCCAAAGTGTCCAAAACTTTCTGTTGTGTTTCAAGTCTTTTCGAAACTTGTTTAATCTTATCAAACTTTAGTCTAACTCATCTCAAACCTATGTCCTAATGCTTACAACACTACTTGTGGTTGGTTAGGCTTAAAAACAAGGTTGAGACATTCAAAATAGAGGATTTATCCTCACAAGAATTCTGTTTTCGTGGAGCTTCAAGCTCACAAGTGATGCAAGTTCATGAACTTGTTCATGTGTGTCCACCTTGGTTAGCTTGGGCTATCCTAAACTTTGAGGGCGCACATCACTTGATGATTTTCATCATTATCCCAAGTAGTTTTGTTTGGATTGACCCCTACAAAAGAACAGATGATAAAATGCCAAAACAGGTGTGTGTTCTATATGAACCAGAATAAACAGTGTTTTTGCTTCACAACTTCCTTCAATGGCAAGACATCTAAACATCTGATAGTTCTAACATCTGCTCAAAGCTAAGCTCTGCTGGTTATAAAGATTATTGAAGAACCAAACCTCTCTGGAAGTCAAAGGTCTGCTGGAAGTCAAAGGTCTGATCACCCTTTGAAGAACATTGGATAAAGCTTCATCAGTGGTTAGGCTTATCAATGTTTTGCATAGTTATCAGAGGATAGCATTAGCAGTGGTTGGAGTTTGTTAGGTCTGTTAAATGTCATTGTCTTGGTGATGTCAGTAAAGATGCCACAGAGGTTAGGATTATACTATAAATAGACAGTGCATGTATAGTTCTATTTAGCACACACACATACACTTATATTGTACAATCTGATCTGTGTGATGCTCAGGCTGAGGGGAGTTAGTGATTCATGCATATAATTATTTGTAATCATTTCAATCTTTTGAGTAATGAAAACATTGTGTGATGAAAGCTAATCTCTCATTTGATTGTGTTACAAAGTTTTAAATCGCTTTCCGCTGCAAGGGTTTATGTGTTTTATCTTATTTATGATCATTTTGTTTTGAACAACACAATCAGGTCAAACTCAGATCCTAACAATTGGTATTAGAGCAAGGTCAGTCAAATCCGATCTTACAATCGATTTGACATAAAAAGATCAGCTTAATTTATATGATACTGCGTTGTTCGTATTTGGTGAAAAATAGAGTAGGAGTCAAATCAAGTTACGTACAAGTACAAAATTTGTGTTGGATTTTGTTTGACTCCATGATTAATGGTTATGAGTCGAGGTTTGGAAGACCAGATCAAAAGTAATGTGAATTTTAGCATAAGCTTTTTGCAAAAAAATGTCTAAGGTTCTCAAAATATTCTTGTAAATGATTCTGGATTGATTATTCTTTCCTCAAAATCCCTCCAGTGAATGGTATGACATTTGCCTATGGGTTAAAAGGGGAATAGAAGGAAAAATCATGTTGGGATTGAACCCTATGAAAGGAAAAGATGATATAAAGCCAAATAACACTAACCGAGCTTTGGTTTAAATATCAGAGGTTACAACCTCTGATGTACTTACACTGCTTTCCATAAAGACTGCTCATCCTATCATCTGCCTTCACAAAGCTTCAAGGTCTGCCAGAGTTAACAAGGGACAGAGGATAGTGATCAGAGTTTAGTCATTAGCTTAGTTAATCAATGTAACAGTGCCAAGCACTGATAGTTAGTATAAGCAGTGTTTAGGGTTAGTTACATATTAGTTTCCTGTCACTATCAACCCTGACGTCATCAAAGATGCTCAGAGGTTAGATAGTTAGTATAAATAGGCAACTCTTGTAACCTTTAAACTTGTCTCTTAAAAGATCAACTTTCGCATATCATCTTCTCTGCATTTTCTCATTACCAAACTGTAATTGCAAAGGCTGAGGGGGAGTTTGTGAATCACATGCAAGTTAGTCAACTTGAAAGCATGATGATGATGAAAACAAACGACCATTGCTTGTAGTAAAAATTTTCCATCTTATTCCGCTGCAAATCTCTTTTAGTTCAATCATTTTCCATTTTTGAAACAAAAACTACAAGTAATTCAAATTCAGATCCTAACAATTGGTATCAGAGCCTGATTCATCAAATTCGATCTAAGAATCGATTTGGTTCGAACAGATCAGCTCTCTTGCTAATCAGTTTGGTTGTTTTTAGCTTGATATTCAGAGTTTTATTACGTTCAAAGTTTTTAAAACAAAATTTGTGAAAAATCAACTGAAAATGTCTCAAAACACAGAGGATGCCAATTCTGGTTCCTTGTTCAAACCGCCGATGCTCAAAAGAAATGAATATTTCATTTGGCAATAACGGATGGGTCACATCCTAGTAAATTTTATAAGAGAACTGGTAGAAAATTCCCAGGTTTGCATGGGGGGTTGAAGGTTGGGCTGGATAAATCAAAAGTCAAGTGTTATAAGTGTAATAGGCTTGGA
The DNA here is from genome assembly GCA_947069175.1 of Scalesia atractyloides. Classification (NCBI taxonomy): domain Eukaryota; kingdom Viridiplantae; phylum Streptophyta; class Magnoliopsida; order Asterales; family Asteraceae; genus Scalesia; species Scalesia atractyloides. The sequence continues at coordinate 46,132,132 of CAMTDV010000017.1, read as the reverse complement.
CACTTTGCCAAAGAATGCAGGTCTCAAAGTTCTTGACCAATAGTGACTCATCCTGGCCCTAGATCTCAGCACACACAAAACACTGCTCATTATTCCCAATATGCCCCTGCTCAACATGTTCAAAACACTGCCCACTTTGCACATCCTGCTACGACTGTTCCAGTGTATTATGTTCAATCCACTGCTCCACAAATTCAATATGTTCAATCCACTGCTCCACCCATTGTTACACAACCTGCTCAAACCACTGCTAGTCCAGCAGAGGTTGGTCAACAAAGCTTTTTCACACAAAGTTATGTTGATTGGAGCAGTTTGCCTGAGGATTTGACTGATGAAAACTTTGCTTTAATGGCCAAAAATGATGTTGAACAAGAATTTTGTTTAACGGCCTTAGAGACAATTGCTGAAGGTGTTGAATCTGTGGAGATAGTGTTAAAATCTGATGAAATTCAAGTTTGTGATGAAACCGTGGTTTCAAGTGAAGAAAGAGAAAATGATGCTGATAAGGAAAAGAACTCTCCTACTGACCGATGGAACGTTGATGCGTGTGAAGATGAGTGTGATTATGCTCTCATGGCTGCGACAAAGGTATCACCTCAGATCCTTAAAGATCTATCTTCTAACAAATGCATCATTGCTTTTGCAAACATCAAAAAGGTGAATGAAAACCTGAGAAACAAAATTTTAGAAGATAAACTTAATTTTGAAAAACTGATTAAAGAGTTAAAATCAAAGTTAAGTGAAAAAGATTCTGAAATGAGTAGCCTAAGACATGAATCAAGCATAACCAAGGACCAACTCCAAACTATGGTAGAAAATACCAAGTTTGCAAAAAGGAGTTAGAAGAGTCCCAAATCACTTGTGAAAAATGGGTTGAGTCCTGCAAAGGTTATGAAATTATGCTTGATGCTCAGATCAAGAGCAACATCAAGTTTGGTGTAGGTTTTAGAGCCTATGAGCAAAATGAGAAAAAATATTGCTGAAATTGATTCTGAGTTGGTTGAAGTTGTCCCTACAAATTTGGCTGGTGAAGAGATAAAAAATCATAGATAAAGCTGGAAACAAAATTGTTTTGGAAAAACTAGAGGTTTCAACAAAAGATAAAGAAATTGAAAAATATCAGTTTAAACCAACCTAGTCAGATGAATGTGATATCTTAGAGAACTTTAAGCCAATGGACTTCACAACCACTGATGGTATTAAAGCCCCAAAACCACTGGTGATCCCTATCAAAGATGTGCCAGCAGAGGTTACAACCACTGCTGAGAAAAAGTCTGATAGGAAAAGAAGAGTAAAGATTAAAACTTATTTTGTGAATTTTGTGAAAAAAGAAATCATGTGGCTACAGATTGTTTTCTTTTAAAAGCCTATGACATTAACAAAACTTGTGTTATAAAAAACTCTTCAAAATGCACCATCTACAGTAAAACAAATCACTCAAGTCAACAGTGTGCCTATCTCAAAAACTATGAACAAAAGGTAAAAGAGATTAAGGCAAAAGCACTTGAAAGAGAAAGTTCAAGTTCTGTTGGAAATAAATCCAAGCAGAGTTTTGAACCAATTGAAATATCTGTTACAAAAGCCTTAAACAAACCCTTTGTTCAAAGAGATGTGCAAGTGACAGATGCCCCACATTCAAACTCATTTCCAAGAGGGTATGGCCAACCTACTTATAAAAAGGTTCCTCATGCTTATGAAGATTACAAAAAGCCTTCAAAGCAAAGAGTAAACAGGCACCCTTATGGAAACAATCATCTGATAGGAAATGGTCAAGAGCAGATGTTACAAAAAAATTTCAAAACCACTGATCATTGTCCTAGACTTGAGGCTGGACCATCTGTGACCCCATCCAAAGCCATTTTGGCTTTGGAGACCAATCTTAACTGATCTATTTACTTAAATGTCCAGGGACCCTCTACTTGCCTTGGTAGTTTATGGTATGTAGATAGTGGAGGTTCCAGGCACATGACAGGATGTAGAGCCCTTCTCAAGGACTTCATGGCTCATGGGTGGGGGTGATATATTTTTGGTAATAACTCAAAAGGGAAAGGTTTTAGGGTCTGGGTCAGTTCTGGCTGGTAAACTCAAGTTTGAAAATGTGAATTTAATTGACAATCTGAAATTTAACCTGCTGAGTGCCTCACAAATGAGTGATAGAGGATATGGATCCTTCTTCACTAAGAAAACTTATCAAATTGTGGGACCAGAGGTTGTTAAAAGGATTGATCAAATCATTGCTGAGAGCAAAGCACAACTCACTGCACACAGAAGTGGGAATGTGTATGTAGTAGATATGCTAAAAGATAATCCTATGTCTGGGACATGTCTATTCTCAGTTGCTTCTAGCAAAGAGACTGAGTTATGGCATAGAAGACTTGGACACACAAATCTTAAAACTATCACCACACTCTCAAAACAAAGTCTTGTAAGAGGTTTGCCTCACAAGCAATTTTCCTGTGATGAACATTGTGTTTCCTGTTTAAAAGGCAAACAACATAAAAGTTCTTTCAAATCAATTGAAGAGTCCAAAACAAGCCAGTGTTTACAACTGTTGCACAGGGACTTGTTTGGCCCAGTGGAAATCATTTGCTTAAAACACAAAAGGTATTGCCTAGTGATAGTTGATGATTTCTCTAGGTTTACATGGACCTTCTTTCTTCATTCTAAGGATGAAACTGCAAGCACTTTGCAAAACTTTGTCAAACAAGTAGAAAACCAATTTGATCTTCCAGTAAAAATCTTTAGAAGTGACAATGGAACAGAGTTTAAAAATAGGGAGTTGGATGCTTTTTGTGAGTCAAAAGGAATTGTTAGACAATATAGCATTCCAAGAACTCCAGAGCAAAATGGGGTGGCTGAAAGGATAAACAGAACCTTAATTGAATCAGCAAGAACTATGCTAACAGATTCTGGTTTACCCTTGTCCTCTTGGGCAGAGGCTGTAAACACTGCTTGCTATGTTCAAAACAGAGTTTTGATTAACCCTAGGCGTCAAAAGACAACCTATGAGATTTTGTATAAAATCAAACCTCTGATTTCATATTTTAAAGTTTTTGGCTGTCCATGCTTCATTTTGAACTTTTTGCAGCCAAAATTGATTGTGGTTATTTTCTGGGATACTCAACCACTGCCAAAGCCTACAGATTTTTTAACTCTAGGACAAAGTGTGTTGAAGAGACTTTGAATGTGAAGTTCAATGAACTGTCATCACTGAAAATCCCAGCAAATCCTACAGAGCTTTTTGATTTAGATAAATTCACATTTGCTGATGTTCCTATCAAGCTAGGCAATGCAGGTACACCACAATCATCTGAAGAAGATCAAGATCAAGGATATGACTGTGTGCTTCCACAAAATCAAACATATGTTGATAAAGGTCCTACATCTGGGCACCAAAATCATCAGAATGTTACCTCTATACCCCCACCACCATTCTCATCTATGGCTGATACTTCAAATTCACCAGCAGAGGTTAGCTCAGATGATACACATTTGCAGCCATCACCTCAAAATGCTATTGTTCCATACCAAGGTGATTTGATTTATCTCAAAAGCCATCCAGCAGATCAAGTTATTGGCAACATCAAATCTGGGGTGCTCACACGAAGCCAATCCCAAAATATTTGTCTTTTTACTGGTTTTCTATCACTCATACAACCAGCCAAGTACCAAGAGGCACTGAAAGACAACAGCTGGGTAAAAGCCATGCAAGAAGAACTCCTTCAGTTCAAAAGACAACAAGTATAGGAGCTTGTGCCACTACTAAAAGATGTAAGTCCAATTGGCACAAAGTGGGTCTTCAAGAACAAAACTGATGAAAGGGGTAGTGTTGTCAAAAACAAAGCAAGGCTCGTGGTTCAAGGCTACAGACAGGAAGAAGGTATAGACTATGATGAGACTTTTGCTCCTGTAGCAAGGTTGGAAGCTATTCGCCTGTTCTTAGCTTTTGCTGCTAACCACAACATAAAGGTGTTTCAAATGGATATAAAGAGTGCATTTTTGTATGGAAAAATCAAAGAAGAGGTGTATGTCTATCAACCTCCAGGTTTTGAAGATGCATTCCATCCTGATCATGTCTACAAGCTCAACAAAGCATTGTATGGCTTGAAACAAGCACAAAGAGCCTGGTTTTTCAGATAGTGATTTTGCTGGGTGTAAAACTACAAGGAAGTCCACCTCAGGAGGATGTCAATTCCTAGGTGATTGTCTAGTGTCTTGGCAAAGCAAAAAGCAGGTTGCAGTTTCAACATCCACTGTTGCTGGATTTTGGTATCACTACACTAAAGACTCGACTCAAATTGGACAGTCAAGCTGCTGAAAATATCATTAAAAATCCAGTTTCTCATTCAACTACAAAGCACATTGACATCAGACATCACTTTATGAGAGATTTCTATGAAAAAGGTTTGATTTCTTTGCATCATGTCCATACTTCAGATCAATGGGTAGATGTTTTAACCAAGGCATTGGATACATCTACCTTTGAAAAATTGATCTCAAGGCTTGGTATGCTAAACATGGATTAAAAACAAGTTTTCTTGTAAATCCATGTGTACATAGCATCACAATGTTTTCAGATATTCAAAAATTCCTTAAAAATAGTTTAAAATTGAAAATTTTCAATAAATCTTTAAAAGTCTGATCACAACATCGGGTTGCTCAAAACCTCTGATAGGCTTTAAAATCTTATCCACTGATAAAGTGTATCCTCTGACTTCTATTTTTCCACCTCTTCAAAACCACTGATGGCTATCCTATGATAGTGTTAACAAAATCAGTAATGTCCAAACCTCTGTCCTAAAACAGTGGTTGGCCACATCAACGGTTACTTTTCTCATCAGAGGTTACATGTGGCCAGATGTTAGCCATCAGATCTTGCAACAGATACCACGTCATGTTCACTTTTTCAAAACCCCTATAAAACCCCTGTTTTATCTCACCAGTGGTTACTCTAAACTGTGTCGATTTTGAAATTTCAAAACAGTTTTTCTCTCAAACACCATGGCTCCCAAATCAAAATCTTGAAAATCCAAAGCAAAATCACAACAAGAACCTCCACCTTTCACTCTCATAATCAAAACCCCACACAATTACACTGCCATACATGAAGAAAACGACGCAAATACTCGTTATCATCCAATGATTCGAATTTTGCAAAAGTCTAAATTCTTACACATGTTAACCGTCAAAGCCCCCATTTACATTGATGCTCTTCGTGATTTCTGGAAAAATGCAAAGGTTCACTCATCTGCTAATGGTGTTCCTTATACAATAATTTCAAGAGTAGGGGGAGTGTTGCTGCAAATTTGCCCCCAATCGATCTCTCAAGTTTTCATGTTAAATGACATACAACACCCTGTGTCAGTTCCCATTAATGAGATCCAAGCAGAGTTTCTGGAAAGAGGTTATATCGGCCAAATGAAAGGTATGACCATTTTTAAACCTAACTTTCCTGCTGAGATGAGATTTTTCTTTCACACAATTCTTACTTGTCTCTCAGCAAAATCTACTGCTTTCAATGAAATCCCATTGAACATGCAATATCTAGGGTATGCAATTTTAACTGACACCGATTTAAACTACTCCCAGATATTGTTCAATGATCTTGTGAGTAATTTTAAAAATATTGAAAAAAGAAAAGCTTTTTTGATGCATCCACGTTCTTGAGTGTTTACTTACAGGATCAAATTAAAGGTCCTGAAAGTAAAATTGGTGCTGTGGTTAATCCAGGCCACCTTAATCATGAAACTTTCACCAGAATAACAAACCAAGATAAAGTTGAGAAAACACAAGTAGAGGAAGATGAGCAAGTTTTACCAGAACAAAATGTTCAAACTCAACCTCTTGCTACTGAGCCCACTGCTCTTGGTGATCAGGGCAACACAACCGCTGCCCTGAAACCCACACCAAAAATTTTCAAAAAGAAACCCAAAACAACTTCCAAAAAGCCCACCAAACCCAAAAAGGGTCCTCTAGAAGATGAGATCCCAGAGGTTAACCCTGTGACAGCGCCAAAGTCACAAACCACTGCTGCTATTTTTTCACAGCAGATGGTTCAAAGATCTCCCACCGGCTTTGAAACTCCTCCTTCTTCCTCACAAAAGGAAAAGGTTGTAGACACAGGGACACCAAATTATGAAGCTCTAGATCCACTTGGTCTATCTTCCACAGCCCCTCTCCTAGGGCAATGTCGCTTTCTACTCAACCATCTTCACCATACCTTCACTTCCACACACAATTGTACCATTGCTGAATGCAATTGAATTAGTTCAGACCCAAACCATCACTTCTCAACAACTTATTACTGAGAATATACTTCATCCAGTGGCTGGGTCTGTTTCTTTATTCATTGCTAGCCCATCAGCAAATGAAGAGGCTACATGCCTTAGGCTACATGTCCTTGGTGATAGTTCAACACAAGCAGCCACTACAATTGCTGAACTCCCTAGTTCTCAGTTGGACAGTGGTTTCATTAATAAGACTTGGTTGAAGGCAACCACTACTGAGGCAACAACTGTTACCTCTATTGTGGGAAGTCCCCAGTACCAAGACAAAGGGGCATCTATGTTTGAAGCTGGTCCGAAAACCACTGCTCATGATAACATAGATATAACTACCACCACTAGTAGGAGTTCAGATGACCCTATTAAATTAGGTGATGATCTAAAATACTAGGATTTGACGGAGAGAGTGACCAGAATAGAAAACTCTGTTGGTGAAATCAAAGATTAACTAAAGCAGATGATAGCTACAAAAAGTCAACCCTCTGTTCTATCCACTTCTGATCTCAAAGAAGCTCTTAACCCTCTGTTTCAACATCAACAACATTATTTGGATTTACAACACAAGCACCAGATGAATAATGTTAGAAACATGGTTGAATCACTACAGCAGACATTAAAGCTATCAAAGCACATCTACTCACAACCACTGGCCATGCACCTCCAACGGTTATATTTGTTACAACAGATGAAGCCAAAGGGGGGGGGAACCTTTGGGTCCAAAGAAGCTAACAATAGATGATGATAAGGCCAGACCTACATTGAACATTCCAAGGCCTGATGGTTCAAAGAAGAAAGATTTAACTGAAGAAATTGTGGCCAAGGCAAGGGCTAGTCACAAGAAGAATGTGATTGAGGAGAGCAGAGTGTTGGTTGAGAAAAAGATTGATCAGCAAAAAGAAAAAGGAGAGTTGGTACTTCATCAAAAAGAGCTCCTGCAAGAAAAGCCAGGCAACCAACATCCACACCTCCTAAAACTAAGACTGAAACCAATCCAACCATGAAAACCTCTGCCTCTCTAAAACCTATCACATCTTCAAAACCACAACCCACATCCACACAAGCAGATGTTACATCAACTGTTGTGTCAGCATCTGTTGATACAGCAGAGGTTGCAACAGATGCAACTCCATCCACTGCCATGATCACATTTCCCACATCAACTCAACCATTATCCATACCACCAAAAATCCCACAACCACCATCACCTACTTTAAGGTTTAAAAGGAGGAAACTCACAAAAGTGATAAATGATGATGAGATCTCTGCACCTCTTCCACTATCATCAACACCAGTGATCCCCACATCAGTGCTTACAACTTCTTCAACTCTTAAAGTCATCCCTGCATCAAAGTTGTATCCTCTTGATTTACCAGCAGTCAGGGAAGAGATCCTAAGTTTCTTTTCAGAGGATGACCCTGACAAAAGAACAATTCTATCCCTTGATGGCTATCCAAGACCAGCAAATGTTGATGCCTATCTAGAATTGAAAAAGAAGCAAGCAGAGGATATTGCCAAAAGAGAATCAGCTGGTAAAAATGATAGAGAGATACAGATTATCATGTCCTTTCAATTGAGTAAAGTCACCATTCTACAAAATTTTGTCAAGGATCTGAGCAACCAGTTGTCAGTAAGGGAAGATAAGTTGCTCAAAAGTGAACTCATTGAATATATCATGGAAAAGAAGATGTATAAGGCAACAAGGCCACAGTTCAGGGATTGGAGCATAGATGAACTGAGGGAGGAAATCAACAAAATGCAAGAAATGTTGAAAGACCCTCTTAAAAAGCCAGCTCCTCCCAACTGGGATTTATACAAGAAAGATATCACTGAAAATGCCTTGAAGTTGAAGAGAATGAAGCTAGAACTGATTCAAAATCATTATGGTTCCAAAAACCAAGTGATGAGATGGGGTGAGGTGAGGGTGATAGACACTTACAAAAGTTTGGAAGAAAGAAGGAAAAAAGATCCATCCATGCCTCCCAAGCGTGACTATTCAAAAGAAAATGCTATCCTCAGAGCTCAACTCTCTAAAAAGTCCAGCTCAACATCTGCCCACTCCACACTTACCCTGTAACACAGGAAAAAGCAAGGGGAGATGAATGAAAAGACTGACAAAGAGTTTGAGGATACATTTATCAAAGAAGGGATTTAGAATATGATTGATTATCACACAGATGATACAAGTGCCAAGCTGGCTAAAGATTTATCAAAGATGGCTCATTTATAAACCTCTGCAATAAAAGCTCCTTCTAGAAAACCATTGGACTCAAAAATTCTAAAATGGAAGGTGGACAAAGACACCCATAAATCGACATTGCTCAAGTCTGATGGTGCAGCCACTAAACTATCCATGGAAGCTGCTTATGAGCTTACAGTAGAAGACTTCCAAGAACTACTATGTTTAGAGTTGGTGAAGGATGCTGATGACATGGAATCTCTTAACTCTAAACTTCAATTCAAAGGTCAAATAAGAGAATTCTTTCTGAGGAATAAAAACCAAGAATAAAGTGTTTTTGGCATCATCTGTTCCAGGGGGAGATTGTTGGGATTGATCCATATGAAAGGAACATATGATATAAAGCCAAATAACACTATCCGAGCTTTGGTTCAACTATCAGAGGTTACAACCTTTGATGTACTTACACTGCTTTCCATAAAGACTGCTCATCCTATCATCTGCCTTCACAAAGCTTCAAGGTCTGCCAGAGTTAACAAGGTACAGAGGATAGTGATCAGAGTTTAGTCATTAGCTTAGTTAATCAATGTAACAGTGCTAAGCACTGATAGTTAGTATAAGCAGTGTTTAGAGTTAGTTACATATTAGTTTCCTGTCTCTATCAACCCTGACGTCATCAAAGATGCTCAGAGGTCAGATAGTTAGTATAAATAGGCAACTCTTGTAACCTTTAAACTTGTCTCTTAAAAGATCAACTTTCGCATATCATCTTCTCTGCATTTTCTCATTACCAAACTGTAATTGCAAAGGCTGATGGGGAGTTTGTGAATCACATGCGAGTTAATCAACTTGAAAGCATGATGATGATGAAAACAAACGACCATTGCTTGTAGTAAAAGTTTTCCATCTTATTCCGCTGCAAGTCTCTTTTAATTCAATCATTTTTCATTTTTGAAACAAAAACTACAAGTAATTCAAACTCAGATCATAACAAATCACAAAAACTCAAAAGTGTGTTTATCTCAAAACTTTTGATGATAAAAGAAAAGAGCATAAACATAAAACACTTGAGAGTTCACAGGCTAGTACTACAAAAGGAAAATCTAAAATTAGATCTTCATTTCTGCTCAAACCTTTGTTACCAAACCAACTGAGTGTAACTACTATTTATAGGTAAGTTTACGTAACTGATGAATCTCAAGGTTGCAATTGTTTCAAGGGGACTTTGAACATCTATCAGGTGAAACTGATTCATTTATCAAGAAGTTTTTACTAAATTTTTGTTTGTAAAAGTTTCATGTACATATCACGACATGTGTTAAACCTTTTGGTTTTTTTTAAGGAACACATGATGAGTTTTTACTCATTTTAGATAGTCAAAGCTCAAATACCTGCTAGGAAGTAAAACCTTTCTATTTTTAGAAAGAAGTGAGTTACTTTTCTTTGATAATGGATAAAAAGTAATCTGTTGATAGTCAATGTTACCTCATATTATGCGTGTTTAGGCTAACCTTGCAGATGCTCACATTTCTCACCACAAGAGCAGAAGATTTTCAAAACAACTGACAAAGCTTATCCTCTGCTGGTTCAACAGTTGGTGATCAAATCATTATCAAAATCATTGTCATCACATGATATCCAAACACTGATGACATCAGACATCATTTATGAGGGATTGCTATAAAAAGGGTTTGATTTCTTTATAACATGTCCAGTCTATAGATCAGTTGGGAGTTGTACAAATCAAAAAATTTGGAATCATCTGTCCTTGATAGCTTGATCTCTATGTCTGGAATGCTAAACATGGATTAAAAACAAATTGCTTTTGTGATCCATGTGTAAATAGCAGTAAAATGTTTTTAGAAATCAAAATTCATCCTTAAAAATAGTTTAAAATTGATTTTTTCAATAAATCCTCAAAGTCTGTTCAAAGCACTGATAGCACAAAAACACTGTCCGTTTAGAAAAGTCTATTCACTGTCAAAAGTGTATCCTCTGATAGTTGCAAACACCGTTCTTATCCACTGATCAAAATTACCAACAATGGTTAGCCAAACAACTGTCTTCCATTCACAAACAGAGGTTACACGTGGTCAGACGTTATTCGACAGCCGTTGCATTAGATGCCATGTCATCATCACTTTTTCAGAAACCCTATAAAAACCTTGTTTTATCCAGAACCGAGGTTTCACAAAACTGTGTCGATCTCAAAAATCTAAAAACAGTTTTTACCATTAATCATGGCTCCCAAAACAAAGTCAAAAGCAAAATCTAAACCTGAATCACCGACATTCAAGTTAATCATCAAAACTCCTCATAATTACACTGCCATTTTAGAGGAAACCCAGGCAAATATGAGATATCATTCAATGATTCGGATGCTAAAGGAGTCTAAATTCAAGGAGATGCTGACAGCAAAAGCCCCAATTTATGAAGGTTCACTCCGACAATTTTGGGCAAATGCTGAGCTTCATTCAACAGAAGGAGCTCCTTATGCAATAATCTCAAGAGTGGGCAAAACCTTGATGAAAATTACTCCACAATCAATCTCACAGGTCTTTAAATTGAATGACATGTCACATCATGTGACATTTCCTCTAGGTGAGATCCAAGCGGAGTTTATTGATAGAGGGTATGATGGTCAACTCAAAGGTATGACTATATCAAACCAAATTTTCCTGCTGAGATGAGATTTTTCTTTCATACTATTTTGACATTTCTCTCAGCAAAAACTACTGATTTTAATGAAATTCCATTGAACATGCAATATTTGGGATATGCTATTTTGACAGATTCAGATTTCAATTTTTCCCAAGTATTGTTCAATGACATTGTTAGTAATTATAATAATTTTGAAAAAGAAAAGGCCTTTTTGATACATCCCAGGTTTTTAAGCATATATCTTCAAAATCAATTACCTTGAGATGATTCTAAAATTGGCCCAGTTAGCAACGCAGGAGCTATGGGTCATGAAACTTTTACAAGTATTTCTAATCAAGATAAAGTTTCAAAAACCCAAGTAGAGGTGGTAGAGAAAGATTTATCAGAACTACCTGCCCAAACTCAACCACCTGCTACTGAGCCTCTACTGTTGGTGACCACAGCAACACAACCACTACTGTGCAACCCCCACCAAAAACCTCCAAAAAGACCAAAAAAAACTCTCCAAGCCCACCAAACCCACCAAAAAGGGCCTTCTGGAAGATGAGATCCCAGAAGTTAACCCTGTGATAACACAAAAGTCACAAGAAACCATTGTTGCTACTTCCTCACAACAGTTGGATAGATCTCCACCTAAAACAACAACTTGTCATGATTCATCACAAAAGGAACATGTTGTAAGCACAGGGACACCACAACTTGAAACAATACCCTCACTTGAGAGTATGTTGAATGTCCTTCTCCCAGGGCAAATTTTCTTTCCACCTCACTTCCCACATCCCAAATTAAATCAACCCAGAAGTACCTGTTTAAGGTCATTGGAAGTCAGACACAAAAAGGCCTCTCTCACCAACAAATCACTGAGAATATATCCTCTACAATGGCTGTGTCTGATAAAATTTTGATTGACTAACCCACAAACAGTTGAGGAGGTTACACCACTTGAATTACATGAAATTCTTGCTGGTAGTTCAAGTGGAGCAGCTACTACAGATGTTGAATCCAATGATTTTCATCTGGACATTAGTTTCATAAATAAGTCTCCCTTGAAGGCAATTTCTACTGAGGCTACCATAGCAACCACTGTTGGTATTAAAACCACTGTTGAGTCTGTTAAGGGAACCTCTGATGTGGAAAGAAGTCCCCAGTACCAAGAAAAAGGGGCATCTATGTTTGAAACAGGGGTTGGAACTTTTGTTCATGATAACATAGATATAACTACCACTTCCGATAGGAGTTCAGATGATCCTATTAAGTTAGGTGATGATCTAAAATCTAAAGATTTGATGGAGAGAGTTACAAAGATTGAGACATCAGTGGCAGATATAAAAAATATGCTGCAACATATGTTAGAAGCTTCAAAGTCTCAAAACACTGCTCAATCTTCTAATCTTCAAACCACTGATATAATTAAACAAGTATATCCCTTGTTTCAACAACAACGTCAACTTGTTGACCATCAACATGAAATACGTGTAAAAATGTTAAAAGATTTGGTTGATGAAAGATATAGAGAAACTCAGGCAGACCTCAAGAGTATCAAAGAATTCCTTACAAAGAAGTCTGGCACTTCCTCTGCACCTATCATCGAAAAAGATGATGCCAAAAAGGGGGAGAAAACTGAGTTTGTGAATAATATGTCAAAACAAGAGCCAGAACCTGCAAAAGAATCCTCGGTAAGTTCTGCTGAAACATCTGTCAAAGAAAAGGAAAAGGGAGTTGATGAAACCCTAGACATTCAAGCAGATGATAAAGATACAAGAAAAAGGAATTTTAAAAAGGATCTTGACACTTCAAACAGAAAGAAACCACCACACAAGAAACCAAAAAAGCAAACCACTGTTGGTCTCAAAACCACTGCTGGTACTATATCCACTGCTGCACCTAAACCAACAACCCCACCTCCTAAATCACCTGCTAAAAGGCAGAGAACAATGCCACCACCTTCATCACCAATCCTCACTGCAATAGATGTTGTGACTACAAAAGGTACAACAGATGTTAACACAACAGTGGTTGAGACCACAGTCCCTTCATCAACTGTTAGCCAAACCACTGATATCACATCCTCTCAAATCCAAACCTTTGAAACACACACATCCACAACAACTCATTCACCAAGCTCAGTCTATACAAGAAAAATAAAATTTAAAGTGACTGATGATACACCCACACCTACACCACTTTTTCTAACCAATCCAGAACCTTTGATTCCTTCATCATTACCAACATCAAATCCACTGACTCAATCACCTACTGGTCGTAATCCTACAAGAGTAATACCCTTGGCATTAAATTATCCTCTAGAATTGCTTGCTGTTAAAGATGAAATGTTACAATTTATCACAGAGGATAATCCATCCTAAAGAACATTCCCATCTCTTTTTGGCTTCAGAGCTGCAAGGAACATTGAGGAGTATCTGAAATTAAAAGTCAAACAAGCCAATAACATTGCAAAAGAAGAGAATAAAGGGAAATGGGAAGTCTATTTGTCAAGACGAATGCAGCTTGCACTCAGTAAAGTCAAGAAACTGGAAGACTGAGTAAAAGACTTGAACAAGAAGAAGTCAACTCAATCACCTGATGCCGATATTCAAAAGAAACTAAGAAGAGACTTCATAGAAATATCATGAGAGACAAACCATACCAAGCTGAAGAGCATCAATTTGAAGAATGGCCTCTCAAAGCTCTTCAAGAAGAGGCAAACAGATGTGAAAGAATGAAGAATGATCCTCAGATAAAGAAGATTGCACCACACTGGAACAAGTTCAAGAAAACTATTTCAAGTGCAGATCTTGCCTTAGATGAATACATCCAAGCCTTCAATCAAAGGAAAGAGCATCAAATGGATAATATACAAGAAAAGAAGGAAGATGAAAACATGAAAGAATCTAAAATGGATGTTACTTCATCATATTTTCAGGAACCACCTACTATCACTGCCACATCATTATCAAGCAAACCATCTTCACCAAACTCATCACAAATAAAACTTCTCTCAAAAAACCCATTGAACTCAAAAATACTAAAGTGGATATCTGATAAATAGACCCATGTATTGACTTTGCTCAAGTCCAATGGGAAAGTTGAATATATAACAAGGAAAGCTGCACTAGGCTTGGGTGTAGCTGACCTTCAAGATCTTCTGGAACTTCAACTGTGCAGGGATGAAGATGATGAAAATTCCTTGAATTTTGAACTTTAGTTTAAGAAACAAATCAGGGAAAAACTGATGAGAGAATAAAGATCATGAATAAAGAAGAGTTTTGGCATCATCTGTTCTAGGGGGAGATTGTTGGGATTGACCCCTACAAAAGAACATATGATAAAATGCCAAAACAGGTCTGTTCTATATGATCTAGAATAAACAGTGTTTTTGCTTCACAACTTCCTTCAATGGCAAGACATCAAAACATCTGATAGTTCTAATATCTGCTCAAAGCTAAGCTCTGCTGGTTATAAAGACTGTTGAAGAACCAAACCTCTTAGGAAGTCAAAGGTCTGATCACCCTTTGAAGAACATTGGATAAAGCTTCATCAGTGGTTAGGCTTATCTGTGTTTTGCATAGTTATCAGAGGATAGCATTAGAAGTGGTTGGAGTTTGTTAGGTCTGTTAAATGTCATTGTCTTGGTGATGTCAGCAAAGATGCCACAGAGGTTAGGATTGTACTATAAATAGATTGTGCATGTACTGTTCTATTTAGCACACATACATACACTTATATTGTACAATCTGATCAGTGTGATGCTCAATGATAGGACCGTCCTCCTTAAGCATAGGAACCTAGATTTGTATCTAACGTCCAATTAGGCAGAAACTAATGACGTGTTAATCAAATAACAAGAATTACTCATTTAATGTTTGTTTATTGATGAATATTGTTCAATACATTCAAGTCCCGGATCTGACAGAGCTTCGCCGTCTGTGTTCCAAAATCTCTGATTCTTACAAATGAAATCCCAAGGCACCTATTTATATGATCTCAAGCTCGCCAGGAAGGTGAACAAGTTCGGGCGAACTTGTCTTGAACAAGTTCGGCCAAACTTGTTCTCACAATGTGTTCCAGGCGAACTTGATCCTTTACATACATAAATACGCCTTTTTCTAACACGATCTCACCTATTCTAAACAGACTTGATACAAGACTAAGACATAGACATACTGTACTAACAGACTCCCCCTTGGATATCGTCTTTGTCTTGATCAGTCGTCAGAAGCTCTTGTTCATTCCAGACTCGTTTTAGTATAATGACGTAGGCAACATACATATGTACCAACAGACTCTCCCTTGGATGTTGCCATACTTCTAATAAGCTCATGAGTCTTTAATATACTCTTGATCTTTATTCTTGAATAACTTTAACGTCTTTGATCTTCAATTCTTCTTTGTTTCTCGAGCTAGTCTTGATAAAACTTTAATCACCATGCCCTTCCTAGCTTTTAGCTTTAATCTTCAAACTCCCCCTTGCTTTGAGCTTTCTGGTGTCTTAAATCAACGTTTTATCCAGCTCCTTTAAAACTTTTACTTCTGTTTCAAAGTTCTTAGACATTCAAATAAACATTTCAGATTCAAACTTTGAAATTTTGTAACATCAACATTTCAAATTTTAATATCCTTTTTCATCTTTTCAAACATTTAGTTATTCAAGTTCAAATTAATGACCTTGATACTTTCACATTTAATACCTTGAATTTTTTTCATATGTTTAACAATTTTGAAATCCTCTTAGTTGACCAAGTCCAAGTTAATGACCATCGTTAACCAATTTCGTATATCGAGTCCAAATTAATGACCTCGATTTGAAAAACCGTTGTGAATATACCGATGTTTTTCTTCAATTTTAAAGTTTCAATTTAATGAACTTTTTCAACACTTTCGATCATTATGGTTTTAACAGATGTCATCAAGATTTTCACTATTATAGCACCTTACCAGACTTCGAAGAACCGTTCTCCATCATTGGCTTGTAGAAACTAATTGAAGAAACAAAATCTTTTTGTATTTTTGTAAGTTTATGCTAAAACACACTGAAAATCTTTTTAGTTTTAAACTATAAAGCAGATAAACTATGTACAGAAACAAAGTAAACTATGTACAAACATATTTACAGACATATTTTTGTGAATTCGTGTCTAAGGATCATATCAGTTAGTTGAGACATATCACCAGTACCGTTGACCTTTTGATGACTTTAAGTTTTAAACTCGTTTACCTAGATTGTCGATATGTTTGTCCACTTAAACTTCGACACATTTCTCAATTGTTCCAAGATATGTTAGGTAGACTTATGAAACTTGTCTTAACTATGGTTCTCATCTCAGAATATACTCCCGTATCAAGATTCTCTAGATTTCATATTACAGGTGAATATAGCATAACTGATATCTGTATTTGGGTTTTACGAAACCTTGAGAGCTCAGGTTAGTACTACCGTACAGACAAAGAGATGAAGGCTCGTCTTTAAGGTGTGTTCCACTTAAGGGATCTTTTAAGCACTGCAAATGATTAGATCTTTTGATACTTTTCAGTTTTGCATGCAGTTTAGTGGTTTTTTTTAGCAAAAGCATTATAGAAGTTCTAGGCTATTGCTTCCGCAAAATCAAAAGAACTTGTATAATACCCCAGATATCAATCATCTATAAAGATCTCGTATCTCAGAATCAGGCAACCTCTCAAACGAAATTTCGGAGTACTAAGTCCATATATCTGAGAGATGTTAATCCACAAGATTAAGCAGTTGTAAAATTTAGTTTATATCTCAGAAACAATTTATTGAACGCGTAAAGTATATCGACACATCCACAGTAAGACTTGTTTATTACTTTAACTTTACAATTCTTTAGCATACTGATGTACTATCATTTCCTTTTTGACACTAGAATTCTTTTTACCTTTTTTATGTTTTTGTACTTTTTGAATTTTCAAATGTTTCATATGTTTTTGATTTTTCAACTTTTTAATATGTTATTGATTTTTCAAATTTTTGATTTTTCAAATTTTTCTTACTCCCCTAAAATCAAAAACATAATTTTGGATTTTAATTTTAAGAAATTTTATCTTAAAAAGATAAAAAACCAATGAGGATTCCGAGAACTCATCATCTGATCCCTATTCCAATATAGGCATCTGCACTTGTTCAACAAATAGATCATTAAACTCATTTATGTGAAAGAATAAATGGTTTTGACGTAAAATCAGTTTTATGTTCAACGGTGTGGATTTTCACAATTTGTTTAAACTTCTCCCCCTCAAAAAGACAAAGATTATGACATTTCAGAATAAGTTAAGTTGCATGAAGCTCCGCTATCCATATATTACTTGAACAATGTGGATCTTTAGAGCCCCTGCACATAAAAAGTAATTGCTTGAATAGTGAAACCCAAACCTTTTTGGTTTTGGGTTGAACCTGATAAATATCATCGTAATAACTTTCATACTCATCATAGTAATCAAAATCATCATCAAACATTGTGTCCGATGTTATCTTTGAAGACTTTTCAACCTTTCTTTCTTTGTTTGTTTTGAAAAATTTGACTTTGAAAGATCATTTTTGATTTCTGACTCTTTTGATTTGACATTTTTAGCTTTTTTAGAAACACACGTGTCACTTTCAAATAATATTGTGTTCTTTTTAGCAACCCAGGATTGTGTCTTGCTTCTTGCTTTCTTGATATAGAAACGAGAATCTTTGTTTTCATTAAATTTTGTAGTTTCACCTTTTTCAAAAATTGAGTTTTCAAACCTTGTTTCAATTTTAGGTTTCACTTCGAATTTAGATTCTTTGTTTCTTTTTAACATTGTGATTGGTTTCACAATCTCTAGTTGCTTTTGTTTCTCATCTTTTGACATTGTTTTTCTTCGTGGATACACAGGCTTTGACTTCGGACACTTGCAAGCAATGTGACCAACTTCATTGCATTTGAAGCAAGTCCGAATATCATGTGGGTGTCCACTAGTGGGTTTTTGACGCCACTTGCAGATTTAGTCTTATCCCGAAGTTCTTTCTCCTTCTTAAACTCATCATTTGATTGCCTAAGGATCATACCTTCTTCTTGAACCGTGTTTGTACCATATACAAACCTTATGTTTTTACCTTTGTATTCATGGAATGGTGACATCTGATTCTTTTTCGGTTCATCTTCTCTTACCTCCAAAGCCAACCCTGCTCTCCTATTCTCAGGAAAATCACCACCATTCTTTTGGTAGTTGTGAAAGTTCCATTTGGGTTTTGAATAAAATCTTTTCTCATTTTTCTCAAGATCATCTGACGAAACTTCTATAAGTTTGAACAATTTATCGATTTGATCTTCTTTCACGTTCCGAATCGGAAAGCTATCATCGAAATAAATCTATCAGATTCCTTAACCTTGTACATGATAACGTTAGGATCATCACTTAGATCATTTTCTGATGATGTATCGTCATCTTCAGATTGTGATTCCGAGTTGTTCGAACTTGAGTTGGCGCTTTCAAAGCTACTGTCGTCAGAATCATTTCCTAAGACATTTTTTACCACATTGTTCACCACCACTTCACTGTCATTGTTTGATTTCGTATAGACTACGCCAATGTTCTCAGGAAATTGATCTTTTGTTTCAGATAAAAGCGTTAATTTTTTTGCCTTTTCAATACCATCCTCTTTCTTGCGGCAGTAACTCGCAAGTAGTGGCGGTGGAACATTCCCGTACTCTTTACTCTTTGGACCTTTTGGTTTACCATCGTTTTCCTCCGACTTAATCGTAGGAAGAATGTGATCAATAACATATGCGTTTGTGGTGTAAATTTTTAACAATTGCCTCACCCTCTCAGTTTCTACCTTCATGTCCTGAAGCTCTCGCCTAGTTTCAGCAATAGTGTCAATATACATGTTAATTGCTTTTTATTTTTCAATTACCGTTGCACTTAACATTGTGACATTAGCACTTAATTCAAGATTAGCTTCTCGACATTACAGTAAGTACCTTTCATTTTCTCGTAAGCTTCTTTTATCGTTCTGTAATCATATCGAAAATTTTCGTTACGTACAGTCATTTCGCTTATGATTTTAGACTTTTCAGCACATTGCTCACAAGGATTTGCGCACTTTGTGCAAGGTTTTTCAACCTCCACAACTTTCACAACCTCCTTTTCAATAATTTTTACCTCAGAACTTACATTTTCAGCCTCTGATTCATTGCATTTTTCCTTTGAGTTTCAAGATAAACCATCTCCTCTTCCTCTCTTTGTTGCATGTATTGCTCTAGAATTGCGTTCTCTAGCACTTCATTCTGAGCAGACATATCTTGCTCTTCCACAATCTCAGCCATAAGAGCAACTCCAGTTTTCTTGTTAATATACTTGTTCCAATCAAAACCTTCATTTTCATTTGAAGCAACCATGGCTTTTTCTGCGGTGTTAGATGATTGATCTTGGATTTCAACTTTCCTGGGTAATGGTTTGTATTGCAATGCTTTCTTGTAGTAATCATTGCCACCTCTAAAAGGACTTTGATTTCCACTTACTTCTTGATTTGGACACTCTCGTTTGAAATGCCCTTTTTGACGACATTTGAAGCATGTGACTTTTGTCTTGTCAAATCCAAGCTTGTTACTTGAATTACCAATATCTCTTCCGGTTAACGCTACAAATTTGGTAACCCTTCTAATGATTGATGCCAGACTCCACTTTATATCCATCAGCTCCAGCTCTTCCTCATCCACCTAATCGTAATCCTCAGAAGTCATTTCTGGATTCCTGATCTTTCCAGCAACTAAACATTCATATGATTCCAGAACAGTAGCAAGTAAAGCTATGTGTTGTTTAGCCACTTTATCAGGAATATCCAGTGTTCGGAGAACTCTTCTGTGACGAATAATTCGTGGAATTCATATTGGCACTGAATGCTGTTTGAATTTTCGGACTCTAAATCGGAATATCTTGAACACCTCCTTTGTAATACACACCGACATCTTGAACAACGTTTGCGTTCTTTGATTTGCAATTTTTAACAATTCCATTTTGTGTCCTTCTAATTTGTCAATGAAATATGACAACTTTATATGCATCCATGCCGGACTGTTCTTTAAAACCATCAGATAAGTTGACCACCCTCCCTCAGGAAGTGCATCAGCCAACTTTTCTATATGTTCTTCAGTAGTTCTCTTGATGTCGTGCCTTCACATCTAAACCATTAGATGACAATATCTGTCAATCATTTGCTTCATAGTCTCTCCTTTGATCACCGTAAAGATCTCGAATTCTTTCTTGATTAACGCCTTTTTGCTCTTTATCATCTCATCGCTTCTTTTGAATTTGTCACAAAGAGCTTGCCACAAATCTTGTGATGTTTCACATTCAGGTAGTAATATCAAAATATCTTCCATCACAGACTGTTGTATCGGGCTAATCATTTTCTTTTCATCCCCATACGCATCTTTATCAGCAGGTGTAAACTTAACCAAAGGTAGATCTTGTTCGCGTTCATCTTTTGGCCATTTGTATTCGTTTTCTACCGCAACCCAAATGTGGAACTGATTGGCTTGTACCCAGTTTACAAATTTTTCTTTCCATCCCTCAAACTCGTCCATACTCATTAGCTTTGGCGGTTTCGTAGTAGTACCCATCTCATTGTCGAGATTCATCTGGTTAACCGCAATAGCATTAGACGTTGAAGCTTGAGCTACTCCCACAACAAACGCGTTATGGAAATCTTCCATCTTAAAAAACTGACGAATATCACCTAAAACACACGTTCACAAACTTCGAAAAATGATCAGTACACTAACAAGTTCAGGCGAACTTGCAGTTTGAAAAAATCAGGATTTTCTTTAACACAAGTTCAGGCGAACTTTTAGTTTTGAAAATCAGATTTTGTCTTTACACAAGTTCGGGCGAACTTGTGTTTGAATTTTGAAAATTCTCCCTGATTAAATTCGGGCGAGCTTATGTTGACTTTCAAGTGAATTGCTAAGTTCGGATGAACTTATAGTAAATTTTCAACAAAATTCAATCATGTTCAGGCGAACTTGATAAGAATTTGAAGAAAAATTGAATAAGTTCGAGCGGACTTGTATGAGAAACCCTTGAAATATCAGTTAAGTTGGGGCAAACTTGATTAAAATCAAAGAATTTTAATCAAGTCCGAGCGAACTTGATGTTAAGTTCGGCCAAAACTTGTTTGCAAAACATGGTTTTTTGAACTTTTTGATATCAATTCGTTTGAATTTGATGTCCAAACTCTCAGGGGTTTACCCCAAGTGTATTTTACATGACATATTCAAAAATCAGCAACTTTTATCTGTGAATTCATCGTTTTATCTTGAAAAAGTTAAAAAAAATGGTAGAAAGAGGTAGAATAAGAGTGATTTTTGTGAAGATTCCACCAAATCTAGGTATCCAGGCTCTGATACCACTTGATAGGACCGTCCTCCTTAAGCATAGTAACCTAGATTTGTATCTAACGTCCAATTAGGCGGAAACTAATGACGTGTTAATCAAATAACAAGAATTACTCATTTAATGTTTGTTTATTAATCAATATTGTTCAATACATTCAAGTCCCGCATCCGACAGAGCTTCGCCGTCTGTGTGCCAAAATCTCTGATTCTTACAAATGAAATCCCAAGGCACCTATTTATAGGATCTCAAGTTCGCTAGGAAGGTGAACAAGTTCGGGCGAACTTGTCTTGAACAAGTTCGGGCGAACTTATCTTGAACAAGTTCGGCTGAACTTGTTCTCACAATGTGTTCCGGGCGAATTTGATCCTTTACATACATAAATACACCTTTTTCTAACACGATCTCACCTTTTTCTAACACAATCTCACCTATTCTAAACAGACTTGATACAAGACTAAGACATAGACATACTGTACTAACAGACTCCCCCTTCGATATCGTCTTTGTCTTGATCAGTCTTCAGAAGCTCTTGTTCATTCCAGACTCGTTTTAGTATAATGACGTAGGCAACAGACATATGTACCAACACTCAGGCTGAGGGGGAGTTAGTGATTCATGCATATAATTACTGGTAATCATTTCATTCTTTTGAGTAATGAAAACATTGTGTATGAAAGCTAATCTCTCATTTGATTGTGTTACAAAGTTTTAAATCGCTTTCCACTGCAAGGTTATATGTGTTTTATCTTATTTATGATCATTTTGTTTAAAACAACACAATCAGGTCAAACTCAAATCCTAACAAGTTTGCTAGTTCTAAAGTGTCACAACCCGCTTAGCTGTTGACGTGTGTCAATGTGTGCTCACCGGGTTGTATTTCACTTGGCTACTTGGTATCATGGTGACACCCTTTACATTCTTGTTCATAGTATTGTTATAGAACCCTCCTGTTACCTATGGTAACCTGTGTAGTGGTGAAAATCATATGAGGTTCCAAAGTGGATGGTTAATCCTTCCACCTCCTACAAGATTATAACTATAACTATATATATATACATATATATATATATATATATATATATATATTATGGACTATAATATAAACCTTGAAAACGAACACTTAATAATGACTAAATAAGCATCTATCAAGTTAATAAGTTTATCACTTATGTGTATAGTTCCTTGTCACGATTCTAATAGGTCTGGAAACTATGAAACCACATTCGATCCTTATGGATTATTATAGTGTCAAAGAGAAGTGCTAATACCTTAGTGACTATTTTTGTGTCATATACTTTGTCACATTTTGAATCTTGAATCCGAATACCCCATCATCATCCCCAAAATACTCATACGCCTTCGTTTTCCTCTTGTAGGATAACTCGGCGTTCATCTGTTGGTGCATAATGTCTATGTCTTAGTCTTATATCGAGTCTGTATAGAATAGAGCTGAATAGGCTAGTCGTATGAAGTATTTATGTAATGTAGATACAAGTTCGCCCATAATAGTCATGTGTTGCCAAGTTCGGGCGAACTTAGGTCCTCCTCAGGTGAACTTGTTGCTCTATAAATACCTAGCTAGCCTCTCTCATTTGTAACTTTGGCATTTTGGAGGCGAAGCTCTGTCAGTTTGTACTCTTAACGTTTGATCAATAAAACTGATGTTAAACTGATTAATTCTTGTCTATTGGTAAACACGACATAATATTTCCGCTATTATGGACGTTAGATATCAAATTTAGGTTCCTTAGCATCAAGGATCGGTCCTACAAGTGGTGTCAGAGCTAGAACAACCTGATTTGATAGTATCAAGACAAGAACACTTCTATTTCATCTCCATTTTTCTATTTTTCTTAACTTTTTCATCAAAAATGAAGAATTCACTGTCAAAATCTTTTCAGTTTTGAATATATTATGTAAAGTACAACAAAGATAAACCCTTGAAAGATTAGAGACCAAATTCAACCAAATTGATGTCAAAATTTTTAAAAAACCATGTTTGACAAAACCAAGTTGATCGAACTTGTTAGCCAAGTTCGGCCGAACTTGTGCTAAAAACATACTTTTTCAGTGATTTTTTACCAAGTTTGCTCGAACTTGAGGCATTTTTGAAGGATTTAGAGATAAGTTCGCTCGAAGTTGCTAAAAATCTATTGGTATTCTGTCAAGTTCGACCGAACTTGATAAAATCCAAGATTTTTTTAGCTAAGTTCGCCCGAACTTGCTAGTTTCTCATCAAATTTACTTGACAAGTTCGCTCGAAGTTCACTCTGGTTTATTTTTTAAATAGTCATAAGTTCGACCGAAGTTCAGTATAAAGAAATTTGCAAATCAAATCACAAGTTTGACCGAACTTGTGATAATTTCAAAGAATTCTTCATTTCAACTACAAGTTCGACCGAACTTGTAGTAGAGCTAACATTTTCAAAAGTTTTTGGGTATTTTCAGTGTACACGTCTCGTTATTCATGATGGATGATATTCAAATAGCTTATGTCTGGAGCTAGTTCATCAAATGCCAACGTGATCCATCAAGTTAATCTTGATAACGAAATGGGCAGGACTGTTAAACCGCCCAAGCTAATGAGCATGGACGAGTATGAAGCATGGAAAGAGAAATTTACATATTGTGTTCAAGCCATGCACTTTGCAGGCTGGGTGTCGATTGAAAGAGGTTACACTGTTCCAGTGGATGAACACCAGCAAGTGTTGGAAAAGTACAATTACACGACTGTACAGAAAGAAGAATACATTGCTGAGAAAAAGATGATCAGTCTTATCCAACAATCTGTTAAAGAAGATATTCTCGTCTTGCTACCGGAATACACAACTGCAAGAGATCTCTGGCTTTCTCTTCAGAAGAAGTATCAAGGAAGCGTGGAGATGATAAAGAGCAAGAAGGCGCTCATTATGAAAGAGTTCGATATCTTCAACATGTTGAAGGGTGAGACCATGAAGCAGATGATTGAACGCTTCTGTCATCTTAAAGTCCAAATGTGAAGACACGGTCTTGAGAAGATGGAACAAGAGTATATCGACAAGCTTGCAGATGCTCTACCAGATGGAGAGTGGACTACTTATCTAATGGTTCTGAAGGAAAACGATAAATGGGAATTCTTCAAGCTGTCAACATTTATCGATAAACTTGAAGGCCATGAAATGGAACTCTTGAAGGTTGCAAAGTCAGAACGCTAATGTAGTTCAAGATGTTGGTTTGTACTACAAGAATGGAATGCAAGATAATATTTAAAGCCCAAAGATTCAGACAGCATTAAACGCAAGTTTGAACTCTTCGAACAATTCTCCACAAAATCAGAACCAATCACAGCCTCATTATGATCAGAGTCCGCAAAGTTCGTTTTCAAGCACTGGTTCAAATTCATCTTATCAAAGTCAAGAAAATCAGAATCAACAAACAAATTTTGATTCGAATGTATACAAGTGCAACATCATAGTGGATTTGAACAATGTTGTTTCGGAACAAGTCGCTAAACAGCATATGTCGCTTCTTTCCACTGTTCTGGAGTCGTACGAAAGTTTTGTAGCCGGTAAAATTGGAAATCCCGAAATTACGGCAGAAGATTATGACCAAGTGGATGAAGAAGAACTCGAGTTGATGGATATTAAGTGGAGTTTAGCTTCGATTATCCGAAGGGTTACCAAGTTTGTTGCGTTAACAGGCCGAGACATCGGAAATTCTAGCAATAAACTGGGTTTCGACAAGACAAAAGTGACGTGCTTCAGATGTCGCCAAAAGGGACATTTTAAGAGAGAGTGTAAAAACCCTAAAGCAACGGGAAATCAAAGTCCATTCGGAGGAGGCAACGAGTATTACAAGAAGTCACTTCAGTACAAGCCTTCCCGAAGAAGACACAGGTTGAAATTCAAGAGAAACCGAACAGCAGTAATACTGAGAAGGCTATAGTTGCATCAAACGAAGATGACGGTTTTGACTAGAACTCCTACATCGGTAAAAAGACCGGAGTTGCATTAATGGCTGAAATTGTTGAAGAGACTTCTGCAGAAGAAGCAGCGACTATGGAGAATATTCTGCTAGAACAATATCTACAACAACAACGTGAAGAAGAGGAGTATATCCACTTGCAGAAGCAAGGCATTTTATCTCCTAATTCGTGTGATAATTTTGCAGGTCATTTTGATGAAAGTTCTCAGGAACAAGTTCCCAAGAAGAAATCAACTGATGAAGTAGTCATTGATGTTACTCAAGAAGTGAATGCCGAAAACCTCAAGGATATTGCCGACAAAGCTTTGATGGCAAATGTAACCAAGGTAGATCCATAGGTAAATGAAGTTGTCAAAGTACAAGTTGTAGAGGTTAAGAAACCTTGTACAAAATGTACCAAACCATGTTCTGAATGTGCTGAAAATCAAAGATCATCACTGAAAACAATGTGCATAATGAACTTTTGAAATACGATTATCGCACAATGAAGGAAGCGTATGATAAAATGAAAAATGATTATGGAAGGCTTGATAGAAATAATATCGAACAACATGATACAATAAGGATGTTCAAAGGAACAGTAATGGATAAGCAAAAAGCGATTAATATCTATATTAATATCATTGCTGAAACTAAGCAACAACTCCAGGACATGAAAATTGAAACAGAGCGTGTTCAACAACTTTTGAGAAGTTACACCTGTAACGCATGTCATTGATCACATCCTTCCGACAATTCCATCGGAAGAGAAACCTAAAAAGAAAAGTGGTAAAGAATACAGTAATGTTCCTCCACCCCTATGCGAGAAGTATTGTCGCAAATCCGCTGATGGGATGGATAAGGCACTCAATATTGAGTTGTTATCTAAAAAGAAAACTGAGTTGCCAGAGAACATTGATGTAATCTATACTAAAACAGATGATGACAATGCTGTGGTTAAAAAAGTTGTTGAAAATGTTTTGAACGATTCTGATGAAGGCAGCTTTAAAAGCGCCGCTCGAGTTCAAAGAATTCTGATTCACAGTCCGAAGATGACGATACATCATCGGAGAATGATCTATGTGATGATCCTAATGTTGTAATGTACAAGATTAAGGAATCTGATAGATTATACTTTGATGACAGTTTTCTGATTCAGAACGTGAAGAAAGAATTGTTAGACAAATTCTTTAAACTCGTGGAAGTCACATCAGATGATCTGAAGATCAATAAAAAAAAATTTATTCCAAACCTAAAAGAAATAACTACCGAAAGAATGGTGGTGATCATCCGGAAAACCGGAGAGCTGGGTTGGGATTAGAGGAATCAGATGAACCTAAAAAGAAAGTGTCACCATTTCATGAATATAAGAATAAAAACATGAATTTTGAATATGGGACGAACATGTTTCATGAGGAAAGTTTGATCGGGAAACAATCAAACGATGAGTTCAAGAAACAGAAAGAACTTCGAGATAAAGCCAAAATTCCAAGTGGTGCCAAAACAAGTGGTGTAAAACCCACTAAAGGACATCCACATGATTCTCGCACTTGTTTTAAGTGCAACGAAATTGGTCATATTGCACGCCAATGTCCAAAATTAAAGCCGGCTTATCTTCGAAGGAAAGAAAGTTCAAATGTTGAGAAACCGAAGCAACCAGAGTTTGGGCAAATAAGAATTCTAAAAAGAAATGTTAATAAAGATGAAATGAAACAAGTTTTTGAAAAGAAATTTGAGAATTCAAGTTTCAAAAAAGGGGAGTTTTCAAAAGCTAATGAAAACAAGTTTTACATCAAGAAGGCTAACATAAAATCTTAAGCCTGGATTGCAAAGAAACGGTCAACAACATCTGAGATCACTAAGTATGAGCTTGTTAAGACTAGTGATAGCATGAAAGAATCAAAATCTGAAATCATAATTGAAACCACATCTGAAAATGTCAAAACTACAAGTGGTAACAATTCAAAAGATAAAAAGACAGTAAAGTTTTCAAACATAAACATCATAGAAAATCTAGATGATGAATGTGAATTTGATTATGCAGATGAGTGTGGGTTCGATTATGCTGATGAGTGTGAGTTTGATTTTGACGATGGTTATCCAATTCAACCCAAGACCAAAAGGATTGGGTCTCGCTTTTTAAATAGATTGTTGAAATGTGCATGGGCTCTACTTTCTAAGTGGATTTTGGATAGTGGAGCGTCCAGGCATATGACGGGAATGAAAGCATTGCTATTCGACATAAAAGCTATCAATGGTGGATATGTTGGATTTGCGGGTAACCAGGGTGGAAGGATAGTCACCGAGGGAAAACTCTCTAATGGCGTCGTTTCATTCAATCGCCTGAATTATATTGCAGAGTTGGAAAATAATCTTCTGAGCATATCGCAGATTTGTGACAAGAAGTTCACGGTGCATTTCAACGAAAAAGAGTGTATTATCTTGAAGCCAGGATTCAAAATACCAGATGAGTGGATTCTAATGTGAGCACCTCGAGAGAATGATCTATATGTTCTTGATATGGGCGTCGCTACCACTTCATCAAAATCAGCGCAATGTTTTGTGACAAAGGCTACTGAAAAGGATTCTATTCTTTGGCATCGTAAGATGGGGCATATTCATTTAAGAAAAATGAATTACTTGGTTCATAATGATCTTGTAGAGGGTGTAAATCTTCGTAGCTTTCATATGACTGATAACTGCTTAGATTGTAAAAAGGGAAAGCAGATCAAGAAATCTCATCCGAAGAAAATTCTGAACTCAATCAAGTTGCCATTAGAACGTCTCCACATGGATTTATTTGGTCCTGTAAATGTTCGAAGCATCTCAAGAGACTTATATTGCTTGGTCGTGATAGATGACTCTTCAAGATATTCGTGGGTATTCTTTCAGGAATCAAAAGACGAAACATTCGAGAACTTGGTTATTCTATTCAAGAAACTCGAGAATCTTTATCATCTGCCGGTCAGACGCATTAGAAGTGACAACGACACAGAGTTTAAGAATAACAAAATGAAGGAATTCTGCAACACAAAAGGGATACTGCACAAGTTTAGTGCTCCCTATATCCACAGCAAAACAGAGTAGCTGAACGGAAAAATAGAACTTTGATTGAAACTGCGAGAACCATGCTTGCAGATTCTAAACTTCTAGTCAGCTTTTGGAATGAAGCGGTTACTGCGGCTTGCTACATGCTAAACAGAGTTCTCACTGTCAAACCAACAAATAAAACATGTTTTGAGATGATAAACCGACGGAAGCCAAATTTGAAGTTCCTAGAGCCATTCGGTGCGCCATTTACTGTAATCGTCAAGATGGCAAATTCGGAGCTAAATCTCTTAAAGGTTTTTTTGTCGGATATGCGAGTCCATTAAGAAGAGTATATGTTCCTTCGTTGAGAAAGGTTATTGAAGCACAGCACGTGGATTGTTTCAACTATACGGATCCTATTCAAAAGAGAGGTGACGCGTGGCTGTTTAACTATCAAGACCTTTGGAAGTCATTCGACTTGCCGGAAGAACCGTCTAACGAAGAAGTTGCAGCGTTATATTATCTTCACCAGTTAGCGAATCAAGAACAAATCATTAGACCAATTGTGGTTAATCAACCCATGTTGGATTCTTCATCTTCCGGAGCAGTCCAAGCAATAGCAGCGGTGTTAAAGTTGAAAATACTTCTGAAGCAGAAGTAACACCTGCTACACCTCCAGTGAATGCTTCTAATGAACCAGAAAACACAACAGTGCTCAGTACGCCTCAGAATCAGAATTATGATTCAGATGAAGCATCAACATTTGATGCTGATGATGAAACTTCATCGAACGAAGAAGTTGAGCAGATATCTAACTTGTTGAATCAATCTGCTAGTGCAAGAAATCAGAACGAAGCTTCAACAAGTACTCCTAATGTTGATGTGAACAGTGATCTAACTGTTCAAATCAGCAAAGCTCAGTTGATGTTCCAACAGAAGAAATGTCGGGATCATATTCGTACCATCCTTCAACGAATATTATAGGAGAACTACAAACTGGTGTGCGTACACGAAATCAAATCAACAAAGCACTTAGTTGTTTCTACACCCGAGTTGCACCAACTCAGAACTACTGCTACTACTCATGTTTCATTTCTCAAATAGAGCCAAAGACAGTTAATGAGGCTCTAGCTGACAAGAATTGGGTGATAGCAATGCAAGAGGAACTTTTACAGTTCGAGAAGTTGGGTGTTTGGAAGCTTGTAGACTTGCCACCGAAGCAGAAAGCTATTGATACAAAGTGGGTCTTCAAGTGTAAAAGAGACGATCGGGGGGTTATAGTCAGAAACAAAGCTCGGCTGGTTGTCAAGGGATTCCACCAGCAGGAAGGTATAGATTATATGGAGGTATATGCACCGGTTGCGCGATTAGAATCTATCCGCATTTTCCTAGCGTTCGCAGCTTGGAAAGGATTTAAGGTGTACCAGTTGGATGTAAAATCTGCATTTCTCTACGGTAAACATTGTGAACAAGTGTATGTCGGCCAACCCCGGGGTTTGTCGATCCACTGAACAAGAACAAAGCATATCTCCTAGGCAAAGCCTTGTACGGTTTACACCAAGCCCCGAGAGCTTGGTACGAGACGTTATCGCAACATCTCGTAGGAAATGGCCTTACACGAGGCACAGTGGACAGCACTTTGTTTACCAGAGAAGTTGGATCGCATTTGATAATAGTACAAATCTATGTGGACGATATCATTCTCGGTTCTACGGATGACAGTCTGTGCAAAGGGTTCGAAAAGATCATGAAGAAGAAATTTGATATGTCCTCGATGGGTGAAATGAAATTCTTCTTAGGTCTTCAAGTGGATCAGCTTCCAGACGGGATATTCATTCATTAGACTAAGTATGTTCACGACATTCTCAAAAAGTTTGAAATAGATAGCTCGAAGCCGCTTTCGACACCACTGGAACTGAACCATGGGATTTGCGTAGACGAGACGGGAACGAAAGTTGATGAAACACTTTATCGATCGATGATAGGTTCATTTATGTATCTGACGACATGGCGCCCGGAAATCATGTATCCTACATGCTTATGTGCGAGATATCAGTCAAGTCCTCGAATGTCACACATACAAATAGTCAAGCGAATTTTCCGTTACTTGAAAGGTTGCCCAAGCACCGGCCTGTGGTACCCTAAGAATGATAATTTTGATCTCACTGGATACGCTGACTCAGACTTCAGAGTGGACAAATTGAACTCGAAATCTACAACTGCAGGATGCCAGTTCTTTGGCACACGTTTGGTAACGTGGTAGTGTAAGAAACAGACCACGGTCTCTCTCAACCTGTGAAGCGGAATACATTTCTGCTTCCAGCTATTGCTCTCAAATCCTCTGGATTCGGCAACAGATGAGGGATTATGGTCTGCAGTTTCTTGACACGCCTTTATTTGTAGATAACAAAGCAGCCATCGATATAACTAAAAATCCGGTTCATCACTCACGTACAAAACACATTGAAATTCGATACCATTTCATTCGTGACTGTTATGAAAAGAAATTGGTTCGAATAGAAAAAATCCACACCGACGAACAAATGGCTGATTTTTATACCAAAGCATTTCCATTAAGAAGATTTAAATATCTAATGCGGCTTAACGGTATTAAAAATTTGCTTACAGGTGCGGCAGCTGAGGTTGAATACGGATCGGATGACGAATTCACGTGATCCACATTGGTTTGTATGGTTTGTATATATCTTACTAGTTTAGTATTCTAAAAATCTAAAATCCAAAAATATGTTTTTGATTTTAGGGGGAGAAATATTTGGGAAAATACAAAAACATATGAAATTTACAAAAATGTACAAAAACATTGAAAAAGATAAAAAGAATTCGGTGTCACAAAAAGGAAATGATAGTACATCAGTGGACTATCACAGTATGCTAAAGAAATGTAAAGTTTTAAATTGATAAACGAGTCTTACTATGGATGTGTCGATAGGCTTGACACGTTCAGTAAACTGTTTTCGAGATATAAACTTAATTTAGCAACTACTTAATCTTGTGGACTAACACATCTTGGATATATGGACTTAGTACTCCGAAATTTCGTTTGAGAGATTGCCTGATTCTGAGATACAAGGTCTTTATAGATAGTTGATATCTGGGGTATTATACAAGATCTTCTGATTTTGCGGAAGCAATAGCCTAGAACTTCTATAATACTTTTGCTAAATAAACCTTAAATTGCAGCAATATTGAAAAGAATCGAAAGATCTAATCATTTGCAGTGCTAAAAGATTCCTTAAGTGGAACACACCTTAAAGACGAGCCTGCATCTCTTTGTCTGTACCGTAGTACTAACCTGAGCTCTCAAGGTCTCGCATTACCCTGATACAGATATCAAATACGCTATATTCACCTGTAAGATGAAATCTAGGGAATCTTGATACGGGTGTATATTCAAGAAGTGGGAACCATAGATAAGTCAAGTTTCATAATTCATACCTTAACATATCTTGAAACAGTTGAGAAATGTGGTAAAGTTTAAGTGGACAAACATATCGACAATCTAGGTAAACGAGTTTAAAAGCTTAAAGTCATCTAAAGGTCAACGGTATTGGTGATATGTCTCAATTAACTGATATGATCCTTTAGACACGAATTCACAAAAATATGTTTGTAAATACGTTTGTACATAGTTTACATTTTCCTGTACATAGTTTATCAGCTTTATAGATTAAAACAACAAAGATTTTCAGTGTGTTTTAGCATAAACTTACAAAAATTCAAAAAGATTTATTTCTAGATTGTTTTCAGCAAACCAATGTTGGAGAACGGATCTTCGAAGTCTGGTAAGATGCTAGAACTGGTGGGAATTTCTTTGACAACGGGCTGGGAACTAATCTGAAGGTCCGTGATCAGGCGGTTCTAGACGGAAGTTAGTGGATAAACGTAAACCGATTCGGTAGAATGTTATTACAGAAAGGAGTAGAAGCAGAATACAACGGAAGTCTTCATTCATACCGAAAGAGTATACATCTTTATAAGTCTAGCTGCCGGAGTTCCTGCAGAGAATCATGCAGCACCTCCCCATAGGGATGCCAAAAACTTAAATGACAAATGAACACACAAAACATATATATAGGGTATCAAGTTTGCTTGAAAATGAGGCTCTAGGACAAGTTCGGCCGAACTTGTCCTCCTCATGACAAGTTCGAGCGAACTTGACTATCACAGGTCAAGTTCGGCTGAACTTGTCTTTCTCATAACAAGTTTCAAGCGAACTTGTACCCAAATTCACTATACGTTCCGTATTATGATCGTGTGTTCGATTCTAACCTATACAATATTCAACACACGCTCAATCTAGCCTATTTGACAAGTGACAAACACAAAGTGCACCACCAGATGCATCAACAGATTCCCCCTTGTTCGTTAATGTCGAAGCTTGATCTTGAACTTCAAAACATTGAGCCGTGTTTGAATATTCTCTGCAACTTCAATCAAGGTGTCTGCCGATGTCGTCGAGACGCATCAACATATTCCCCCTTAATTGATGATCCGGGTTTGCATTAACAACTTTCAATACCTCTGAAATCTCCAGTTCAGATCTTTGGTTGTGTGGTTTCCGACTCCTCTGATTTACTTGACTGACAAATTTTCTCGAATAACCATCAACTCAAAGCTAATCAATGCAGCAGCTTCTCCATTTCGATGATAACCGCATCCGAGTTCAGTTTTTTGAATAAGCGTTGAGCATCGAGAGTTTATTCCGCACACTCCTAAAGTATCAAAAACTCAACCGGCAATTGATAGAAACTTCGAATCACCACATCAGAAAACTTCAAATCAACGAACACCCTCAAAATCTGAGATCCCGATTTCCGTAATCGTAGTTAAGCATCCTTCAAAAAGATTTGATTAGCAAATCGGTAATCTGCTCAATCAACAAGTCTTCATCGGAAACGATAATCTGGTAATGCATCGAATCTGAGAAACATACGTCCGTAATCAGAATCTCATTCTTCTTCTTCACTCACAATGACAGATATATAGCTATCACAAGTAGACCTGCGCCACTTAATCACCAAACATCATCATCCAACGACGGTTAGTCCAAAGAGAAGAATGAATCATCTGCTTGAAGACTAAAAATAATGGCCACCAAATGTTATCGTCAGATTTCCTTGGTAATTTGAAACCATCCGTCTGCGGAGCTAGTCATCAGTTCCTCACTGGTACTAACGACTGCTAATCCAGCTAACTGTTCCTTCACCGGAGATCAGGACTCTAACCCTTAAGCATCACTCTGTATCATGAACTGAAAAATCTGAACTTCCTGTGATCACGGAATCCCAAATGTATAACCTCTTTTGTCAGCAACTGATATACACAGCTTTGTCTGGAAGATCCGATCCCATAAATCATCTTCTTTAATCATGGTACCGCGTGCAACCCGGGGCAACTGAAACTACAGAGCATCCCTATCTCCTAGCGGTTAGTCCAGTCAATAGTTCATGTGCAAAGTAGAGTTAAAGATAGGCAGCCGTGTATGCTTCCAAACCATACGCGCGACTCAGGTGTCAATCCACCACCATGACCTCAGAATCTGATAAACAGCTCCTCCAAGACTCAGTTATGTAACCACCCACTTTCAAAATAGACATCAATTTGAAATACCCAATGAATCTCAATCCTCTACATTTCCCGATAATCTGCAATCGGTAACCACCCGGATACTGTTACAGTAGTCACAAATTTCAAAAAATGCCGGAATCTTCAAATATTGAAAATTTTTTATTCCCCCTCATTTTTTGCAAATTTTAACCATACTGAAGTTTTCACTGAAATTCCCCCTGAAATCTGGAACTTTCAGTTTTTAACAAATGCGGATTTAACGTTTAGGCCCATTACTAGTCACAACACCCAAAAGATCAACATTCTGCATCGGTATCAATGACTCTCCCGTTATCTTCAAAATTATGTGACCGTATCACCAAATCTGTACCGGAACTTTCAGTTTCTAACAAATGTGGATTTAACGTTTAGGCCCATTACTAGTCACAACACCCAAAAGATCAACATTCTGCATCGGTATCAATGACTCTCCCGTTATCCTCAAAATTCTGTGACCGTATCACCAAATCTGTACTCTAAAGCTCTAGACGGTGTCCCCGAACATGCCGGTTCGGTCTTCAAAAACTCGAAAAATTTTCTATCGCCAATTTTTTTCTAGACACTCATCCCATCAATACGATCAACCAAATTTTTTTTAGGCTCCTGGAAAAGTTCGGGGAACTTGTGTAAGAATCAATTTTCAACAAATTCGGGCGAACTTGAATCTAAGGATAAGAAAGTTAAGCAACAAGTTCGGGCGAACTTGTAACTACAATTTCATTAAAATCCAGTCAAGTTCGGGCGAACTTGGTAGGCAAGTTCGGGCGAACTTGTAATAAACGAACAAGTTTGGGCGAACTTATGCTTAATTTCAATGAAAATCAGTCAAGTTCGGGCGAACTTGATGAAAATTCATGAAAATTCTTGCCAAGTTCGGGCGAACTTGATGAAAAATCATGAAAATCAGTCAAGTTCGGGCGAACTGGATGAAAATCATGAAAATTCTTGTCAAGTTTGGGCGAACTTGATCCCCCAAATCAGCCTTTTCTCACATTTTTCGATCCAGAATCCTTATTTCATTGAATTTCGAGATGAATCCACCATAGTTCTGGTCAAAAATGGTTTTCTAACAATCCTATCCGTTCAATTTTAGATTTTGTCCATGGATTGTAGGTTTATTTCATGATTTACGTACAAAACCCCTCCTAATGTCCATAAATGTCCAAATTCATAAGCGTAGGTGATAACCGTAGCTCTGATACCAATTGAAGGTCTGTGATCAGGCGGTTCTAGACAGAAGTTAGTGGATAACGTAAACCGATTCGGTAGAATGTTATTACAGAAAGGAGTAGAAGCAGAATACAGCGGAAGTCTTCATTCATACCGAAAGAGTATACATCTATATAAGTCCAGCTGCCGGAGTTCCTGCAGAGAATCCTGCAGCACCTCCCCGTAGGGATGCCAAAAACTTAAATGACAAATGAACACACAACACATATATATAGTGTATCAAGTTCGCTTGAAAATGAGGCTCTAGGACAAGTTCGGTCGAACTTGTCCTCCTTATGACAAGTTCGAGCGAACTTGACTATCACAAGTCAAGTTCGGCCGAACTTGTCTTTCTCATAAAAAGTTTCAAGCGAACTTGTACCCAAATTCACTATACGTTCCGTATTATGATCGTGTGTTTGATTCTAACCTGTTCAATATTCAACACAAGCTCAATCTAGCCTATTCGACAAGTGACGAACAAAAAGTGCACCACCAGATGCATCAACATAATCTGTAAAAACTGAAAAGCCAAAATGATAAAAAGTTCATTAATTTGAAATTTGATTTTGAAAATATCAACAGTTTGTTCGTAACGGGTCAAACTGGGGTCATTAACTTGAACTCGACAGACAAATCGGTTAACAAGGTCATTAGCTTGGACTTGATCAACTGAGTGGATTTTCATAACTGGTAAAATTTAGAATGTTCAAGGGGTTAAATTGTAAAAAATTGAAAAAGTTTGAATTTGTGTTTTGGCAAGTTCGGCCGAACTTGCTAAACAGAATCTGTTTAACAACAAAGCAAGTTCGACCGAACTTGCAGATGGTTGCTGAGTTGTTAAAAACATCAAGTTCACCCAGACTTCTAATGGGCTTGATTGTTTGGGCTTTGCATGTTCGCCCGAACTTGCCAGAGTATAAATACCGGCAAGTTCGGCCAACTCATCACTTGCATCCTAAATACATCAGAGCGAATTTGATAGACTTTTGAGCGATCTTGCGAAATTGACAAAAACTTACCGTAACAAGATAGTACATCAGTGGACTATCATAGTATGCTAAAGAAATGTAAAGTTTTAAATTGATAAACGAGTCTTACTATGGATGTGTCGATAGGCTTAACACGTTCAGTAAACTGTTTTCGAGATATAAACTTAATTTAGCAACTACTTAATCTTGTGGATTAACACATCTTGGATATATGGACTTAGTACTCCGAAATTTCGTTTGAGAGATTGCCTGATTCTGAGATACGAGGTCTTTATAGATAGTTGATATCTGGGGTATTATACAAGATCTTCTGATTTTGCGGAAGCAATAGCCTAGAACTTCTATAATACTTTTGCTAAATAAACCTTAAATTGCATGCAATATTGAAAAGAATAGAAAGATCTAATCATTTGCAGTGCTAAAAGATTCCTTAAGTGGAACACACCTTAAAGACGAGCCTTCATCTCTTTGTCTGTACCGTAGTACTAACCTGAGCTCTCAAGGTCTCGCATTACCCTGATACAGATATCAAATACGCTATATTCACCTGTAAGATGAAATCTAGGGAATCTTGATACGGGTGTATATTCAAGAAGTGGGAACCATAGATAAGTCAAGTTTCATAATTCATACCTTAACATATCTTGAAACAGTTGAGAAATGTGGTAAAGTTTAAGTGGACAAACATATCGAGAATCTAGGTAAACGAGTTTAAAAGCTTAAAGTCATCTAAAGGTCAACGGTATTGGTGATATGTCTCAATTAACTGATATGATCCTTTAGACACGAATTCACAAAAATATGTTTGTAAATACGTTTGTACATAGTTTACATTTTCCTGTACATAGTTTATCAGCTTTATAGATTAAAACAACAAAGATTTTTAGTGTGTTTTAGCATAAACTTACAAAAATTCAAAAAGATTTATTTCTAGATTGTTTTCAGCAAACCAATGTTGGAGAACGGATCTTCGAAGTCTGGTAAGATGCTAGAACTGGTGGGAATTTCTTTGACAACGTGCTGGAAACTAATCTGAAGGTCCGTGAGCAGGCGGTTCTAGACGGAAGTTAGTGGATAAACGTAAACCGATTCGGTAGAATGTTATTACAGAAAGGAGTAGAAGCAGAATACAGCGGAAGTCTTCATTCATACCGAAAGAGTATACATCTTTATAAGTCTAGCCGCAGGAGTTCCTGCAGAGAATCATGC
This sequence comes from Scalesia atractyloides, assembly GCA_947069175.1. NCBI lineage: Eukaryota > Viridiplantae > Streptophyta > Magnoliopsida > Asterales > Asteraceae > Scalesia > Scalesia atractyloides. The sequence continues at coordinate 46,094,621 of CAMTDV010000017.1, read as the reverse complement.
AGCACCTCCCCGTAGGGATGCCAAAAACTTAAATGACAAATGAACACACAAAACATATATATAGGGTATCAAGTTTGCTTGAAAATGAGGCTCTAGGACAAGTTCGGCCGAACTTGTCCTCCTCATGACAAGTTCGAGCGAACTTGACTATCACAGGTCAAGTTCGGCTGAACTTGTCTTTCTCATAACAAGTTTCAAGCGAACTTGTACCCAAATTCACTATACGTTCCGTATTATGATCGTGTTGTTCGATTCTAACCTATACAATATTCAACACACGCTCAATCTTTGCCTATTTGACAAGTGACAAACACAAAGTGCACCACCAGATGCATCAACAGATTCCCCCTTGTTCGTTAATGTCGAAGCTTGATCTTGAACTTCAAAACATTGAGCCGTGTTTGAATATTCTCTGCAACTTCAATCAAGGTGTCTGCCGATGTCGTCGAGACGCATCAACATATTCCCCCTTAATTGATGATCCGGGTTTGCATTAACAACTTTCAATACCTCTGAAATCTCCAGTTCAGATCTTTGGTTGTGTGGTTTCCGACTCCTCTGATTTACTTGACTGACAAATTTTCTCGAATAACCATCAACTCAAAGCTAATCAATGCAGCAGCTTCTCCATTTCGATGATAACCGCATCCGAGTTCAGTTTTTTGAATAAGCGTTGAGCATCGAGAGTTTATTCCGCACACTCCTAAAGTATCAAAAACTCAACCGGCAATTGATAGAAACTTCGAATCACCACATCAGAAAACTTCAAATCAACGAACACCCTCAAAATCTGAGATCCCGATTTCCGTAATCGTAGTTAAGCACCCTTCAAAAAGATTTGATTAGCAAATCGGTAATCTGCTCAATCAACAAGTCTTCATCGGAAACGATAATCTGGTAATGCATCGAATCTGAGAAACATACGTCCGTAATCAGAATCTCATTCTTCTTCTTCACTCACAATGACAGATATATAGCTATCACAAGTAGACCTGCGCCACTTAATCACCAAACATCATCATCCAACGACGGTTAGTCCAAAGAGAAGAATGAATCATCTGCTTGAAGACTAAAAATAATGGCCACCAAATGTTATCGTCAGATTTCCTTGGTAATTTGAAACCATCCGTCTGCGGAGCTAGTCATCAGTTCCTCACTGGTACTAACGACTGCTAATCCAGCTAACTGTTCCTTCACCGGAGATCAGGACTCTAACCCTTAAGCATCACTCTGTATCATGAACTGAAAAATCTGAACTTCCTGTGATCACGGAATCCCAAATGTATAACCTCTTTTGTCAGCAACTGATATACACAGCTTTGTCTGGAAGATCCGATCCCATAAATCATCTTCTTTAATCATGGTACCGCGTACAACCCGGGGCAACTGAAACTACAGAGCATCCCTATCTCCTAGCGGTTAGTCCAGTCAATAGTTCATGTGCAAAGTAGAGTTAAAGATAGGCAGCCGTGTATGCTTCCAAACCATACGCGCGACTCAGGTGTCAATCCACCACCATGACCTCAGAATCTGATAAACAGCTCCTCCAAGACTCAGTTATGTAACCACCCACTTTCAAAATAGACATCAATTTGAAATACCCAATGAATCTCAATCCTCTACATTTCCCGATAATCTGCAATCGGTAACCACCCGGATACTGTTACAGTAGTCACAAATTTCAAAAAATGCCGGAATCTTCAAATATTGAAAATTTTTTTTCCCCCTCATTTTTTGCAAATTTTAACCATACTGAAGTTTTCACTGAAATTCCCCCTGAAATCTGGAACTTTCAGTTTTTAACAAATGCGGATTTAACGTTTAGGCCCATTACTAGTCACAACACCCAAAAGATCAACATTCTGCATCGGTATCAATGACTCTCCCGTTATCTTCAAAATTATGTGACCGTATCACCAAATCTGTACCGGAACTTTCAGTTTCTAACAAATGTGGATTTAACGTTTAGGCCCATTACTAGTCACAACACCTAAAAGATCAACATTCTGCATCGGTATCAATGACTCTCCCGTTATCCTCAAAATTCTGTGACCGTATCACCAAATCTGTACTCTAAAGCTCTAGACGGTGTCCCCGAACATGCCGGTTCGGTCTTCAAAAACTCGAAAAATTTTCTATCGCCAATTTTTTTCTAGACACTCATCCCATCAATACGATCAACCAAATTTTTTTTAGGCTCCTGGAAAAGTTCGGGGAACTTGTGTAAGAATCAATTTTCAACAAATTCGGGCGAACTTGAATCTAAGGATAAGAAATTTAAGCAACAAGTTCGGGCGAACTTGTAACTACAATTTCATTAAAATCCAGTCAAGTTCGGGCGAACTTGGTTGGCAAGTTCGGGCGAACTTGTAATAAACGAACAAGTTTGGGCGAACTTATGCTTAATTTCAATGAAAATCAGTCAAGTTCGGGCGAACTTGATGAAAATTCATGAAAATTCTTGCCAAGTTCGGGCGAACTTGATGAAAAATCATGAAAATCAGTCAAGTTCGGGCGAACTGGATGAAAATCATGAAAATTCTTGTCAAGTTTGGGCGAACTTGATCCCCAAATCAGCCTTTTCTCACATTTTTCGATCCAGAATCCTTATTTCTTTGAATTTCGAGATGAATCCACCATAATTCTGGTCAAAAATGGTTTTCTAACAATCCTATCCGTTCAATTTTAGATTTTGTCCATGGATTGTAGGTTTATTTCATGATTTACGTACAAAACCCCTCCTAATGTCCATAAATGTCCAAATTCATAAGCGTAGGTGATAACCGTAGCTCTGATACCAATTGAAGGTCTGTGATCAGGCGGTTCTAGATAGAAGTTAGTGGATAACGTAAACTGATTCGGTAGAATGTTATTACAGAAAGGAGTAGAAGCAGAATACAGCGGAAGTCTTCATTCATACCGAAAGAGTATACATCTATATAAGTCCAGCTGCCGGAGTTCCTGCAGAGAATCCTGCAGCACCTCCCCATAGGGATGCCAAAAACTTAAATGACAAATGAACACACAACACATATATATAGTGTATCAAGTTCGCTTGAAAATGAGGCTCTAGGACAAGTTCGGCCGAACTTGTCCTCCTTATGACAAGTTCGAGCGAACTTGACTATCACAAGTCAAGTTCGGCCGAACTTGTCTTTCTCATAAAAAGTTTCAAGCGAACTTGTACCCAAATTCACTATACGTTTCGTATTATGATCGTGTGTTTGATTCTAACCTGTTCAATATTCAACACAAGCTCAATCTAGCCTATTCGACAAGTGACGAACAAAAAGTGCACCACCAGATGCATCAACATAATCTGTAAAAACTGAAAAGCCAAAATGATAAAAAGTTCATTAATTTGAAATTTGATTTTGAAAATATCAACAGTTTGTTCGTAACGGGTCAAACTGGGGTCATTAACTTGAACTCGACAGACAAATCGGTTAACAAGGTCATTAGCTTGGACTTGATCAACTGAGTGGATTTTCATAACTGGTTAAATTTAGAATGTTCAAGGGGTTAAATTGTAAAAAATTGAAAAAGTTTGAATTAGTGTTTTGGCAAGTTCGGCCGAACTTGCTAAACAGAATCATGTTTAACAACAAAGCAAGTTCGACCGAACTTGCAGATGGTTGCTGAGTTGTTAAAAACATCAAGTTCACCCAGACTTCTAATGGGCTTGATTGTTTGGGCTTTGCATGTTCGCCCGAACTTGCCAGAGTATAAATATCGGCAAGTTCGGCCAACTCATCACTTGCATCCTAAATACATCAGAGCGAATTTGATAGACTTTTGAGCGATCTTGCGAAATTGACTTTTTAGGTGATTCACACACCAACTACAATGTCTGAGGTAGTAATTTGATCTATGAACCGTATTTTGAACATATTTGAACATATGGGATCTGAAAACCTTTAAAATGGTAGATCTAGGAGTTGTTGAACCAAATTGATCATAAAATTGTAATATTCATCTAAAATTGGCCATAAAAAACATGTTTGATTTGTTTAATAATGGTTGGTGATGGTATAAGCAGGATTTGGTTGTAGGAGACGACAAGTTCGACCGAACATGTTGTCAAGTTCGACCGAACTTGCATCAAAAGTCTTTATAAAAACCTGATAGATTAACGTGTTCGACCGAACTTCGTGTTTAGGTGTTTTGATCTTTGATAATATAAGTTCGCCTGAACTTATTAAAAGAAAAAATGAACATGTGTTTGATACATGTTCGGGCGAACTTAGCAATTCCAGATTGCTATAACACTCAACCAAGTTTGCCCGAACTTGATGAATGTGTTAAAAAATTTGTGATTTTTCTCGTATTGCGTGCTAATTGTTTTGCGTTGTTTTCCAGGCTCAAGTACCAGCGCGTGCAATCTCGATAGAGTTTTCTAAGACGCACAACACTTGTATTACTCTCGACAAAACGATATGTCCATCTTTGAAAGAGTACGAGAGTATTTTGAAGTTTTTTTGAAGAAAGTCCTATTCATCGGGCTATCACGGAACGCACAGTGTCATACAGATCTCATATTTTCCATTTCAGGACGAACGCGAGTTTAAGTGATGATCAGAAGACGATTATTTCATCAGTGCAAGTTGGTAATGAAGTCAAACCTATCACCATTACTGAAGACGATATTCGACAGATCTTGCAGTTTAATGACAACAAAGATGATCCGATATCCTCGACGAGAAAATGGTTAGAGGTTGTTTCTTCGGAATAGAATACAAAGGGAGCGTGAACAAGCCGATGTTAAAGAAAGGGGAAGTGCCTAACCCCTATAAGCTTCTCATGCATGCGATTATTCATACATTTAGTCATCGAAAGGCGAGCCTTGATGACGTGCAAGATTATTTGGCCTGTATGGAAACGATACTGATTCTGAAAAAGTCGTTCAACTTTTTGAAGCTTGTATTTACACACATGTCGAAGAACATGGAGGATTCAAGGCTTTGTCTAGATCCAAGGTTCGTGCAAATGCTGATAGATGAGAAATTCACGAATATAGCACGGAATCCAAATGATGTGCCTTATCTAGTTCACCTTGATGAAACGACTGTGAAGAAGCTAATTAAGTTTTAGAAACAAGCATCAGCTCCTGTTGTAAAGCCAGTTTTCGGGGCTATCAAAGATTCGAATTATGTTGCTCCACCAGAAAATAAATGGAGGAAAGACGGAAGCGATGATGAAAAGGAGCTTAATGCTGAAGAGGAAGGTTCAAAGATTTTAAGCCGAAAGCTAGAAGTGAATGGTCCTAAAGGCAGAAGCTGATAAGCCTAAGAAGAAACGAGCAGCAAGGAAGGTTGATACAATGCTCATAGACGAAGATGAACCTGAGAATGTTCAAGGCGAAGCAGGTTCTAGTGCAGCAGTAGTTGTTGAGAGTCAAGAGACTGAGAAAGCAACACATGATGATGTTATTTCTACTACTTCTGAACAAGATAATGATTCTAAAGAAGAACCTGTGAAAGAACCTGAAAAGACAGCAGCAGAAATTGCAGTTGAAAAAGAAAAAGAAATGAATGCTGATTTCAATCCAAATCTTGAGAAAGATTCTGATGAGGAAAGGCCAAAGAACAAAGTTAAACGTGTAAAGTCTGCAACTATTTCTTCGACAAAGACTACAGGGTCTCCTCAAACAAAGGGTAGAAAGAAAGCGAAGAAAGCTCAAAAAGCTGTAAGCAAAAGATATAAAGGAAAGCTGAAAAGCGCAGAAGTTACACAAGAACCTTCTAGCGCACAGGAGACAGGAGCCACACAAGAACCTCCTACACAAGAACCATCTGTTGTTATTCCTGCTAAGATTGAATGTCAAGGAGTTACACAAGAACCTCATGTGACTGGATTGCTTGAAGTACCGATTATTCAATCGCCTGTTGCTCCAACGACTTCAAATCTTGAAAGTTCTACTCCAAGGAAGTCAACACCAAAGGCTGCTACTCCAAAGTCAACACCAAAATCTTCAGGGCCTAATATATTTGGTGATATGCATAGTGATTCGATTAGTCTGCAAGATCTAAACGATTTCTTTCCAGAGACTAATGTTGAAGTTTTAGAGAAGCGTGTGAAAATCTTGGAAGAGAAAGTTGCCAAGAATGAAGAAGAGAAAGCAGAGTTAGTAAAGAAAGTGAATCAAAGCTCTGTAGAGAAAGAGATGTTAGACGACAAAGTGAAAGTGTTAGAGAATGAACGAGAACATTTCAAGGCATTGATCGAGAGTTTGCAAGATGCAAATGAAAAGCTTCAAACAGAGATTGCAGATCTAAAGTCAATCCAAGCACTAAATGATCAACGATTTTCCAGGATGCATAAAGTTTTATCTAACTCTCTGGGGATTGATTTCATCAAAGAGTATGGTCGTCTGGATCAACAAGAAGCTAAAGAACAATCTGAAAAAGAGTTAGCTGCGAGTGGTAAAGGTAAAGGAGTTGAAGGTGAAGCTCCTAAATCTTCTGAGACTGCAGTGAAACTAGTTGAAGAAAATGTTGTTATAGCTTCTGAGTTCGATATTCCAAAGGTTGACGAATCTGTCAAGCCTTCTGATCCTATAGTTGCTTCTGGAAAGGATGATGAAGAAGCTGAAAAAGAAGATAACGATGATGATGAAGAGAAAGATGATTCGGAATATGAAGATTGGAATGTTGCAGATGATGACGATGATGATGATCAGGGTGGTGTTGGAATGAAAATTACTGAAGCAAAAGTTATTGATGATTTTGATTTCTCTGATCTTATGAATGATGATCGAACAAGATGGATGATAAAAGTCAGGGGAGTCAGGGCAGAAAGGGCCAACTGATGAGATTGATGTGTTGAATGTTGAAAGATTTGTTAAGCCAGTTGCTGCAGTACCCACGAAACCTTTATTGTTAATGCTTGAACACAACATGGAGGAAGGTGAGTTTATACACAACTATACTAAGGAAGATCTTGCAAAGTTGGTTGAAGTTGATGCTGCAGATCTAGAGTTTGATTTCGAAGAAGACGTGTTGAATGTTAACACATTTGAGCCGAATGATTATCAGTATGTGAGAAGATTTGAGGCGGATGAATACAACAGAGTGATCGTTGAGGATTGGTCTTCTGAAGACGAAACAGACCAAACTGCGAAGTATGTCGTTCCTATTTCTAAAAGTTTTCCTACTTTTGAGGAGATGTACAAGCAACTTGACGAAGACATGCTGAAAGAAAAGATTGAAGAATCTTTGAGAGAAAGTAAAGTCCTAAAGCCAATGACTAAAGAAGAAATTGCTCAAGCGAAGAAGTCTTGGTTCAAAGAAATGCCGCGCGAACGTAAGTTTCGACGTCCTCTAGCATTCTTTACCAGAGACAAAGACGTTTCTTTGGGAGATATCTTGAGTTGGGGATGGTTTAAAGAGCTGAGCGTATATGCAATCAAAAGAGAATTTGGAGAGCAATACTTCAAGTATCTTTCTGATTTCAAGACCTTACCTTATTGGGATGTGGAAGATTTAGTTCAGACAGTTAATGTTACATACCACATGAAGGTGATTGATCAATTGTTGTGGAAATTAATAAAGTTTGAAGCGGTGAAAGGATTCAGATTTTGGAAGCCATTTATTCCTAGTCGCAGAATCAAGATAAACAAAAAGACAGGAGAAAAAGACATCACGTTGATAATGAAACGACGGAGGGCAATGAGAAACATGCCGCTGATGTCGATCGAGCAAGACTTCTATCCATTGTTCAAGTGGTGGCAGATAGATCCATTAACTTGTGAAGCATTTATTGTTTTAATGTTTGAAGAACACTTGGATATTTCAAAGGAAAGAGTTGAGGTATTGGGATATCAGGGTATGAGGGGGTTATGGAGGACAATCAGGATTCTTGATCCTATGTGGTTGGTTAACTGCTCAAGAGAAGATATTAAAACCTTGTTCTACAGCAAAATCGTATTTGAAGAACGTGAAAAGGTACAAGCGATGCAGTTTCAGAAAGTTGCTAATGTTTGCTATGCACACGAAGTTAATTCAGGAAAGATGTGGCAAACAAAGTGGAGAGATCTAGAAAGAGTAGAGTTTTTAAAAGAGGAGAAGCGTCTCGAAGCAATTCATGAGAGAACAAGAAAGGCAAGTATTAGGAGATTTCAGCATATGAACAAAGTGCCTCCTATAGACCAGATGTCGGATCCTAAGCAAGAGCGACAAAAGAAGTCGTTTAAGAACTTCTTCGGTCGTGTGCCTTAACGTTTATATGAAGACAGAGTTTTGAAGACTGATACAAGATGAAGACTATATCCAAGGGGGAGTCTGTTGGTGCATAATGTCTATGTCTTAGTCTTATATCGAGTCTGTATAGAATAGAGCATAATAGGCTAGTCGTATGAAGTATTTATGTAATGTAGATACAAGTTCACCCATAATAGTCACGTATAGCCAAGTTCGGGCGAACTTAGGTCCTCCTCAGAAGAACTTGTTGCTCTATAAATACCTAGCTAGCCTCTCTCATTTGTAACTTTGGCATTTTGGAGGCGAAGCTCTGTCAGTTTGTACTCTTGACGTTTGATCAATAAAACTGATGTTAAACTGATTAATTCTTGTCCATTGGTAAACACGACGTAATATTTCCGCTATTATGGACGTTAGATATCAAATTTAGGTTCCTTAGTATCAAGGATCGGTCCTACATCATCCCATCAAACAACTACCTTCACGGACTTGTCAAGTTAGAAGACTTAGCAACCGTGAGAACACTCGACCAACTTTTTGTTTATAACACTTTGGGTGTAACATGTTTCCATATACAAAAATCACAACACTTAAAATTTATGAAATGCACAAACAATCCTATATCCATGAATACTTGAATCGTTTACTTGATGCTTATATCTTGGACATTCTTTAAGTAATACCTTAGTCATTAGCTATTTTAGCCTTCGTTTGACATGTATAGCGCTATAGGAAGTAACGCATCCCCTTCCTCATTAAACCTAGAGGCCATGTTAAAATATCGTGTTTGCGTTAAGGGTTTGGCTAGTAGTATTGCATGCCTTGTATATGCTCTTGTAAAGTCATAGTTGCCATGAGCATTTGTTTAAACTTTATTCATATATGTATGCTATGCTTAAACTTGTGTACTCGTTTTTACTTTTGCATTGAATTGTTATTTTAAAACATGTTACAGGTTAATGGAGATGATGCTATGAAATCAAAGTAGCAAGGACGATAGATACACATTTAGACATTTAGGTTTAATATTGTTGTATCAAATTTTGCCAAGTTTATGTTGTTATTTGAATTTCCATTGTAATGTATTGAATTTTGTGATGAAATGAAATCCTGTTTATCTAAATATTGTCGCAACTAGTATTTATGAGTAATGAGCAATCTATTTCGTCCTGCCTTGATGTTTCCGCCATTGATTGGGGTGTGACATATTGGTATCAGAGCCATAACTATAGGGAATTAGGTAGAATTGCCTTGTTCGACCTAGTCTATAGTTTAAGTGTCCATTTTGACCATTCTTGCCTTATGCTTAAAACTTTATTCTTCCTCATTGCTTCATCCTTATCTTTTGGTCTTAAAAATTTACATAACTTCTTTCCTAAGACGTTTACATAATACACTTGAAGACACTCATGATGCAAACGAGGCGATTTGCACCAAGATAGGTCCAATGACTTACAATTTTTGGTGAAATTCCTCATTTCGCGTATTCGATTTTTCAAGAAGTTATACCATCAAGCTTGGAGTGATATCCACATTTTGATGGAAACTTCCATTTCATACTCTAGTGGATCTTACAAACGAGTCGGAATATGCTTCTCGTTTAGTAAGAAACAACCAGACTTAGGGTACGAAATCGTCAAGATAGCGGTGAAACCCGCACCTTGTCGATAAATTCCCATTCCTTTATTTTCGAAATCGCCAAAGTTTCGATTTTCTAATCGATTAAGGCGTGTATTAACTGGAAGGGTAAAATACCGTTAGTCGCTTCTCGATGAGAGTATTTTACCTATAGGCCAAAGTGTGTTTCTCTAATTAGAAAGGATCTTCGATTCACTTTGGAATTGTCTACATTTCTCTACCCGAAACAATCCCATATTTTATTGAGCCAACCTTTTATGTTATCTCAATTTTTATGTGATTTTATACTTGTTACCTTATTCATTTCGAAACCTTGCACAACTCACACGTTTATCGCAATCAAGAACATTACTAATTCTCGTGAAAAACTAAATTTATACTCTTTATTCGCCTTCATACGTGATTATACATGCTATACTTGATACATTCATGCAACTTTGTGAACCATGCTTGATGAACCCATGAAATCTTATGTGAACCCTACTTGAACTTTATACATGCTTATATATGCAAAACTTGTTTTCTTTATTATGATCAAGTCTCATCCCCTTTTCTTCTATGTTGAACCTCTAGATGAACTCCCCAAACTCTACCAAGAAGTCTAAGAGGTCCAACAACAACAACAACAATGAGGACTCTATCTCCAAACAAGACCTCGTTGGTCTTGTCGCCGAGCAAATGGCCGATCAAATGGCCTGTGTCATCCCCGATATTGTTAGCCAGCTTCAAACCATCCATACCGAAACACCTAAATCCTCCATCGATTCAAAAACCAACGACCCCGAAACCTCTTACCAGTTCAAGAACTTCATGGCTTGTAAACCCGTCGAGTTCACTGGCATGGACGGGGCAACAGCCATAATAAACTGGTTCGACGCAATGGAGCTTACCTTTCTTCAGGGCGGGTACCCTGATGAACTTTGAACCCTCAACGCTACCGGGGTCTTTCGTCAAAGAGCCCTCGAGTGGTGGACTACCGAGCGCAACAAGCGTGGCAACGAAGCAGCCCACGCTCTACCTTGGGACGAGCTAAAGCAGCTCATGAGAGATCAGTTCTGTCCTCCCGACGAGACCCAGAAACTCGAGAAGGAGTTCTGGAACCTCACGCAACAAGGGAGCGACACTGAAGGACTGATCGCGTCCTTCAAACAACTGAGTATCCTCTGTCCTGGAGAGGTTGATACCGTTCCCAAGGAAATCGCCAAGCTCATCCGTTGCCTCTCGCCTGTGATCATGAACCATGTAGCCGCCGAACGCCCCAAAACCATCGAAGAAGCCTATAGCACCATCATAGAGCTTAACCACAACTACATCCTTCAAGAGTCCTACGATAAGGTTCCCACGAAGCTTGAGCACCAAGCCATCGCCGATACCACCACCGCTACCGAAACTCCTTCCTCCCAAACCAAGAAAAACAACATCAACCGGAACAAGAAGCGGAAGGCTTCTGTTCAAAATAATGCGGTCGTCACTCCTCAAAACCCTCAACCTCTCCCAACCCTTGTAGCCATCACCCCCGTTACCACCGAACAACCCAAGCGTGGCTACACTGGACCTTATCCCCAGTGTGCTAATTGCTCCTACCACCATCCCGTTGGCACGCCCTGTCGCAAGTGTGCCCAATGTCAAAGGTTAGGACATTTTGCTTACCGTTGACGGAACTTTCCTCCACCCCAAAACCAGCAAGCCCAAGCCATCATGCAAAACCCTAACCCTAACCCGAACCAAGCTCAACCGCAACGTCAAAATGCTCCGGTGCGAGCATGTTTCAAATGTGGCGATTTACAAGAGACAACGGACAAGATCTTACAAATACGTGATAATCTCCTCAAAGCACGAAGCTGACAAAAGAGCTGTGCTAACAAAAGATGCAAGCCTTTGGAGTTTAATGTAGGTGATCAAGTACTTCTCAAGGTATCCCCTTGGAAGGGTGTTGTTCGTTTTGGTAAGAAAGGCAGACTCGCTCCTCGCTACGTAGATCCTTTCAAGATTCTCGAGAGGATTGGCAAGGTAGCGTATCGACTAGACCTACCTCAAACGCTCAACAATGTTCATCTTGTGTTTCACGTTTCAAATCTAAAGAGATGTCTATCCGAAGAAGGACTTCAAGTTCCGCTCGAAGATCTTCAAATCAATGATACTCTGCACTTTGTGGAAAAACTAGTTGAAATCATGGACCGACGAATCAAGCAATTGAGGCGCAGTCGTATCCTTATCGTAAAAGTTCGTTGGGAAGGGAAACGTGGCGCTGAATTTACTTGAGAACTCGAGAGTGTTATGAAGACTAAGTATCCGCATCTCTTCGTTGCATCTTCCTAAATTTCGGGACGAAATTTCCTAAAGGAGGGGAGACTATAACGCCCCGCGTTTCCATACTTTCTATTGAGAGCTAGCTCGTATTGTATTTCTATTCTCGGAAAGCATTGTATCTCGTATTCGAATTGTCGTTGTAATCGTTATATTTTGAGGCTTGGATCATAATGAAAACTCGTATTTATTCACATATTGCTTATCCATAATCATTTTATATTTATACTTATTCATACACTTAAACATGTGATCATATTCAGGATACTCTTACTCGTAATCATATGACGACTTGCAAACGTGATATTATACTTATTCGAGACTTAATCGTGATATTCATACTCAATCGTATTCATTTTATACATGCGCATATGTTACAACATGTTATTTATACATATAATACCTTAACATATCATAAAATGTCCTAAAAATGCACCAAAACCCGTAACATATGAGCAAAACACAAAAAAAATAAAAAACATCACCTGACCAAGCCTAACGGACCGTAAGGCTATATGCTTACGGTCCGTAAGCAACCCTAGGCGGGCAGAATATTTTTGGCTCACGAAAATGCACAGATCCACACACCTTTTTTCTCACCCAATTACCTCTAAACCTCCTTTAAACACCTCCGATCAACCCTAAACTCATCCTTATAAATACCAACACTCCTCAACCAAGTTTCCACTTTCACAACTCTCTAATCTCACCAAATTCACTCTCAAATCATCTCAAGTTCTTGCAATATCAGAATTTTCGGGCTGATTCATACACCCTCACAAAAGTGAACATAACTTGCTCAAATCTTGTTCTTTTTGCCTGATTCTTCTTTCTAAATACTTGGATAAACATTTGGATTGAATCCAAGGGTTCTCCATTGAGATTCCAGACCTGGAAATGCTCCCAAAGTGTCCAAAACTTTCTGTTGTGTTTCAAGTCTTTTCAAAACTTGTTTAATCTTATCAAACTTGAGTCTAACTCATCTCAAACCTATGTCCTAATGCTTACAACACTACTTGTGGTTGGTTAGGCTTAAAAACAAGGTTGAGACATTCAAAATAGAGGATTTATCCTCACAAGAATTCTATTTTCGTAGGGCTTCAAGCTCACAAGTGATGCAAGTTCATGAACTTGTTCATGTGTGTCCACCTTGGTTAGCTTGGGCTATCCTAAACTTTGAGGCCACACATCACTTGATGATTTTCATCATTATCCCAAGTAGTTTGCTAGTTCTAAAGTGTCACAACCCCGCCTAGCCGTTGACGTGTGTCAATGTGTGCTCACCGGGTTGTATTTCACTTGGCTACTTGGTATCATGGTGACACCCTTTACATTCTTGTATTTTACATTCTTGTTCATAGTATTGTTCTAGAACCCTCCTTGTTACCTATGGTAACTTGTTTAGTGGTGAACATCATATGAGGTTCCAAAGTGGATGGTTAATCCTCCTACCTCATACTTGACTTACATGACATTAAGAGATACAAAAGTGGATGGTTCATCCTCCCACCTCCTACATGATTATAACTATATACATATATTATGGACTATAATATAAACCTTGAAACGAACCCTTGATAGTGACTAAATAAGCATCTATCAAGTTAATAAGTTTATCACTTATGTGTATAGTTCCTTGTCACAATTATAATATGTCTTGAACCTATGAAACCACATTCAATCCTTATGGATTATTATAGTGTTAAAGACAAGTCCTAATACCTTAGTGACTATTTTCGTATCCTATACTTTGTCACATTTTGAATCTTGAATCCGAATACCCCATCATCATCCCCAAAATACTCATACGCCCTCGTTTTCCTCTTGTAGGATAACTCGGCGTTCATCCTATCAAACAACTACCTTCACGGACTTGTCAAGTTAGAAGACTTAGCAAACCGTGAGTACACTCGACCCACTTTTCGTCTATAACACTTTTGGGTGTAACATGTTCCCATAAACAAAAATCACAACACCTAACTTTATGAAATGCACAAACAATCCTATATCCATGAATACTTGAATCGTTTACTTGATGCTTATATCTTGGACATTCTTTATGTAATACCTTAGTCATTAACTATTTTAGCCTTCGTTTGATATGTATAGCGCTATAGGAAGTAACACATCCCCTCCTCATGAAATCTAGGCCATGTTAAAATATCGTGTTTGCGTTAAGGGTTTGACTAGTAGTATTGCATGCCCTGTATATGCTCTTGTAAAGTCATAGTTGCGATGAGGATTTGTTTAAACTTTATTCATATATGTATGCTATGCTTAAACTTGTGTACTCGCCTTTGTTTTTGCATTGAATTGTTATTTTAAAACATGTTACAGGTTGATGGAGATGTTGCTATGAAATCAAAGTAGCAAGGACGATAGATACACAGTTAGACGTTTAGGTTTAATATTGTTGTATCAAATTTTGCCAAGTTTATGTTGTTATTTGAATTTCCGTTGTAATGTATTGAATTTTGTGATGAAATGAAATCCGGTTTATCTAAATATTGTTGCAACTAGTATTTATGAACAATGAGCAATCTATTTCGTCCCGCCTCGATGTTTCCGCCATCAGTTGGGGTGTGACATATTGGTATCAGAGCCATAACTATAGGGAATTAGGTAGAATTTCCATGTTCGGCCTAATCTATAGTTTAAGTGTCCATTTTGATCATTCTTGCCTTATGCTTAAAACTTTATTCTTCCTCATTGCTTCTTCCTTATCTTTTGGTCCTAAAAATTTACATAACGTCTTTCCTAAGACGTTTACATAATACACTTGAAGACTTGAAGACACTCATGATGCAAACGAGGCGATTTGCACCAAGATAGGTCCAATAACTTACAATTTTTGGTGAAATCCCTCATTCCGCGTATTCGATTTTTCAAAAGGTTATACCATCAAGCTTGGAGTGATATCCACTTCTTGATGGAAACTTCCATTTCATACTCTAGTGGATCTTACAAACGAGTCGGAATATGCTCCTCGTTTAGTAAGAAACAACCACACTTAGGGTACGAAATCGTCAAGATAGCGGTGAAACCCGCACCTTGTCGATAAATTCCCATTCCTTGATTTTCGATCTCGTCAAAGTTTCGATTTTCTAAACGCTTAGAGGCGTGTATTAACTGGAAGGGTAAAATATCGTTAGTCGCTTTTCGATGAGAGTATTTTACCTATAGGCCAAAGCGCGTTTCTCTAATTAGAAAGGATCTTCGATTCACTTTGGAATTGTTGACGATTCTCTACCCGAAACAATCCCATATTTTATTGAGCCAACCTTTTATGTTATCTCAGTTTTTATGTGATTTTATACTTGTTACCTTATTCGTTTCGAACCCTTGCACAACTCGCATGTTTATCGCAATCAAGAACAATACTAATTCTCTTGAACAAACTAAATTTATACTCTTTATTCGCATTCATACGTGATTATACATGCTATACTTGATACATTCATGCAAACTTTGTGAACCATGCTTGATGAACCCATGCAATCTTATGTGAACCCTACTTGAACCTTATACATGCATATATATGCAAAACTTGTTTTCTTTATTATGATCAAGTCTCATCCCCTTTTCTTCTATGTTGAACCTCTAGATGAACTCCCCAAACCCTACCAAGAAGCCCAAGAGGTCCAACAAGGGGTCCAACAAGGGGTCCAACAACAACAACAACAATGAGGACTCTATCTCCAAACAAGACCTCGTTGGTCTTGTCGCCGAGCAAATGGCTAATCAAATGGCCCGTGTCATCCACGATATCGTTAGCCAGCTTCAAACCATCCATACCGAAACACCTAAATCCTTTGCCGATTCAAAAACCGACAACCCCAAAACGTCTTACCAGTTCAAGCACTTCATGGCTTGTAAACCTGCCGAGTTCACTGGCATGGACGGGGCCACAACCATGATAAACTGCTTCGATGCAATGGAGCTTACCTTTCTTCAAGGTGGGTGCCCTGATGAACTTCCCTTGTAATGTATTGAATTTTGTGATGAAATGAAATCCGGTTTATCTAAATATTATCGCAGCTAGTATTTATGAGCAATGAGTAATCTATTTCGTCCCACCTCGATGTTTCCGCCATCAGTTGGGGTGTGACATCGTGTCACGTGTTCAATTCATTTTCTCCCGCCGCACGATGCGGAGGGCATAATCCGCAAAATATTGTTTTGCCTAATCCGGATTTCAGCTTTTCCACCTCCTTTCTTCACCAATCACCTTATTTCTCCATTAAAACACTAGCCTAACCGTACACTATATAACCAAGCCTCCTACACCTTCATTTCACTTTTCCCACACTCAATCACTCTTAAATTACTCTCAAGTTTCTAAAATTGCAAGTTTGAGGCAGATGGCTAACAAGATCAAACGTGATCTTTCATCTCACTTTCCTTCATGTTTCTTCACTCCTTCTTGTTCTTAAACACTTGGAACACCTCTAGGAGTGTTTCCACATGTTTACCAAGGTAAACTAAGGTGGAACATCACCATTTTAAGGTCCAAACTTTCCGTTTTCGCAAAAATTATGCACAAACTTTCTATAAACTTGTTAGTCTTGGGAATTCTTGCACCCACCTTGCTTCAAACCAAACCCATGGTTGTGGAGATTGAGTATGGTTGATTTCCATAAGTTTAGAGGTCCAAATACCTCTTAAACTTCTATTCTAAGGTTTCAAGTAACCTAAACAACTATTGAAACCATCCAAGATCACCACCTTCAATGTGGTGACACTTGTGATTTGGTAATGTGTGAACCATGGAAGCATAGGCTTTCCAACTTTGTTTCCCCTACTTGACTTGCTTGATTTGTTAGCCAATCTTACACCTAAGTTACCAAGTAAACTTACTAGTAACAAAGTGACTAAACTACACCAAATCTTCAAAAATTTGCCATGTTTGAAATGCACTAGTCTAGTTTGAGATCACTTGGTTGCTTAGTGACTTAGATGATACAATTTTTCAAGTAGCTTCCAAGAATCAAAGTAAGCCAACCCCACCTCGTTTCCAACATTTGCCATGTTAGGTATGTGCACGTTCGGGTTGTTCTTATTTGGCTACTTAACAAATTTAGTTTGTTGTAATTTTAATCTCAAGCATGACCAACCAAAATCATCAACTAAGTTGATGATTTTGTGCTTTGGTGAATCATATAATGAGGTTTATTGGGTTAATCATCCTACCTCTTTGCATGACCATTTTCATGGTGCCTTACTTTATATTTGACTATGATATATAAATAATCCCTCTAAATTCCAAATCCAATCCAATAATCGAATCCGAAACTCACACACCTTTGTTTCCCTATCATATGGTGACTTCAGTGTTCCAAAACTCAAGACTTGCCAAACTCACTTTCGTGCAATCTCTACGCAAACCGTGAGTATACTCGAATCCTTCTTTTACGCTTTAATCACTTTTGGGGTGTAACATGTATGACTTAATTAAACACACATATAACTTATACGATCACTCAATCCATCAAACATGTTATTTGTTATCAGTAGGTCATGCTAGATACTCAAACACTCATATATGCAAACTAGTTGTCATTAACTTTGCGCAAGCCTACCTTAACATGTATAGGGCTATAGGAGTAGCACACCACCCTTAGGAATCATTTTTAAGTATTCAATTGTATACCGCTCTTGCTCATCGGGATGACAAGATTATGATCGTGGAAACTATGGTTTGACAGTTAATTTGTGCATGCTAGTATGAAATTGACTTAGTATACAAAATGCCATGTTGGATTTGAGACAATATTTTATACGTATGATTGTATACAAACTTGTATGCTAGCCAACTTTTGTTGATTGTATTTTAAACATGTTGCAGGAATTTAGTGACGATGCTTGGAGAAAGTTAGTTAAGGTGGACTAGAAACACACCTAAACTTTAATTTTTGTATTTGCTTAGGTTTTTATCTTTAAATTGCAAGGTGTTGTATTTTCCATTTTAAAACAATGTATTTCCGATAGAATGAAATGAAATTCTAGTTACTTAAATTATTGTCACAGTTAGTCATTATGAAGTCTCGAATAATCTCGTTCCGCCGTCGGTTGGGGTGTGACAGTGTATCCGTACAACATAATCACTGTTCAATTATACAAATACGTGCATTAGACTTAGTTACATTATAATTGGGTCCCATAAGTCTAGCATTATCCAAGAAATGCATTACATTTTCATATTACATGTTCCTATTAGCCATGTCGTGACACGATGAAAACAATTTCAGATACCATTGGTCGATTATACGATTACACTCTTCAGGTCAGGACGGTTCCGGTACACCCCAGAACGTTATACAAAAGACATTATTTTATGTCCAATAGAAAACATGGATAAACCCCTAAGTTGGAAACAAGTATATGTATTATAAATTTTCCAGAAAAAAAAAGTATTAAATTGTCTAATCCGAGCCATGAAACTTACAATTTCCAACTAACAGGTTACTAATACATGATTAATGGAAACAACATATGATTACAAGATAACGCAATCATCATAAAAGTGCCATCAAGGGTATTATATATCCTAGGTTATCTAAACATTTATCACCAAGTAACATCAGATCGTTAATCTCAAATTAAATTGTAACCATAAATTAAGTGTTCGTTTAACACAAAACCATCATCTAAACACTTCTTAGCAAACTAGTTGGTCATGGTTAATATACTTGCAACAACCCCAACCCCCCTCCCCTTTATATACGGTTTTAGGAGGGTCCCACATGCCCTCCGATATCTTACTAACCTATCCTACTTGTGATCTTGACTTTAGAGCATGATTGGAATGGTGTATGATACACGTTGTAAGTGCTTAGATCTTCACTTTTGCTTCTTAGTAGATGTAGGTTATGGAAGTATAAGTTGATCACCAAGAAACCCCATGTTAAAAATACTTAAAATCTTAAAAGAAAACAATATAAAGTATGAAATGTTGGTAGTTTTGTGTTGCTCTTGAAGTTGATAAAACTACTATACATGATGAACATGCAAAATTGGTAAAAAATATAGAACTACTATGGTATCTAAGTAATATGTTGTGATGAACTTGTTAAGTTGCATGGATGAACTTGAAAGTTGATGTCAAAGTATTTTAAAGTTTATAAAGTTTTACATAAACTTCATGTTCATGATCTTGGTTTAAAAAGTGTAGTAAAATGGTTAACATAAAGCTCGTTTTTAAAATGGATGAACATGAAAAGTTTTTTTAGGATCTAGGGTTTGTATAATATTCACGATCTTTAGTTTTGTTGAAAAGGGTAGAAAAAGTGTTCTTCATGTTTTGAAATGTTGATGACGATGATTAAAGGGAATTAAATGTAATTTGGGGGAAACCATGCGAAGATTTATAAAAATATAAGAAATAATTAAAACATGATTGTCTAGGGATTTACAAAGTTAAAATGGATTAGGTTCACTAATCATGATTATATGTAATTTTGGTCAAAACTACAAGTAAGGTGGATTAGGGGTTTCATGACATTTAAGATGGACATATATATATACACACATGACAAAAAGTATATTTATAAAACTATGGAAATGTGATTATATACTTGGTGTTATACACGTATATTGTAGGGTGATATAGGAAAGTATATATAAATATATACAAAGTATCTTATACCTACATGAACTTGGAATAAAAGTGTAACAAGGTATATATATATATATATATATATATCCACAAGGGACATACTACATTGGATATGACACAAATATATATAACCGTGACAAAACCGGATTCTTGACAAAACATGATAATGGTACTGACAATCGTACAAATTACAAGTATGTATATATATATATATATATATATATATATATATATATATCGGAGGAAGAATATATATTAATAAGGCTCGGTAAAAATATACATAATTGCAGACAAGTGATGAAAAATATAATTTCGACGTCGTATAAAAAATATATATTTTACAGCCAATCTTAAAAATATATATTATTTTTAAGGAACCACAAAGATATATTTCATAAGAATATATTTCCGGAAAAAACTGACGGAATACTAAGTGTGGAATTATTTTAAGAAATGCAAGTGTGTACATATACATACATGTACATATACGTATCTACGTATATCCTAACACTTAGTAAAAATACTAGGTTATAAGTATACAGTATATACGTATACGCGCAAATACGATACAAGTACCTTATTGAAAAGTAAATATGTAAGTAAATATACATGGGTACACTTATACGTACAGATACACAACAACTACATGAATTGAAACGTATACACACAATTACAAATATACGTGTGCATATATAAAAGGACAATGTTAAATTTTTTTTTAACAAAGTATCGAACATGGAGAAATATATTTATTTTTTATGAATAAATATATGATTAACCATTGATTTTATGAAACAAGTGTATACGATACAATAATATATTTTGATAAAAAAATAGAGTAGTAAACTGCCATTTTGGTCCCTAAGGTTTGGGCAGTTTTGCCACTTTAGTCCAAATCTCAAACTTTTTGCATATGGGTCCCTGTGGTTTAAGTTTTATTTCCATTTTGATCCAAAAGTGATATTTGTCTTCTAGAATCCTACTATTTTGTCCTTTTCCTCAAGGGCAAAATGGTCATTTTAAGCATTAATATATATTATATATATAAATATACCTCAAACTACGCTTAAAATGACCATTTTTCCCCTGAGGAAAAGGACAAAATAGTAGGATTTTAGAAGAAAAATATCACTTTTGGACCAAAATGGCAATAAAACTGAAACCACAGGGACGCAGATGCAAAAAGTTTGAGATTTGGACTAAAGTGGCAAAACTGCCCAAACCTCAAGGACCAAAATGGCAGTTTACTCAAAAAATATATTATTTACATTAACGAAACAATCATGTGGGACACGATCATATACAAGGGGCTAGGCCATTAGTCACATTACAGACTGGGGAACAATTGGATAGATCTATTGAGTCCATGCATGCTCTACTCCTGGTCCGTGAGACCCTGCAGGAGTGCTTTTGTGTCCAACAAGTCACAAGGCACTATGGATTTAGTAGTCTGGTACGAGGATAACATTTCGAGGTTCGGTTACTAGTTTAAGGTGACACATATGTATTAATGTTCTCAAAAAACATTAATGATCAACTAATTTCATTGAAACTATGCATATTGGTTTTCATACAAAGTTTATTAAATGTTTGAAAGAATCATTTGTGTCAAAACAAAACATGTGAACTCACCGATATTATTGTTGAGCTTTTACCTAACATGTATTTTAGGGAAATATGAAAATGATGCATGATTTTGGACGTTAAAGCAAGGATTTCAAGAGACGACGCCATTTTCAGAGGGTTTGCCCCATATATATATATATATATATATATATATATATATATATATATTCCTCGTGCGAGATATAGGTGTCAAAGCTTCATTACTAAAAACTATATTGTCGTTTAAACATAGTTTGTGAAACTCAAAACACTTGTGTTATGTTTGGAAACAATATACCTTGATTTTGTAATATTATTTCAAGTGTTAAATATATTTGGCATCGTTGTTATTTTAAATCATGTAAATGTTTAAACTATTGAATACTATGAAAACCTTTTATAATTACACCTCGCGCTTCTGCTACGAGCGTGTGACACACAGACAAAGCAAATCACTATCTATAAGTGTAGAATAATCAGATATATAGCAGCTAAACTCCAGTCGCAGCTAATAATAGAGGTTAAACTGGCCTTGAACGTATACGGATTCCGCAAACCCCATTACTGTTGCATTTGATTCTTCAGTTCATCAATCCATAGCTATGGTTAACGGAAATGCATAAAAAATACGGCGACCGATAAAAATAGTAATCAACATATTCGTCATGTTTTCCATGCATTTCTTTAACAGAGGACTTGCGCATGCCAATAAACTAATACCTTTCAACTAGAAATAGGCTTTTATAAGCGTAATGGAGCCCGGATATAACATCCTAAAATAGATACCACATAAACAGTCACAATTAATGGTCTGTCAAGATACAATATACTACGATATATATACCATGGTTGCCTATCATACGATCATATCAACTTATATTGAAACATACAAGATACCTACCACAATGGCCTCAAAACAGGAAGCATAACAACACTCATACTTGATACCATAACAAATGACACGTTGCCTTTTAACGTTAAATAAGCCCAAAACAGACACGTTCTAACTTTTAGGGTTTACAAATCCCTATCAATAAACCCATAAAAAAGGCAATCTAGCAACGACAAGCAGATAAGGCAAGTACAAACACATATAATACGTATCCAACAACCATAAATATGAACTTAAAATAAGAAAAGGCCAACCTAAGCTCAGTAAATTACCGTCAATGCTTTGGCGGCGGCCACAATTGGAAGAGAGAGATGAAAAAAACCTTCAAACCATGAACCGACACCAAATAGAGAATCGTAAGGGAGACCAATCACCGACCAAAAGCAACCAGACATACTTGATCAGCGTCTAAGCAAAGAGAGAAACAGCTCGAAGATAAAGCAAGAACTTCAAAAGATATAAAAATCCAAGGAGAAGAAAGAGAGAGAGATAAAGTGAAGCATAAAAAGTGAAAAATGTCTCACATTAAAGCAATTAAATTTAAGTCAAACGACGAAGAGGCCGCAAATGACGAACCCACGGAACATCGAGGGCTTAAATGTAAATAATAAATCAGGGACCAAAGATGTTAAACACAAAGTGGAACGGCCAAATTTGGCAGGTACTTTCACCACAGACTTTGGTTTTTAGTATATAGGGCAATATTAATAAATACGTATTACAAAAAAAAATTAGTTTTCCACGTAATGAACCAACTAGGCACTAATAGACAAGGGGTTAAGGGAAAATAAAAATAAAAATAAATCAGTTATATGATTTGGGCATGTAGTTTGGCTAAACGGGTATTTCGTTTTAGGTAATCAGGCCGGGAATCACCTCATCTCATACCCACAAAAACTTTCAAAACCAATCCCATACCCATTGGGTTTTGGGTATACTCGTTTGGGGTCAGATTTTTTTTTGTCAACCCAAATGTTCTTGATGGTTTCACCATCTTCCACTTAGGGTTATGGCATGACCATTTCGTTCAAACGATCCTTAATAACCTCATGAAAAAGTCTTCCATGGTTTTCTACACCTTGCAAACAATACCCCGCCCCACCCCGTCTCTATTACCATCCACACACTCCGTTACAATGAGACTAGCAAAATAAATTACCTCAAAATTCATCACTATTTCTTTACAATATCAAAACATTTCTCCACCTCATATGAAGCCTAGCAGTAAATGGTGGCTACCAATCTGACTTTCCGATCATTTGAGTTATCTCCAAGCATGGCATAGTATTGCGTAACTAAAATTTACGTTGTCTTTTTTGTGTTACTACCTACTACTTGATGAAGAAGACATGTCCCTTTTCCTCTGGAAATTAATTTTAAACTCAAAATTTAAAGCTTAGAGTGTTACACACCATTCACAAATTCCAAGGACCTAGATCAACCACGAGTAACCATATAAATGTGTTGAAGTTTAGTACAACATAGTGTTAAAACTATATAACTTAGGTTCTTAATGATGTACTCAAATTTGTCAAGTTTTATGTGGCGCCAATACAAAAGAGTGAAAGACGAGCTTACCTAGGCCATAGTAATATCGATAGCTCTGTCTGTGGATGAGTCATTTAAGACACCCACATGACTTAATTCACTACATCAGGAAATTGTTATTTTCTCATGGTGATGTTGCCTTGTCAAGGAGAATATACCCTTGACTAAGAAGAGTCCTCTAGTGTTGGAACAACATGTGACCATGCAAGTGGCAATCTACAAACCAATAAAGTTTGAAAAGGATATATCTTATGGGACTACTATTAAAGGACTCTTTAATACATTTACTTAACATGTGTTACAATGTGATTGGACCACACATTCCTGACTGTTTAATGTCAGTGCCACATGGAAGTAGCTTGTTGAGCTGAAACATAACCTTTCCACCTCTATCTTGAATGCCAGTAGGTGTCCCCATATCCTATTATACATAGGATATCTATAAGAGGGTAGAATCTACATCTATAAGATGTATCGAGTAAAACAAACGCTTTCATACTTCAACTTTTTCCTCTTCGCATGGTTGAGTTGATAAGTGCACAAAATATGCTATTTTGTTTTATGTCAAATAACTTAATTACATCGAGATAGAAACTAAACGGGCAACAAGCTGCTATTTTAATATTTTTACTCTTTCCGTGGGGTGGCGTCCCACGTCATTCAAAACCTTAGTTAATCACCAAAACGTGATGGTTAAAGGGGCCACCAAGAAGAGAGGCGTTACCCCCTTTAACGGACATGAGGACCCAATGAGATGGAGTCCACTCCAAATCAACTAATCACTCTATTTTGTTTTTTTTTTTCTTTTGTTTCAAATTTAGTTAAACCACAACATGATAAGTAAAGGATGAGCTAGTTAAGCTTATTACCTATGTGATACTTTTTAGTTAACTCACAACACATCGCCTAATACCTTAACGTTGTAATGTTTACGGGTCAGCGCTCTATTTAAGATATCTAAGAAATAATTATTGCATCTAGATAATTTCTCAACCCCTTTAGCAATAAACTGACACATGATTGACAGGAAATAAAACTTGGTGAGACCAAAGTGGTAACAAGTTGAAGATGAGAGTGTAAAAATTGCTTCAGTGTGTAAAAATTGCTCCGAGTGTTATTACAAATATGCATTCACGTTGAGTTTTGTCGTCTCGTGTGTTCAATTAGATTGAAAAATACGCATTTAAATGTTTGAAGGAGATACACTATTTATTTGATAAGGCAAGATTTCAGAAAAGACATGTCTCTTGGATCGCGATGATAAGATTTCTATCTTCTTTTTTTAGAACGCAGATACACGTTAACACACTCTAAATATATTCCACCTAAAATTCACAAATACCTATAATGCGGTTTGAAGTCTCACTGTTTAGTTGAGAGGGATTCACCAATGCTATAAGGCAATATAGGAGGACTTCACAAGGAGATTTGTGTTTCGAATTAACAAGAGTTATATAGTTTTATGTCGAATCAAATAATAATAAGAGAGTAAACTGCCAAAATGGTCCCTAGGATTTGTTTACTTTAATTTAAAACTTAAACCTTTTGAATCTGGGTTTGGTCCTGTTGTTTCAATTTTGTTGTCATTTTCATCCAAAATCAAAATCTCGTTAGCTTTTTCAGTTATCATAGTTTTTTTGTCTTTTTCCTCTATTTGAATGAAGGGCAAAATGGTCATTTAACGTTTTATTATAGCAAATTTAAAAAATCTGACAATTTTGCCCTTCATTAAAAGGAGAAAAAAACCAAAAAAATTGAATGTTAACCATAAAATATGACTAGATTTTGCGTTTGGATATAATTGCCAACAAAATTGAAACCATGAGACCCAGATTCTAAATGGTAAAAATGACCAAATCTTAGGGACCATTTTTACAGTTTACTCAAAATAAGAATTAGCTTTTCCTACATAAAAGAAAAATTATATGCCATCAGGCGAATCGAACTAAACCAAAACAAAATTGTTATATAATATTTTTTTCAAAAATTTGTTTATTCAGCTATTGTTATATAAATGTTTTGTTGAGATTACAATCCCGACAAGTATATATTTTCCATACGCTTTACAACACGACACCAACACGGTACAAATTAATCAGGTATGGAGTAGATAATATAGCCTATTAAAATATACGGGTCAACCTGAGTGAGGCATTTTTAATAAATTGGTTAATCAGTTAAAGCTTGAATGCTTTTTATAAAAACAGTTTTTTATATTAGAAAAAGTTATTTATTATTAGAAAAAGTTATTTATAGAGTTTTTAGCATTTAAAGTGTGATACTTTCATTTTTGACATCAACCGGTAGAAATTACCCCATGTGATACAACTGTTGTAATAAGGTGTATTACAGAATTAAAAATAAATGTAATGATATAAGGTTTTGTTATACAAAGTTTGTCTCGTCTAACCTTAAAAATACAGTTGTAAAGACATCAACACGTGTTTTACATGTATTATAAACCAATAAATGGATACGAATACCACCACTGATGTTAAGTTGGTGTTGGTTCAGTTTGGTATTGTATTGATATGGTACCAAAATCGACTTTATTGAAACCAAAAAATATGAAAATGAATACAAGTGTTAATACCGAAGTTTTTCGGTAGGTTTTGGATTCGGTACGGTGGTATTATGGTATCGGTATTGTAACAATACTCGAGATAGTTTACCATGCAAAAATTATTTTGTACGCATTAAAATGCCATTAGGTGAACAATGTCAAGTTCCTTGAGATTGCGACACCTCATGCTTTAAGGGTTTTTTTATTATTCGTTTATCATTTAACTTAATCTTCCTATAATAACTTGTGGTCGCTAACTTAAAAAAAATTGACTATGCAGTTACATTTAATTTTTTCACCAACTCGTGATTTCTAGTAACTTTATCAATAACACTCAACTCGTCATTCTCATATTCTCATGTGTTGGATAAGACTCTGTCTTTCAAGTGGTGAGGGTTTAAGCTCCGTGGTGGACAAATAAATGTTGTTTACTAGTAGAATTAGAGAGTGTTGGATGTGTTTAAAAAATCGTTTTCATCGAATTTCGAATTAAATATATAACCAACAAAAGCCCAATTACCGGGTAAACCTAATTGTAAAAGGCCACCCACACATGCGAACACAAACGGTGCTAATGACCTAGCCCGCCATCATTCTAGAGGAGACCCGCCGCTCGAACACCCACTGTGGTAAAACCTCTAACTCAACCTAAACCATTTTTGTTCTAGACGACACTCAAATCCATAACCTACACTTTGAAAGGTTATGAGACTCTCAATACACCATAAGATCCTTCGCATAAAAACCCATGTTTGTTAATTTGAAATTAGAGATGAGGAACTAAACAAGTAAAAAGACATAGATAAAAGAAAAGTTCATTAGAGTTGGTGTCATTAGTTGTTAAAATAATTACCTTTAAGTGTGAGGATTATAATTAATGTTATATACAAATATATGTAAAGTAAGGTTATTGTACAAATAGCCTTAACATATAAAAAATTGTTAATGTGAGAAGTGGAGAGAACTTTTTTTTTCTCATCTTATTATTTATCATATATTTTAGTCTCGGAATCTAAAATAAAATTAAATCGTGATTTTACACTTGTAGAGTACAACAACTATACCCAGCAAATCTCACAAATAACAAAAACTATGGGAAGGGTCAGGAGATGGTGGTATGTAAACGAACCTTACCTCTATCTCAAGGATAGAGTGACTGCTTTCAAAGAGACGCCATGCTCTGAACAAACAACAGACACATGGACGCAACAAAAGATGGAAATATAAGCGTAACAATAATAAAATATATCATCAAAAAACACCAAATAGGCATAAAACAAGAAAGTCATATCATCGGAAAACACCAAATAGGCATAAAACAAGAAACACAACTGATGTAAGCCTACCTAAAGTGTAAAAGAAAACTAAGCTTAAGACAAAGCTAGGACACAACCATACTATCCCCTAAAAGTCTTTAACATTAATACTACGTCTCCACATATCCTATCGTGGACCATATCCTCAGAGTAATTAAATAATGAAATTTTGAAGAGTAATTTTAATGTTCTACAAAATTGTAGCGTAATTATAATTACCCTTCTGTAATTACTCAATTGTTAAAATTACAATTTTTTTTTTATATTTTGCAACTAAACATCATTCTTAAGTAGTAGGGAAAATTCAAAAATATTAAAGTAAAAAATTTTTCTTCTTTACTTCTCGCGTTAAAGGTATTTTATACATTAAGACCCATTTAAATTTGATCTTTACACTAAATATATAATCTTAGCTTGTTTGGACTCACTTATTCAACCGAAAAACCTTTTAGCGTGACACTATTTACACCTATAATTCGACTAGATTAGTCCAAAGGAGCTTTAAATTCGAGATATTAAAAGGATCTGACTCCTTTACGGATGTAACTTGTACGTGCCTTCAACTAGTTTCATAAATAACAATATTCGATATTTTATTAGGAAACAAAATAAGAGGACACAAGGTAAGGTGATAGTGGCCCACAAAGTTATACTAATTTTCCGTGTATGTTTAAAAGCTTCCAAAAATTATCTCGACATGTTTAAGCTATTTACATACTTTAAAACTTTTTTTGACACTATGACATGTATTCGACCCGTTAGATGTATAAAAGCTGCCAGGAAATGTTTTATACAACCCATATACATTTATACGAGCCTCTTACACAACCAATATACACTTATACAAGTCGTGATTTTTCAAGAGAATGTCAGCTATACGACTTGTATACACCTATACGAGTCATATACATGTCGGCAAAGGTCAGCGTTGTCATGTGATGTAAATATGTACAAATCGTATAAAACTTCTACATATAGCAAGACTCCTTTATTTAAATTGTTTTAATGTTCATCACATTATTTTGTTTTGTTGTTTGAACATTTTTTGGGTTTAAACCGAAACCCAAATCTAACCAAATCTTGGTTGTTCAAAACTGAACACAAAATCAAAGTCGAATTCAGTTTGGTTTCAATTTCGACCAAATAAATATTATAAGTTATTGTTGGGTTGGGCTAAAATTGTAATTAAACTAGTCTAAATTACAAAACTTAAGTAATCATAATTTGTTGTTTGAATTATTCACTTTGAATGGAATTCATGATTTAGGAAACCAAAACCATGAAACTACCGAAATTGTTGCACCATTTTCCAAGATAGCGTTTTTCAAAACCTTAGTCCTTTATAAAGTTTACATGTGTCACCTACACATGTATCTAAGGTTGTTATTTTGCCTCCTCGTTAAAAAGAAGTTCATGTTATAACTTCTTCATCTTCTGATGGTCATGGTTTAGTTATTTCACTTTAAAAGAAGATTGATTATCTTTCGGCCATTTTTGTTGCCCAACAGAAGACAATTAGAGAACAAGAATAATAGATTAGTACCTTAATTAATCTTCTTAATGTAATCTTATCCAATTATGGTGCCCAATGGGAGAAGTATAATCAGAATAAAGAACTAAACACAGATGGTGACGGTGACTGTGACAATCGGCATAATTTTCAGGTTGATCCGTACATCCTAATCAATGTTTAGTTATTACTTATGTGCATTTAGACATGATTTTGTATTAATTAAGTCCATGAAGTCTAGCAATGTCCGGGTGTTTCATGTCGTACATCCGGTAATTCTTGGGAATTGTCGGTGCGCGGTTAATGGGAAAACGAACGTTAACGTTGGTGATAATACAAAACGGACAATTCTAAATTCGAAAACTCTGTTATGTTTATTTATATGATTATATTCGTAGATACTAAATGGTTAAAAAGTTCCAATATATATATATATATATATATATATATACATACGACACACATGTGTATGGCTATAACGTTCTTGTTTGAGTTCATAAACCAAGAATTCAAGATTCTATTTTATATAACTCTTTTATTTTGTTGAATCAAACCAAGAGCAAAATATTCATAAAAATTATTGTCTCCAAGTTTGAGATGTATGAAATTGTTTACTACAAAAGTTTGTACCCCGCTACTCTTTTCTATTTCAAAGTTTTGTTTCCCTGAGGATTACACCACCAAATTTTGCATCCACTGGTCTAAAATACACATGTGATAAAGGAAAATCTCATTATTATTATAGCATAGATAATAGCTAGTTGAAATGTCAAACCATTTGTCTTTTTTCCTTGAGTTCATGGTCTGACACAAAGAAAATGAAAAGAGATTTATTATCCGCCTTACACTTAATCTAGCATGCATCAATATTTTTTAGTGCAACTCCCATACTCTTATAAAACCTAGGAAATAGATTATAAAATTCATAAAGTACAAGAACCATCATAGAAACTTGCATGTTTGCTTCTTAATCGGCTCTACCCAACCGATGTGTACCAAAAATCTAGTCAACCAACCAACATTTCTAGTTAAAGATCTTATTGTATTTACAATCTTGCACCTATAAAGAAAAGTCCCTAACTTTCTACACCCTACGACCTCACCCTCACATCCATACAACTTTTATTTTCACCTTCCAACTTCATATTAAAGACTCACAATCAAGGGTCCAAGGTGTATTTCAAGCTTTTAAAGATTTTATTTTCAAAGTGTTGGAGCTTCAAAACTCATTTTTCTTCTCCAATCCTTCTCCTTGCTTGCTATTGTAAGTGTTTGTTATGGTTAACCTTTGAGTATTTGTTTATACGTCAAATCATCCGAATAGCGTTTTCTTTATTTTCTCAACTTAGAAATCCGTAAACCTATTAGTTATTGTTTTAGAAAAGCTATGGTTTCTTAACAAGGCTACAAGATGTTGAGCTTGTGAAAACACCATGCGTTGATGATGAGTAGATCGTAGGTTACAAAATAACTATCTCATGGGTTATGATATATAAACTTGATGGCAAGGATATAGGAAGTTTGTCTACAGCAAACATCAAACGTTCATGCTTGCTTACGTAATATACATACGGATGCACAAAAAGTTATTAATTACACCATCTGTATATTATATGGGAATAAAGATGTGAAAATGTCAACTTAGTATTTTCATATAAACATTTTGTATGGTTTTGAAGGAAACTAAATCGAAAATAAAAATAATTAATGGTCATTAGTTTTGACAATTAATTTCAAGAATACTATATATGGACTGGTAGAAATTGTTGGAATAAATTGCCATAAATATGTATTTTTGGTGCCATAAATCTTTGGCCAGAATTTTCGGTCGCGAATGTTAAAGCTTGGATTGCAAGCGCTGATAGCACAGTCTCGGCGGCAATGTTTGATTGGTGTAGATGGTTGCCTTTGAAATGTAGTATCTTTATATGGAGGGCAATGTTAGAAAGGATCCCGACGAAAGCAGCCTTGGCTAGGAGAAACATTCAAGTGGAGAATACAAAATGCATTTTCTGTGACGATGGCGAGGCGACTGCAGAGCATGTTTTTAGCGGCTGTAGTTTTTCTTGTGCAGTTTGGCAGGTGATTGCATCGTGGTGTAAGTTGCCGAACATTTTCGCGTTTGGTTTAAAAGATCTGATGGAAGTTTATAAGAATTCACGGCTTACTTCGGTGAAAAATGACATAGTTCAAGGTTTGATGATTATAGGATGTTGGAGAATATGGAAGGCTCGGAATGATCGCATGTTTAATGACAGAAATACTTAAATAGTGGAGGTTACAGCGGATATGAAGTCTTATGGGTATATGTGGTATAAAAATAGACATAGAACAACGTGTAATTAGGAAGAATTGTGTAAATGTGATATGACGTAATGGGTTTTTTGGGCTGCTTGGTCTCCGTCTTGGGGATCGAGTGTGTTTCTTTTTAATGAAGTTTAAGTTTTAAAAAAAAAATAAAAGTCACAGATGCTTTTAGAAAAATTCCATGGAACTTAAATAACATAATTTATGCCATAAAGACATTAAACTCATACTTTAATCTTATGGGAGTATTACATACATTTATGAAAATAAGTGTAGACTTTGAACAAACAAACAGATCTTCTACAAATACTATATTTGGTGGAAATGGGGTGCAAGAAAAATATAAACGGATCATTTTTTACATAAATATTTGTCGTATTACAAGATTTACTCTCTAAGTATAAAAATACAACTTTATATATATAACATTTTGTCGTTGAACTGGTTTAAAAGTATATTTACCTTTACACCCGAATATGATTTATTCAAGGAGTACTACGAGTATAATAACGTCGATACATTATTATTATTATTATTATCATAGAATATATATTTTGGTGTAAATATATTTTTGTCAAATTGGAACGGATCACCAACGTGTCAGCGTCTCGTGTTAAAAAGAGAAACGCGTTATTTCAAAACTAGCTAGTTGGATGATTTGATTATGACCAGCACATATGCTAGGCTATATTTCATGAACCATAGTGTCTTATATGAGTTAGGACACATGTAGGTGGGGAATTATTTTGGACATTTGACTTTGCTAGCATACGCACGGAACGCACTTTGTGAGTCTTCACGGCCCCTATTTCTTATTTAAATGTTTATTTGAATCGGGGAAATTCATGCTTTGTTACGGGGTATAGTAGTGGGGTATGAAATCCATTTTTGTCTATTTCGTGCGTATAAGTTGGTTGATTTTAGAGCTCGGAAGTACTGGTGTTATTGTTTCGTTCAGGAACCATTACTCGTCGTAATGAGCGCGGAATAGTCGAATAGATCTATTGGGTTTAACGAGCCCCGCTCCTAGTCGGTCGTGACCCTGTGGGAATGCAATTGTGCCCAATTATTCTTAGACATTGTCATGGTGCACAATGTGGCGAGGCATCATCATTATGGATTGGTTATGGGCTTATGTCGACATATGTATCACGGTTTTTGCAAGACCATGATTTTACTCTCGTGATTTTCAAAAACTATGCATACTAAATTCTTTATCAAATGATTTTAAGTTTCATTTGTGACATTTAAACCGGTGAACTCACCGACATTATGTTGATATTTTTAAGCATGTTTTTTAGGTAAGTGAATGTTGCTTCACGGCTTTTGGAAGTTGCATGCATCATGGACGATACCTTTTGTGGGTTTTTCCTCGTATATTTCATCGTACCTCTAAAAATCCTAGGAACTTTATGAACATTCTAACTTTTGGTCGTATGTGTTTTGAAAGTTAGTGTATTATATCTGGGTTGTGTAAACTAAATATATTGTGATGGCTTGTAAACTTTAACTTTTGGTATCGTTGATGCTTAATCACATTAGTTGTTTTCTTATTGTATGCTTGAAAACCTTTTAGGGTCGCACCTTGCGTTTCCGCCTTCGGCGGGGTGGGACAGTGGCGATGGTGATGGTTTAGGGAAGTTTGATGGTGAGTAGTTAGAAAAGGATAAAGAAAACTTTGTTGGGGTAACTGATGACCAGGATAAGTCTGAAGATCAACGCAAAAGATAAAGGGGTTACTAAAGAAGTGTTAGAAAAATTGGTGAATGCTCCTGACAATGAAGTTATTGAAGATGAGTTAGATGTGATGGATTTTGTTGATGAGATAGTGGTTGAAAAATGATTTCGATAAACAGCAAGTGAATTATATTAATCAAGACGGGAAAAATGTTTATGTCTTTGATGATTCGTTTGAGAAGAACGTTGGTACGTCATTTGAAAGCTCAACCGACAACAACAAAAAATACTGATGAAGCAAATGTTGGTGGATGTACGATTGTTCCTTTAAAGAAGTTGGCGAGAAGAAGAAAGTTATGATTTAAGATTGATCCTTTATCACCGAAGGCCAAGTCATTCTATGGACACAAGTATGCTTCAAGAGGAGAGATTATTAGCTTGATGTATGTGGTATAGGCGGGTTACTTGGTTTTTTATATGTGGTATAGGCGGGTTACTTAGTTCTGTCTATGTGGTATAGGTGGGTTACATGGTTTTGTCTATGTAGTCTAGACGGGTTACTAGGTTTCATCTATGAGGTGTAGACGGGTTACATTGTTTAGTATATTTTGAATAGGCAAGTTATTTGGTTCATGTGGAAAGATCTTTGATTTATATATATGGGTGAGGGTTCCTGTAAAAAGGGACCTTTTTCATGAGAAGCGTGAGAAGGCAGAGAAATTGACATGTAGACATCATGTTTTGGACTTAGGCATGATGTTTTGGGTTGTTTTGGCAAGAAAAACACCAAATATAACAATTTAAAACACAACACAACGTATCATTGGAGTGAAATTTAAAACACAACTAAAACACACTTCTTAACACTTAAAACACACTACTTAACGTTCTTGGCACGGTGTTTTATGTTTTAAGCCTATAACTCATTGCATTGTGTATTAAATTGTTACGTTTGGAGTTTTTCTTGCCAAAACAACCCAAAACATCATGCCTAAGTCCAAAACATGATGTCTACATGTCAATTTCTCTGCCTTCTCACGCTTCTCAGGAAAAAGGTCCCTTTTTACAAGATCCTGAGACAATATATATATATATATATATATTTCATTTATGTGTTTGTACCGATTATTTTGCCAGGTCATGATATCGTCAGCTTCGGATCCTATCGACATTTCAAATTCAGACGAGGAGATCATTGACCTCGTGTCTGATGAGGAGGTCATCGGATTGGAGTCAGATGGTGATCCCGCTATGGATGTAGTGTCAGAGACGGATAGTGAGTCGGAGGAGGATCCGGACTACGTGTCCGATGGCGTTAGCGATGAGGAGGAGATAGTAGCCTTAGGTGGCCCCGTGCTCATAGATGATGTTCTCGATCTAGGGGATGTTCTAGTCCCCAGTGTAGTTGTCATAAGTCACCCCTACAGACACTTTATCCTTGACATCCTACACCTTGTAATTGAGTTTCCTCTTGTTGACATAACTACTAGTGGGGACGAGGTTCTAGTGTTTCACGTTGACCATGTCGACGATAACCTAGGAGAGTGTGAGGCGTTCGATGTTGCAATTCTAGAGGTCTCTTCTTCGGTGGTGTCCGTTATGGACATTTCATCTTCCAACACTGTCGATAGTGTATCTTCTTTTGCTCTTAGAGCCGTGGGTTTGAGCGCTTACGCAACAGACTGTGGCTCTACTGAGGAGCTTGTCGCTCCCACTACTCTCGAGATGAGAGTTTTCGTGGAAGACTTAGCTAGAGTCAGGGCGGCACTCGAGACACGACCACTCCACCCCTACCTCAGTCGATGTGATATGATGATCCTACTTTTGGTTACGAAGAATGCTCGTGGAGGAAATTTTACCTTTTTGTATATTGTCTAAACTTGTAAGCCGAGGTGATGTAGCCTCGAGTTCTTTTGGATGTTTCACGAAACAATGTAACAAGTTTGAATCATATGTAAATTATGGTATTACTTTTGATGAGTCGTATTTTATTTTTGTCATGATTATTATGATGTTGTGGTTTTTATGGCGTGGTACTTGTATGATATTGCGATTATTATGATGGTGATTATTCATATAATTGTTATTACTCGTGCACTCATGGTTGTTGGTGATACTTGTTGACGTCATCATATGATTATTACGATTTGTTGTATTCTTATATTCGTGCATGGTTGGCAATTTGTTGAAATATACATCTAAATTCTTTTGATATTTTATATTAGAAGACCATGGCTCCAAAACGAAGAAATACTCGTAAAAGACCGAATTACCAACTTCTAGCCACAGAGGCGGAGTTTGAAGCTTTGATGGAACAGTGTATCGCTACCGCAATCGCACAGTATGAGGCAAACCGCGTCGATACCAGTGGCGGCACAGGAGGCATCGGAGGCTCCGGAGGTTCTGGACACGGCGGATCAGGAACGAATGGCAATGTTGTGAGTGGTAATAGTTGGTTTTGCATGGAAATCGAAGGATTTTCTAGTTTATATTTATTCTCATAATAATTATATCTTGATAATTCAGGAGGTACTACTATTCAAGGGTGCACTTTTAAGGCATTCCTCGACTGCAAGCCTTTAAACTTCAATGGTACCTAGGGAGCCGTTGGGTTTTTACGTCGGGTGGAGAAGACGGAATCAATGATCTGTATCAGCAAATGTACTCGGAACAAACGGTGATGTATGTTACTTGTCTCTTTATGGATGAGGCATTGACTTGGTGGCACCTTTAGGTTCAAACATTAGATGATGAAGCCGCTTATGGCATGACATGGGAAGAACTTCGGGACTTGATGCGAGGGGAATACTGCTCGAGGGCTGAAATACAAAGACTAGAGATAGAATTTTGGAATTTAACTATGATCAGCGTTGATGTTGCGCCGTATACGCAACGGTTCCATGATTTGCCTATGAATGTTCTCTATCTTGTGACACCAGAGTTCAAGAGGATTGAGCGATACATATGGGGTTTGGCGCCCAAAATCTTTAGCATGGTTAACTTGTCTCACCCTACCACAATTCGAAGTGTAGTGAGCCTAGCTGTTAGTTTAACTGAAGATGTGGTGCATATGAAAACACTAGGCATGGAAGTGATAAGAAGGATTCGTTTGATGAATAAAAGTGTTCGGGTAAACGAAAATGGTCTAACTTCAAGAGGTGTAACAAAGTTGCAAACCAAACTACAACAACTCAAGATGTGAAAGCTTTCTCTGCTACTGTGAACACGGCAAGCTCTGGTCCAAGGAGTATGCGGGTCCTCTACTTAAGTGTAACAAATGTAACTACCATCATGTGGGCACTTGTGAAAGTGCTAAGTGTAAATGGTGTGGAAAGGTAGGACACAAAATTGAAACTTGCAGGGTGGTGTTACCAAATAAGGACAAAGGATGCTACGAGTGTGGTACCGAGGATCATTTCAAGCGGCAATGTCCTAAGTTGAACCAAGCTAAGGGTCGAGCCTTCGTGATTAGAGCTAAGGATGCTTGTTAGGACCCAAATGTAGTTACAGGTACGTTTCTTCTCAATAATCATTATGCTTTAATTCTTTTTTTGATACTGGTACCGACCTTAGCTTCGTATCTACCGACTTTAAACATATGTTGAATTTAGAGTCAAGTAAGTTACATATACCATATTCTGTTGAATTGGCTAATAGGAAATTATTTGAGTCATGTGAGGTCGTTAAGGGTTGCATGTTGGTCTTGTGCAATCAGGAATTTAGTATAGATCTTTTACCGGTTCAGCTGGGTATCTTCGATGTCGTAGTCGGCAGGACCAGTTGTCGAACAATCATGCCGATGTGATTTGTCATGAAAAGATAATTCGTATTCCTCTACCTAATGATGAGACGCTTTCTGTCCATGGAGAAAGACGTGGAACTCCTTTGCGAATTATTACTGTGAAGGCCCAGAAGTGTCTATAGAAGGGTTGCTTCACATTCTTGGCACACGTAGTTCATAAGAAGACCGAGGAACCTAAACTTGAGGATATTCCTATTGTAAGCGAATTCCCTGAAGTCTTTCCTAAAGACTTGCCAGGATTGTCCCCACAAAGACAAGTCAAGTTTCACATCGACTTGGTACCAGGAGCTGCCCCTGTAGCTAAATCGCCTTACCATTTAGCTCTGTCAGAGTTGCAAGAATTATCTAACCAACTTCAAGAAATGTTAGACAAGGGTTTCATTCGACTGAGTTTCTCGCCTTAGGGAGCTCCGGTCTTGTTCGTGAAAAAGAAAGATGGAACCTTCCATATGTGTGTAGATTATCGGGAGTTGAACAAGCTCACTATCAAGGATAGGTACCCTTTACCAAGGATCGATGACTTGTTTGATCAACTTCAAGGTTCTAGTTTCTATTCGAAGATTGATTTGCGTTCGGGCTATCATCAGTTGCAGATTCAAGAGGAGAGTATTCCCAAGACGTCGTTTAGAACCCGTTATGGTCATTATGAGTTTCTTGTCATGCCTTTCGGTTTAACTAATGCACTGGCCATATTTTTATGGATTTGATGAATCGCGTGTGCAAGTCTTACTTGGACAAATTTGTTATTGTTTCTATTGATAATATATTAATATATTCATGGTCAAAGGAAGAGCATGAGCAACATTTAAGGCTTAATCTTGAATTGTTGAAGAATGAGCAACATTCAAATATGATTATATCAGATTAAAAAGAAAATTAATGTTTATAAGGATATGGTGGAGGTGCAAAAGCGTGATATCCGACGGTTGCAAAATGATCTGAGCCAAGAAAAATGTAGGCATCTCCACTTCAAAGAATTACCCGAGAAGTTAAGTGTTGAACTAGATAATCTAAAATCAACTATTGAAAATACGGAATTTAATTTTAAAAAGTTTGATGTGTCAAGTGAAAAGGTTGAGAAAAATGACAAACCAACAGTTAAAATATAGTATAAAGGAAGTAGGAATAAAGGATTAGGATTTGTATGCATTCTTCCATCATACAATCACAATTACACATTTATTCCTATGACTGAGGTGGAGATAGCCAACATGGAATATGGGCGACTGAGTGATGCGAAGGTTGAACCCGTCAAGCCCAAGAAAGTCAAAATCACAAGGCCGATAAAATTGAAATTAAGCTAGAAAAACAAGCCTTCAATAAAACATTCATAAAAACTGTTGATGCTTCAAAACATACTGAGACTCTAAGTTTTGAGAAAAATGCCAATGTTGATAATATTGAGTCAACCGTTTCTCAAAAACCATCTGAACTACAAAATCAAAAGGAAGAGTCTAAAAATAAATCAACATGCTTTAAGTTTGCTATGATGAATGGTTTGGCTGAATTCATCAAAGATTTTGAGTCTAGCAAATAAACTGAATCAACTACTTCGATTTGTTCTTCATGTGACTCCCCAGGAATAGCTAATTGTGAAAATTCTGAATTAGTTGAATCTGCCGAGTCTAGTAATAAATCATCTGAAAAAGTTGAATCATAACAGGCGAAAGTAGAATCAAAATCCATAACAGAAGCTCTTGTTGAATCCAGTGATGAATCATCAAAAGAAGCCTCTGTTCAGCCACATAATATTATTGATTCTGAAACTGCTGAGCAAACGGTGTCACTCGAAACTGAGAGCATTGCACCAGATTCAAATGACAACATTTATGAGAGAATGAACGTTACTAACCTGGTTACTTCACATGTAGAAGAAGTGATTGTTGAAGATCGGGTAGATGATGATGAGGACGATGGTGTTGAATTGTTTGATTTAAAAATAAAAATTCAGAAAAACAATCGGTTAGTTTCTGAAAAGTCAAACAATATTTCAATTTCTCATGATGCTTTGAATTGTGTGGGCTCTGTTTTTAGAAGCGATGGATGTTTAAATACTTGCTTTAATTCAGTTTCTGATTGCTTAAATTTAGTTGTTTTGCCAAATAAATTTGATGTGTCTAATAATTTGTTGGTAAAACAAACTAAACATGATGGAGAAACAAAGTATATCCCACCTAAATCAAGGTTGAAAAATGTGTGTGATGATCATCTAAATACTAACATTTTGAAAACACAAGAGGTAAATAAGCAATGTAGAAATCAAAGTAAGTACATTTCATCAAGACCTCAGGATCCTCATAGGTCTTCTAGTTCTAAAAAGGCTAATAGCTAAGCCTCATGTGAAACGTCAAATATGTTACACATGTGGCATTGTTGGTCACATTGCAAGAAAATGTCAGCATCGTCCTGAAAATCTCAATGAAGGAGGGCATCAAAAGGCTCCAAAAGGGAACAACAAACAAACAAAATAGGGGAAGATTGAAAAATCTAAACCTGCTAAGAGTTTGGATTCCAAGGTAAAGCCTTCTAATGAAGATTGGAACAAAGGCTAAGCAATTGAACCATAAAAGTCACTTGAAATCTTCAAATTCAACATCGCAAAATACAAAAGTTTTGAAAAATAACAAGCAAATTTGGAGACCTAAAAGCCCTGTTCAAACCACTCCTTCCAAATTGTCATGTTCTACAAATGGACTTATCTATTCTGAAAACAATATGGTTTGGATGCAAGTCACTATGTGAATGAGAAAGGTTTGCCCACCGCCATTATGGCCTGGGTACCCAAATCTAACTAATCTCGCATAATGTGCAGGAACTGCTATGAAGGGCTATCATTAGACTTTGGGTCATTGATAGTAGCTGTTCCAGGCATATGACTGGCGACTTATCCCAACTAAGTGATGTTGAAGAATTCAACGATGGATTTGTTGCTTTTGTGGGAGGGGAGAAAGGATAGATCACCCAACGAGGCACTATAAAAGATGGTGATCTCTGTTTCAAGGAAGTAAACTACGTTCCTGAGTTGAAACATAGCATGCTTAGTGTCTCTCAAATTTGTGACAATGGTTACTCAACTCATTTCATAGACAAACATTGTCTTATTTTAAAACCATATTCCTGAGGACTGGATTTTACTAAAATCTGACAGAAAAGGAAACACTTACGTAATTGACATGAACAAATCACCTACTGAAAGCATTACTTGTTTGTTTTCAAAAATCTCTGTACATAATTCCATGATGTGGCACCGTCGATTGGGACATTCAAATGTCCAAAGCCGGCGATAACTTACCCACCTCGATTTATCCTATGTTTGTTTCATGAAAGGTAACAATGTTTTTATCTTTGGTAAGACAATTCGGTGTCATGTATTTCTTTTGGCGGGATTTTCTAGAACGCACAGTCATATATCCGAAATCATTACGTTACGATGAATCAATTATACTTATGTCACCGACCATCGTCTAGGAAGATATTCGGTTGAAGCATATATTTCCTTTACTAACCGTCGTTCGTTAGTGATACAATCTCTAAGTCTTAGTAAGAACATGTAATTATCATCGGTATTGATAACCCAATGAGATTTAAGGGTAACAAATAAATGGAGAAACTTATTTGATGTAATCAAAGTTTGGTGAGGAATTGTGTGGATGCGGATCTGATGGTGATAAGACTTGTGGAGGCGGGAACAATTTTGCCGATATTCCTATTAACCGTTCATACTTCGTATTAACATGATACTCCTATGTATACATTTAATCATAAATATACAACATTAACCGCGGTCCAATCCAAGTGTCAATTTGGTATATTTCGTTTGAGGGTGGTGTAACCCCGGTGCAAAGTTAGAAAACTATAATCATGAAATAATCCGACTCACTACTTCAAATCAATTCAATTCTCCTTACTAACACTATTGGGAAGTGTTAAGGTCCGGTACATAAAAATTACTAATTTGATACGCCCTATCGATTTAGTTCAAACCAATACAAGATAAATCCCCAGTAACTCGATGAGTAGGGAATGAACGGTACGAAGGACCGGAACGAAGCTACCTTTTTAATGCATAATTAGGAAACAAAATGATACAAAATGAATTTTCGTTAGACGATTATTTTATGTATATATATATATATATATATATATATATATATATACGTATATCTAATTCGAAGGACGGTATTCAAAAGAATCGTATAAGACTTTCACATATCAAACGATCCCTTGTTTTCAGCCTCGCATAACTTAGTGAAAATATGTTCTGATGAAAGACGAGATCGCCTTTGAGTCGTATTCGAGTACAGTAATCCGATTACTAACTCATGGGACACTCCTATCCAAACCTAAAGACTCTAGACCACCGGTTCTTTTGATCCTTTTTCGGTAATATTTTTGTGATGGCTATACTAAGTCTTGAACCAACATCACCCGTATGAGAAGGTGCATTCATGCTAGAAATTGCATAAGTGGATACATGGTTCTTTGATTCCTTTTGATTTAGGCTTTTTGCGTCACGATACCTATGACGACCGTACGACTGGTCCTGAGTAAGGACCAACTCAGATACTCATACGCCTAGAAAACATATTGACTCCCCAACGTTACGATAATAATAATACTTGGGGAACGCCATATGCCTCCTCCTTTTCCTTGAAACATCCGAGGAGTCCAAAATTTTATACATAATGTAGCTACGACTCCTAGGGGATGGTCGAACTTCCCTTCGGGCCATGGTAAAGGTGTTATTTGGTAACGGTCTCCTACTTGTGTATGAGGATGATGCATGAGATGCACTAAATTTTACCTGCCGATTGGATACCAAGTGAACGATACCTTACGTTGTGAGTAACCAAGAGCTATACGTTAAATGGTGTTGTTCGTCCTCATGAGTATATGAGGAGTAAATTCTTAGATCAGGGAAATATTTTTGAAACACCCCTCGTCTTTTTGACTAGTTGGTCCTTTCAGTTGAATTTCATTTAATCGATTTGATTGAGAATTCGTGAATATGATGTTAACGAGAAACCCGATTCTTCATTATTTTCGAGTCGCGAACATTCTTGTGCTACCTAGAGAAACAAAAAACGGGAGAAATCTTAAGTATAATACTGTATGTATATATGCGGACCTGTGTATTCGTACCACGAGTAAAATTCACGATCGTGGGGATTATTGTCTGAAGCTGTTGCGCTATCATTTGCGCGATTGCTGCCTCGGTCATTTGTGGTGAGCTTTTCGGGGCCATTCTATTATAAATAATACTTATATACATGTATTAATGTCACATATTCAATCATCCCATATCACACAATTTTTTCGCACGCATGATCCCGCAACCTGTATAACCAACATTATTATCATGTATGTAATAATATCCGACATTATGCAACTGTTAAAATTGCACTTAGACTTAACCCAAAGAGGGCTAGTGCTTAAGTGTGAGGTCAGAACATGCCACTGAAGTGACGTATATACGCCATAATATGAAAGCACGGACTACCCTGCATGACGGAACACAATCAAAA
Source organism: Scalesia atractyloides (assembly GCA_947069175.1). Lineage (NCBI taxonomy): Eukaryota > Viridiplantae > Streptophyta > Magnoliopsida > Asterales > Asteraceae > Scalesia > Scalesia atractyloides. The sequence continues at coordinate 46,052,118 of CAMTDV010000017.1, read as the reverse complement.
TCAAACTCTCCTCGAAATAGGAGTAGTATGAGTCGTCCGAAGATCGTAATTAGTGTCTTTTGTGTGCTGAACCCACTTGTGGGAAAGCTAAACCAGAAATCTCGTAATCATGATCATTCCTGATGAAGGGACTAGTGAATCTTCCGAATACATGCTTCGGATATCATGTCCATCCAAAGGGAAATTCCGTTAGTAAGCACGTCATATATACTTAAAGGAGGAATAAGACTTTGACACGACAATTAATACTCTTCAAATTTGGAGAGTTATTTAACACACGCTACGAATTGTAAATACCTCGATGTGCGGTACTAAGTCAAGCTGAATGTCCAAAGGGTAGATCGGTGCTTGGTTGGATCCACCAAAGGGATGTGAAATGGTATTCATAACCTTTACTCGTATCCTAGCCGTCAGAGTGCTAGACTTATCTCGATTGATTACGACTTTCATTCAGCCTTTCTTAAAGTTACTTTTGTAATTTCAAGAGGTTGTCGAGCGATTGTGGATCTATGTTACTACATTTCCCAGCAACACGTATTCCTTCCGTGCCCTATTGGGAAACAGAACTGATTACTCCTTCGACAAAGGGTCGAGAAACTCAACGACCCTAGTCTCGACCAACCCGGGGGCCGGGTCTTCATTTCTTGTTTACATTATTACGAATATGAGACTAACAGGAAAATCATATTTAATGGTCAACGGTCCCTATCAGAATTAGGGTGACTATGGATTCGGACTTCAATCCATGGTACCAAAAAAACACACACGACTTTTCCCCAATCTAAACCAAGATGGTTTAGCATGAACGAACCCGACGAAACCCTTATGTTTAAGCGATGATTCAAATGGCGGAGGTGCCAACATAGGAAAGCATCATATCTTCCTATCCTCCCATTTCAAATCATACCAAGTCCGAGTGGGACTTGAAAAACCACGAGACCGAGACAGTCAAGTGGTGATTAACCACCGTGTGACTACTATGGGTTATATTCGCCTATGCATTAGGTAACCTTTGGAGAACATGATGGGAAATAGTTATTTCTCACTGTCTCCATTAACGCCATCCTTATGAAACGTTAGTCCAGTATGGCTAGGTTCTTACCCTGCGAAGGGTACTCCGTCAATGGGAAACCTTGATTCAATGACTCGTTACATCGTCATCTTTTACAAAATTACATGTACGTCTACGATCAATGCCGATCCCATGTGTAGGTGCATCATAGAGATACTTGTGATTGTTAGACATTCACCACGCCTTAAGCATTTCCACGTGATATAGTAGCATTCCAGATGTGGTGCTACTGGAATTAACATCGCATTGGGTACACACCCTATCATTCCCGGTATATGGGAATTTTTGTGCGATATCTCTCGGAGAATCACATGGATGTCATCAAAGTTACTAAGTTCTTTCCTTGGGGAAAAGACACAGATAGTTGTATAACAACTGGAGCCAAGCTCCCAAAACTTAATGCAAACTGGAATTATTACTGTAGAAATTCCATATCCTTACGACGTGATTAGACTACTGGTGAGAAGTTCGGGCACCCTGTTGATGTGAGGGTGCAGATTCGTTGTTACTCGTGTACATGCTTGCCTTATGGCAACCGTAGGCTCGTAAAAGCCTTTCTCTTTCTCTACCATAGAGTAGGGACTCTCGTGGTCGGTTAGTATTCGCCGAAGATACTCACGTACCCGACAACAAGGGAAGATTAGCATGCACCACTCGATAAGACCAAATTTATTCCCTTAACACAAATACGCGGATCATGGTGCTCATTATTGCAATGTTCGCAACAAACCTTGGGAGAGTACCCATACTCCTCCTTTATAGGGGGTGTTCAATAACTATTAAACAAAATCGTAATTGAAACTTATGGTGTATGAATGGTGAAGATAATGAATGCAAAGAAAACGTAATAATTGCAGTCAGCTATAAGTTGAATACGAAACTCATATCCTACTGTGAGTCCAACAACACTCTCATTTTCAGATTGGAAGTGATGACAGACGTTACTCTTATAATACATAGGAATTGTGGATGGACAAATTACACTACTACTATATAGCACAATTATCATCTTCGTACGATGATGATACTAAACGAAAAGCGAAAACATACTTGTCTGTCAGATGACTGACACGAATATAAATATGGAGCTTTCCAATGGATTACTAAACAGAATTTCGAGGACGAAATACTTTTAACCAGGGGAGACTATGACAATTGTGAAAAATCCTGGTAAACTTTGAAGGGTACAAGTCCGTGGTAACCGGACATGGTATGTTATCATGATATTTTTGTGATTATGTGTGATGATACGAATTCTGAAAAATGATACACCGACTATAATGGGAGTATATGCATAGTAATTAATAAAAACATTACAGTGACATTATGCATCACCTACATGACAAGACAAAGCCGTGAATGAACTGACGACTCTGGGAATAAGTATTAGTAAACACGCATGACTTGTGTGCTATGCTAAGCGATATCTGTAATTTCTCTGAAGAATCCGAGAGCACGTCATGGTTGGCATAACACATTAAGGACCAACGATGCGAGGTTGGCATCCTTAGCCTTGAACAACGTGTTAAACAGAGACTTGACGTTTAACATCGCATTAAACCTGTAATGTTGATTAGTAGGTTATCGGTGGCATCATTTAAGATTTCGAGTTCCAGAAATAACTTAGTTTTGTGTCACAGATTGTGACATAAGGTTTGAAAATAATCAAAGCCCGGGCATGTAAAACGAAGCAGCTCCCGGTTGGGGAAACGCCTTCGTTCCGGGCATAATAAGGCAACCAAATGTGCAAGGGACGATCAATCAAGCTTAAAAACACTTAAACGAACATCATATGATACTTTTATGATTAAAACATAACCATGCTCAGGTTTCAAGACGGTTATGCCCAATTTTTAAAACCGAGTCTTTTGACAGTAAGAACGTGAAAAACGGAGCCCGTTGCGCAAATCGAGAACGCGCGTCCGGGATCCGAAAACGAACCTAAACGCAAACGGAAGACAAACATCATCTTTTAACATGAAAAGATGAAGCACGAGGTGGCCCACATGGACCCCCCATATATATATATATATATATATATTTTTATTTTGATTTTTCCATTTTATTTTAATTTATTTCCAAGAAAATTCAACCTTTTCTCTCAAAATCTACCATAAACACAAGAACATCCAGCTGATTTTCATCTTAAAACCTCAAATCAAAGGTATAAACCTTGGGTCTAATGGTTTTAATCATGTTTTCTTGATTAAACGCGATTTCTAGCCGAAAAACTCATTTTAATCCAAGATTTTTGAAGGTTTACACAAGTTTATGGGCTGAATAAGAACACCTTGGGAATTCTCTGGTGTTATATGGCAGCCATGATCACAAATCTTTGGGGTTTGATACCCTAATCAACACCTATTCGACAAAAATCGCTTAACTATTCGATTAACCGAAAAACTATTAAATAAAGCTTGATTGATCCAAGTTCTATCATATTTGGGTTGAACTTGGTGTGTAGGTACTGAATATAGCCTTCACAAACTTCTGGGATCAAGATAAACACTTGGAATCGGAAGAATCGCTAGGTATGACGTCCGAAAACCGAAACTAGCACAGGCAGAATCTTGTTTTAGCTATAACTTGGTCCTTCAAACTTGGATTGAGCTGAAATAAGGTGTGGTGATGTAGGGTATTGTCAGGAAGGTCCACTTAAAATTTTAGAATTTTTGGATTTTTCTACGATTTTGGGTGAAATTTTAACTGTTTTATAGAAAGAATTTCGGAAAAATTATCAAACGAACTCAATAAATCACCAAATTTTGCAGAGACACTAAGGAACATATGGGGAATGGTTTGGGAAAATTCGGAGTCCATTAGTTGAGTTTTGGTTTGGGTTAAAAATCTACGTTTTTGCGAGTTTTCGGTAGCCGGGAACACACCAAAACAAAATCAGAAAAATCTCAAAATTTTGTGAGAAGTTCCTGTACATGTAAAAGTTGTTTTGGATTTTGTTTGGAATTTTTGAACCAGTAATGGTATTTAATGGTAATTATGTGGTTAAAAATGGTTTTATAAATAATTTATTTATATAAGTAAAATACCAAAATAAATTCCCATAAATTTTTCCCATATGCTACAGATTTTTACAAAGTTATATAAAAATTTACAGATTTTTATTTCAAATTATAGATTAAATGGGAATTTATGTAATTAAAAATGAGTTATTTTAAATCAATTTCGGCGGTTACCGTATAAGGAACCTGCCGGAACTGGGAATTGACCCAACCCGATAAATGCTATAATTGGAACACCGGGAGTATTCCGGAAGATTCCCGGGTCAATTGGGCACTATGGGTGTGTCCTAAGACAATTTGGGAGAATTCCCGACGGTGAAAATGGAAACTCAAATTTGGGTAATCTAGACTCCCCAAATACTCAAACTCCCTTGATGAAAAGTTAATCACTCTTAAATAACCACGTGTTGGCATTATTGGTATTCCCGTACCATTATCCAAACGCGTTAAACTACTGACTTTGGCTGGCACGCGAAACGGTGCCCGGAAGCCAAACTGAAAACTAATACTACCCTGACGTCCAACCATACCAGTGTCCTAAAGACTCAATCCGAAGTAAAAACTCCTGACCAGATCCAAGTTATAACCATTACCAACTTAGATATTGATTTGAGTCCATACTTGCATGGGTGTTATTAAAGTTGATCCAGTTGCTTGATCACTCTTGCGTTGAGATCACTACTCGTACTGTGAGTTTCACTTCCCCACTTTTGAATTGTTTTACTGTTTTCTGGGGACTTGCATGTTAAAACTGTGTGGATTACACAAAGTTGGGAGTGAGTTTCATTCCACTACTTTTAAACTGTGTTACTGTTTTCTGAGGTGATTTGCATGTTACAAAATTTTGTTCACTGCACCAACTTGTGATGATGTAAATTTTATAAAACACGGTTTGGCAAGCTGCAGGTGTCTGTTATGACACGGTTCGGCAAGTCGCAAGTGTTTGGTGTAACACGGTTCGGCAAGCTGTAGGTGTCTGTTATGACACGGTTCGGCGAGCTGCAGGTGTTTGTTGTAACACGGTTCGGCAAGCTGCAGGTGTTTGTTATGACACGGTTCGGCGAGCTGCAGGTGTTTGTTGTAACACGGTCTTGCTAGCTAAGGGTGTTTGTGGTGATAAAACTGTGACTAAGACTGTGACCAGTGCAATTAAACTTGTTAACACATCTTGTTACACAACAACTAAACCCGTGGAACTCATGCAGCATTTAGCTGACCCTTTTCAAAACGAACATGCATTTCAGGTAACTTGAGATTGGTGTGACGCGTGTATGTTGTTCAAGACGTGTTTACAGCCGAATGCTGATATAGATGCATGCAGCTTCGAAGACTTATGTGGTTCATGGGAACACGCAGTTGTAACATACATGTAGTATGTAATCAACGTTTCGTAAATAATAAAATGTAGTGTCTTTATAAACAATGTGCTTGTACCAGAGGTGTCTGTTGCATCCCGTATTTTTTCTTCCGCTACAAGTTAGGGTGTGACAGTTCCCTACTCTATCATTTCCAAGGTTGGGGGCACACAGATACAAATCAGTCCGCAATATATCTCCCAGGTATTTATGTTAAATGATATGTCACATCCAGTATCATTTTCTTTGAGGGAGATGCAGCATGAATTTGTGGAAAGGGGTTATACAGGACAACTCAAAGGTATGACAATTTACAAACCCCATTTTCCAGCAGAGATGAAATTCTTTTTCCACACTTTACTTACATGTGTCTCTGCCAAAAAAATTGCTTTCAACGAGATTCCATTGAACATGCAGTATCTCGGATTTGCAATTCTAACTGATTCTGATTTTAACCTCTCCCAGGTGTTGTTCAATGATCTTGTAAATAATTTTCATAATATTTTAAAAAGAAAAGCTTTCTTAATGCATCCAAGATTCTTGAGTGTTTACTTGCAAGATCAGATAAAATCAAACGCAAGTAAACACGGTGCAGTTACCGACTCTGGCAGCCTAAATCATGAAACGTTTAAACGAATAACTAATTACGACAAAGTTTCAAAAACAAAAGTAGAGGAGGCTGAGCAAATTTCCAAAGAACAAAATGTTCAAGCTCAACCTTCTGCTACTGAGCCCACTGCTCTAGGTGATCAGGGAAACACAACCGTTGCTCTGAAACCCACACCTAAATTCACCAAGAAGAAAACCACAAAAACATCCAGAAAACCCACCAAACCCAAAAAGGGTCCTCTGGAAGATGAGATCCCAGAGGTTAACCCTGTGACAACACCAAAGTCACAAACCACTGCTGCTACTTCTTCACAGCTGACGGTTCAAAGATCTCAACCATGCTATGAAACTCCTCCTGCATCCTCACAAAAGGATCAGGTTGTAGGCACAGGGACACCGAATTATGAAGCTCTAGGACCACTTGGTTCTATCTTCCATAGCCCCTTTCCCAGGGCAATGTCACTTTCTACACAGCCACTCTCACCATTAACATCACTTCCACCAACAATGTTACCCTTGCTGAATGCAATAGATATTGAGCAGACATTATCCAACACTTCTCACCAACTCATCAATGAGAATATAGTCCAACATGAAGCTGGGTCTGACTTATTTCTAATTGCTAGCCCATCAGCAAATGAAGAGGCTACATCCCTTGGGTCATGTAACCCTTCGTGATAGTTCAACAACGGCAGCCACTACAATTGCTGAACTCCTAAGTTCTCAATTGGACAGTGGTTACATAGCTAAGTCCGTGTTGAAGGCAACCACTGCTGAGGCTACTACGGTAACCTCTGTTCCAGTGGAAAGTCCCCAGAACCAAGAAAAATGGGCATCTAAGATTGAAGCAAGTGGCAAAACACATGCTCATGATATCTTAGATAAAACTACCACATCCGGTAGGAGTTTAGATGATCCTATTAAGTTAGGTGATGAGCTAAAACCAAAAATTTACGGAGAGGGTTACCAATGTTGAAACCACTGTTGATGAAATTAAAGATCTTTTGAAACAGTTGATCACTATTCAGAGTCAACCCCTTGTTCCAAACACTATTGAGTTCAAATCTGTAATAAATCTAATCTTTCAACAAGAAAAATATTTCCTGGAGCAAAACATAATCATCAGATGATGGAACTCAGGAATATATATGGTTGATGCAAGATACAATGATACTGCTGCAGATATCAAGGCAATCAAAGCCCACTTGCTCACCACCACTGGTAAATCTCCTCCTACTGTCATATTTGTGAGTCTAGATGAAGCCAAAATGGGGAGAGAAACCTTTGGGAAAAGAAAAATTGAAGATGGATGATACAAAGGCAAGGCCTACAGCGAAAATCCCTCAGCTAGATGGCTTAAAGAAACCAGACTCAACTGAAGATATCCTGGCAAGGGCAAAGATGTCTCACAAGAAGACTGTGTTTGATGAAAGCAAGGTGCTGGTTGAGAAAAAGATTGATCAACAGTTAGAAAAGGGAGAGACTGGAACCTCAACAAAGAGGAGATCTTCTATAAAAGCAAGACAACAAGAATCCACACTTCTCAAAACTAAAGTTGCTACCAATCCAACCACAAAAACCTCTATCATCACAAAATCAACCACATCTTCTCAGACAACTTCCATATCCACCCAAACAGATGTTACAACAACTGTTGTGCCAACATTTGTTGACACAGTAGAGGTTGTAGCAGATGTTATCACAACCACTGCCATCATCACCTTTCCCACTTCCACACAAATACTACCAACATCACCCAGATTTCCAAGCCATCCATCATCACCATCAATCAGTTTTAAGAGAATGAAGGTAACAGAGGTCATAAATGAAGAAGAGATCCCTGCTCCTATGCCTCTTAGATCTGCACCAATGTTAAATCTAATCCCTGCTTCCCCAACTACAACATATGTTCCTTCCAAAGAAGTGGTTCCTGCAGCTATAAAGTTTCCTCTTGATTTACCTGCACTTAGAAAAGAAATCAAGTCTTTCTACGCTGAAGAAGATCCAGACCAAAGACATTTCCCATCTCTTCAAGGTTATCCAAGGCCTGCAAATATCGATAAGTATCTGGAACACAAAGAATGCCAAGCAGAGGATATTGCTAAGAAGTTGTCTGAAGGCAAAAGTGATAGCGAAGTGCAGAACCAATACCAGTTTCAGCTAAGCAAAGTCCAATCATTGGAAAGATTTTCAAAGAATCTATCAAATCAGATTTCTAAAGCAGATGATAAATTTTTAATAGAAAAATACATCTCTCACATCATGGAATACAAGAAATATGTTGCAACTAGGGCACATTTCAAAGATTGGTCTGTGAGTGAGCTTCAAGAAGAAATTGCAAGAATACAAGAACAACTAAAAGATCCTCACAACAAACCTACATGCCCAGATTGGAACAAATACAAAAAGAATGTACCTGAAAAGACCCTGAAGCTCAGAAGAATGAAAGAAGAGCTAATTCAAAATCATTATGGGTCAAAGAACCAGGTAATGAGATGGGGGGAGTTAAGAGTGTTGGATACCTACAAGAAGCTGGAAGCCAGAAGGAAAAAGGATCCATCAATGCCTCCTAAAGCTGATTATACCAAAGAAGATGCTTCTCTCAAAGCCCAACTTTCTAAAAAGCCCAGCTCAACATCTGCCCAATCCACACTTGCCTTGCTAAAGCGAAAAAGGCAAGGGGAGATGTCAGAGAAGGTTGACAAAGAGTTTGAAGAAATGTTCATCAAAGAAGGCATAAAAATATGATGGACTATCCAACAGATGATACAAGCGCCAAGTTGGCAGAAGATCTGACAAGAATAGCTCCTTTTCTAACCTCAGCAATAAAGGCTCCTTCAAGAAAGCCTTCAGACCCAAAAATTCTAAAGTGGAAGGTCAACAAAGACACCCATGAATTGACTCTACTCAAGTCTGATGGTAAAGTCACTAAACTATCCATGGAAGCTGCTTATGGGCTTACAGTAGAAGACTTCCACGAACTACTAAGTTTAGAGCTTGAGAAGAATGCTGATCATTTAGAATCTCTTAACTTTGAACTACAATTCAAGGGTCAAATAAGAGAATTCTTTCTGAGGAATAAAGATCAAGAATAAGGTGTTTTTGGCATCATTTATTCTAGGCAAAACACTTGTTGGGATTGAACCTTTGGAAAGGAACAGATGATACATAGTCAAAACACACCATCCGAGCTTTGATCCAACCATCAAAGGTTCTAACCGCTGATGAGTATTTACTGCTTTCAATAAACACATTGTTTCCTATCCTCTGACAGAAGAAAGTCTCAACCGCTAATAGAAGATCACAAGAACAGAGGATAGCCAATAGTTCTTAGTTTAGTATTAGATTAATCAATGTAACAGTGCTATGCACTGATAGTTTAGTCTAAGCAGTGTTTGTAGTTAGTTACTTTTTGTTAGCTGTCACTATCAACCCTGACGTCATTGAAAGACGATCAGTGGTTAGATAATTAGTATAAATAGGCTCTCAATGTAACAGTTAACACTTGTCTTCATTTCTTACTATCAAACGATCGTTATTGGGCTAAGGGGAGTTTGTGAATCACATGCAATAGTTTAATTACTTGAAAGCGTGATGGTGATGAAAACAAACGATCGATTGATTGTTGTAAAAGTTTTCCATTAATCCGCTGCATTTATTTTCTGTTTCAATCATTTTCCATTACTTGAAGCAAAAACAGCAATCAATTCAAACTTAGGTCCTGACAACACTGATGCTTATTAGCCCTCAATCAATTTCTCAAGTTTTTGAACTGAATGATATGGCACATCCTGTGTCATTCTCTACAAATGATATGCATGCTGAATTTGTGGAAAGAGGTTACATTGGGCAACTCAAAGGTATGACCATCTATAAACCCAATTTTCCTACTAAAATGAGATTTTTCTTTCACACTCTTTTAACGTGTCTTTCAGCAAAGACCACATCTTTTAATGAAATACCACTCAACATTCAGTATCTTGGTTATGCAATTTTAACTGGATCAGATTTTATTTTTTCTCAGATATTGTTCAATGATCTTGTGGCAAATTTTATTAACATTGTAAAAAGGAAAGCTTTTCTGATACATTCACGATTCATGAGTGTTTATCTTCAAAATCGGTTACCTGAAGCTGATATTAAACAAGGCGCTGTTACAAATCCAAGCGGCCTAACTCATGAACCTTTTACTAGAATAACTAATCAAGATAAAATTTCCAAAACAAAAGTAGAGGAGGCTGAGCAAGCTTTACAAGTACAAAATGTTCAATCTCAACCTCCTGCTACTGAGCCCACTGTTCCTGGTGATCTGGGCTTTTGCAACCACTGCCCTGAAACCCACACAAGCAATATCCAAAAAGAAACCAAAGAAAATATCAAGAAAACCCACCAAACCTAAAAAGGGCCCTCAGGAAGATGAGATCCTAGAGGTTAACCCAGTGATAACACAAAAATCACTTGAAAACACTGCTGCTACTTCTTCACATCAGATGTTAGAATCTCAACCTGGCGTTGAAACTCCTCATTCTTCCTCACAAAAGGAAAAGGTTGTAAACACAGGGACACCAAATTATGAAGCTCTGGATTCACTTGGTTCCATCTTCCACAGCCCCTCTCTCAGGGCAATGTCTCGTTCTGCACCACAACCATCACCAACAAAATCACTCCCACCAACAATATTGCCTTTGCTGAATGCAATTGACCTAGAACATACATTAAGCAGTTCTTTTCAACAACCCGTCAATGAGAATATACTCCAACAAGATTCTGTACTCATTGCTAGCCCCTTAGCAAATGAAGAGGATACATCCTTTAGGTTACATGTAACCCTTGGTGATAGTTCAACAAGAGCAGCTACTACAATTGCTAAACTACCAGGATTACAATTGGACAGTGGTTACATATATAAGACTCTTTTGAAGTCAACCACTATTGAGGCTACCAAGGTAACCTCTGTTTTAGTGGGAAGTCCCCAGTTCCAAGATAAAGGGGCATCTATGTTTGAAACAGGGGTTGAGACTCCTGTTTATGATGACATAGATAAAACTACCATTTCTTGTAGGAGTTCAGGTGATCCTATTAAATTAGGTGATGATCTAAAATACAAGGATTTGACAGAGAGAATTACTAACATTGAAAGCTCGGTTGATGAAATCAAGGATTTACTGAAGCAGTAGTTAGCTACAAAGAGCCAACCCTCTGTCCTATCCACTGATGATCTCAAACAAGCCTTAAACCCTCTGTTTCTACAACAAAAATATTATGCCGATCTGCAACACAAACATCATATGCAAGAGCTTAGAAACATGGTTGATGCCAGGTATATGGACACTACTGCAGATATTAAGGCAATCAAGGCTCATCTCCTTCAAACCACTAGTACTTCTCCTACTACAGTACTCTTGGTTAACACTGATTATTCCAAAAAGGGGGAGATACCTTTAAAGAAAGAAGTACTAAAGCTCAATGACAAAGATGCACGACCAACAGTGGTTATCCCTAAGCCAGATGGTTCTAAAAAGATTGATGAAACAGCTAACATCTTTGCAAGGGAAAGGGAGAATACAAAGAAAAAGGTAATGGTTGAGAGCAGAGCATTGGTGGAGAAAAAGATAGCCCTGCAAAAAGAAAAAGAAAAAGTTGGGTCCTTAACAAAGAAGATGCATGTTAGAAAAACAAGGAAATCAACATCAACATCCATTCCTTCTAAGACAGCTACTATCCCAACCATATCCTCTGCTCCTTCGAAAACACTTACACCTTCTTCTACAAAAGCAGTTGATAAACAAATACCAACAGATATTACAACAACTGGTGAGTCAACATCTGTTGATACAAAAAAGGTTATAACATGTTGATACAACCACTGCTATGGTCATAATTTCTACTTCCACCACATCTCTACCCACACCTACAAATATTTCACAACCACAATCACCAAATCTTAGCTTCAAAAGGAGAAAAACCACAAATGTTGTATTGGATGACAAGATCATACATTCTCCTATACCTGTGTCTTTAAAAGCTGTGTCAACCACAGCAGTTGTCAAATCACATTCTTCTCAATTTTCTACAGTACCTCTTGGCACTCAGTTCCCTCTGGAATTACAAGCTCTCAATCCAGAAATCCAATCCTTCTTTGCAGAAGAAGATCCAGATAAAAGGGAATTTCCATCCCGAAAGGTTATCCCAAGCCTAGAAAATTAGAAGAATACAAGAAGCTTAAAGTTAAACAAGCTGAGGATATCACAAGGAGAGATACCTAGGGAAAGTCTGATAGGGTAATTCAAAATTACTAGCAATATCTCTTGAGCAAAGTCAGAAGAATAGAAGATTATGCAAGAGATTTGAGCAAACATCTATCAGAAAAAGAAGATAAAAGCCTGAAAGAAGATTACATCAATCACATCTTGGAAACCAAGTTGTACAAGGCAACAAGGGCACAATTTAAAGATTGGACTATGAGAGAGTTGGAAGAAGAGGTGCAAAGAATGCAAGAAATGCTTAAAGATCCTCTCAAAAAGCCAACTCCTCTAGATTGGAACAAATATAAGAAAGTTCCTGAAAAGAATTTGAAGATAAGGAGAATGAAGGAAGAATTGATTGATGCTAATTATAGGTCAAAGAACCAAAACATGAGGTGGACAGAGGTTAAGGTAATTGATACATATAGATCACTTGAAAAGAGAAGAAAAACTGATCCATCATTACCAAAGAAGCCAGAGTATCCAGTAGAGGATACAGCTCAACAGACCCAACACTCTTCAAAACCATCTGAAACATCTGCTATGTCTATTTTGGCCTTAAATCAAAGAAAGAGGCAAATGGAAATGGTAGAAGAAGACAAGAGAGTGTATGAGCACATAAAGGAAGGAATCCGAAACATGATTGACTTCCATACTAATGAGACCAGTCAAAAGCTTGCAGAAGATCTGTCTCTTATGGCATAACAAACAATTTTTCCCACCTCAACAATAACTTTCCATCCTAGAAAGCCATCAGACCCAAAAATTCTAAAGTGGAAAGTTGATAAAAACTCCCACAAATTGACTCTGCTCAAGTCTGATGGCACAGCTACCAAGATGAATATGGAGGGTGCATATGGGCTGTGTGTAGAAGACCTCGAAGAACTCTTAGATCTGGTGCTGGAAAAGGATGATGATGATGAGGAATCTCTAAACATCGAATTGCAATTTAAAGGTCAAATTAGAGATCTCCTGTTGATGAATAAAGACCAAGAATAAAAGGGTATATGGCATCATCTGTTCCAGGGGGAGATTGTTGGGATTGAACCCCTTTACAAAGGAACAAATGATAGACAGCCAAAATACTCTATCTGCGGTTTGGTCAATACTATTAGAGTTTGGATCCTCTTATCTCTAAACTCTGTCTTCCAAAAGTCTGATATATTTGCATCATTTGTTGCAACAATTGCCAAAGGTCTGATAGAAGAAAAGGAGCAGAGCTTAGCCATCAGAGTTTAGCTTTTTTTTAATTCCAATGTAATAGTGCTTTTGCACTAACAGTCGTTTGGGATCAGTGTTTCTAGTTAGTTGTTTTCTTGTTAGATGTCACTATCAACCCTGACGTTATCAAAGATGCTCAGAGGTTAAAAAAATCTTTACACCAATCATCTTCTTCCATTTTCTATACTATCAAGCTTTATTGTAATAGGCTGAGGGGGAGTTTGTGAATCACATGCAAAGTTTACATACTTGAAAGCATGATGATGATGCAAACAAACGACCTTTACTTGTAGTAAACGTTTTCATTCTATTCCGCTGCATTTACTTTAAACTTCAATCATATTCCATTTTTGAAACAAAAACTACAAGTAAATCAAACTCAGATCCTAACAACACGATACCACCTCGTTTTTTCAAATTTCAAATTACTTTAAAGTTTTACACAAGTCATACTAAACCTTTTCATACACTTATACGTTATTTAAGTGCATGATTCAAAACATCGCCAACTAGAGTTATATTCCTCGAAATCCCAAAATGGAGACCTATCGTCGAGATAGGAGTGATTTCCTTACCTTGACGATTAACTCCACTTCTTCCTCCCTTAAAATGACCTCACCAATGGGTTAGGGATGATTCCCATACCTCGGTTATCGTTCCAACCCCTCCCCCCTTGGGAACTTTATTATACAAACCACACGTTCAATTTGTATGCTTAATCTTTATCATATTGTCAAAATCCCTACTTATGCGAATTTCAAAATCTATTATTTTATCAAACGTATTTCTTATTCCGTAATTTAATTTCATATAAATCATATACACAAAATACTTAGTCACCCCATAAAACGTTTTGTTTCCCGATTTTCAGAACTTGACGGAATGCTACCTATCAACTAAATCAGTCTACTGAATACCTTGCCCATGAATTTCATGTTTAGCGTAATCGCTAAAACACGCCCATGTTTTATCATTGCACTAAAGACTTTCATTTTCAATTGGAAATCAAACCAACCTTTCTCACATGTATGTAAGATCTTATAGATATTATAGGATCGCTTTATTGAAACTCTTTTCAAAATTTACAAATCACTTTACTAAAATACTTTCAACAATCGCTAAGTTCATTATGCTGAATTTCTCTTTAAGGGTCAACGTTTCCACGAGAACCTCCAAAGTTAAAATACTAATTTCGTATTTTAATGCAAGACCCTTTAAAATTGTGCAAACTTACTATCACCTTTTCATACACCCCTCAATACGTCATTTAAATATTAAAACACGTGGGCAAGAAAACTTCATAGGGACCAACAAACTTCAACTTCCATAAATCCTTTTAAAACAAGAGTAGCATTTCCGTTCTTTTACAAGGTACATCTCGAATAACCAATAGATACTTTACATACTTTTGACATCCACGAACTAGATTCTACATTCCAAGTCAAACTCAAATCTATTTTGATTCGATAAACTCAACGTTTTGCTCAAACAACTATACATGCATATTGTTGATGCATAATGTCTATTGTCTAGGTCTTGGATCGAGTCTATGTAATTAGGGTTTGATATTGTTAGATTTGAAATGTATTTATGGTTGTAAAGCCAAGTTCGGCCGAAGTTGTTTAGTAGGTTGGACAAGTTCGCCCGAACTTGTCATAGCCAAGCAACACTTCGAGCGAACTTGTTGTAAGAACTTTACATTGTAGACGGTGAAGCTCTGTCGTTTGGAAATCACATTGTAATACTTTTGGACTTTAATAAACCAATCTTTAAACAGTAAATCTTGTGTATTCGATTAACAAGTCACGTAATTTCCGCTTACAATGACTTTAGATACAAATTACGTTCCTATGAAGTGGAGGAGCGATCCTAACAAGTGGTATCAGAGCCATGGATATCTAATTTGCTGAGATCTACACAAGACACTCTCTATTTCTATGCATTTCTATCATTTTCTACCCTTTTTCACATAAATGATGAACCTACGGTTAAAAATGGCTAAAATTTAAATATGTCATACATAAACACCTAATAAAAAACCCTTGAAAGTTTCAGAACCAAATTCAATCGATTTCATGTCAAAAATGTCAAAAAATCATGTTTGAGAACCTCAGTTCGCTCGAACTTGTACTAAAAGTTCGCCCGAACTTGGCTTAAAATCATCATTTCTGTTGATTTTAACCAATTTCACGCAAAGTTGTTGAAATTTTCAAAGATTTTTGTTCATGTTCGCCCGAACTTGTCAAATTTTTCTGAAATTTTCTCACAAGTTCGCCCGAACTTGTTCTCAAGTGAAAATTTTTGAAATATTTACAAAGTTCGCCCGAACTTGTTAAAACTGAATCTTAAAATTGTTTTCTGCACAAGTTTACCTGAACTTGTCAGTTTGCTAATTAATCTTCAAGTGTTTTTGTACGTATTTCCGATAAAATCTTTAGTTTGTCAAAATGGATGATTTCCATAAGGCCTTTGCTTCAACAGTGGCTTCTAAATCAAATGCGAACGCAAATGCAAACGCAAATGCAAACGCGGTAAACCAGATGAATCTGGATAACGAGAGGGGAACTTCGGTTAAACCGCCAAAGTTGATGAGCATGGATGAATTTGAAGGCTGGAAAGAAAAGTTCGTGAACTGGATTCAAGCAAATCACTTCTATAGTTGGGTTGCTGTTCCAACCGGGTATACGTGGCCAAAGGATGAACGTGATCAAGATATTTCATTGGTAAAGTTTATGCCAGAACTTAAAGATGCGTATGTGGCAGAGAAGAAAATGATCAGTCTGATACAGCAATCAGTGAAAGAAGACATATTGATCTTGCTACCTGAATGCAAGATGTCACAGATGCTGTGGAATGCTCTTTGTGCTAAATATCTGGGAAGTGCCGAGATGATTAAAAGCTAGAAGGCTTTAATCAAGAAAGAGTTTGACATTTTCACGATGGTCAAAGGCGGAACTATGAAACAGATGATCGATAGATATTGTAATTTGATGGTTCAGATGCGAAGACACGATATTCATAAAAATGATGAAGAAACGATTGATAAATTGGCTGATGCACTTCCTGAGGGGGAGTGGTCGACCTACTTGATGGTATTGAAGAATAATCCGAGTTGGAGGCATTACAAGCTATCAGATTTTATTGACAAATTGGAAGGACATGAAATGGAGATGCTAAAAAATGGCGAAATCAAAGAATGCAAATGTTCTTCGAATCATTCTTTCCAAAGTCAACCAAACACTCAATCATACCCAAGTTATGATCAGAGTCCTCCGAACACAGGATATTCGAGTGCTAGTTCAAATTCTCCGTTCCAGAATCAAACCAAACAAAAAAATCAGACAAATCATTCTAGTTCTGATCCAAATGTACTTCAGTGCAACATTGCAGTCAATCTGAAGAACGTTTTCCCTGAACAAGTGGCTAAACAACATATAGCGCTTCTTGCAACCGTACTCGAATCATACGAAAGCTTAGTTGCGGGGAAGATCGAAAATCCAGAAATGACAGCTGAGGATTGCGACCAGGTTGATGAAAAGGAATTGGAACTAATGGATATCAAGTGGAGCTGAGCATCGATTATCAGAAGAGTCACGAAGTTAGTCGCGCTCACTGGAAGAGACATTGGAAACTCGAGCAATAAGCTTGGATTCGATAAGTTGAAAGTTACGTGCTTCAAATGCAGACAAAAGGGGCATTTCAAACGAGAGTGCACAAATCAAGAAGTAAGCGGCAATCAAAGTCCTTTTGGAAATAACAACGACTATTACAAGAAATCCTTGCAATACAAGCCGTTTCCAAGAAATGTTCAAGTTGAGGTAAAGACGACTCGTCAAATACAAATAAGAAGGCTTTAGTCGTTGCACATGAGGATGAAGGGTTTGATTGGAACAAATATATCTCCAAGAAAACTGGTGTCGCTTTGATGGCTGAGATTGTGGAAGAACCAGAATCATTGGTTGATAATGCAGCTGTTGAGAATGCGATCTTAGAAGAATATTTGCAAAGAACAGAGGAAGATGAAATGATATATCACGAGACAAAGATGAAGAACATTATCCCTCCTAATTTTGATGCTAGTTTTGCAGGTTGATTTGGAAATACATCGCAAGAGCAAGTGGTTGAAGAAAAGAAACTAGAGGTCGAGGAGGTCATTGATGTGACAAAGGAGATGAATGAAGAAAATCTCACAAAGATTGCTAACAAAGCAATGAAGGCCAATCTGAAACAGGTAGGTTCAGAGGTAAAGGTGATTGAAAAAGAAGTTGTGAAAGTTGTGGATGTTGAAAAACCTTGCACAAAGTGCACAAAACCTTGTGAGCAATGTGCAGAGAAATCCCTAATCATAAACGAATTGGTTGTGCATAATGAAAATTTTAGATACTATTATCGCACAATGAAAGAAGCTTATGATAAGATGAAAGGCACTTATAGCAATGTTGAAAAAGCTAACTTAGAACAAGGTGCCACAATAAGAATGTTAAAAGCAACGGTAATTGAAAAACAAGAAGCAATTAATATGTACATTAACACCATTGCTGAAACAAAACATGAGCTTCAAGAAATGAAAATTGAAACTGAACGAGTAAGACAGTTGTTGCTCAGTTATACAACGAACACTTATGTCATCGATCATATTCTTCCAACAATTCCGCCGGAAGAAAATGATGTGAAACCAAAAGGTAAGAAGCGTGGAGATAATAACAATGTTCCACCTCCATTGTGCGCAAGTTACTGCCGCAAGAAAGTGGAAGGGATTGAAAAGACACTTAACATAACTCTTTTATCAGAAACAAATGATAAGTTGCCTGAGAACATTGATGTAATCTACACAACATCTAATGATGACAGTGAATCAGTAGTGAAAAATGTGGTTGAAAACGTTTTGGGAAATGATTCTAATGATGGCAGCTTTGAAAGCGCCGATTCGAGTTTAAATAGTTCTGAAACACAATCTGAAATGAAGATACTTCATCGGAAAATAGCCTAAGTGATGATCCTAACGTTGTAATGTACAAAGTTAAGGACTCTGATAGACTATATTTTGACGATAGTTTTCCGATTCGGAATGTGAAAGAATATCAGATTGATAAACTATTCAAACTTGTTGAAGTGTCGTCAGATAATCTAGAGAAGAATAGAAAAAGTTTTATTCAAAACCCAAGAAAAGTTATAACAACTATCGAAGGAATGGTGGTGACTTTCCTGAGAACAGGAAGCGGGTTTGGGTTTAGAAGTAGAAGACGAACCGAAAAAGAATCAAAAGTCACAATTTCACAAATATAAGAATAAAAACATGAAATTTGTGTTTGGGACTAACATGGTTCAGAAAGAGAATTCGATTGGAATGTAATCGAATGATGAGTTTAAGAAGGAAAAAGAACTTTGTGATAAGGCTAAACCCACAAGTGGAGTAAAACCCACAAGTGGACATTCTGCTGATACTCGGACTTGCTTCAAATGCAATGAAGTTGGTCACATTGCACGCCAGTGTCCAAAATCAAAGCATATGTATCAACGAAGAAAGAAAACTTCAGATGATGAGAAACTTAAGCACCCAGAGATCGTAAAGCCAATATCTTAAAACGAAATAATGAATCTAACATCAAAGTGAAACCTAAAAGTGAATCTAAAATTGAGAAATCAACTTTTGGAAAGGGTTAAACTTCCAAATCAAATGAAAACAAAGATTCAAAGTTTTACGTCAAGACAGCTCGAATGAAATCTTAAGCATGGGTTGCAAAGAAAACATCATCATCATCTGAAGGTGCAAAGACAACTACTGCATCAGTCAAGAATGAAAATGTCAGTGACATAAAGACTGATCAGAAGTTACCGAATCTTGATTTGCAAGTTCCTACTTATGACATCCCGATTCCACCCAAGACCGGAAAGGCTTGGGTTTCCTTCTTTAAATAGTTTCTTTTGCATGTGCAGGGGCTCCCAAGATCCATCTTGTCAAAGTGGATTATGGATAGCTGAGCTTCACGTCACATGATGGGGATGCGTGCCTTACCCTTCGATATTAAAGCAATCAATGGAGGGTACGTGGGATTCGCGGGTAATCAAGGAGGTAGAATCGTTGCAGAGGGAAAGTTATCAAATGGTGTGGTGTCGTTTGATAAGGTTAACTATATCGCCGAGCTGGAGAACAATCTTCTCAGTATTTATCAGATTTGTGATAAGCAGTTTACCACTCATTTCAACGACAAGGAGTGCATGATTATTAAACCGGGTTTTAAATTCCAGAAGAGTGGATTCTCATGCGCACTCCCCGCGAGAATGATCTTTATGTGCTAGATATGAGTATTGCTACTACTACTTCGAAGTTGGCTCAATGTTTCATAACAAAGGCCAAAGAGAAGGAATCAATTCTTTGGCACAGAAAGATGGGTCATATACACCTCAGAAAGATGAATCACTTGGTTCACAATGATTTAGTTGAAGGGGTGAATCTTAGAAGCTTTCACATGACTGATAATTGTTTGGAATGCAAGAAAGGAAAGCAGATTAAAAAGTCACATCCAAGAAAGATTCTTAACTCCATCAAGCTACCGCTCGAAAGACTGCATATGGATCTCTTCGGTCCAGTGAATGTGAAAAGTATATCTGGAGATCTTTATTGTCTTGTCGTCACCGATGATTATTCAAGGTTTTCATGGGTTGTCTTTGTTGATGCATATGTATGTTGCCTACGTCATCATATAATATCGAGTCTGTATTTAGGAGTGAAATGACGAAGTTTATGTATATATAGGGTCAAGTTCGCTTGAGATTGTAGTGTTGAAGACAAGTTAGGCCGAACTTGTCTATGCAAGTTCGCCCAAACTTGCTGCCCCACCAGCGAACTTGATTACCTATAACTAGGTAGTTTGTGATTTCATTTGTAACTTTCAGAGATTTTGTAACGACAGAGGCGAAGCTCTGTTCAAGTGTTTCCAGGATCTGTAATGTGGAATATTAATGAAATGGTGATTAAATAGAAACAAATGAGTGTATCCAATGTCGCCTAAGAACACGGATTCCGCACGTTTACCTTAGGTTTGTCAGATTAGTGCTCGAACGATCCGTACAGCGGACCTACAAGTGGTACCAGAGCAGGATTGGCCTAATTTGAAGACATTGGACATAGAACATCTAATCTTCTACTCATTTCTACTATTTTTAACTTTTCTTAGACAATTCACGGACAAAATGGACTGATTTTCAAGTATAATACGTAAAATCCATAATAGTAAAACCCTTGAAAAGATCAGAGCTTAAAACAAACGAATTCATGTCGAAAATTTGAAAAAACCATGTTTGAAAACACATGTTCGCTCGAACTTGACATCAAGTTCGCTCGAACCTGACTGAAAAATTCACAATTTTTCATCAAGTTCGCCCGAACTTGATTGATTTTTCAAGATTTTTTGGTAAGTTCGCTCGAACTTGCTTATTTTAGAAACAAATTTCATCAAGTTCGCCCGAACTTGATTAAATATCGTTGAAAAATATTACAAGTTCGCCCGAACTTGTAAAGCTTCTTGAAATTCCTACAAGTTCGCCCGAACTTGTCTAAGGGTTTCTAAAAAAAACGTCTCGGACATTATATATCGTTAGATTCGTATTGACGAGACGAGTTTAAAGCTCTAATTTGGTAAAAACAGTTTTCTGAAAAATTTTAGACGTTTTTAGCAAACCGATACGTTAATATTGTCGATTAAAAATGTAACTTTTTCTAAAAATTGTCTGTTTGCTAATCATTTTTCAAGTGTTTTGAATGACAGATTAGTTTGGAAAACGAAATGGGGTCTGTGAAACCGCCAAAGTTGATGAGTATGAACGAGTATGAAGTTTGGAAAGCAAAATTTGAGAGCTGGGTCCAAGCTATGCATTTCTTCAATTAGGTCACGATTGAGACAGGTTATGTCGTTCCTAGAGATGAGAATCAGAAAATTCTGGAGAAGTGCAAACATTCTACTCAACAGAAAGATGATTATTTTGCTGAAAATAAAATAATAAATCTTATCCAGCAATCAGTTAAGGAAGACATCCTGATACTTTTACCAGAATACAAGACTGCGAAAGAATTATGGACATCTCTGAAGAATAAGTTTCAAGAGAGTGTAGTGGTTAAGAACTATGAAGCTCTGGTTTCAAGTATATCCACAAATGAGTCTTCAAGTTCTAAACCAGTCTGCCCGGTCTATGATGTACACAGTTATCAGACAGATAATGCAAAACTCTTGAGTAAGATTGAGAGTCTGACATTAGAAAATAAAAAGTTAAAAGAAAATGAAAAGAATTTTGAAAACAAAATAAAAATTTTAGAGAATGAAAAGTTACAAACGGTAATAAATTTTCAAAATGAAATAAAAATGTTTAAAAATGAAAATATTGTTTTTGAAAAATTAAATATAGAAAATCAAAAAGCAATAAATTCTCATATTGAGAAATTGCTCAGCTTGAAAAAGGAGTTGAGACTGTTAAAAATAAAGTTGTTAATTCAGAAACATTATTGGAAGGTTTTGTGACCTCCTCATTAAAGTTAGAACATATATATCCAAAACCGATCAGTGATAATAAAAAGAAAATTCCAATAAGTGACAATGTCACAAATTATGACGATATCATAATTGGGGATTGTGATGATAATACCGATGATGAAAATGATAAAAAGGATAAAAAATATTTTTGAAACTAAAAGAAAAATTTCAAGAAACTGTTCTACAATTTGCTGAATAAGGTGAATGCTCATCGCAAAATCCTTCTAAGCAGAATGAAGAACAAAAACAACATGAAAAACAAAATTCTATAAATTTACAAAACAAAAATAAAAGCTCATCGGTATGGTCATCCAATCATTATAAAAACTCACAAAAATTTGAGAATAAGTGGTGCAGGTCGGACCACAGTGCTTCAAAGTAAAATCAATTTATTGAAGAAGCAGGAAAGAAGACTACTACATGTCAAATCAATGTGCTGATTTAGTGTTTGGTCTGAATGGAGAGATTGGTACGATAACAGAGTGTGTTACATCTGTGGATTTGGTGGACACATTGCTGTTAACTGCCTAAAAAAGAGATTTGATACGATAAGATGCTATAAATGTCAAATCAAAGGTCATATTTCCAGGGATTGTCCGACTAATCTGAAAAGAAGATTAGTTAAATTTCAGGGGGAGAAAAGACCAGAGGAGAAGAAAACATAGAAGAAAAATGAGAAAACTATAGAGAAGTCCAAAGAACAAAAAGTCAAGTTATCAGAAGGGCAAAAAGACAGATTGAGAGAAAAGAGGAAAAAAGTTAGAGAGTATTTGGAAAATATTTTGTCCTCGGATACGTCTAAAAAATCAGATAAAAGTTCTAATGAATCATTTTACTCACAATCAAGTAAAACGAATTCATCAGATACAAATCTGAGGACAAAAGAGAGAGCAGTGGAGAAAAAGTTGATAATTCAAACAGTTAAAAATCAAAGAAAGTAAAATTTTCAAATAAAGTTTCTATCAAGCTGTTTGAATATAAAAAAGAGTGTGAATGTTTGTTTAGTTCAAATGTTAATGATTTTGGTAAACCTAAATCCAGAATGGATTGGGTCCCAATTCAAAACTGATTAAAGTTGGTTTGAATGTGCAGGATAACCAAGCTTCAAGCCAAAGGTCATTTCAGAAGCAGTGGTTGTTCGTACAGAGACAAGAGACATGAGTGATATTCCACACAAACAAAAAGGTAGTCTCGCGTTCACATTCGTAAAAATTCGTTTAATGGTTAAAATGGAACATTTTTATTTTCGATTTTAATAAGATGTTTTCAATTTTAGAGGGAGAAAAAATTTTTAAAATTGTAAAAAATTCTTGTAAAATTGAAAAACATCGTTTCGAAATCATTTTAGATAGATAAAATGATTGAAAAGGCCAAAAACGATAGAAATCTTAAAATATCAAAAACATTGAAAAAATGAAAAATGAGATTACTTGTGCGCAAAAAGGAAATGATAGTACATCAGTGGACTATCACAGTACGCTAAATATTTGTAAAGTTTAAATACTTATAAACAAGTCTTACTATGGATGTGTCGATAGGCTTTACACGTTCAGTAAATTGTTTCCGGGATATAAACTAAATTTTACAACTGCTTAAACTTGTGGATTACACATCTTGGATATATGGACTTAGTACTCCGAAATTTCGTTTGAGAGCTTGTCTGATTCTGAGATACGAGGTCTTTATAGATAGTTGATATCTGGGGTATTATTCAAGTTCTTCTGATTTTGCGGAAGCAATAGCCTAGAACTTCTATAATACTTTTGCAATAAACCCCCAAACTGCATGAAAACTTGAAAAGTATCGAAAGATCTAATCAACTGCAATGATTAAAAGATTCCTTAATTGGAACACACCTCAAAGTCGAGCCTTCATCTCTTTGTATGTACGGTAGTACTAACCTGAGCTCTCAAGGTCTTGCACAACCCAGATACATATATCAATTATGCTATATTCACCTGTAAGATGAAATCTAGGGAATCTTGATACGGGAGTATATTCAAGAAGTGGGAACCGCAGTTAAGTCAAGTTTCAAAATTCTAACTAACATATCTTGGAACAATTGAGAAATGTGTTAAAGTTTAAGTGGACAAATATATCGACAATCTAGGTAAACAAGTTTAAAACTTAAAGTCATTAAAAGGTCAACGGTACTTGTGATATGTCTCAAAACCTGATATGATCCTCTAACACGTTTTCTCACAAAAATACAAATTGTAAATATTACATTTTAGTATGTTTACATTTCTGCATTCAATATTAAAAATTCAATATTAACCGGACCAACGAGATTAAGAAACTATTTGTGTGTGGATACGTGTGATTGTTCTTAATCGTCAAATCTTAGAGATTCGGAACATCATTTGAGGAGGAGCTAGATAAACATGTTGATTGAAGATAACAGAAAGCTTAAAGTAAGGGGGAGCATGGATGATAAAGTTATTCAAGAAATAAAGATCAAGAGAACATTAAAGACTTAGGAACTTATTTGAAGAATGATGACTACGGGTGTTAGGATCTGAGTTTGAATTACTTGTAGTTTTTGTTTCAAAAAATGGAAAATGATTGAATTAAAAGAGATTTGCAGTGGAATAAGATGGAAAACTTTTACTACAAGCAATGGTCGTTTGTTTTCATCATCACCATGCTTTTAAGTTTATTAACTTGCATGTGATTCACAAACTCCCACTCAGCCTTTGCAATTACAGTTTGATAATAAGAAAATGCAGAGAAGATGATATACGAAAGTTGATCTTTTAATAGACAAGTTTAAACTGTTACAGAAGTTACCTATTTATACTAACTATCTAACCACTGAGCATCTTTGATGACGTCAAGGTTGATAGTGACAGGAAACCAATTGTAACTAACTAAAAACACTGCTAATACTAACTATTAGTGCTTAGCACTGTTACATTGATTTAACTAAGCTAATGACTAAACTCTGATCTCTATCCTCTGACATTTGTAACTCTTGCAGACCTTTGAAGCTTTGTGAAGGCAGATGATAGGATGAGCAGTCTTTAGGGAAAGCAGTGTATGTACATCAGAGGTTGTAACCTCTTATACTTAAACCAAAGCTCGGATAGTG
Source organism: Scalesia atractyloides (assembly GCA_947069175.1). Lineage (NCBI taxonomy): Eukaryota > Viridiplantae > Streptophyta > Magnoliopsida > Asterales > Asteraceae > Scalesia > Scalesia atractyloides. The sequence continues at coordinate 46,026,977 of CAMTDV010000017.1, read as the reverse complement.
TTATTTGGCTTTGTATCATATGTTCCTTTCATTGGGTTCAATCCCAACAATCTCCCCCTGGAACAGATGATGCCAAAAACACTTTATTCTTGGTCTTTATTCCTCATAAGGAATTCTCTAATTTGACCTTTGAATTGATGTTCAAAGTTAAGAGATTCCATGTCATCAGCATCCTTCTCAAGCTCTAAACATAGTAGTTCTTTGAAGTCTTCTACTGCAAGCTCATAAGCAGCTTCCATGGATAGTTTAGTGGCTGCACCATCAGACTTGAGCAGTGTCAATTCATGGGTGTCTTTGTCAACCTTCCATTTTAGAATTTTTGGATCTGATGGTTTTCTTGAAGGAGCTTTTATTGCTGAGGTTTGAGCAGGAGCTTTTTGTGATAGATCTTTGGCTAGCTTGGCACTTCTATCATCTGTTGGATAATCAATCATGTTCTGTATGCCTTCTTTGATAAATGTATCCTCAAACTCTTTATCAGTCTTTTCAGACATACCCTCTTGACTTTTTCTGTGTAACAGGGTAAGTGTGGAATGAGCAGATGTTGAGCTGGAATTTTTGGAGAGTTGAGCTCTGAGGATAGCATCTTCCTTTGAATAGTTAGGCTTAGGAGGCATGGATGGATCCTTTTTCCTCCTCTCTTCCAAACTTTTGTAAGTGTCTATCACCCTCACCTCACCCCATCTCATCACTTGGTTTTTGGAACCATAATGATTCTGAATCAGTTCTTGCTTCATTCTCTTTAACTTCAAGGCACTTTCAGCCATATCTTTCTTGTATAAATCCCAGTTGGGAGGAGTTGGCCTTTTAAGAGGATCTTTTGACATTTCTTGTATTCTGCTGATTTCTTCTCTTAGCTCAGCCAAGCTCCAATGCCTGAACTGTGGCCTTGTTGCCCTATACTTCTTGTTTTCCATGATGTACTCAATGAGCTCACTTTTGACCAGCTTATTTTCCCTTTCTGAAATCTGGTTGCTCAGGTTCTTGACAAAGTTTTGTAAAATGGTGACTTTGCTAAGTTGAAAGGACATGACAATCTGTATTTCTCTATCATCTTTACCAGCTGATTCTCTTTTGGCAATATCCTCTGCTTGCTTCCTTTTCAGTTCCAGGTAAGCATCAACATTTGCTGGTCTTGGATAGCCATCAAGGGATATGATTGTTCTTTTGTCATGGTCATCCTGTGAAAAGAAACTTAGGATATCTTCCCTGACTGTTGGTAAATCAAGAGGATATAACTTTGATGCTGGAGTAACTTGAAGACTTGTAGATGTTGTAATCACTGAAGTGGAGATCATTGGTGTTGATGATAATGGAAGAGGTGCAGAGATCTCATCATCATTTATCACTTTTGTGATTTTCCTCCTTTTAAACCTTAGAGTGGGTGATGGTGGTTGTGGGATTTTTGGTAGTGTGGATAATGGTTAAGTTGATGTGGGTAATGTGATCATGGCAGTGGATGAGTTGCATTTGTTGCAACCTCTGCTGTATCAACAGATGTTGACAAAACAGGTGCTGTACACATCTGCTTGTGTGGATGTGGGTTGTGATTTGGAAGATGTGATAGGTTTTTGAGAGGCAAAGGTTTTAATGGTTGGATTGGTTATAGGCTTAGTTTTAGGAGGTGTGGATGTTGGTTGCCTAGCTTTTCTAGCAGGTATCCTTTTTAATGAAGTACCAACCTCTCCTTTTTCTTTTTGCTGTTCAATCTTTTGCTCAACCAACACTCTGCTCTCCTCAATCACTGTCGTCTTCTGACTGGCCCTTGCCTTGGCCACAATATCATCAGTTAAATCTATCTTCTTTGAACCATCAGGCTTTGGAATATTCAAGGTAGGTCTGACCTTATCATCATCTATCATTAACTTCTTTGGACCCAAAGGTTTCTCCCCCTTTTTGGCTTCATCTGTTGTAACAAATATAACGTTGGAGGTGCATGGCCAGTGGTTGTGAGTAGATGTGCTTTGATGGCTTTAATGTCTGCTGTAGTGTCTTGATACCTTGATTCAAACATGTTTCTAACATCATTCGTATGATGCTTGTGTTGTAGATCCAAATAATGTTTTTGATGTTGAAGCAGAGGGTTAAGAGCTTCTTTGAGATGAGCAGTGGATAGAACAGAGGGTTGACTTTTGGTAGCTATCATCTGCTTCTAGTAAACTTTTGATTTCATCAACAGAACTTTCTATCCTTGTCACTCTCTCCGTCAAATCCTGATATTTTAGCTTATCACCTAATTTAATAGGATCATCTGAACTCCTACCAGTAGTGGTAGTTATACCTATATCATCATGAGCAATGGTTTTAGGAACAACTTCAAACATAGATGCCCATTTGTCTTGGTACTAGGGACTTCTCACAATAGAGGTAACAGTTGTTGCCTCAACAGTGGTTGCCTTCAACCAAGTCTTAGTAATGAAACCGCTGTCCAACTGAGAACTTGGGAGTTCAGCAATTGTAGTGGCTGCTTGTGTTGAACTATCACCAAGTGTTACATGTAACCCAAGGGATGTAGCCTCTTCATTTGCTGATGGGCTAGCAATGAATAAAGAAGCAGACCCAGCCTTTTAAAGATTTATTGAAAAATTCAATTTTAACTATTTTAAGGATGAGTTTTTGATTTTCTGAAAACATTTTGATGCTATGTAAGCATGAATTTACAAGAAGCCTTGTTTTTAATCCATGTTTAGCATTCCAATTATTAAGATCAATTTTTCAAAGGTAGATGTATCCAATGCCTTGGTTAAAACATCTGCCCATTGATCTGAAGTATGGACATGATGCAAAGAAATCAAACTTTTTTCATTGCAATCTCTCACAAAGTGATGTCTGATGTCAATGTGCTTTATAGTTGAATGAGAAACTGGATTTTTAGTGATGTTTTCAGCAGCTTGACTGTCTAATTTGAGTGGAGTCTTTAGTGCAGTTACACCAAAATCCAACAATTGGTTTTGAAGCCACAAGAGTTGAGTAGTGTAGCTAGCAGCAGTAATATACTCTGCCTCAGCAGTGGATGTTGAAATTGTAACCTGCTTTTTGCTTTGCCAAGACACTAGACAATCACCTAGGAATTGACATCCTCCTGATGTGGACTTCCTTGTAGTTTTGCACCCAGCAAAGTCACTATCTGAAAAACCTGAAAGCTCAATATTTCCATTAGCTGGATACCAGATACCAAGTGTGGGAGCACCTTTTATGTATTTGAATATCCTTTTTACAGCAATAAGATCAGACTTTCTTGGTAATGCCTGTGATCTGGCACAAACACATGTTGCAAACATGATGTCTGGCCTTGATGCAGTTAGTTACAATAAAGACCCAATCATGATTCTATAAAGAGTTTGATCAACAAGGTCATCTTTACCATCAATGGTGACTAGCTAGGAGATTGCCATGGGTGCGCTACATGGTTTACAATCATCCATATCAAACTTTTTAAGCAGTTCTTTCACATACTTGTTTTGATGGATAAATGTACCATTGTGCAATTGTTTAACTTGGAGACCAAGAAAACATTGGAGCTCACCCATTGCACTCATCTCAAACTCTACTGCCATGAGTTTTCAAAACTCTTCACACATAGCAGTGCTTGTGGATCCAAAAATAATGTCATCCACATAAATTTGGACAAGCATCAATTCTTTTCCTTTCCATTTTAAAAATAGGGTTTTATCTATTTTACCTCTAGTAAACCCTATGGATAAGAGAAAAGTTGATAGAGTTTCATACCAGGCTCTTGGTGCTTGTTTCCAGCCATACAATGCTTTGTTGAGCTTGTAGACATGATCAGGATGGAATGCATCTTCAAAACCTGGAGGTTGACAGATATACACCTCTTCTTTGATTTTTCCATACAAAAGTGCACTCTTTATATCCATTTGAAACACCTTTATGTTGTGGTTAGCAGCAAAAGCTAAGAAGAGGCGAATAGCTTCCAACCTTGCTACAGGAGAAAAGGTCTCATCATAGTCTATACCTTCTTCCTGTCTATAGCCTTGAACCACGAGCCTTGCTTTGTTTTTGACAACAATACCCCTTTCATCAGTTTTATTTTTGAAGACCCACTTTGTGGCAACTGGACTTACATCTTTTGGCAGTGGCACAAGCTCCCAAACTTGTTATCTTTTGAACTAAAGGAGTTCTTCTTGCATGGCTTCTACCCAGCTGTTGTCTTTCAGTGCCTCTTGGTACTTGACTGGCTGTATGAGTGATAGAAAACCAACAAAAAGACAAATATTTTGGGATTGGCTCTGTGTGAGTACCCCAGATTTGATGTTGCCAATAACTTGATCTGCTGGATGGCTTTTAAGATAAATCAAATCACCTTGGTATGGAACAATAGCATTTTGAGGTGATGGCTGCAAATGTGTATCATCTGAGCTAACCTCTGCTGGTGAATTTGAAGTATCAGCCACTGATGAGAACGGAGGTGGAGGTATTGGGGGTATAGAGGTAACATTCTGATGATTTTGGGTGACCAAAAGTAGGACTTTTATCAACAGATGTTTGATTTTGTGAACTGATAGAGGTTTGAGGATCAACCATTGTTGACCCAGAAATGGCAGAGTTTACACAAGAGCTTGTAGCACCTGATCCTCTGTTGGAAGAATAGACTTTTGTTTGTGGAAGCACACAGTGATATCCTTGATCTTGATCTTCTTCAGATGGTTGTTGTGTACCTGCATTGTCTAGCTTGATAGAAACATCAGCAAATGTTAATTTATCTAAATCAAAAAGCTCTGCAGGATTTACTGGGATTTTCAGTGATGAAAGTTCATTGAACTTGACATTCAAAGTTTCTTCAACACACTTGGTCCTAGAGTTAAAAACTTTGTAGGCTTTAGGGGTGGTTGAGTATCCCAGAAAATAACCACAATCAACTTTGGCTGCAAACTTAGATATAGAATCTTTTAAGTTCAAAATGAAGCATGGACAGCCAAAAACTTTAAAATAGGAAATCAGAGGCTTGATTTTATATAAAATCTCATAGGTAGTCTTTTGATGCCCGGGTTAATCAAAACTCTGTTTTGATCATAGCAAGCAGTGTTTACAGCCTCTGCCCAGAAAGACAAAGGTAAACCAGAATCTGCTAGCATAGTCCTTGCTGATTCAATTAAAGTTCTATTTTTCCTTTCAACCACCCCATTTTGCTCTGGAGTTCTTGGAATGCTATATTGTCTAACAATTCCTTTTGATTCAAAAAAAGCATCCAACTCCCTATTTTTAAACTCTGTTCCATTGTCGCTCCCAAATATTTTTACTGGAAGATCAAATTGCTTTTCTACTTGTTTGACAAAGTTTTGCAAAATGCCTGCAGTTTCATCCTTAGAGTGGAGAAAAAAGGTCCATGTAAACCTAGAGAAATCATCAACTAGCACTAGGCAATACCTTTTGTGTTTTAAGCTCATGATTTGCACTGGGCTAAACAAGTCCATGTGTAGCAGTTGTAAACACTGGCTTGTTTTGGACTCTTCAATTGATTTGAAAGAACTTTTATGTTGTTTGCCTGTTAAACAGGAAACACAATGTTCATAACAGGAAAATTGCTTGTGAGGCAAACCTCTTACAAGACTTTGTTTTGAGAGTGTGGTGATAGTTTTAAGATTTGTGTGTCCAAGTCTTCTATGCCATAACTCAGTCTCTTTGCTAGAAGCAACTGAGAATAAGCATGTTCCAGACATAGGATTATCTTTTAGCATATCTACCACATACACATTCCCACTTCTGTGTGCAGTGAGTTGTGCTTTGCTCTCAGCAATAATTTGATCAATCTTTTAAACAACCTCTGATCCCACAATTTGACAAGTTTTCTTAGTGAAGAAGGATCCATATCCTCTGTCACTCATTTGTGAGACATTCAGCAGGTTAAATTTAAGATTGTCAATTAAATTCACATTTTCAAACTTTAGTTTACCAGCCAGAACCGACCCAGACCCTAAAACCTTTCCCTTTGAGTTATTACCAAAAGATATATCACCCCCCCATGAGCCATGAAGTCCTTGAAAAAGGCTCTACATCCTGTCATGTGCCTGGAACCTCCAATATCTACATACCATAAGCTATCAAGGCAAGTAGAGGGTCCCTGCACATCAAGTAAATAGATCAGTTAAGATTGGTCTCCAAAGCCAAAATGGCTTTGGATGGGGTCACAGATGGTCCAGCCTCAAGTCTAGGACAATGGTCAGTGGTTTTGATATTTTCTTGTAACATCTGCTCTTGACCATTTCCTATCAGATGATTGTATCCATAAGGTGCCTGTTTACTCTTTGCTTTGAAGGCTTTTTGTAAACTTCATAAGCATGAGGAACCTTTTTATAAGCAGGTTGGCCATACCCTCTTGGAAATGAGTTTGATGGTGGGGCATCTGTCACTTGTACCTCTCTTTGAACAGAGGTTTTGTTTAAGGCTTTTGTAACAGATGTTTCAATTGGTTCAAAACTCTGCTTAGATTTATTTCTACTAGAACTTGAACTTTCTCTTTCTAGTGCTTTTGCCTTGATCTCTTTTACCTTTTGTTCATAGTTTTTAAGATAGGCACACTGCTGAGTTGAGTGATTTATTTTGTTGCAGATGGTGCATTTTGAAGAGCTTTTGATAACACAAGTTTTGTTAATGTTATAGGCTTTTAAAAGAAAAGAATCTGCAGCCACATGATTTCTTTTCTCACAAAATTCACAAAACAAGTTTTTAATCTTTACTCTTCTTTTCCTATCAGATTTTTTATCAGCAGTGGTTGTAACCTCTGCTGGTACATCTTTGATAGGTTGGTTTAAATACCATCAGTGGTTGTGAAGTCCATTGGCTTAAAGTTTTCTAGGATATCACATTCATCTGACCAGGTTGGTTTAAACTGATATTTTTCAATTTCTTTATCTTTTGTTGAAACCTCTGGTTTTTCCAAAGCAATTTTGTTTCCAGCTTTATCTGTGATTTTTTCTCTTCACCAGCCAAGTTTTTGGGGACTACTTCAACCAACTCAAAATTAATTTCAGCAACATTTTTATCAATTTGGTCATAGGTTCTAAAACCTACACCAAACTTAATGTTGCTCTTGATCTGAGCATCAAGCATAATCTCATAACCTTTACAGGACTCAACCCATTTTTCACAAGTGATTTGGGTTTCTTCTAACTCCTTTTTACAAACTTGGTATTTTTCTACCATAGTTTGCAGTTGATCCTGGGTTATGCTTGATTCATGTCTCAGGCTACTCATTTCAGAATCTTTTTCACTTAACTTTGATTTTAACTCTTTAATCAGTTTTTCAAAATTAAGTTCATCTTCTAAAATTTTGTTTCTCAGGTTTTCATTCACCTTCTTGATGTTTGCAAAAGCAATGATGCATTTGTCAGAACATAGATCTTTAAGGATCTGAGGTGATACCTTTGTACCATCCATGAGAGCACAATCACACTCATCTTCACACACATCAATATTCCATGGGTCAGTAGGAGAGTTCTTTTCCTTATCAGCAGTATTTTCTTTTTCTTCACTTGAAACCACTATTTCATCACAAACTTGAACTTCATCAGTTTTTGACACTATCTCCACAGATTCAACACCTTCAGCAATTGTCTCTAAGGCCATTAAACAAAATTCTTGTTCAACATCATTTTTGGCCATTAAAGCAAAGTTTTCATCAGTCAAATCCTTAGGCAAGCTGCACTAGTCAACATAACTTTTTGTGAAAAAGCTTTGTTGATCAACCTCTGCTGGACTAGCAGTGGTTTGAGCAGGTTGTGTAACAATGGGTGCTTGTTGTACAAGCACTTGAGGATGTGATGGTGCCTGAACATATTGAATTTGTGGAGCAGTGGATTGAACATAATGCACTGGAACAGTGGTAGCAGGATGTGCAAAGTGGACAATGTTTTGAACATGTTGAGCAGGGGCATATTGGGAATAATGAGCAGTGTTTTTTGTGTGCTGAGGTCTAGGGCCAGGATGAGTCACTATTGGTCCAGAATTTTGAGACCTGCATTCTCTGGCAAAGTGTCCTAACCTATTACACTTATAACACTTGACTTTTGATTTATCCAGCCCAACCTTCAACCCCCCATGCAAACCTGGGAATTTTCTACCAGTTCTCTTAGAGAATTTACTAGCCCTAACACATAATAAGGCAAGTTGGTGCAAAATATCCATTTCTTCAAGATCAGAAGGTTCAAAGTGTTGCAAGTCATTCAACTCAATGGATAGATTGTCAGAGGTTTGGCTTTCCCCACTAGCAGTAAAAGCATAGTTGGGTGCATATGTTTCAGATCCAAAGTTCCAACTAGATGTAATACTTATATAGTGATCATAATTTCAGTCCTTACTGCTGCCAGATCCTCTTCTTGGCCAAAAAGAGCTGTATTACCCAATGAGTAATCATCAGTCATTTTGCCAGAATCTTGCAACTTCTTTTTCTGGTTTAACTCTCTGTCACACCCCGACCCGCAGCGGAATAAGAGTCGGGGCATAATTGGGTTATCACCAAAGCTCATGATATTTACTAATATGTTTCATATTTATTAAAGTCAAAATTACATCCTCAATATTCCAAACATGTTCATACAAATACAAAGAAAGATAATCAACTAAACAATCCAAAGTCTAATCCAGTTTATTCTTCTAAGCCATCCTATGTATTTCTTGCTGCAGCTGGATCACCTGTATCATGTGTAAAAATGGGGGTTTTTGGGTCAACATAAGTTGGCGAGTGAACCTTGTTAGAAAAACATTTATTATTTATCTCTGGTTATCTTTATCAGGAAAAATTGTGCAATAATCATATGTGAGCAAACGTAATTAAATCATACAATAACAATAACATCAACAAACAATAACTTACAATGACATACAATAACAAACCAACTTGCATGAATATAACACATGAATGAAACTGTATATGTTGGCAACGTCACGTTCACGCTCATAATGTAATGGGGAACGGACGGCCTATGATGAATGTCTGTGCGATCAAGGCTCAATCAAACGGAGCCGATCGTATGTTGGCAACGCCTGGTTCACGCTCATAATGTAATGGGGAACAGCTCAACGCTCATAATGTAATGGGGAGCGGCGGCCTATGATAATGTATGTACTGAAAATGATAATTTAATCTAACAATAACCACACAAACAGTTGATACATGTTGAATACACATTTGTTCATGGATATGATGTATGCACAATGATTTAAATATAATAACTGGTAAGACACAGGATACACCCCAAAAACGTGATTAAAACGGGGAATTTGTAGAGATTCACTCACATTGGGTGCGTTCGGTTGAAGATGATGAAATGCGCACGAGTTTGGAGGATTGATCGACGAGAACTAACTAACGTAAATAATAACGGAAAGTATGGAAAATGAGTGGATTTTATTATTAATTTTTAACAGGATTTTTAGATATATTTTTGTGAGTTTAAGGCTATTTTCTATCTTTAAAAACGTTATTTTTAAGTAATTTCAATTGATTTTTAAATTAAATAAAAAATAAAAAATATAAAAAAAAATGTTGACTTTTGCATTGACCATTGATAGTTGACCGGGACTGTTGACTGTTTGACCGGTTCGCTAAAGTGTAAGTGTGCGTCGGGTAAGGCTCGAACCCGAGACCTCCCGTACGCGTGCACGCAGCTCTACCAACTGAGCTACGTGTCTAACCCGAAATAATTCTGTTTTTAATTATATTTATATACTGTTTTAGTTTATTTAAAATTCTTTTATTTTCAAAAAGGGTTTTAATCGTTGAACCGGAGTGTGCAACAGGTCTCGAACCCGGGACCTGTGGGTTAGTGTTGCACACAGTCCACCGCTGGACTGTGTGTCTAACCTGGTTAATATACCGATTTTTATTATACTTAACAACTTCAGTGAGTTAATCCGGTTTAGTTAGAAAAAGAAAACATCTTTATTACAGAGCATACATGTGTGTCAAGGATCGAACTCGCGACGTGTGATATATGTGCGCACACAGTCCACCACTGGACTGTGTGTCTAACCCGAGATAATATCCAATTTATATTAAACTTATGAACAAACTAACTTCATCTTCTTCGTTACAATATCACAGACTACGATTACTCTACTGTTTCTTGTTTAATTCGATTGACAAACATTCAAATGACTAAAATGAAATGGCAGAGAAGATTTTGGAAGTGAACATACCGGAGAAACGATCTATCTCAGAATTCCGGCGAAGTCGTCGGCTCTGTTTTTATGGATTTCGTCTGAGCGGACAGATTAACAATTTTGATTAGCTAGATGCGGAATTGAAGCACTGAATGAGAACTACCAGAAGGTTTAAAAGGCTATAACGTTTCATAGCGAGAATTGGGAACTTTCAGAAGTTTTCCGGCGAGAGTTAATTATCCGATATCGTCGTCTGAAACTGATTCTGATTGAAGGGTTTGAGTTAGCAAAAGCTTAACAACTGATAGACGATGAAAGAATTGAGAAACTTACTGATTTGATGGAAGACACGGTTTTCCGGCGAAAGTCCGGCGAGTTCAAAAAGCAATTCCGACGATCAGAAATGAGAGTAAACGTGAGAATAGAAGTTCTGGGAATGTAATTGAGTCGCGAAATGAAGCTTTTGTTGAAGTAATTCCAGAAGTGAATGTTTTCGGTTATAAAAACCGAACATCATATGAATTCAAGTCCATTCATGACTGAATTGATTAGAAATGTCGGTGTATCGGTTATTAACAGAAAATCGCGATCACTCAAACGTTTTGGACGTTTGGAAGCCGATTACGGTTACAGTTGGCGTAAACCGGTTGATTCCTGAGTGAAGTTATCATTTAATTGTTTCCTAGAACTCACAGAAAACATCAAGTGGCGGAGTGGTTATATGTGTGCGTGTTATGTCTTTAGACCCACCCGGCTGACCCGGGTTCGAATCCCGGCAGCCCGTTTTCTTTTTTTATTTATTTCCTTTTCACTTTTTATTAATTATAGTTTTTAAATTCTAATTTATTAATTAATTATGCATCGTTTCAAATTAAAATAAACATAAATACGCAACGAAAAAATTTATAACTTGATATTCGATTACAAACGAAGCGGGTTTGGAAAACCCGTTTTTTAAAATGTGACAGTATCCCCTACTTTTAGAAATTTCGTCCCGAAATTTAAGTAGTAGTGGTAATAGGAAAAAGATGTGGGTATTTTTTGCGCATTGAGTCTTCACGTTCCCAAGTAAACTCAGGTCCCCGTTTCGACTCCCAGCATACCCTAACAATACGACTTCGTCTTAGACGTTTTTCTCCGAAGTCCATGATCTCTACTGGTCTTTCAATGAAATGCATAGATTCATCAATCTGAATATCTTCCAGAGGAATATGGAGGTTCTCATCGGCGAGGCACTTCTTCAAGTTTGATACGTGGAATGTGGGGTGAATTCTGTTGAGTTCTTCTGGTAGATCAAGCTTGTATGCTACAGGTCCTACTCTTTCGAGTATCTTGAAAGGTCCTACGTAGCGTGATGCTAGCTTGCCTTTTTGGCCAAAACAAACTACTCCCTTCCACGGTGATACTTTTAAAAGTACATGATCACCAATGTTAAACTCCAAAGGCTTTCGTCGTTTATCTGCATAACTCTTTTGACGACTTTGAGCCGCTAGGAGATTGTTTCGAATTTGATGGATCTTGTCTGTGGTTTCTTGAATCAATTCCGGACCGGTGATTTGAGCTTCCCCAATTTCGTGCCAACATACTGGAGATCGGCACTTACGACTATATAAAGCTTCAAAAGATGCCATGCCGATGCTTGAATGATAGCTGTTGTTGTACGAAAATTCAACTAATGGTAGACGAGCGTCCCAATTTCCCTTGAAGTCTATGACACATGCTCGAAGCATATCTTCAAGAGTTTGAATGGTGCGTTCAGATTGTCCATCAGTTTGAGGATGATAAGCGGTACTGAGGTCTAATCGTGTACCCAAAGCGGCTTGTACGGCCTGCCATGTTCGTGAAGTGAAACGACCATCACGATCCGAAATAATGCTTAACGGTACACCATGTCGGCTTACGATTTCGATGATGTAGATACGAGCTAGCTTCTCGTTCTTGAAATCTTCGCGGATTGGAATAAAGTGAGCTGATTTTGTAAGACGATCAATGATTACCCATATAGTGTCATACCCACCAGAAGTGCGAGGTAACCCGGTAATGAAGTCCATGGTTATGTTTTCCCACTTCCATACAGGTATTTCAGGTTAGACCAGAAGTCCTGAGGGTCTTTGATGTTCAGCTTTTACCTTGGAACATGTAAGGCACTTAGAAACAAAAACAGCAATATCCTTTTTCATTCCAGGCCACCAGTAGGTGTATCGAAGATCTTGATACATCTTGTCGGCTCCTGGGTGTATAGAGTATCGTGTTTTGTGTGCCTCATTCATAAGGAATTCACGAAGGTTGTTGTGGTCAGGAATCCATATGCGATCTGGATAGTACAGAATACCGTCAGATTTGGTTTCAATTTTAAGTTCAGCTCCACAGGACAGCTCCTTTCGTACGTCGTCTTCTGTTATTGAAACATGTTGGGCTTCTCGAATTTGATCTTTGATGTCGGTTATGATTTGCGAACATAGAAGACGAATGGAGTTCGCATAACCCTTTCGACTGAGTGCATCGGCCACCACATTCGCCTTGCCAGGATGATACCGAATTTCACAGTCGTAGTCATTAAGAAGTTCGAACCATCTTCGTTGCCTCATGTTTAACTCCTTTTGGTTGAAGATATGTTGAAGACTCTTGTGGTCAGTGTAAATTTTTTAATTAGTACCGTAGAGATAATGTCTCCATAACGCCTCCAAGTTCTAGGTCGTGGGTGGTGTAGTTCTTCTCATGAGTCTTGAGTTGTCTCGAAGCATAAGCTATCACCTTTCCTCTTTGCATTAGAACACAGCCTAGTCCTTGCCCTGATGCGTCGCAATAAACCCCGAAGTCATCACAACCTTCAGGAAGAGTGAGGATAGGTGCATCACAGAGTTTTTGTTTAAGGGTTTGGAAGGCTTCTTCTTGTTTGGGTCCCCAAATGAAGGGTTTTCCTTTATGAGTTAAAGCCGTGAGTGGTACAGCAATGCGAGAGAAATTTGAAATGAAACGGCGATAATAACCAGCCAAACCAAGGAATGATCTTACTTCGGTTGGTGTACGTGGCGCTTTCCATTCTTGTACTGCTTTGATCTTTGAGGGGTCGACATGTAGTCCCTTGTCATTGACGACATGTCCAAGGAATTGTACCTCTTTTAACCAGAATTCGCATTTGGAGAATTTGGTGTAGAGCTTCTCATTCTCTAAGAGTGTAAGGATGAGTCGAAGGTGCCGTTCATGATCAGACTTAGACTTTAAATAAATGAGGATGTCGTCGATGAAGACTATAACAAAACGATCGAGATAGGGTTTGCAGACTCTGTTCATTAGATCCATGAAGACAGCTGGAGCGTTGGTTAAACCAAATGGCATGACCATGAATTCATAATGACCATAACGAGTTCGGAAGGCGGTCTTTGGGACGTCTTCTTCATGTACTCTGAGTTGATGATAACCAGAACGAAGGTCGATTTTTGAAAAACAGCTGGCGCCTTGAAGTTGGTCAAGAAGATCATCAATGCGAGGTAATGGATAGCGATTCTTGATCGTTAACTTGTTGAGTTCTCTGTAGTCGTTGCACATGCGAAACGTTCCATCTTTCTTCTTCACAAAAAGGACAGGTGCACCCCAAGGCGAGGAGCTAGGACGTATGAATCCTTTGTCAGTCAACTCTTGCAATTGACTGGCTAGCTCTTGCATTTCAGAGGGGGCTAACCTATAAGGAGACTTTGCAACTGGTGTAGCACCAGGTATAAGATCAATGCGGAATTCGACTTCTCTCAAGGGAGGAAGTCCTGAAATGTCGTCAGGAAAAACTTGCGGGAAATCTTTTACTACTGGGATGTCTTCAAGTTTCTTCTCCATGGTTCCCTTTTTGACGACATGAGTTAAGAATGCGACATAATTCTTGCGGAGATATTTTCGAGCTTGAAGACAGGACATTAATCTGAGCCCTTTAGATGGGGTTTCTCCAAAGATTCGTAGAGTCTGACCGTTTGAAAGAGGAATGCATATAAACTTTTCGCGGCATACAACTTCAGCCTGATGTTGGCTGAGCCAGTCCATACCAATTATAATGTCAAAGCTTCCCAACTTCATAGGAATAAGGTCAACTGGAAAATCGTGATCGTTTAAGGTGAGAGTACAATTGCGTATAATAGAGTTTAATGAGACCGGTTTTCCGTCAGCAACTTCTACTGTTATGGATTCCATGAGCTTACCATGAATTTGGTTTCACACAAAACTTTTATCCGCGCCAGTATCAAACAACATGGATGCATAACTACCATTGATAAGAAACGTACCGTTAACCACATTGTTGTCAGCTCTAGCCTGGTTAGCGTTGATGTTGAAAGCTCTTCCTCTTGCAGGTGGAGGAGCTTGGTTAGCTTGATTCACCGGATTTGCTTGGGCTTGAGCATGTATAATGTTCACCAAACGTGGACAAGTGTTTCTAAAGTGGCTTGGGTCTCCACAATTGTAGCAAGCCCGTATAGGTTGCACCATGGGATAGTTGGGTTGGTAGTATGATTGGGCTAAATGTTGGGTAGGTGGTAGTAGTAGGGGTTGTTGGGCTTGACCCATTATTTGATGGTGGGTTTGGGTTGAGGGCTGGTGGCGGTTCGTTCGTTGAGGTATGTGACAGGTTTGAACAGTGTGACCTGCGCGACCACAGCCGGTGCAATGTTGACATTGATGATCAGGAAAGTGATGGTATTGGCAACGGTTGCATTTTGGTAATGGGCCAGAGTATGGCCTTTTATATGGTGCAGGTGAGGGGGCAACTTGGGTAATGGGTGCAGCAGGGATAAGGTAATTGGTTTGTGTGACAGCGAAGTTTCTGGTGTTACGTTTCCTCTTGTTAGCAAACTTAGAGGAGGAGGTGGAATGGTTTGAAGTTTGGCCCTCAATGGGGGCTTTCTTTTTCTCCTCTTTAAATTTACCATTGCGAATTCGATTCTCGGTCAGTTCAGTAGCTAGTTCCATAGCAGCTTCAAGTGTTGCTGGCGAAGTCCTGAGAACTGAATCTTGAATTTTCGAGGGAAGGCCTCGAATATAATGCTCGACTAAGCGGTAAACTGGGGTGAACAAGTTAGGGACCATTTGGTTCAACTCTAAGAACCTCTTGTTGTAGGAAGTATGATCTCCCTCCTTTTGTTTCAATGAATGAAATTCATCCTCTAACTTTTTAATCTCACTTCTAGGACAGAATCGTCTCGTCATGATTTCCCTTAACTCCTCCCACGTTAAGGCCATTGCATCTTCGATTCCCCTCTTACCCTTTTCAGTATTCCACCAGGTAAGAGCTACCCCAAATAGTCTCCCGGTTGCGTATCGTACCTTGCGATCCTCAGGACAATCGCAGTTGAGGAAAGTGTTTTCCATTTCCTCAAACCAGTGGAGGGGAGCAGTGACACCTTCGGTCCCTTCAAATTTCGAAGGATCGCAAGACTTGAAATGTTTATATTAGCACTTGTTGGTAGGAGGGTTGCCGATGTTCTGGTCTTCTTGCTGGGGAGGATTGGTGGGATTTGTGGCGAGAGCTTGTTGTACTTGAACGACAATGTCAGGAAGCACCGCGGCCATTTCTTTTGCGATTTGAGTGGCCAAGCGTTCGTGTGACCTTCCTGATCTTCTACCCCCTCGTTGTTGTCTAGCCGACATCTACAGGAACATACATAAGAAGATTGTGAGTTTATGGAGTCTTTTTAGGTGTCATGTGTCTTAAAGAAAATGAAAATTACATAAATATCAATAATGCAACTACATCCATAGGATGTCTTGGGTTTGCTCATGTTGGGCCTCAAATGTCCCCCATACCTTCACCTGTATAGTCATGTGGGCCCCCATGACTATTGGCTTGGTAGGATTCACATTAGTATTGGTGGTTTAACACTCGCATCACCCGAATGAAAACCATGAAATATGTTTACGAGATGTATGGTCGGAAGGTGTCCAGGTGTAGACACAATGACAACTCAAAGTGGGGTTAGCTCACACGACGTTTGGTATAGCATGCTTGGGCCTAATAGGTACTTCATACTCTCATCGTTAGTCCCCAGGTAGGGAAACTGGTCCTTTATTTTGGATTTATACAAATGCCAACCTAGACAGGACGTTCCGACCACCGGTACTTGTACCCTTCCAGTTACTACATGCCCGTCGTGAGAACTCACTTTGATGTGATTTGAAAATACAAAAATCATTGCAAAAACAATCATGAAAATGATGTGGTGTGTGCTCGCACTGATATGATATGTTATGAGAATATGATTCATGATAGGCATTATATAGTAATATGTACTTATGAACATGCTTGCATAACATTGAATGTAACATTAAACATAAAACATATAAACATCATGAATTTTGCATGTAACACACAAAAATCTTAAAAATTTCTAATCAACTATAGTATAGGCTCTAAGGGTCTAATAACCTATCCTATATCCCTATAGTCATGGCTCTGATACCAATCTGTCACACCCCGACCCGCAGCGGAATAAGAGTCGGGGCATAATTGGGTTATCACCAAAGCTCATGATATTTACGAATATGTTTCATATTTATTAAAGTCAAAATTACATCCTCAATATTCCAAACATGTTCATACAAATACAAAGAAAGATAATCAACTAAACAATCCAAAGTCTAATCCAGTTTATTCTTCTAAGCCATCCTATGTGTTTCTTGCTGCAGCTGGATCACCTGTATCATGTATAAAAATGGGGGTTTTTGGGTCAACATAAGTTGGTGAGTGAACATTGTTAGAAAAACATTTATTATTTATCTCTGGTTATCTTTATCAGGAAAAATTGTGTAATCATATGTGAGCAAACGTAATTAAATCATACAATAACAATAACATCAACAAACAATAACTTACAATGACATACAATAACAAACCAACTTGCATGAA
This sequence comes from Scalesia atractyloides, assembly GCA_947069175.1. NCBI lineage: Eukaryota > Viridiplantae > Streptophyta > Magnoliopsida > Asterales > Asteraceae > Scalesia > Scalesia atractyloides. The sequence goes on along the minus strand of CAMTDV010000017.1, from coordinate 46,009,969 downwards.
TATAACACATGAATGAAACTGTATATGTTGGCAACGTCACGTTCACGCTCATAATGTAATGGGGAACGGACGGCCTATGATGAATGTCTGTGCGATCAAGGCTCAATCAAACAGAGCCGATCGTATGTTGGCAACGCCTGGTTCACGCTCATAACGTAATGGGGAACAGCTCAACGCTCATAATGTAATGGGGAGCGGCGGCCTATGATAGTGTATGTACTGAAAATGATAATTTAATCTAACAATAACCACACAAACAGTTGATACATGTTGAACACACATTTGTTCATGGATATGATGTATGCACAATGATTTAAATATAATAACTGGTAAGACACATGATACACCCCAAAAACGTGATTAAAACGGGGAATTTGTAGAGATTCACTCACATTGGGTGTGTTCGGTTGAAGATGATGAAATGCGCACGAGTTTGGAGGATTGATCGACGAGAACTAACTAATGTAAATAATAACGGAAAGTATGGAAAATGAGTGGATTTTATTATTAATTTTTAACAGGATTTTTAGATATATTTTTGTGAGTTTAAGGCTATTTTCTATCTTTAAAAACGTTATTTTTAAGTAATTTCAATTGATTTTTAAATTAAATAAAAAATTAAAAATATAAAAAAAAATGTTGACTTTTGCATTGACCATTGATAGTTGACCGGGACTGTTGACTGTTTGACCGGTTCGCTAAAGTGTAAGTTTGCGCCGGGTAAGGCTCGAACCCGAGACCTCCCGTACGCGTGCACGCAGCTCTACCAACTGAGCTACGTGTCTAACCCGAAATAATTCTGTTTTTAATTATATTTATATACTGTTTTAGTTTATTTAAAATTCTTTTATTTTAAAAAAGGGTTTTAATCGTTGAACCGGAGTGTGCAACAGGTCTCGAACCCGGGACCTGTGGGTTAGTGTTGCACACAGTCCACCGCTGGACTGTGTGTCTAACCTGGTTAATATACCGATTTTTATTATACTTAACAACTTCAGTGAGTTAATCCGGTTCAGTTAGAAAAAGAAAACATCTTTATTACAGAGCATACATGTGTGTCAAGGATCGAACTCGCGACGTGTGATATATGTGCGCACACAGTCCACCGCTGGACTGTGTGTCTAACCCGAGATAATATCCAATTTATATTAAACTTATAAACAAACTAACTTCATCTTCTTCGTTACAATATCACAGACTACGATTACTCTACTGTTTCTTGTTTAATTCGATTGACAAACATTCAAATGACTAAAATGAAATGGCAGAGAAGATTTTGGAAGTAAACATACCCGAGAAACGATCTACCTCAAATGCAAAACACTACACACTTTACACATCCTGTTGCTACAGTTCCTGTCCATTATGTCCAAGCACCTGCACCACAGATTCAATATGTCGAAGCACCACCTCAAGTACATGTGCAGCAAATGCCACAAGTTACTCAACCTACTCAAACCACTGCTACACCACCTGAGGTTAATCAACAAAGCTTTTTCACACAAGGTTTTGGTGATTGGAGTAATTTGCCTGAGGATGTAACTGATGAAAATTTGCTCTCATAGCCAAAAATGATTTTGAAAATGAAAATATATGTTTAATGGCTTTGGAGACCATTGTTGAGGGTGATGAATCTGTGGAGCAGGAGTGAAAGTCTTATGTGGTTGATTGTTATGAAGCAATGGTTATACCAGAAGTTACACCAGTGGTTGAAGTAAATGCTGTTGATGTTGAAAAAGACACTCTATCTGACCCTTGGGATTAGCAGGTGTGTGAGGAAGAAGAGTTTGATTGTGCTCTTATGGCTGCTTCGAAGGTATCACCTCAGATCCTTAAAGATCTATGTTCTGACAAATGCATTACTGCTCTCAAAAAGTCTGATAGGAAAAGGAAGAAAAGGTTAAATACTTGTTTTGTGAATTTTGTGAAAAGAGAAATCGTGTGGCTGCAGATTGTTTTCTTTTAAAAGCCTATGACATAAACAAAAATTGTGTTATACCCAAATCTCCTAGATGCACCATCTGCAACAAAACAAATCATATGACCCAAGAGTGTGCCTATCTCAAAATCTACCATCAAAAGGTAAAAGAGATTAGAGCAAAAGCTATTGAAAGAGAAATTTCAAGCTTTCTTGAAAACAAAACTAAACAGGATTTTGAATCAATTGAAACATCTGTCACAAAAGCTTTAAATCAAACCTCTGTTCACAGAGAAATTCAAATGACAGATGCACCTCCATCAAATCAGTTTCCAAGTAGTAAAAGCCAGCCTAGATATCAAAAGGTGCCTATGGTTTACGAGACTTACAAAAAGCCTTCTAAACCAAGGGTAAATATGCATCCTCATGGTTACCAACAGTTGATAGGATATGGCTCACAACAGTGGTTACAAAAACCTGATCTAACCACTGCTCATTTATCTGAACTTGAGTCTGGATCATCTGATACTCCATCCAAAGCCATTTTGGCTTTGGAAACTCACCTGAACTAATTATTTCAAAAACATGTGCAAGGAGCTTCTACTTGTCTGGATAGTCTCTGGTATGTAGATAGTGGGGGCTCCAGGCACATGACATGATGTAAAGCCCTTCTCAGAGATTTTAAAGCTCATGGAGGGGGTGATATATCCTTTGGAAATAATTCAAAAGGAAAGGTGTTAGGGTCAGGATGTGTCTCAGCTGGAAAACTCAAGTTTGAGAATGTGAATCTCATTGATAATCTAAAATTCAATCTTCTGAGTGTCTCACAAATGAGTGATAAGGGTTATGGATCCTTCTTCACAAAGGAAACTTGTCAGATAGTAGGCGCAGAGGTTGTTAAAAAGATTAATCAGATAATTGCTGAGAGCAAAGCGCAACTTACTGCTAATAGGGTAGGAAATGTGTATGTGGTAGACATGGTAAAATATCATCCTATGTCAAATGCATGTTTGTTCTTAGTTGCTTCAAGCAAAGAAACAGAATTATGGCATAAAAGACTCTGTCACACAAATCTAAAAACAATCTCCGCTCTCTCAAAACAAAGTCTTGTCAGAGGTTTGTCTCACAAACAATTTACTTGTGAAGAACATTGTATTTCCTGTTTAAAAGGTAAACAACATAAAAGTTCTTACAAGTCAATTGAAGAGTCCAAAACAAGTCAGTGCTTACAATTACTTCATATGGACTTGTTTGGACTTGTAAAAATCATGAGCTTAAAACACAAAGGTGATATCTTATTTTAATGTCTTTGGCTGCCCATGCTTCATTTTGAATTTAAAGGATTCAATATCCAAATTACAGCCAAAGTTGATTGTGGTTATTTTCTGGGATACTCAACCATTGCCAAAGCCTACAGAGTTTTTAACTCTAGGACCAAGTTTGTTGAAGAAACTCTGAATGTGAAGTTCAATGAACTCTCATCTTTGAAAATCCCAGCAAATTCTGCTGAATTGTTTGACCTACCCAAATTTATATTTGAAGATGTGTCTGTCAAGACTAACCATGCAGGTACCCCACAGTCATCAGGTCAAGAGCAAGGATATGATTGCATTCTTCCAAGTTTCAAAATTAATCCTTCAGGAAGAGGAGCAGGTGTTAGTAGCAATGGTGAAAGCTCTGCCAGGTCAACAGTGGTTAATACTCAAACCTCTGCCAGCTTGCAAAACAAAACATCCGTTGATAGAAGTCCACAACAACTGGACAAAAGTCAACCCACTTTCACTTCCATACCACCAATTCCTCCACCACCATTCCAATCAGAGGCTGGACCATCAAATTCACCAACAGAGGATAGCTCAGATGATACACATTTGCAAGCTTCACCTTAGAATGCCATTGTCCCATATCAAGGTGAATTGATTTTCCTCAAAAGCCATCCTGCGTATCAAGTTATTGGCAACATCAATGAGGGAATGCTCACCAGAAGCCAATCCTAAAACATTTGTCTTTTTGCTGGTTTTCTATCACCCACACAACCTGTCAAGTACCGAGAGGAACTAAAAGACAACAGTTGGATAGAAGCCATGCAAGAGGAGCTCCTACAGTTCAAAAGACAACAAGTATGGGAACTTGTACCACTGCCAAAAGATGTAAGTCCTATTGGCATAAAGTGGGTCTTCAAGAACAAAACTGATGAAAGGGGCATTGTTGTCAAGAACAAAGCAAGGCTTGAGGTTCAAGGATATAGAAAGGAAGAAGGTATAGATTATGATGAAATATTTGCTCCAGTTGCAAGATTGGAGGCCATCAGGCTGTTCTTAGCTTTTGCTGCTAACCACAACATCAAGGTGTATCAAATGGATATCAAAAGTGCATTCCTGTATGGAAAGATCAAGGAAGAAGTGTATGTGTGTCAACCTCCTGCTTTTGAAGATGCATTTCATCCTAATCATGTTTACAGGTTAAACAAAGGACTATATGGTCTAAAACAAGCAACCAGAGCCTCGTATGAAACTCTATCCACTTTTCTCTTATCCATTGGTTTCACCAGAGGTAGGATTGATAAAACCCTATTTTTAAAATGGAAAGGAAAAGATTTGATGCTTGTCCAAATTTATGTGGATGACGTCTTTTTGGATCCACATGCACTACCATGTGTGAAGAGTTCAGAAAACTCATGGCAGCAGAGTTTGAGATGAGTGCATTGGGTGAGTTGCAATGTTTTCTTGGTTTACAAGTCAAACAAATGCAACATGGCACTTTCATCAATCAAAATAAGTATGTAAAAGAAGTACTTCCTAGATTTGAGGATCACTTTCATGGAAGAAGTATATGTTTGTCAACCTCCTGGATTTGAGGATCACTTTCATCCTGATCATGTTTACAGGTTAAACAAAGCAGTGTATGGTCTAAAACAAGCATCAAGAGCCTGGTATGAAACTCTATCCACTTATCTCTTATCCATTGGTTTCACCAGTGGTAGGTTTGACAAAACCCTATTCTTAAAATGGAACGGAAAATATTTGATGCTTGTTCAAATTTATGTGGATGAAATCATTTTTGGATCCACATGCACTGCCATGTGTGAAGAGTTTAGAAAACTCATGGCAGCAGAGTTTGAGATGAGTGCAATGGGTGAGTTGCAATGTTTTGTGAATTTTGTGAAAAGAGAAATCGTGTGGCTGCAGATTGTTTTCTTTTAAAAGCCTATGACATAAACAAAAATTGTGTTATACCCAAATCTCCTAGATGCACCATCTGCAACAAAACAAATCATATGACCCAAGAGTGTGCCTATCTCAAAATCTACCATCAAAAGGTAAAAGAGATTAAAGCAAAAGCTCTTGAAAGAGAAATTTCAAGCTTTCTTGAAAACAAAACTAAACAGGATTTTGAATCAATTGAAACATCTGTCACAAAAGCTTTAAATCAAACCTCTGTTCACAGAGAAATTCAACTGACAGATGCACCTCCATCATATCAGTTTCCAAGTAGTAAAAGCCAGCCTAGATATCAAAAGGTGCCTATGGTTTACGAGAATTACAAAAAGCCTTCTAAACCAAGGGTAAATATGCATCCTCATGGTTACCAAAAGTTGATAGGAAATGGCTCACAACAGTGGTTACAAAAACCTGATCTAACCACTGCTCATTTATCTGAACTTGAGTCTGGATCATCTGATACTCCATCCAAAGCCATTTTGGCTTTGAGTGCAATGGGTGAGTCTAATCATCTGATCGAACAAGAAGCCAATGTTGATAGAAGAAACAGACCAGAGGATAAAGATCAGTGCTTAGACTAGTTTTTTCAATGTAACAGTGCTATGCACTGATAGTTTAGTATAGCAGTGTTTTAGTTAGTTACATTTTTGTTAGTTGTAACTATCAACCATGACGTCACAAAAGATGCTCAGTGGTTAGATAGTTTAGTATAAATAGGTGAACGTTGTAAGTGTAAACGTCGTCTTCCTGAAAAAGATCATTTCGCACTTTATCTTCTTCATTTCTTACTATCAAACGATTGTATTGGCTAAGAGGGAGTTTGTGAATCACATGCAAAGTTTATCAACTTGAAAGCATGATGGTGATGAAAACAAACGACCAATTGCTTGTAGTAAAAGTTTTCCATTAATTCCGCTGCATATCTTTTATATTCAATCCATTTTTCATCTTTAGAAACAAAAACTACAAGTGATTCAAACTTAGATCTTGACAGTATTCCTAAACCAACAGAGGAGCCTGTGATTGAAAAGACTGTTGAAGTAGAAAAAGCTCCAAAATCAGAGATCGTTCCTGAAGATGTTTCTATTGTTGAATCTCAGGAAGCTGAAAAGAATGATGAACCAGTAAAAACTTCTGATTTAGATAAAGAAACAGAAGAAAAAGATGACGATGAGGAAGATGATGATAAAGACGACAACCCTGTAGATGATACGAAAGATGCTTCAGATCACGACGATGATGGTGGTGATGATGATCAGGGGGTGTTGGTCTAAAGATTGATTCTACTAAAGTCCACATTGATTTCGACTTTGAATCCTTGATTAACAATTATGTGAATATGGAGGATGATCAAAGTAATGGGGAGCATACAGAGCAAACAGGGCCTAAAGATGTTGATGTTTCTGACGCAATAGTTGCTATGCCTGTTGCTGATGTTCATGAAAAGCCGTTGATGATTATGTTAAACCCAAGTATTGAAGAATGGGAATTCGTTCACAACTACACAAAGGAAGAATTGGCCAAAATGTTCGAATTTGATGCTGATTCATTCGAATTTGATTTTAAAGAAGAGTTGGTGAATATAAAAACGTTTGAACCAAAGGAGTATGTGTATAGGCGCGTATGACCATGTTATATTTGAAGAGTCTTCTGATGATGAAGCAAAAAAGTATTCAGGTGTCAATACTGACAGTTTTCCGACGATTGAAGAAATTATAAGTCAGATTGATGTGATTTGTTGAAACAAAAGATTGATGAAGTGGTGAAGGAAGGTAATACCCTAAACGATATACGAGAGAACAGATTGTCAAAGCGAAGAAGTTGTGGTTCAAAGATATGCCTAATGAAAGGAAGTTCAAGCGACCATTGGTGTTCTTTACTCGCGATAAAGATAAATCTCTTGGTGATATTCTGAGTTGGGGATGGATAAGAGAACCTGATGTTTACACCATAAAGAGAGAATTCGGGGTTCAGTACTTTAGACATCTTGCTGATATAAAGACGTTACCATTTTGGGATGTTGAAGAGTTAGTGCAAACAAGAAACATTAGTTTTCAGATGAAATTTAACGAACAACGGCTATGGAGGGTTATCAAGTTTGAAGCTTTAAGAGGTTTTGAATTGTGGAAGCCGTTTATACCGAAACGCAGAATCAAGATTGATAAAAAGACGGGTATTAAAGATGTACACTGGTGATGAAACGACCAAGAGCAATGCAAACATGCCACTAAAGCCTATCGAATAAGATTTTCATCCTTACTTCTTGTGGTGGCAAACTGATCCAGAAACAAGCGAAGCAGTGATAGTATTACGGGCTGACGAAACTGTAACACTCCAAATCGTGTAAAGCAACACGCGGCGGAAACACTTGGGGAGTCACGTTACAAATTGTTTCACAACACATGGTTTTAAAGTTTTGTTTTATTGATTTATCAAATTTACATTTGTCTTGGAATAATCAAAAATAAAATATAATCAAATTGTTTTCTAAATTTTAGTGTCACTAAGGCACTCGTCCATCCTATGTGTAGTAAGCAGCGACAATCATCATATATGTAAACCTGAAACATATGTGAAAGTAGGTACATCAGCATAAAAATGCCTGTGGGTAAAAGAGGTTTTGTGAATTAGATTCATGGCTTTGAATGTCTTAAGAAAAGAACATACGTTTTTAGAAATAGCCATGAATCCTTACAAAAAGTTTGGTATCTAAAATACTTTGCTTTTTGATAAAAGTGTTTGTAATATATGTACAAGATATACTTTTGGTTTTGAAATAACAACTTTAGGTAGTATATCAAAATGTATACTTTTGTTTTAAAAGATTGGGTAGTATATCAAACTATACTTTAGTAAATAGTAAGAAAATCGGTAGTATATCAAAATATACTTTTGTTTAAGAACAAGAGATTCGGTAGTATATCAAACTATACTTTGGTAAATAATATCACATTGATAGCATATCAAACTATGCTTTGGAAGTATATCAAAATATACTTAATTGTGATTTGGTAGTATATCAAAATATACATTGGTTTAGGAAATAAATAAAAGTTACGTTTTTATGGCTTAATTAGAAAACCATTGTAAAACATACATTGTGGTCATTTGGCAATACATTTAAACCTGAGTATATCAAACTATACTTTGGTGACTATAGATTTACCACGAAGGCAAAATCTATTTGGTTTAAACTTGGTTTCTGACATTCCATACAACACGAATGTGGTGTCAAATCCTATAGCGCTATATTGTACTACCAATCGGCTTGATCATTGTTAATGAATATATAAAAGAAATAAGCACCAACAATAGTCTCACAAACTTTGAAAATCGTTATTTAGGCCATTGGTAACAGTTTCATATCGTTATCGGATATAGTACTATGTTTAAGAAATCATATAGCATTGAAAAACGTGAAAATAGTGAATATGCACATATGAATCACCCCAAAACATTTGAAAAATGTAAAAGAGGGGTCTATGTACTCACTTGGGGTTGCAAAATATCCTTGAATCAAAGATTAAACAAGCCCAAATGTTCGAGAAGTCAAACGTGTCCTAGAATCGGATAATTATGTAAATATCGGGACTTTAATCGGCGGATCGGATAGAACGAGGTCTTGTAAACCAAATGAGTGTTGGTACTCATATGAAATGGTTTAACAAAGTCTACATTCTGATTTGAAAAGGATTCCTAAGTGCTTTTGACCCGTTATGACTCGTTAAGGTAGTTTATGCTACTTTAACGGATCATTTACGTAAATACGTGTTCGGATGGTTAGATATGTGTTATGATAAGTCCAATATGCCAAAATAAGTTTAATATAGTTGCAACATCAGTTTATATGTCAAAATATTGGTCACATATACTTAAAGTTGATTTATGCGCAAAAAAGGCATTTTGGTCATTTATAAAGGCATAATTAGCGTCTTAACAAAATATTAACCAAACGATATGACCATAAGCTATAACCTCATAGGGTTATTCCCTATACAACTATGGTCACAAATATGTGTTTGGTCGGATCCTAAGATCGACCAAACGGGTCGGATTTGAAAGTTAAAGCGGTGGTCAAGACCGCTCGGCTTACGACCCTAAACAAGCACTAGACTAAAAGGGACAAGTTAGACATGTTTAACATGTCTAACTAAGTTTATAAAACTGATTTGGTATCAAAACAAGGTGTTTTGATACCCGTAAATAGTTCTGTCGTATAATGCGCACTTTGCGCATTATTGACCGAAACTTTGACTCGTCACTACAACTAGTAACGTGGTAAATCAGTAGGCATGATCGCCAAGGATCATAACCATCGTGATTACGATCACGTTGCAAAGTTCAATTGAACTTTGTTTTGACCAATTAATGGTCAAAGCCGAAAGTCAAACAATGTTTGAATTTTCGCTTGAAATAGCTAAAAGCAATGAAAAAGACTAAGGATGAGATCTTACTTTTGTTTAGGAACACCCAAGATCTCAAAGAACTGAGTAGAAGGCTTCCTTTTGATCAGGAAACAAACCCCAAGAGTGTGGGATGTGAAAGAGAGAAATGATCAAGTTGTGTGTAGGTCCGTTGTACGGATCGTTCGGGCACTAATCTGACAAACCTAAGGTAAACGTGCGGAATCCGTTTGCGTAGGCGACATTGGATACACTCATTTGTTTCTATTTAATCACCGTTTCATTAATATTCAACGTTACATATCCTGGAAACACTTGGACAGAGCTTCGCCTCTGTCGTGACAAAATCTCTAAAAATTTCAAATGATCACAAACTACCTATTTATAGGTAAACAAGTTCGCTGGTGGGAGAGCAAGTTCGGGCGAACTTGCATAGACAAGTTCGGCCGAACTTGTCTAAACCATCACAAACTCAAGCGAACTTGTTAACCTATTTACATAAACTTCGACATTTCGCTCCTAAATACAGACTCGATATTATATGATGACGTAGGCAGCAGACATATGCATCAACAGACTCCCCCTTGGATGTTGTCGTAGTCATCATTCTTCAAATAAGTTCCCGAGTCTTTAATGTTCTCTTGATCTTTATTTCTTTAATAACTTTATCATCCATGCTCCCCCTTACTTTAAGCTTTCTGTTATCTTCAATCAACATGTTTATCTAGCTCCCCCTCAAATGATGTTCCGAATCTCTAAGATTTGATGATTAAGAACAATCACAGGTATCCACACACAAACAGTTTCTTAACAGTCTCGTTGGTCCGGCTCACATTCAACATTATTAGGTTTCCATAGAAGATATGAGAAAAAAATCTTTTTGGATTTTTAATATTGAATGCAGAAATGTAAACATACTAAAATGTAATATTTACAGTTTGTATTTTTGTGAGAAAACGTGCTAGAGGATCATATCAGTTTTTTAGACATATCACCAGTACCGTTGACCTTTTAATGACTTTAAGTTTTAAACTTGTTTACCTAGATTGTCGATATGTTTGTCCACTTAAACTTTACAACGTTTCTCAACTGTTTCAAGATATGTTAAGGTATGAATTATGAAACTTGACTTATCTGCGGTTCTCATTTCTTGAATATACTCCCGTATCAAGATTCCCTAGATTTCATCTTACATGTGAATATAGCGTTATTGATATCTGTATCTGGGTTTTGCTAGACCTTGAGAGCTCAGGTTAGTACTACCATACATACAAAGAGATGAAGGCTCGACTTTATGGTGTGTTCCAATTAAGGAATCTTTTAATCACTACAATTGATTAGATATTTTGATACTTTTCAAGTTTGCATGCAGTTTGGGGTTTTTTTTCATAAAGTATTATAGAAGTTCTAGGCTATTGCTTCCGCAAAATCAGAAGAACTTGTATAATACCCCAGATATCAACTATCTATAAAGACCTCGTATCTCAGAATCAGACAATCTCTCAAACGAAATTTCGGAGTACTAAGTCCATACATCAAAGATATGTTAATCCACAAGATTAAGCAGTTGTAAAATTTAGTTTATATCCCAGAAACAATTTACTGAACGTATAAAGCCTATCGACACATCCACAACAAGACTTGTTTATCACTTTTAAACTTTACATTTCTTTAGCATACTGTGATAGTCCATTGATGTACTATCATTTCCTTTTTGTGACAATGAATCCTTTTTGTCTTTTTCAATGTTTTTGTACTTTTTGCATTTTTCAAATGTTTTTGGATTTTAAAATTTTCAAATGTTTTTTGTATTTTCTCTAACATTTCTCCCCCTAAAATCAAAAACATCTTTTTGTGTTTTAGTTTTTTTAATAAAATTCTAAACTAGAAAGATATAGACAAATCAATGTGGATCACGCGAACTCGTCGTCCGATCCGTATTCAACCTCAGCGTCCCCACAAGTCAGCAAATTTTTCATACCATTAATTCTTAACAAGTATTTAAACCGTGATAAAGAAAATGCTTTGGTATAAATCAACCTTTTGTTCGCCGGTGTGGATTTTTTCTATTCGCACCAACTTCTTTTCGTAGCAATCACGAATGAAGTGATAACGAATTTCAATGTGTTTTGTGCGTGAGTGATGAACCGGATTTTTAGTTATATCAATGGCTGCCTTATTATCAACACACAGCGGAGTGTCGAGAAATTGCAGACCATAGTCTCTCATCTGCTGGTGTATCCACAGAATCTGTGAACAACAGCTGGAGGCCGAGATATACTCAGCTTCACATGTAGAGAGAGCGACCGTAGTCTGTTTCTTACACTGCCAGGTTACCATTCTTGTTCCGAAGAACTAGCATCCCGTTGTAGTCGATTTTGAATTCAACTTATCTACACCAAAATCAGAATCAGCATATCCTGGAAGATTGAAATTATCATTCTTCGGGTACCACAAGCCGATGCTTGAGCATCCCTTCAAGTATCTGAAGATTCGCTTCACGATCTGCATGTGTGAAATTCTCAGGCTTGACTGATATCTGGCGCATAGGCAGGTAGGATACATGATATCTGGGCGCGATGCCGTCAGATACATCAACGATCCTATCATTGATCTATAGAGCGTCTCATCAACTTTGCCTCCAGTTTCGTCAATGCAAATCCCGTGATTAAGAGCAAGAGGAGTAGATAACGGCTTCGAGCTTTCCATATCAAACTTCTTCAAGATGTCGTGCACATACTTTGTCTGATGAATGAAAATACCGTCTGGAAGTTGATCTACTTGCAATCCGAGGAAGAATTTCATTTCGCGCATCGAAGACATTTCGAATTTCTTCTTCATGATGCCCTCAAACTCCTTGCAAAGACTATCATTCGTTGATCCTAAGATGATGTCGTCCACATAGATTTGAACAATAATTAGATGATTACAAACTTCTCTGGTGAAGAGAGTACTATCCACAGTTCCTTTGACAAAGCCCTTTCCCACGAGATGTTGCGATAACGTCTCGTACCAAGCTCTCGGGGCTTGGTTTAAACCGTAAAGAGCTTTATCAAGAAGATATGCTTTCTTTTTGTTGAGTGGATCGACAAACCCTGGTGGTTGTCCGACGTACACCTTCTTGCGTAATTTTCCGTACAGAAAAGCTGATTTGACATCCAATTGATAGACTTTAAATCCCTTCCATGCTGCGAAAGCAAGAAATATTCGAATAGATTCTAAGCAAGCTACTGGTGTGTATACTTCTGTGTAGTCTATCCCTTCCTGCTGGTGAAATCCCTTGACAACAAACCGAGCTTTGTTTCGTACTATAAACCCTCGATCGTCTCGCTTGCATTTAAAGACCCATTTCGTATCAATCGCTTTCTGATTTTCAGGTAGGTATACAAGCATTGCTTGTACCCAGTTTTCATCGCCTAAAGCTTCAGAAACACTTTTTGGCTCCATCTGGGATATGAAACATGAATAGTAGCAATACTCTTGTATTGGAGCAACACGAGTGTAGAAACAGCTCAAAGCTTTGTTTATTTGACTCCGTGTTCTCACACGAGCTTGTAGTTTGCCTATTATTGAATTTGACGGATGATAAGAATATGATCTTGGTAACACTTCGCCTGAACAACCACAGTATTCTCTTGATTTGTGATATGTTGATCTACCACTACTTCAACTTCAGGAGCACTACTCGGGCTTGCAGATTCATTCAATAAACTTGTAGTCTGCTCTGCTTCTTCATCTGAAGAAGATTCTCCATCGGCATCAATGTTGGAGCCTTGTCCGCGTCTGAACTCTGTGCTTCAGAAAGATTAGGATTCACTGTAGTATTGACCGGTTCTGTAGTCGGTGTCACTTGATTTGTTTGAATTTCTTGACTACTATTGTTACTTGAACTAGCCTCAGAAGAAGATGATCCCAACGTGGGTTGATTAACCACAATCGGTCTGACGATTTGCTCTTGATTTGCTGATTGATGAAGATAATATAACGCTGTGATTTCTTCATCGGATGGTTCTTTAGGAAAATCAAATGATTTTCACAAGTCTTGATAGTTGAATAACCATGCATCACCTTTTCTCTGAATAGGATCTTTATAGTTAAAACAATCAACATGCTGCGCTTCAATGACTCTTCTCAATGAAGGAACGTAAACTCTTCGCAAAGGACTTGCATATCCGACAAAGAAACCTTCAAGTGATTTAGCTCTGAATTTGCCATCTTGATCAATTACAGTACATGGCGCTCCAAATGGTTCTAAGAACTTCAAATTCGGTTTCTGTTGGTTGATCATCTCAAAACAGGGCTTCTTTGTTGGTGTTACTGTTAAGACTCTGTTGAGTGTGTAACAAGCCGTTGCAACTGCTTCACTTCAGAAGCTGACCGGAAGCTTTGAGTCTGCAAGCATGGTTCTTACAGTTTCGATAAGCATCCTATTCTTCCGTTCAGTTACACCATTTTGATGCGGAGTGTAGGGTGCACTAAACTCGTGCAAAATCCCTTTAGCATTACAGAATTCCTTCATTTTGGTGTTTTCTAAGTACCGTTGTCACTTCTAATGCATCTCACCAGAAGACGGTACAGGTTCTCAAGTTTCTTGAAAAAAATCACCAAATTTTCAAATGTCTCATCTTTTGATTCTTGGAAGAATACCCACGAGTATCGGGAATAATCGTCTGTGACTACCAAGCAGTAGAGATCTCCAGAAATGCTTCTGACATTCACTGGACCAAAAAGATCCATATGAAGTCTTTCAAGAGGCAACTTTATCGAATTGAGCATCTTTCTCAGATGAGATTTCTTGATCTGCTTTCCCTTTTTACACTCGAGGCAATTATCTGACATATGAAAACTTTTCAGATTCACACCTTCCACCAAATCATTATGCACCAAATGATTCATCTTTCTCAGGTGAATGTGGCCCATCTTTCTATGCCATAAGATTGACTCCTTCTCAGTAGCTTTCGAGACAAAACACTGTGTCATTTTTGAAGAAGTAGTAGCATTTCCCATATCAAGAACATACAAATCATTCTCTCTTGGTGCACGCATGATTATCCACTCGTATGGTATTTTAAAACCCAGTTTGATTATCATGCATTCTTTATCATTGAAGTGGACAGTAGACTTCTTATCACAAATTTGAGAAATACTCAGAAGGTTCTTCTCAAGCTCCGCAATATAGTTCAATTGATCAAATGAAACTACTCCGTTTCAGAGCTTTCCCTCGGCGACATTCCTTCCACCTTGGTTTCCAGCAAATCCAACATATCCGCCATTGATAGCTTTTATGTCGAACAAGAGTGCTTTCATTCCTGTCATATGTCTGCAAGCTCCACTATCCAGAATCCACTTGGAAAGTACTGATCTCTGGAGCCCCTGCACATTTCAACAATTAGTTAAACTGCGCGACCCAAGTCTTCTTGCTCTTGGGTTGAATTGGATAACCATCATCGTAATCAAATTCACATTCATCAGCATAATCAAATTCATATTCATCTTCTGGATTTTCTAAGATGTTTATGTCTGAAAACTTCACTTTCTTGCTATCTTTCAAACTGTTACCACTTGTAATTTTGACAGTTTCAGACTTGATTTCAGATTTTAATTCTTTCATGCTATCACTAGTCTCAACAGGCTCAGACTTAGTGATCTCAGATGTTGTTGATCTTTTCTTAGCAACCCAGGCTTGTGATTTTATGTTAGACTTTTTGATGTAAAACTTTGTTTCATTTGTTTTTGAAGATTCACCTTTTTCGAAAGTTGAAGTTACAAACTTCTTTTCAGATTTGAGTTTATCTTCAGGTTTTGATTCATTTCTTTTCAAAATCTTTACATTTTTTAAAACTCTGGTTGCTTTGGTTTCACAACATCTGAACTTTCTTTTCTTTGAAGATAGTCTGGTTTTGACATCGGACACTTGCGTGCAATATGACCAACTTCGTTGCACTTGAAGCAAGTTCGATTATCATGTGAATAACCACTAGTGGATTTTAGACCACTTGTAGCTTTCTCCTTATCTTGAAGTTCTTTCTGTTTCTTGAATTCATCGTTTGATTGCTTCCCAATCAAACTCTTCTCGTGAACCGTGCTTGTCCCATAAATAATATTCATGTTTTTATCTTTGTATTCATGAAATGGTGACATTTTCTTTTCCGGTTCATCAGATTCTTCTAATCCCAACCTAGCCCTTCGGTTTTCCGGATGATCACCACCATTCCTTCGGTAATTATTGTAATTTCTTTTGGGTTTAGAATAGAATTTCTTTTCATTTTTCTCCAGGTCATCTGATGTGACTTCAACCAGTTTAAACAGTTTATCCAATTGATCTTCTTTGACGTTCCGAATCGGAAAACTGCCATCAAAGTATAATCTATCAGATTCCTTAACCTTGTACATTACAACGTTAGGATCATCACATAGATCATCTTCCGATGATGTCTCGCCATTTTCAGAATTTGAGTCACAACTGTTCAAACTCGAAGTGGTGCTATCAAAGCTGCCATCATCAGAATCGTTCAGAACATTTTCAACCACATTTTTCACTACCGCATTGTCATCATCTGTTTTAGTATAGACTACATCAATGTTCTGTGGCAACTCGGTTTTCTTTTCAGATAACAACTCAATTTGAGTGCCTTATCCATCCCATCAACGGTTTTGCGACAATACTTCTCGCATAGGGGTGGAGGAACATTTCTATATTCTTTACCAATTTTCTTTTTAGGTTTTTCCTCCGATGGAATTGTCGGAAGAATGTGATCAATGACGTACGCATTACAAGTGTAACTTCTTAAATGTTGTTGAACACATTTTGTTTCAATTTTCATGTCCTGGAGTTGTTGTTTGGTCTCAGCAATTGTGTTTATATAGATGTTTATTGCTTTTTGTTTATCCATTACTCTACCTTTTAGCATTCTCACAGTATCATGTTGTTCGATATTATATCTATCGAGGCTGCCATAATCATCTTTCATTTTGTCATACGCTTCCTTCATTGTACGATAATCGTATTTGTAATGTTCGTTATATACATTGAGTTCAACGATGATTTGTCATTTTATGGCACATTCAGCACATGGCTCAGTACATTTTGTACAAGGTTTCTCAACCTCTACAACTTGTACTTTGACAACCTCATTTACCTCTAGACCTACCTTGGTTAGATTTGCCATCAAAGCTTTATCGGCAATGTCCTTTAGGTTTTCAGCATTCATTAATTGAGTAACATCAATGACTTCTTCAGAAATAGATTTCTCCTCGGCAACTTGCTCCTGAGAACTTCCGTCAAAGTGACCTGCAAAACTATCACATGAGTCAGGAGATAAAATGCCTTGATTCTGCATGTGAATTTACTCCTCTTCCTCCTGTTGTTGTTGCTGCAGATACTGTTCCAACAAAATATTCTCTATAGCTACTGCTTCTTTGGCAGATGTATCTTCAACAATTTCAGCCATCAATGCAACTCCGGTCTTCTTACCGATATAAGAGTTCCAATCGAAACCATCATCTTCGTTTGATGCAACCATGTCTTTCTCAGTGTTGCTGCTGTTTGGCTTTTCCTGGATCTCAACTTGTGTCTTCTTTGGGAAAGGCTTGTATTGAAGAGATTTCTTGTAATACTCATTGCCTCCACCAAATGGACTCTGATTTCCTGTGGCTTCAGGATTCTTGCATTCTTTCTTAACATGCCCTTTATGTCAGCATCTAAAACAAGTGACCTTGGATTTATTGAACCCTAGCTTGTTGCTTGAATTTCCGATATCTCGGCCTGTGAGCGCAACAAACTTTGTCACTCTTCGAATGATAGAAGCTAGTGACCACTTGATATCCATCAGTTCAAGCTCTTCTTCGTCCACCTGATCGTAGTCTTCAGCGGTCATCTAGGGATTGCCGATCTTTCCAGCTACAAGACTTTCATACGATTCTAGGACTGTGGCGAGAAGTGACATGTGTTGTTTTGCAACTTGCTTAGAAACAATATGGTTTAGATTCATAGCAATGTTACATTTGTACACATTTGGATCAGAATTTGTTTGTTGGTTCTAATTTGCTTGACTCTGATGAGATGAATTTGAACCAGTGCTTGAGAACGAAGACTGTGGACTTTGATCATATTGAGGATATGATTGGTTCTAATTCTGCGGAGAAGATTTCATGTTTGCACTGATTGCTCCCTGAATCTTTGGACTTGAAATGTTGTCTTGCATTCCGGTTTTGTAATACAGACCAACATCTTGAACAATATTCGCATTTTTAGATTTTGCGATCTTCGAGTTTATCTATAAATGTTGACAGCTTGAAGAATTCCCATTTTTCACTTTCCTTCAGAACCATTAGATAAGTAGTCCATTCTCCATCTGGTAGCGCGTCTGCAAGCTTGTCGATGTATTCTTGTTCCGTCTTTTCGAGACCGTGTCTTCGCATTTGGACTTTAAGATGACAAAAACGTTCAATCATCTGCTTCATAGTCTAACCCTTTAGCATGTTAAAGATATCGAACTCTTTCATGGTGAGAGCTTTCTTACTCTTGATCATCTCCATGCTTCCTTGATACTTCTTTTGAAGGGATAGCCAGAGTTCTCTTGCAGCTGTGTATTCTGGTAGCAAGACGAGAATATCTTCTTTAACGGATTATTGGATAAGACTGATCATCTTTTTCTCAGCAATATATTCATCTTTCTGTGTCATGGAGTACTTGTATTTCTCCAGAACTTGCTGATGTTCATCCAACGGAACTGTATAACCTCTCTCAATCGACACCCAGCCTAGGAAATGCATGGCTTGAACCCAATATGTAAACTTCTCCTTCCATCCTTCATACTCGTCCATGCTCATTAGCTTTGGCGGTTTAACAGTCGTGCCCATCTCGTTGTCAAGATTGACTTGTTGGATCACGTTGGCATTTGACGAACCCACTCCGGACATATAAGCTCTTTGAATATCATCCGTCGCGAATAACGAGACTCGTACGCTGAAAACACTTGAAAACTTTTGAAAATGTTAGATTTATTACAAGTTCGGTCGAACTTGTAGCTAGAATGAAGAATTCTCAGATTTAAATACAAGTTCGGTCGAACTTGTGAGTTTTTGTTTTGAAAAATCTCCATGGACCTTCGGTCGAACTTGTTGAAAGAAATTTATATGAGTTTTACAAGTATGGGCGAACTTGACTAAAATTTTTCTTGAATTTTGTCAAGTTCGGTAGAACTTGACGAAAAATCAATGAAGATTTGGTAAGTTCGAGCGAACTTAGCAATAAATCCTTGAAAAACACCTCAAGTTCGAGCGAACTTGGTAAAGAATCATTGAAAAAGTGAGTTTTTAGCACAAGTTCGGTCGAACTTGGCTAACAAGTTCGATGGTTAGGATTTTGCAAAACATGGTTTTTTTCAAAATTTTGACATCAATTCGGTTGAATATGGTCTCCAATCTTTCAAGGGTTTATCTTTGTTGTATTTTACATGTTATATTCATAATTGAAAAGATTTTGACTGTGAATTCTTCATTTTTTTTAAGAAAATGTAATGAAAAATAGAAGAATGGAGTAGAAATAGAAGTGTTCTTGTCTTGATTACTATCAAATCAGGCTGTTCCAGGTCTGATACAACTTGTAGGTCCGTTGTACGGATCGTTCGGGCACTAATCTGACAAACCTAAGGTAAACGTGCGGAATCCGTTTGCGTAGGCGACATTGGATACACTCATTTGTTTCTATTTAATCACCGTTTCATTAATATTCAACGTTACATATCCTGGAAACACTTGGACAGAGCTTCGCCTCTGTCGTGACAAAATCTCTAAAAATTTCAAATGATGACAAACTACCTATTTATAGGTAAACAAGTTCGCTGGTGGGAGAGCAAGTTCGGGCGAACTTGCATAGACAAGTTCGGCCGAACTTGTCTAAACCATCACAAACTCAAGCGAACTTGTTAACCTATTTACATAAACTTCGACATTTCGCTCCTAAATACAGACAAGATATTATATGATGACGTAGGCAGCAGATATATGCATCAACATTGTGAGGTGAATTTGAGGGCCTATTTATACTTGTAGATGATGCACATGATCATCCCAAGTGTTAGGCCAATGCTCTAGGATGTTATCAAGTGTTAATGATGTGTTAGATGCAGATTAAGAGTGGCAAAATGCAAGATAGGTGTCAAAATTTGCGTATTGGTGGCAAGGGAATGAGCTGGAAAGCTGCCAGCTAATGTTTCTGTTAGAACAGGGGCGTCGCGCTATGCGACGGGTAACCCTTCTGAGCTACACGCTACACCTAGCCCCCATATTCAATTAGAAGTTTCAAAAGTGGTAGAACAGGTCCCTACACGTGTTTTCGTTGTGTTTTGGCATTTCTAACACCCTTTAACCCAATATTTAAGTTCCATAAGGATGTTAAAGTATAAGGAACTTGAAATATGTCCAAAAATGTTTCGGTGGTCGGTTCATTTGGTCGTACAGTTGCGGTTTTCGGTTAATTACGACGAAAAGCGTAACGAACGCGCAAATGACCGTAAACGCGTAACGAATGATATTTTTGCATTCCAATAATTAAAATACTAGATTTTAATGATTAAAAATTTTTTTGGATGTGCGTATATGTTCCGATAACGATATACGCGAATCAGCATAGTTTCGCAGAATTTGCAAAATAGTCCCTGAACTTGAATAAACATGTTTTTGCCATACCGAAGCCCTCAAAACTGATTTCTAAGTTATTTAAAGGGTATTTAGGGTATGTTTAGCTTATGTCATTGTTCTAAAATGTATGTCGCGTTAAACTGATTATGTTTGCGTAACAGCTTGCGATTTCACTTCTAGAAGCGATTCGAAAGATCGAAATTGTACAATGACGAAACGTGTGAATGTCGCATGTAATTATACAATTATCGGGAATGAAACACAAGATCTCATTGGATTCGAAATTATTCAGAATTGTACGATGGTTGAAAAGGCATAGATGTTACAGTCTCCCCTATTTTAGGAAATTTCATCCGGAAATTTAAATTAGAGGGAACTTGTGAAAACAGATGTGAGCGTATCGCCTTCAAATGATCCTAAATTCCCTAAGCAAAAATCTGGGCCACGTTTGGATTTTTAGCGAATTTTGTTTACTGTACTCTTCTATTGTTTGTAGGAATGAGATCAGATTCGAAACTCTAAACTTCAGTCTAATAGTAGGTGTACGACACCTTTGATTGTACCGAGCCTCCGAAAGGGCTATGTAAATGTCAAAGTGACATTCTTGATTGTAGAAGAACTAAAAAGAGCGTGAACCTGAAAGGGAGTTGGATTTCCAAAAAAAAATGAAAGGGAGAACGTTTATAGAGGTTTCCCATGAAGACTATTATAGGAAACTTGTGTGTGCTTGAAATTGGCGTTGGAGAGTGAAAGATTAAAACAACATTGGTCAAGGTCCAGAACTTCTAGTAACTTAAATAACGCCACGCTTACAATGTATTAAGGAATACATATAGAGAAAGTACCAGCGGCGTATCCACCATGCCCTTATTACATTGTTCTTGTTTCGTTATTCTTATTACTATTGGTTCTTTGCACATGTTAAAACTTGCTGTGGTATCTATACACTGAATTATATAATTATGTATGCATCCATAATTACACAATTCCTTGCATAGTCCACACAGTTCACTTTGTGATGTGTAGGGGAAAAATTCAAACAAATAAACATATGATGATTTGTCTTAGACCACAAAAGTGACTTTTTAACTAGATCAACGAATAATCTTTTTAAATAGACACTAAAGAGTCTTTTAACTAGATCATCACATGATCTCTTTAATTAGAATAGTACTTTGGAATCCAAGGGTCTAACTATTGCATAGAAAAGCCCTTAAGGATTTAAGATAGCACTTTGGATATCCTTCTAAGGGCCTAATATATGAAGATATGGAAGGTTCTATAAGGATTTGGATAGTAATTATTTTGGATCAAATAACCGTTAACTTGTACATACGTATTAAGCACACAAAGAATCCAACCAAGGTCTCCGGATTGCACTTTAATCATCCACAAGGATCTAACTATGAATATAGGAAGATCCTATAAGGATTTGGGATTTGTATAGCAAAAATGTTTTGAGAATCATGTACTAGCTGTACTACGAAATCAAAGTATGTGTAATGTCATGAAAATACGAAAGTAGTCATAGGCACATCGACATATTGCATAAGACCAATTAAGGACTTATGAAAAGTACCCTTAGGTATCCAAGCAAGGATTTAAAGTGGTACTTAGAGTATTTGTTAAGAGTTATGATTTGTACCTTGTACTTTGTTTCTTAGAAGAAACAAGTACACATGATTTTTTTGTGGAGATCGCGAGCGATCACAAAATAGAAGAAACTATGAGAGTAGTTTGATTTGTAAGGAACCATATCCTTGGTGTTGGTATTGTAGAGGTATGTCACACATACATGTAATCATACTGGTTTTGTAAATAAAATTGAAATAACAATATTATTTATAAACCAACCGAAATGTTTCAAGATTTTTGGATATCACAAAGTGAAAATATGAAAGTTTAAATGTTCACAGCTGCATCATCATTAGCACGAGTCTCGTTAGCATTTATGTTAAATGCTCATCCATGAGATGGATTTGCATTAAGAAGCTTTGGGCAATTGTTTTGATAGTGAGTAAGATCACCACAGTTGTAGCATGATCCAGGTGGATATGGTGCTTGAGCAGTAGCATGATTTGCATTTGCTTGATTTTGGGTGCTGGTAGCAAAACGACATGCATTGATCAAATGTCCCAATCGTCCACAGTGGGTACATTTGTGATATGGTGTTTGATTTAGATGATTTCGATTGCATTTGTTGCACAGAGGTGTGGTGCCAGCATAAGTTTTCCTAACACGAGGTTGTGCTGGTTGGTTTGGAGCAACTTGATCTTTCGGAGTAACTAGAGCGAAGTTTTGTGAAGCCTTACGCTTCTTTAACTTCTTAGAGGATTCAATTGGGTTTTCCTTTGGTTTTTCTTGGGTAGTCTTGTCCGATGGTTTCTTGTCGCCTTTACGGAAAAGTTTAGCCTTCTTGATTTGAGATTCAGTCAGGGTAGCGGATAGCTCAATGGCCTGTCTAACTGTAGCAGGATTGCTACCAGTGACTATGTCCTGAATTGGGTCAGGGAGGCCATCAATGTACTTTTCAATTGCCTTATCCAAAGGCGTAACCATGTTAGGACATAATAGGCTTAGTTCCTCATAACGATCAGTGTAGGCTCGATGTTCACCACTATCTTGTTTCAGATCATGGAATTCGTTCTCGAGTGCCCTCTGTTCATGACGTGGGCAAAACTCTTTCATCATAAGAGCTCTAAGCTCTTCCCATGTCTGAGCCAGTGCTACGTCAGCACCTCTATCCCTCATAATCCCGTTCACCACGTGAGTGCTCTCTTTTGGAAAACACTCAAAGCAAACTCTACTTCCCGCTCGTTCAAACACTGAACATGGCGGAAAGTACTTTTGATACTCTCAAACCATTGTAGAAGCCCAGTAGCTCCCTCAGACCCAGTGAAGTTGAGTGGTTTGGCCGAGTTGAATTGTTTAAAGTTGCACGGAGTAGGTGCATTATTGTTGTTATTTTTTTGATAAGCTTGATTGAGTTGGGTCACATGGTTTGGGAGTACAACAGCCATTTGCTGAGCGATTAAAGTTGGCATTTCGGCGTCTTGAGTTCTAAAAGAGAAAGGGAATCATGAGAGAAATCGAGTGAGGTTGATATTGGATAGTCAAAATGAATTGTTAAAAATATCGACGAAGTGTTAGGATTATGATCATGCGTTCGTTACTTAAAACAAACAAATGACATAGTGACACATCAAAGTAAATGGGTCTTTATAATGTATTAAGACATGCTTTAACCTATAAGTGAATACTCACCCCAAGAGTTCCCCGGGAAGAGTGACTGGTCCGATAATGCGGATTTGTACGAACACTCTAGCCTTAGACAGAAAACTTAGGGTATAGGCATTCACCCTTCCAGATTGCATGTGTTCACATTTATTAAAGCCCAAAATTTTGACGAGATTTTGAAAACTTGAAGGCATAAAGCCCAAACAAATCATCCAAGGATAGATGATTTCTTGTTTAATTTTTTAGAAAAATTTGACTTCCGAAAGATGTATTATGTTTTGTTTTTGGTAATCACGTAAGGATAGGTGATGGTAGTGTATTAGAAATCTAATACGCAAGTAAACTCGCGTTGGGGTCCTAGGAAGGTTACTAATAACCTAATTCCTTATAACCAGTGCTCTAATACCAATCTGTAACACCCCAAATCGCGTAAAGCAACACGCGGCGGAAACACTTGGGGAGTCACGTTACAAATTGTTTCGCAACACATGGTTTTAAAGTTTTGTTTTGTTGATTTATCAAATTTACATTTGTCTTGGAATAATCGAAAATAAAATATAATCAAATTGTTTTCTAAATTTTAGTGTCACTAAGGCACGCGTCCATCCTATGTGTAGTAAGCAGCGACAATCATCATATATGTAAATCTGAAACATATGTGAAAGTAGGGACGCCAGCATACAAATGCCTGTGAGTAACATAGGTTTTGTGAATTAGATTCATGGATTTGAATGTCTTAAGAAAAGAACATACGTTTTTAGAAATAGCCATGAATCCTTGCAAAAAGTTTGGTATCTAAAATACTTTGCTTTTTGATGAAAGTGTTTGCAATATATGTACAAGATATACTTTTGGTTTTGAAATAACAATTTAGGTAGTATATCAAAATGTATACTTTTGTTTTAAAAGATTGGGTAGTTTATCAAACTATACTTTAGTAAATAATAAGAAAATCGGTAGTATATCAAAATATACTTTTGTTTAAGAAGAAGAGATTCGATGGTATATCAAACTATACTTTGGTAAATAATATCACATTGATAGCATATCAAACTATGCTTTGGAAGTATATCAAAATATACTTAATTGTGATTTGGTAGTATAGCAAAATATACTTTGGTTTAGGAAATAAATAAAAGTTAAGTTTTTATGGCTTAATTAGAAAACCATTGTAAAACATACATTGTGGTCGTTTACATTCAAACCTGAGTATATCAAACTATACTTTGTAGACTATAAATTTACCACGAAGGCAAAATCTATTTTGTTTAAACTTGGTTTCTGACATTCCATACAACATGAATGGGGTGTCAAATCCTATAGCGCTATATCGTACTACCAATCGGCTTGATCATTGTTAATGAATGTATAAAAGAAATATGCACCAACAATAGTCTCACAAACTTTGAAAATTGTTATTTAGGCCATAGGTAACAGTTTCAAATCGTTATCGGATATAGTACTATGTTTAAGAAATCATATAGCATTGAAAAACGTGAAAATAGTGAATAGGCACATATGAATCACCCCAAAACATTTGAAAAACGTAAAAGAGGGATCTATGTACTCACTTGGGGTTGCAAAATATCCTTGAATCAAAGATTAAACAAGCCCAAATGTCCGAGAAGTCAAACGTGTCCTAGAATCGGATAATTATGTAAATATCGGGAATTTAATCGGCGGATCGGATCGAATGAGGTCTTGTAAACCAAATGAGTGTTGGTACTCATATGAAATGGTTTAACAAAGTCTACATTATGATTTGAAAAGGATTCCTAAGTGCCTTTAACCCGTTATGACTCGTTAAGGTAGTTTATGCTACTTTAACGGATCATTTACGTAAATACGTGTTCGGATGGTTAGATATGTGTTTTAATAATTCCAATATGGCAAAATAAGCTTAATATAGTTGCAACATCAGTTTATACGTCAAAATATTGGTAACATATACTTAAAGTTGATTTATGCACAAAAAGGGCATTTTGGTGATTTATAAAGGCATAATTAGCGACTTAACATAATACTAACCAAACGACGTGACCATAAGGTATAACCTCAGAGAGTTATTCCCTATACAACTATGGTCACAAATATGTGTTTGGTCGGATCCTAAGATCAACCAAACGGGTCGGATTCGAAAGTCAAAGCGCTGGTCAAGACCGCTCGACTTACGACCCTAAACAAGCACTAGACTAAAAGTGACGAGTTAGACATGTTTAACATGTCTAACTAAGTTTATAAAACTGATTTGGTATCAAAACAAGGTGTTTTGATACCCGAAAATAGTTCCATCGTATAATGCGCACTTTGCGCATTATTGACCGATAGTTGGACTCGTCACTGCAACTAGTAACGTGGCAAATCAGTAGGCATGATCGCTAAGGATCATAACCATCGTGATTACGATCACGTTGCAAAGTTCAATTGAACTTTGTTTTGACAATTAACGGTCAAAGCTGAAAGTCAAACAATGTTTGACTTTTAGCTTGAAATAGCTAAAAGCAATGAGAAAGACTAAGGATGAGATCTTACTTGTGTTTAAGAACACCCAATATCTGAAAGAACTCAGTAGGAGGCTTCCTTTTGATCTGGAAACAAACTCCAAGAGTGTGGGATGTGAAAGAGATAAATGAGCAAGTTGTGAGGTGAGTTTGAGGGCCTATTTATACTTGTGGATGATGCACATGATCATCCCAAGTGTTAGGCCAATGCTCTAGGATGTTACAAGTGTTAAAGACGTGTTAGATGCAGATTAAGAGTGGCAACATGCAAGATAGGTGTCAAAATTTACGTATTGGTGGCAAGGGAATGAGCTGAGAAGCTGCCAGCTAATGTTTCTGTCAGAACAGGGGCGTCGCCCTACGCGATGGGTAACCCTTCTGAGCTACGCGCTACACCTAGCCCCCATATTCAATTTTGAAGTTTCGAAAATGGCAGAACAGGTCCCTGCACGTGTTTTCATCGTGTTTTGGCATTTCTAACACCCGTTAACCCAATATTTAAGTTCCATAAGGACGTTAAAGTATATGGAAATTGAAATATGTCCAAAAATGTTTCAGAGGTTGGTTCATTTGGTCGTAGGTTGCGGTTTACGGTTAATTACGACGAAAAGCGTAACGAACACGTAAATGACCGTAAACGCGTAACGAATGATATTTTTGTATTCCAATCATTAAATACTAGATTTTAATGATTAAAATTTTTTTTGGATGTGCGCATATGCTCTGGATAACGATATACGCGAATCAGCATAGTTTCGCAGAATTTGCAAAATAGCCCCTTAACTTGAATAAACATGTTTTTGCCAGACCGAAGCCCTCAAAACTTATTTCTAAGTTATACAAAGGGTATTTAGGGTATATTTAGCTTATGTCATTGTTCTAAAGTGTATGTCGCATTAAACTGATTACGTTTGCGTAACAGCTTGTGATTTCACTTCCAGAAGCGATTCGAAAATCAAAATTGTACAATGACTGAACGTGTGAATGTCATATGTAATTATACAATTCTCGGGAATGAAACACAAGATCTCATTGGATTCAAAATTGTTCAGAATTGTACGATGGTTGAAAAGGCACAGATGTTACAGAAACGTAGGATATTACAAAAGAAAAGGATCCGTAATGCATCGAACGAAGAAGAATTTGGGTGCTATGGAGAACTATACGTATACTAGACCCGATGTGGCTAGTTAATTGCTCAAGAGAAGATGTGAAGTGCTTGTTCTTAAACAAGATATGTTTTGATAAATGGGAAGAAGTCCAAGCAAAACAATACCAAGGTGTGATCAATGTATGCTATGCACATGGTACTAACTCTGGCCATATGTGGGAATCAAGATGGAGAGAGTTGGAAAGAGAAGAGTTCTTAAAAAAGGAATAGCGTCTCAAGAAGATACAAGAAAGGGGTAGAGAGGCAAGGCTCAGAAGATTTCAGTTTAGAAGTGGGCACCTCCTACTGACCAAACGTCTATTCCTAAACAAGAAAGACGAAGAAAGTGGTATAAGAACTTCTTTGGAAGAGGTTGAAGCTTAAAGACTGATCAAGATTGTGACAATATCCAAGGGGGAGTTTGTTGATGCATAATGTCTATTGTCTAGGTCTTGGATCGAGTCTATGTAATTAGGGTTTAATATTGTTAGATTTGAAATGTATTTATGGTTGTAAAGCTAAGTTCGGCCAAAGTTGTTTAGCAGGCTGGACAAGTTCGCCCGAACTTGTCCTAGCCAAGCAACACTTAGAGCGAACTTGTTGCACTATATATAGTTGTTTTTGGGTCTTTCATTGTAAGAACTTTGCATTGTAGATGGTGAAGCTCTGTCGGTTTGGAAATCCCATTGTAATAATTTTGGACATTAATAAACCGATCTTTAAACAGTAAATCTTGTATATTCGATTACCAAGTCACGTAATTTCTGCTTACAATGACTTTAGATACAAATCAGGTTCCTATGCAGTGGAGGAGCTATCCTAGCACAAATCCCCGTACATTATTTAGTCAAATCTCACAACAATTTCGTTTATATCATTCGTTTTACATACTCGAATTTCCCAAACATCTTGTACACTTAAATTCGTTGTGTTCAATTCATGCCTTACACGCAATCGAAGTCATTTATACCTATTGATATTCATATTTATACACCTATTCGTATTTATGCTCACACGTGTTATCATTCATACTTACACGCAAATTCACGTTCATACTCATACACCTTATATTTATGTGGATACTTATACTCATACTTATGTTCATACTCATACTCATACTCATACATTCGAACCTATACGTAAGCTTGACCCGAGGGGTTCGCTCACGTTGGTCTCATACATACTTAAACATAAACATGTTTGTATACTACATTCTTATACGCACATCTTTTTTATTTTCGAAGTCAATATATACCTTGATTCATACACAACTGTCATTTGAGGGATCCCACAACTGTTAACATCACCCTTATTAGAGAGTATGTGAAAATGTCCATCTCCCAGGACAAACCTGCCTTCCACACCACTCTCCATACTTCAAATCACAACAACCACCACATCACTGTTTGAAGCCTTTGATAGTCAGTCTCAAAAGGGCCACTCTCACCAACACATTACAGAGAGCAAAACTCCCACAATGGTTGTGTCTGATAAAAATCAACTGGTTATCCCACAAACAGTTGAGGAGGCTACATCACTTGGATTTCACGAAATCCTTGTTGATAGTACAATTGGAGCAGCTACTACGGATGTTGAATCCACCGATTTACATCCGGACAGTAGTTTCATATATAAGTCTCCTTTGAAGGCAACCACTGTTGTGGCTACAAGGTAACCTCTGCTCTAGTGGGAAGACCCCAGTACCAAGAAAAAGGGGCATCTAAGATTGAAACAAGTGTTAAATCACTAGCTCATGATATCTTAGATACAACTACCACCTCTGGTAGGAGCTTAGATGACCCTATTAAGTTAGGAGATGGGCTAAAACATAAGGAATTGACGGACAAAGTCACAAGTATTGAGACATCAGTGGGAAATATCAAGAATGTGCTACAACAGATGTTACTTTCTGCAAAATCTCGAAACACTGCTCAATCCTCTGCTACCAGAATTGAAAACAAGTGTATCCTCTGCTTCAACAACATTATCAGCATGCTAATCAGTTGTATGATTCAAAAGTGCAGACATTCAAAGAAGAAGTTGAAGCAAGGTATAAGGACACATAGGAAGAGCTAAAAGATATAATGAACATTCTCATTCTTGATACTACCCTTGCACCTGTCTACGAAAGAGTTGATGATGCCAAAAAGGGGGAGAAAAATGACTCTGAGGAAAATCCCTCAGTAACTTCTGCTGAAACATTTGTTAAAGAAAAGAAAAAGGGAGGTGATGAAACCCTGAAAATTCAAGCAGATGATGAAGATACACAAATGAGGATCGTTCAAAGTCATGTCAGGATAAAAGAGAAGGAGATGAAGGATACCACTACTGGTCCCAAAACCACTGCTGGTATTAAAAGGCCAACCACTGACAGTTCAATTCTATTGCCTTCCTCATCTCAGCAATCAGCTGTCACAGTAGCAGATGTTGATACTACCAAAAGTACAACCGATGTTACGACAGCAGTGGTTTGCACAAACACCCCTGTACCAAAACTGGTTTATGCAAGAAAAAGAAAAGAATGGCTACGGTGAATGATGATGACATACCATCTGTATCTGTTACTCAAACAACTTCAAAACCAGTTATCACCCATTCATCATCACAACAAATCAGTTTTGCTGAATCACTCAAGGTCAAAATCCAAAAAGAAATATTCCTATGAAACATCATATCGTTTAGAGTTGGCTACAATAAAAGGAGAAATGCTACAATTTTATACAGAGACTGATCCATCCAAGAGAACCTTCCCATCTCTTCATGGCTATAGAACTCCTAAAACAATTGATGAGTATCTAATACTGAAAACAAGACAAGCAACAGTCATAGCATAAGAAGAAAGTAAAGGGAAAGGTAATACCTATTTAACATGAATGGAGCAGCATGAACTAAACAAAGTTAAGAAATTAGAAGAGTATGCAAAAGAGCTTAATGAGAAAATGACAGAAGAATCTCCAAAAGATGATCCTCAAAAGAAGCTAAGGGAAAACCTCATAAGATTTATCATGAAAGAAAAACCCTATCAAGCTGAGGAAGATCAATTCAAGGAGTGGTCCATCCCAGCTCTTAAACAAGAAGCTAATAGAATTGGAAGGATGAAGAAAGACCCTCAAATGAAACAGATTGCACCAGACTGGAAAGATACTAAAAATCTAAGGCCTTTGAAAATTTTGAAATCGCACAAGAAAAGTGAAACCTCTGTTTGGGGATAGAACAGGGTTTTATAGGGTTTTTTAAAAAGTTCAAATGATGTGGCGTCTGATGCAACATTTGTCGAGTAACATATGTCCACGTGTAACCTCTGTTTGACAATGGAAAGCAGTTGTTTGACTAACCACTGTTAGAGCAATCTATCAGTGGTTGTGACCAAATTTTAAACACTATCAGAGGTTTGCATCAGTGGATTGATTTTTCTAAACAATAGTGTTTTTGTGCTATCAGAGCTTTGAACAGACTTTAAGGATTTATTGAAAAAATGTAATTTTAACTATTTTTAAGGATGGATTTTTGATTTTCTAAAAACATTTTATTGCTATTTACGCATGAAATACAAGGAGAACTTGTTTTAATCCATGTTTAGCATTCCAATCCTAGATATTAAACTTTCAAATGTGGAAGCATCTAGTGCCTTTGTCAACACATCTGCTAGTTGATCCTTGGTATGGACATGTTGTAAAGAAATCAAACCTTTTTCATAGAAATCCCTCACAAAGTGATGTCTGATGTCAATGTGCTTGGTGGTTGAATGTGAAACTGGATTTTTGATGATGTTTTCTGCTGCTTGACTATCAATTTTGAGAGGAGTCCTCAAGGCAGTCACACCAAAATCCAGGAGTTGATTTTGAAGCCACAAAATTTGAGAAGTGCGACTTGCAGCAGCTATATATTCTGCTTCAGTAGTGGATGTGGATACTGCAACTTGCTTTTTGCTTTGCCAAGACACTAGGCAATCTCCTAGGAATTGGGCTCCCCCAGATGTGGACTTCCTTGTTGTTTTACATCCAGCAAAGACACTATCAGAATATCCTGCAAGCTCAATGTTACCATTAGCTGGATACTAGATACCAAGTATGGGAACACCTTTTATGTATCTGAATATCCTTTTTACAGCAGTAAGGTCTGATTTTCTTGGCAATGACTCTGATCTGGCACAAACACAAGTAGCAAACATAATGTATGGCCATGAGGCAGATAGGTACAATAAAGACCCAATCAGGCTTCTGTATAAAGTTTGATTAACATGGTCATCTTTGCCATCTACAGTGACAAGCTTGGATGTTGCCATGGGTGTGCTGCAAGGTTTACAATCATCCATATCAAATTTCTTAAGTAGTTCTTTCACATACTTATTTTGATGAATGAAAGTGCCTTTTTTCATTTGTATGACTTGTAAACCAAGAAAACATTGCAACTCACCCATTGCACTCATTTCAAACTCAGCTGCCATGAGTTTTCTAAATTCTTCACACATGGCAGTGCATGTGGATCCAAAAATGATGTCATCCACATAAATTTGGACAAACATCAAATCTTTTCCTTTCCATTTTAAAAATAGGGTTTTATCAATCCTACCTCTGGTGAAACCAATGGATAAGAGAAAAGTGGATAGAGTTTCATACCAGGCTCTTGGTGCTTGTTTTAGACCATACAGTGCTTTGTTTAACCTGTAAACATGATCAGGATGAATGTGATCCTCAAATCCAGGAGGTTGACAAACATATACTTCTTCCTTGATCTTTCCATACAGGAATGCACTCTTGATGTCCATTTGATACAGCTTGATGTTGTGGTTAGCAGCAAAAGCTAAGAACAAGCGAATGGCTTCTAACCTTGCTACTGGAGCAAAAGTTTCATCATATTCAATCCCTTCTTCCTGTCGGTAGCCTTGAACCACGAGCCTTGCTTTGTTCTTGACAACAATACCCCTTTCATCAGTTTTGTTCTTGAAGACCCACTTTGTGCCGACGGGACTCACATCTTTTGGTAGTGGTACAAGTTCCCATACTTGTTGTCTCTTGAACTGAGGAGCTCCTCTTGCATGGCCTCTACCCAGTTGTTTCCTTTCAGTGCCTCTTGGTACTTGACAGGCTGTGTGAGTGATAGAAAGCCCACAAAAAGACAAATGTTTTGGGCTTGGCTTCTTGTGAGCACACCCGCATTGATGTTGCCAATAACTTGATCCAATGGGTGGCTTTTGAGGAAGATCAAATCACCTTGATATGGGACAATGGCTTTTTGAGGTGAAGCATGCAAATGTGTATCATCTGAGCTAACCTCTGCTGGTGAAAATGATAGTCCAGCCTCTGAGTGGAATGGTGGTGGAGGGATAGGTGGAATGGTAGTGAAAGTGGGTTAACTTTTATCCATTTGTTGTGAACTTTTATCAACAGATGTTTGGTTTGAAGAGCTGGTAGAGGTTTGAGTATTAACCACTGTTGAACTGGCAGAGTTTTCACCATTGCTACTCACATCTGCTCCTCTGCCTGTAGGATTGATTTTGAAACTTGGAAGAATGCAATCATATCCTTGCTCTTGAATGATGATTGTGGGGTACCTACAGGGTTAGTCTTGACAGACACATCTTCAAATGTAAATTTAGATAGATCAAACAATTCAGCAGGTCCATTTGCTGGGATTTTTAAAGATGAGAGTTCATTGAACTTCACATTTAGAGTTTCCTCAACACACTTGGTCCTAGAGTTAAAAACTCTATAGGCTTTGGCAGTGGTTGAGTATCCCAGAAAATAACCACAATCAACTTTGGCTGCAAACTTGGATATTGAATCCTTGATGTTTAAAATGAAGCATGGGCAGCCAAAGACTTTGAAATAAGAGATCGGAGGTTTGATTTTGTAAAGCAATTCATAGGCAGTCTTTTGATGCCTACGGTTTAGCAAAACTCTGTTCTGGACATAGCAAGCAGTGTTTACAGCCTCTGCCCAAAAGGACAAGGGTAAACCTTAGTCTACAAGCATGGTCCTGGCTGATTCAATTAAAGTTTTGTTTTTCCTTTCAACAACCCCATTTCGTTCTGGAGTTCTAGGGATGCTGTATTGTCTAACAATCCCTTTTGACTCACAGAAAGCATCCAACTCCTTGTTCCTAAACTCTGTCCCATTATCACTCCTAAAGATTTTTACAGGAAGATCAAATTGTTTTTCAACTTGTTTGACAAAGTTTTGCAAATGTTTGTTGTTTCATCCTTAGAGTGGAAAAAGAAAGTCCATGCGAACCTGGAAAAATCATCAACTATCACCAGACAATATCTTTTGTGTTTTAAGCTGATGATTTTGACAGGTCCAAACAAGTCCATATGAAGCAACTGTAGACACTGACTTGTTTTAGACTTCTCAATTGACTTGTAAGAGATTTTATGTTGTTTACCTTTTAAACAGGAAACACAAGGCTCTTCACAAGTAAATTGTTTTTGCGGCAAACCTCTAACCAGGCTTTGTTTTGAGAGTGTGGAGATGGTTTTTAGATTTGTGTGCCATAGCCTTTTATGCCATAGCTCTGTCTCTTTGCTTGAGGCAACGGAGTACAAGGTTATCCTTTACCATATCAACCACATATACATTTCCTACTCTATGAGCAGTCAACTGTGCTTTGCTCTCTGCAATGATTTGATCAATCTTTTTGACAACTTCTGGCCCTACTATTTGGCAAATTTTCTTTGTGAAGAATGAACCATAACCCTTATCAGTCATCTGTGAAACACTTAAGAGATTGAATTTTAGATTTTCAATGAGATTCACATTTTCAAACTTGAGTTTTCCTGCTGAGACACATCCTGACCCTAACACATTCCCTTTTGAATTATTTCCAAAAGATATATCACCCCCTCCATGAGCTTTAAAATATCTGAGCAGGGCTTTACATCCTGTCATGTGCCTGGAGCCTCCACTATCTACATACCAAAGACTGTCAAGGCAAGTAGAAGCTCCCTTCGAAGCAGCCATAAGAGCACAGTCACACTCTTCTTCACACACCTTTGTGTCCCATGGGTCAGATAGATTGTCTTTTTCAACATCAACAGCATTCGTTTCAATCACAGGTGTAACTCCTTGTGTAACCACTGCTTCACAACATTCAACCACTTAAGATTTTGACTCCTGTTCCACAGACTCATCACCTTCAATTATGGTCTCAAGAGTCATTAAACACAAGTTTTCATTTTCAAATCATTTTTGGCTATGAGAGCAAAGTTTTCATCAGTTAAATCCTCAGGCAAACTACTACAGTCAACAAAACCTTAGGTAAAGAAGCTTTGTTGTGTAACCTCTGCTGGTGTAGCAGTGGTTTGAGTAGTTTGAGTGACATGTGGAACTTGTTGCACATGCACTTGAGGTGGTGCTTGAACATATTGAATCTGTGGAGCAGAGGTTTGGACATAATGAATAGGGACAGTTGTTACAGGATTTGCAAAATGAGCAGTGTTTTGTATTTGTTGTGCAGGGGCAAACTATGAATATTGGACAGTGCTTTGAGGATTGGGGCCAGGGTGTGTAATAAATTGGTCGTGCAGTCTGAGTTCTGCATTCCTTGGCAAAATGTCCCATCCTATTGCACTTGAAACATTTTATCTTAGATTTATCTAACCCAACTTTTAACCCCCCCATGCAAACCTGGAAACCTCCTACCAGTTCTTTTGTAAAACTTACTAGCCCTGACACTCAAAAGTGCCAACTGGTGTAGGATGTCCATTTCTTTCAAATCCGTGGGTTCAAAGTGTTGTAAGTCATTCATCTCAAAACTCAAATTGTCAGAGGTTTGGCTTTCACCATTTGCAGCAAAGGCAAAATTGGGTGTACATGGATCAGAGTTGAAATTGTTTCCAGAAGTTATGTCAATGTAATGATCAAAACTCTGATTCTTTCCACTGCCAGACCCTTCCTCACGACTATAGAGAGCAGTGTTTCCCAGAGTACAGTCATCGGTCATTTTCCCTGACTCTTGTAACTTCTTTTTCTAGTTCAACTCTCTCTCATATGTGATAAGTCGACCATGAACTTGTGTCAAGGTCATATCTTTGTAACCAACAATGGTTCGAGTGACATAAGCTACAGTCTCCCATTTCTCAGGTAAAGATCTCAAGGAACGACTATTAACAGTCGAATTTGGAAACTCCACATTTACCAATTTGAGCTCACTGATGAGACAGCTATATCGTTCAAACTGTTGGGTTAATGACTCATCCTTAACGTGACAAAACGTTTCATACTGTTGATTTAAAAATTCTATATTATTCTCGATCGCCTCTTCTTTAAGAGCATCCCATAGCTCTTTAGCACTATTACAATGAAGTAATCCCGCATAAATCTCATTGGGCAAAGCCGAAGCAACGATGCTAAAAGCCTGAGCATCCAACTCAATTTTGAGGAAATCTTTTTCAGAGTATTTTCGAGCTTCTTAGGGACTTGAGTGTGGGGATCCTCTATACTTGGAATCATGGGGACGTGAGGTCCAAATACAACGGATCTCCAACATCCGGTGTTCTATTGGGCGAGAATATGACCCATCCTACGTTGCCAAATAAATACTCATTTCGTTTCAACATAGGTGGTTTGAACATGGATTCAATATTGGATTCCGGTGTGTTTTGAGCCATTTCTCTTGTTTTCAACAGATTTGTGTTTTAAAAACTTTTGTAGTAATAAAACTCTGTATTCAAGCAAAACTTATCAAACGAAATTAGCAACAAAGAGCTGATCTGTTCAAATCAATTTGACTTTTAAATCAAAATCGATTGACCAAGCTCTGATACCAATTGTCAGGATCTAAGTTTGAATTGATTGCTGTTTTTGTTTCAAGTAAAGGAAAATGATTGAATACAGAAAATAAATGCAGCGGATTAATGGAAACTTTTACAACAATCAATCGGTCATTTGTTTTCAACACCATCATGCTTTCAAGTAATCAAACTATTGCATGTGAGTCACAAACTCCCCATTAGCCCAATAACGATCGTTTGATAGTAAGAAATGAAGAAGATATGTGAAATTGATCTTTTTAAGAAGACGAGTGTTAACTGTTACATTGAGCGCCTATTTATACTAATTGTCTAACCACTGATCGTCTTTTAATGATGTCAGGGTTGATAATGACAGCAAGATGTAACTAACTACAAACACTGCTCAGACTTAACTATCAGTGCATAGCACTATTACATTGATTAAACTAATTCTAAGCTAAGCACTGTTGGCTATCCTCTGTTCTTGTGATCTTCTATCAGCGGTTAAGAGTTTCTTCTGTCAGAGGATAGGAAGCAATGTGTTTATTGAAAGCAGAAAATACTCATCAGCAGTTAGAACCTCTGATTGTTGGATCAAAGCTCGGATGGTGTGTTTTGACTATGTATCATCTGTTCCTTTCCATAGGTTCAATCCCAGCAACAACTAGTACAAACTATGTGGATCATGCAACAATCAATATAATCACAGGTGCACACGGGATTATAGTGATAGGCGTATGAGCATCATAGAGTGTACTGCTGTGTATGGTAAGACAAGGAACGTAACATGACACTGAATGTGAAACAAACATAACACGGTTAAAACATCTTGGATACGCCGCTGGTACTTCCAATATATAAGTTTTTTCACCATGTTACCAAACCTTCGTGAAACGTGCCATGAGAAATTTGGTGTTTTACAGAGCATAGTTAGACCTAATACGCAAGCTTTAAGAACTCACAAACGCATTGCTAAACGCGCGATACCCAGTTATTCGTGATGAGACCTCATCCATAACGCAATGTTTTCGTTTGTCCAATACGCATGCCATTATTATACTCGTATTCGATTATTAGATCGATCGTTCACTCTTATGCCTCCATTATTCCCCCTTATCCTTGCCTTTTATAGAACATCGTTAACAATCAATCGGTTTAAACATTCGAACCCTAAAATATTTTCTTGCTTTAAAACTATCTCCCACTCTTGTTTATGTGCAATCATACTTAGTTGGCCGCTACCTACGAAACTGCTTTATTTAAAATACCTAACTTTCTCGTTTCCCACCAGTAAACAATTTCCTACAAAAACCGAGATTTATCAATGCTCTTCAAAACCAATGAAACTTTCTTACAACCTACGGAGCAACCACACTTTTCATCAAAATGCATACCATTTCATACGAAGCTTTCCATCTTAGATAACATATTTTAAAATACCTTTTCTTTGAACTATTCCAAACATGTTTAAACCCGCTCGTCTATACACACACATGCACGTTTTACTTATGATTGATGCCTCAAATCATTTTAGCCAAACAACCTCTTTTTACAAAACCTAACTTTTCGTTCCTCAAACTTCATACTTTTCCATACGTATCCAAACTTCCAAGTCTCGATTTTAACTATTATTCGTTAATCAAAATCCTTTTTAAAGTCTCCCTCTTGAATAAATTTCGGGACAAAATTTCCTAAAGGAGGGGAGAATGTAACGCCCTGCTTTTTCGTAATTTCCATAATTAGAAAGCATCGCTTGTAATTCTACTTTTGGAAGCTTTGTATTCTTGTAATCGAATTTTCGTTGTAATCGTTGTAAAATCCAAGACTTGGATCATAACAAAATTCATATTTCTTACAATTCATGCTTTACACATTCATACATGATTCACATGTTTGAAACCACCACACATATGATGCTTAATTCGTGATTCTTGAAAACATGTAATAAACTTGCAAATACGTGACATACATGCATTATATGATCCTTATCCCTGATTCTTAGACTTAATCATACTTGTTTATACTTATTCTCGTGATTTATTTACATGCAAACCCCTTAGATTATGCCTTTGGTGCATAAAACACCCTAAAAACTATCAAATATAATCCAGGGACCAAAATTGCCAAAAATCAAACATCTTTTATCCTCTTGCGGGTCGTGAGCAGGTTCCCATTTCCTCTCCCCCCCCCGGCAGAAGCCATAATCCGCAAAATGTTGCTACCAGCTCATGGATTGGGAAATTTTGTGTTTGTTGGTTGTGTTTCTTGCATTCAATACACACCAAACCCAACCCTAATTCATTGCTATAAAACCCAAGCCTCCTCCACACTTCTTACACTTTGCAACTCACTCAAAAAACTCTCAAATCCCTCTTTAATCTGCTGGAAATCAGAAACAAGATCAGATTCACAGCAACTCACTAAAGTGAGCATAACTTCCTCATTTCTTAATCTTTTTCATTGATTCTTCTTTCTAATAACTTGGAACAACCTTAGGTATGATTCCACAGGTTTTCCATGGAAAATCCAGACATGGAACTTCACCAAACCAGGCTCCAAAGTGACTGAAACTTTCTGTCCTTGATTTAAACTTGTTTAAACTACTCTAACTTAAGGTTTCTCATACACATTCCTATGTCCTAATGCTCATAATCAATCGTATGGTTAGTTGGGCTTAAAAACAAGGGTGTGACATTCAAAATCAGAGGATTAATCCTCACAAACTTTCTGTTTTGCATGAGTTCTAACTTACAAGTGGTGTCAAGTCTTGAACTTGAAGTTTGTGTGACTACTTGGTTAGCTTGGGCTATCCTACATACAAGTCCACACATCACTTGGTGTTTTGCTTAGATTAGTAGTATTATTTCATTCTTGTATATGTTCATGACCATCCTTGTTGTCTATGAAAACATGTGTAGTGGTGAGTTTACATGAGGTTTTAAATGGATGGTTACACCTCCTACCTCTTACATGACTTCCATGATACTATTGATGGACTTATGGCATAATATATGTACATAAACTATATAAATAACTAAAAACCGAACCCTTGATGATAACCAAATGGTTATTTGGTCAAGACACTAAGTTAAATCACCTAAGTGTTTAGTTCCTCGTTACGATTCTAATGAAATCATGTTTACCCTTATGGGTTATCATACCTATGTTCTTTGTGTAGAAGGACAAGGTGTTCCATCCTAAACAACCAACAAATCTCGCGAAATCACCATATGGAAAGCTTGCAAAACCGTGAGTACACGTGACCCATTTTCGTTTATGTCACTTTTGGGTGTAACATGTTAACCATTATCAAAACCACCAAACTTTATACTTTATGTAAATGCACGAAACAATCCAATATACATGAATGCTATGATACATTAGTTGATGCTTATGCTTGGGTGATTCTTATGTAATACAATAGTCATTAGCTTTATACGAGCCTCCATTTAAAATGTATAGCGCTAAGGAGTAACGCACCACCCGTGAACGAGAGGTCATGTTGAATTTCATTCGTTATTGTGTAAACAGATGGTTGACTAGAAATATTGCATGCCATGTTATGATGCTCTTGTAGAAACTTAGTTTCCATGTGGATTTGTTTTCAAACCTTAATGCTTTTACTTAAACTTGTGCGCTCGCCAATGCATTTTTGTGTTGAACTATACTTTGTTAACATGTTGCAGGTTGATGAGGATTCATATGACGAAATCTAGTAGGGACTACTCTAGAAACGCACTTGATATTACTAGATTAGTTACCTTGTTATTTAAAATTGTTGTATTGTTCTCTTATTGTACTTTGAATTTCCATGTTGTA
Organism: Scalesia atractyloides; assembly: GCA_947069175.1. NCBI lineage: Eukaryota > Viridiplantae > Streptophyta > Magnoliopsida > Asterales > Asteraceae > Scalesia > Scalesia atractyloides. The sequence continues at coordinate 45,970,345 of CAMTDV010000017.1, read as the reverse complement.
CTTGACAATTTTATTATGAAATGAAATCCGGATTTGAATTAATTATTGTCACCATTAGTATTGTGAGCAATGAGCAATCTATTTCGTCCCGCCTAGATGTTTCCACCATTGGTTGGGGTGTGACATTGTTGCACTTAGATTGAATTCCAAATTTTGATGCTAGGGGAGATGAGTGTTTCTTTATCTATTATGCTAGCAAAGCTGCACACGAGAGCAAGACAGCATATAGAGTGTACAACAAAAATACAAGACAGATTATCGAGTCGATGAATCAGTAGAGGAACCTGTGACGGAACCCCTAGAACCTACTGAAAATGAGAACTTGATAAATATGCCGCCATTAGGAACTGTTTCCGAATCTGTTGTACCTACTAGTGTTCAGAGCAACCACCCTGTGAAGAATGTAGTTGGACCCATTGGGTTGGGGTGTTGACCAGAAGTCAGACATGAGTTATCAACACATGCTTATACTCATGCTTCATCTCACAAATCGAGTCAAAAACTACCCAAATGGCCCTTCGAGAACCAAGTTGGGTGGATGCCATGCAAGATGAGCTAAACCAATTTGAGAAATTAAAAGTATGGAGATTGGTTAAGTTTCCTGTAGGAAAGAAAGCACTTGGAACCAGATGGGTTTATCGAAACAAAAGTGATGATAGTGGAGTGATTGTCAGAAACAAAGCAAGACTGGTAGTGCAGGGTTTTAGACAGATTGAAGGGCTTGACGATGATGAGGCGTATGCCCCCGTTGCTAGATTAGAAGCCATTAGAATTTTTCTTGCATATCCATCATTCAAAGGGTTCATAGTCTATCAGATGGATGTGAAGACGACATTTCTGTATGGCAAAGCGAAAGAGGAAATATGTTGAACAGCCACCCGGTTTTGTTAATCCACGATATTCAGGATATGTCTACAAGCTTGATAAGGCATCGTATGGATTGCATTAAGCACCCCGTGCATGGTATGCTACTTTGACCAATCATCTGCTAGCAAATGGATACACTCGTGGAATCGTTAATCAGACTCTGTTTATTCGTAAGGTGGGAGAAGACCAAATCCTAGTGCAAACCTATGTGGACGACATCATCTTTTGGTCCACTAGTGATGCACTGTGCAAAGAGTTTGAAGAGGTCATGAAGAAGCAGTTTGAAATAAGTGCTTCGGGAGAAATGAATTTCTTTCTGGGTTTGCAAGTTCGTCAAGACTCAACGGGTATTCTCATTCATCAGGGAAAGTATGTTGATGATATCATTGCAAAATTCAAACTTCAGGATGCAAAGCGTGCAAACACTCCTATGGGTGGGAGACCAGTTCTAACTGAAGATCTGGAAGGAGGATTTGTTGATGAAACATTGTACCGGTCCATGATTGGCTCGTTGATGTATTTGACTGCCAGTAGACCGAATATTATGTTTTCCGTGTATCAGTGTACACGCTATCAGGTTACTCCTAAACTTTCTCACTTGAATGTCAAGAGAATCTTTCGATATCATAAGGGCAAGCCAAGGCTTGGTCTTCTGTATCGAAGAGATTCCCCATTTGATTTATGTGCTTTCTCTTACAGTAATTTTGGAGGTGCAGGTAGGGATATGGAGTCCACCTCCGCTGGATGCCAGTTCTTGGGAGATAGACTCATCTCCTAGCAATGCAAAAAACAATAGACTGTATCACTTTCAACTGCGGAGGCTGAGTATGTAGCTGGTTCAGCTTGTTGGTCCCAAGTGATATGGATCCAACACCAACTGGTGGACTATGGTGTGAATTTCTCTCACACCTATCTTTTGTGACAATGATGCAACTATCCAAATAGTGAAAAATCCTGTTTATTTTTCTAAAACTAAGCACATTGCCATCAAAATTCATTTTATTCGTGACTCATTCAACCAGGGACTCATTTCAATAGAAAAGATTCATACTACCGACAATGTCGCGAATCTGTTCACAAAACCGGTTGATCGAGAACGTTTCACTACTCTTCATGAACTGCTCAAAATGGTCCAATTCGAGGACTGAACTTCGTCACACAAAAATATTTTTCTTCATCTGTATATAAATTTGTTTCTTAAAATTGTTTTTCGTTTATTCCTTTTATATTCAATTTTAAGCAAAAATTTAGGGTAATGTAGTCTCTCAGAAAAATACAAAAACACTAAAAAAATCTGAAAAATTACAAAAATAGTTTTTTTCTAAGCCTTTTGATCTAACGGAGGAAATGAAATGAATTTTCACTATGTGGATTAAGGCTGACTCATGTAAGATCAATATTGAAATGGTCCGACTCTAGAGCGATATGTTGGTAGGCTTTATCCTGATGGCTGAAAACTTTGACTGGTTCTGTGCATAACATAAAATTACATTATAACCAAAGGAAAGAATGTTACTTGGAATTAGTACATTTCTATTCGAATGCTTGTGTGATGTCCCAATACACACAATTTTGGTCTACTTCTGAAATCTTTTCTGACAAACTCGTGTATTTCCTATGTTTTGTATGAGCAAAGACCTAGAGGTGCTAGACAACGTCAGCTTCTGCTGCATCCAGATACATGTTGACCTAGTTGTACGTCGTCGTGATATAGATCAATTACACCCAAAAGAGGCCCTCTAGTGCTCAAAAGAAACCCGAAAAAACCTATATTATATCCCTGTCGCTGCAAATGATCTATTCTATTCTTTTCTCAACCAAGTCCCAATCAAGGTTTCAGAATTCTAGAACAGGCTTGTGAAAATATGTGGTTGGGAACCTGCATGCATGATAGAGTGTACTGATCATAATTCCAGGATTTGATTGTTATGTGTTTGGGTGTTCATACGAAAATAAATCAAAACATGACAAATCGGTTGCAGATCATCATATGGAAAAGTCCTAAGGAGATAAGTTTAATTGGACAAACATACTAGCAATCGCTCGGATCACCCCAAAGTAACTTTGTGTTGATAAGTGCAGTCTGTCCTGAAACACCGTGATTTGATCCCGTGAGAAAAGAGCTTGCAAATAGATTCGTGTGTTTGTTTGATTATAGTATATTATTGTATGAATTATTTTATCATAATGTGGCCCTGTTCAAGAATTGAAAAAGACCGTCTTTCTCTTCAAACATGATAGAGTGTACTTATCAAGAATTGAAGTTTCGGGTCTCGGGATTCGAGCTGGGCTCACCGCATACTTGGTGGGACCCACAAAATCAAAACAGGGTGATGATGATTAGAATGGCCCACTATATCGAAAAGGGGTAGGGCTTTTGATTAAAATTTGCTTTTGACAGCTGCACTTCACATCAAAATTCAAAAATACATCGCACACTACTTTCTATGTTCATGTTCTTCATCAACTGTTGTTAATAATCTAGAACTCTATTGTGATGTTCAACATGTCAACCTCAGAAGGAAAATCAAAAGGTTAGTGTTTCTGTTTTTTCGATTTGAACTTATTACAGGTAATTAGGGATAGTATAGGTTATAAACCATCAAAGGGTTTTGAGGATGGTGAGAATTGGTGATGATCGATGATTTTTGTGACTGAGTAGAAGGATTTTAGAGCTTATAATCAGTTGCAGATAATTGAAATTCAAAGAATCATGGCCGAAACAGTGATTTGCATGCCCGAGAAGATGAATTACGGTAGTGCGTGGGCTACACGCTCAGAAATGGGGGTCGCACACTTGCAAAATGACCAAAATACCCTTGCACACCCAGTCAATTGACAGGATTGCCCTCAAGGGGTGTGCGGGGTAATCATAAATACCATTGTGCCCCTTGTACATCAAAGTTGCTGAGGATTTTACCCTCCGCACACTAGTTTATTACCAGTGTGCGACCCATAATGTGCTGTTGACTTTGTTGACTGCCTTGGAGTGTACGGTTAACTATTTGACTAAAAGGGATTGTGCGACCTGCCTGTTATTACCTAATTGCCCTTACTGTTCAACTGGAAATTACATGTGTGCCTTTGCACACTAGTGTTGGGACCGCACACTAGTTTGTGTTTGGCTCTGTATGTATGTGTGGGTTTGTTTATTAAGTGTTTGAGCCTGGACTAATTTAAAACTAGAATTTAAAGAATGTTTTTATATAACTGACTTGATGAGATAATTTTTTTAACTCAAAATTGATTTTTTTTTTGGTGATTAGTGAGTTATGGTTTAACCAAGTTTATGGTTGTTTGACTTGACTTGTTTGGTGCAGATACGGGAAAGAAGGTGGTTGATAAATCCATGCACGTTCCTGAATTTGAAAAGAGTATGAATATTTCCTGTTTTCTCGAAGAACCACTGAAGGGTCATAAAGAATTTAAGTCAATGATTGTGGGACGGAATACTAGCCAGTTATCACCTGCACTACGAGAAAATCCAATTATTTGTGAAGATTGGATCAGGATTTTTGGGATAATGCTTCAACTCAGAAGATAGATTCGGTGATTTGGTCAAAGGTTTAGAGAAAAGAGATTCTAATCACTGAATAAACAATCAGAGAAGTTTTACTTTTTGCTAATGTTGCTTTGATCCTGTGGAATTTAACAAGGAAAAGATTATACCGGTCGTGAAAAAAGATGAGTAATGAAGGAACCTATCCTCCTACCTTAAAGAAACTACTTCATCCGTATTGGAGGTTTTTTGGCTCATGTGTACTTGGTTTGTATCAGCGAGAATAAGAGCGAAATTGACACTCTAACAGTCAGACAAACTTCAGGAGTAGCCGCTTTCGTTAGAGGTTGGAAGTTTAACTACTCCAAGTGTGTATTTGATGAAATTTTAATGTAAAGACGATAAATAAGAAGTACTTGTTTAAATTCCCGAGATTCCGTTAGATGATTCTGGAAGGAAAATATCTATCACTACAGCAAACTATTAGCATTTATGACACCAAGATGATGAATCACATGGTTTTTAGTTTGTTGAAGCAAGTTAGAAAAGATGTTCAAGTACAATATCAAAACACGAGGTCATTAGAGAAATTTGGTGCATTTCCTGAGGTTGCTGAACAGGTACAAGCACCGGTCAATGATGTTGTGGTCGAAGAACATGATATACAAATTATTGTTGCTCCTCCTAGATCGAATGAGCCGATTAAGAATGTGGATCTATTGGGTTTAAGAGTGAAGAAGAGAATGTGTTTGGTGAGATGTTGATGGATAGAGTTTAATGTGACGATGGCTTTACTTGGAACGGAGACTAACATAGAAAGCTTCACAGCAGACATGCCTATTGAAGACCAATCTTTGAGTGTGAATCCTCCTCACACTGAAATTGTTGAGTTTATATCTACTGAACCTGAGAACGTGATTGAAGATCCCACGGCTGATCTTCATTGTCACACCCCGACCGCGTAAAGCAAGCAACCGCGGCGGAAACGTCGGGGAGTCGTGCGGCAGAATTATTGTCTCACAACACATGATACATAGATTTTAGTTTTACAAACAAAAAATAAATTATTACATTTTCTTGATTCAAACAAAAACATAACATAAAGATAATAAGTTTCTTGATTTTAGATTTCTAAGGCCCAAGTCGCCCTAAGTGAAGCACGATCACAACATACATTCTCTCCTGAAACATATGTGAAAGTAAATAAGTCAGCATAAAAATGCATGTGAGTAACATAGGTTTAGTGTTTATGATTCATGACTTTGAAACATAAAAGAAATGTTTTCGAAAAGTATTCATGAACCTTATAAAATGTTTCCTTTTATGAAATCAAATGAAAATTAATATGAAAATCAGATGATATAAAAGAATGTTGTATGGTTAAGTGAATAACAAAATGAAAATAATATGTATAAAATATGCCATGTCTTGTCCTTGTTAAAGTGGTTTAGATAACGCCATGATATGTAATATAATAAAAGCACTTATATATAGGAAATATCAGCGGCGTATCCACCGTGCCTTTATCATATTACACACATCTCATTATTCAAATCACTTATCAATAACCATCAAAAAATGTGTTGTTTAAATCAATGTCAAATGTCATGTGTAAACAATGTCTAATGTCAAGTATAAAGCATGTCTTGTATGGCAAGTAAATAGTATTTCCTCAAATCAAATTGTAACGCCTTGCGTTTTCCAAATTTTCTATTTATAGCAAGCTCGTGTTGTAATTCTATTTTTGGAAATCATTGTATTCGTATTCCTCATGTCGTTGTAATCATTGTAATCGAGACTTGAATCATAATAGAAATATACATTTTGCCCCAATACTTGTTATGCATACTCGTACACTCATACACATATTGATCATACTCGAGAACGTAACGTACTTGCAAATACGTGACATTTATACTTGATACATACATTATACTTGATGCTTATACTCGATCTCAGACATTTTATTCATACATATACATTGTGACACAACAATTATGCTTATAATACTTTAAAAGTTCATAAAATACCTTAGAATATCATTAAAACCCGCCACATTTGACAAAATAACAAAAAAAATCAAACCTTTGCCCGGACAGGTCCCTTACAGACCGCAAAGGTAAACCCTTACGGTCCGCAAGCGGTCCTAGGCGGGCATAATTGTTTTTGACTCGCGAATTAGCACGGATCCACATATCCACAACGCTACCAATCACCTTGTAACCTCCTTTAATCACCTCCTATCAACCCTAAACACTTCCACTATAATACAACACTCCTCCAAGCCATTTGACACTTTCACAACCCTCTAATCCTTCTTAAATCACTCTCAAATCATCTCAAGAACATTCATAATCAGAATTTTCGGGCAGATTGTACCACCTTCACAAAAGTGAGCATAACTTGCTCAAATCTTGTTCTTTTTGCTTGATTCCTTCTTCTAATTACTTGGGCAAACTTTGGGTTTGAATCCTAGGGTTCTCCATGGAGAATCCAGACCCGGAAATGCACCCAAAGTGTCCTAAACTTTTTGTTATGATTTCAACTCTTTCAAATCTTGTTTAAACTTATCAAACTTGAGTCTAACTCATCTCAAACCTATGTCCGAATGCTTACAACACTTCTTGTGGTTGGTTAGGCTTAAAAACAAGGTTGAGACATTCAAACAAGAGGATTTATCCTCACAATAATTCTGTTTTCGTAGAGCTCCAAGCTCACAAGTGGTGCAAGTTCATAACTTGTTCATGTGTGTCCACCTTGGTTAGCCTTGGCTATCCTAAACTTTGAGACCACACATCACTTGATGATTTTCATCATTATCTCAAGTAGTTTGCTAGTTCTAAAGTGTCACAACCCCACCGAGCGGTTGACGTGTGTCAATGTGTGCTCTCCGGGTTATATTCACTTGGCTACTTGATATCATGGTGACATACCTTACATTCTTGTCATTTACATTCTTGTTTATGTTCTTGTTCTAGTACCCTCCTTGTTACCTATGGTGACTTGTGTAGTGGTGAACATCATAAGTGGTTCCACAGTGGATGGTTAATCCTCCCACCTCATACTTGACTTACATGACACTAAGAGGTACCAAAGTGGATGGTTCATCCTCCCACCTCCTACATGATTACATAAACTATGTATATGTTATGGACTATAATATAATCCCAAAAACCGAACCCTTGATAATGACTAAATAAATCATCTATCGAGTTATTAAGTTTGTCACTAAAGTATGTAGTTCCTTGTCACGATTCTAATAGGTCTCGAACCTATGAAACCATATCAAACCCATTCGGGTTATCATAGTGTCAAGAACAAGTGCTATGTCTTAGTGACTATTTTCATACATAATACTTTATTCTTATTTTTGTAATCTCGCTCGAATAATCCGAATCTTCCGTTACACTCATAACTAATACCTATGTTCTTCTTGTAGAAGGACAAGGTGCCAAACTCTAAAAATCACAACAAAGCTCCCGGGATTTCCTAAGTGGAACACTTAGCAAAACCGTGAGTACACTCGACCCATTTACCTTTTATCACTTTCGGGTTGTAACATGTTTCCGTATCAAAATACACTATCACGAACTTATGCTTTTACATACTCAATCCTTATACATGAATACTTGTTATGCTTAGATACATGCTAGATTATACCTCCTTGATCATTAACTTAGCTAGCCCAACTTATCATATATAGCGATATAAGGAGTAGCACGCCGCCCGTCGGGGTTATGTTAAGATTGTCATACTCATCTTAGTCTTGTCGCTTTTGTGACAAAGGAAGCTCGATCTCGTTAAAACTTTTGTGGAAAATCGGGGTTTGATCAAGTGTTGCATGATTAGTATATACTTTGCTTACAACTACCATGTGGATTCGAGTTATAAATTTTATACTTATACTATGTATCACCAAACTTGTGTACTCGCCTTTGCTTTTACATTGAACTCGTATTTTAAACATGTTACAGGTTGAAGAGGATACGCATGATGAAAGCTAGTAGGAAATGCTTTAGATACACATTTTAATCTTACTAGACTAGTTTTGTTATAATCATGTTGTACTTGTTGTTATTTTGAATTATTGTATTTGACTTCAAATGTTGTACTTGACAATGTTGTTATGAATGAAATATGAGTTTTATTTAAATGTTGTCGCCAATTTGTGAGCAATGAGCAATCTATTTCATCCCGGCTCGATGTTTCCGCCATCGGTTGGGGTGTGACAGATTGGTATCAGAGCCATAACTATAGGGAATTAGGTAGAATTGCCATGTTCGACCTAGTCTATACTTTAAGTGTCCATTTTTGACCATTCTTATATCATGCTTAAAACTTTATTCTTCCTCATTGCTTCTTCCTTATCTTTTGGTCTTAAAATTTACATAATATCTTCCCTAAGACATTTTACATCATACATTTGAAGACACTCATGATGCAAACAAGGCGATTTGCACCAAAATAGGTCCAATGACTTACAATTTTTGGTGAAATCCCTCAATCCGCGTATTCGATTTTTCACGAAGTTATACCATCAAGTTAGGAGTGATATCCACATCTTGATGGAAACTTCCATTTCGTACTCTAGTGGATCATACAAACGAGTCAGAATATGCTCCTCGTTTAGTAAGAAACAACCACACTTAGGGTACGAAATCGTCAAGTTAGGGGTGAAACCCGCACCTTGTCGATTAAGTCTCATTCCTTGATTTTTGTTCTCGCCAAAGTTTCAATTTTCTAATCAATTAGAGACGTGTAGTAACTGGAAGGGTAAAATACGTTAGTCGCTTCTCGATGAGAGTATTTTACCTATAGGCCAAAGCACGTTTCTCTAATTAGAAAGGATCTTTGATTCACTTTGTATTTCTCTACCCGAAAAAATCTCATGTTTTATTAAGCCAAACCTTTATGTTATCTCAATGTTTATGTGATTTTAAACTTGTTACCTTATTCATTTCGAGCCGTTACACATTTCGCACGTTTATCGCAATCAAAAACAATTCTAATTCTTATGAACAAACTAAATTTATACTCCTTATTCGCATTCATACGTGATTATACATGCTATACCTGATACATTCATGCAATCTTATGTGAACCATGCTTGAACCTTACCCATACTATTACATGCAAAACTTGTTTTCTCTATTATAATCAAGTCTCATCCCCTTTTCTTCTATGTTGAACCTCTAGATGAACTCCCTAATCTCTAACAAGAAGTCCAAAAGGTCTAACAAGGGGTCCAATAGCAACAACTATCTCCAAGAAAGACCTCGTTGGTCTTGTTGCTGAGCAAATGGCCGATCAAATGGCCCGTGTCATCCCCAATATTGTTAGCCAACTTCAAACCATCAACACCGAAACACCCAAATCCTCCGCTGATTTGAAAACCGAAGCTCCAAAAACGTCCTACCAATTCAAGCATTTCATGGCTTGTAAACCAGTCGAATTCACTGGCATGGACGGTGTTACTGCCATGATCAATTGGTTTGACGCGATGGAGCTTACCCTTCTCCAGGGCGGGTGCCCTGATGAGCTTCGAACCCTCAACGCTACCGGGTCTTTCGCCAGTGTGATACCCATGATGAAACCAGGTACCCCTTAATTGGTCCTAAAATTTAAGTCATGCTTAAAACAATAATTGTGCGTAAACTTTGCAAACTTGTATGACTTGTGTTCTATACTGAGCAATTGTTAGTATGTCTTGGAGGAATCCGAGAGCACGTCATGGTTAACATGACACTATTAAGGACCAACGATGTGAAGTTGGTGTCCTTAGCCTTGAACAATGTGTTAAACGGAGACTTGACTATTAACAGCACATTAAACCTTTGACGTTGATTATTAGGTTATTGGTAGCATCATTTAAGATTCCAAGTTCCAGAAACAACTTAGTTTTGTGCCATAGACTGTGACATAAGGTTTGAAGTTAATCGAAGCCCGGGCACGCAAAACGAAGCAGCTTCCCGGTTAGGGAAACGCCTTCGTTTCGGGCATAACATAAGGCAACCAAATGTGCAAGGAACGATCGGTCAAGCTTATAAACACTAAAACCAACGCAAAACAAGTTTTTTATGATTAAAACGTAACCGTGCTCGGATTTCGAGACTGTTATGCTCAGTTTTTAAAACTGAGTCTTTTGACAGTAAGAACGCAAAAAACGGAGCCCGTTTCGCAAATCAGAGACGCGCCTGGAACCCAAAAATGAACCTAAACGCAACACCGAAGATAAACATCATCTTTTAACACGTTTTACGAAGCACGACTAAGCTACTAGTGGGGTAGGGGTACCCCCCTTATTTTATTATTTTTTTTCTTTTAAATTCTTTTATTTCTTTTATTTTCACTTAATTCCTTCAAGAAATCTGCACTCTAACACTAAATCTTAGCTGATTCAACATCCAAACAACATCAAATCAAAGGTATAAACCTTGGTTCTTATGGTTTTGATAATGTTTTCTTGATTAAACGCGATTTCTAGCCGAAAATTTCATTTTAATCCATGATTTTTGAAAGTTTAAACAAGTGTATGGGCTGAATAAGAACGCCACGGGAATTCCCTGGTGTTACATGGCAGCCATGGTCACAAATTTTTGGGTTTTGATACCCTAATCAACACTTATTCGACAAAAATCACATAACTATTCGATTAACAGAAAAACCATGAAACAAAGCTTGATTGATCTAAGTTCTAGCATATTTGGATTGTACTTGATGTGTAGGTACTGATCATAGCACCCACACACTTCTGGACTCACAAGAAACCCGCGAAAACGAAGCTTGCGCTAGGTATATCACCCGAAAACCGAATCTAGAGCAGGCAGACTATTGTTTTGAATATAACTTGGTCTGTGATACTTGGATTGAGCTGAAATTTGGTGTGATGATGTAGAATATTGTCAGGAAGGACCACAAAAATTTTAGAATTTTTGGAATTTTCTACGATTTGTCGTGAATTTTTGATTGTTTTATCGAAAGAATTTGGGAACAACTATCAAACGAACTCAATAAATCACCAAATTTTACAGGGACACTAAGGAACATATGGGGAATTTTATGGGAAAATTCGGAGTTCATTGGTTGAGTTTTTATTGGGGTTAAAATTCCACGTTTTTGCGAGTTTTCGGTAGCCGGGAACGCATCGAAACGAAATTGGAAAAATCTCAAAATTTTGTGACAAGTTCCTGGACATGTAAAAGGTGTTCTCTAATTTGTTTCGAATTTTTGAACCACTGATGCTAATTAATGTTAATTATTTTATTAAATAATGTTTTATAATTAATTTATTTAAATAGTTAAATGCCAAAATAAATTTTCCAAAACTTTTTCCCAAAATTTACAGGTTTTTAATGAGTTATATAAAAATTTACAGATTTTTATTCAAATTATAGATTAAATGGGAATTTATGGAATTAAAAATGAGTTATTTTAAATTAATTTCGGCGGTTTACCGTATAACGAACCAACCGAAACTGGGAACTGACCCAACCCGACAAATACTATAATTGGAACACTGGGAGTATTCCGGGAGATTCCCGGGCAAATTGGGCACTATGGGTGTGTCCTAAGACATTTCGAGAAAATTTCCGACGGTGAAAATGGAAACTCAAATTTGGGCAACTTAGACTCCCTAAACACCCAAACTCCCTTAATAAAAAGTTAATCATTCTTAAATAACCATGTGTTCGCATTATCGGGATTCCCGTACCATTATCCGAACACGTTAAACTATTGACTTTGGCTGGCACGCGAAACGGTGCCTGGGAGTCAAACTAAAAACTAATACTACCTTGACGTCCATCACCATACCAGTGTCCTATAGACTCAATCCGAAGTAACAAATCCTGACCAGATCCAAGTTATAACCATTACCAACTTAGATACTGATTTGAGTCCATACTTGCATGTGTGTTATTAAAGTTGATCCAGTTGCTTGATCACTCTTGTGTTGAGACCACTACTTGCACTGTGAGTTTCACTTCCCCGCTTTTTTGAATTGTTTTACTGTTTTCTAGGGACTTGCATGTAAAACTATATTGATTACACCAAATTGGGAGTGAGTTTTCACTTCCCCCACTTCTAAATTCTTTTTTGGTTTTCTAGGGACTTGCATGTTAAAACTTTTGTTGATTACACCAAATTGGGAGTGTGTTTCACTTCCCCACTGTTAAACTGTTTTACTGTTCTCTAGAATGATTTGCATATTACAAACTATGTTAATTGCACCAACTTGTGATGATGTGAATTATCTAACACACGAACTACCTCCCCACTACAAGTGACTAACGTAAGCCTTATGGGGCAGTGGATAGTACTATTGGTCTGACAAACCCAGTTGCTCCGGACCCGTGAGGCCGGTAACAAGGCAGCTGCACGCGTCCTAAACTTGGTTATGTTGTTCGACATAACAACATTCGGGGCGGTGGGCTGCATGTGACACAACCGAGTGTAGGAACGTCCACGATTAGCATGGGAACCTAATTTTTTTAGCTATTGTCCAATTAGGCGGAAACTAATGACAATTTAACCAAATAAAAAGAATTACTCATTTAAATGTTGTTTTCATTGATCTAAATTTCAATACATTCGAGAACCGGATCTGACAGAGCTTCGCCGTCTCTGTGCCAAAATCTCTCCAAGTTACAAATGAAATAACCAAGGCACCTATTTATATCTAAACAAGTTCGCTGGAGGAAGGCTGAGTCGGGCGAACTTGACCTAGTCAAGTTCGGCCGAACTTGACTTCTCACAATCCATGACCAGCGAACTTGGCCTATATCTCACTTAAAAACGCCTCGTTTCTAACAGATTAAGCGATATTCACTCAGACTCAATACATAATTACGTAGGCAACAGACTCCCCCTTGGATGTTGTAGTAGTCATTGACTTTTAAAAACTTCTGAGTCTTTCGATCTTTATTTCTTGAATAAACTTTAACGTATTGATCTTTATATTCTCTCCCTTCTTCTTGAGCTTTGTCTTGATAAAACTTTAAATCATCATGCTCCCCCTTGCTTTAAGCTTTGCTCCTCCTAGCTTTAAGCTTTCCGGTATCTTCAGATTTTGCTTTATCAACTCCCCCTCAATCTTTACTTCCTGTCTAAATACTTTCTGACATTCAAATAAACATTTCAGATTCAAAAAGTTGTTATAAAATCTCAAAGTTTGAATCTTCTTTTTAATCTTTTCAACTGTTTTAGATATTCAAGTTCAAATTAATGACCTTGAACACTTTTAACATTTAAGCCTTTGTTTACTTAATAAAATTTCCAATTATGAAATCCACTTGGTTGACCAAGTCCAAGTTAATGACCTTGGTTAACCAATTTCATTTACCAAGTCCAAATTAATGACCTCGGTTTGAAACCGTTGTGATTGAACCAATGTTATCTTCAATTTTTTTAAAGTTTCAATTTAATGAACTTTTTAACACTTTTGACCATTTTGGTTTTTTCACAGATGTCATCAAGATTTTCACCATTAGAGCACCTTACCAGACTTCGAAGAACCGTTCTCCATCATTGGCTCGTTGAAACTAGTGAAGAAACAAAATCTTTTTGTTCTTGGGAAAGTTTATGCTAAAACACACTGAAAATCTTTTTGAATTTAATCTATTAAGAAATTAAAGAAAGTAAACTATGTACAAACATATTTACAGTCAAATTTTTGTGAATTTGTGTCAAAGGATCATGTTAGTTGTTTGAGACATATCACCAGTACCGTTGACCTTTTTGATGACTTTAAATTTTAAACTCGTTTACCTAGATTGTCAATTTGTTTGTCCACTTAAACTTTACCACTTAAACTTGACTTATCTATGGTTCCCACTTCTTGAATATACTCCCGTATCAAGATTCCCTAGATTTCATCTTACATGTGAATATAGCGTAATTGATATCTATATCTGGGTTATGAGAGACCTTGAAAGCTCAGGTTAGTACTACCGTACAGACAAAGAGATGAAGGCTCGACTTAAAGGTGTGTTCCATTTAAGGAATCTTTTAAGCACTACAAATGATTAGATCTTTCGATACTTTTTAAGTTTTGCATGCAGTTTAGGGGTCTATAGCAAAAGCATTATAGAAGTTCTAGGCTATTGCTTCCGCAAAATCAGAAGAACTTGTATAATACCCCAGATAACAACTATCTATAAAGACCTCATATCTCATAATCAGGCAACCCTTCAATCGAAATTTCGGAGTACTAAGTCCATATATCCAAGATGTGTTAATCCACAAGATTAAGCAGTTGTAAAATTTAATTTATATCTCGGAAACAATCTACTGAACGTGTAAAGCCTATCGACACATCCATAGTAAGACTTGTTTATCACTTTTAAACTTTACAATTCTTTAGCATACTGTGATAGTCCAGTGATGTATTATCATTTCCTTTTTTGACAACAAAATTCTTTTTGTCTTTTTCAATGTTTTTGTACTTTTCGCATTTTTCATATGTTTTTTTACTTTTCAACTTTTTCATATGTTTTTGATTTTTCTGCTTTCCTTACTCCCCTAAAATCAAAAACATATTTTTGGATTTTAGATTTTTAAGAAAAATTCTTTCTAAAAAAATAACAAACCAATGAGGATCACCAGAACTCGCCGTCCGATCCTTTTTTCATCTTCTGCATCATCACCTGTCAGCAGAACAAACCATTAAACATTGTTATCATGAACTTATAAATAGTTTTGATATAACAATCAGTGTTCTGTTTAACGGTGTTGATTTTTCTCAAATATCTCTTTATAACCACTTTCTTTCAAAATTACAAAGATTTTGACATTCTAGATAAGTTAAAAACTCATGGAGCTCCGCTATCCAGATTTTACTTTGACAAAGTAGATCTTGGGACTCCTGCACATGAAAACTATTTGAATAATGAAACCCAAACCTTTTTGGTTTTGTGTTTGACATGATAAGCATCATATTCGAACTCATCATCAAAATCCAAATCATCATCAAACATTTTGTCCAATGTCGATTCTGAAAACGTTTTGTCTTTTTCTTTCTTTGTCTGTTTGAAAATTGACTCGGTTCATTTAATGTAACACCCCGATCGCGTAATACAATAAGACGCGGCGAAAATATCGGGGAGTCACGTTACAAATTGCTCAGCCAAAACTGATACTAAATTGTTTCACGGTTATTTACATTGTTTTTCAATACAAAGAATACAAGAAATTTGTCTTTTGTTTAAAGAAGTCTAAAGCCCGAATGCATTCCTATGTGTAGCATACTTGAATGTTCAACAACCTGAAACATGTGTGAAAAAAAGAGACATCAACAAACAATGTTGGCGAGTACATAGTTTTGTTAGCCAAGTTAATGGCAAAAGTTTAGTGTTGCAATACTTTGACAACTACAAGAGTCGTCTATTGAAAATGGACTCTTTAAAGCCAAGAAATGGCAAAAACATTTAGTATTGCAATACATTAACCTGATTATGAAACTTGTGACAAAATAGTTTTGTATATGGCAACATGATTAATACTAAGTAATTTTAATGCCATTGAAAATTGTACTTTATTCATTGTAATCGCCTTGAATTTGATCATAACTTGCGTGAGTATTATTAGAAATCAAACCAATGATTTAAAATAATACTTTGATTATCCTTATAAGAATCTAACATATAAAAATATGTAAGAGTTCTACAAAGATTTGAATATTGTACTTTGAATCAATCGAACACAAAATCTTGATGTGATTCGAATAACGCTACAAGAGTAATACAATAAGAACACTTATATATAGGAAGTACCAGCAGCGTATCCACCATATTCTTATGGTATTACATCGTTTCGTTATCTAAATCACAACTAATCACAATAACCACATAATCAACGTCAACTTGTCACATTGTCTTGTAAAATACGCATTAAAGTACACAGAATCCAATAAAGGACTACCAATTAGTACTTTAAACATCCCACGAGTATCTAACTATAAAAATAGATAGATGCATTAGGGATTTTGTTTAGTCACTTGTCTTGTCACAATCGTCTTATCAAATACGCATTAAAGTACACAGAATCTAATTAAGGACTACCAATTAGTACTTTAAACATCCCACGAGTATCTAACTATAAAGATAGATAGATGCGTTAGGGATTTTGTTTAGTCAATTGTCTTGTCTCATTGAATCACAAAATCCTAAATCCTAATAGTGATTTGGATAAGGCTACAAAGGGTAATACAATAAGCACACTTATATATAGGAAGTACCAGCGGCGTATCCACCATGTCCTTATTATATTACTCTAGTTTGGTTATCTAAATCACCAACAACCTCTACACATAAACAATAACCATCGTCATCAGCGTGTAAAGAACTTCTTAGAAATCTTACTATAAAGATAGGAGATTTAAGACTGTACTTCAAGTATCCTACTAGAATCAATCTATAAAGATAGAAAGATACTATAAGCATTTGATTCGTGTCCCCAATTGTCATGTCTTGCATAAAAGGAATATTACACAAAAATGCACTTAGTAAACACGTAATTGCCATACATTGTGAAAAATTGATTACACATATGAATTACCCCAAAAATATTTGAAAAACGTAAAAGAGGGGAGCTAAGTACTCGTCTGGGATTGCGTATAGATCTTGTTCAAATGATATAACAAAGCTCAAAGGATCAAGAGTTCAAGTGTCGAAGTGGTTCCTAGTGTATCGGATAACTACATGTTAGGGTGTCGAACTTGAAAACGAGAGATTGGATAGAATGAGGTATGTAAACCAAACAAGAGTTGGATCTTGTATATTATGGTTTATAATATCAAACATTCTGAATTGGAAGCATTTCAAAGTGTTTTGACTCGCTACGGCTTGCTAAAGTGGTTTACGCCACTTTAACGGGTCATAAACGTAACTATGGGTTCGGGTGGTTAAATATGTCCTACGACAAGTCTATTATGCCAAAATTAGTTTATATAAGTCGTATATTCAGTTTAGATGTCAAAACAATGCTCTTACATGTTCAAAACTAATTTAAGTGCAAAAAGGGTATTTTCGGCATTATTAGGAATACATATCCGACTTGTCATTTTACTAACCAAATGGTATGACCTTAAGGTATAACCTCAGAGGGTTATTCCCTATAATACTATGGTCATAATAATGGGCTTGGTCGGATCCTAAAGGTGACCAAACGGGTCGGATTCGAAGTCAAAGCGGTAGTCAAGACCGCTCGACTTACGACCCTAAACAAGTACTAAACTAAAAGTGACGAGTTAGACATGTCAAAACATGTCTAACTAAGTTATAAAAATGTTTTGGTATCTAAACTTGATGTTTCGATACTCGAAAATAGTTCCATTGTAAAAGGCACAAAATGCGCATTTTTTTATCGAAACTTACTCGTCACTACGATTAGTAAACGTGGTAATCAGTAGGTATGATCGCTAGGGATCATAACCTTCATGATTACGATACGCTGCAAAGTTCAATTGAACTTTGCTTTGACCAATTCATGGTCAAAACCGAAAGCCAAATAGAAGTCAAAGTGTTTGACTTTTGGCTCAAAATAGCCAAAATAATGAAAAAGACTAAGATGAGAACTTACATGTGTTTAAAACACTATAAGAACTCAGAGGGAGGCTTCCTTTTGATCAGGAAACAACTCCAAGAGTGTGGGAGGTGAGAAGAAGGAAATGAGCAAAGGTAAGTGTTGCATCTAAGGTCCTATTTATAGTGCAAGGGCTTGAGGTGGGATCATGACAAGTGTAGGAGGTGTTGTAGGATCATTGCAGGTGTCTAGTGAGGTGTTGCAACCAGAAAGATGGTGGCAATTTCGTGTGCTTAGTGTCCAAGAGATTAAACAAGGAGCTGCCACATTTCCGCTAATCTGGGGACCTCTTACGGACCGTAAGAGGTTTTGCCTTACGGTCCGTAAGGCCTTGCAGGGGCTAAAGTTTCAAAAAATGGCAGTTTTGGCCCCTTGACTTGTTTTGTCACGTTTCATCGTTTCTAACACCCATCAACCTAATTTATAAGATTTATGAGGTTGAATAAACATAGGGAACTTGAAATATGTTAAAAAATGTCCCGGGTGTACGTCCGTTTGGTCGTACGGTTGCAGTTTTCGGTTATTTACGACGAAAATTGTAACGAACGCGCAAATGACCGTATACGCGTAACAAATGATATTTTTGCATTCCAATCATTAAAATACTATATTTTAATGATTAAAAAAATTTTTGGATGTGCGTTTTTATTTCCAGATAATGATATACGTGAATCAGCATAGTTTCGCAGAATTTGCAAAATAGGCCTTGGGGTTAAAATAGAGTGTTTTTGCCATACCGAAGCCCTCAAAACTTTTATCTAAGTTATGTAAAGGGTATTTAGGATATGTTAAGCTTATGTCATTGTTTCATAGTGTGCGTTGCTACGAGGATCGACAGACTTTTGTAGTTTGTCATAAATAGTCCCTGTGATCGAATAAGCTTGTTTTTGACATACCAAACCTTTCAAAACATATTTCTAAGTTATATAAAGGATATTTAGGGTATTTTTAGCTTATGTCCTCATCCCGGTGCGTACATTACGTTAAAGGGGTTAGGTTTAAATATCAGTTATCGGAAAGCCTTCAAAGAAAAAGTTTTTAAAGCCCGAAATTTTGGCACAAGGGTTACAGTCTCCCCTACTTTAGGAAATTTCGTCTCAAAATTTATTCAAAGGAGACCATAGAGTGTGTTTGGAATAACTGAAAGATAACAAAGCTCGAGATTCCAAAGGTGCAGAGCATCATTTGGTGTTAGGAATGTTTGGGGGATTCAAAGCGTAAACAAAAGATATTCAAAACATCTTAAGGTATTCAACCTTTAGAATTTCTGAATCTTTAAAATGTCATCGAGTGTATAAAAATTGCTTTGTACGACACTATGTTATACTTAGGCAATTAGTGTAATCCATAGCAAACAAGGGGTGTACATTCAAGCCTAGCCATACGTACATGGTTTCTAACGTCCCACGAGGTACATCCCATGTATCATGAGCATCTCATGCATAGGAGAAGGGTCAACATACCTATGGCATCAAGGTCGTCACCTTTAACACCATAATATACTCTCGGTCGGCTCGAATGGAGTTAATGAATGTACTCGTCTCGTCCATGCATTCAATAAACAGATAACAAACAATCACATAATCACATAATGGTCCAAGATAACATAAAACCCTCAAGTGACTCTGGTAACTTTCCAAAGAATAACACAATAAGAACACTTATATATAGGAAGTACCAGCGGCGTATCCACCGTGGTCTTATTGCTTCATACCCTTTCCATTACCTAATCACTCTAGATTTTATGCCACCATTTTAACAAGGATTATTATGATTCTCATGTGTCGATTCCCGTAATTAAGTGTGCACCCATAATTAAGCGTTTCGTCACATGGTCCACATAGCTCCTCTTGTTAAGTAAAGGGAAACAGATAATAAGGTCGAAGTAACATCTAAAATTAAATAAACATCGTCATAACACAACATCTATTGAATCGACCGTGTTTCATACTAGAAATGCTAATACTACTTGTTTTGCATCCAACAAAATCAGTAGTAGGTATTTCATCCTAGTGCAATATTAATATATCTTTCACACTGGTCATACAGATAGTGTGAATCATATACTAAGCATGGATTGTCACACAATGTAAGTATGTCGTGAAAATGTTTTGAAATCATGTGCTAGGTATGCTAAGTCAACATACTAAGCAATAGTGTATTTGTAGTGTTTGTTTTGCAGTGATTGTATGAATGCACTAATGTGCAAATCATAATATGTTATTCTTTGCGAGATTTAGTTCCTAATAATAAAGAACAGAATCCTCGAAGTTGGTACATAGTTGTAATTACACACAGTGTAATCATATTGGAATTTGTAACTGAAATACGAATAACAAGAATGAAAAAAAACTTCTTGAAATTTATACGGTCATTACAAATATTATTGAAATATTGTTCATAGTTTTTAGATAATAAAAAGAAAACGTAGAGGTTCAAATGATCATGAGTGCTTGATCATCAGCTTGAACCTCATTGACATTGTACATTCGTCCATTAGCATTAGCAAGCTTAGGGCAGTTTCGCTTGAAATGATTTAAATCACCGCAATTGAAACATGCTCCACCTGGATAGTGAGGGCATGTTTGAGTAGGGGCTGCTTGGTTTTGGATGCGACAGGTCGCAGCTAGATGTCCAAAAAGACCACAGATTGGACACTAACGGCACAGAGGATGTTGCAACGATTGCACCGAGGATGTTTCTCACGATAAGACCCCCTAACGGGTACTGAGTTAAGTGGGACTGGTGCAGCGATCGTATAATTCTTTGAAGTCTTACGCTTCTTAGAATTTTTAGAAGGTTCACCCTTTGTTTCTTGTGTAGTTCGTTTCTTGTCTCCCTTTCGAAAAAGTTACCCTTTCTAACTTGGGAGTCAGTTAGGGTAGCGGCTAATTCCTTAGCCTCCCTAAGCGTTACGGGTTTGCTGCCAGTGACAATATCTTGAATTGGATCAGGTAAGCCATCAATGTATTTCTCAATGGCCCGATCCAAAGGTGTGACCATAGTGGGACAGAGTAGGCTTAACTGTTCAAACCGGTCAGTGTAGGCACGGTTTTCCCCACTATTTTGTTTAAGGTGATAGAATTTGGTTTCAAGTAGCCTTATTTCGTGTCTGGACACAATTCTTTCATCATAAGATTCGTGAATTCTTCCCATGTTTGTCCCATAGCTACTTCTGCACCTCTGTCTCTCATGACTCCGTTCCACCAAGTGAGTGCTATCTTTTGGAAAACACTCGAGGAGAACTCTACCTTGCGCTCACTATGACACTGAACATGGTGGAATGTGCCTTCTATACTCTCAAACCACTGTAGGAGCCCAGTTGCTCCTTCAGACCCATTAAACTCGAGTGGTTTAGCTGAGTTGAATTGTTTGTATTTACATGGCGTAGGAACATGTTGTTGTTGTTGTTGTTGTTGTTGTTATTGTAGTAGATTTGATTGAGTTGGGCAACAAGGTCTGGGAGTACAGAAGCCATTTGCTGAGCTATCATTGTTGCCATTTCAGTGTTCCTCGAGACGTCACGATGAGGAGGCATCTCGAAGAAGTAGCTATGACTAAATAAGTTAGATTTTGTAAAATTGTTATAAATCTAAACACTATAGTCATTTGAAAATTTCAACTTGGTATTCGTTCAAAAATCGTGTTCTTGTACCTAGAAAAATAGGGTTGTGAATTTTGTTTTAAAATTTGTTTGAAAATAGACTTTTGTTATACTTTTGGATGAGAATATACAAACCAAGTTAATGGTTTGTGTTAAAAATTCTTTACCTTTGAAAATTAATTTTTAAGATAAAAAAAAGTTTTAATCGAATTTTTTTTAAATAAAGAAACTTCGTGTATAAAATTTGAAAACTCTCATCCAAATAAATAAAATTTTGAAAATTTGAAAGGCGAAAAATTGTATTAGAAAATGAAGTAGAATTATAACGTGTCGTGAGATAAAAGTGAAACTTGTTTCGGATGGGTTGAACATTGTCAAAACATATTACCGAAGGTAACATGTCAGAGTAGTGTCATACGGGTAGTAATGTTTTGGAATCGTTCGACTGATCAAGGTAGATGGGTTTTCATAATGTTTTTGAGAAGACATGCTTTAAGCTTATAACTGAACACTCACCCTAAGAGTTCCCAGGTAAGAGTGACTGGTCCGATAATGCGGATTTGTACGAACACTCTAGCCTTAGACAGAAAACTCGGGGTACATGCATTCACCCTCCAGATTGCATGTGTTCACATTATTAAAACCCAAGATTTCGACGAAAATGTTTGAGAGTAAAACATTTTGAGAAATCTTTTTGAGATAAATAAATCGAGAAACATTTTGACGAAAACCTTTGAGCAAGCATTTCGAGAAAGTTTTTGATAAAATGTTTGAGATAAATAGGTTGAGAAACATTTTGTTGAGAGCGTTTGTGAAAACAGTTTGAGAAGTATTCCAATGAAAATGTTGTTGAGAAAAAATATTTTGAGGAAAACCTTAAGGCAATAAGCCTAAAGATTTAGGATAAATCATCTAAGGATAGATGATTTGTAACTC
Source organism: Scalesia atractyloides (assembly GCA_947069175.1). Lineage (NCBI taxonomy): Eukaryota > Viridiplantae > Streptophyta > Magnoliopsida > Asterales > Asteraceae > Scalesia > Scalesia atractyloides. The sequence goes on along the minus strand of CAMTDV010000017.1, from coordinate 45,947,861 downwards.
ATAGAATAATTGTGGCACGAGTAAGGATGAGGATTAGGATGGAGATCCTAACTCTACTCATGTTCGGGCCCCTAGGAAGGTTATAGACTAGGTTAAAGGCATTCTAATAACCTAATTCCCTATAACCAGTGCTCTGATACAAATCTTTAACACCCCGATTGCGTAATACAACAAGACGCAGCGGAAATATCGGGGAGTCACGTTACAAATTGCTCAGCCACAACTGATACTAAATTGTTTCACTATTATTTACATTGTTTTTCAATACAAAGAATACAAGAAATTTGTCTTTTGTTTAAAGAAGTCTAAAGCCCGAATGCATTCATATGTGTAGCATACTTGAATGATCAACAACCTGAAACATGTGTGAAAAAAAGAGACATCAACAAACAATGTTGGCGAGTACATAGTTTTGTTAGCCAAGTTAATGGCAAAAGTTTAGTGTTGCAATACTTTGACAACTACAAGAGTCGTCTATTGAAAATGGACTCTTTAAAGCCAAGAAATTTCAAAAAGATTTAGTATTGAAATACATTAACCTGATTATGAAACTTGTGACAAAATAGTTTTGTATATGGCAACATGATTAATACTAAGTAATTTTTATGCCATTGAAAATTGTACTTTGTTCATTGTAATCGCCTTGAATTTGATCATAACTTGCGTGAGTATTATTAGAAATCAAATCAATGATTTAAAATAATACTTTGATTATCCTTCTAAGAATCTAACGTATAAAAATATGTAAGAGTTCTACAAGGATTTGAATATTGTACATTGAATCAATCAAATACAAAATCTTGATGGGATTCGAATAACGCTACAAGAGTAATACAATAAGAACACTTATATATAGGAAGCACCAGCGGCTTATCCACCATGTTCTTATGGTATTACACTCGTTTCGTTATCTAAATCACAACTAATCACAATAACTACATAATCATCGTCAACTTGTAACATTGTCTTGTAAAATACGCATTAAAGTACACAGAACCAATAAATGACTACCAATTAGTACTTTAAACATCCCACGAGTATCTAACTATAAAGATAGATAGATGCATTAGGGATTTTGTTTAGTCACTTTTCTTGTCACAATCATCTTGTCAAATACGCATTAAAGTACACAGAATCCAATTAAGGACTACCAATTAGTTCTTTAAACATCCCACGAGTATCTAACTATAAAGATAGATAGATGCGTTAGGGATTTTGTTTAGTCAATTGTCTTTTCTCATTGAATCACAAAATCCTAAATCCTAATGGTGATTTAGATAAGGCTACAAAGTGTAATACAATAGGCACACTTATATATAGGAAGTACCAGTGGCGTATCCAGCATGTCCTTATTATATTACACTGGTTTCGTTATCTAAATCACCAACAATCTCTACACATAAACAATAACCATCGTCATCAGCGTGTAAAGCACTTCTTAGAAATCTTACTATAAAGATAGGAGATTTAAGACTTTACTACAAGTATCCTACTAGAATCAATCTATAAAGATAGAAAGATACTATAAGGATTTGTTTCGTGTCCCCAACTGTTATGTCTTGCATAAAAGGAATGTTACACAAAAATGCACTTAGTAAACACATAATTGCCATACATTGTGAAAAATTGATTACACATATGAATCACTCCAAAAATATTTGAAAAATGTAAAAGAGGGGAGCTAAGTACTCGCCTGGGATTGCGTATAGATCTTGTTCAAATGATATAACAAAGCTCAAAAGATCAAGAGTTCAAGTGTCGAAGTGGTTCCTAGTGTATCGGATAACTACATGTTAGTATGTCGAACTTGAAAACGAGAGATTGGATAGAATGAGGTATGTAAACCAAACAAGAGTTGGATCTTGTATATTATGGTTTATAATATCAAACATTCTGAATTGGAAACATTTCAAAGTGTTTTGACTCGCTACGGCTTGCTAAAGTGGTTTACGCCACTTTAACGGGTCATCAACGTAACTATGGGTTCGGGTGGTTAAATATGTCCTATGACAAGTCTAATATGCCAAAATTAGTTTATATAAGTCGTATAATCAGTTTAGATGTCAAAACAATGCTCTTACATCTTCAAAAGTAATTTAATGCAAAAAGGGTATTTTCGGCATTATTAGTAATACATATTCGACTTGTCATATGACTAACCAAATGGTATGACCTTAAGGTATAACCTCAGAAGGTTATTCCCTATAATACTACGGTCATAATAATGGGCTTGGTCAGATCCTAAAGATGACCAAACGGGTCGGATTCGAAAGTCAAAGCGGTAGTCAAGACCGCTCGACTTACGACCCTAAAGAAGTACTAAACTAAAAGTGACGATTTAGACATGTCAAAACATGTCTAACTAAGTTTTAAAAATGTTTTGGTATCAAAACTTGGTGTTTCGATACCCGAAAATAGTTCCGTCGTAAAATGCATAAAATACACATTTTTGACCGAAACTTTGACTCGTCACTACAATTAGTAAACGTGGTAATCAGTAGGTATGATCGCTAGGGATCATAACCTTCATGATTACGATCACGTTGCAAAGTTCAATTGAACTTTGCTTTAACCAATTCATGGTCAAAACCGAAAGTCAAACAGAAGTCAAACTGTTTGACTTTTGGCTCAAAATAGCCAAAATAATGAAAAAGACTATGATGAGAACTTACCTGTGTTTAAAACACTATAAGAACTCAGAGGGAGGCTTCCTTTTGATCAGGAAACAACTCCAAGAGTGTGGGAGGTGGGAAGAAGGAAATGAGCAAAGGTAAGTGTTGCATCTAAGGTCCTATTAAGGGCTTGAGGTGGGATCATGACAAGTGTAGGAGGTGTTGTAGGATCATTGCAGGTGTCTAGTGAGGTGTTGCAACCAGAAAGAAGGTGGCAATTTCGTGTGCTAAGTGTCCAAGAGATTAAACAAGGAGCTGCCACATTTTTGCTGATCTGGGGACCTCTTACGGACCGTAAGAGGTTTTGCCTTATGGTCCGTAAGGCCTTGCAAGGGCTAAAGTTTCCAAAAATGGCAGTTTTGGCCCCTGGATTTATTTTGTCACGTTTCGTCGTTTCTAACACCCGTCAACCTAATTCTAAGTTTTATGAGGTTGAATAAACATAGGGAACTTGAAATATGTTCAAAAACTGTCCCGGGTGTACGTTCGTTTGGTCGTACGGTTACGGTTTTCGGTTAATTACGACGAAAATCGTAACGGACGTGCAAATGAACGTATACGCGTTACGAATGATATTTTCGCATTCCAATCATTAAAATACTATATTTTAATGATTACAAAAATTTTTGTATGTGCGTATATGTTCCGGATAACGATATACGCGAATCGGCATAGTTTCACGGAATTTGCAAAATAGCCCTTGGAGTTAAAATAGAGTGTTTTTGCCATACCGAAGCCCTCAAAACTTTTATATAAGTTATGTAAAGGGTATTTAGGGTATGTTAAGCTTATGTCATTGTTTCAGAGTGTGCGTTGCTACGAGGATCGACAGACTTTCGTAGTTTGTCATAAATAGTCCCTGTGATCGAATAGGCTTGTTTTTTACATACCAAATCTTTCAAAACATATTTCTAAGTTATATAAAGGATATTTAGGGTATGTTTAGCTTATGTCCTTGTCCTGGTGTGTACATTACGTTAAACGGTTTACGTTTAAGTATCAGTTATCGGAAAGCCTTCATAGAAAAAGTTTTTGAAAGCCCGAAATTTTGGCACAAGGGTTACATTTAACACTTTCAGTTTTGTCAGCAACAGACTTTGGTTTGTCAAATGATGAGAACTTTTTCTTAGCAACCCAGGATTGTAGCTTGCTTCTCGCTTTCTTGATATAGAATCTAGAATCTTTGTTTTAATTAAATTTTGAAGTTTCACCTTTTTCAAAAATTGAGTTTTCAAACATTGAACTAATTTTAGGTTTTACTTCGCCTTTAGATTCATCGTTTCTATTTGATTCTGTGACGGATTTCTCAATCTCTGGTTGTTTTTGCTTTTCATCTTTTGACACATTTTTTCTTCGTGGAAACATAGGCTTTAGATTCAGACACTTGCGAGCAATATGACCAATAGTATTGCATTTAAAGCAAGTTTGATTCTCAGGAACATGTCCACTAGTGGGTTTTACTTCACTTGTGGACTTGGTCTTAGCCTTATCCCGAAGTTCTTTTTCTTTCTTGAATTCATCATTTGATTTCTTACCGATCATACCTTCTTCTTGAACCGTAGTTGTCCCATACACAAACTTCATGTGTTTACCTTTGTATTCATGAAATGGCGACTTCTGGTTCCTTCTTGGTTCTTCTTCATTTTCCTCCAAACCCAATACTGCTCTCCTATTCTCAGGAAAATCACCACCAAACTTTTGATAATTGTTAGCATTCCTTTTAGGTTTTGAGTAAAATCTTTTCTCATTTTTCTCAAGATCATCTGATGAAACTTCTACAACTTTGAAAAATTATCAAGTTGATCCTCTTTCACGTTCCAAATCAGAAAACTATCATCAAAGTATAATCTATCAGATTCCTTAATCTTGTACATGACAACATTAGGATCATCACTTAGATCATATTCTGATGATGTAAGGTCATCTTCAGATTGCGACTTTGAGTTGTTCGGAATTGATTTGGCGCTTTCAGAGCTACCTTCATCAGAATCATTTCCTATCACATTTTTAACCACATTTTTTATCACCGCTTCATTGTCATCATCTGATTTCGTAAATCTACGTCAATGTTCTCAGGCAATTTTTCTTTCATTTCTGATAAGAGTAATATATTAAATGCCTTTTCAATCGCATCATCTTTCTTGCAGGAATAACTTGCAAGAAGTGGTGGAGGAACACTTCCGTATTCTTTACGCTTTGATTTATCAACATTTTCCTCCGAATTAATCGTAGGAAAAATGTGATCAATGAAATACGGATTTTTGTGGTGTAACTTTTCAGCAATTGTCTTACTCTTTCTGTTTCTATCTTTATGTCATGAAGCTCACGCTTTGTTTCAGCAATAGTATTAGTGTACATGTTAATCTCTTTTTGTTTTTCAATTACTGTTGCATTTAACATCTTTACATTAGCACTGAGTTCAAGATTAGCTTTTTCGACATTTTTATATTTGCCTTTTATTTTGTCATAAGCTTCTTTCATGGTTCTGTAATCATAACGAAAATTTTCGTTGTGTAAAGTCATTCTCTTATGACTTTGACCTTTTCAATACAAGACTCACAAAGATTTGCGCACTTTGTGCAAGGTTTTTCAACCTTCACAACTTTCATAACTTCCTTGTCAGACATACTTACCTCAGTTTTTACCTTTTCTGCTTCTATTTTCAACGTTTCTTGCCTTTTCATTTCAAGGTAAGCTATTTCTTCTTCCTCAGCTCTCCGCATATATCCATCCAGAATTGCATTCTCCAAAGCAACATCAACATACGATGTCTCAAATTCATCCACTACCTCTGCCATCATAGCAACACCAGTTTTCTTTCTGTTCCAGTCAAAACCATCTTCTTCATGAGTAACTACAAGAGCTTGTTCGGTTGTCTTTGCTGATTTATCTTCTACTTCGACTTCTATTCTCTATGGATATGGCTTGTATTGAAGAGCTTTCTTGTAGTACTCGTTACTGCTGCAGAAAGGATTTTGGTTTCCACCTGCTTCTTGATTGTTGCATTCACGTTTGAAGTGTCCCTTTTGTCGACACCTGAAGCATGTTACTTTTCACTTGTCAAATATAAGCTTGTTGCTTGAGTTGCCAATATCCCTTCCAGTGAGTGCCATAAACTTGGTAACTCTTCTTATGATAGATGCCAGAGTCCACTTTATATCCATTAGCTCCAACTCTTCTTCATCCACTTGTTCATAATCCTCGGCAGTCATTTCCGGATTACCGATCCTTCTGGCAACAAGACTTTCATACGATTCAAGAACAGTAGCGAGAAGTGCTATGTTTTTTTGCTGTTTGGCCACTTTTTTCAGGAAATACATTCTTCAAATCAACTGCTATGTTGCACTGGAAAACATTTAAATCAGAACTAGATTGGTTTGTCTGATGCGACTGATTGTTCTGATTTTGGAATGAAGAGTTGGAACTAGCACTTGTATATCCAGCATATGGGGAACTCTGATTTGGAGAAGAATTCATATTTGCACTAAATGTTGTTTGAATTTTTGGACTTTGAATCGGAGTATATTGAACACCTCCTTTGTAATAAACACTGACATCTTGAACAAAATTATCATTCTTTGATTTTGCAATCTTCATCAGCTCCATTTCATGACCTTCTAATTTGTCGATGAAAGATGACAATTTGAAATGTCTCCAGGATGGACTATTCTTCGGAATCATCAGATACGTTGTCCATTCTCCTTCAGGAAACGCATCGGCCAATTTCTCGATTTGCTCTTCATTAGATCTATTGATATCATGTCGTCGCATCTGGGCATGAGGTGACAATATCTATCGATCATTTGCTTCATCGTCTCACCTTTGATCATCGTGAAGATCTTAAACTCTTTCTTAATCAAGGCCTTTTTGCTTTTGATCATTTCATCACTTCCTTTGAATTTGTCATAAAGAGAATGCCATAATTCTTGCGAAGTATGATATTCTGCCAATAATATCAAGATATCTTCCTTCACTGATTGTTGTATCAAGCTGATCATTCTTTTTTCTGCGACATAATTTTCTTTGTCAGCCGGTGAAAACTTGTTCAGTGGAAGGTCTTGATCACGCTCATCTTTTGGCCACTTGTAACCATCTTCAACTGCAACCCAACTGTTGAATTGATTTGCTTGTATCCAATTCACATTTTTTTCTTTCCATCCTTCAAATTCGTCCATACTCATTAGCTTTAGTGGTTTTGTCGTAATGCCCATTTCATTGTCGATATTCATCTGATTCGCCGCAAGAGTATTAACATTTGATGAAGAAGCCATTTGTGAAACGAACACGTTATGGAAATCTTCCATTATGACAATCTGAAGATTTATCCAAAAATAGGATCAAAAACACTGGAAACTTGATTAGCAATAGACAAGTTCGGTAAAATTTGACTTTTTAACCGACAATATTAACGTATCAGTTTGCTTAAAAACGTTTTAAATTTTTCGGAAAACTGTGTTTACCAAATTAGAGCTTTAAACTCGTCTCGTCGATATGGATCTAACGATATATAATGTCCTTAGACGTTTTTTTAGGAACCTTAGACAAGTTCGAGCGAACTTATGAGAGAATTTCAACAAAAATTTACCCAAGTTTGGTCGAACTTGCTTAAAAATATTGAATTATCTTCAAGTTCGAGCGGACTTCTAAAAAAAGTTGAAAATTCTATCAAGTTCGGTCGAACTTGATTAAAATCAGTGAAATTTTAATCAAGTTCGGTCGAACTTGATGTTAAGTTCGGCCAAGACTAGTTTCCAAAACATGGTTTTTCAACTTTTTGATATCAATTCGATTGAATTTGATGTCCAAACTCTCAGGGGTTTACCACAAGTGTATTTTACATGATATGTTCAAATTTTATCCAATTTTGTCCATGAAATATTCAGATATGTGAAAATTTTAAGAAAAATGATATAATGGAGATGAATAGAGAAATTATTGTCTTGATTCCAGCAAATTTAGGTATCCAGGCTCTGATGCCACTTGTAGGAACGTCCACGATTAGCACGGGAACCTAAATTTTTTATCTATTGTCCAATTAGGCAGGACCTAATGAAAAATTAACCAAATAATAAGAATTACTCATTTACATGTTGTTTTCATTGATCTAAAGTTCAATACATTCGAGAACCGCATCCGACAGAGCTTCGCTGTCTCTGTGCCAAAATCTCTCCAAGTTACAAATGAAATAACCAAGGCACCTATTTATAGCTAAACAAGTTCGCTGGAGGAAGGCTGAGTTCGGGCGAACTTGACCTAGTCAAGTTCGGCCGAACTTGACTTCTCACAATCCATGACCAGCGAACTTAGCCTATATCTCACTTAAAAACGCCTCCTAACAGATTAAGCCCTATTCACTCAGACTCAATACATAATGACGTAGGCAACTGACATATGCACCAACACCGAGGGGCTGACGTGTCGAATGAGATACGGCCCGATGTGCTGACGTGTCGAGTGAGATACGGCACGAGGTGATGAAGTGTCGAAGGAGACACGGTACAAAAGTACAGGTTTCACTTGTTTCCTCGTGTAATTCCATCTGTGACTTTGACATATGCAATTAAACTTGTTAACACATATTGTTACACGAAAATTAAACCAGTGGAACTCACGCAGCGTTTAGCTGACCCTTTTTAAAATTAACATGCATTTCAGGTAAAACTAAGCAGAAGTAAGGAACGTGCGTATGGACGGCTTTGGTAGTGAACTGTAGCAAAATAAGAGCTGTGATAGCTCGTAGTACCGTACTTGAACTTATGGTTTGTAATATGATACTAATAGTATGTTGTGACCGAGGTTCCCTTTTTATGTGATATCATGTTTTTAAATTATCGGGAATTACCATGTGTCTGTCGCACCCTGCAATTGTCTTCCGCTGCGAGTCGGGGTGTGACAAAAGATGGTATCAGAGCCTTCGGTTAAAACGAACTAGGTATCCCTAAAGAACCTTGACTATAATCCTAAGTTAGTCTCCACACGCTGAGAACCTCTAGAAACTGAGTAGTATGGCTATTACTAGGAAGCCCTGGTGGGCCAAATAAATTATTGTGGTCCGGAACACCATAATTTATCTGCTTATACTTGGGAATTCTTGGAACGTCATTGAGATAGGACGGAAATCCATCTACTAACGTCACCAACCATGAATAATTTTTAAAAATATTAAAAATCAAAATTGTGTGCAATACGTGCTTATGTGTGTAATTGTGTGATGTTTAGTTGGTTATGTCAGGCAGTCAAATCCGCGTTGTATCTAGTTTTCTTTCTACAGATATCATGTTGCATCATTCGAGTCGCCAGACTACCTCTCATGCGGAGATCGATCCTGAGGAGGATCCGCTGATAACCCCCTTGACATTGAGCAACGAGCCAGATCCTCTTGGTTACTGTTGTGGTCTTTACCCACCCAGACCTCGTACTAGGCGCGAGGGAGAGGTCTCGAGCACCTACCGTTCTCCATCTTACCATCCGACTAGCTCCTCAGAGCGTAATCGTACCCCTAAGGTAGTTGTCCAGGTATGGAGCCTTGGGAGTGGGAGCCTGTAGCCCCTCGTCTTCCTACACCAGAGACTCCTCCCGATCCTTATACTCCTTCCACTCCGAGTGCTTACTCACCCTCCTCACCTAGTCCTCAGGAGGTGCCTGCTCCCATCACTGAGAGCAGCTTGATGGGGTTTCTGTTTGAGCAGATTTCATTGTTACGGATGGCGCGGGATGAGGATGAGCAGTAGAGGAGGTCGGTGGGAGACTACTTGATCATCTTACAGCAGGCGATCATTGCATTATAACAGGGTATGGGTTATGTTCATCAGCACCAGGATCATTCTCGGGCGATGCTGTATGGATGCATCGGTACTATCATAGGCCTGGTGGCAGGTTTTGTGGGTTTGACGTGTTGGTTGTGGCGATCTTAGTATGGTTTTCTTTCTCAGTATAGACAGACACGATGTATCTTTTGCCCATCCTACCAAGCACTGGGTTATACCCATGTTGAGGTTGTGATATAGTCATAGTATTTCTCCGTTTCGTAGTTCGTGTTCTCTTTGGTATGACTTATGTACGTCACTTTGGTGACCTGTTTTGACAGCACATTTAAGCACTGGCCCTTATGGGTTAAGTCTATGTGCAAATTTTGAGGCTTGTGTGATGACGATGTTATATATATATATATATATATATATATATATGACGAGGCTTTTGCTGGGATTGAACCTTTGGAAAGGAACAGATGATACAAAGTCAAAACACACCATCCGAGCTTTGGTCCAGCTATCAGAGGTTTCTATCCACTGATAGGCTTTTACTGTTTTCAATAAAGAACATTGTTACCTATCCTGTGACAGAAGAAACTCCCAACCGCTGATAGAAGAATACAAGATCAGAGGATGGCCAGCAGTGTTTAGTCTAGTCTTAGTTAAATCAATGTAACAGTGCTATGCACTGATAGCTTTAGTCTAGCAGTGCTTATAGTTAGTTACGATTGTTAACTATCACTATCAACCATGACGTCATTGTAAGATGATCAGTGGTTACATAGTTAGTATAAATAGGCGCTCATTGTAACAGTTTTACTTGTCTTCTTAAAAAGATCAATTTAGCATATCTTCTTCATTTCTTACTATCAAACGATAGTCTTGGGCTAAGGGGGAGTTTGTGAATCACTTGCAATAGTTTCATTACTTAAAAGCAATTTGGTGATGAAAACAAACGACCAATTGGTTGTTGTAAAAGTTTTCCATTAATCCGCTGTACTTAGTCTCTATTTTCAATCATTTTCCATTATTTGAAACAAAAACAACAATCAATTCAAACTTAGATCCTGACAATTGGTATTAGAGCTTGGTCAATCGATTTTGATTTAAACGTCAAATTGATTTGAACGGGTCAGCTCTTTGTTGCTAATTTCGTTTGATAAGTTTTGCTTGAATACAGAGTTTTATTACTACAAAAGTTTTTAAAACACAAATCTGTTGTAAACAAGAGAAATGGCACAAAACACACAAGATTCAAATGTTGGATCCATGTTCAAACCACCTATGTTGAAACGAAATGATATGGGTCATATTCTCGCTCAATAGAACACCGGATGTTGGAGATCCGTTGTGTTTGGACCTCATGTTCCCATGGTTCTAAGCACAGAGGATCTCCACACTCAAGTCCCTAAAAAACTCGAAAATTACTCTGAACAGGATTTCCTCAAAATCTAATTGGATGCTAAGGCTTTCAGAATAGTTGCTTCAACTTTGCCCAATAAGATTTATATGGGATTACTTCATTGTAATAGTGCTAAAGAGTTATGGGATGCTCTTAAAGAGCAAGTCGGTGGTACTGAAGAGGTGATCGAGAATAATAGAGAAGTCTTGAATCAACAGTATGAAACATTTTTCCATGTAAAAGGTGAGTCACTAACCCAACAGTTTGAGAGATTTAGTTGTCACATAAGCGAATTAAATCTGGTAGATGTGAGCTTTCCTAATTCGACTATCAATAGTCGTTTCTTAAGATCACTACCAGAAAAATGGGAGACAATAGCTTATGTCACTCGAACATTTGTTGGTTATAAGGAAATGACCCTCACACAGCTTCATGGTCGACTTCTCACTTATGAGAGAGAGTTGAACCAGAAAAAGAAGCTTCAAGAGTCTGGGAAAGTGACTGATGACTATACACTGGGAAACACTGCTCTCTATAGTTATGAAGAGGGGTCTGGTAGTGGAAAGGATCAGAGTTTTGATCATTACATTTACATAATTTCTGGAAAGAATTTCAACTCTGATCCCAGTACACCCAGTTTTGCTTTTGCTGCAAATTGTGAAAGCCAACCTCTGACAATCTGAGTTTTGAGATGAATGGCTTACAACACTTTGAACCCACGAATTTGGAAGAAATTGACATCCTACACCAGTTGGTACTCTTGAGTGTCAGGGCTAGTAAGTTTTACAAAAGAACTAGTAGGAGGTTTCCAGGATTGCATGGGGGGTTAAAAGTTGGGTTAGATAAATCAAAGATAAAATGTTACAAGTGCAGTAGGATGGGACATTTTGCCAGGGAATGCAGAACTCAAACTGTATGACCAATTGTAACTCATCCTGGCACCAATCCTCAAAGCACTGTCCAATATTCCCAGTTTACCCCTGCACATCAAATGCAAAACACTGCTCATTTTACAAGTCCTGTAACAACTGTCCCTATTCATTATGTCCAAACCACTGCTCCACAGATTCAATATGTTCAAGCACCACCTCAAGTGCATGTGTAGCAAGCTCCACATGTCCCTCAAACTACTCAAACTACTGTTACACTAGCAGAGGTTACACAAAAAAGTTTCTTTACCCAAGGTTTTGTTGATTGGAGTAGTTTGCCTGAGGATTTAACTGATGAAAACTTTGCACTCATAGCCAAAAATGGTTTTGAAAATGAAAACTTATGTTTTATGGCTCTTGAGACCATATTTGAAGGTGATGAGTCTGTGGAACAGGAGTCAAATCTGATGTGGTTGAATGTTGTGAAGCAGTGGTTACACCAGAAGTTACACCGGTGGTTGAAATGAATGCTGCTGAGGTTGAAAAGGACAATCTATCTGACCTATGGGACACAGAGGTGTGTGAAGAAGAATGTGATTGTGCTCTTATGGCTGCTTCGAAGGTATCACCTCAGATCCTAAAAGATCTATGTTCTGAAAAATGCATTATTGCTTTTGCAAACATAAAATAGGTGAATTAAAACCTAAGAAACAAAATTTTGAAAGATGAACTTAAATTTGAAAAACTTGTGAAAGAGTTAAAAACAAAATTAAGTTAAAAAGATTCTGAAATGAGTAGCCTAATGCATGAATCAAGCATAACCAAAGACCAGCTCCAAACCATGGTAGAAAAATACCAGGTTTGCAAACAGGAGCTTGAATCTACCCAGATCACTTGTGAAAAATGGGTAGAGTCTTGCAAAAGTTATGAGCTTATGCTTGATGCACAAGTCAAAAGCAACATAAAGTTTGGTATAGGCTTTAGGGAATATGAGTTGCAAAAATTGACTCTGAGCTTGTTGAAATAGTCCCAACAAATTTGGCTGGTGAAGAAATTAAAATCACTGATAAAGAATAAAACAAAATTGTTGTTGAAAAACTAGACGTCTCACCAAAAGAAAAAGAAATTGAAAAATATCAGTTTAAACCAACCTGTTCAGATGAGTGTGATATTTTGGAAAACTTCAAGCCAATGGACTTTTCAACTCTTGATGGTATAAAAGCACCAAAAGCATTGGTGATCCCTATCAAAGACTTACTAGCAGGGGTTATATCATCTGCTCTCAAAAAGTCTGATAGGAGAAGGAAGGAAAAGGTTAAACACTTGTTTTGTAAATTTTGTGAAAAGAGAAATCATGATATAGTAGATTGTTTTCTTTTGAAAGCTAAGGATATAAACAAAACCTGTGTCATACCTAAATCTCCTAGATGCACCATTTGCAACAAAACAAATCATCCAACTCAAGAGTGTGTCTATCTCAAAACCTATCATCAAAAAGGTAAAAGAGATTAAAGAAAAAGCTCTAGAAAGAGAAAATCAAATATTGCAAAACAAAAATTCAAATCATGTGAAATATCTGTCACCAAAGCTTTAAATCAAACCTATGTCTGCAGAGAAATTCAAATAACAGATGCACCTCCATCAAACCAGTTTCCAAGAGGTAAAAGCCAGCCTGATTAACAAAAGGTGCCTATGACTTATGAGACTCACAAAAAGTCTTCTAAGCCAAGGGTAAATAGACATCCTCATGTTACCAACAGTTGATAGGAGGTAGCTCACAGCAGTGGTTACAAAAGTCTGATCCAACCACTGCTCGTCAGTCTGAACTTGATTCTGGACCACCTGATACCCCATCCAAAGCCATTTTGGCTTTGGAGACTCACCTAAACTAATTATTTCAAAACATGTGTAGGAGCTTCTACTTGCCTTGACAGTCTTTGGTATGTAGAGAGTGGAGGCTCCAGGCACATGACAGGATGTAAAGCCCTGCTCAGAGATTTTAAAGCTCATGGAGGGGGTGATATATCCTATGGGAATAATTCAAAAGGAAAGGTGTTAGGATCAGGATGTGTTTCTGCAGGAAAACTCAAGTTTGAAAATGTAAATCTCATTGAAAATTTAAAATTCAATCTCTTAAGTGTTTCACAGATGAGTGATAAAGGTTATGGTTCCTTTTTCACAAAGAAAACTTGCCAAATTGTTGGGCCAGAGGTTGTCAAAAAGATTGATCAAATCATTGCAGAGAGCAAAGCACAGCTGACTGCTCATAGAGTAGGAAATGTGTATGTGGTTGATATGTTAAAAGATAATCCTATGTCAAATGCATGCCAGTTCTCAGTTACCTCAAGCAAAGAGACAGAGCTATCGCATAAAAGACTAGGACACACAAATCTAAAAACTATCTCCACTCTCTCAAAACAAAATCTGATTAGCTACCCCAAAAGCAATTTACTTGTGAAGAGCATTGTGTTCCCTGTTTAAAAGGTAAACAACATAAAAGCTCTTACAAGTCAATTGAAGAGTCCAAAACAAGTCAGTGCTTACAGTTACTTCATATGGACTTGTTTGGACCTGTAAAAATCATGAGCTTAAAACACAAAAGATACTGTCTGGTGGTAGTTGATGATTTTTCCAGGTTCACATGGACTTTCTTTTTACACTCTAAGGATGAAACAACAAACATTTTGCAAAACTTTGTTAAACAAGTTGAAAAGCAATTTGACCTTCCTGTAAAAATCTTTAGGAGTGATAATGGAACAGAGTTTAGGAACAAGGAGTTGGATGCCTTCTGTAAGTCAAAAGGGATTGTTAGGCAATATAGTATCCCTAGAACTCCAGAACAAAATGGGGTTGTTGAAAGGAAAAATAGAACTTTAATTGAATCAGCAAGGACTATGCTTGCAGACTCAGGTTTACCCTTGTCTTTTTGGGTAGAGGCTGTAAACACTGCTTGCTATGTTTACAACAGAGTCTTGATAAACCCCAGGCATCGAAAGACTGCCTATGAAGTGCTTTACAAAATCAAACCTCTGATCTCTTATTTCAAAGTCTTTGGCTGCCCATGCTTCATTTTAAACATCAAGGATTCAATATCCAAGTTTGCAGCCAAAGTTGATTGTGGCTATTTTCTGGGATACTCATCCACTGCAAAAGCCTACAGAGTTTTTAACTCTAGGACCAAGTGTGTTGAGGAAACTCTAAATGTGAAGTTCAATGAACTCTCATCTTTGAAAATCCCAGCAAATGGACCTGCTGAATTGTTTGATTTATCTAAATTTACATTTGAAGATGTGCATGTCAAGACTAACCCTGCAGGTACTCCACAGTCATCTGTTGAAAAGCAAGGATATGATTTTATTCTTCCAATTTTCAAAATCAATCCTACAGGCAGAGGAGCAGATGTTAGTAACAATGGTGAAAGCTCTGCCAGGTCAACAGTGGTTAATACTCAAACCTCTGCCAACTCTCAAATCCAAACATCTGTTGATGAAAGTCCACTACAAATGGGTGAAAATCAACACACTTTCACTCCCATACCACCAATCCCTCCACAACCATTCCAATAAGAGGCTGAACCATCAAATTCACCGACAGAGGATAGCTCAGATGATACACATTTGCAACCTTCACCTCAAAATGCCATTGTCCCATATCAAGGTGATTTGATATTCCTCAAACGCCATCCATTGGATCAAGTTATTGGCAACATCAATGAGGGTGTGCTCACAAGACGACAAGCCCAAAAAATTTGTCTTTTTGCTGGATTTCTATCACTCACACAGCCTGTCAAGTACCAAGAGGCACTGAAAGACAACAGCTGGGTAGAAGCCATGCAAGAAGAGCTCCTACAATTCAAGAGACAACAAGTTTTGGAACTTGTACCACTGCCAAAAGGTGTGAGTCCCATCGGCACAAAGTGCGTCTTTAAGAACAAAACCAATGAAAGGGGTATTATTGTCAAAAACAAAGCAAGGCTCGTGGTTCAAGGCTACAGTAGCAAGACTGGAAGCCATTCGCCTGTTCTTAGCCTTTGCTGCTAACCACAACATCAAGGTGTATCATATGGACATCAAAAGTGCATTGCTGTATGGAAAGATTAAGGAAGAAGTATATGTTTGTCAACCTCCTGGATTTAGGATCACTTCTATCCTGATCATGTGTACAGGTTAAACAAAGCACTGTATGGTCCAAAACAAGCACCAAGAGCCTGGTATGAAACTCTATCCACTTTTCTCTTATCCATTTGTTTTACCAGAGGTAGGATTGACAAAACCCTATTTTTAAAATGGAAAGGAAAGGATTTGATGCTTGTCCAGAATTAAGTGGATGACATCATTTTTGGATCCACATGCACTGCCATCTGTGAAGAGTTCAGAAAACTCATGGCAGCAGAGTTTGAGATGACTGCAATGGGTGAGTTGCAATGTTTTCTTGGTTTACAGGTCAAACAAATGCAAAAAGGCACTTTCATTCATCAAAATAAGTATGTGAAAGAACTACTTAAGAAATTTGATATGAATGATTGTAAACCTTGCAACACACCCATGGCAACATCCAAGCTGATCACTATAGATGGCAAAGATGACCTTGTCGATCAAACTTTGTATAGAAGCATGATTGGGTCTTTATTGTACCTACTACATCACGGCCAGATATTATGTTTGCCACATGTGTCTGTGCCAGATCACAGTCAATGCCAAGAAAATCAGATCTTATTGCTGTAAAAAGGATATTCAGATACATAAAAGGTGCTCCCACACTTGGTATCTGGTATCCAGCTAATGGTAACATTGAGCTTGCAGGATATTCTGATAGTGATTTTGCTGGATGTAAAACAACAAGGAAGTCCACATCTGGAGGAGCCCAATTCCTAGGGAATTGCTTAGTGTCTTGGCAAAGTAAAAAGAAAGTTGCAGTATCCACATCCACTGTTGAAGCAGAGTATATAGCTGCTGCAAGTTGCACTGCTCAAATTTTGTGGCTTCAAAACCAACTCTTGGATTTTGGAGTGACTGCCTTGAGGACTCCTCTCAAAATTGATAGTCAAGCAGCAGAAAACATCATCAAAAATCCAGTTTCACATTCCACCACCAAGCACATTGATATTAGACATCATTTTGTGAGGGATTGCTATGAAAAAGGTCTGATTTCTTTACATGTCCATACCAAGGATCAACTAGCAGATGTGTTGACAAAAGTACTTGATGCTTCCACATTTGACAGCTTGATGTCTAGGCTTGGAATGCTAAACATGGATTAAAACATTTTTTTCTTGATGATCCATGTGTAAATAGCAATAAAATATTTTTTAGAAAATCAGAAATTCATCCTTAAAAATAGTTAAAATTGAATTTTTCAATAAAATCCTTAAAGTCTATTCAGAGCTCTGATAGCTCAAAAACACTGTTGTTTAGAAAAATCTATCCACTGATGCAAACCTCTGATAGTGTTTAAAATTGGTCACAACAACTGGTAGTTTTTACTCTAACAGTGGTTAGCCAAAACAACTGTTTTCCATTGTCAAACAGAGGTTACACGTGGACAGATGTTACTCGACAGATGTTGCATCAAACGCCACGTCAAGTGCACTTTTTGAGAACCCTATAAAACCCTGTTCTATCCCCAAACAGAGGTTTCATATTTCTTATGCGATTCCAAATTTTTCAAAGCCTATCTTTCACAAATCATCCAACAATCATGGCTCGTAAAACCAAATCGAAGAAGAAATCGACACAAGAAAAACCCCCATTTGTCCTCATCATCAAAACACCACACAATTACACTGCTATTCTTGAAGAAACCGATGCAAACATTCGTTATCATCCAATAATCCGGATTCTCAAAGAATCAAAATTCAAACACATGTTGGAAGTCAAAGCCCATGTTTACATCGATTCTTTAAAAGAATTTTGGGCAAATGCTAAACTCCACTCATCCGCTGATGATGTGCCCTATTCCATTACTTCCAAAGTAGGGGGCACAAAATTACTGTAAGCCCACAATCTATCTCCCAAGTCTTCATGTTAAATGATATGCCACATATGGTATCATTTCCTTTGAGGGAGATGCAACATGAATTCGTTGAAAGAGGTTACACCGGACAGTTGAAAGGTATGACAATCTTCAAACCTAATTTTCCAACAGAGATGAAATTCTTTTTCCACACCCTACTTACTTGTGTCTCTGCAAAAACAACTGCTTTCAACGAGATTCCATTGAACATGCAGTATCTGGGATTTGCAATTTTAACTGGTTCTGATTTTCACTTCTCCCAGGTGCTGTTCAATGATCTTGTAACTAATTTTTAAAATATTCCAAACAAAAAGCTATCTTGATACATCCAAGATTCATGAGTGTTTACTTGTAAGACCAGATCAAATCAAACGCAAGTAAACAGGGCGCAGTTACAAATGCTGGCAGCCTAAACCATGAAACATTCACACGAATTACAAATCAAGATAAAGTTTCCAAAACAGAAGAAGAGGAGGCTGAGCCTATTTTACAAGAACAAAATGTTCAAGCTCAACCTCCGGCTGCTGAGCCCACTGCTCTAGGTGATCAGGGCAACACAACCGCTGCTTTGAAACCCACACCTAAAATATCCAAAAAGAAACTATCTAGAGCATCCCGAAAACCCAACAAACCCAAAAAGGGTCCTCTGGAAGATGAGAACCCAGAGGTAAACCCAGTGACACCACCAAAGTCACCAACCACTGCTGCTACTTCTTCACAGCAGATGGTAGAACGATCTCAAACCGGCTTTAAAACTTCTCGTGCATCCTCACAAAAGGATTAGGTAGTAGGCACAGGGACACCTAATTATGAAGCTCTAGGATCATTTGGTTCTATCTTCCACAGCCCCTCTCCCAGGGCAATCTTGCTTTCTACACAGCCACTCTCACCAATTCCATCTTTACCACCAACCATGTTACCCTTGCTGAATGCAATAGAAATTGAGCAGATATTATCCAGCACTTCTCACCAACCTATCATTGAGAATATACTTCAACCAGAGGTTGGGTCTGACTTCTTTCTAAATGCTAGCCCATCAGCAACTGAAGAGGCTACATCCCTTGGGTTACATGTAACCCTTGGTGATAGTTCAACAATGGCAACCACTGCAATTGTTGAACTCCTAAGTTCTCAATTGCACAGTGGTTACATGGCTAAGACCTTGTTGAAGGCAACCACTGCTGAGGCTACTAAGGTAACCTCTGCTCCAGTGGGAAGTCCCTATAACCAAGACAAAGGGTCATCTAAGATTGAAACAAGTGGTAAACCACTTGTTCATGATATCTTGGATACAACTACCACATCTGGTAGGAGTTCAGATGATCCTATTAAGTTAGGTGATGAGCTGAAATATCAGGAATTGACGGAAAGGGTTACCAAGGTTGAAAGCATTGTTGATGAAATAAAAGATCTTTTGAAACAGTTGATCACTATACAGAGCCAAACCCCTGTTCCGACCACTACTGAGCTCAAATCTGTAATATCTTCAATCTTTCAACAAGAGAAACACTTCTTGGAACAAAAACATAATCATCAAATGATGTAACTCAGAAATATGGTGGATGCAAGATATAATGACATTGCTGCAGATATCAAGGCAATCAAAGCCCACTTGTCACCACCACTGGTACATCTCCTCCTACTATCATTTTTGTCAGTCCAGATGAAGCCAAAAAGGGGGAGAAACCTTTGGGAAATAAAAAGTTGAAGATGGATGATGATAAGGCAAGGCCTACAGTGAATTTTTCTAAGCCAGATGGTTCAAAGAAACCAGACTTAACTGAAGATATCTTGGCAATGGCAAAGAAGTCCCATAAGAAGTCTGTGTTTGATGAAGGCAAGGTGCTGGTTGAGAAAAAGATTGATCAACAGTTAGAAAAGGGAGAGACTGGTACCTCAACAAAGAGGAGATCTTCTTCAAAAACAAGACAAACAGAATCCACACCTCTCAAAACTAAAGACGCTACCAACCCAACCACAAAAACCTCTGCCAATACAAAATCAACCGGATCTTCTCACACAAAATCCATATCCACCTCAACAGATGTTACGGTAACTGTTGTGCCAAAATCTGTTGACACAGCAGAGGTTCTAGCAGATGTTACCACAACCACTGCCATTCTCACTTTTCCTACTTCCACACAACAACTACCAACACCACCAAGAATTCCAAGTCATCCATCATCACCTTCAATCAGTTTTAAGAGGAGAAAAGTTACAAAGGTCATAAATGAAGAAAGATCCCTGCTCCTTTGCCTCTTGCATCTGCACCAATGCTAAATCTAACCTCTGTTTCCCCAACTGAAACGTCTGCTCCCTCAAAAGAAGTGATTCCTGCAGCTATAATTTCCTCTTGATTTGCCTGCAGTCAAGAAAGAAATCATATCTTTCTATGATGAAGAAGATCCAGACAAAAGACCCTTCGCTTCACTTCAAGGTTATCCAAAGCTTGCAAATATTGATCAATATCTGGCACTCAAAGAAAAACAGGCAGAGGATATTGCTAAGAAGTTGTCTAAAGGCAAAAGTGATAGAGAAGTGCAGAATCAACTTCAATTGAGCAAAGTCCAATCCCTTGAAAGATTCTCAAAGAATTTATCAAATAAAATTTCTGAAGCAGAAGATACACTCTTGAAAGAAAATTACATCTCACACATCATGGAAACAAAGATATATGCTGCTACAAGAGCACAGTTCAAGGATTGGTCTGTGAGTGAGCTTCAAGAAGAAAATGCAAGAATAGAAGCATAATTAAAAGATCCTCACAACAAACCTACATGTCCAGACTGGAACAGATACAAGAAGAATGTACCTGAAAAGACCCTAAAGCTCAGAAGAATGAAGGAAGAGCTAATTCAGAATCACTATGGGTCAAAGAATCAGGTGATGAGATGGGGGGAAATACGAGTGTTGGATACATACAAAATGCTTGAATCTAGATGAAAAAAGGATCTATCAATGCCTCCTAAACCTGAATATTCTAAAGAAGATGCTGCTCTCAAAGTCCGGCTCTCTAAAAAGTCCAGCTCAACAACTATCCAATCCACACTTGCTTTGGTAAAATGAAAAAGGCAAGAGGAGTTGTCTGAGAAGGTTGACAAAGAGTTTGAGGAAGTGTTTATCAAAGAAGGAATCAAGAATATGATGGACTATCCAACAGATGATAGAAGTGCCAAGTTGGCTGAAGATTTGACAAGAGTAGCTCCCTTCCTATCCTCAGCAATAAAAGCTCCTTCAAGAAAGCCTTCAGACCCAAAAATTCTAAAGTGGAAGGTCAATAAAGACACCCACGAATTGACTCTGATCAAGTATGATGGTAAGGTCACTAAACTATCCATGGAAGCTGCTTATGGGCTTACAGTAGAAGACTTCCACGAACTACTATGTTTAGAACTTGAGAAGGATGCTGATGACTTAGAATCTTTTAACTTTGAGCTACAATTCAAAGGTCAAATAAGAGAGTTCTTTCTAAGGAATAAAGATCAAGAATAAGGTGTTTTTGGCATCATCTGTTCCAGGGGGAGATTGTTGGGATTGAACCTTTGGAAAGGAACAGATGATACAAATGCAAAACACACCATCCGAGCTTTTTGGTCCAACTATCAGAGGTTTCTATCCACTGATAGGCTTTTACTGTTTTCAATAAAGAACATTGTTACCTATCCTCTGACAGAACAAACTCCCAACCGCTGATAGAAGAATACAAGATCAGAGGATGGCCAGCAGGTGTTTAGTCTAGTCTTAGTTAAATCAATGTAAAAGTGCTATGCGCTGACAGCTTTAGTCTAGCAGTGCTTATAGTTAGTTACGATTGTTAGCTGTCACTATCAACCATGACGTCATTGTAAGACGATCAGTGGTTAGATAGTTAGTATAAATAGGCTCTCATTGTAACAGTTTTACTTGTCTTCTTAAAAAGATCAATTTAGCATATCTTCTTCATTTCTTACTATCAAATGATCGTTCTTGGGCTAGGGGGAGTTTGTGAATCACTTGCAACAGTTTGATTACTTAAAAGCAAGTTGGTGATGAAAACAAACGACCAATTGATTGTTGTAAAAGTTTTCCATTAATCTGCTGCACTTAGTCTCTGTTTTCAATCATTTACCATTATTTGAAACAAAAACAGCAATCAATTCAAACTTAGATACTGAGAGCTTTTGACTATATGTGTCGTTGACTCATGTGTGTGATCAAGTGTGCGATGTGTCTTAACCGAATATGTGATATGTGTTAACTGGATACGTGACATGGATACATATACATCTATTGTTTATAATAGAATGGCCCTAAAACGCGCACCACAGATAATTGAGGCAGAAATCGCGCAAATCATAGCGCAACAGCTTCAGGCAGTTATTCCCACAACTGTGGCATATGTTAGCGCCGGTATCAATGCTAACCCACAATCCAAACAACACGCAAAACAAGGTTAGACTGGTTTGCACGTATATGCACGTCATGGAATACAACCCAATGGAATTTAGTGGAACTGAAGGACCGAATGGATTAGTGATAGGGAATAAGCGAGAAGCCCCAGAAAGTAATCGAGCATGGGCAGCAACACCGAAGAAAGGGAAAGCAATTAGCCAGAGTTACACCATGACTACCCCAACCGGTAACTCTGATAACTATATAGGAAAAGCCCCAAAGTGCAACAAGTGCGCTTTCCACCACTTTGGTGTGTGCCGACCAGTGATATGCTCGAGGTGTCATAGGAATGGGCATTATGCCCGAAATTGTAAGATGACCATGAAACCAGACGCTAAACCAACTTGCTTCTAACTCCCAAAGTATCAGCCTCTACAGCAGCAACCCCAACGACCAACGCAATAGGTTACCTACCCCGTACGTGCCGTGGATGTGGCAGTATGGAGTATTTACGAAATAGTTGCCCAAAGTTAGCTCAACAGATGGCAGGAAGGAATACACAGAACCAAACATCTACCTCGAATGCAGCTCGAGGTCGTGCCTTTGTCATGGGGCCTGGTGACGCACGCCAGGATCCCAATGTAGTTTCAGGTACGTTCCTCATTTCCGATCAATTTGCGTCAGTATTATTTGATACGGGAGCTGATAGAAGTTATGTTTCCATTGCGTTTTTGCCAGTATTGAATATGTCCGCTATTGACTTAAAACAACCCTATACCGTCGAACTTGCTAATGGGAGACCGATCATTAGTCACCAACTCATTTGTAACTGCCCTATAACCCTTAACGGTTACCAATTTCCCATTAACCTTTTACCCGTAGAATTGGGTAGTTTTGATATCATGGTAGGAATGGACTGGCTGTCCAACCATCGCGCGGAGATGTTGTGTGAACAGAAGGTTGTGAAGATTCCTTTATCTCTGACGAATGCTATCATGGTACAGGGAGAGAAGTTAGATACCATGCTGAACCTCATATCTTACCTGAAGGCATTGAAGCATATACGACCGGGAGGTGACGTGTTTTAGCCAGCGTCACGACGGAGGAACCAGCCGAGAAGCCTATTGAAGACATCCCGGTAGTATGTGAATACCCTGATGTGTTCCCGGAAGAATTGCTTGGATTGCCGCCTAGTCGGCAAGTCGAATTTCGCATTGACCTAATACCAGGAACGACACCCGTTGCTAGAGCCCCATATCATCTTGCACCGTCTGAGATGCAAGAACTATCGACGCAGCTACAGGAGTTACTGGAGCGGGGTTTCATCTGTCCTAGTTATTCCCCCTGGGGAGCCCCAGTTTTGTTTGTGAATAAGAAGGACGACAACTTCCGAATGTGCATCGACTACAGGGAGTTGAATAAGGTGGTCACTATCAAGAACCGTTACCCTCTTCCAATATCGATGATCTTTTTGATCAGCTACTAGGAGCCCGATACTTTTCTAAGATAGATCTTCGGTCAGGGTACCATCAAGTGAAGGTCCAAGAGGACGATATTCCTAAGACAACGTTTTGAACTCGTTATGGCCACTATGAGTTCCTAGTTATGTCCTTTGGGTTAACCAATGCACCTGCGGTGTTCATGGACCTCATGAACAGGGTATGTAAACTGTACCTTGACAAATTTGTCATCATCTTCATCGACGATATCTTGATCTAATCCAAGAGCAGGGACGAGCACGAGCATCATTTACGTGCTATCTTGGAGATACTACGGACTGAACAACTATACGCTAAGTTGTCTAAGTGCGACTTTTTGTTACAAGCCGTACAATTTCTAGGGATGTGGTAGATCAGTATGGAATCCACGTGGATCCAAGCAAGATTGTCGCAATTAAGAATTGGCCAACTCCGAAATCTCCAAAAGAAATACACCAATTCTTGGGATTGGCATTGTATTACCGTCGCTTCATCGAAACTTCTCAAGTATTACCCAATCGCTAACCGCTTTGACACAAAAGGACCGGAAGTATGAATGGGGTGAAGATCAGGAAACAGCGTTCCAGCTGTAAAACAAAAGTTATGTGAGGCCCCATTCCTAACGTTACCCGAAGGCAATGACGACTTTGACGTATATTGCAACGCATCGCGACAAGGGCTTGGATGCGTCCTTATGCAAAGGAATAAAGTTATTGTGTACGCTTCTAGACAATTGAAGGTGCACGAAAAGAACCACACGAGCCATGATCTGGAACTAGGAGCAGTTAAATTCACATTAAAGATTTGGAGACATTATTTATATGGTACCAAGTGTACTATATCTACGGATTACAAAAGCCTCCAACATATCTTCGACCAAAAAGACTTGAACATGAGGCAGCGCAGATGGGTGGAGTTGTTAAATGATTACGATTGTGAGATAAAGTACCACCCGGGAAAAGCTAATGTGGTAGCAGATGCGCTATGTAGGAAGGATCGAATTAAACCCCTTCGAGTGAGAGCCTTGGGAATGATTGTGCAAACAAGCTTGATAGATCAAATCCAAAACGCGCAGATACAAGCCCTGAAGGAAAGCCAGTTACCCGGTGAAGGATTGCACGGGAATGAGAAAATTTTTGTGAGGAAAACGGACGAAGTGTTGTATTTCATGAATCGAGTGTGGATTCCTGCAAGTTCGGAGCTGAGACAGTTGATCATGGACGAGGCTCATAAGTCGAAATATTCAATTCACCCCGGTACAGATAAGATGTACCACGACCTTAAAGAGTTTTACTGGTGGCCGGGGATGAAAAAGGACGTGGCTGAATATGTGAGCTAATGCTTGACTTGTGTGCGAGTCAAGGCCGAGTATCAAAAACCCTCGGGAATGTTACAACAACCTGAGATACCACAATGGAAATGGGAACAAATCACAATGGATTTCATGACCCATCTTCCAAGTACGCCTCGTGGTCATGATGCTATTTGGATAGTCGTTGATCGATTGACCAAATCCGCACATTTTATTCCAATCCGTACTACCTATAAGACCGACCAGTTGGCCGAAATCTATATTAATGAGATAGTAACTAGACATGGTCTCCCGATTGCTATTATTTCCGACCGAGACAACCATTTTACTTCGCGGTACTAGCAAAAGTTACAAGAAGCTTTGGGGACGCGAATTGATTTGAGCACTGCTTACCATCCCCAAACCGATGGCCAATCGGAACGCACGATTCAAACACTAGAGGACTTGCTTTGTGCTTGTGTCCTGGACTTCGGAGGAAGCTGGGACAAGCATCTCCCACTAGTGTAGTTTTCATATAACAACAGTTACCACAGTAGCATCCAGGCAGCCGCATACGAGGCATTCTATGGTTGAAAGTGCCGATCACCACTTTGTTGGGCCGAAGTGGGTAACACTCAACTGATGGGGTCTGAACTAGTTCAGGAAATGACCGATAAGGTCCATCAGTTTCGGAATCGTCTGAAAGCCGCTCAGAGTCGGCAAAAGAGTTGGCTGATGTATGTAGGAAACCGCTATCGTTCAAAGTGGGTGAACATGTATTGTTGAAAGTATCGCATGGAAAGGCGTTATCGGATTTGGAAAGACCGGAAACTTAGCCCCGTGATACATTGGACCCTACGAGATCCTAGAAAAAGTAGGTCCCGTAGCATATCGGTTGAAGCTACCAACCGAGCTTAATGCCATTGATAATGTCTTCCACATTTCGAACTTAAAGAAGTGCCTTGCGGACGAGGCCACCCATATACCATTGGAAGACATACACGTTGATGATAAACTCCACTTTGTGGAAGAGCCGGTGGAAATAGTTGATGGCAGGGACAAATAATTAAGGCATAACAAGATTTCACTGGTTAAAGTCCGGTGGAACTCGAAACAAGGACCTGAATATACCTGGGAACGGAAGGATGAATTCCGTAGAAAATATCCTCACCTTTTCCCTAGCTAGACATAGTAAATTTCGGGGACAAAATTTCTTAACCAGGGGAGACTGTGATACCCATGACGAAACCAGGTACCCCTTAGTTGGTCCTAAACTTTAAGTCATGCTTAAAACAATAATTGTGCGTAAACTTTGCAAACTTGTATAACTTGTGTGCTATACTGAGCAATCGTTAGTATGTATCGGAGGAATCCGAGAGCACGTCATGGTTAACATGACACTATTAAGGACCAACGATGTGAAGTTGGTGTCCTTAGCCTTGAACAACGTGTTAAACGGAGACTTGACGTTTAACAGCACATTAAACCTTTGACGTTGATTATTAGGTTATCGGTAGCATCATTTAAGATTCCGAGTTCCAGAAACAACATAGTTTTGTGCCATAGACTATGACATAAGGTTTGAAGTTAATCTAAGCCCGGGCACGCAAAACGAAGCAGGTTCCCAGTTAGGGAAACGCCTTCGTTTCGGCCATAACATAAGGCAACCAAATGTGCAAGGAACGATCGATCAAGCTTAAAAATACTCAAACCCACGTAAAACGAGGTTTTTATGATTAAAACGTAACCGAGCTTGGATTTCGAGACGGTTATGCTCAGTTTTTAAAACCGAGTCTTTTGACAGTAAGAACCCGAAAAACGGAGCCCGTTTCGTAAATCGGAGACGCGCCCGGAACCCGATAACAAACCTAAACGCAACACTGAAGATAAACATCATCTTTTAACACGTTTTACGAAGCACGACTAAGCTACTGGTGGGGTAGAGGTACCCCCTTATTTTATTATTTTTTTTCTTTTAAATTCTTTTATTACTTTTATTTTCACTTAATTCCTTCAAGAAATCTGCACTCTAACATGAAATCTCAGCTGATTCAACATCCAAAAACATCAAATCAAAGGTATAAACTTTGGTTCTTATGGTTTTGATCATGTTTTCTTGATTAAACGCGATTTCTAGCCGAAAAACTCATTTTAATACATGATTTTTGAAGGTTTTAACAAGTTTATGGGCTGAAGAAGAAAACCATGGGAATTCCCTGGTGTTACATGGCAGCCATGGTCACAAATCTTTGGGTTTTAATACCCTAATCAACACTTATTCGACAAAAATCGCATAACTATTCGATTAACCAAAAAACCATGAAACAAAGCTTGATTGATCTAAGTTCTAGCATATTTGGATTGTACTTGATGTGTAGGTACTGATAATAGCACCCACACACTTTTGGACTCACAAGAAATCCGGGAAAACGAAGCTTGCGCTAGGTATATCACCGAAAACCGAATCTAGAGTAGGCATATTATTGTTTTGACTATAACTTGGTCCGTGATACTTGGATTGAGCTGAAATTTGGTGTGGTGATGTAGGGTATTGGCAGGAAGGTCCACGTAAAACTTTAGAAATTTTGGAATTTTCTACGATTTTGGGTGAATTTTGGACTATTTTATTGAAAGAATTTCAGAAAATTATCAAACGAATTCAATAAATCACCAAATTTTACAGAGATATCGAGGAAGATATGGGGAATGTTATGGGTAAATTTTGAGTCCATTGGTTGAGTTTTGATTTGGGTTAAAAATCCGCGTTTTTGTGAGTTTTCGGTAGTCGGGAACACACCGAAACGAAATTGGAAAAATCTCAAAATTTTTGGGAAGTTCCTGAACATGTAAAAGGTGTTCTGGAATTTGTTTGGAATTTTTGGACCAGTAATGCTAATTAATGTTAATTATTTGATTAAATCTTGTTTTATAAATAACTTATTTAAATAGTTAAAATGCCAAAATAAATTCCCAAAAATTTTTCCCAAATCTAAAGATTTTTACTGAGTTATATAAAATTTACAGATTTTTTTCGAATTATAGACTAAATGGGAATTTATGGAATTAAAAATGAGTTATTTTAAATTAATTTCGACCGTTTACCGTATAACGAACCTGCCGGAACTGGGAACTGACCCAACCCGATAAATACTATAATTGGATCACCGGGAGTATTCTGGGAGATTACCGGGCAAATTGGGCACTATGTGTGTGTCCTAAGACAGTTCGGGAGAATTCCTGACGGTGAAAATGGAAACTCAAATTTGGGCAAGTTAGACTCCCTAAGCACCCAAACTCCCTTAATTAAAAGTTAAGCATTCTTAAATAACCACGTGTTGGCATTATCGGTATTCTCGTACCATTATTCGAACACGTTAAACTATTGACTTTGGCTGACACGCGAAACGGTGCCTGTAAGCCAAACTAAAATCTAATACTACTCTGACGTCCATCACCATACCAATGTCCTATAGACTCAATCCGGAGTAAAAACTCCTGACCAGATCCAAGTTATAACCATTACCAACTTAGATACTGATTTGAGTCCATACTTGCATGTGTGTTATTAAAGTTGATCTAGTTGATTGATCACTCTTGTGTTGGGACCACTACTTGCACTGTGAGTTTCACTTCCCCGCTTTTGAATTGTTTTACTGTTTTCTAGGGACTTGCATGTTAAAACTGTGTTGATTACACCAAAATGGTAGTGAGTTTTCACTTCCCCCACTTTTAAATTATTTTCTGGTTTTCTGGGGACTTGTATGTTAAAACTGTGTGGATTACACCAAATTGGGAGTGTGTTTCACTTCCCCAATGTTAAACTATTTTACTGTTATGTAGAATGATTTGCATATTACAAACTATGTTAATTGCACCAACTTGTGATGATGTGAATTATTTAACACACGAACTACCTCCCAACTACAAGTGATTAACGTAAGCCTTATGGGGCAGTGGATAGTACTATTGGTCTGACAAACCGAGTTGCTCCGGACCCGTGAGGCCGGTAACAAGGCAACTGCACGCATCCTAAACTTGGTTATGTTGTTAGGCTTAGCTACATTCGTGGCGTTGGGCTGCACGTGACGCAGTCGAGGGGCTGACGTGTCGAATGAGACACGGCCCGATGTGCTGACATGTCGAGTGAGATACGGTACGAGGTTCTGAAGTGTCGAAGGAGACACGACACAAAAGTCCAGGTTTCACTTGTGTCCTCGTGTAATTCCATCTGTGACTTTGACCTGTGCAATTAAACTTGTTAACACATATTGTTACACGACAATTAAACCAGTGGAACTCACGCAGCGTTTAGCTGACCCTTTTTAAAATTAACATGCATTTCAGGTAAAACTAAGCAAAAGTATGGAACGTGCGTATGGATGGCTTTGGTAGTGAACTGTAGCAAAATAAGAGCTGTGATAGCTCGTAGTATCGTACTTGAACTTATGGTTTGTAATATGATACTAATAGTATGTTGTAACCGAGTTTCCCTTTTTATGTGATATAATGTTTTTTAATTATCAGGAATTACCATGTGTCTGCCGCACCCTGCAATTGTCTTCCGCTGCGAGTCGGGGTGTGTACAGCCAGAGAGCCCTCGAGTGGTGGACTACTGAATGCAACAAGTGTGGTAACGAAGCAGCCTACGCTCTAACTTGGGATGAGCTTAAGCAGCTCATGAGGGATCAGTTATGTCCTCCCCACGAGACCCAGAAGCTCGAGAACGAATTCTGGAATCTCACACAGCAAGGGAGCGACGCTGAGGGACTGATCGCTCGCTTCAAACAGTTGACTATCGTTTGTCCTGGACAGGTGGATTCGGTCCCCAAGGCGATAGCTAAGCTCATTCGTTCGCTTTCACCTGTGATTATGAACCATGTAGCCGCCACACGCCCCAAAACCATCGAAGAAGCCTATAGCACCATCATAGAGCTTAACCACAACTGCATCCTTTAGGGGGCCTACGACAAGGTTCCTACGAAGCATGCGTACCAAGCCACCGCCAATACCACCACCACTACCGAATCGCCTCCCCCTCAAACCAAAAAGAATAACATCAAGAACAAGAAGCGGAAGGCTTTTGTTCAAAACAACGCGGTAGTCACTCCGCCTACCCCCACACCTCTAAATGCCATCTCCACCGCCCAAAACAATGATCCATCCAAACGAAACTACACCAGCACTTGGCCTAGGTGTGATCGTTGTACCTACCACCATCTGCCTTCCACCTCGTGTCGAAAGTGCGCCAACTGTAACAGGATGGGGCATCTTTCTAGCCATTGTCGCCAACCCTAAAGAAACTAAGCCATTATCCCTAACCCTAACCCGAACCAATCTCAACCTCAACATCAGGATGCTCCTGTGCGAGCATGTTACAAATGTGGCGATCTCAATCATCTCACCAATGTTTATCCTCTTCTCAACCAACAACATCAGCATCAGCATCAGCAACAACAGCCTGAGCTTGCAAAAGGACGAGCTTTCATGCTTACCACCGCTCAAGCCCAAAGCTCTAATGACGTCATCACTGGTACGTTTCTTGTGAACCATATTTATGCTACATGCCTATCTGATACTGGTGCCGATAGAAGCTTTGTATCTCTAGAATTTGAACCCTTGCTTAAGTGCGACGATCTAAAAGGCCTAATCCTTTCGCTTTCGAAGTCGCTAATGGTAAAACCGTCTCCGTTGATTCTGTTCTTTCCGGTTGCTCTTTAATTCTTAACGATCATACGTTCTCCATTGATCTCTCCCATGCAAATGGGTAGCTTCGACATCATAATAGGCATGGATTGGCTTATGCAAGTTCGTGCCGAAGTTGTTTGTTCCGAAAAATTTATTCGCCTCCCACTTCCCCAAGGTGATTCTCTACCCGTCTATGGTGAGAAACCTTCTAAAGGTCTCAAGCTTATTTCGAGCATCAAAGCGAACAAGTACTTGCGTAAGGAGTACTTTGCCTTTCTCGCCCATGTTGTGGAAAAGAAAGACAAAGGTCCTAGCATAAGTGATGTTCCTGTCGTTTGTGAGTTTCCTTCTTTTTTCCCTGAGGATCTTCCTGGTCCTCCGCCTCCTCGAGCTGTCGATTTTCATATTGATCTTATCCCTGGCACAACTCCTGTTGCGAAAGCTCCCTATCGATTAGCACCCTCGAAGATGCAAGAGCTATCAAGCCAACTTCAAGAGCTTCCTGATAAAGGCTTTATACGCCCTAGTACTTCCCCTTGGGGCTCTCCTGTTTTGTTCGTCAAGAAGAAAGATGAATCGTTTCGCATGTGTATTCATTATCGTGAGCTCAATAAGCTTACAGTCAAAAACCGTTATCCACTTCCTCGTATTGACGATCTCTTCGATCAATTGCATAGCGCAAAGTGCTTTTCAAAGATTGATCTTCGTTCTGGCTATCATTAACTGCGGGTTTCCGAGGAAGATGTACCCAAAACCGCTTTCTGCACTCGATATGGACATTACGAGTTCGTGGTCATGCCTTTTGGTTTGACCAACGCACCTGCTGTGTTCATGGATCTCATGAATCGAGTGTGTAAACCTTTTCTCAATCACTTCGTCATTGTATTCATTGATGATATCCTAATCTACTCCAAGACGAAAGAAGAGCATGGACGACATTTGCGTCTCATTCTTCAGCTATTGCAAACTGAACGTCTTTATGCCAAATTCTCCAAGTGTGAATTTTGGCTAAAAGAGGTTCAATTCTTAGGTCACACCGTCAATGAACTCGGTATTCATGTTAACCCTACAAAGATAGAAGCTGTGAATAATTGGATTGCACCTAAATCGCCCTCTGAAATTCATTCATTTCGGGGCCTAGCTGGGTATTATCATCATTTCATCTCGAACTTCTCCAAGATTGCCGTTCCTTTGACTTCGTTGACTCAAAAAGATAAACCTTTTGTTTGGGGTCCCGAACAACAAGAATCTTTCCAAACACTCAAGGACATGCTTTGTAATGCTCCTATCCTCACTCTCCCCGATGGGAACGACGATTTCGTCGTGTATTGCAATGCCTCTAACTAGGGTCTTGGTTGCGTACTCATAGTAATCGCTCACGCATCGAGACAACTCAAAATTCATGAGAAAAACTATAATACTCACGACCTTGAACTTGGTGCAGTTGTTTTTGCTTTAAAGATCTGGCGACACTACCTTTATGGTACAAAGTGTACGGTCTTCACCGACCATAAGAGCCTCCAACATATCTTTGATCAAAAGGAACTCAACATGCGTCAACACCGTTGGGTAGAATTGTTAAACGACTACGACTGTGATATTCGCTACCACCCTGGTAAGGCGAATGTCGTGGCCGATGCACTTAGTCGTAAGACTCATGTTAAGAGTGTTCGTTGCTACTGAATCTGGGAAAACTCAACGAGTTGATTCGTCAGGCACAATTTACTTTCATTAACGAGGGTAACCTCGATAGCGAATTAAATTGTGGAGTCGAAAACCCACTCAAAGCTAAGCCTGATGGATTCTTTATTACCATAGTGCATTTGGATTCCTGATCGTCTCAATCTTCAGTCTACCTTGATGGATGAAGCCAACAAATCCCGATACTCCGTTCATCCTGGATCTGATAAGATGTACCATGATTTACGTGCATCCTATTGGTGGTCTGGAATGAAACGTGATATCGCTCTCTACGTGTCCAAATGCCTTATGTGTTACAAAGTCAAGGCAGAACATCAACGTCTCTCTGGTTTGCTCGAACAACCGGAAATTCCTGTCTGGAAATGGGTATTATTGACCAATTAACCAAATCCGCGCATTTTCTCGCTATTCGTGAAGATTACAAAGTTGAGAAATTGGCTCGTATCTATACGGATGAAATCATTAGTCGTCATGGTATTCCTCTTGATATTATTTCTGATCGCGATGCTCGTTTCGCCTCTCGCCTTTGGCAAACTTTTCAATCCGCCCTTGGCACTCAGCTTAATCTTAGCACCGCTTTTCATCCTCATTCTGATGGTCAAACCGAGCGTACTATCCAAACTCTGGAGGATATGCTTCGGTCATGCGTAATCGGTTTTGGTGGCAATTGGGATTCGCACTTACCCTTGATTGAATTCTAGTACAACAATAGTTATCACGCTAGTATTCAAATGGCTCCATTTGAAGTATTGTATGGTCGTAAGTGTCGTTTGCTTATTTGTTGGCACGAGATTGGAGACGCACAAATCACCAGTCCCGAGCAAATACAAGAGACAACGGACAAGATCTTACAAATACGTGATAATCTCCTCAAAGCACGAAGCCGACAAAAGAGCTACACTGACAAAAGACGTAAGCCCTTGGAATTTAATATAGGTGATCATATACTTCTCAAGGTATCACCTTGGAAAGGCGTTGTCCGTTTTGGTAAAAAGGGCAAACTCGCTCCTCGCTACGTGGGTCCTGTCAAGATCTTGGAGAGGATTGGCAAGGTAGCGTATCGACTAGACCTACCTCAAATGCTCAACAATGTTCATCCTGTGTTTCACGTTTCAAATTTCAAGAAGTGTCTAGCCGAAGAAGGACTTCAAGTTCCGCACGAAGATCTTAATTAACGAGACATTGCATTTTGTGGGAAACTGGTCGAAATCATGGACCGAGGGGTCAAGCAGCTAAGGCGCAGCCGGATCCCTATCGTCAAGGTTCGATGGGAAGTACCCGCATCTCTTCGTCGCGTCTTCCTAAATTTTTGGACGAAATTTCCTAAAGGAGGGGAGACTGAAACGCCCCGCGTTTTCCAAATTTTCTATTTATAGCAAGCTCGTGTTGTAATTCCATTTTTGGAAATCATTGTATTCGTATTCCCCATTTCGTTGTAATCATTGTAATTGAGACTTGAATCATAATAGAAATATACATTTTGCCCCAATACTTGTTATGCATACTCGTACACTCATACACATATTGATCATACTTGAGAACGTAACGTACTTGCAAATACGTGACATTTATACTAGATACATACATTATACTCGATGCTTATACTCGATCTCGGACATTTTATTCATACATAAACATTGTGACACAACACTTATTCTTTTAATACTTTAAAAGTTCATAAAATACCTTAGAATATCATTAAAACCCGTCACATTTGACAAAATAACAAAAAAAAATCAAACCTTTGCCCGGACAGGTCCCTTACAGACCGCAAGGGGAAACCCTTACGGTCCGCAAGCGGGCAAAATTGTTTTTGGCTCGCGAATTAGCACGGATCCACACATCCACAACCCCACCAATCACCTTCTAACCTCCTTTAATCACCTCCTATCAACCCTAAACACTTCCTTTATAAATACAATACTCCTCCAAGCCATTTGACACTTTCACAACCCTCTAATCCTTCCTAAATTACTCTCAAATCATCTCAAGAACACTCATAATCAGAATTTTTGGGCAGATTGTACCACCTTCACAAAAGTGAGCATAACTTGCTCAAATCTTGTTCTTTTTGCTTGATTCCTTCTTCTAATTACTTGGACAAACTTTGGGTTTGAATCCTAGGGTTCTCCATGGAGAATCCAGACCTGGAAATGCACCCAAAGTGTCCTAAACTTTCTGTTATGATTTCAACTCTTTCAAATCTTGTTTAAACTTATCAAACTTGAGTCTAACTCATCTCAAACCTATGTCCGAATGCTTACAACACTTCTTGTGGTTGATTAGGCTTAAAAACAATGTTGAGACATTCAAACAAGAGGACTTATCCTCACAATAAGTTTGTTTTCTTAGAGCTCCAAGCTCACATGTGGTGCAAGTTCATAACTTGTTTATGTGTGTCCACCTTGGTTAGCCTTGGCTATCCTAAACTTTGAGACCACACATCACTTGATGATTTTCATCATTATCTCAAGTAGTTTGCTGGTTCTAAAGTGTCACAACCCTACCTAGCCGTTGACGTGTGTCAATGTGTGCTCTCCGGGTTGTATTCACTTGGCTACTTGATATCATGGTGACACACCTTACATTCTTGTCATTTACCTTCTGGTTTATGTTCTTTTTCTAGTACCCTCCTTGTTACCTATGGTGACTTATGTATTGGTGAATATCATAGAAGGTTCCAAAGTGGATGGTTAATCCTTCCACCTTATACTTGACTTACATGACACTAAGAGGTACCAAAGTGGATGGTTCATCCTCCCACCTCCTACATGATTATATAAACTATGTATATATTATGGACAATAATATAATCCCAAAAACCGAACCCTTGATAATGACTGAATAAATCATCTATCGAGTTATTAAGTTTGTCACTAAAGTATGTAGTTCCTTGTCACGATTCTAATAGGTCTCGAACCTATGAAACCATATCAAACCCATTCGGGTTATCATAGTGTCAAGAACAAGTGCTATGTCTTAGTGACTATTTTCATACATAATACTTCATTCTTATTTTTGTAATCTCGCTCGAATAATCCGAATCTTCTGTTACACTCATAACTAATACCTATGTTCTTCTTGTAGAAGGACTAGGTGCCAAACTCTAAACATCACAACCAAGCTCCCGGGATTTCTTAAGTGGAACACTTAGCAAAACCGTGAGTACACTCGACCCATTAACCTTTTATCACTTTTGGGTTGTAACATGTTTCCGTATCAAAATACAATATCACGAACTTATGCTTTTACATACTTAATCCTTATACATGAATACTTGTTATGCTTAGATACATGCTATATTATACATGCTTGTTCATTAACTTAGCTATCCCAACATATCATATATATAGCGCTATAGGAGTAGCACGCCACCCGTCTGGGTTATGTTAAGATTATCATACACGTCTTAGTCTTATCGCTTTTGGGACAAGGCAAGCTCGATCTCGTTAAAACTTTTGTGGAAACTCGGGGTTTGATCTAGTGTTGCATGATTAGTATATACTTTGCTTACAATTACCATGTGGATTCGAGTTATACATTTTATACTTATGCTATGTATCACCAAACTTGTGTTCTCGCCTTTGCTTTTGCATTGAACTCGTATTTTAAACATGTTACAGGTTGAAGAGGATACGCATAATGAAAGCTAGTAGGAAATGCTTTAGATACACATTTTAATCTTACTAGACTAGTTTTGTTATAATCATGTTGTACTTGTTGTTATTTTGAATTATTGTACTTGACTTCAAATGTTGTACTTGACAATGTTGTTATGAATGAAATATGGGTTTTATTTCAATATTGTCGCCAATTTGTATTTATGAGCAATGAGCAATCTATTTCGTCCCGCCTCGATGTTTTCGCCATCAGTTGGGGTGTGACACAAATGCATAACGCTCTGTATATTTAATTGTCTTGTACAAAACAAGGTATTTTAATAAACAAATGTTTAAATCAAAAGTTATATTTTGAATGCCATTGCGTTTATCGATATGAACATTAATCAGATTTTTTTATCGCATACATTCAAGCCTTGAGACTGCCTCATAAACCCTTATCAGGATCAAGGTTTATCGGAAAAAGATGTTATTGGATTCTGTCATTCCCTAACACTGACAAACAAGCCTGGGTTTTGACATCTGTGTAATTCAATCTTGTAAATACTTCCGAACAATTTGATGATTAATGAAACTTTTTGTTGTTTACAATTTGTGTATTTACGTATGACTTTTGTGCATTTTCAATATATTTGTTCGAAAATTTTGATCTTTTAAACCTTTTCTGGAAGTGGAATCGTAAAACGTAATCAGTTAAATGCAATGTATAGTCCGGAATAGTGACATAAGCTAAACATACCCTAAATATCCTTTACATAACTTAGAAT
This sequence comes from Scalesia atractyloides, assembly GCA_947069175.1. NCBI lineage: Eukaryota > Viridiplantae > Streptophyta > Magnoliopsida > Asterales > Asteraceae > Scalesia > Scalesia atractyloides. The sequence goes on along the minus strand of CAMTDV010000017.1, from coordinate 45,911,241 downwards.
AAGTTTTGAAGGGTTTGGTATGTAAAAACAAGCTTATTCGATCACAGGGACTATTTATGACAAACTACGAAGGTCTGCCGATTCTCGTAGCGACGCACACTCCGAAACAAGATTACAAGCTTAAAATACCTTAAATAACCTTTACATAGCTTAGATTTAAGTTTTGAAGGCTTCGGTATGGCAAAAACATGCTTATGCAACTTCAGAGGCTATTTTGCAAATTTTGCGAAACTATGTCGTTACGCGTATTTCTTAATCCGGAACATGTACTCACATCCAAAATTTTTAGTAATAATTAAAATATTATATTTTAGGGATTGGAATGAAAAATTATCATTCGTTACGCATTTACGGTCATGCATGCGTTCGTTACGATTTTCGTCGTAGTTAACCGAAAACCGCAAACGTACGACCAAACGAATCGACACCCGGAACATTTTTGAACATGTTTCAAGTTCCCTATGCTTTATTGTCCTTACGAAGCTTGAAAATGAGGTTAACAGGTGTTAGAAGTGCCAAAACGCGACGAAACGGGTGCATGGGCCTGTTCTTTCCAATTTTCAAAAGTGTCTGCCAGCTAAAGGGCATATGGACCGTAAGCCCAGAGCCCTTAGGTCCGTAAGGACCCTCCAGCATAGCAGAAACTTGGCAGCATTTGGTTAATTCTCTTGTTGATTCAGCAAACGAATATGCCAATCTTTCTTCTGCATCCAACAAGTGGTAGGACACTAATCCAATTCAGTGATGACTCATGGACACTTGTCTTGATCATATGACTCCAAATTATCTATAAATACCAAGTTCATTCTCCAGTTTTGAACTTTTGCAACAACTCAATTTTGTTCTCACCTGCTAATCTGAAGTTGCAACCATTTGAAGATCATTTTCTTAAGTTCTAAGGCTCTCCTAGAGTGTTTGTAAGTGTTTCATTCAAATCTTGTTCAATTCTTTTAGCATATTTGAGCTAAAAAATCAAACAATTTGACTTTTTGTTTGACTTTCCAATCTGACCATGAATTGGTAAAACAAAGTTCAATTGAACTTTGCAACGTGATTGTGATCATGATGGTTATAGTCCTTAGTGATCATGCCTACTGATTACCATATTTACTAGTCATTGTGGCGAGTCAAAGTTTCTGTCAATAATGCGATAAATGCGCAATACATGACGAAACTATTTTCGGGTATCAAGACACTTTGTTTTGATACCAAATCAGTTTTATAAACTAAGTTAGACATGTTTAACATATCTAACTCGTCACTTTTAGTTTAGTGCTTGTTTAGGATCGCCTGTCGAGCGGTTTTGACCACCACTTTGACTTTCGAATCCGACCCGTTTGGTTGATCTTTGAACCCAACCAAATACATATTTGTGACAATGGTTGAATAGGGAATAACCCTCTGAGTTTATACCTTATGGTCATATCTTTTGGTTAGTGTTATGATAAATAGTTGTTATGATCTTCAATAATGACCAAAATGCCCTTTTTGCAAATGAATCAACTATAAGCTTATGTAACATAAATTTTGACATGTAATCTGATCAAATAACATTTTCAAATATGTTTAAGCATTAAAGGCTTATCATAACACATATCTAACCATCTGGTTACTTAGTTACGCAAATGACACGTTAAAGTGGCTTAAACTACCTTAACGGGTCATAACGGGTCAAAAGCAATTAAGAACCTTTCCAACTCAGAATGTTAACATTGTTAAACCATTTCATATGAGTTCCAACACTCATTTGGTTTACAAGACCTCATTCTATCCTATTCTCCAATTAAAGTTCCGATATTAACATAGTTATCTGATATTAGGACATACTTGAATTCTCGGACCCTTGAGCTTTGGTTTATCTTCTTGAACAAGGATATCTTTGCAATCACAAGTGAGTACATAGTTCCCTCTTTTACTTTTTCAAATGTTTTGGGGTGAAACATATTGTGCCTATGACTACTTTCGAGTTTTCATGACATTATACATGCTTTGATTACATAGTACATGATTTCCATTGCATTTTGCGGCATATGTTGACTTAGCATATGAGCACATTGATTTACATTATTTCTTGCTATGTATGTTGACTGAGCATGCTAGCACATTGATTTCAAGGACACTTTTTGCGGCACATGTTGACTTAGCATTTGAGCACATTGATTTACATTATTTCTTGCTATGTATGTCGACTGAGCATACTAGTACATGGTTTTCAAAAACATTTCTTGCTATGTATGTTGACTGAGCAAACTGATACATGGTTTTCAAAGACTTGTATGTTGACTAAGCATAATAGTACATGGTTTTCAAAGACATTTTTTGCTCACATTGTTCATGACATATTGGTGCATTGGAGATTGACTTAATATATTCATTAACATTGATCATGCCGACCGGTAGTATGTAATGGTACCATAGGATTGACAATCCCGTTCCCACATCCCGAGATTGTTTGGAAGCGACTTTAGGGAATGAGAGAATCCGATGAAATGGATAGACTTTTATTTTTATAAGGGTCTATTTGACTGTCAACAAGGTTTGAGTGTGTTCGCCAACAAACTTAATGTATGTTTTAGACAATAAAAGCAACGTCTTATAAAACATAACGTTTGATTATTCAAAGACATTGTTTTATACAAGACATTTCGACTATTCAAGACATTGGTTTCCATTTGACATTTTGGTTTACACAAGACTTTTTGATGGTTGGTTTATGGTGAGTGACTTAAATAATGAATGTAGACCGATCCTCGATGCTTAGGAACCTAAATTTGATATCTAGCGTCCATAATTGCGTAAATATTACGTCGTGTTACCAATAGACAAGAATTAATCAGTTAATTGTCATTTTCATTGATTAAACGTTCAGATTACAGACTGACAGAGCTTCGCCTCTACAATGCCAAAGTTACCAAAGTTACAAATGAGACACACAAGCTAGGTATTTATAGGTTTACAAGTTCGCTCCACATGTGTAAGTTCGCCCAAACTTGCCTATGCAAGTTCGGCCGAACATGCTTAACCATGTCAACTTATGAGCGAACTTGGCTACAACTTTTCATAAATACTTCTTAACCTAGCCTATCCATCTCTATACAATACAGACTCGATATAAGACTAAGACATAGACATTCTGCACCAACAGACTCCCCCTTGGATATTGTCTTCGTCTTTTATCAGTCTTCAAAACTCTGTCTTCATATAAACATTAACGTGCCCGACCAAAGAAGTTCTTGTAGGGCTTCTTTCGTCTCTCTTGTTTCGGATCCTGCGTTTGATCAGTTGGCGGTGGTCTTTTAAAGTTAGCCATCTTGAGCGAAGTTTCTCTTACCGCTTTTTCCATCTTCTCTTCAATCACCTCACTCCTTATTTCTTCCTTCAAGAATTCAACTCTTTCCAGATCCCTCCATTTTGTCTGCCACATCTTTCCTGAATTCACATTACGTGCATAGCAAACATTGACAACTTTCTAATACTGCATCGCTTGTATCTTTTCTCTTTCTTCAAAAACAATCTTGCTGTAGAAAAGCCATTTTATATCTTCTCTCGAGCAGTTTACCAACCACATAGGATCTAAAATCCTTATCGTCCTCCACAATCCTCTCATACCCTGATGACCCATCACTTCAACCCATTCCTTAGCAATATCTAAGTGATCTTCAAACTTTAAAACAATCACTGCTTCACAAGTAGCTGAATCAAACTGCCACTACTTAAATAAAGGATAAAAGTTCTGTTCAATCGGCATAAGCGGCATATTCCTCATGGCTCTAGGACGTTTCATAATCAACGTTATGTCCTTTTCTCCTGTAACCTTGTTACTCTTTATTCTTCGCCTTGGAATAAACGGCTTCCAGTGACTCCAACCTTTTCAGCTTCATACTTTATCATTTTCCATAACAATTGATCAACCGTCTTCATCTGATAAGTGACATTCACTGTTTGCACAAGCTCTTCCATATCCCAATACGGCAAAGTCTTTAAATCAACAAGATATTTGAAGTATTGTACTCCAAACTCTCTTTTGATTGCATACACGTTGAGCTCCTTAAACCATCCCCAACTCAAAATATCTCCCAAAGAAACATTTTTATCTCTGGTGAAGAATGCTAGTGGACGTCGAAACTTACGTTCATGAGGCATCTCCTTGAACCAGGTCTTTCTCGCTTCAGCTATCTCCTCTTTGGTCATTGGCCTAGGAATTTTTCCTTCACGTAGCTCTTCAGCAATCCTATCTTTTAACATGTCTTCATTCAGCTGTTTATACAATTCTTCGAATGTAGGAAAGCTTTCTGAATCCTGACCAACATATTATACTTTCTTTTGTATTTCATCATCTGAGGACCAGTCTTGAACAATCACACGGTTGTATTTATCAGCTTCGAATCTTCTTTCATACGGATACTCTTTTGGCTCAAATGTATCGACATTCATTATCTCCTCAAAATCAAATTCCAAGATTTCAACTTCAGCTTCAACTAGCTTTGCCAGATCTTCTTTTGAATAATTATGCACAAACTCACCTTCTTCAACATTATGTTTCAACATCAATATCAAAGGTTTCGTAGGTACTGCAGTCATAGGCTTCATAAACCGATCAACATCTAACATATCAATATCATCTGAAGGCCTTTTTTGCCCTGACTCCCCCTGGCTCTTATCTTCCATTTGATTCGATTCATCATTCATCAGATCAGAAAAATCAAATTTATCAGAGACTTTAGCTTCATTGATCTTTAAGCCAGTACCACCCTGATCAAAATCATCATCACCCTGATCAAAATCGTCATCATCCTCCCCTACATTCCAATCTTCATATCCTTCCTCTTCTTCATCCTCATTCTTTTCCTCTTTCTCGGCTTCATCATCGTATTTTTCTTTAGTCATGACAATAGGATCCGAAGGCTTGACAGGTTCGTCAACCTTTTGTATATCAGACTAAGAAGCTTTTGAAACATCTTCAGCAGACTTCTCGGGAATATCATTGATTTCTCTGTAGTAGATTTTGGGGCTTCTCCCTCTACCTGCTTCCCTTTACCACCCTCATCCAATTCTTTTTCAGCATGCTCCTTGGCTTCTTGATGATCCAGACGATCGTACTCGGCGATAAAATCAATATTCAGATTATTGGATAACACCTTTTGTAATCTGATGAATCTTCGATCATTCAGAGCTTGAATTTTCTTCAATTCTCCAATCTCTGTTTGTAATTTTTCGTTGGCGTCCTGCAGACTCTCTATCAATGCTTTGTAATATTCACGTTCATTTTCGAGCACCATCACTCTATCATCAAGAATTTCCTTTTTGACTTTGCTTTTATTTACCTTCTTTTCGAGCTCAGCCTTTTCTAACTCAATCTTCGCAACTTTATCTTCCAAAACCTTCACACACTTCTCTAACATCTCAGCATTCGTTTCAGGGAAAAATTCATCCAAGTCTTCAAGAATTATAGGACCATGTGGCATATCACCAAACATACTTCCCTTCGGCGTCTTTGGTGTTGAGTCTTTTGGTGTTGCAGTTTTTGGTGTAGACTTCTTTGGAGTTGAGCTTTCAGGAATAGAAGTCTTTTGAGCACTCGGCGATTCAACGATCAGAATTTCAACAAACTCAGACACAGGAGGTTCTTGTGTAACTCCTTGCCTTTCTGTTTCAGCATAAATGATAACAGAAGGTTCTTGTGTAGGAGGTTCTTGTGTTGCGCCTTTCTCTTGAGCACCAGAAGGTTCTTGTGTGGCTTCTGTGCTTTGTATCTTCCTCTTGTATCTTTTGCTCACAGATTTCTGAACTTTCTTGGCCTTTCGTTTTCCTTTCGTGTGAGGTGACCCCGTAGTTTTCTTAGAAATTTCAATTCCAGGCGACTTTGTTCTTTTAGTCTTTTTCTTTGGCCTCTCCTCATCAGAAACTATTTTTGCATTCGGATCAAAATCTGCATCCAATCTCTTTTCTTTTTCTGCTTTTATTTCAGCCTCTGTCTTTTCAGGCTCTTTGTCAGATTCTTCATTTTCAGACGTAGCAGAAATTACTTCTTCTTGAGTCGACTTCATTATTTCTTGACTCTCATTAACGACTGCAGCGCTAAATCCAGCCACTGCCTCAACATTCTCAGTCTCCTCCTCATCAACAAGCAAAGTCTCAACTTTCTTTGACCCTCGCTTCTTCTTTGATTTATCAGCTTCATCTTTCAAATACCATTCACTTCTTACCTTTGGTTTAAACTCTTTAAACCATTCTCTTTCAGCTTTTAGCTCATTCTAATCGTCGCTACCTTCTTTTCTCCATTTGCTACCAGGTGGCGAAGCATAATCTGAATCTTTAATTGCTCCGAATACAGGTTTGGCGATAGGAGCTGAAGCTTGTTTCTGAAACTTGATAAGATTCTTCACTGTGGTTTCGTCAAGATGAACCAAATAAAGAACGTCGTTAGGATCTCAAGCAATGTTGGGATACTTCTCATCGATCAGCTTCTGAATAAATCTTGGATATAAACACAGTCTTGAATCCTCCATATTCTTTGATATATGAATGAACACCATCTTAGAAATGTTGAACGGCTTCTTCAAAATAAGCGTCATTGCCATGCTAGCCAAATAATCTTCAACATCATCTAACCCGGCTTTGCGATGGCTGAACGTGTGAATTAGAGCATGCATCAAAAGTTTATAAGGATTTGGCACTTCCCCTTTCTTCAATGTTGGTTTATTCACACTTCCTTTATATCCCATGCGGAAGAAACATCCGCGAACCATCTTCTCATCTAGATGAATCGGATCATCTTCTTTATCTTTAATCTCTAAAATTCTTCGAATATCGCCTTCAATAACTGTAATCAGCTTTATTTCATCACCAACATGTACTGTAGAAGAGATTGTCTTATCATCAACGCTTAGATTTGCGTTCATCCAGAAGTGAATAACATGAGATCGATAAGAAACAGTGCGCTCAGTAATAGCTTAGCGAATATGACTATCTTCGAGAAACTTCAAAATGCCGTCATATTCCTTCAGCGATGGACAAATAGACTTGTCAAGTGTGATACATGTGTTGTGAGTTTTAGAAAACTCAACTGAGACAACACGCGCTGGAATCTGTGCATGAAAAACGAATAAAACAATTAGCACGCTTTTCGAGGAAAAATCACAATAATTTTTTAACATTTTTTTCTAACACTTTAATCAAGTTCGGGCGAACTTGATTAGTGTTAAACACACTATTTTTAACAAGTTCACTCGAACATGTAACATACATGTTCAAATATTTCCTTAATGCAAGTTCAGGCAAACTTACTGTTTTATTATACAATTTTTCCTAAGTTCGGCCGAACATGTATGAGACACATGTTTCATGTTAAAGAACAAGTTCGGTCGAACTTACAATACAAACAAATCATTTTATTAACATAAGTTCGGTCTAACATATATGATCAAAAAATATTTCAATACTCAAGTTCGGTCGAACATGTTCCTTATTTGTTCAGGTGTGTTTTGGACAAGTCCGGTCGAACTTGACAACAGGTTCGGCCGAACTTGTCGTCTTCTTCAATCAGACCAAACATGTTTCAGCATGCAAACATGTATTTCAGTTCAATCAAAAACAGTTTCACGATCGATTTTAAGTGTACATCAAAGATCTATGCTCAATTTTGTCCAATAACACCTAAAACTATCAGATTTTAAGTTTTTAGATTTGGTTTTGTATGTTAACAGTTCAAACATGGTTTATTATCAATTAATTACCTCTGCCATAGTAGTTGGTGTGTTAATCACCAAAAACTATCTTCAAATGAATAGTATAACGACTTAAAATTGACAATTTCTCACAAAATCTCTCAAAATACTCAAGTTCGCTTAAAAAGTTCTGATATCAAGTGAATGAGTTCGGCCGAACTTGAATGGTATTTATACCATGTCAAGTTCGGGCGAACTTGTTAAGCCCATCCTTAGGCCCAGAGAAGTTCGGGCGAACTTATTGTAAAACTAACACTCAGCCATCTGCAAGTTCGGTCGAACTTGCTGATTATTAAGCTCGAATTGTTTAGCAAGTTCGGCCGAACTTGCCAAACCTCAAAATTTTCAAACTTTTTCAAATTTTCCATTTTAACCCTGAACTTTCCAATTTTTTACCAGTTATGAAAATCCACTCAGTTGACCAAGTCCAAGCTAATGACCTTGGTTAACCGATTTGTCTGCCGAGTCCAAGTTAATGACCCCGGTTTAACCCGTTACGAACAAACTGTTAATATTTTCAAAATCAAAGTTTCAAATTAATGAACTTTTCATATTTAATTTTTCAGATTTTAACAGATTAGCTCCCAACCCATTGTCAAAGAGATTCCCACCAGTTCTAGCATCTTACCAGACTTCGAAGATCCGTTCTCCAACATTGATTTGCTGAAAACAATGTAGAAATAAAATCTTTTTGTATTTTTGTAAGTTTATGCTAAAACTCACTGAAAATCTTTTTGATTTTCAATCTGAAAAGCTGAAATATAATGAAATAAGCAATGTAAACTATATACAAACATATTTATAGACATATTTTTGTGAATTCGTGTCTAAGGATCATATCAGTTGATTGAGACGTATCACTAGTACTGTTGACCTTTATATGACTTTAAGTTCTAAACTTGTTTACCTAGATTGTCGATATGTTTGTCCACTTAAACTTTACCACATTTCTCAACTGTTTCAAGATATGTTAAGATAGAATTCTTGAAATTTGACTTATCTATAGTTCCCACTTCTTGAATATACTCCTGTATCTAGATTCCCTAGATTTCATCTTACATGTGAATATAGCGTAATTGATATCTGTATCTGGGTTATGCGAGACCTTGAGAGCTCAGGTTAGTACTACCGTACAGACAAAGAGATGAATGCTCGTCTTTAAGGTGTGTTCCACTTAAGGAATCTTTTTAGCATTGCATATGATTATATCTTTCGATACTTTTCAATATTGCATGCAATTAGGGGGTTTAAAGCGAAAGTATTATAGAAGTTCTAGGACATTGCTTCCGCAAAATCATAAGAACTTGTATAATACCCCAGATATCAACTATCTATAAAGACCTCGTATCTCAGAATCAGGCAATCTTTCAAACGAAATTTCGGAGTACTAAGTCCATATATCGAAGCTAAGGACCATTTGATGTCCCTTAGTTCGAGTTCTTCCTCGTCTACCTAGTCATAATCTTCTGCAGTCATCTCGAGGTTTCCGATCTTACCGGCAACAAGACATTCATAAGATTCTAAGACGGTAGCGAGTAGTGACATATGTTGTTTCGCAACTTCTTCTGAAACAACATTGTTCACGTTTACTGCGATGTTGCACTTGTAAACATTCGGATCAGAACTTTGCTATTGGTTCTGATTTGTTTGACTTTGGAATGTTGAATTTGAACCAGTGCTCGAGTAATAATTTTGTGGACTTTGGTCATACTGAGGCTGTGAATGATTCTGGTTCTGTGGAGAAGCATTCATGTTTGCACTAAAAGCAGTTCCAATTTTTGGACTCGAAATGTTATCTTGCATTCCGGTTTTGTAGTACAAACCGATGTCTTGAACTACATTAGCGTTCTTTGACTTTGCTATCTTCAGAAGCTCCATTTCGTGGCCTTCGAGTTTATCGATAAATGTTTACAACTTGAAGAAATCCCACTTATCACTATTCTTCAGAACCATCAAATACGTAGTCCATTCACCCTCTGGTAGTGCGTCAGCAAGTTTGTTAATGTATTCTTGTTCAGTCTTCTCAAGACCGTGTCTTCGCATTTGCACTTTGAGGTGCCAGAAACGCTCAATCATTTGCTTAATGGTCTCATTCTTTAGCATGCTGAAAATATCAAATTCTTTCAAAATTAGAGCCTTCTTGCTTTTGATCATTTCGGCACTGCCTTGGTATTTCTTCTGTAATGACAACCAAAGCTCTCTTGCTGTAGTATACTCTGGTAGCAAGATCAGAATATCTTCTTTGACTGACTGTTGGATGAGACTGATCATCTTTTTCTCCGCAATGTATTTGTCTCTCTGAGCTGTCGAGTAGTTGTACTTCTCAAGAACTTGTTGATGCTCATCTACCAGAATAGTGTAGCCTATTTCAATTGACACCCAGCCAGCAAAGTGCATGGCTTGAACCCAGTAGGTAAATTTCTCTTTCCATGCTTCGTATTCGTCCATGCTCATCAGCTTGGGCAGTTTGACGGTCGTTCCCTTTTTGTTATCAAAATTGACTTGATTAATCACATTGGCATTCGACGAACTAGTTCCGGACATATAAGCTCTTAGTTGATCTTCCATTGTGATCACGAAACGTATACGCTAAAAATTTTTCAAAAACTTTGAAAAAACCGTTAGTCCTACTACAAGTTCGGTCGAACTTGTAGTGACAAATGAAGAATTCTTGAATTTTCTAAAAAGTTCGGTCGAACTTGTTAAATTTACTTTGGAAAAATTTCAATTATCTTTGGTCGAACTTATAACCCAATTAAACAGATCTTCGAGCAAACTTGTTCAAAAGAAATTTGTTGAAATACAAGCAAGTTCGGGCGAACTTACTTAAAATCTTCTTGATTTTACACAAGTTCGGTCGAACTTAATGTAAAATTAATGAAAATTTAGTATCTCGGGCGAACTTGACTTAAAATTTCCTCAAAAATCACCTAAGTTCGGGCGAACTTACTAAAAAATCACTTGAAAAGTGATATTTTAGTGCAATTTCGGCCGAACATGGCCAATAAGTTCGTTCCAGAAAGTTTTCAAAACATGGTTTTTTCAAAATTTCGACATGAATTCGATTGAATTTGGTCTCCAATCTTTCAAGGGTTTATCTTTGTTGTATTTTACATGATATATTCAAAATTCAAAAGATTTTGACCATGAATTCTTCATTTTGTGATCAAAAGTTAAAGAAAAAGAAGAATGGAGTAGAAATAGAAGTGATCTTGTCTTGATACTATCAACTCAGGCTGTTCTAGCTCTGATACCACTTGTAGGACCAATCCTCGATGCTTAGGAACCTAAATTTGATATCTAACGTCCATAATAGCGGAAATATTACGTCGTGTTACCAATAGACAAGAATTAATCAGTTAATCGTCAGTTTCATTGATTAAACGTTCAGATTACAGACTGACAGAGCTTCGCCTCTACAATGCCAAAGTTACCAAAGTTACAAATGAGACACACAAGCTAGGTATTTATAGGTTTACAAGTTCGCTCCACATGTGTAAGTTCGCCCGAACTTGCCTATGCAAGTTCGGCCGAAAATGCTTAACCATGTCAACTTATGAGCGAACTTGGCTACAACTTTTCATAAATACTTCTTAACCTAGCCTATCCAGCTCTATACAATACAGACTCGATATAAGACTAAGACATAGACATTCTGCACCAACAACGAAACGCGTCTAATATGATAAAAGCATGGTGGATACGCCAATGGTACTTCCTATATATAAGTGCTTTTATTGTATTACATATCGTGGCGTTATTTAAATCATTTTAAAGTTTAAGACAAGACATTTTTATCTATGACATGACATTTTTACACAAGACATGACATATATTATGGTTAATGATTTAACCATGCATATTATTTTACATCATATGAATTTATCTTATGATTTTATAAAAGAAAACATTTTGTAAGTATTCATGGCCACTTTTTAACTAAGTATTTCCTTTAAACATTATAGGCCATGAATCTTTAACGCAAACCTATGTTACTCACAGGCATTTTTATGCTGACGTACTTTATTTTCACATATGTTTCAGGAGCGAATGCTTAAGGTTGACCATGCCACACTTAGGACGGACTTTAGGCTTTAGTGACTTAAAACCTGAAGACAATTTAACTTATGTTATGTTTTATGTTTAAATCCAAACAATGTAAACAAATTTTATTCAATAAAACTTAACTTATTATGCCATGGTTGTTGAAACAATAATTCTGTTACGACACTCCCTGACGATTCCGCCGTGGTTTGTTATTTTACGCGGTCGGGGTGTGAAAGAAAGATTGGTATCAGATCCAATGGTTATAGGGAATTAGGTTATTAGTAATGCTTTGACCTAGACTATAACCTTTCTAGGACCCTAACACAAGTTATCTTGTGTTTAGATTCTTAAAAAAATACCATCACCTATCCTTAGGTGAACACCAAAACATAAACACAATTTTCAAAATGATTTTTGAAATCAATCATCCATTCTTGGATGATTTGTTTTTGGCTTTAAGCCTTCGATGTTTTCAAAATCTCGTTAAAGTTTGGGTCTTAATAATGAGAACACATGCAATCTAGAAGGGTGGGTGCCTGTACCCTGAGTTTTCTGTCTAGGCTAGAGGGTTCGTACAAATCCACTTAATCGGACTAGTCACTCTTACCTGGGAACTCTTAGGGTGAGTGTCCACTTACATGCTAAAGCATGTCTTCGTGATACATTATAAAGACCCATTTACTTTGATTAGTCACTGTGTGTCGTTTGTTTGTTTTGAGTAAATGAACGAATGACCACCATCCTTACATTTGTCGATATTTATTCATCTCATTTTGATTATTCAACATTCATTTCACTCGTTTTCTCTCATATTTTTCTCTCTTATAGAATGCCTCCTCGACGAAACGTAAATACGGACTCCGACATGGCAGCTCTAATCGCTCAGCAGTTTGCTGTTGTGCTTCCAAATCTCATAACTCAGATAAACCAAGCTAACAATAACAACAATGCACCATCTGCGTGCAACTTTAAACTGTTTAATTCAGCTAAACCACTCAAGTTTAGTGGTTCTAAGGGAGCAACTGGGCTCCTACAGTGGTTCGAGAGTCTTGAGAATACATTTTGTCATGTTCAATGTCCAAATGAGTGGAAAGTTGAGTTTGCTTCAAGTGTGTTTGAAAAGAAAGCGCGCACGTGGTGGAACGGAGTGATGAGAGATAGGGGTGCTGATGTTGTTATGGGCAAACTTGGGAGGAACTCAGGGCTCTGATGATGAAAGAGTTCTGCCCTCGTCATGAAAAGAGGGCTCTTGAGAATGAGTTCCATGACCTGAAGCAAGATAGTGGTGAACACCGTGTGTATACTGGCAGATATGAGGGGTTGCGTTTGTTGTGCCCTGAGATGGTGACGCCTTTGGATAAGGTGATTGAAATATACATAGATGGTCTTCCTGACCCTTTTAGGATCTTGTCACCAGCAGCAACCCTACTACTGTTCGACAAGCCATTGAGCTATCTGCAACACTAACTGAATCGTAGATCAAAAAGGGTAAGCTCCATCATAAGGGTGACAAGAAACCTTCTGACAAGGCTGAGAAGCAAAAGGGTAAGAAAGATGAAGGGTGAAAGAAGTCGAGGAAATGTAAGGCTTCTAAGAACTTTGTTGTCACTACACAACCCAATCAAGCCGCTCCTACCCAGCCTGCTCAGCCTCCTACCAAGAAACAATACACCGGCACTGCACTTTATGCAACAGTTGCAACGGTCATCACCAGCCTCATTTACCGTGTCATATCTGTACAAACTGTGGACGATCTGGCCATCTGGCCAACACTTGTCGCTGTCCTCTGCTCAGAACCAAGCTGTAAAAACCCTGTTCAGCAGCCATCCAATCCGGCACGACCTCATTATCCACCCGTTCTTGCTACAAGTTTGGGGATCTCGCCTACTACAGAAACCGTTGCCCGAGGTTGGCAAATGGGAACCAGGCTCGTGGACGAGCTTTTAATATCAATGCAAATGAGGCACTTGCAGACAATGAGGTAGTGAACGGTACATTCTTTGTTAACAACCATCCTGCTTCTATACTTTTTGATTTGGGGGCCGATAGAAGTTTTGTATCATTAACATTTGAGCCTTTACTTTCAAAACCAAGAATCAAACTAGGAAAGCCTTTGACAGTAGAAATAGCCAGTGGTGAACCTCTTGTACTCGATTCTGACATTCCTGGTTTTCAATTGAACCTCAATAACCATCTTTTTCCTATTGACCTCACACCTATGCAACTCAGGAGCTTTGACATTATAGTGGGAATGGACTGGTTAACCAAATATCATGCTGAGGTGGTCTGTTTTGATAAGATTGTTCGTATTCCTCTTTCGTCTGGTGAAATTTTGGAGGTTCGTGGAGAAAAACCTGTTAGTAGCTTCAAACTCATGACTTGTACTCAATCCCAAAAATACCTACGAAAGAATTATGTGGCTTTCTTGGCACATATCGTAGAGGAAAAAGGAAAAGGCAAAACTATTCGAGACATTCCCGTTGTTCGGGATTATCCTGAAGTATTTCCTGAGGAACTACCTGGTTTACCCCTAGCACGATAAGTTGAGTTCCGTATAGATCTTGTACCTGATTCCCATCCTATTGCTAAATCTCCATACTGTCTTGCACCGTCTGAGATGCAAGAGTTATCAAAACAGATTCAGGAGTTATCTGACAAAGGATTTATTCGTCCAAGTTTTTCACCTTGGGGTGCTCCTGTGTTATTTGTGAAAAAGAAAGATGGATCTTTCCGTATGTGTATCGATTACCGTGAGCTTAACAAACTCACAATCAAGAATCGATATCCCCTACCTCGCATTGATGATCTCTTTGATCAATTACAAGGTGCTACTTGCTTCTCAAAGATTGATCTACGTTCTGGGTATCATCAACTTCGTGTATTCGAGGAAGATATTCCCAAGATAGCTTTTTCGCACGCGTTACGGTCATTATAATTCACTGTTATGACTTTTGGTCTAACAAATGCTCCTGCTGTTTTCATGGACTTGATGAATAGGGTTTGTAAGACTTATTTGGACAAGTTCATCATTGTTTTCATTGATGACATTTTGATTTATTCTAAGTCTCGATCCGATCACGAGCAACATCTTCGTTTAACTTTGGAACTCCTGAAGAAAGAACAACTATATGCCAGGTTCTCCAAGTGTGAATTTTGGCTAAAGGAAGTTCAATTTTTTGGACATATTGTCAACGAACAAGGTATACATGTAGATCCCGCCAAAATCATTGCGATTAAGGAATGGGATACGCCTACTACTCCAACCGAAGTTCGTTCATTTTTGAGTCTCGCAGGTTATTACCGCCGTTTCATTGCAAACTTCTCCAAGATTGTGGTTCCTCTCACTGCTCTAACTCAAAAGAATAAACCTTTTGAGTGGCGACCCAAACAAGAAGAAGCTTTTCAGACTTTGAAACAGAAGCTTTGTAATGCTCCTATTCTATCGCTATCTGAAGGCAATGATGATTTTGGGATATATTGTGACGCGTCAAACTTAGGCCTTGGCTGTGTTCTCATACAAAGAGACAAAGTCATAGCCTATACATTGAGACAGTAAAATATTCAAGAAAAGAACTACACCGCTCATGATCTTGAGTAGGGTGCTGTTGTTTTCGCCCTCAAAATTTGGAGACATTATCTATACGGTACAAAATGCATGGTTTTCACAGACCACAAAAGTCTCCAACATATCTTCAATCAGAAAGAACTAAACATGAGACAACGATGATGGGTTGAACTTCTAAACGACTATGACTGCGAAATTTGCTACCATCCTGGTAAGGCCAATGTCGTAGCCGATGCTCTTAGCCATAAAGAATGTGTCAAGCTGCATTGTGTTCAAGTTCGATCTAATATCCAGACACGTATTCTTGAAGCTCAACGTACTTGTGTTGCACAAGAAAAAATGGGTATTGGATTACTACATCATCTCGAGCTTCAACTTGAAACAAAAGATAATGGGTTATCTTATTATCTGAACCGTTTATGGGTTCCAAGTCTAGACAATCTCCACACCTTGATAATGGATGAAGCTCATAAGTCTCGTTATTCAATTCATCCAGGTGCAGACAAAATGTACAAATATCTTCGTATTGGTGGACGGGTATTAAGAAAGACATAGCTTTGTACTTCTCCAAATGCCTTACTTGTCTCAAAGTTACGGCAGAACATCATTGTCCTTCTAGTTTGCTTGAACAACCAGAGATTCCAATTTGGAAATGGGAAAACTTTGCTATGGATCTCATTACCAAATTGTCGCGCACTTCTAGAAGTCACGATGCCATTTGGGTAGTCATTGATCGTCTAACAAAGTCAGCACATTTTATAGCCATTCGTGAGGACTTATCTGCTGACAAACTTGCTAAGATCTATGGGGATGAAATAGTATCTTGTAATGGTGTCCCTTTGGATATCATATCTGATCGTAATGCTCGATTCACATCTCATTTTTGGTGAACCATGCAGTCTGCCATGGGATCCAAGCTTAACTTGAGCACTGCTTATCATCCTCAAACGGATGGACAGTCTGATAGGACAATCCAAACACTGGAGGATATGCTTAGAGACTGTGTGATCGACTTTGGTGGTAGTTGGGATTCGCATCTACCATTGATTTAATTCTCCTACAACAATAGTTATCACTCCAGCATTGACATGGCACCTTTCGAAGCTCTTTATGGTCGAAAATGTCGTTCACCTGTCTGTTGGAATGAGATTGGTGAATCTCAATTCACTGGACCTGAACTCATTCAAGATACAACGGACAAAGTCAAGAAAATTCGCGAAAACCTTTTGACAGCTTGAAGCCGTCAAAAGAGTTACGCGGACAAACGACGCAAGCCCTTGGAATTCCAAGTCGGTGATCACGTACTCCTTAAGGTATCCCGATTGTTAAAGTTTGTTGGGAATCCAAACGTGGTCCAGAATTTACTTGGGAATGAGAGGATCAAATGAAAGCGAAGTATCCACATCTTTTCTCACATATTTCCTCTGATTAAATTTCGGGACGAAATTTCCTAAAGTAGGGGAGACTATGACATCTGTGTCATTCAATATTGTAAAGACTTCCGAACAATTTGATGATTAATGAAACTTTGTGTTGTTTACAATTTGTGTATTTACTTAGGACTTTTGTGCATTTTCAATATATTTGTTTGATTTTGATCTTTTAAACCTTTTTTGGAAGTGGAATCGCAAAACGTACTCAGTTAAACGCAACGTATAGTCTGGAATAGTGACATAAGCTAAACATACTCTAAATATCCTTTACATAACTTAGAAATGAGTTTTGAAGGGTTTGGTATGTCAAAAACAAGCTTATTCGATCACAAGGACTATTTACGACAAACTACGAAAGTGTGCCGATTCTCGTAGCGACGCACACTCCGGAACAAGATTATGATGACTGTCGTTAGTGTCATGCAAAAACTGAAATAAACTATGTAGATAGAGTAAGTCGGGTATCGAACCAGAGGAGGATTGTGGAAAGTGTATAACGTCAAGTATTGATTAACAACTACTAAATTAGAAAACTGTTTGTTTGAAGGTTTAAGAATATCTAACTAAATACTTTAAAAACGATGTTTTATCAATAGGAGAAACAATGGTTCCTCCGGATTTTAGATTCAAAGCCAATTCATTTACGTATTTGATTGTTTACAATTACATAGACATAATTGTATAACCTGATTAATTTATTGTGATAAAAGAGGACTAAGTACTTTGATTGATTAACAACGAGAGGTTATCACACGATTATCAATTGAGATTACCAAATGCAATCCCTATCTAATATATCACAATTACTAGAACTCTCAGGAATTGAAAGAATTAAAACTAGGTTTAAAGCAAAATCAACCGTTTACAAATCAATCAAGTCAAATCAACCGGTAACAAGCATCGAATGCTTAGATTAACGGATTTAAACAATAATCCAAACACATAAATCGAGTTGCTTACAAGAATCCTCCACCTGAAGGAAACCACTAAGGTTCTAGCCGCTCATCTCAGTTGTATGATCTTCACACGCTTGAAAGATGATTGAAACCATTATCTTGATCTTTGATTTGGTGCTAGGAATGATGATTATGGTGAAAGAATGCTCCAAAAAGTGTGTTTTGATCCCATAAAATCGTCCCCAAAGTGTTGGATTCAATCTAGGGTTTAAACCCTTTAAATAGCTTCAAAAAACATATAGATGTATGTTTTTCTTTCACCCCGACCGTCAGTGACGGTCCTGACTTTCTGGTCACGTGCCAGATTCGTGCAAAAACTGTTTTTATCATAACTTCTTCGTTATAGCTCCGTTTTACGCACGGTTTTCGTCTACACGCTCGTAATTCAACCCTCTACCATTCTATATCTTAAGATCTTTAATTCCCTTCCATTTTTTTCCTCAAAACACATCCAATCTTCATGTTTAACCCCTTGGACTTCATTCTTTCGTAAAAGTTGCATCCTCAAGCCTTGATAGCACCCGAACACACTCCAAATTCGTATCACGAGCTGTAAATTCCATATCGTAGCACGTCACTTCATCTTTAATCATCATAACTTCTCCAAATTACGTGCTTTACCTGAAAAACACCGATTTCTCGTTGTTATTCAATTCCCCATGTATAAACGATCAAATATACATAAGATTAGACATTTAAACACTCTAAGAATCGGACTTTTCCCTCTACATCAGATTACAAGCTTAACATACCTTAAATAACCATTACATAACTTAGAAGTAAGTTCTACGACTCTCCTAGAGTGTTTGTAAGTGTTTTATTCAGATCTTGTTCAATTCTTTTAGCATATTTGAGCTAAAAATCAAACAGTTTAACTTTCCAATCTGACCATGAATTGGTCAAAACAAAGTTCAATTGAACTTTGCAACGTGATTGTGATCATGATGGTTATAGTCCTTAGTGATCATGCCTACTGATTACCACGTTTACTTGTCATTGTGACGAGTCAAAGTTTCGGTCAATAATGCGATAAATGCACAATACACGACCAAACTATTTTCGGGTATCAAGACACTTTGTTTTGATACAAAATCAGTTTTATAAACTAAGTTTGACATGTTAACATATCTAACTCGTCACTTTTAGTTTAGTGCTTGTTTAGGATCGCCTGTCGAGCGGTTTTGACCACCACTTTGACTTTCGAATCCGACCCGTTTGGTTGATCTTTGAACCCAACCAAATACATATTTGTGACCATGGTTGAATAGGGAATAACCCTCTGAGGTTATACCTTATGGTCATATCTTTTGGTTAGTGTAATGATAAATAGTTGTTATGATCTTCAATAATGACCAAAATGCTTTTTTTATAAATGAATCAACTATAAGCTTATGTAACATAAATTTTGACATGTAATCTGATCAAATAACATTTTCAAATATGTTTAAGCATTAAAGGCTTATCATAACAAATATCAAACCATCCGGTTACTTAGTTACACAAATGACGTGTTAAAGTGGCTTAAACTACCTTAACGGGTCATAACGGGTCAAAAGCACTTAAGAACCTTTCCAACTCAGAATGTTAACTTTGTTAAACCATTTCATATGAGTTCCAACACTCATTTAGTTTACAAGGCCTCATTCTATCCTATTCTCCGATTAAAGTTCCGATATTAACATAGTTATCCGATATTAGAACATACTTGAATTCTCGGACCCTTGAGCTTTGGTTTATCTTCTTGAACAAGGATATCTTTGCAATCAAAAGTGAGCACATAGTCCCCTCTTTTAATTTTTCAAATATTTTGGGTGTAAACATACTGTGCCTATGACTACTTTCGAGTTTTCATGACATTATACATGCTTTGATTACATAGTACATATAGTACATGATTTCCATTGCATTTTGCGGCATATGTTGACTTAGCATATGAGCACATTGATTTACATTATTTCTAGCTATGTATGTTGACGGAGCATGCTAGCACATTGATTTCAAGGACACTTTTTGCAGCATATGTTGACTTAGCATATGAGCACATTGATTTACATTATTTCTTGCTATGTATGTTGACTGAGCATACTAGTACATGGTTTTCAAAAACATTTCTTGCTATGTATGTTGATGAGCATACTGGTACATGGTTTTCAAAGACATTTCTTGCTATATATGTTGACTGAGCATACTAGTACATGGTTTCAAAGACATTTTTGCTCACATTGTTCATGACATATTGGTGCGTTGGAGATTGACTTAATACATTTATTAACATTGATCACGCCGACCGGTAGTATGTAATGGTACCATAGGATTGAGAATCCCGTTCCCACTTCCCGGGTTTGTTTGGAAGCGACTTTAGGGAATGAGAGAATCCGATAAAATGGATAGACTTTTGTCTTTATAAGGGTCTATTTGACTGTCAACAAGGTTTGAGTGTGTTTGCCAACAACTTAATGTGTGTTTTAAACAATAAAAGCAACGTCTTATAAAACATAATGTTTGATTATTCAAAGACATTGTTTTATACAAGACATTTCGACTATTCAAGACATTGGTTTACATTTGACATTTTGGTTTACACAAGAATTTTTGATGGTTGGTTTATGGTGAGTGATTTAAATAACGAAACGCGTGTAATATGATAAAAGCATGGTGGATACGCCGCTGGTACTTCCTATATATAAGTGTTTTTATCATATTGCATATCGTGTCATTATCTAAATCAATTCAAACAAAGTACAAGACAAGACACTTTTTTCTATGACATGACATTTTTACACAAGACATGACATATATTTTGGTTAATGATTTAACCATGCATATTTCTTTTACATCATACGAATTTGTCTTATGATTTTATAAAAGAAAACATTTTGTAAGTATTCATGGCCACTTTTTAACTAAGTATTTCCTTTAAACATTCTAGGCCATGAATCTTTAACGCAAACCTATGTTACTCACAGGCATTTTTATGCTGACGTACTTTATTTTCACATATGTGTCAGGAGCAAATGCTTAAGTTTGATCATGCGACACTTAGGACGGACTTTGGGCTTTAATGACTTAAAACCTGAAGACAATTTATCTTATGTCATGTTTTATGTTTAAATTCCAGACAATGTAAACAAATTTTATTCAATAAAACTTAAATTATTATGCCATGGTTGTTGAAACAATAATTCTGTTATGACACTTCCCGACGATTCCGCCGCGGTTTGTTGTTTTACGCGGTCGGGGTTTGAAATGGGGAGCGGGAACGGGATTTGTCAAGTCCTATGGTACCGTTACATACTACCGGTCGGCGCGATCACTGTTAATGAATTTATTATTGTCCCGTTAAACATATCAAATGTCATTTTCAATGTAAGCATGTCATGAATATGTTTGAAAACCATGTACTAGACATACTAAGTCAATATGTCAAGTAAAAATGTCTTTTTTTTTTGAAAGTGTATTGTATGTACTATGTAACAAAACATGTATAATGTCATGAAAACGGAAAGTAAAGTTATGCACATATGTTTCACTCCAAAACATTTATAAAACGTAAAAGAGGGGACTATGTACTCACCTTTGGGTGCGTTTTTATGTGTTAACATAATCCCTCAAATTGTTTATTCGTCCTAAATTAAGTAAGAACGATTTAATAATCAAAACTCAAAAAATACCTAAGTTTCTCCAGTACTTAGAATTTTCACATAACTTTTAGATTTTCTCGAAAAGTTACATTTTGATTATGTTGGCGTATTTATATATATGTGTTCATATATACTAAGATTTTTACGACTTGAAAGATTTTAGTGGTGACCCTCAATATGTTATATCTGTTATCACACCCGTTTATAAGCAATATATATATATACATAATGTGAACATATAGACAAATATCGTCATACACGTATTTTGTTAACTTATATATATTATCATTTTTAAAGCATTCATACATAAAATACCTTATCTAGTTATCATTTTCATGCTCGACAAACAGTTACACATATAACGTGATATTCACCGTTTCAACCGCACAAGTGTACATGCATAGTTTAAACTCCTACTATCATGTTATCACCTATCATATGACATAACACATTCTCATAATCACATATCACATCATAATGTACCAAGTTCACTTTTGAACAATCTATGTTTGTGTACATTGAAATATGTGTATATAGCGTTTTCGGTATCGTTTTTGGGCGTCATAAGTCACGTACGACTAACCAAACACCAAAGATACTTAATATAAGTTAAAATACTTATTTTTATATAAAAAATTTCTGTTTATTTACTGATCTATAACTGTTTTATAAAATCACTTGAAAATGCGAATTTTACCGTTTTTAACGCATAGTTTGGTACCGAACTCTACCGTAACCATCCCAAATCATCATGACTTGATATTTTAACATAACACATAATCTACTGACCAAAACAATAATTTTAATCATATATATTCAGGTCTCGTAAATAGCACAAAAATCATGGAAATATCACCTGATTTACTACTTTTCAAGCCTTAAGTACAAAATACAAAGCTACCAAGTTATGACATAATTTTTTGTAACTTTAACATACATCAAATAACTTTATTATACATATTTATTTACTGATTTGAATGAACATTTATCAATGTTGTTATGGGTGAAATTCTGAGCCCATATCCTGAATTATATCTTATCTTAATCATAGTTGTTAACGATCAGGATACCAGACCAGGATATTGGTAACATCCTGAGGTAGTATCCTGGTGATTACTAATTATTTTCATGCAGGACGTAGCTGCAGGATCACAATGTTTATGGAGACTTGTTCACCGGAAGACTCGGTCTAAATGGTTGAAAGAAAGACGTTGAAGCCGCAATACATGGTCAACAACGTTCACTGGCGAATATTCCAAGGGGTCCCACCATTTTTGGAGAATTTGTTTTTCTTTGTAACTATAAATATCGGATAAACAGATCGACAGGTTACAACACATTCACTCACTACTCTCGAATTTTGTCATTTACTTTCACAACTACGCACAAACACTCAACACTAGCAATTCTTGTAACACTTCGCAACGATCTGGGAATTATCCTGTAGTATCCTGATTTCTAAGCAATAAGAAGAACAAGGCAGCAGCGATTGTCAGCTCCCGAGGTTTTATGTCGAAGATCTAGATTGATCAAGGGCTTTCCTCGTACATTTCGTGTCAACCTTTATATTTTTGCTCATTGTTTGATTGTTGATATAGCTCAATACCTGGGCTGTATCCTGAAAAGTGTTTTTACAAACTAGCAAACTGATACAAGCTTCATTAACACTGCTAGCACACTACCTCACAAAACTAATTTGATCACTAAATTACTTCGGTAATTTTTTACCAAAACAATTTGGCGCCCACCGTGGGCCAAGTTGTGCAATTTCTACGAAAAGCTTTGTTAAAATCATTACTTGGCTTTTTGTTTTCAAAACTTTTTTCACAACTGTTTTCAATGGCTTCGAAATCAAACATGAGCTCTTCCTCCACGCCTGCTACAACCTCTGCTACAACTGGTTCAGTTCTTCCACCACCTCCATCCCGGGACACTCTGCCTACTCAGAATGTCTCCAGATCTGGTGTTCCAGGGAGAACTCCTATTATGGCTTCTAATGATGAAATTTTAGCTTTGTTTGGTAATATACAGGATCAGATGAAGCAACAGCAGGAAACTAACCAAACAAAAATGAGAGAAATACAACTCCTGAAGTCCAACTCCAAGAGACCTGCTGAGGATGTCGTCACTCCTTTGCAGCCCAGGAATCTGAACTTTAGTTCAGTGGTTTATACTGAAGATAATCAAGGCAATGTTGTACCAAGTCGTTCCCAGAGCAATGTTCCTAAGATACCCTCATCAGCCAGGATATCGACTGTGAGGGGCCCAGAATATGCTCCAGGATATGGCCAGAATCAACAGGCTAGTAACCTTTCTAATAATGTTAATACTCTTGCTACTAACAATGTTGGATCTTCACAGGATACAAGTGTAACCTCAGCACTATCCAGAGAGCTTCAGAAACTGAAGGATATGATATCAAGTGTACCCGTGGTAGTGCAGCCCATACCGGAAGTATCCCAGGATAGCCACAACATATCCCGTTTTGCTCGCCACATTTGTGATGCTGAAATCCCAAAGAGATTCCAAACCCCCAACATGAAGCTTTATGATGGAACGACGGATCTTGAAGAGCATATTGCCTAGTATAGGGAGAGGATGGAAGTGAATACTATTCCACTGGATCTTAAAGAAGCATGTCTTTACAAGGGCTTCGGCTCTACTCTGACAGGATCAACCTTGAAATGGCTCTTAAGCGTTCCACCTCATTCAATTACATCATTTGCTCATTTGGTTAATTTGTTTAACAGTCAATTTTCTTGTAGTAAAAGTTTTGAAAAACTAACAAGTGACCTTTACAGGATAACACAGGGGCCTCAAGAATCCTTTAGGGATTATGTGAATACATTTAGTATGGAATCCTTAGATATCCCACATCTTGATGTTGCTACAGCTGTACAGGCATTCAAGATGGGATTACATAAGGATTCTCCCTTTTATCAGGATCTTGTAATGAACCCTTGCAGGAACCTGGACGAAGCTCGAAACAGGGCTCTAAGATATATCAGGCTTGAAGACGACAAGAAAATACAAGAGAGGATGAATTCAACCTCAACATATGAATTAACTAACAGGAAGTCAGAATCCTCATACAAGCCATATCGCTTTAAGCCATATGGCAGGAATTACAGCATGAAAGTTGTTGAGGATGAAGATCCTGAGGAGTATCATGAGTTGTCAGAATACTGTTTTTCTGTTAATACTCCTGAATTAATATATGCCATGCAGGGTTTAGGAGATAATGCAAGGTGGCCAAGGAAGAATCAACAAAAAACTGATTGGAAGGATAAGTAAAAGTGGTGCGCCTTTCATGAAGATTTTGGACATGTAACGGAAGATTGCATAGCCCTGGGAAAAGAGATAAGTTATCTACTAAGCAAAGGCTACTTAAAAGATCTCATCGGAAGGAAGAAGAATAAGGGTCAGGATACTGACAAGGATCCTGAACGAACAGCATCGCCTCCCCCAGACGCCATGATAATCAACTTTATATCCGGAGGATCCGATATATGCGGAACCTCTTATTCTGCAGCTAAGAGGCATGCTAAAGAGGCCAAGGCAGAAAGAGGGGATAAGCCAATGAGGATGACGATGTTTACGAATGGCAAAGTCATAACATTCGATAGTGACGACCGGGATAACATTCAGGATCCTCATCATGATGGTCTGGTAATCACTTTGTATATTGCTAACCATTTTGTGCACAGGATATTGGTGGATAATGGTAGCTCGCTCAACATCATTCAACCAGAGACCTTGAAGAGGATGAACATCCCAGAAATGGAGATTACCTCGAAGTCCACTGTGCTTGTAGGGTTCAGCGGAGAAGCGAAGAACACGTTGGAGAGATAAAGCTGCCTGTATACGTTGAAGGAGTTAATTCGATGCAACGATTTTGTGTCATGGACTTGTAATCCTGCTATAATATTATATTAGGCAGGCCATGGATTCATGATATGAAAGTTGTGCCTTCCACCTATCATCAATGTGTCAAGATCCCTACTCCTTGGGGGGTAGTCAAAGTGGAAAGCGACCAACAGGAGGCAAAGGAATGCTACTCCTCTTCAATGAAGGCATCAACAAAATCCAGGGCAGGATAGCAATTATAGATGCAAGCCCAGGATGTCGTGGAAGCCTCTGAGCAGGATGTTAAGAAAGTTATCCTGGATCAGGATAATCCAGATATCTCGGTGCTTGTAGGGACCAATATCCGTCAGGATATTGAGAGTCAACTTACTAACTTTTTGAAATGCAGGATGTCTACGTTTGCATGGAAACACAAAGACATCACAGGTATATCAAAAGATAGTATAACTCATAAACTTGGAATTGATAAATCTTTCAGGCTTGTTCAACAAAAAAGAAAGAAATTTGCTCCTGAAAGAAATACAATTATACAAGAGGAAGTTGAAAGATTGCTGAAGTCCAAGATGATTTGGGAAGTTAAGTTTCCTAGGTGGCTAGCAAACATGGTGGTGGTCCAAAAGAAGAATGGGAAGTAGAGATTTTGTGTAGATTACATAGACCTCAACAAAGCTTGTCCAAAAGATCCATTCCCACTGCCTCATATAGATTCGATGGTAGATGCAATTGCTGGTCATGAAATGCTGACCTTTATGGATGCATCCTCAGGATTTTAGCAAATCCAGATGGAGCCATCCGACCAAGAGGATACAGTATTCATGACACCCACATGTATATACTGTTATACTGCCATGCCTTTTGGTTTAAAAAATGCAGGAGAAACATACCAAAGGCTAGTCAATATGATGTTCAAAGACAAACTGGGGGACACAATGGAGGTCTATATCGACAATATGGTGGTAAAATCCAAGAAAGCCGAGGATCACCTCCAGGATCTTGAATGTTCTTTCAATATCCTGGATCAGTATAATATGAAGCTGAATCCTGCTAAGTGTCACTTCGGAGTGGGGGCAGGAAAATTTCTAGGATATATGGTGACCAAAAGGGGAATAAAAGCAAGCCCAGAACAGATTAAAGCAATCCTGGACCTTAAATCACCTTCCAACATGAAGGATGTGCAGAGATTAACAGGACGGGTAGCATCGTTGAACAGGTTCATATCAAGATCCTTGGAAAAGTGCAAGGAATTTTACGATATTCTGAAAAGAACAAAAAGTTTGAATGGGGAGAAAGACAAGAAGTTGCTCTGCAAGAACTGAAGCAATATCTTTCAAGTGCACCCCTGTTGATGACGCCCAAGGATGGTGAACCCTTATCCCTATACCTTGCAATATCGGGAAACACAGTAAGTGTTGTCCTGGTAAAGGATCATGAAGGTCAGCAGTATCTTGTTTATTATGTTGGTAAAAGTTTGTTAGATGCTGAAACTAGATATTCACACTTAGAAAATTTGATATTAGCTCTAGTCATGGCATCAACTAAGCTTAGACATTACATTGAAAGTCATAGGATTTATGTCAAAACCAATTATCATGTTAAAAATGTGCTTAGGAAACCTGAGATGTCTGGTAGGATGGCTAAGTGGTCCGTAAAATTAAGTGCATACGATTTAGTATATGAACCTAGGAGTGCTATAAAGTCTCAGGCTTTAGCAGACTTTGTGGCTGATTTTAGTAGTGATATTCAAAATGAGGCTGACCTAGAAATACAACAATTAGATGAGAATTCAAGATCTTGGATATTATATACTGATGGTGCATCTAATGTCAAAGGTATAGGATTAGGGATACTACTAAAATCGCCACAAGAGGGGACATATTAACCCAGGCAATTCGATGTGAATTTCCTACTACTAATAATGAAGCTGAGTATGAAGCCCTAATAGCAGGACTAGAATTGGCTAAGAATATGAATGTTAAATGTTTACAATTGTATGTTGATTCCCTGTTAATTACTAACCATTTCAATGGAACTTATGCAGTCAAGGGTGAAAAGTAATTGAATACCCTGTAATTGTTAAAAAATTAGCAGGATATTTCGAAAATTTTACACTTAAGTAGGTACCAAGAGAAGAGAATGCTGAAGCAGATGCTCTAGCAAAGCTAGGATCTACTGTCAGGATACCGGAAGGAACTCAAATACCAATATTGCATATCCTGTACCCTGCGATGGAACTTTTGAAGTCTCAGGATAAGGAGGTAACAAGTGTTCAGGATCCTGGTAAAGCATATCCTGATAAGGATCCTGAATCCTGGATGACGCCAATCGTCAAGTATCTTGAAAAAGGAGATGTCCTGAAGGATGAAAACCCTAAGGCTTTCAAAATGAAGGTATCTCGTTTTACAATTATAAATGATGTTTTATATAAGAAATCCCTTGCAGGTCCATACCTAAGGTGCTTGGAAGATCCTGAAACTAAGGAAGTACTTCAGGATATACACGAAGGAGATTGTGGCAACCATACTGAGGGCAGATCTTTATTCTCAAAAGTATTGATAACAGGATATTACTGGCCGACCATGAGAAGGATGCTACAGAGTATGTTCAAAAATGTGATGCATGCCAAAGACACAGCAATATACTACATAAGCCTGGAGAACCATTATATCCTATCATATCTCCTTGGCCATTTATGAAGTGGGGGATGGATATAGTAGGAAAACTCCCAAAAGCTCCGGGAGGAAAAGTCTTCATGCTAGCAATGACGGATTATTTCTCCAATTGGGTTGAAGCAGAAGCGTTTGTCCAAGTTAGGGATCAAGAAGTGGTATCTTTCATCAAAAGGAATATCCTGACAAGATTCGGGATACCGGCGGAGATAATTTGCGACAATGGTTCCCAATTCATCGGCAAGAGGACGACTGATTTTTGTAAAAGTTGGGGAATCAAGATGATCACGTCAACACCGGTGCATCCTCAGGCTAATGGACAAACAGAATCCTCCAACAAGATAATTATCAATAACTTGAGGAAAAGGTTAGGTGCCAAGAAAGGACAATGGGCTGAAGAACTACCATTTGTATTGTGGGCAGATAGAACAATTGTTAAGAATGCTACTGGGCAAACTCCATTTTCTTTGGTATTTGGGGTAGAAGCAGTGATTCCAACAGAGATGGTGATACCCACAGCTAGTTCAAGCCTACGGGATCCTGAAGTGAATCCTGAAGTCTTATATCAGGAATTAGACACCGTAGATGAAACAAGGGATGCAGCAAATCTAAGGATGGCAGCATATCAACAAAGGATAGCTAAGTCATACAACAAAAATTTAAGAACCAGAAGATTCCAAGTTGGAGACTGGGTATTGAGAAAAGCTTTTCAAAACACAACCAATCCTGTCGATGGCAAGTTAGCCCCAAAATGCGAAGGACCATATGAAATTGAATCAGAGTCTCAAGACTATGGAAGGAGATATGATACCAAGATCCTGGAATGCTATACATCTTAAAGCTTATTTTAAGTGAGTTTAGGATTTACTTTTTGACTCAGGATGGTATGAATTCTATCTCTTTTAAATATGTTTAATTTAATATTCTTTGAAACCCAATACCAACTTAAGCATCGGAG
Organism: Scalesia atractyloides; assembly: GCA_947069175.1. Lineage (NCBI taxonomy): Eukaryota > Viridiplantae > Streptophyta > Magnoliopsida > Asterales > Asteraceae > Scalesia > Scalesia atractyloides. The sequence continues at coordinate 45,882,381 of CAMTDV010000017.1, read as the reverse complement.
GGGTGTTCGCCAAGCTACCACCCACCTTAGTTTAAAGGTGTTTTGTAGGATACTTTTCAGGATATTACTCCAAGATATGTACTCAAGACGGATCGAAAGACTAGGGGATTGGCCCCCTCTCTCACGTTTAAGGGATTCAGATCCCTTCACAGGTTTGAAGGTATTCACCTTTCTTCTGAGTTGGGTTTAAACACCCCGCCTGGGGCGCAAGTATCCAGGAATAGTTCAAGATAGCAGGACCAGTTCATGTAACAGTGGCTGACAATTTCGTTATTGTTGGCTATATCCTGGATCCTTAAGGTATATGAGGATTGATCATCCTCTCTCGCGAATGGGTATTTTCATACTCTCTAAGGTTTAAAGGTTTTCACCTTTCTAAGTCTTGGAGTTTATACACTCCTGCCTGTAGCGCACGAAAACAAGGGTTTAACCCCATGATACTAAAGGTTTAACCCCAAGATGTTTATCCCCAGGGAAACTAAAGTTGTTAACAAACTCTAAGGATATAGCAGATAATGATTATGTTCATACACGTTCTTTTGTGAAGAAAAAGCTACAAAGCATAGTCACTAAGTGAAGAAATACTCGAGTATATCATACATTGAAGCAATATCCTGCACGGACATGGGACATCCATGCTGGGGACATTGCAAAGGATTCCAAGGTTGGAGTTGAAAGTTATTGCACAAGTGATGACATTTTAGACCTTGTCACATTCTTGGTGGATGGGTCTTGCAAAGGCTTCGTCCTGGAACCCAGGATCCCTCCACCTTAAGGCATCACAAAGTACTAATGTTTAAAGTGTAGGAAATTTAAATTGTTCAAGTGCAGGAAAAGTAAAATTATTTAAAGGAATACAGGCCATTCGAATTAAAAAAGTGGGCTCCGGCCTAAGCAATAATATCCATCATTGCCCACTTCGATGCTCTCACACAGCAGCATCTTCACCAACCTCCACCGCCTCCGTACCCTCAGCATCCCGACCAGCATCGCCACTAGCATCCGCTCCAGCATCAGCCCAAGAATCCTCGATAGCTTCAACCGCCTTGGGAGGCTCCTCAACCGCCGGTTTGGCAATGTGCTCTACGGATATGCCACCAAGGTCCTTCAGTTTTGCCTCTCAAGCTTCAATGTCTCAGGTAGGGCATTCAACGCCCACGGCTCTGGCTTCATAAGCCATCTTTAGCCTAGCTTGAAGAAGGGAGATGACAACGGAACCCTTGAGGCCTTCCCGGTAGGCGATCAGATCTTGTTCATGTTGAAGCTGAGCGGCGTCAAGTTTAGCCTGAGCCTCTTGAGCTACCTTCTCCTCGGCAAGCTTAGCATCCTGGATCATAGCCTTGAGTTTGTCTTCGTAATGCTGTGACATGGCCTCGGTGATCTTCCTCTGATCCTCATTGGCGATCTCTGCCTTCTTTAGTTTGACCTCCAATGCCTTGACAGAATCACAAGCCATGACCTGGAGATGTGTCAGGCGTTCGAGACCCTATAATGTCAGGTATGAATGTCAGTATAATTAACCAGGATATCAATCCAACGTATACCTGCAGGATATAGGATGAGGATATTTACCTGGTTAAGAAGGGAAGTCATGAGGCTGCTGGATTCTACAAACCCAAGGTTCTCGTAGGAAGGAGAGGCTTCAACTGAAGCGGCGGGGGAGTCAGTATCCTTTCTCTTTCGGGAACTAGAGGCCCGAGGCTTGGAAGCTAAAGAAGACTTGGGGACAACGATGGGCTTTAAACTGGAAGAAGGCTTCGATGCGGTTGAAGGCTTGGAGCTTGACTTTTTCTTCGCTGGTGCAGGTCCGGTGTAGCTATCCAATTCATCAAGATCGAAAACCTCAGGGGTCTTGGCTGATGCTGCATACAGGGAGGTAACTTTAGACTTAATAATTCAATATCCTGTCTAACAAAATATGCAGGATATCAAACAGGATCCTTACCAGACCTGTTCGAACTTGAGTGTTGGGTTGAAGATGTTGGATGCAGAATGAAACTTCTTTCGGACTCCAGGAGCTGGTAGATGGCTTTAATCCTCTTCTCTGAATTAGCGAGGGGAGGTGCTAATTTTCTAAAGTCAGCTGCACAAAACATAAAGAAGATATAAGACAGGATCACAACGTTCATGGAGACTTGTTCACCTGAAGACTTAGTCTAAATGGTTGAAAGAAAGACATTGTTCCGCAATACATGGTCAACAACGTTCACTGGCGAATATTCCAAGGGATCCCACCATTTTAGGAGAGTTTGTTTTTCTTTGTAACTATAAATATCGGATAAACAGATCGATAGGTCACAACACATTCACTCACTATCCTCGAATTCTGTCATTTACTTTCATAATTACTCACAAACACTCAACACTAGCAATTCTTGTAACACTTAGCAACGATCTGGGAATTATCCTACATTGTATCCTGATTTCTAAGCAATAAGAAAAACAAGGCAGCGGCAATTGTCAGCTCCCGAGGTTTTATGCCGGAGATCTAGATTGATCAAGGGCTTTCCTCGTACATCTCGTGTCAACCTTTATATTTTTGCTCATTGTTTGATTGTTGATATAGCTCAATATCCTGAGCTGTATCCTGAAAAGTGTTTTTACAAACTAGCAAACTGATAAAAGCTTCATTAACACTGCTAGCACACTACCTCACAAAACTAATTTGATCACTAAATTGCTTTGCTAATTTTAACCAAAACAATTATCATGTATAAATCATCAAACCCTTGAAATTTAACTATCATTCACGCACATCCAACTACTTAAAAACTAGTAACCCAAAACCCACATGCATGAACCTTTCAATAATCCGATCAAACAAGATTTAATCTAGAATCAAAATGCAATATCTAACACACATATATATCCATTTTTATTTTATTTAAAAATCCAATTGTTTTAGTTTTCAAGTTAGTGTTTAAATCCAAGAACAAGAGAAACTTTCACTATCATCTTCATTATTCAATAATCATGAATTTGTTTGAGGAATAAAATGTTATACCTTCAAGATTCAAGTAAGTTTTTGAATGAAAATGAGGATGTAAAGCTTGGTTCTTGCTTGAATCTCTTTGGAATCACCTCCAAACCTTCATATAATCTTTAAAAACACCCCGGAATGAGTTTGAATCTTAAAGATTTGGTTTCAAAAATCTGAATTGGGTGTATTAGAGGGGGTGTTCGGCTGAAATGCAAGAGATAGAGAGAGTTTTGATTTGGTTTGAAGATTTGCCTTGGATAATGGAAGATATAGGAAGATATGGTGAAGATATAATCACCATGCATTCATTTCTAGGCCAACAAGTGTAGGAGAGAGGAGAGAGAGAGTGATATATGGCTGCCACATCTCTACACACACACACCATACACGCGTACATACATATATATATAAATTGTTTGCCAAAACTGGTTATTACTGGTTACCGGGTATTTTACCTAGCGTTTTAATCATGTTTTAACGCGTTTTAAATTATTTTTAACACTCTATAAAAATAAACTCACCAAAATATTACTAAATAATATTTTATTTGTCTGGACTAGCAGCGTTGCCCGTATTTGGTTGTACGTGCTTAAATTCGCAAAAAATAGGGATTTTAAGCGATTTAATTATTTTTTCCTTACGGATATGATTAAATATATTATTTTAATCATAACGGACTATTTTTAGGATTTTAACATTAATCGGGCGGTCACCGACGTTCGTTTCGCATTTTAACCATTACGAGATAAGCGTTTATCTTAAAATTGCCAACATAATTTTTAATAAACTTTAAATTTATTAACACGTGGAATAACATCAAAATACATCAAATTTAATATAATTTTCCTTTTTATTTAATCATAACACATGTCACACTAATACAGGGCCAAAATAACCGGGTGTCACAATCTCCCCTAGTTTAGAAAATTTCGTCCCGAAATTTAATTAGAGGAAATTTGTGAGAAAAGGTGTGGATACTTCGCCTTCATTTGATCCTCTCGTTCCCAAGTATACTCTTGGCCACGTTTGGATTCCCAGCGAACTTTGACTATCGGTATGCGTTTGCGCTTCAGTTTCTTGACCATACGGTCTAAAATTTCCACAGCTTCTTCGACGAAGTGCATCGTGTTATCCACATGAATTTCATCAAGGAGGATGTGGAGGTTTTCATTAGCCAAATACTTTCTAATATTGGACACATGGAAAGTTGAATGAACATTTCCAACTTGTGGAGGTAGCTCAAGTCTGTAGGCTACTTTTCTAATTTTTTCAACGATCTTGAATGGTCCAACGTATCGTGGTGCAAGATTTCCTTTCTTTCCAAATCTTACCACACCTTTCCAAGGGGGTACCTTGAGAAGGACGTGATCACCGACTTGAAATTCCAAAGGCTTGCGTTGTTTATCCGCATAACTCTTTTGACGGCTTCTAGCTGTTATTGTCGCGAATTTTCTGGACTTTGTCTGTAATCTCTAGAATGAGTTCAGGTATGGTGAGCTGAGCTTCACCAATCTCATTCCAGCAGACTGGTGAACGACGTTTTCGACCGTATAAAGCTTCGAAAGAAGCCATATTGATGCTGGAGTAATAACTATTGTTGTAGGAGAATTTGATCAACGGTATGCGAATCCCAACTACCACCAAAATCGATCACACAAGCTCTAAGCATATCCCCTAGTGTCTGGATTTTTCTTTCAAATTGTCCATCCGTTTGAGGATGATAAGCTGTGCTCAAATTGCGTTGGGTTCCCATAGCAGATTGCATGGTTCTCCAAAAGTGAGGTGAGAATCTAGCATCTCAGTCAGATATGATGTTCAAAGGAACACCATGTCGGGATACAATCTCATCTACATAGATCTTGGCAAGCTTGTCAGCAAATAAATCCTCACGGATTGGCAAGAACTGGACAGATCTTGTCAGACGATCAACGACTACCCAAATGGCATCATGACCTCTAGGAGTGCGCGGTAATTTGGTAATGAGATCCATGGCAATGTTTTCCCATTTCCAAACCGGTATCTCTGGTTGTTCCAATAATCCAGAGGGATGTTGATGTTCTGCCTTGACCTTGAGATAAGTAAGGCATTTGGATACGTATAAGGCAATGTCTTTCTTCATTCCCGGCCACCAATACTGGGTTCGAAGATCCTTATACATTTTGTCTGCACCAGGATGAACGGAATATCGAACCTTATGAGCTTCATCCATCAATAAGGTGCGGAGATTTTCTTGACTTGGAACCCATAAACGGTTCATGAAATAGAGTACCCCTTCGTCTTTCGTTTCGAGTTGAAGCTCGAGATTAAGTGGTAGTTCATTTTTCAACAAGCCTTGGGTTACACATGTACGTTGAGTTTGAGAGATGCGGGCTGGCTATCAGATCGAACTTGAACACAATGAAGCTTAACGCATTCTTTTTGACTTAGCGCATCGGCTACGACATTCGCCTTGCCATGATAGTAGCGAATCCCGCAGTCGTAGTCGTTTAAAAGTTCAACCCAACGTCGTTGTCTCATATTTAGTTCTTTCTTGTCGAAGATGTGTTGGAGACTTTTGTGGTCACTGAAAACCACACATTTTGTTCCGTAAAGGTAGTGTCTCCAAATCTTGAGAGCAAAAACCACAACGCCTAACTCAAGATCATGAGTTGTGTAGTTCTTCTCGTGGATCATCAACTGTCATGACGCTTAGGCTATGACTTTGTTTCTTTGCATGAGAACACAACCAAGGCCTAAGTTTGATGCGTCACAACATACAACAAAGTCGTCGTTTCCCTCAGGTAAAGATAACACAGGAGCATCACAGAGTTTTTGTTTCAAGGTCTGAAAAGCTTCTTCTTGTTTGGGTCCCCACTCAAAAGGTTTGTTCTTTTGAGTTAAGGCTGTGAGAGGAACCGCAATCTTGGAGAAGTTTGCAATAAAACGGCGGTAAAACCCGCGAGACCCAGAAATGAACGAACCTCAGTAGGAGTAGTAGGTGTATCCATTCCTTAATCGCACTAATTTTGGTGGGATCTACATGTATACCTTGTTCGTTGACAATGTGCCTCAAAAATTGAACTTCCTTAAGCCAAAATTCACACTTGGAGAATTTAGCGAAGAGTTGTTCCTTCTTTAGGAGTTCCATTGTTAGACGGAGATGTTGTTCGTGGTCAGCTCGAGTCTTTGAATAAATCAAAATGTCATCAATGAAAACGATGATGAACTTGACTACATAAGGCTTGCAAACCCTATTCATCAAGTCCATGAAGACGGCAGCATTCGTTAAACCGAAAGGCATACCAGTGAACTCATAGTGGCCATATCATGTGCAGAAGGGAGTCTTGGGAATATATTTTCGAGTACATGAAGCTGATGATACCCAGAACGTAGATCGATATTCAAAAAGCAAGTAGCACCCTGAAGCTGGTCAAAGAGATCATCAATACGAGGTAGGGGATATCTATTTTTGATAGTGAGTTTGTTGTGCTCACGGTAATCGATACACATTCGGAAAGATCCATCCTTCTTCTTTACAAATAGAATAGGTGTGCCCCAAGGTGAAAAGCTCGGACGAATAAATCCTTTGTCAGATAACTCCTGCTGCTGCTTCGACAACTCTTGCATCTCAGACGGTGCAAGACGGTATGGAGATTTGGCAATCGGGTTGGCACCAGGTACAAGGTCAATACAAAACTCAATTTGACGTGCTGGGGGTAAACCAGGTAACTCTTCAGAAAACACCTCAGGATAATCCCGAACAACGGGGATGTCTTGAATAGTCTTACCCTCGTCTTTCTCCTCTATGACATATGCCATGAAAGCCACGTAATTCGTTCGCAGGTATCTTTGTGCTTGGGTGCTTGACATGCATTTAAGGCTACTAGTGGGCCTTTCTCCACGAACCTCTAAGGTTTCACCAGTCGAAAGCGGCACACGAAAAATCTTGTCAAAACAAACCACCTCTGCACGGAATTTGGTCAATCAATCCATTCCTACTATAACATCAAAACTCCTAAGTTGCATTGGCGTGAGATCAATGGGAAAAAGGTGATTATTGAGGTTCAACTAGCAATTTCGAATGATAGAATCGAGTACAAGGGGTTCACCACTAGCTATCTCTATTGTCAAAGGCTTTCCTAGTTTTGTTCTAGGCTTTGCAAGTAAAGGTTCAAAAGCTAGTGATACAAAACTCTTGTCGGCACCCGAATCAAAAAGAATACAAGCAAGTTGGTTGTTAACATAGAACGTACCGTTAACCAGTTCGTTGTCGGCACGCGCTTCGTTGGCATTGATATTGAATGCTCATCCATGAGCCGGGTTCGCATTAGCCAACTTCGGGCAATTGTTCCAGTAGTGGTCCAGTTCCCCACAATTGTAGCAAGACCCAGGCGAAAAGGGAGGTCATGCAGGATTTGATGGCTGCTGGGCAGGATTTTGAACCACTTGATTCGGAGCAGGAGGAGAGCGACATGAGTTAGCCAAATGGCCAACTCTTCCATAGTTGGTGCAAAGACGACACTGAACATGTGGTTGATGATGACAGTTGCACTTGTTACATAGAGGTGCAGTACAACATATGGTTTCTTGGCGGGTGACTGGGTAGGAGCAGCTTGATTGGTCTGTGCAACAACAACAAAGTTCTTGGAAGCCTTGCGTTTCCCAGATTTCTTTGAGGTTTCAGCCTTCTTTCCCTTCTGCTTCTCAGTCTTGGCAGATAATTTCTTGTCACCCTTGCGTTGGAGTTTACCCTTCTTGACTTGAGACTCAGTCAAGGTCGCAGCTAGCTCAATTGCTTGTCTAACAGTGGTAGGGTTGCTACCGGTGACAATATCCTGAACAGGATCAGGAAGACCATCTATGTACTTCTTAATTGTGTTTTCCAAAGGCGTGACCATGGTGGGACACAGCAGGCTTAGTTCTTCGTATCGGTCCGTGTAAGCACGGTGCTCTCCACTATCTTGCTTAAGATCATGGAATTCGTTTTCCACTGTCCGTAATTCATGACGAGGACAAAACTCCTTCATCATAAGAGCACGAAGCTCTTCCCATGTTTGAGCCATTGCCACATCGACACCCCTATCTCTCATCACACTTTTCCACCATGTAAGCGCCCTTTTTTGAAATACACTGGATGCAAACTCAATCTTTCACTCATTCGGGCATTGAACAGGACGAAACGTGCTTTCGAGACTCTCGAACCACTATAGGAGCCCAGTAGCTCCTTCAGACCCAGAAAATTGGAGCGGTTTACCAAATTGAATGTCTTAAAGTCGCACGGAATAGGTGCATTGTTATTGTTATTGTTGTTTGCTTGGTTTAACTGGGTTACTAGGTTCGGAAGTACAGTACCGATTTGCTGAGCGATCATGGCTGCCATAGCGGCATCTTGAGTTTGATCACGTCGAGGAGGCATTCTATATGAAAAGGAATACAAGGAAATGTGTGAGATTGGCATTGGAAAAATCAAAAGAAATATTGAAAATATCGACAGGACATAAGAAGGTAGTCATTTGTTCGTTACTCAAAGCAAACAAATGACACACAGCGACTAATCAAAGTAAATGGATTTTTATAATGTATCGCGAAGACATGCTTTAGCCTATAAGTGGACACTCACCCCAAGAGTTCCCAGGTAAGAGTGACTGGTCCAATAATGTGGATTTGTACGAACACTCTAGCCTTAGACAGAAAACTCAGGGTACAACACCCACCCTTCCAGATTGCACGTGTTCACATTATTAAGACCCAAACTTTGACGAGATTTGAAAACTTTAAAGGCATAAGGCCTAAAAACAAATCATCTAAGGATAGATGATTGATTTTCAAAACGGATCTGAAATTTGTGTACTTGTTTTGGTAATCACCTAAGGATAGGTGATGGTATTGCTTTAAAAATCTAAACACAAGGTAACTTGTGTTAGGGTCCTAGAAAGGTTATAGTCTAGGTCAAAGAATTACTAATAACGTAATTCCCTATAACCATGAGCTCTGATACCAAACTTTCTGTCACACCCCGACCGCGTAAAGCAACCAACCGCGGCGGAAACGTCGGGGAGTCGTGTGGCAGAATTATTGTTTCACAACACATGATACATAGAGTTTAGTTTTACAAATAAAAAATAAATTATTACATTGTCTTGATTCAAACAGAAACATAGCATAAAGATAATAAGTTTCTTGATTTTAGATTTCTAAGGCCCAAGTCGCCCTAAGTGAAGCATGATCACATCATACATTCGCTCCTGAAACATATGTGAAAGTAAATACGTCAGCATAAAAATGCCTGTGAGTAACATAGGTTTAGTGTTTATGATTCATGACTTTGAAAGTTAAAAGAAATGTTTTCGAAAAGCAGTCATGAACCTTATAAAATGTTTCCTTTTATATAATCAAATGAAAATCAATATGAAAATCAGATGATATAAAAGAATGCTGTATGGTTAAGTGAATAACCAAATGAAAATAATATGTATAAAATATGCCATGTCTTGTCCTTGTGAAAGTGGTTTAGATAACGCCACGGTATGTAAGATAATAAAAGCACTTATATATAGGAAGTACCAGCGGCATATCCACCGTGCCTTTATCATATTACACACGTCTCATTATTTAAATCACTTATCAATAACCATCAAATAATGTTTTGTTTAAATAATGGCAAATGTCATGTGTAAATAATGTCTAATGTCAAGTATAAACCATGTCTTGAATGGCAAGTAAATAGTATTTACTCAAACCAAATGCATAACGCTCTGTATATTTAATTGTCTTGTACAAAACAAGGTCTTTGAATAAACAAATGTTGAAATCAAAAGTTATGTTTTGAATGCCATTGCTTTTATCGATATGTACAGATTTGTTTAGCTCATACATTCAAGCCTTGACACTGCCTCATAAACCCTTATCAGGATCAAGGTTTATAGGAAAAAAACTATTATCGGATTCCGTCATTCCCTAACACTGCCCAACAAGCCTGGGGAGCTGGAACGGGATTTGTCAAGTCCTATGGTACCATTACATACTACCGGTCTGCGCGATCACTATTAGTGAATGTATTATTATCCCGTTAAACATATCAAATGTCATTTTCAATGTAAGAATGTCATGAATATGTTTGAAAACCATGTACTAGACATACTAAGTCAATATGTCAAGTAAAAAATTTTTTTTTTTGAAATAGTGTATTATATGTACTATGTAACAAAACATGTATAATGTCATGAAAACAGAAAGTAAAGTTATGCACATATGTTTCACCCTAAAACATTTGTAAAACGTAAAAGAGGAGACTATGTACTCACCTTTGGGTGTGTTTTTATGTGTTAACACAATCCCTCAAATTTTTTATTCGTCCTAAATTAAGTAAGAACGATTTAATAATCAAAACTCACAAAATACCTAAGTTTCTCCGGTACTTAGAATTTTCACATAACTTTGAGATTTACTCGAAAAGTTATATTTTTATTATGTTGGCGTATTTATATATATGTGTTCATATATATTAAGATTTTCGCGACTTGAACGATTTTAGTGGTGACCCTCATAGGTTATATCCGTTATCACACCCGTTTAAAAGCAATATATATATATATATTTATATATATATATATATATATATATATATATATATATATATATACACACATAAATGTGAACATATAAACAAATATCGTCATACACGTAGTTTGTTAACTTATATATATTATCATTTGTAAAGCATTCATAATGAACTAACTTATCTAGCTAACCTATGTATCATTTTCATGCTCGACAAACAAGTTACACATATAATGTGATATTCAGCGTTTCAACCGCACAAGTGTACATGCATAGTTTAAACTCCTACTATCATGTTATCACCTATCATATGAAATAACACATTCTCATAACCACATATCACATCATAATATACCAAGTTCACTTTTGAACAATCTATGTTCGTGTACATTGAAATATGCGTATATAACGTTTTCGGTATCGTTTCAGCCGTCGGAAGTCACATATGACTAAAAAACACCAAAGATACTTAATATAAGTTAAAATACTTATTTTTGTATCAAAAATTTTAGTTTATTTACTGATCTAAAATTGTTTTATAAAAATCACATGAAAAGGCGATTTTTACCGTTTTTAACGCGTAGTTTCGTACCGAACTCTACCGTAACCATCCCAAATCATCATGACTTGATATTTTAACATAACAAAAATTATCTAATAAAAAAATATTTTTAATCATATATATGCAGGTCTCATAAATAGAACAAAAATCATGCAAATATCACCCGACTTACTACTTTTCAAGCCTAAAGTACAACATGCAAAGCTACCAGGTTATGACATAATTTTTTGTAACTTTAACATACATCAAATAACTTTATTTTACATATTTATTTACTGATTTGAATGGACATTTATCATATCATGTATAAATCATCAAACCCTGCATTTTAACTATCATTCAAGCATATGCAACAACTTAAAAACCAGTAACCCAAAACCCACATGCATGTACCTTTCAAGAATCCGATCAAACAAGATTTAATCTAAAATCAAAATACAATATCTAACACACATATATATACACTCACGGCCATATATATACACATACATACATCCATTTTTATTTTATTTAAAAATCCATTTGTTTTAGTTTTCAAGTTAGTGTTTAAATCTAATAACAAGAGAAACTTTCACTATCATCTTCATCACCATGAATCATGAATTTGTTTGAGGAATAAAATGTTATACCTTCAAGATTCAAATAAGTTTTTGAATGAAAATGAGGATATGAAGCTTGGTTCTTGCTTGAATCTCCTTAGAATCACCTCCAAACCTTCTTATAAGCTTGAAAACACCTTGGAATGAGTTTGGATCTTCAAGATTTGGTTTCAAAAATCTGAATTGGGTGTATTAGAGGGGGTGTTCGGCTGAAATGCAAGAGAGGAGAGAGAGTTTTGATTTGTTTTGAAGATTTGCCTTGGATAATGGAAGATATAGGAAGATACGGTGAAGATATAATCACCATGCATACATTTCTAGGACAACAAGTGCAGGAGAGAGGAGAGAGAGAGTGATATATGGCTGCCACATCTCTACACACACACACCATACACGCATACATACATATATACATATATATAAATTGTTGGCCAAAATTGGTATTTTACTGGTTACCGGGTATTTTATCTAGCGTTTTAATCTCGTTTTAACATGTTTTAAATTATTTTTAACGCTCTATAAAAATAAACTCACCAAAATATTACTAAATAATATTTTATTTGTCAGGACTGGCAGCGTTGGCCGTATTTGGAAGTATGCGCGCTGAGCTGCGCAGTACGCGCTTAAATTCACAAAAATAGGGATTTTAAGTTGTTTAATTAATTTTTCCTTACGGGCATGTTTAAATATATTATTTTAATCATAACGGACTATTTTAGGATTTTAACATTAATCGGGCGGTCACTGACGTTCATTTCGCATTTTAACCATTACGCGATAAGCGTTTATCTTAAAATTGCCAACATAATTTTTAATAAACTTTAAATTTATTAACACATCAAATAACATCAAATTTAATATAATTTGTCTTTTATTTGATCATAACACGTGTCACACTAGTACAAGGCCAAAATAACCAGGTGTCACATTCATCCTAGGAAACAAGGCAGAAGAGAGCCTGGGATCAGCCATGAAACAACTAATGTGACAAGCACAAACCCTGAAGTAACATACTAGTAGCTACTACCCCACAGCCGACTAGTACTACTGGAACACTTGTAAGTGATGTGTTCATTGAATTATATACCAACCCAAGGGCTGCCATGTACATGCCTGCTCCTAAACCTAAAGAAGGTTCGAATAGTGGTCCTTCTACAGTTGAAGTGCTTAAGGCAGCATCGTTATTACAATAAGCGGTAAGAGATCATGTTGCGAAAGATAATATTGCTCAAGAAAAGGTTGCTAGCAGTCCAGATAGTGAGGATCTGTTCAATGATGTTGATGTTCGAGCTCCGATGAAGAGAGTCACTGCTCTTGAAGAGGATAAGATTTTTAAAGACGTGTAGATTGCTAGCTTAATGGAAGAGATAACCCACAAGAATCAGCAGATTCACGAGCTTGAGATAAATCTAGGATCCCTTACAGCAGTGGTTTTGGATCTCAAGCAGAAGTTAGAAGGAAAGTTTTCGAAGGAGTTTGCTGAGCCTCCTAAAGATTATACTGTTGTTGAAAAGGCACAAATGGACAAGGAACATGAGGAAGCTATTGATAGATATATCCAGAATCCTCCTCATATAGTTAGTAAGAAAAAGAAGCAGAAGGAGGTGATTATGAGGAATGTGGGTGCTGAAGAGAACTACGGATTTCAAGACATGACTGATCGATATGTGGTAACTACTGGGAAAGATAGATATGGGAATCGGTCTGGAATCTAGAGTTGGGCGTATAATGATGAAAAAGGAATGTTTCTGGTGACGAGAAAGAATGGGAAATTTGAGTCCTGGACTCCTATAGATCTTCGTGATTTGAGTAATGCTCCATAACATGATTAGTGTAGAAATCCTAACTTCAAGATTGGATGTAATTTTTGCAACAAGCTGCAACAACAGGCATTGGTGAACTTCAGGGATATGAATCTACAACAATCATATGTTAAAGTTCATAAAGAGGTACTTGATCCGAAGACTAATCAACCTCTAAAGACAGTGATGTGGCCTCCAATGAAACAAGCAAAGATGATTCTGTTGCTCAAAGATCTTCCTAATGATAGTTTATCTGGATTTGAATTCTGGATGTATGATCCAATTACTGGGCAAGCTGTTATAGTCTGTGAACATGAAAAGTATCAAATCAATGATGTGCGTGATCTAATGAGGTTCGGAGAAAGAGATATTCATCTGCTTGGAAGATCTTAGACGCAGAGTGATCCTTAGTATGAATATGTGCCAAAGCTTTTATAGGAGGGGTTGCTCAGATAATCAATATGAAGTTGTGGTTAGGCATCAGGGGTAGGGTTGAGACATAGTTGTTTGGTCCGTATGTTGGTAATAAGATTTCTGAAGCTGACTTGAAGAAAAAGCAAAAACGCAAGTAGAGCTTAATTTGACAAGACAACATAAACCTAGGGGATATTGTAAGGGCATACACTTTTAGGTTTACATTTATCTTCTAATTTTGGTTAGGTTTAGGGGTTTGTAGTCTTGGTCGACGTTACTTGTAATCGAATAGGGGTTTGGGCTTGGTCCAATTGTATTAGGTCATCCTATGTATTATAAATAGGATGCACCTAGGTTATTAGATGGTTGTTGATTCTTTTTCAAAACTTGTGTACGTGTACCAGACGATCCCTTTGAGATCGTGTGCACCTTTGATCTAATACAATCGATTTCAACTTTGTTCTTATACACTTTTCTTAGTTTTCTGCACTTTGATTAGTGTATGGTGATATCTGATTGGAGTTCTTGGACTTACACCATTCTCACTTGCTGGTCGAGCTGCTACTTGGCTTAATGTAACGTTTTGTATTTCCAATTCTTTTTTCAATTTATTGTAATTCGTATTTTCATTTCAATCCTTATAACGAGACATGATCATAATGGAAATCGCTTTTCATTTCAAAGTTGTTTAGGAAAACGAGCCAATATCCGCGAGTTTTGAAACATTTTTTGCACAGCCAGGCAGATCAGGTATACGGTTGTAACACTTCAGAAATTTATAAAGAATCATATAGCAACATGATGTGCGTGAATTATATATGGTTTTTCACCTAAGAACTAACTACACACACAAAAGGGCAATTGTACCCGTCGGGTGGTAATATAGTTTATCAGCAAGAACCGGATATCAATCTGTGGAGGCGGTGTCACTATACTAAACTTTTGCTACTTTAAAGCCTTTTCAAAATTATCATGCAAAAATAGCAAACTAGTGACTAATCTAAGGAAGAACAATATCTAAAAGAGGTTGCCTAAACTAAGTATCCACTAACAAACTTGTGACAACAAAGGGAAAAGACTAGTGGTGATGCAAACTCTAAATTCAACTAAATCCCGAATCAAGGCTTCCAAGTTTTATAAATCTTAGGAAAACTAAAATGAAATAACATTCTAATCACCTAAAATTTATTCTTTTAAGTTCACTTGCTAAGTTAATGTTAATCTTTAATGATGAGTTATTTGTTTGTCAAAACTCCTAACTCTACAAGTTTGGGAAACTACTATGAATAACATACTAATCACCCTAACTTGGTTTTAAGTAAGTGACATCTTCATCATGTTCTTGATATGAACCACAAGCATGGTCATGCTAGACAATAATCTTGGCCAAAAATCATCATACCAACATAAACACAAACTATAGAATTCATATAAACATTCTTTTGATCTTTCCAAATCTGAATGCAGGAATCCATACACATGTTCAAATCACCATTCTAATAATGTTAACAATTAGCCTTCCTAGTTTCATGCTATGAATCATAATAACAAGGTAACAAGATTCAACAATCTTATGACCAAACATTCAAGAACAAAGACTTTAAACATGAACATGAACTCCAAGAACAAGATTTAAACATCACTATGAAGATTAACAAAAACAATCACCACATCTTCTTCCATGTTATCACATATTCATTAGCTTCAACTAGTTTAAGCAACACAAATGTTTAGCCCATAAGGCTCATAACTACCAAACCAAGTGCAAGAAAGCATAAATTGTTCATAATGTAACAAGTAGCTAACAAAAGACAAGATTAATTGGTAAAATGAGTAGATCTTCAAGTGAATTAGTCTTCTTCAAGGCTCCTTATTGGCTCCAACAAGCTTCCAAGACCAGATTCTTGAGAGAAAACTTCACAAAAAATGCTCCAACTCCTTTACAAATGAGCTTGAGACTCATATTTAAACTGCTGGGTGTTTGGCACGACCATGCCACCTTTTGGCACGGTCGTGCATGGTAAATGTCATTTGCTTTTCGTCTTTCGATCTTGTTTGCTGGCCATTTAAAAATCCCGCTCAAACTTTCCCGAGGTGGCACGACCATGCCAACATACGGCACAATCGTGCGTATCGATGACGTATCCGATGATGAGTGCTGCGATCTTAGGAATGAGCTGATCAGAGACTGACTTGAGTCATGCATGGTCATGCCAGTCTTGAATTTTCCTGATTTATGCTAAAAGTCGATAGTGCTGATGAGAGTGTTGGTGATCATTGGAAATCTCCATTTTTGCTCTATTTTGCTCCAAAAGTCTCCGTTTCAACACCGGGCCGAAGCCCGGGCCTGTATTTTCACAAACAACTCAAATGAGTACCCAAATCAATGAAAATACAGTGATTTCTCGCATAAACGGAGTATATTTGACGTTTTAAAGATGTATAAATTCGTATACATCACAACACGTGTCCGAAAACTCTTCAAATGATCCAGATTTGTTGGAGTATATGGACAAAATACATGAAAATGGGATATGGATTATAGTTGAGGGGTCAAAGTTGGAAAATGACAAATTTTAGCTTCTGACGGTCCCTTACAGACTACAAGCCATAACCCTTACGGTCCGTAAGGGGTTTAAAAATGTTTACACGCCTGAGGTCCTTACGGACCGTAAGGGTCCCTGTAAGGCCTTTGTTGGCAGTTTGATTTGCTGGCAGTAGCATGGTGCAACTCCAGCCACCTTGCTCACGATTTTGCCACCCTTCTTCTCCTTCATACACCTGGTATGCCATTAATCAAAACTTCAAAGCTCCAGGGATACCTTGTGATCCTTGCTCAAGTATAGTAGCGGTGTTCTTTAATCCTTTATCCTTGCACTTTCAAATTCTTTCTCTCTATCACTAGGAGCTGCTTCTGAACCATAGAGGGTGATGTGCTAAAAGTAGTTTAATAAAAACAATTAAACTTACCTAAATCTAGACTCAAAGTAATACTCTAGACTCTCTAAGACTCGACTAAACTACTAACCGGCAAGTGAACTGATCAACTCTAGTAAAGCTAAGTAAGTCCGGATATCGAACCCACGAGACTCTATTCAATTATGCTAATGACTCTATCTAGACCTAGACTGACACGGACACGACACTAACCATTTTTGTGTTTGATTTGGGGGGGGGGGGGTTCTAAAAATCCTAAATTTGCAATTTAATTAAAACTAACTAGCTAGACTAATTAAGACACAACTCAGGAAGAAGGTTGAACTCAGTGATGATGAATTACTACCTTGGTTGGAATCCTACTTAACCTGGAATGGATTTCTACCTGAACGGATGTGGTATGGAATCAGGATCTTTATATGCTAAACCCTAAGAGGTACTAAATAGGACCCCCAATCGTTCTTGGGAAGAAACCTAATGAAACTCTAAAGGATTGTTATGCCTACCGGTTTGCTAGACTTCCTCTCGGTTAGCTAACTTCACAAAAAGTGCCCTAAAGTAACTAACTACCTCTAAGTAGAAAGTCTAAGGAAATGAAGGATCTTAATTTAGTTTAATAGACAAGAGTATGGTAAGGGAACTAAAACCGGCTTTTCTCAAAACCTAATCCTAGCTATTGACCAATCAAGACCTATTAATAACCTGGTACTTCTCAGTAACTAAGATTAGTAGAATATCAAAATCAAATTATCTTTTGATTACTGTTTCTAAGGTTTATTCGCTAATTCACCAAATAATTACCCGAACCCGCTAAGACCCGATAATCAAGGCAAATCTATTATATGAAAGACATTCATAGAGATTCATGTTAAACAAGTAAACAAGTGATAACCAAATCAAGATACGCATATAGACCAAATCAATAAATCAAAGTTCGTTACTTTTCAAGAAAACCCATAAACACAATAGAAATCGAAAAAAATCCAAACTTTATTAAATATTCATCCTAACCTAGATAGTATAAAGTGTTTAGCCAGAAAACAGGTTTTCATCAGCAGGGGGGGATAGATTATACTGAGGTATATGCTCCTCTCGCACGATTAGAAGCTATCCGCATATTCTTGGCCTTCGTGTCATGGAAACGGTTTAAGGTGTACCAGTTGGATGTGAAATACGCATTTCTTTACAGAAAAGTTAAAGAGAAGGTGTACGTCAGCCAACCACCAGGGTTTTTCAATCTGATACACAAAGACAAGGTATATCTACTGGATAAGGCGCTCTACGATTTACACAGGCCCCGAGAGCCTGGTACAAGACGCTTTCTCAATACCTTCTGGTAAACGGTTTCACCAAAGGAATAGTAGACAGTACCGACTTTCCCCAGGAAAAGGATGTACATCTGATTATCGTACAAATTTATGTGGATGACATCATCTTTGGTTCAACGAATGAGTTGTTTTGTAAAGACTTCAAGGAAGTCATGAAGAAAAAATTCGAGATGAGTTCTATAACGGAGATGAAGTTCTTCTTAGGACTTCAGGTCAATCAATTGCCAAATGGTGTCTTCATACATCAAACGAAGAATGTGCACGACATATTGGAGAAATTCTACATGTCGGAAACATCACCAGCATCTACCCCATTAGCCATCAATCACGGCATTTGTCCAGATGAACATGGAGTGAAAATCGATGAAAGATTATATCGCTCCATGATCGGATCATTGATGTACCTGACAGCTTCAAGGCCGGATATCATGTATCCTACATGCCTTTGCACCCGATATTAGTCAAATTCCAAAGTGTCGCATTTGTTGATTGTCAAGAGGGTGATGAGATATTTGAAAAGTTGCCCAAGCACGGCTTGTGGTATCCACGTGCCGACGACTTCAGTCTTGCGGGATACTCCGATTCTCATTTTCATTGCTGCAAAATAAACACCAAATCTACAACGGTCGGTTGCCAGTTCTTCGGGACACGATTAATAACGTGGCAATGCAAGAAACAGACAGTGGTCGCTCTCTCTACTTGTGAAGCTGAATACGTTTCAGCATCTAGTTGTTGTTCTCAAATCTTGTGGATACAACAACAGATGAGAGATCACGGTCTGCAATTTCTTGATACACCCATATACGTACATAACAAGGCAACCATTGATATTACCAAAAATCCGGTTCAACACTCTAAGACTAAACACATTTAAATTCGACACCCTTTATCCGTGATTGCTACGAGAAAAAGTTGGTTCGAATAGAAAAGATCCACATTGATGAATAGAAAGTAGACTTTTACACTAAACCGTTTGACAGAGCAAAATCTAAATATCTTTTGAAACTAAACGGATTAAAAGATCTGACATCAGGGGGGACACATAGGTTGAATTTGAGATGGATCCTCATCGGTTTGTCAAGTTTTAGTTTTCAAGTTTCTTTCTTTAAAAACTGTTAGGATCTAAGTTTGAATTAGTTGTGATTTTTGTTTCAAAAATGGAAAGTGAGCGTACAAATCAAAGTATAATGCAGCGGAAATATATGGAAAACTTTTATCATAACTAATGGTCGTTTGTTTTGATCATCATGCTGTTAAACTTGTAGTTTATGCATGTGAATCACAAACTCCCCCTTAGCCCAATAAGAGCGTTTGAATAGTACAGAAATACAGAGAAGATGATAGGTGAATGATCTTTATATAGATGAATAAAACAGTACAACTGATGAACTATTTATACTAACACTTCTAACCTCTGAGCATCTTTGATGATGTCAGGGTTGATAGTGGCAGGTAACAAATAAAACTAACTCTAAGCACTGCTATGCCTAAACTCTGATTAGTGCCAAGCACTGTTACATTGAATATAAAATTATTATAACTAAACTCTGCTGGATAACCTCTGATGATCTTCAATCAGACCTTTGATCTTTGTCGTTTAGTTCCAGCAGATGATAGAAGGCGGAGCTTTAGGCAAGGCAGAGTTTATTGAACAGAGCTTGTAAACTCTGTTTTCAGGACCAAACATCTGATGTGATTTTGGCTTTATATCATCTGTTTCTTTTTGTAGGGTTCAATCCCAACAATATCCCCTAGAACAGATGATGCCAAAACACATTTATTCTTGATCTTTATTTCTCAACAAGAGTTTTCTTATTTGACCTTTGAACTGAAGTTCAAATTTAAGAGACTCTATATCATCCACATCCTTTCCAAGCTCCAAAGTCATCAGATCTTGGAGGTCTTCTACACCTAACCCATATGCATCCTTCGTTTTCATTTTGGTAGCTTGGCCATCTGATTTGAGCAGAGTCAATTCATGGTTGTCTTTGTTGACCTTCCATTTTAGAATTTTTGGATCAGAAGGCTTTCTGGAATGGCTTATTATTGTTGAGAGTGATGGTGGAAGTTGATGTGCAATCTTTGACAACGTTTCTCTTAGCATATCACGTGCATCATTAGTGTGGAATTGAACTTGATCTTTGATTCCTTGTTTTATGAGGTCCAACTCATACCTTTTCTCATCTTCTTTTGACATCTCTCTCTGCCTTTTTCTTTGATTTAAGGCCAAGATGGAATGAGCAGATGTTGCAGATGACTTTTGAGAAGGTTGGGTCTGATGAGTTGTAACCTCTGATAGATAATCAGGCTTCTTTGGCAATGTAGGATATGTTTTTCTTCTTTCTTCAAGCCTTTTGTATGTATCAATCACTTTAACCTCTGACCATCTTGTGATCTGATTCTTTGACCCATAGTTTGCTGCTATCAGTTCTTCTTTCATTCTTTTGAGCTTCGACACTTTATCTGGCATATTCTTTTTGAACTTGTTCCAGTCTGGAGGAGTAGGCTTTTTGAGTGGGTCCTTTAACATTTCTTGCATTCTCACCACTTCTTGCTTTAAATCACTCACAGACCAATCCTTGAATTGTGCTCTTGTAGCCTTGTATTGTTTGTGTTGCATGATGTGTTCAATGTAATCATTTCTTAGGCTTTCATCATCCTTTTCTGATAGCCTTTTGCACAAGTCTCTTGAAAAATCTTCAAGTTTCCTGACTTTTCTTAGTTGATACTGCATGACTTTGTACCTCTCTATCACTCTTTCCCTATGTGTCTCTTTTTGTTATATCATCTCCTTGTTTAGCTTTCAATTGCAGATATTCATCCAAGTTCCTTGGTTTAGGATATCCTTCAAGAGATTGGAAATCCCTTTTGTCTGGATCTTCTTCAGAAAAGAACGACTTTATCTCTTCTTTACAGCCAGTAGATCTAGAGGGAACTGACTAAATAGAGGTGTTGGTTGGACAATGTTTTGAGGCTTTGTAGAGATGGGATTTGAACCAGATGTTGAGGTCAGTGGTTGTGATGATAGTGGAAGTGGTGAAGGGATGATGTTTTCATCTTTTATGACATTTGTCATTTTTCTTCTTTTAAAGATGAGTTTGGGTGATGGTGGTTGTGGAATTCTTATGGGTATGGAGATTTGATGAGTGGTGGTTGGAAATGTGATCATGGCAGTGGATAGTTTTACATTTGTTGTAACCACTGCTGCATCAACAGTTGTTGAAACATCAGGAGTTATAACCTCTGTTGTGGTTGGTGGAGATTGAGATTTTGAGGGAGCATAGGTTGTGATTGGATTTTCAACTTTCTTGGTTTTAGAAGGTGTGGATGTTGGTTGTCTAGTTTTTGTAACATCCCTCTTCTTTTGTTGAGAAGTACCAACCTCTTCTTTTTCCTTTTGTTGAGTAATCTGTTGCTCAACCAAAGCTCTGCTCTCATCTCTTGCCCTCTACTTATTCTTCTCCTTCTCCCTGGCCAATATATTCTGAGTTTCATCAATTTTCTTAGTGCCATCTGGCCTTGGGATAACCACTGTTGGTCTTGAAGATGGATATGTTTTGAGCCTTAACACAACTTTTTCATTGAATCTCGCCCCCTTTTCGGCATCATCTGTGTTAACCAGAATCACAGTGGGAGGAGATGTGCCAATGGTTGGAGTAGGTGAGCTTTGATGGCCTTTATATCTGCATTAGTATCCATGTATCTTGCATCAACCAAATTTCTAAGCTCTTGCATGTGATGTTTATGTTGAAGGTCAATATAATGTTGTTGTTGTTGTTGAAATAGAGGATATAGAACTTGTTGTAGCTCAGCAGTGGGTAGAACAATGGATTGACCTTTGGATTGTGCGAACATCTACTTCATCAAATTCTTGATTTCATCCACATAATTCTCAATATGTGTAACTCTCTCTGTCAAATCCTTGTATTTTAGCTCATCACCTAATTTAATAGGATCATCCGAACTCCTACCACTTGTGGTAGTTTTATCTATGTTATCATGAGCAGAGGTTTCAAAACTTCCTTCAAACACAAATGCCCTTTTGTCTTGGTACTGGGGACTTCCAACTTTATCAGAGGATATCTTGGTAGCCTCAGCAGTTGTTGCCTTCAACAGAGTCTTATACATGTAACCACTGTCCAATTGAAAACTTGGGAGTTTTGCAATTGTAGTAGCTGCTCTTGTTGAACTTGCACCAAGGGTTACTTGTAACCCAAGGGATGTAGCCTCTTCACTTGTTGATGGGTTAGCAAAGATTAAAGAATCAGACCCAGTCACATTCAGAAGTATATTCTCAGTGATAGGTTGGTGAGAAGAACTATTTAGTGTCTGTTCCAAATCAATTGCATTCAAGAAAGGTAATATGGTGGTTGGTAATGATATGGGAGGAGGTTGTGGAGAAGAAAGAGATATTGCCCTGGGAGAGGGGCTGTAAAAAATAGAGCCAATTGGATCTAGAGCTTCATAATTTGGTGTACATATGTTTACAACCTTATCCTTTTGTGAGGATGAAGGAGAAGTTTGGTATGCAGGTTTAGATCTTTCTAACATCTGCTGTGAAGAAGTAGCAGCAGTGTTTTCAGATGACTTTTGTGTTGTCACAGGGTTTTCCTCTGGGATCTCATCTTCCAGAGAACCCTTTTTGGTTCTTGGTTTGGTGGGCTTTTTGGATTGTTTCTTGGTTTTCTTTTTGGTGATTTTTGTTATGGGTTTCAAAGCACTGGTTGTAGTGACCTGCTCACCAAGAGTAGTGGGCGCAGTAGCAGGAGGTTGAGATTGAACTGTTGTTCTTCTAAAACAGGCTCAGCCTCCTCTACTTGTGTTTTTTATTTTAATTGATTGGTGATGCGAGTAAAGGTTTCATGAGTAAGGCGGCCATGTGGTGTCACAACCCCTTGTTTAACAGCATCACCAATCTTCTTTTGAAGATAAACACTTAGAAATCTTGGATGCATCAGAAAAGGTGAGCGATCCTTTTTAATGTTTTCAAAATTTGTCACCAAGTCATTGAACAATACTTGGGAGAAGTTAAAATAATAGTTTGTTAAAATAGCATAACCCAAGTATTGCATGTTCAAAGGTATCTCATTAAAAGCCGTTGACTTGGCAGACATGCATGTTAACAAAGTGTGGAAGAAAAACTTCATTTCAGCAGGAAATTGAGGTTTATAGATAGTCTTACCTTTAAGTTGACCCACATACCCTCTTTCAATGAACTCGTGTTGTAAATCTGAGATTGGGAAGGTAGTGGCATGATCTTGGTCATTTAACCCAAAAACCTCTGAACTAGAAGCACGAGTTACTTCCAACAATGTTTTCCCACCATGGTGACAATAAGATAAGCCACCTTCTCTTTGTAGTGGACCTTGGCATTTGCCTAGAACTCTCTCAAAGATGTTCGGTAGATAGGGGCAGTAATTTCCATGAATTCTTTGTATTTTGACTCTTTCAACGCTTTAATCATCGAGTGATATTGCGTATTTGAGTTGGTTTCTTCAAAACTTGCAGTGTAGTTGTGTGGGGTTTTGAAATTTAGGATCGTCATGATCGAGAGTGATGAAAAACAATTGTGAGAATGAAGAATATTTGAGAGAAAAACCGCTTTTAGAATTTTTTGAATTCGATATGGCAAAACTCTGATGGGAATAAAACAGGGTTTATTAAAGTGAAAAAGTGATGATGACGTGGCAAAGATTTGACGGCTATTATCTGTCCACGTGTATCCTCTGATAGTTTATGGAAGACAGTTGTTATGGTAAACATTGTTGTGTGTCAACAGTGGATGAAAAGCAGTGTTTTGATTTTACACTAGCAGTGGATAGCTCATTAGTGGATAAGTGTTAGGATCTGAGTTTGAATTACTTGTAGTTTTTATTTCAAAAATGGAAAATGATTGAGTTTTAAAAGAGATTTGCAACAGAAATAGATGGAAAACTTTTACTACAAGCAATGGTCATTTGTTTTCATCATCATCATGCTTTCAAGTTGGTAAACTCGCATGTGATTCACAAACTCCCCCTCAGCCTTTGCAATTGAAGTTTGGTAGTAAGAAAATGCAGAGAAGATGATATGCGAAAGTTGATCTTTTGATAGACAAATTAAACTATTACACAAGTTACCTATTAATACTAAACTATCTAACCACTTAGCATCTTTGATGACGTCAGGGTTGATAGTGACAGGAAGCTATATGTAACTAACTACACACACTGCTAATATTAACTACCAGTGCTTAGCACTATTACATTGATAATCTATCTAATGACTAAGCTCTGATCTCTATCCTCTGATCCTTGTAACTCTGGTAGACCTTTGCAACTTTGTGAAGTTAGGTGATAGGAGAGCAGTCTTTAGGGAAAGCAGTGTATGTAGAACAGAGGTTGTAACCTCTGATAGTTTAACCAAAGCTCCGATAGTGTTATTTGGCTTTGTATCATCTGTTCGTTTCATATGGTTCAATCCCAACAATCCCCCTAGAACAGATGATGCCAAAAACACTTTATTCTTGGTCTTTATTCCTCAGGAAGAATTCTCATATTTGACCTTCGAATTGAAGTTCAAAGTTAAGATATTCTATGTCATCAGCATCCTTCTCCAGCTCTAAACATAATAATTCTTGGAAGTCTTCTACTGTAAGCCCATAAGCAGCTTCCATGGATAGTTTAGTGGCATTACCATCAGACTTGAGCAGTGTCAATTCATGGGTGTCTTTGTCGACCTTCCACTTTAGAATTTTTAGGTTTGAAGATTTTCTTGAAGGAGCTTTTATTGCTAAGGATTGAGAAGGAGCTATTTGTGATAAATCTTTAGCCAGCTTGGCACTTAAATCATAAGTTGGATAATCAATCATGTTCTGTATACCTTCTTTGATGAATGTATCCTCAAACTCTTTGTCAGCCTTTACAGACATCCCCCTTGCCTTTTTCTGTGTAACAGGGCAAGTGTGGAATGGGCAGATGTTGTGTTGGACTTTTTGGAGAGTTGGGCTTTGAGAATAGCATCTTCTTTTGAATAATCAGGTTTTAGGAGGCATGGATGGATCCTTTTTCCTCCTTTCTTCCAACTTTTTGTAAGTGTCTATCACTCTGACCTCACCCCCATCTCATCACTTGGTTCTTTGAACCATAATGATTCTGAATTAGTTCATTCTTCATTCTCTTCAACTTTAAGTCTGTTTCAGGCATATCTTTCTTTTATAAATCCCAGTTGGGAGGAGTTGGCTTTTTGAGAGGGTCTTTCAACATTTCTTGCATTCTGTTGATTTCATCTCTTAGCTCATCTATGCTCCAATCCCTGAACTGTGCCCTTGTTACCTTATACATCTTCTTCTCCATGATATACTCAATAAGTTCACTTTTGAGTAGCTTATCTTCCCTTTTTGACAACTGGTAGCTCATGTTCTTGACAAAGTTTTGTAAGATGTTGGCTTTACTTAGTTGAAAGGACATGGCAATTTGTATTTCTCTATCACCTTTACCAGCTGTTTCTCTTTTGGCAATATCCTCTGCTTGCTTTCGTTTCAATTCCAGGTAATCATCAACATTTGCAGGTCTTGGATAGCCATCAAGGGATAGGATTATTCTTTTGTCAGGGACATCCTCTGAAAAGAAACTTAGGATCTCTTCCCTGACTGCTGGTAAATCAAGAGGATACAGCTTTGCTGCAGGAGTAACTTCAAGAGTTGAAGATGTTGTAATCACTGATGTGGAGGTCATTGGTTGTGATGATAGTGGAAGAGGTGCATGAATCTTATCATCATTGATCACTTTTGTGATTTTTCTCCTTTTACCTTAAAGTGGGTGATGGTGGTAGTGAGATCTTAGGTGGTGTGGATAATGGATGAGTTGATGTGGGAAATGTGATCATGGAAGTGGATAGAGTTGCATGTTGCAACCTCTGCTGTATCAACAGATGTTGACACAACAGGTGCTGTAACATCTGCTTGTGTGGATTTGGGTTGTGGTTTTGAAGATGTGATGGGTTTTTGAGAGGCAGAGGTTTTAATGGTTTGATTACAGGCTTAGTTTTAGGAGGTGTGGATGTTGGTTGCCTGGCTTTTCTAGCAGGTATCCTCTTTGATGAAGAACCAACCTCTCCTTTTTCTTTTTGTTGTTCAATCTTTTTCTCAATCAACACTCTGCTCTCCTCGATCACTGTCTTCTTGTGACTAGCCCTTGCATTGGCCATAGTTTCATCAGTTAAATATTTCTTCTTTGAGCCATCAGGCCTTGGAATATTTAATGTAGGTCTGGCCTTATCATCATCTATTTTCAGCTTTTTGTTTCCCAAAGGTTTCTCCCCCTTTTTGGCTTTATCTGTTGTAACAAAGATAACCGTTGGAGGTGCATGGCTAGTGGTTGTGAGTGGATGAGCTTTGATGGCTTTAATGTCTGTTGCAGTATCTTGATACCTTGATTCAACCATGTTTCTAACATCATTCATATGGTGCTTGTGTTGTAGATCCAAATGATGCCGTTGATGTTGAAATAGAGGGTTAAGAGCTTTTTGAGATCAGCAGTGGATAGAACAGAGGGTTGACTTTTTGTAGCTATCATCTGCTTCAGTAAACTTTTGATTTCATCAACAGAGTTTTCTATCTTTGTCACTCTCCCTGTCAAATCCTGGTATTTTATCTCATCACCTAATTTAATAGGATCATCTGAACTCCTACCTAAAGTGGTAGTTGTAGCTATGGTATCATTAGCAGTGGTTTTAGTACCAGCTTCAACCATAGATGCCCCTTTGTCTTGGAACTGGGGACTTCCCACAACAGAGGTAACAGTTGTTGCCTCAACAATGGTTGCCTTCAACCAAGTCTTAGTAATGAAACCACTTTCCAACCGAGAACTTGGGAGTTCAGCAATTGTAGTGGCTGCTTGAGTTGAATTATCACCAAGGGTTACATGTAACCCAAGGGATGTAGCCTCTTCAAGTGCTGATGGATAGCAATGAATAAAGTGTTGGAATCGGTATGCCCAAGACACATATTAAATTGATGTGGCTAGTACGTTATGATCCAAGTCGGGTCATACCCAATAACAAGCTAGACAAACACACATAATATTTATTTATGATGTGATCAAACAAATAAATATTAACACTTAGAATATTTAGAAATTGGTTTTCTAAATAATTGCACTTGAGAAACTAATAAATTATATGGATAATTTATTTTGAGAGAATATTTTATATTATTATTTAATGGGTTAAGTAACATTATAAATAATTGTGGTATGTTGCATAAGTCTTATAACATGTGATGTTATAACTTTATAAAATAAATATAAGACTTTTAAAAATTAAATTGAAAATGTTGGGTGACAAAAACAAGGCCATATGGCCGATTTTTTTGGAGTCTTCCCAAGGTGGTCTTCCACCATTCATATTTCATGCCATATCTTACACAATCTCACAAAATCCAACACTTGATCTTGTAAGATTATATGGAGGATTTTGGTGTTTTTAATTCATACATTACACACACACATTCTCTAGACAAAAATTCAAGTGCAAGAACTCTAAAAGGAGCTCTCAGTTTTCGGCCAAAGGTGGTTGTCAAGAGGGTGTTTCAAGTGAGTTCATAAGTGTAGAAATCCTAGCAATCTTGTGGTATTTGTTGGAAACCTTGGGGTATACAAGCTTGAGGTCTTATACTTAGAAGATTACCATTCAAGAAGTATCATCTTCTTCACCTACTTGTTCTTTGGAAGGTAGCATTCTAAACACCCTATGATTGTATTTTGATAGCATGCATGTTCATATATGGATCTGGGTTTTGGTTTTACATATAAAATGGGTTTTATATCTTGTAAGTAACATGTTTTAAATAAATATTCTGCTGCGTTTTTATTTAATACGGATAAAATAACTTTGATAAACATGTCAAAATCCCAACAGTGGTATCAGAGCCAGGTTATATGAATGCATGCTTCATAAGATTTAAAATTTTGGGTTTCGGGTTTGGAGAAACCCTATGGCCAAAAATTTGATCATGGTTCTCATTTTGTTTTTCAAGATGTTTATTATACATGCATAAAAGTATCTTGAAAAATTATGTCATATGGATGATATGTTTGTTTGGACAAAAAAAAACCCATCCTTTCAGTTTTAACTTGGCCGAAAATTGGGTGACAAAAAGGAAACCATTTTTGCTCTTGAATTTAAATATATATGTGGGTATATATTTTTGGTGTTCATAACCTAGCCACGACCTTGTGTTTAAATATGTTGAATGTTTGTGTTTGTGATTTATATTTAATTATTCAATGGGTTGTAATAATTAACTATCTTTGTTCTTCCATTTGAAAAATATGTAATTTATTTATTTTCATTTGGTATGTAAATAAATAGATTAGGTGCATTTTTACTAGAAAAATGTATTAGGATATTTTATTGTAAAAGAAGATGCACACAAAAATGCGGTTTTGGTTATGGCCAATTTTGGGTGTAAAGAACTTTATGGTTATTAACGGGATTTTAGCCCAATAATCAAAACACTTTTTCGAAGCCCAAAGGAGTTTGGAGCTGAATTTAAAGTTCATTTGGAAGCCCAAAGAAAGTTGAGAAATCACAACACAAAAGGAAGACTTGAAGCATTTGGATGTGGGTTCAAGTGGGAGTTCAACGACACATTTTTTGTCAATATTCACCCTTTAGGAAGGACTTTTTGGCACACTTGTTTCGGCTAACAAGTGTGTCAAAAATAGTTGGCTATGGTTATGCACCTATTGTTTTGTGTGTTATGATTGTATGATTATTTATTTATGGTTGTTTAGATGATATTTGGATATGCATGCTTAACAACTTATAATCCATAACAAGCTTAAAATTGGTTCTTTAAAAATCATTAAAGTAGTTAATAAAATGGTTTTATTAAAAATTAATGATTTTATAATAAAATGGGTTTTATTAAAAGAACCTTGAAAATTGGTTTTCACTAAGGTACCATGAATTTGAATGCATGCAAATGTATGGTACATAAAGTTTCTAAAACTAGAATTTTTGAAAACATAAAATCCCTTTTATAAAACAACTCAAACACCATCCTTTTATACAACACTCGAATCACTTGGGAATTCTTTGTGGGATAAAGGTCACCTAACCACATTTGAAGGAACTTGTGAATTGGAGGTAGGCTTACAATATTTGTGGGATAAAGGTCACCTAACCACTTGTATGTGTAAACTTACATGTGTGTGTAAGTAGGACGATTTGATTTGGAAACCATGTGCTCAGGGTCACCGAAGCATGGCGTACAAAGGTGTTGATGGGATTAAATATGCCAACTAAACATTAAGATGTTTAACCGATCCCATATGGCTTGAAATTGCAAAGGGTTGCAATTGTCAAACGTTGACTACCTTGTTAATTTAAATAATGGGATAAAGGTCACCTAACCAACATTTAAATGTAACGTTGGATTCTAAATTTTAATTATTAATTGTCTATGAGACACAAAAGGGTATTAATAATTAAAATTTAATAATATCGAAAATACTAAAATTAAACTTTGTTAAAATTTTGTAGATGGCCGCTAACAATGCAAACACAATTACCTAAACCGTCCGTAACCTATCACTAAGAACCATCCTTGAAAAGGATCGTCTCAACCATAACAACTTCATGGATTGGTATCGAAACTTGAGAATCCTTCTCAAGCAAGAAAAGATATCTTATGTGTTGGGCGATCCTATTCCCGATGAACCTAACATGGAAGATGAGGAGGCCAATAACGATTGGGTTAAGTATACGAGGACTCCATGCAAGCCTCTTGCCTCATGTTGGGAACTATGATTCCCGAGATTCAAAAGGATTTTGAACATCCTGGGGCATACGACATGATTACCCAATTGAAGGAAATGTTCCTTCAACAAGCAAGGGTAGAACGCTTCAAAACGGTTCGGGCGCTTCATGCATGTCGTATGGAGGAAACCCAATCGGTCTCATCTTATGTCCTGAAGATGAAAAGCCACATTGATCGCCTCGAAAGGCTTAATTGTCCCGTCTCTAAAGAGTTGGCTACGGATTTGATCCTCAACTCTTTAACAAAGAAGTTTGAGACTTTTGTCATGAATTATAACATGAACGGATGGGACAAGAGCATTGGTGAGCTTCATGCAATGCTCAAACTGCCGAGGTGAGCATGGGTAAAAAGGCTTTACCCGTTCTAACGATCAATGAGGGAGGCAACAAGAAGAGGCCCCACCCCGACTCCAAGACAAGTTTTGCCAAAAGGAAGGGTCATGTCAAAGGGAAAAGGAAAGGAAAGGTTAAAGCGGAACCCACGAAACCGAAGGAAAAGAAGGCAAAGGTTGCTTCGACTGACACATGCTTTGAGTGTGGAGAGATAGGACATTGGAAAAGAAATTGTCCAACCTATCTCAAGGAGTTGAAAAACAAGAGGGATGCGGGGCAAACCTTAGGTACAATCTTTATGATACATATTGACCTTAATGTTATTTCTTCAAACACATGGGTATTGGATATCGGGTGTGGAACTCATATTTGCAATTTGTTGCAGGGGGTTCAAAAGAAATAAACATTACAAGAAGGGAGACATTAGTCTCTTCATGGGTAATGGAGCAAAGGTTCAAGTTGAAGCCCGAGGAGACTATGTTTTGGAACTTCCAAGTGGTTTGGAAATCACCTTGAAAAATGTTTTGTATGCTACTAGTTTGACTAGGAACACTATTTCAGTTTCCCTCTTGCTACAATATGGTTTTAATTTAAAGTTTGTAAACGATGATATTTATGTTTTGATGAATGACATGTTTTACTTTAAAGCTATGCCTTCAAATGGTATTTATGAATTGGTTCATGATAATACATTATTTGATAGTTCAATGTACCAAGCAACCACCAAGAAACTCAAATTAGATTTGACTGAATCCTATCTTTGGCATTGTCGCCTTGGACATATAAACAAAAATCGCATGCAAACACTTCGAAAGAATGGTCTTTTGGAAACAAATGAAGATGATTCATTTGATGTATGTGAATCTTGTTTACAAGGCAAAATGACTAAGGCACCCTTCAATGGCACCTTTGAAAGGGCAAAAGACTTATTAGGTATCATACATTCGGATGTATGTGGTCCTTTTAAGCCAATGACTAGGAATGGTGAAAGATACTTCATTAGTTTTACCGATGACTATAGTCGTTACGGTTATGTGTACTTGTTAAGACACAAAGATGAAGCATTTCAAATGTTTAAAGATTCAAAAGTGAAGTAGAAAATCAACTCAAGAAAACAATCAAAGTCCTTCGTACCGATAGAGGAGGTGAATACCTTAGTGATGCTTTTCAAGATCATCTTAGGAGTTGTGGGATTATCTCACAACTTACTCCACCTGGAAAACCACAACATAATGGTGTGTCTGAAAGGAGGAATCGAACTCTATTGGATATGGTTCGATCTATGATGGCTAGAAGCACATTGCCTCTATCATTATGGGGTTACACTTTGCTCTCTGCGGCCCGTATAATGAATATGGCCCCAACCAAGAAAGTGGATAAGACACCTTTTGAAATATGGCATGGAAAGGCTCCATCATTATCATATTTGAAGGTATGGGGTTGTGAAGCTTGTGTGTAGCAATACACCCCAAACAAATTGGAAGTACGATCCACTAAGTGTATCTTTGCAGGATATCCTAAAGATGATATAGGATATTACTTTTACGATCCAACAGAGTAAAAGGTATTTGTTTCTCGAAAGGGTAAGTTCTTGGAGGCTAAGTTCCTTATGGAAGGAACTAGTAGTCGAACAGTGGAACTTGATGAGGATCAAGAACCACAAGCCGATACACGTTTGGTTGATACTATCACTCAACAAGAGGTTGTTGAAGAGGATCAAATGATTGATCAATACACAAAACGTTCACAGATCTGGTAGAATTAGTCATCCACCCGAAAGATATGGATTTTTCATGAATGGATGCTACGTGGTAGATTCAGATGAACCAACCACATACCAAGATGCAATGTCACAATCCGATTGTGACAAGTGGCTTGAAGCCATGAACGTCGAGATGCAATCCATGTATGACAACCAAGTATGGGAATTGGTTGTACACACCTCTTAACTCCAAAGTAGTTGGAAGTAAGTGGGTTTTCAAGAAGAAAACTAATATGCATGGTAACTTGGATACATATAAATCGAGACTTGTAGCCAAAGGTTTCATTCAAACTCAAGGAGTTGATTATGATGAGACCTTCTCGCCCGTGGCGATGCTAAAGTCAATTAGGATATTATTTGCCATGGCTGCATATTACGATTATGAGATTTGGCAAATGGATGTCAAAACGGCTTTCCTCAATGGATATCTTAATGAAGATGTCTATGTGGTTCAGCCTGAAGGTTTTGTCGATCCAAAACATCCTAACAAAGTATGCAAG
Source organism: Scalesia atractyloides (assembly GCA_947069175.1). NCBI lineage: Eukaryota > Viridiplantae > Streptophyta > Magnoliopsida > Asterales > Asteraceae > Scalesia > Scalesia atractyloides. The sequence continues at coordinate 45,849,823 of CAMTDV010000017.1, read as the reverse complement.
TTAAAGAAATCAATATATGGATTGAAACAAGCATCTAGAAGTTGGAATCATCGTTTTGATGAAGAAATTAGGAATTTTGGATTCATCAAGAACGCCGATGAAGCTTGTGTGTATAAGAAAGCTAGTGGGAGCATCATCACTTTCCTAGTATTGTATGTCGATGACATTCTACTATTTGGAAATGATATTCCAACCATGGAAGGTGTTAAAACCTGGCTTGGAAGTTGTTTTTTCCATTAAGGATCTTGATGAAGCCACCTATATTTTGGGAATAAAGATCTATAGAGATAGATCAAGGCGCTTGATAGGTTTGAACCAAAGTGCATACATTGACAAAGTCTTGAAAAGGTTCAAGATGGAGAACTCTAAGAAAGGTTTGGTACCTATTCAAAAGGGAACGATATTGAATGCGTCTCAATGTCCAAGCTCAAAGGATGAGAAAGAGAGAATGAAAGGAGTCCCATATGTGTCTGCTATAGGATCCATCATGTAGGCAATGATATGCACTAGACCGGACGTGTCATGTGCCTTAAGCATGACAAGTAGATACCAGCAAAATCCAGGTAACAGTCATTGGATGGCTGTTAAAAGCATATTGAAATACCTTAGAAGGACTAAGGATATGTTTCTAATATATGGATCTGGTGAAGAGGAACTCGTTGTAAAGGGTTACACGGATGCGAGTTTCCAAACTGATCGAGATGATTCTCGATCACAATCTGGGTATGTCTTCATTTTGAATGGAGCTGCAATCTCTTGGAAGAGCTCGAAGCAGGATGTTGTAGCATTGTCCACTACAGAATCAGAATACATCGCCGCTTCATTGGCAGCACAAGAAGCTGCATGGTTGAAGAAATTCATCACCGACCTAGGGGTAGTCCCTACCATTCAGGATCCCCTAGAAATCTTTTGTGATAACGAGGGTGCAATTGCACAAATTAAGGAACCTCGTGCACATCAAAAGACTAGGCACATTGAGCGAAGATTCAACTACATAAGGGATGAAGTTGAAAAAGGAAAGATATGTATTCGCAAAGTTCACACCGATCAAAAGATTGTGGATCCTCTCACGAAGCTCCTTGAACGGCCAAAGCATGAGGGTCATACTTGTGCCTTAGGACTTTGATATTCTAGTGATTGGATTTGATCTATTTAGTATTTGGATATCGGAACAATTGTTATTATAACTCATTTAATGATTATGGCATTTTGAGTTATGTTCCATTTTAGCATGTTTAAATCCATGATAAGTTAATTATTCTAAATGTCCGTAGTCGATCATATTTGTGGGAACAATATGAAAGTAAGACTATTATGAACTTGGATTGGTGGATATTCATTAGGTATGAATATAGAGCAAAGTGTTGCTGCCAAAGTTCATAGATATTTGTGGGATACAAATATTGGACTGACCCGCTCTCAAATGTTACTGCATGGAATCTTTGAGATTGATCATAAGTAAATTTGAGTAAAGGAGAATATCATTGTATCCTCTAACTTGAGATACATATTGGGTCTTGATATTCACCAAATATTATACTTTTTCTTGGTTCTTTGCTGTCAGTAATATGGCAGTACATAAGGCTAAGCTCAGGTGTGGTACAAGGTGATTGTGAGAGACGTATGTAGTCAAGATGGGATTTGTTCCTCTTATTCGTTGAGAGTAAGATGTCTAAGGCCTGCTAAAGTTAAATCAACAGATAACGATCACTCTATGTCTCTGGATTTTACATGACATCTGTAACGAAAGGATAAATGATCAATTCACCTAAATCATGTTCAAGTAAGGGACTTGAAGGAGATGATGTTATTGAATGGCACTTCGTCATACGTATTAGGGGTAGTAAACTATTGTTAGGCTGTATTTACTACTTGCATCAATCTTCTATGTATCTTGTGTAAGTGGGAGATTGTTGGAATCGGTATGCCTAAGACACATATTAAATTGATGTGGCTAGTACGTTATGATCCAAGTCGGGTCATACCCAATAACAAGCTAGACAAACACACATAATATTTATTTATGATGTGATCAAACAAATAAATATTAACACTTAGAATATTTAGAAATTGGTTTTCTAAATAACTGCACTTGAGAAACTAATAAATTATATGGATAATTTATTTTGAGAGAATATTTTATATTGTTATTTAATGGGTTAAGTAACATTATAAATAATTGTGGTATGTTGCATAAGTCTTATAACATGTGATGTTATAACTTTATAAAATAAATATAAGACTTTTAAAAATGAAATTGAAAATGTTGGGTGACAAAAACAAGGCCATATGGCAAATTTTTTGGGAGTCTTCCTAAGGTGGTCTTCCACCATTCATATTTCATGCAATATCTTACACAATCTCACAAAATCCAACACTTGATCTTGTAAGATTATATGGAGGATTTTGGTGCTTTTAATTCATACATTACACACACATATTCTCTAAACAAAAATTCAAGTGCAGAAACTCTAAAAGGAGCTCTCAATTTTCGGCCAAAGGTGATTGTCAAGAGGGTGTTTCAAGTGAGTTCATAAGTGTAGAAATCCTAGCAATCTTGTGGTGTTTGTTGGAAACCTTGGGGTATACAAGCTTGAGGTCTTCTACTTAGAAGATGACCATTCAAGAAGTATCATCTTCTTCACCCACTTGTTCTTTGGAAGGTAGTATTCTAAACACCCTATGATTGTATTTTGATAGCATGCATGTTCATATATGGATCCGGGTTTTGGTTTTACATATAAAATGGGTTTTATATCTTGTAAGTAACATGTTTTAAATAAATATTCCGCTGCGTTTTTATTTTATACGGATAAAATAACTTTGATAAACATGTCAAAACCCCAACATAAAGAGTCACACCCAGCCTCTTGATGAAGTATATTATCAGTAATAGGTTGTTGAGAAGTGCTGGTTTGTGTCTGGTCTAATTCAATTGGATTCAGCAATGGTAACATAGTAGGTGGAAGTGTAGTCATTGGTGAAGGTGGCTGTGTAGAAAGCGACAGTGCCCTGGGAGAGAGGCTGTGGAAGATAGAACCAAGTGGATCTAGAGCTTCATAATTTGGTGTCCCTGTGTCTACAACCTTTTCCTTTTGGGAGGAAGAAGGAGGAGTTTCAAAGCCGGTTGGAGATCTTTAAACCATCTGCTGTGAAGAAGTAGCAACAGTGGTTTGTGACTTTGGTGTTGTCACTGGGTTAACCTCTGGGATCTCATCTTCCAGAGGAACCTTTTTGGGTTTGGTGGGCTTTTTGGTAAGTGTTTTGGTTTTCTTTTTGAGGATTTTTGGTGTGGGCTTCAGAGCAGCGGTTGTGGTGCCCTGATCACCAAGAGCAGTGGGCTCAGTAGCAGGGGTTGAGTTTGAACATTTTGTTCAGGGAAAACATGCTCAGCCTCCTCTAGTTGTGTTTTCGCAACTTTATCTTGGTTTGTTATTCTGGTGAAGGTTTCATGAGTGAGGCAGCCTGGTTTAGTCACAACGCCTTTTTTTACTTTCAGGACCTTTGATTTGATCTTGTAAGTAAACACTCAGAAAACATGGATGAATCAAAAAAGCTTTTCTTTTTGCAATATTTTGAAAATTATTCACAATATCATTGAACAGTATCTGGGAGTAGGTAAAATCTATGTCAGTTAAAATTGCATACCCCAGATATTGTATGTTCAATGGAATTTCATTGAAAGCAATGGCTTTTGCTGAGAGACAAGTTAGAATTGTTTTGAAAGAAAAATCTCATCTCAGCAGGAAAGTTAGGTTTATAGATGGTCATACCTTTCATCTGGCCTACATAACCTCTTTCCAGAAACTCTGCTTGGATCTCATTTTGGGGAAATGACACAGGGTGTTCTTTGTCATTTAACTTGAAAACTTGAGAGATCGATTGGGGGCTAATTTGCATCAACACTTCCCCTACTCTTGAGATTATTGTATAAGGAACACCAGCAACAGTTGAGTGAACCGTAGCATTATTCCAGAAGTCACGAAGAGAACCAATGTAAATTGGGTCTTTGACTTCTAACATGTGCTTGAATTTCGACTTTTGCAAAATTTGAATCATTGGATGATAGCAGGTATTTGCGTCGTTTGCTTCAAGTATGGCGGTGTAGTTATGTGGGGTTTTGATTATGAGAGTGAAGGGTGGAAGTGCTTGTGTGGATTTCTTAGAAGATTTTGATTTGGGAGCCATTGTGTTAGAGAGAAAAATTGTTTTGAGATTTTTGAAATCGACACAGTTTTGGGTAAACACTGGTGAGGGATAAAATAGGGTTTTTCTAGGGTTTTAAAAAGTGAACATGACGTGGCATCTGATGCAAGATCTGATGGCTAACATCTGGCCACGTGTAACCTTTGACGAGAAAAGTACTGATTTTTAACGCTATTAGAGGATAGCTATCAATGTTTTCGGAAAAGTTGGTAAAAATGGAAGTCAGAGGATACACTTTAACAGTGGATAAGATTTTGAAGCCTATCAGCGGTTTTGAGCAAACAGATGTTATGAGCAGACTTTTAAAGATTTATTGAAAAATTTCAACTTTAACTATTTTTAAGAATGAGTTTTTGATTTTCTAAACACATTTTGATGCTATGTACGCATGGATTTACAAGAAAACATGTTTTTAATCCATGTTTAGCATTCCAATTCTTGAGATCAAGTTTTCAAAGACGTATCCAATGCCTTGGTTAAAACATCTGCCAACTGATCTGAAGTATGGACATGATGCAAAGAAATCAAACAGTTTTCATAGCAATCTCTCACAAAGATGTCAATGTGCTTTGTAGTTGAATAAGAAACTGGATTTTTAATGATGTTTTCAGCAGCTTGACTGTCCAATCTGAGTGGAGTCTTTTGTGCAGTTACACCAAAATCCAGCAACTGGTTTTGAAGCCACAAGAGTTGAGCAGTGCAGCTAGTAGCAGCAATATACTCTGCCTCAGCAGTGGATGTTGACACTACAACCTGCTTTTTGCTTTGCCAAGACACTAGACAATCACCTAGGAATTGACATCCTCCTCATGTGGACTTCCTTGTAATTTTGCACTCAGCAAAGTCACTATCTGAAAAACCTGAAAGCTCAATATTTCCATTAGCTGGATACCAGATACCAAGTGTGGGAGCACCTTTTATGTATCTGAATATTCTTTTTACAGCAATAAGATCAGACTTTCTAGGTAATGCCTGTGATCTGGCACAAACACATGTTGCAAACATGATGTCTGGCCTTGATGCAGTTAGGTACAATAAAGACCCAATCATGCTTCTATAAAGAGTTTGATCAACAAGGTCATCTTTACCATCAATGGTGACTAGCTTGGTGGTTGCCATGGGTGTGTTACATGGTTTACACTCATCCATATCAAACTTTTTAAGCAGTTCTTTTACATACTTGTTTTGATGGATAAATGTACCATTTTGCAATTGTTTAACTTGGAGACCAAGAAAACATTGGAGCTCACCCATTGCACTCATCTCAAACTCTGCTGCCATGAGTTTTCGAAACTCTTCACACATAGCAGTGCTAGTGGATCCAAAAATGATGTCATCCACATAAATTTGGACAAGCATCAAATCTTTTCCTTTCCATTTTAAGAATAGGGTTTTAACTATTTTACCTCTAGTAAACCTTATGGATAAGAGAAAAGTGGATAGAGTTTCATACAAGGCTCTTGGTGCTTGCTTCAAGCCATACAATGCTTTATTGAGCTTGTAGACATGATCAGGATGGAATGCATCTTCAAAGCCTGGAGGTTGACAGACATACACCTCTTCTTTGATTTTCCATACAAAAATGCACTCTTTATATCCATTTGATACACCTTTTTGTTGTGGTTAGCAGCAAAAGCTAAGAACAGGCGGATAGCTTCCAACCATGCTACAGGAGCAAAAGTTTCATAATAGTCTATACCTTCTTCCTGTCTGTAGCCTTGAACCACGAGCCTTGATTTTTTTTTACAACAATACCCCTTTCATCAGTTTTGTTCTTGAAGACCCACTTTGTGCCAATTGGACTTACATCTTTTGGCAATGGCACAAGCTCCCAAACTTGTTGTCACTTGAACTGAAGGAGTTCTTCTTGCATGGCTTCTACCCAGCTATTGTCTTCCAGTGCCTCTTGGTACTTGACTGGCTGTGTGGGTGATAGAAAACCAGCAAAAAGACAAATATTTTGGGATTAGCTTCGTGTGAGCACCCCAGATTTGATGTTGCCAATAACTTGATCTGCTGGATGGCTTTTGAGATAAATCAAATCACTCTGGTATGGAACAATAGCATTTTGAGGTGATGGCTGCAAATGTGTATCATCTGAGCTAACCTCTGCTGGTGATTTGAAGTATAATGGAGGTAGTGGTATTGGGAGTATAGATGTAACATTCTGATGATTTTATTGCCTAATTGTAGGACTTTTATCAACAAAATGTTTGATTTTGTGAACTGGCAGAGGTTTGAGGATCAACCACTGTTGACCCAGAAGTGGCAGAGTTTACACAAGAGCTGCACCTGATCCTCTGTTGGAAGAATTGACTTTTGTTTGTGGAAGCACACAGTCATATTCTTGATCTTGATTTTCTCCAGATGATTGTGGTGTACCTGCATTGTCTAGCTTGATAGAAACATTAGCAAATGTGAATTTATCTAAATCAAAAAGCTCTGCAGGATTTTCAGTGATGAAATTTCATTGAACTTCACATTCAAAGTTTCTTCAACACACTTGGTCCTAGAGTTAAAAACTCCGTAGGCTTTAGCAGTGGTTGAGTATCCCAGAAAATAACCACAGTCAATTTTGGCTGCAAACTTAGATATAGAATCTTTTAAGTTCAAAATGAAACATGGATAGCCAAAAAATTTAAAATAGGAAATCAGAGGTTTGATTTTATACAAAATCTCATAGGCAGTCTTTTGATGCCTAGGGTTAATCAAAACTCTGTTTTGGACACATCAAGCAGTGTTTACAGCCTCTGCCCAGAAGGGCAAGGGTAAACCAGAGTCTGCAAGCATAGTTCTTGCTGATTCAATTAAAGTTCTATTTTTCCTTTCAACCACCCTATTTTGCTCTGGAGTTCTTGGAATGCTATATTGTCTAACAATTCCTTTTGACTCACAAAAAGCATCCAATTCCCTATTTTTAAACTCTGTCCATTGTCACTCTTAAAGATTTTTACTGGAAGATCAAATTGCTTTTCTACTTGTTTAACAAAGTTTTGCAAAATGACTGCAGTTTCATCCTTAGAGTGCAGAAAGAAGGTCCATGTAAACCTAGAGAAATCATCAACTATTACTAGGAAATACCTTTTGTGTTTTAAGATTATGATTTGCACTGGGCCAAACAAGTCCATGTGAAGCAATTTTAAACATTGGCTTGTTTTGGACTCTTCAATTGATTTGAAGGAACTTTTATGTTGTTTTCCTTTTAGGCAGGAAACACAATGTTCATCACAGAAAAATTGCTTGTGAGGCAAACCTCTTACAAGACTTTGTTTTGAGAGTGCGGTGATAGTTTTGAGATTTGTGTGTCCAAGTCTTCGATGCCATAACTCGGTCTCTTTGCTAGAAGAAACTGAGAATAAGCATGTTTCAGACATAGGATTATCTTTTAGCATATCTACCACATACACATTCCCACTTCCGTGTGCAGTGAGTTGTGCTTTGCTCTCAGCAATGATTTGATCAATCCTTTTAACAACCACTGATCCCACAATTTGACAAGTTTTCTTAGTGAAGAAGAATCCATATCCTCTGTCACTCATTTGTGAGACTCTCAGCAGGTTAAATTTCAGATTGTCAATTAAATTCACATTTTCAAACTTGAGTTTACAAGCCAGAACCGACCCAGACCCTAAAACCTTTCCCTTTGAGTTATTACCAAAAGATATATCACCCCCCCCCCCTGAGCCATGAAGTCCTTGAGAAGGGCTCTACATCCTGTCATGTGCCTGGAACCTCCACTATCTACATATCATAAGCTATCAAGGCAAGTAGAGGGTCCCTGCACATCAAGTAAATAGATCAGTTAAGATAGGTCTCCAAAGCCAAAATGGCTTTGGATGAGGTCACAGATGGTCCAGCCTCAAGTCTAGGACAATGGTCAGTGGTTTGGAATTTTTCTTGTAACATCTGTCTTGACCATTTCCTATCAGATGATTGTATCCATAGGGATGCTTATTCACTCTTTACTTTGAAGGCTTTTTGTATCCTTCATAAGTAAGAGGAACCTTTTAATAGGCTGGTTGGCCATACCCTCTTGGAAATGAGTTTGATAGTGGGGCATCTGTCACTTGCACCTCTCTAGGAACAGAGGTTTTGTTTAAAGTGAAGGTCCGTGATCAGGCGGTTCTAGACGGAAGTTAGTGGATAAACTTAACCGATTCGGTAGAATGTTATTACAAAAATGAGTAGAAGTATAATGCAGCGGAAGTCTTCATTCATACCGAAAGAGTATACATCTTTATAAGTCCAGCTGCCGGAGTTCCTGGAGAGAATCTGGCAGCACCTCCCCGTAGGGATGCCAAAAACATAAATGACAAAATGAACAACACACCTATATATAGGGAGACAAGTTCGCTGGAGTGTAGGTGAGTTCGGGCGAACTTGACTATGTCAAGTTCGGCCGAACTTGACATCAACATGTAATCTCAAGCGAACTTGGCCCTGCTATAGTCAAGTTCGGGCGAACTTGACAAAAGGCACATCAAGTTCGAGCGAACTTGACCAATATAGGTCAAGTTCGGGCGAACTTGATCCCTTTTACACTGAAATCTTCGTATTTCAATCATGTGTTCGATTCTAACCTATACAATATTCAACACACGCTCTATCTAGCCTATTCGACAAGTGACGAACACCAGGTGCACCAACAGATTCCCCCTTGTTCGTTACTGTCGAATCTTGGTCTTCAAATTTGAGCCGTGTTTGAATATTCTGCAACTTCAATCAAGGTATCTGCCAATGTCGTCGAAACGCGTCAACAAATTCCCCCTTAATTGATGATTCGGGTTTGCATTATCAACATCTAGTTCCCCCTGAAATCTCCAGTTCAGATATTTGTTGCACAGTTTCCAACCTCCTTTGATTTGCTTGACCGTCAGATTATCTTGAATAGACATCAATTTCAAGCTCATCAATGCAGCTTCTCCATTTCAACTTTAACCATAAACACGTTCAGTTTAGCGCATATCTCCGATGCTCGATCTTCCGATCTTCAAAACTCAACCGACAATTGATAGAAACTTCAAAATACCAAACCGATAAACTTCAAATCAATGTTTTCCCGTAAAAATCTGAAATCCCAATTTCCGTAATCACTCATGATCAGCAAATTGGTAATCTGCTCAATCAACAAATCTTCATCGGAAACAAATAATCTGGTAATGGATCGAATCTGAGAAACATACGTCCGTGACCAAAATCACATTCTTCCTCTTTAGTCATAATGCCAGACCAGCGCCACTTAATCACCAAACATCATCATCCAATGGCGGTTAGTCCAAAGAGAAGAATGATTCATCTGTTTGAAGACTAAAAATAATGGCCACCAAAGGCTATCATCAGTTAGCGTATCTGGGATAACTTCAGATCTCCTTGGTAATTTTGAAACCATCCGTCTTCGGAGCTAGTCATTAATCCTAAGATCATCATTGAACGTTTTGAACATCCTCAGTTCCTTCATCGGTACTAACGACTGCTAATCCAGCTAATTGTTCCTTAATCAGAGATCAGAACTCTAACCCTTAAGCATCAATCTGTATCATGATCTGATAAATCGGAACTTCCTATGATCACAAAATCTCAATTCTATGTATTTCCTGAAAATCTGCAATTGGTAACCACCCGGATACTGTTGCAGTAGTCACAAATTTCAAAAATGCCGGAATCTTTAAGTATTGAAAATTTTTTCGTCCCCATCATTTTTGCAAATTTTGACCATACTGAAATTTTCACTGAAATTCCCCCTGAAATCCGGAACTTTCAGTTTTTAACAAATACGGATTTAACAAATGCCCATTACTTCTCACGACACCCAAAAGATCAACATTCTGCATCAGTATCAATGACTCTCCCGTTATCTTCAAAGTTTTGTGACCGAATCACCAAATCTGTACTCTGAAGCTCTAGACGGTGTCCCCGAACATCCCGGTTCGGTCTTCAAAAACCCGAAAAAATTTCTATCGCCGAATTTTTCTGGACACTCATCTCATCAATACGATCAACAAAATTTTTTCTGTCGCCAATTTTTTTTTAGGCATTGGACCAAGTTCAGGCGAACTTGGTCAATCATCAATTTTATTGATCAAATGTCAAGAGTACAAACTGACAGAGCTTCGCCTCCAAAATGCCAAAGTTACAAATGAATGAGGCAAGCTAGCAATTTATACTAGTACAAGTTCGCCCTTGGGAGACATGAGTTCGCCCGAACTTGCATTAGCAAGTTCGGCCGAACTTGCCTTTACATGATACATCATGAACGAACTTGTCCTCTAAATCTATAAATACATCATTCAGCTAGCCTATTCAGCTCTATTCTATACAGACTTGATATAAGACTAAGACGTAGACATTCGGCACCAACAGACTCCCCCTTGGATATAGTCTTCGTCTTGTATCAGTCTTCAAAACTCTGTCTTCAAAATAAACATTAACGCACATGACCAAAGAAGTTCTTGTACGGCTTCCTTCGTCGTTCTTGATTAGGATCCGGCGTCTGATCTGTAGGAGGCACTTTGTTCAAATGCTGAAATCTCTTAACACTTGTTTTCCTAGTTCTTTCATGAATTGCTTCAAGACGTTTCTCCTCTTTCAAAAACTCTACTCTTTCTAGATCTCTCCACTTTGTTTGCCACATCTTCCCTGAATTAACTTCGTGTGAATAGCAAACATTAACAACTTTCTGAAACAGCATCGCTTATACCTTTTCACGTTCTTCAAAAAAATTCTTGTTGTTGAACAAGGTTTTAATGTCTTCTCTTGATCAGTTAACCAACCACATCGGATCAAGAACCCTAATTGTTCTCCATAACCCCCTCATACCCTGATATCCCAATACCTCAACTCTTTCCTTTGAAATATCCAAATGTTCTTCAAACTTTAAAACAATAACTGCTTCACAAGTGGATGGATCTATCTGCCACCACTTGAACAATGGATAGAAGTCTTGTTCAATCGGCATCAGCGGCATGTTTCTCATTGCCCTCGGTCGCTTCATTACCAATGTGATGTCTTTTTCACCCTTCATTTTGTTTGTCTTGATTCTGCGACCAGGAATGAATGGCTTCCAATATCTAAATCCTTTCACCGCTTCAAACTTGATCAATTTCCACAGCAACTGATCAATCACTTTCATGTGGTATGAAACATTCATAGTCTGTACCAACTCTTCCACATCCCAATACGGTAAGGTCTTGAAATCAGCAAGGTATTTGAAGTATTGCACTCCAAACTCCCTCTTGATTGCATAAACGTTCAGCTCCTTGAACCAACCCCAACTCAAAATATCTCCCAATGAAACGTCTTTATCTCTGGTAAAGAATGCTAGAGGACGTTGAAACTTACGTTCGCAAGGCATCTCTTTAAACCAGGACTTCTTCGCTTGAGCAATTTCTTCTTTAGTCATTGGCTTTGGTACTTTTCCTTCACACAAAGATTCTTCAATCTTTTCTTTCTGCATGTCTTCATCTAGATGCTTGTACATCTCCTCGAAAGTAGGAAAACTTTCAGAATTAAGACCGACGTACTTCGCAGTATGATCCGTTTCATCATCAGAAGACTAATCTTCCACAATCACTCTATTATACTCGTCAACCTCAAATCTTCTAACATACTGATAATCATTCGGCTCGAAAGTGTTAACATTCAACACATTTTCTTCGAAATCAAACTGTAGATCTGCAGCATCAACTTCAACTAACTTTTCAAGATCTTCCTTAGTATAGTTATGTATAAACTCGCCTTCCTCCACATTATGTTCAAGCATTAAAAATAAAGGCTTCATGGGAACTGCAGCAACTGGTTTAGCAAATCTATCAACATTCAACAAATCAATATCATCAGATGGCCCTTTCTGCCCTGACTCCCCCTCAATCTTATCATCCATCTTGTTCGATTCATCATTCATAAGATCAGAGAAATCAAATTCTTCTGACATTTTTGCTTCAGTAATCTTTATACCAACACCAGCCTGATCATCATCATCGTCATCACAGCTACATTCCAATCCTCATATTCCGAATCATCAATTTCTTCATCATCTTTATCCTCCTTTTCAGCTTCTTCATCGTCCTTTTCAGAAGCAACTATTGGATCAGAAGGCTTGACAGATTCGTCAACCTTTGGAATATCAGATTCAGAAGCTTTAGTCACATCATCAGACTTCTCTGCAGCTTCAGAAGAAGTAGGATCTTCACCTTCAATTCTTTTTCCTTTAACACTCGCAACTAATTCTTTTTCTGATCGTTCTTTAGCTTCTTGCTTATCCAGACGATCATATTCAGCGATGAAATCAATCCCCAGAGAGTTAGATAAAACTTTCTGCAATCTGGTGAATCTTCTATCGTTTAGGGCTTGGATAGACTTCAGATCAGCTATCTCAGTTTGCATCTTTTCGTTAGCATCTTGCAAACTCTCTATCAACGCTTTAAAGTATTCTCGCTCATTCTCCAACACTTTCACTTTATCGTCTAGCATTTCTTTCTCAACATTGCTTTGATTCATCTTTTGAATAAGCTCTGCTTTTTCAACTTCATTTTGTGCCACTTTGTCATCTAATACCTTCACACGCTTTTCCAGAAGTTCAACATTAGTCTCGGGAAAGATATCGTTTAGGTCTTGCAGGCTAATCGGATCACTATGCATATCACCAAATATATTAGGCCCTGAAGATTTTGGTGTTGACTTTGGAGTAGCAGCCTTTGGTGTTGACTTCTTTGGCGTAGAACTTTCAAGATTTGAAGTCGTTGGAGCAACTGGTGATTGAATAATAGGTACTTCCACAAAACCAGACACAGAAGGTTCTTGTGTAGTTCCTGGCCTTTCAGCTTCCGATGAAATAATCACAGAAGGTTCTTGTGTGACTTCTGGACGTTCAACTTCTCTAGTATCAACAATAGAAGGTTCTTGTGTAACTCATTTCTCCTGTGCGCCAGAAGGTTCTTGTGTAACTTTTGTGCTTTTCAACTTTCCTTGTATCTTTTGCTGACTGCTTTTTGATCTTTCTTTGATTTCCTCTTGCCTTTTGTCTGAGGAGACCCTGTAGTCTTTGTCGTAGAAATATTTGCAGACTTTACACATTTAGTTTTCTTCTTTGGTCTTTCCTCATCAGACTCTTTTTCTTGATTTGGATCGAAATCAGCATCCATTTCTTTTTCTTTTTTGTTGCTGTCTTTTCAGGTCCTTTCACCTGTTCTTCGTCAGAATCATCATCTTGTTCAGAAATTGCTGAAATAACATCTTCCTGAGTCGTCTTAACAGTTTCCTGACTCTCAACAACTACCGCAGCGCTCGAACCTGCTTCAGTTTGAATGTTTTCTGGTTCATCTTCGACAATGAGCATCGTTTCAACCTTTTTAGCTGCTCGTTTCTTCTTAGGCTTATCAACTTATGCCTTTAAGAACCACTCACTTCTAGCTTTCGGCTTGAAGTCTTTGAACCATTCCTTCTCAGCGTTAAGTTCTTTCTCATCATCGCTACCGTCTTTCCTCCATTTGTTTTCTGGTGGAGCAACATAATTCGAATCTTTGATTGGCCCGAAAACTGGCTTTGCAACAGGAGCTGATGCTTGCTTCTGAAACTTGATTAGCTTTTTCACTGTTGTCTCATCAAGATGAACTAGATAAAGCACATCATGCGGAGCTCGTGCTATATTCTTGAACTTCTCATCAATCAACATCTACACAAATCTCGGATATAAACATAACCTTGAATCCTCCATATTCTTTGACATGTGCGTAAATACAAGCTTTGAAAAGTTGAACGGCTTTTTCAGAATCAATGTCGTTGCCATACAGGCCAAATAATCTTGCACGTCGTCTAATCCTGCCTTGCGATGACTAAATGTGTGAATAATAGCGTGTATGAGAAGCTTGTAGGGGTTAGGTACTTCCCCTTTCTTCAACGTTGGCTTGTTCACGCTTCCTTTGTACCCCATTCGAAAGAAACAACCACGAACCATCTTTTCGTCGAGATAAATTGGATCGTCTTTGTCATCGTTGAATTGTAACACTCTGCGTATATCATCTTCTGTAATAGTAATTGGTTTGACTTCATTTCCGACTTGCACGGTTGAAATAATCGACTTCTGATCATCACTTAAACTCGCGTTCGTCCAAAAATGGAAAGTGTGTGATCTATACGATACTGTGCGCTCCGTTATAGCTCTATAAATAGGACTTTCTTCCAAAAATTTCAATATACTCTCGTACTCCTTCAGAGATGGACATATCGATTTGTCGAGAGTAATACATGTGTTGTGCGTCTTAGAAAATTCTATGAGATTGCACGCGCTAGAACTTGACCCTTAAAAACGACGCAAAACAATTAGCACGCTTATCGAGAAAAAGTTACAAAAATTTTCTAACAAATTTATCAATTTCGGGCGAACTTGATTATGTGTTATAACAATTATATTAAGTCAAGTTCGCCCGAACATGTAAAAACAACATGTTCGATAATCAGGTGTAAGTTCGGGCGAACTTATACCTTAAACAGTTCAGATTTCAACAATTCAAGTTCGGGTGAACTTCCATTTAATCTTTCAGAAAGAATTTATGAAGTTCGGTCAAACTTATGTTTTATTTAGCTTTAATCAGATTTATTAACAAGTTCTTTATGTGAGTTCGGTCGAACTTGACAACAAGTTCGGCAGAACTTGTTGTCTTCTCCAACTTCAAAACCTGTTAACCATTCCATCAACCTTCTCATTCAGATTAAAATCAGTTACACATTGATTTATGTTTTAGAACCAGATTCATAGTTCAATTTTGTCATTAACCCCTAGATCTAATCAATTTTATCATCATAGATCTGAAATCTTAAATCCAATTCAATCAAAGGTCCAATGATCAAATACACACCTCAGACATTGTAGTTGGTGTGTAAATCACCAAAAACAATCAGAATTTGGGCAGAGTAACGATGTGATTTTGCCAAAACTCAAAATCGCTCAAAGGAAGTAAGTTCGCTCACTGAGTTTGAATATCAGACAAATGAGTTCGGCTGAACTTGCTGAGGTACTTATACCCTGGCAAGTTCGGGCGAACTTGTTGAGCCCAAAACTATCACGCCCATCGTAAGTCCGGGCGAACTTCTATTTTAAACTACCAGCCATTAACTAGCAAGTTCGGTCGAACTTGCTTAGATGTTAAACTTGTTCAGTTTAGCAAGTTCAGCCGAACTTGCCAAACACAAATTCAGAATTTTTTCAATTTTTACATTTTAACCCCTGAACTTTCCAACTTTTACCAGTTATGAAAATCCACGCAATTGACCAAGTCCAAGCTAATGACCTTGGTTAACCGATCTGTCTGCCGAGTCCAAGTTAATGACCCAGGTTTGACCCGTTACGAACAAACTGTTGATATTTTCAAAATCAAAGTTTCAAATTAATGAACTTTTTATCATTTTAACTTTTCAGATTTTACAGATTAGCTCCAAGCCCGTTGTCAATGAGATTCCCACTAGTTCTAGCATCTTACCAGACTTCGAAGACCCGTTCTCCAACATTGGTTTGCTGAAAACAATGTAGAAATAAAATCTTTTTGAATTTTTTGTAAGTTCATGCTAAAACACACTGAAAATCTTTTTGGTTTTTAATCTGTAAAGCTGATAAACTATGTACAGGACAAAGTAAACTATGTACAAACATATTTACATACATATTTTTTGTGAATTCGTGTCTAAAGGATCATATCAGTTAATTGAGACATATCACCAGTACCGTTGACCTTTAGATGTCTTTAAGCTTTAAACTCGTTTACCTAGATTGTCGATATGTTTGTCCACTTAAACTTTACCACGTTTCTCAACTATTTCAAGATATGTTAAGGAATGGATTATGAAACTTGACTTATCTGTGGTTCCCACTTCTTGAATATACTCCCGTATCAAGATTCCCTAGATTTCATCTTACAGGTGAATATAGTGTAATTGATATCTGTATCAGGTAATGCGAGACCTTGAGAGCTCAGGTTAGTACTACTGTACATACAAAGAGATGAAGGCTCGTCTTTAAGGTGTGTTCCACTTAAGGAATCTTTTTAGCACTGCAAATGATTAGATCTTTCGATTCTTTTCAATATTGCATGCAGTTTGGGGTTTTTTTTTCGAAAATATTATAGAAGTTCTAGGCCATTGCTTCCGCAAAAACAGAAGAACTTGTATAATACCCCAGATATCAACAATCTATAAAGACCTCGTATCTCAGAATCAGGCAATCTCTCAGACGAAATTTTGGAGTACTAAGTCCATATATCCAGATGTGTTAATCCACAAGAATAAGTAGTTGCTAAATTTAGTTTATATCTCGAAACAGTTTACTGAACGTGTTAAGCCTATCGACACATCCATAGTAAAACTCATTTATTAATTTTAAACTTTACATTTCTTTAGCGTACTATGATAGTCCACTAATGTACTATCATTTCATTTTTGTGACATCGAATTCTTTTTGTCTTTTTCAATGTTTTTGTACATTTTTGAAATTTTTCATATGTTTTTGTATTTTCCAAATATTTCTCCCCCTAAAATCAAAAACATATTTTTGGATTTTAGATTTTTAAGAAATACTAAACTAGAAAGATATTTACAAACCATATTGTATCCCATGCGGATCACGTGAATTCGTCATCCGATCTGTATTCAACCTCAACTTCCACACTTGTAAGCAAATTTTTAATACCGTTAAGTCGCATTAGATATTTAAATCTTGTTAATGGAAATGCTTTGGTATAAAAATCAGCCCTTTGTTCGTTGGTGTGGATTTTTTCTATTATAATCAATTTCTTTTCGTAATAGTCACGAATGAAATGGTATCGAATTTCAATGTGTTTTGTACGTGAGTGATGAACCGGATTTTTAGTTATATCGATGGCTGCTTTGTTATCTACAAATAAAGGCTTGTCAAGAAACTCCAGACCATAATCCCTCATCTATTGCTGAATCCAAAGGATTTGAGAGCAACAGTTGGAAGTAGAAATGTATTCCGCTTCACAGGTTGAGAGAGAGACCGTGGTCTGTTTCTTACACTGCCACGTTACCAAACGTATGCCAAAGAACTGGCATCCTGCAGTTGTAGATTTCGAGTTCAGTTTGTCCACTCTGAAGTCCGAGTCAGCGTATCCAGTGAGATCAAAATTGTCGTTCTTAGGGTACCACAGGCCGGTGCTTGGGCAACCTTTCAAGTAACGGAAGATTCGCTTGACTATCTGCAAGTGTGACATTCGAGGACTTGACTGATATCTCGCACATAAGCATGTAGGATACATGATGTCCGGACGTGATGCCATTAGATACGTCAATGAACCTATCATCGATCGATACAGTGTTTCATCAACTTTCGTTCCCGTCTCGTCTATGCGTATCCCATGGTTCAGTGCCATCAGCGTCGAAAGCGGCTTCGAAGAATCCATTTCAAACTTTTTAAGAATGTCGTGATTAGTCTGATGAATGAATATCCCGTATGGAAGCTGATCCACTTGAAGACCAAAGAAGAACTTCATTTCGCCCATCGAGGATATTTCAAATTTCTTCTTCATGATTTTTTCAAACTCTTTGCACAGACTGTCATCCGTAGAACCGAAAATGATATCATCCACATAGATTTGTACTATTATTAGATGCGATCCAACTTCTCTGGTAAACAAAGTGTTGTCCACTATGCCTCGTGTAAAGCCATTTCTGACAAGATGTTGCGATAACGTCTCGTACCAAGCTCTCGGAGCTTGGTGTAAACTGTACAAGGCTTTGTCCAGGAGATACGCTTTGTTCTTGTTCAGTGGATCGACAAACCCCGGTGGTTGGCCGACATACACTTGTTCACGAAGTTTACTGTAGAGAAATGCAGGTTCTACATCCAACTGGTACACCTTAAATCCTTTCCAAGCTGCGAACGGTAGGAAAATGCAGATAGATTCTAATCTCGCAACCGGTGCGTATACCTCCGTATAATCTATACCTTCCTGCTGGTGGAATCCCTTGACAACCAACCGAGCTTTGTTTCTGACTATAACCCCCCGATCGTCTCTTTTACACTTGAAGACCCACTTTGTATCAATAGCATTCTGCTTCGGTGGCAAGTCTACAAGCTTCCAAACACCCAACTTCTCAAACTGTAAAAGTTCTTCTTGCATTGCTATCACCCAATTCTCGTCTGCCAGAGCCTCATTAACTGTCTTTAGCTCTATGTGAGAAATGAAACATGAGTAGTAGCAGTAATTCTGAGTTGGTGCAACTCGGGTGGAGAAACAACTAAGTGCTATATTGATTTGGTTTCGTGTACGCACACCAGTTTGTAGTTCTCCTATAATAACGATGAAGGATGGTACGAATATGATCGCGGCATTTCTTCTGTTGTAACATCAACTGAGCTTTGCTGCTTTGAAACAATCATATCACTGTTCACATCACCATTAGGAGTACTTGTTGAAGCTTCGTTCTGATTTCTCTGACTAGCAGATTGATTCAGTAGGTTAGAAATCTGCTCTACTTCTTCATCCGATGAAGTTTCATCATCAGCATCAAATGTCGGTGCTTCATCTGAATCAGAATTCTGATTCTGAGGTGTATTGTGCACTGTTGTGTTTTCTGGTTCATTAGAAGCATTCACTAGGGGTGTAGCAGGTGTTACTTCTGTTTCAGAAGTATTTTCAACTTGAACACTACTGCTATTGCTTGTACCTGCTCCGAAAGATGAAGAATCCAATGTGGGTTAATTAACCACAATTGGTCTAATGATTTGTTCTTGATTCGCTGACTGGTGAAGATAGTATAACGCTGCAAGTTCTTCGTCAGACAATTCTTCCAGCAAGTCAAATGACTTCCAAAGGTCTTGATAGTAAAACAGACATGCGTCACCTCTCCTTTGAATAGGATCCGTATAGTTGAAACAATCCACGTGTTGTGCTTCAATAACCTTTCTCAACGAAGGAACATATACTCTTCTTAACGGACTCGCATATCCGACAAAGAAACCCTCAAGAGATTTAGCTCCAAATTTGCCATCTTGATCGATTACAGTGCATGGCGCACCAAATAAGAATTTCAAATTTGGCTTCTGTCGGTTTATCATCTCAAAAAATGTTTTCTTTGTTGGTTTGACAGTGAGAACTTTGTTTAGCGTGTAGCAAGCCGCAGCAACCGCTTCACTCCAGAAGTTGATTGGAAGTTTAGAATCTACAAGCATGGTTCTCGCAGTTTCAATCAAAGTTCTATTTTTCCGTTCAGCTACTCCATTTTGTTGTGGAGTATATGGAGCACTAAACTCGTGCAGAATCCCTTTTGCGTAGCAGAATACCTTCATTTTGTTATTCTTAAACTTTGTGCTGTTGTCACTTCTAATGCGTCTGACGGTTAGATGATAAAGGTTCTCGAGTTTCTTGAATAGAATAACCAAGTTCTCGAACTTTTCGTCTTTTGATTCCTGAAAGAATACCCAAGAATATCTCGAATAGTCATCTGTCACGACCAAGCAATATAAGTCTCCTGAGATGCTTCGAACATTTACAAGACCAAATAAATCCATGTGGAGACGTTCTAATGGCAACTTGATTGAGTTTAGAATTTTCTTCGGATGAGATTTCTTGATCTGCTTTCCCTTTTTACATTCTAAGCAGTGATCAGACATATGAAAGCTCCGAAGATTTACACCTTCTACAAGATCATTATGAACCAAGTAAATCATTTTTCGCAAATGAATATACCCCATCTTACGATGCCAAAGAATAGAATCCTTTTCAGTAGCCTTTGTCACAAAACATTGCGCTGATTTTGATGAAGTGGTAGCGACGCCCATACCAAGAACATATAGATCATTCTCTCGAGGTGCTCGCATCAGAATCCACCCATCTGGTATTTTGAATCCCGGGTTCAAGATAATACACTCTTTGTCGTTGAAATGCACCGTGAACTTCTTGTAACGAATCTGCGATATACTCAGAAGATTATTTTCCAATTCTGCAATATAATTCACGCGATCGAATGAAACGACGCCATTGGAGAGTTTTCCCTCGGTGACTATCCTTCCACCCTGGTTACCCGCAAATCCAACATATTCACCATTGATAGCTTTTATGTCGAATAACAACGCTTTCATTCCCGTCATATGCATGGATGCTCCACTATCCAAAATCCACTTAGAAAGTACGGATCTCTAGAGCCCCTGCACATTTCAACAATCTATTTAAATAGCAAGACCCAAGCCTTTTTGGTCTTGGTTTGAATTGGATAACCATCGTCAAAATCAAACTCACACTCATCAGCATAATCGAATCCACATTCATCTGCATAATCAAATTCATATTCATCATCTGGGTTTTCTATGATGTTTATGTTTGAAAACTTTACTGTCTTTTTATCTTTTAAATTGTTACCACTTGTAGTTTTGACATTTTCAGATGTGGTTTCAATTATGATTTCATATTTTGATTCTTTCATGCTATCACTAGTCTTAACAAGCTCAGACTTAGTGATCTCAGATGTTACTGACCGTTTCTTTGCAATCCAGGCTTGAGATTTTATGTTAGCCTTCTTGATGTAAAAATTGTTTTCGTTAGCCTTTGAAGTTTCACCTTTTTCAAAAATTGAATTTTCAAACTTAGGTTGACTTCAGCTTTTGATTCATTTCTTTTCAAAATCTTTACTGGTTTTACAAACACTGGTTGCTTCGGTTTCACAACATTTGAACTTTCTTTCCTTCGAAGATAAGCCGACTTTTATTTCGGACAGTAACGTGCAATATGACCAATTTCGTTTCACTTGAAACAAGTCCGAGAATCATGTGGATGTCCTTTTGTGGGTTTTACACCACTTGTTTTGGCACCACTTGCAATTTTGGCTTTATCTTGAAGTTCTTTCTGTTTCTTGAACTCATCGTTTGATTGTTTCCCGATCAAACTTTCCTCATGAACCGTGTTCGTCCCATATACAAAATTCATGTTTTTATTCTTGTATTCATGAAATGGTGACACTTTCTTTTTAGGTTCATCTGATTCCTCTAATCCCAACCCAGCTCTCTGGTTTTCCGGATGATCACCACTATTCCTTCAGTAGTTATTTCTTTTAGATTTGGAATAGAATTTCTTTTCATTGATCTCCAGATCATCTGATGTGACTTCCACGAGTTTAAAGAATTTGTCTAACAATTCTTGCTTCACGTTCTGAATCGGAAAACTGTCATCAAAGTATAATCTATCAGATTCCTTAATCTTGTATATGACAACATTAGGATCATCACATAGATCATTCTCCGATGATGTATCGTCATCTTCGGACTGTGAATCAGAATTCTTTGAGCTCGAGTTGGCGCTTTTAAAGCTGTCTTCATCAGAATCGTTCAAAACATTTTCAACAACATTTTTAACCACAACATTGTCATCGTCTATTTTAGTATAGATTACATCAATATTCTCTGGCAACTCAGTTTTCTTTTCAGATAACAACTCAATATTGAGTGCCTTATCCATCCCATCAGCGGATTTGCGACAATACTTCTCGCATAAGAAAAAGCGGGAGCCTTGGGCATTGATTATCGGGCGCTCAACAAGGTAACCTAACCATCGGGGTGGAGGAACATTGTTGTATTCTTTACCAATTTTCTTTTTAGGTTTCTCTTCCGATGGAATAGTCGGAAGGATGTGATCGATGACATATGCGTTACAAGTGTAACTTCTCAAAAGTTGTTGAACACGCTCTGTTTCAATTGTCATGTCCTGGAGTTGTTGCTTAGTTTCAGCAATGGTGACAATATAGATATTAATCGCTTTTTGCTTATCCATTACTGTTCCTTTTAGCATCCTTATTGTATCATGTTGTTCGATGTTATTTCTATCAAGCCTTCCATAATCATTTTTCATTTTATCATACGCTTCCTTCATTGTGCGATAATCGTATTTCAAAAGTTCATTATGCACATTGTCTTCAGCGATGATCTTTGATTTTTCGGCACACTCAGAACATGGTTCGGTACATTTTGTACAAGGTTTCTCAACCTCTACAACTTGTACTTTGACAACTTCATTTACCTCTGGACCTACCTTGGTTAGATTTGCCATCAATGCTTTGTCGGCAATGTCCTTGAGGTTTTAGGCGTTCACTTCTTGAGTAACATCAATGACTACTTCATCAATTGATTTATTCTCAGGAACTTTTTCCTGAGAACTTCCATCAAAATAACCTGCAAAATTATCACACGAATTAGGAGATAAAATTCCTTACTTCTGCATGTGGATATACTCCTCTTCTTCACGTTGTTGTTGCAGATATTGTTCCAGCAGAATATTCTCCAAAGTCACTGCTTCTTCTGCAGAAGTATCTTCAACAATTTCAGACATTAATGCAACTCCGGTCTTCTTACCGATGTAGGAATTCCAGTCGAAACCGTCATCTTCGTTTGATGCAACCATAGCCTTTTCAGTGTTGCTGCTATTTGGTTTCTCTTGGATTTCAACCTGAGTCTTCTTCGGGAAAGGCTTGTACTGAAGTGACTTCTTGTAATATTTGTTGCCTCCTCCGAATGGACTTTGATTTCCCGTTGCTTCAGGATTTTTACACTCTCTCTTAAAATGTCCCTTTTGGCGACATCTGAAGCACGTCACTTTCGTCTTGTCAAAACCTAGTTTGTTTCTTGAGTTTCCGATATCTCGGCCAGTGAGAGCAACGAACTTTGTAACCCTTCGAATGATAAATGCTAAACACCACTTTATATCCATGAGCTCGAGTTCTTCTTCATCCACTTGGTCATAATCTTCTGCCGTCATTTCGGGATTTCCAATTTTTCCGGCTACAAGACTTTCGTATGACTCCAGAACAGTGGTAAGAAGAGACATATGCTGTTTAGCGACTTGTTCCGAAACAACATTGTTCAAATTCACTGCGATGTTGCACTTGTGTACATTCGAATCAGAATGTGTTTGTTGATTCTGATTTGTTTGACTTTGATAAGATGAATTTGAACCAGTACTTGAGAATGAAGATTGTGGACTTTGATCATATTGAGGATATGACTGATTCTCATTCTGCTGCGAATTGTTCAAAGAATTTAAGCTTGCATTGAATTCTGTCTGAATCTTTGGACTGAAAATGTTATCTTGCATTCCACTTTTGTAGTACAACACAACGTCTTGAACAACATTAGCGTTCTTTGACTTTGCAATCTTCAACAGTTCCATTTCATGACCTTCAAGTTTATCGATAAATGTTGACAGCTTGAAGAATTCCCATTTATCGCTTTCCTTCAGAACCATTAGATAAGTAGTCCACTCTCCATCTGGTAGAGCATCTGCAAGCTTGTCAATTACTCTTGTTCCGTCTTCTCGAGACCGTGTCTTTGCATTTGGACTTTAAGATGACAGAAGCATTCAATCATCTGCTTCATGGTTTCACCCTTCAGCATGTTGAAGATATCGAACTCTTTCATATTGAGCGCCTTCTTGCTCTAGATCATCTCCGCACTTCCTTGATACTTCTTTTGAAGTGAGAGCCAGAGATCTCTTGCAGTTGTGTATTCCGGTAGCAAAACGAGAATATCTTCTTTGATATATTGTTGGATAAGACTGATCATCTTTTTCTCAGCAATGTATTCGTCTTTCTGTACAGTCGTGTAGTTGTACTTTTCCAGAACTTGCTGATGTTCATCCACCGGAACAGTGTAACATCTTTCTATCGACACCCAGCCTGTAAAGTGCATGGCTTGAACCCAATATGTAAACTTCTCTTTCCATGCTTCATACTCGTCCATGCTCATTAGCTTGGGCGGTTTAACAGTTGTGCCCATTTCGTTATCAACATTGACTTGATGGATAACGTTGGCATTTGACGAACTAGCTCCGGACATGAAAGCTCTTTGAATATCATCCATTGTGAATAACGAGACGTGTACGCTGAAAACAATAAAAAAACTTTTGGAAATGTTAGATCTACTACAAGTTAGGTCGAACTTGTAGTTAGGATGAAGAATTCTTGAAATTTATCACAAGTTCGGTCGAACTTGTGATTTAAGATTTTGAAAAGATCCCTTGAACCTTGGTCGAACTTGTAGAATGAAGTTAGTTAACACTCTTGTAAGTTCGGGCGAACTTATCTTTGAAATTCCTTGATATTAACCAAGTTCGGTCGAACTTGATATAAAATCAGGGAAAAGCTAGTAACTTCGAGCGAACTTACCGAAAGAATTTTCTAAAAATAAGCAAGTTCGGGCGAACTTAGCTAAATCTCATGACTTTTTATCAAGTTCGATCGAACTTGATAGAAGATCAAAGAAAATTTAACAACTTTGATCGAACTTTACTAAAAATTTCTTCACAAACCACACAAGTTCGAGCGAACTTAGTAAAAAATCACTTGAAAAGTGACTTTCTAGCACAAGTTCGGCAAACTTGGCTAACAAGTTCGAAATTGAGGGTTTTCCAAAACATGGTTTTTTCAAAATTTAGACATGAATTCGGTTGAATTTGATCTCCAATCTTTCAAGGATTTATCTTTGTTGTATTTTACATGATATATTCAAAATTGAAAAGATTTTGACTGTGAATTCTTCATTTTTGATGAAAAAGCTAAGAAAAATAGAAGAATGGAGATGAAATAGAAGTGTTCTTGTCTTGATACTATCAAATCAGGCTGTTCTAGCTCTGATACCACTTGTAGGACCGATCCTTGATGCTAAGGAACCTAAATTTGATATCTAACGTCCATAATAGCAGAAATATTACGTCGTGTTTACCAATAGACAATAATTAATCAGTTAATCATCAGTTTTATTGATCAAACGTCAAGAGTACAAACTGACAGAGCTTCACCTCCAAAATGCCAAAGTTACAAATGAATGAGGCAAGCTAGCTATTTATACTAGTACAAGTTCGCCCTTGGGAGACATGAGTTCGTCCGGACTTGCATTTGCAAGTTCGGCCGAACTTGCCTTTACATGATACATCATGAACGAACTTGTCCTCTAAATCTATAAATACATCATTCAGCTAGCTTATTCATCTCTATTCTATACAGACTTGATATAAGACTAAGACATAGACATTCTGCACCAACTGAAAGCTTTTGTAACAGATGTTTCAGTTGGTTCAAAACTCTGCTTAGATTTATTTCCAGCAGAACTTGAACCTTCTCTTTCTAGTGCTTTTGCCTTGATCTCTTTTACCTTTTGCTCATAGTTTTTAGATAGGCACACTCTTGAGTTAAATGATTTGTTTTGTTGCAGATGGTGCATCTTGAAGAATTTTTGATAACACAAGTTTTGTTAATGTCATAGGCTTTTAAAAGAGGAAACAATCTGCAGCCACATGATTTCTTTTTTAACAAAATTCACAAAACAAGTTTTTAATCTTTACTCTTCTTTTCCTATCAGACTTTTTATCAGCAGTGGTTGTGACCTCTGCTGGTACATCTTTGATAGGGATCACCAGTGCTTTTGGGGTTGTAATACCATTAGAGGTTGTAAAGTCCATTAGCTTAAAGTTTTCTAAAATATCACATTCATCTGACCAGGTTGGTTTAAACTGATATTTTTCAATTTCTTTATCTTTTGTTGAAACCTCTGATTTTTCCAAAACAATTTTGTTTCCAGATTTATCTGTGATTTTTATTTCTTCACCAGCGAAATTTGTTGGGACTATTTCAACCAACTCAGAATCAATTTCAGCAACATTTTTCTCATTTTGGTCATAGGTTCTAAAACCTACACCAAACTTAATGTTGCTTTTGATCTCAGCATCAAGCATAATCTTATAACTCAACCCATTTTTCACAAGCGATTTGGATTTTTTCCAACTCCTTTTTACAAACTTGGTATTTTTCTACCATAGTTTGGAGTTAGTCCTTGGATTTGCTTGATTCATGTCTCAGGCTACTCATTTCAGAATCTTTTTCGCTTAACTTTGATTTTAACTCTTTAATCAGTTTTTCAAAATTAAGTTCATCTTCTAAAATTTTGTTCATCGGGTTTTCATTCACCTGCTTAATGTTTGAAAAAGCAATGATGCATTTGTCAGAACATAGATCTTTAAGGATCTGAGGTGATACCTTTGTAGCAGCCATGAGAGCACAATCACACTCATCTTCACACATATCCACATTCCATGGGTCAGCATGAGAGTTCTTTTCCTTATCAACAGCATTTTCCTTTTCTTCACTTGAAACCACTGTTTCATCACAAACTTGAACTTCATCAGTTTTTGACACTATCTCCACAGATTCAACACCTTCAGCAATTGTCTCTAAGGCCATTAAACAAAATTCTTGTTCAACATTATTTTTGGCCATTAAAGCAAAGTTCTCATCAGTCAAATCCTTAGGCAAACTACTCCAGTCAACATAACTTTGTGTGAAAAAGCTCTGTTGACCAACCTCTGCTGGACTAGCAGTGGTTTGAGCAGGTTGTGTGACAATGGGTGCTTGTTGTACATGCACCTGAGGATATGATGGTGCCTGAACATATTGAATTTGTGGAGCAGTGGATTGAACATAATGCACTGGAACAGTAGTAGCAGGATGTGCAAAGTGGGCAATGTTTTGAACATGTTGAGCAGGGGCATATTGGGAATAATGAACAGTGTTTTTTGTGTGCTGAGGTCTAGGGCTAGGATAAGTCACTATTGGTCCAGAATTTTGAGACCTGCATTCTCTGGCAAAGTGTCCTAACCTATTACACTTATAACACTTGACTTTTGATTTATCCAGCCCAACCTTCAACCCCGCATGCAATCCTGGGAATTTCCTACCAGTTCTCTTATAGAAATTACTAGCCCTAACACTCAATAGGGCCAGTTGGTGCAAAATATCCATTTCTTCAAGATCAGAAGGTTCAAAGTGTTGCAAGTCATTCAGCTCAAAGGATAGATTGTCAGAGGTTTGGCATTCCCCACTAGGAGTGAAAGCATAGTTGGGTGAATATGTTTCAGATCCAAAGTTCCCACCAGAAGTAATATCTATATAGTGATCATAACTTTGGTCCTTACTGGTGCCAAATCCCTCTTCTTGGCCAAAAAGAGCTGTATTATCCAATGAGTAATCATCAGTCATTTTGCCAGAATCTTGCAACTTCTTTTTCTGGTTTAACTCTCTCTTATAAGTGAGGAGTATCCCATGAAGTTGTGTCAATGACATTTCTTTAAACCCAACAGATTTTCGTGTTACATAAGCTACAGTCTCCCACGTATCTGGTAACGATCTAAGAAAATGACTATTGACAGTCGAATTAGGAAAAACCACGTTAACCAGTTTAAGTTCAATGATGAGACAGTTGTAACGTTCGAACTTTTGTGTTAGAGACTCTCCTTTCAAGTGACAAAACATTTCATACTGCTGATTTAGAACTTCTCTGTTACTTTCTATCACTTCCTCAGTCCCACCGAATTGCTCTTTTATTGCATCCCATAACTCCTTTGCACTATTGAAATGGAGTAGACCAGCATAAATCTCATTGGGTAAGGCCGAAGCAACTATGCTAAATGCCTTATCATCCAATTCATTTTTCTGGAAATCCTGCTCCGAAAAGTTTTCAGGATTTTTTGGCACTTGTTTAGTTGGATCCTCTATGCTTGGAACCATCGAACGTGAGGTCCATAAGCAACAGATCTACAGCAACCGGTGTTTTGCTGAGCAAGGATATGACCCATTCGTCGTTGCCAAATGAAATATTCATTTCTTTTAAGCTTCGGCGTTTTGAATAAGGATCCAGAGTTGGCATCCTGTGTGTTTTGAGACATTTTCAGTTGATTTTACACATATTTCTGTTTTAAAAACTTTGAACGTAATAAAACTCTGTTTATCAAGCAAAACAACCAAACTAATAGCAGAGAGTTGATCTATTCGAATCAAATCGATTGTTAGATCGAATTTGATGAATCAAGCTCTGATACCAATTGTTAGGATCTGAGTTTGACTTACTTGTAGTTTTTGTTTCAAAAATGGAAAATAATTGAGTTTTAAAAGAGATTTGCAACGGAAATAGATGGAAAACTTTTACTACAAGCAATGGTCGTTTGTTTTCATCATCATCATGCTTTCAAGTTGGTAAACTCGCATGTGATTCACAAACTCCCCCTCAGCCTTTGCAATTGAAGTTTGGTAGTAAGAAAATGCAGAGAAGATGATATGCGAAAGTTGATCTTTTGATAGACAAATTAAACTATTGCACAAGTTACCTATTTATACTAAACTATCTAACCACTGAGCATCTTTGATGATGTAAGGGTTGATAGTGACAGGAAACTATATGTAAATAACTACAAACATTGCAAATATTAGCTATCAGTGCTTAGCACTGTTACATTGATAATCTATCTAATGACTAAGCTATGATCACTATCCTCTGATCCTTGTAACTATGGCAGACCTTTGTAACTTTGTGAAGTCAGATGATAGGAGAGCAGTCTTTAGGGAAAGCAGTGTATGTACAACAGAGGTTGTAACCTCGGATAGTTTAACCAAAGCTTGGATAGTGTTATTTGGCTTTGTATCATCTGTTCCTTTCATAGGGTTCAATCCCAACAATAAGGTCAACGCAGTGGTTTGACCAATCAGAGAATACACTTTGTCCAGTGGATAGATTTTCAAGCCCATCGGTGTTTTGAAAGAGCAGTGGATAGAACATACTTTTTGAGATTTATTGAAAAACTTCAATTTTGACTATTTTTAAGGATGGATTTTTAATTTTCTGAAAAACATTTTATTGTTATTTACACATGGAACACAAAATTTTGTTTTCAATCCATGTTTAGCATTCCAATCCTAGAGATCAGACTTTCAAAGGTGGACGTATCTAATGCTTTGGTTAGAACATCTGCGAGTTGATCTTTATATGGACATGTTGTAAAGAAGTCAAACTTTGTTCATAGCAATTTCTCACAAAGTGATGTCTGATGTCAATGTGCTTTGTTGTGGAGTGAGAGACAGGATTTTTGATGATGTTTTCAGCTGCTTGACTATCTATCTTGAGAGGAGTCTTTAAAGTAGTTACACCAAAATCCAGCAGTTGGTTTTGAAGCCACAAAAGTTGAGCAGTGCAACTTGCAACTGCAATGTATTCTGCCTCAACAGTGGATTTAGATACTGCAACTTGCTTTTTGCTTTGCAAGGATACTAGGCAATCACTTAGGAATTGTACTCCTCCTGATGTGGACTTCCTTGTGGTGTGGCAACCAGCAAAATCACTATCTGAGTAACCTGAAAGCTCAATGTTTCCATTAGCAGGATACCAGATACCAAGTGTGGGAGCACCTTTTATGTATCTGAATATACTCTTCACAGCAATTAAGTTTGACTTTCTAGGTGCTGACTGGGATCTGGCACAAACACATGTTGCAAACATAACGTCTGGTTTAGAAGCAGTTAGGTACAACAAAGACCCAATCATACTTCTATAAAGAGTTTGATCAACCAAGTCATCTTTGTCTTCAACAGTGACAAGCTTTGAGGTTGCCATGGGTGTGCTACAAGGTTTTCAGTCATTCATATCAAATTTGTTAAGTAGTTCTTTGACATACTTATTTTGATGAATGAAAGTGCCATTGTGCTTTTGTTTAACTTGAAGACCAAGAAAACATTGTAGCTCACCCATTGCACTCATTTCAAACTCTGATGTCATGAGTTTTCTAAACTCTTCACATATGGCAGTGCATGTTGATCAAAAAATGATGTCATCCACATAAATCTAGACAAGCATCAGATCTTTTCCTTTCCATTTTAAAAACAAGGTTTTGTCAATTTTACCTCTTGAGAAACCTATGGATATGAGAAAAGTGGATAGAGTTTCATACCAGGCTCTAGGTGCTTGTTTTAGACCATATAGTGCTTTGTTTAACTTGTACACATGATCAGGATAGAATGCATCTTCAAATCCAGGAGGTTGACACACATACACTTCTTCCTTAATCTTTCCATACAAGAATGCACTTTTGATGTCCATTTGAAACACTTTGATGTTGTGGTTGGCAGCAAAAGCTAAGAATAATCTGATGGCTTCTAACCTTGCTACAGGAGCAAAGGTTTCATCATAGTCAATGCCTTCTTCCTGTCTGTAACCTTGAACCACGAGCCTTGCCTTGTTCTTGACAACAATACCCCTTTCATCAGTTTTGTTTTTGAAGACCTACTTTGTGCCAATTGGACATACAACCTTAGGCAGTGGTACAAGTTCCCAAACTTGTTGTCTTTTGAATTGAAGGAGCTCCTCTTGCATAACCTCTACCCAACTATTGTCTTTTAAAGCATCTTGGTACTTGACAGGTTGTGTGAGTGATAGAAAGCCAGCAAATAGGCAAATGTTTTGGGATTGACTTCTTGTAAGCACTCCCTCATTTATGTTGCCAATAACTTGATCCAATGGATGACTTTTGAGGAAAATCAATTCACCTTGATATGGGACAATTGCATTTTAAGGTGAAGGCTGCAAATGTGTATCATCTGACCTAACATCTGCTGGTGAATTTGAAGCCTCTGATTGGAATGGTGGTGGAGGAATAGGAGGTATGGATGTGAGATTGTGTTGATTTTTGTTCACATTGTGTGGACTTTTATCAACAGTGGTTTGATGTTGAGAACTGGCAGAGGTTTGTGGATCAACAATTGTTGAGCCAGCAGAGCTTTCACCATTGTTACTAACATCTGCTCCTCTGGTAGCATGACTGACTTAGAAGTTTGGAAGGACACAGTCATATCCTTGATCTTGATGTGCTGATAGTGATGTACCTGCATCGTTAGTCTTGACAGACACATCTTCAAATGTAAATTTTTCTAAATCAAACAAGTCAGCAGGATTTGCTGGGATTTTCAATGAAGAAAGTTCATTGAACTTCACATTCTAGGTTTCTTCAACACACTTTGTCCTAGAGTTAAAAACTCTATAGTCTTTGGCAGTGGTTGAGTATCCCAGAAAATAACCACAATCAACTTTGGCCGCAAACTTTGAAATTGAATCTTATAAGTTTAAAATGAAGCAAGGACAGCCAAAAACTTTGAAATATGAGATTAGAGGTTTGATTTTGTAAAGAATTTCATAAGCAGTCTTTTGATGCCTGGGGTTAATCAAAACTCTGTTTTGAAAATAGCAAGCAGTGTTTACAGTCTCTACCCAAAAAGACAAGGGTAAACCTGAGTCTGCAAGCATAGTTCTTGCTGATTCAATTAAAGTTCTATTTTCCTTTCAACCACCCCAGTTTTTTCTGGAGTCCTTGGGATGCTATATTGCCTAACAATCCCTTTTGATTCACAGAAAGCATCCAACTCCTTGTTCCTAAACTCTGTCCAATTGTCACTTCTAAAAATTTTTACTGGTAGGTCAAATTGCTTTTCAACTTGTTTTACAAAATTTTGCAAAATGCCAGTAGTTTCATCTTTAGAATACATGAAGAAAGTCCATGTAAACCTTTAAAAATCATCAAAAATGACTAAACAATACCTTCTCTTTGTGAGACTC
The DNA here is from genome assembly GCA_947069175.1 of Scalesia atractyloides. Classification (NCBI taxonomy): domain Eukaryota; kingdom Viridiplantae; phylum Streptophyta; class Magnoliopsida; order Asterales; family Asteraceae; genus Scalesia; species Scalesia atractyloides. The sequence continues at coordinate 45,818,202 of CAMTDV010000017.1, read as the reverse complement.
ATGATTTTTACACGGCCAAACAAATCCATGTGCAACAATTGTAAGCACTGGGTTGTTTTGGACTCTTCAATGGATTTGTATGAGCTTTTATGTTGTTTACCTTTTAAACAGGAAACACAATGCTCTTCACGGGCAAATTGCTTTTGAGGTAAACCTCTGACAAGACTTTGTTTTGAGAGAGTGGAGATAGTTTTGATATTTGTGTCCCCAAGTCTTCTATACCATAACTATGTCTCTTTGCTTGAAGCAACTGAGAACAGGAATGCATTACACATTGGGTTATCTTTCATCATGTCAACCACATACACATTGCCACTCCTATGAGCACAAGTTGTGCTTTACTCTCAGCAATGATTTAATCAATCTTTTTACAACCTCTTATCACAGATGATACATTTTGAGGAATTTGGGATCACACAAGTTTTGTTTATGTCATAAGCTCTTAAAAGAAAACAGTTTTCAAAGACATGATTTCTTTTCTCACAAAAATTACAAAACAAGTTTTTGACCTTTTCCTTCTTCCTTTTATCAGACTTCTTTTCAACAGATGTTGTAACATCTGCTAGAAGATCTTGAATAGGAATAACTCTTGCTTTTGGTGCCTTAACACCATCAATGGTTGTGAAGTCCATTGGCTTGAGGTTTTCTAAAATGTCTGTCACACCCTCAATTTCCACTTGCGGAGTTTTACCGCGAGGCGTGTGAACAAACCAGAATCTGAGACACTAGTAACGTCGAACGACTCTATATGATTCATTAATACGTTTTCCAAAATCATTTGTTTAACCATTCATAGTTAATTTTAAATTGCCTTAGTTTGGTTTCAATGTTTAGCGGAAGCATTAGTTTTTAAAGTTGAGCGAAAGCATTTAAAGTATAGTAAAGGAACGGGCGCCAACACAAATGCCAAAACTAAAGAAAAACTCAAACAATGTTCGTAAATGAGACTCGATAAAAAGATGTCTTGATCAATGCAAGTGAGTGCACCTAGAGCTCCTAGCGTCCTGAGAAACATGTAAAGAAACAAGTGTCAACATTAAAGAAGAGTGAGTTCACAGGTTTTCATAAGTTCATTTGTTCGGTTATAAGTTTGTTTCCCCCGTTATCCCTAACCCGGGATAACGATTTAGTTCCATTATTCCCAACCCGAAATAATACTGATGGTTCCATTATTCCTTACCCGGAATAATAATTATGTTCCATTATTCCTAACCCGGAATAATAACGTTGTTGGTTCCATTATCCCTAACCCGGGATAATATTGTTGATTCCATTATCCCTAACCCGGGATAATATTGTTGATTCGTAATTAAGTTCAATGTTAACATGTAGGTAGCTAGCCTAAAGTTATGTCACGTAAGTGTTCGCGATCGAAGCTGACTATTGTGCCTCCGTGTTGCCAGGCCTATCACTGACCATGGCGACGTTAGGCCAAATTATTCACCCGTTGGCCATACCCGGTCGGCTAGCGCGACTAGTTCGGGTGGGGCTTGTCGGGCCCAGTAGTACTACTTATAATTTCCCCGCTATCTAACCCAATACTAACGATCCGAGAGTTTGTCGAGGACTTGTGTGATATAGCTGCTTAGTGACCATAACGTACATTAACATTAACTTAGTTACTGAATAGTTTAATGACGTTAATTTCGTATAACGTAAAGAGATAGAGTTGTAGAGTGTATACATGTTTCTCCCCCTGTTGTTTAAAACCGGATAAATTTAGGGGCCGTGAACTCACCTTTAGTTGCTTGGTTAGTGTAACACAGATGTAGCAAATGATGGGACCGCTAATCGCGTCCTAACAAGTCAATTGATTTAGAGTTAGTGTGTGAACACACTGATACAAGCCCTACACATACTAACACACAATGCGGTACATACAATGACAATTCCTAAAACTCAAATCATGCATGCAAGTATCATCATACCAATATAGTGATCAAACCAACCTATCATGAACACAAATCAATCCATACAACACTTTGGTACACACGTTCGCAAGTTATCAAGTTTCAGCGTATATACTCATAATTAGGCTGTTTTCGAGGATTTTTATAAAATAGTTCCAACATTCCAAAAATTCCACTTATTTTATAGAAGGTGTCAACTATACTGTAGAATTTTATATAACTTTTTCAAGTCCTAATACTTTACCAATTATTCTTAAATATTAATATACTAGGCAGCAGTCAGATTCGTCGCTTACTGACTGCAATCCACGGGAGAATTTATTTAAAAATCACCGTTCGTCCAATTAACAAAATTCCAGTGGGAGTTTCCCGAAAATTTCCATATCTAGTTTCTGTACAAATTTCATGATTCGAATCTCTACAGATTATTAGATCCGACTCGATAAACAACTAACAAATTTTCAGAATTTTCACAGCTTCAGATACTGAACTTAATTGGCCACTTAAAAATATCAAACGACTTCAGAAAAATATGAATCCAGCGCCATTAGAAGCGTTTTTCAAAAATCTACGTTTTAGGCTTCAGAAAGTACGTTTTTCGATAAATAATAACCAAGTTACAGTTAGTTGAAGTTGGCTGTAAACACCATTCAGCATCCTGATTTCAGCATTTTATCGCAATATAACCCGCTTAAACAATCGATACGTTAAATATAAGCGATCAAGAACAGATTTACCAATCATATATCATCATATACATCATACCCATGCAAACCCTAATCATATTATATGGTTTTTATCACACAAAACGCAGCCTAATGATTTTTGATTCCACTATATCATCAATCGCAAACGAGCATAATTAATCGACTAACATCATAACACTTTCTACCATTACATACACACATGATCCATAGTTCATAAACCCTAGTATGATTAGCGAAATAACATAAAACTCTAACCTTTAACAATGGAGATTAACGAACCGTGAGCGAGATGGGAGCCGATTCGGATGATCAAGGGAAATCGCGACCGAGAAGAAAAGTGTAGGGAGGCTGTCGCGATCGAGAGGGATGTAGCAAGGCTGCCGTCGGCTGCTTTTTTTTATTAGGGTTTGTGTGTGTTTTTGTTTTTGAAACAATGCACATGCATGTATGTGTATATATAGCGCAAGATGTCAAGAAAAGGGGAAGGGTTTGCGGTTGGGTGGGTGCTCGCGGCCGCAAGGGTTTGGGTGGGTCGGTTTGGGTCTATAACTTGGTCCTCAAGTTTCGGTTAACTACTTGAGTCGTAAGGAAGTGAGGTCTACTCGTTTCGCGGCTCGGTTCGATTCATTTATCTATATTTTATAACTAAAACAATTCACGAAATCGGAACATCACATGATAACTCACCAACTTATAAACGTTTAATACACATAGCACGTAATTCATTTGACAAGTTCACGAAATTATCGTAATTATTTCGAGCGTGCAATTTAAGTCTCCGAATCAATTTAGCATAGGAACGAATAACCGTGAAGTAGTGCGTTTAAGATGTCTGAAAAACCGGGATGTCACATTATCCCCATGTTGAAAGAATTTTCGTCCCGAAAATTGAGTAAACGCGGTTTAGAATGCAGCGTACATGTTTAGAGTGCCACGCACAAAGATTTAGTTCGTTAACAATGGTACACGAAATTACAAGAAATTCCCAGGTTGTCACATCATCCCCATGTTAAAAGAATTTTCGTCCCGAAAATTTAGTTGGTGGTATCGTTAACTTGTTGCTCAGCTGCAAAGAGGTGTGGGTATTTGCTTTTCATTTGGTCCTCTCTTTCCCACGTGAACTCCGGTCCACGCTTAGAGTCCCAACGAACCTTGACGATTGGAATCTTGCTGTGCCTTCGAGTCTTGATCTCACGATCCATGATCTCGATAGGTTGTTCCACAAAGTGCAGTTGTTCATCCACTTGAATCTCATCCAATTGAATGACTAGGGTTTCATCTGATAGACACTTCTTCAGATTTGACACGTGAAAAACGTTGTGAACTCCACTGAGTTCGGCAGGAAGGTCTAATTGATAAGCTACGGGTCCAATACGTTTCAAGATCACACACGGGCCTACGTACCGTGGGTTTAGTTTGCCTCATTTTCCAAAGCGGATTACACCCTTCCAGGGTGACACCTTCAGTAGGACGCGGTCGCCTACTTGAAATTCGAGCGATTTGCGTCGTTGATCAGCGTAGCTTTTCTGTCGATCTCGTGCCGCCGCCATGCGGTTTCTGATTTGCACAATCTTTTCAGTAGCCTCAAGTATCAACTCAGGGCCTGTGAGTTGACTGTCACCGACTTCTGCCCAACAGACCGGTGATCTACATTTACGACCGTATAATGCCTCAAACGGTGCTGCCGATATACTCGTATGGTAACTGTTGTTATACGAGAATTCCACTAAAGGCAGGTGGATTTCCCAACTATTCCCGAAGTCTACTACGCATGCCCTAAGCATGTCTTCCAAGGTCTGTATGGTCCTTTCGCTTTGACCATCAGTCTGAGGGTGATAAGCTGTGCTCATATCTAAGCGTGTTCCCAACGCTTTCTGAAGTGACTGCCAAAAGTTGGACGTGAAACGAGCATCTCTGTCTGAGATGATGGACGTTGGCACTCTGTGCCGAGAAGCTACTTTCTTAATGTAGATGCGAGTCAACTTCTCCATCTTATTTGTTTCTTTAATATCTAGGAAGTGTACGGACTTAGTTAAACAATCCACGATCACCCAGATGGTATCGTAACCACCCAAAGTTCGCGGGAGTTTAGTGATGAAGTCCATCGAGATCTGATCCCATTTCCACACTGGGATCTCAGGTTGTTGAAGTAGCCCCGATGGCTTCTGATACTCTACCTTGACTTTTGCACAAGTCAAACACTTGCCCACGTAGGTGGCTATATCAGCTTTCATGTTGGGCCACCAGTACGCAGCTTTAAGGTCTTGATACATCTTATCCGAACCGGGATGGACAGAGTATCGGGATTTGTGAGCTTCGTCCATGACTAGTTTTCTAAGGTCTCCGTAGAGAGGTACCCATATACGATTCATGAAATACCGGGCTCCATTGGGTTTTACTTCCCAATCGCGTTCCATTTTTCCCACCGATTCGGCCTTGATGTTTTCTTCCTTAACTGCTTCTAACTGCGCGTCGCGTATCTGTTCGGGTAACCCCGAATGAATGGTGAACTGTAGTGCTCGTACCCGATGAGGTTTCAAGTGCTCCTTCCTACTGAGGGCATCAGCTACCACGTTAGCTTTACCCGGGTGATACCGAATGGCACATTCATAATCGTTCAAGAGTTCGACCCAGCGACGCTGTCGCATGTTCAACTCCTTCTGATCAAAGATGTGTTGGAGGCTCTTGTAGTCTGTATAGATTGTGCACTTTGTTCCATATAGGTAGTGTCTCCAAATCTTAAGTGCAAACACTACTGCTCCCAATTCCAGGTCATGTGTTGTGTAGTTTTTCTCGTGAACCTTCAATTGTCGGGACGCATACGCGATGACCTTATCACGCTGCATGAGTACACATCACAATCCCTGAATGGAAGCATCACAATATACTACAAAATCATCAGTCCCTTCCGGCAAGGACAGAATGGGTGCACTGCAAAGTTTCTGCTTCAGCAATTGAAATGCCGCTTCCTGCTTGTCACCCTAAGCATACTTGATGCCTTTCTGGGTGAGGGTGGTAAGCGGTTGCGCGATCTTTGAAAATCCCTCGATGAAACGTCTGTAGTAACCAGCCAAACCCAAAAATTGTCGGATCTCCGTCGGTGTCCTGGGTGCTTCCCAGTTTTTGATAGCTTCAATCTTGGCGGGGTCGACGTGGATACCCTTTTCATTTACGATATGCCCGAGGAACTGAACTTCCCGAATCCAGAAATCACACTTTGAAAGCTTGGCATATAGTTTCTCCTGTTGAAGTAATCCCAGCAGTAATCGTAGATGTTCAGCATGTTCTTCTTCACCTTTAGAGTAGATGAGTATGTCATCGATGAACACAATGACAAACTTGTCGAGATACGGTTTACACACGCGGTTCATGAGATCTATGAACACTGCGGGTGCGTTGGTGAGACCGAAGGGCATGACCAAGAACTCATAATGGCCATACCGAGTACGAAATGCCGTCTTAGCGATATCCTCCTCCCTGACGCGTAACTGGTGATAACCGGACCGTAGATCAATCTTGGAGTAGTAGCTTTACCCTTGAAGTTGGTCGAAGAGATCGTCGATACGAGGTAACGGGTATCGGTTCTTGACAGTAACCTTATTGAGTTCCCTGTAGTCGATGCACATGCGGAAGGTCCCGTCCTTCTTCTTGACAAAAAGGACTGGAGCTCCCCATGGCGAAGTGCTAGGTCGGATAAATCCTTTTTCTAACAGTTCCTGAAGTTGGGTAGACAGCTCTTACAGCTCGGCTGGAGCTAGGCGGTATGGGGCCTTGGCGATGGGAGTTGCATGGTTCGCCAATTCAATTTCAAACTCCAATTGTCGATGTGGTGGGAGACCAGGTAACTCCTCTGGGAATACATCAGAAAAATCACGGACGACGGGGATGTCTTCTATACGTTTCTCATCCTTAGGCTGTTAGGTAACCAGTGCGAGTAAAGCGAAAGAGTTCTTCCTCCGAAGATACTTCTGTGCTTGCATGTAAGAGATGATGTTTGTGACGGCGCCTGCCTTCTCGCCTTTCACCGTCAAGATTTCGTCGTTAGAGAGCGGAATACGGATAGATTTTTCGAAGCAGAGAACTTCAGCTCGGACGTCGGATAGCCAGTCCATTCCGACTACCACGTCAAAACTACCCAGGGTAGTTGTCATCAGATCAATGGTAAAGGTGTGACCCGCGAGTTTGAGTTGACAGCCGGATACTAAATGGGTCACATCTACAGATTTACCATCGGCTAGTTCTATGACGTAAGGGGTCTCTAAGGGTTTAGGCGTGAGTTTTAGGTTCTTCCTAAAAGACTCAGATATAAAACTCCTATCCGCACCCGCATCAAAAAGCACAGTAGCAAAATGTTCATTAAGGGGAAACTTACCGGTCACCACGTTCGAGTCGTTTCTGGCCTCCCCGTGGCCCAGCGTAAATGCGCGACCTTTGGCACCTCCTGTGCCACCATTTCCATTATTGTTGTTGTTGTGGTTATTGTGGTTGTGGTTGTTCCCACCATTGTTGTTGTTGTTACGAAGCTGTGGGCAGTCTCTTTTGAAGTGGGCAGTGCTACCACACTGATAGCATCCCCGGTTAACACCCTGCTGCTGACCCTGGGGTTGATTTTGATTTTGTCAGGACATGATTTCCCCGCGACAATCCTTTGCCGCATGTCCCACCTTGCCACATCGTTGGCAGCGATTCCCGGCACAAGGGCCGTGATGATGAAGATTACAGCGATTGCACTGCGGCTTTCGACCTACGTAGCCTCTTGTGTTCTGGTTGTTGCTGGCGGGCTGATTATTTTGACCCCAGTGGCTGTTGAAATTATTGAATCGTTTCTGGTTCCCCTGTTGTGACTGGGATGACGAAGACTGTCGTGCAGACAAGTCTTCAAACTTCCTTTTATTATCAGGGGTCACTTCAGTGGTGCCCCGAGATGGCAACTTCTTTTGTTCCACCGCCTTATCGGTGAGTTTGTGCGCCAACCTGATTGCTTAATGCTCAGTCACAGGGTTGCTAGCCATTACCATACCCTGGATCTCGGGGACCAGACCCCCAAGGTAAAACTCGAGTCGTTTCTCCATGGTGTTGGCCAGATCGGGACATAGAAATACCAGGTCATGATGTTTCGCTGTGTATGCTTCAATTTCAGATCCCACCATCTTGTGGTTCCATAATGTTTGCTCCAACTGTTGAACTCTGTCTCACGGACAGTACTCTTCTTTGATTAGGGCCTTAAACTCGGCCCAGGCCATTGCATTTGCAGCAATAAGTCCACGCGTTTGGACTCGTACATTCCACCAAGTTAGTGCCCCATCTTCCAACGTTGAGGCAGCATACTTGACTTTGTTGGCCTCCAGACAATTGCACATTTCGAACACTGATTCGGACTTTTCGATCCAGCGGACCAATCCTATGGGTCCTTCTGCCCCCGTGAATTTGCTCGGCTTCGCGTCGAGAAACATCTTGTAGGGGTTAAGACCCCTCCTGCTGACAGAGGACAGGTAGTCAGCGAGAAATTCTACTAGCCCAACTATTAGATTTTCCCATGAAAATTTAATAATGGTTACCTGCTGGTTGGTTTTGAACACCCGCTAGAGCAGCATTCACGTGTTCTTGGATCATTGCAGCTAATTCTTCGGGCGTCATGTTAAGGTTTCCGCGACGTCCAGTTGCCATTTAGATCTTCGTAAGACAACATAAACACACACCGATAAGTCTATATATCCAATATAGTTATCCTATTCCATACTTAAATAATTCCTCAAATTATGTCAACCCAAATAAATTAAACAGTCAAAAGAAATATTCGATTAAATAAAATTTCAACGTCTTACAAAGTGCCAACCAAACATATCAGTTTACTATAAAGTCTCAAGTTTAAACATAAGTAGGAAAATAAATAGACTGAAGGAAAGCAAATAGAATAAGCGAGACGTGTCAGTCTTCTACGTCTCCATCCCCCAAATCGCTATCGTTACCGTCATCCTCCGTGGCGTTTCCAGCTTCTACAGCTGGGTCTTCCTCCGGATCCTCCTCTGGATCCTCTTCTGGATCCTCCTCTGGATCCTCTTCCGGATCCTCCTCTACCGGCACTGGAGGGGCCGTGCTGGTGCGGGTACTGGTACAGGTGCCTGATTCTGTTCTAGTTCTTGAATTCTCCAGCTAGACTCAAGGACTCTGTCTTCGAGCCAGTCAGCCCTTAGCTGCTCAGCACGAAGATCTCTAGCTAAAGTGTTACGAGCTATCTTACTCGTATGTTGCTCTTCCTCGAGCGATCCAGTCTTACCTGTTAATTGTCGTATCATCCATCCCTGTGCTAGGATGGTTTCATGCATTCTTTCTAATTGTTCTTGTTGTTTTCTTATCATATCTCTAAGTAGGCCGTTCCCTACTTCTAAGGAGTTAACCGGTTCGACCGGCATAGCGATGGTCGGGTGTGAGGTCGACTCCTCCCCTAGAGCGAGCCTTTTTCTCGCAGCTGAGCGTGTCTCCACGCCATGAGGTGGTGAGGGTTCCATCATGGGTGCCTTTCCCGGCGCCCTTGGTTGCGAAAGTTTGTCGGATGATGATGATGATGACATTGCCTGTTAGGTTGTGTAGTTAGTTACAAGTTGCATTCATTTCTTATTATGCATCCATATTCTACATAACACAGTTGTGGTACATCACATAACAAGATATAACAGTTCGGTGCCAAACTACGTCTAGTGTCGTATAATCAGCTATAGTTTAGGTCTACCTTTAATGCAAACCAGGTTCTCTATAGCTAGAGGCTCTGATACCAATCTGTCACACCCTCAATTTCCACTTGCGGAGTTTTACCGCGAGGCGTGTGAACAAACCAGAATCTGAGACACTAGTAACGTCGAACGACTCTATATGATTCATTAATACGTTTTCCAAAATCATTTGATTAACCATTCATAGTTAATTTTAGATTGCCTTAGTTTGGTTTCAATGTTTAGCGGAAGCATTAGTTTTTAAAGTTGAGCGAAAGCATTTAAAGTATAGTAAAGGAACGGGCGCCAACACAAACGCCAAAACTAAAGAAAAACTCAAACAATGTTCGTAAATGAGACTCGATAAAAAGATGTCTTGATCAATGCAAGTGAGTGCACCTAGAGCTCCTAGCGTCCTGAGAAACATGTAAAGAAACAAGTGTCAACATTAAAGAAGAGTGAGTTCACAGGTTTTCATAAGTTCATTTGTTCGGTTATAAGTTTGTTTCCCCCGTTATCCCTAACCCGGGATAACGATTTAGTTCCATTATTCCCAACCCGGAATAATACTGATGGTTCCATTATTCCTTACCCGGAATAATAATTATGTTCCATTATTCCTAACCCGGAATAATAACGTTGTTGGTTCCATTATCCCTAACCCGGGATAATATTGTTGATTCCATTATCCCTAACCCGGGATAATATTGTTGATTCGTAATTAAGTTCAATGTTAACATGTAGGTAGCTAGCCTAAAGTTATGTCACGTAAGTGTTCGCGATCGAAGCTGACTGTTGTGCCTCCGTGTTGCCAGGCCTATCACTGACCATGGCGACGTTAGGCCAAATTATTCACCCGTTGACCATACCCGGTCGGCTAGCGCGACTAGCTCGGGTGGGGCTTGTCGGGCCCAGTAGTACTACTTATAATTTCCCCGCTATCTAACCCAATACTAACGATCCGAGAGTTTGTCGAGGACTTGTGTGATATAGCTGCTTAGTGACCATAACGTACATTAACATTAACTTAGTTACCGAATAGTTTAATGACGTTAATTTCGTATAACGTAAAGAGATAGAGTTGTAGAGTGTATACATGTTTCTCCCCCTGTTGTTTAAAACCGGATAAATTTAGGGGCCGTGAACTCACCTTTAGTTGCTCGGTTAGTGTAACACAGATGTAGCAAATGATGGGACCGCTAATTGCGTCCTAACAAGTCAATTGATTTAGAGTTAGTGTGTGAACACACTGATACAAGCCCTACACATACTAACACACAATGCGGTACATACAATGACAATTCCTAAAACTCAAATCATGAATGCAAGTATCATCATACCAATATAGTGATCAAACCAACCTATCATGAACACAAATCAATCCATACAACACTTTGGTACACATATTCGCAAGTTATCAAGTTTCAGCGTATATACTCATAATTAGGCTGTTTTCGAGGATTTTTATAAAATAGTTCCAACATTCCAAAAATTCCAATTATTTTACAGAAGGTGTCAACTATACTGTAGAATTTTATATAAATTTTTCAAGTCCTAATACTTTACCAATTATTTTTAAATATTAATATACTAGGCAGCAGTCAGATTCGTCGCTTACTGACTGCAATCCACGGGAGAATTTATTTAAAAATCACCGTTCGTCCAATTAACAAAATTCCAGTGGGAGTTTCCCGAAAATTTCCATATCTAGTTTCTGTACAAATTTCATGATTCGAATCTCTACAGATTATTAGATCCGACTCGATAAACAACTAACAAATTTTCAGAATTTTCACAGCTTCAGATACTGAACTTAATTGGCCACTTAAAAATATCAAACGACTTCAGAAAAATATGAATCCAGCGCCATTAGAAGCGTTTTTCAAAAATCTACGTTTTAGGCTTCAGAAAGTACGTTTTTCGATAAATAATAACCAAGTTACAGTTAGTTGAAGTTGGCTGTAAACACCATTCAGCATCCTGATTTCAGCATTTTATCGCAATATAACCCGCTTAAACAATCGATACGTTAAATATAAGCGATCAAGAACAGATTTACCAATCATATATCATCATATACATCATACCCATGCAAACCCTAATCATATTATATGGTTTTTATCACACAAACGCAGCCTAATGATTTTTGATTCCACTAATCATCATAATCGCAAACTAGCATAATTAATCGACTAACATCATAACACTTTCTACCATTACATACACACATGATCCATAGTTCATAAACCCTAGTATGATTAGCGAAATAACATAAAACTCTAACCTTTAACAATGGAGATTAACGAACCGTGAGCGAGATGGGAGCCGATTCGGATGATCAAGGGAAATCGCGACCGAGAAGAAAAGTGTAGGGAGGCTGTCGCGATTGAGAGGGATGTAGCAAGGCTGCCGTCGGCTGCTTTTTTTTATTAGGGTTTGTGTGTGTTTTTGTTTTTGAAACAATGCACATGCATGTATGTGTATATATAGCGCAAGATGTCAAGAAAAGGGGAAGGGTTTGCGGTTGGGTGGGTGCTCGCGGCCGCAAGGGTTTGGGTGGGTCGGTTTGGGTCTATAACTTGGTCCTCAAGTTTTGATTAACTACTTGAGTCGCAAGGAAGTGAGGTCTACTCGTTTCGCGGCTCGGTTCGATTCATTTATCTATATTTTATAACTAAAACAATTCACGAAATCGGAACATCACATAATAACTCACCAACTTATAAACGTTTAATACACATAGCACGTAATTCATTTGACAAGTTCACGAAATTATCGTAATTATTTCGAGCGTGCAATTTAAGTCTCCGAATCAATTTAGCGTAGGAACGAATAACCGTGAAGTAGTGCGTTTAAGATGTCTGAAAAACCGGGATGTCACAATGTCACACTCATCAGACCAAGTGGGTTTGAACTGATATTTCTCAACCTCTTTAAAAGTTGATGAGCCCTCATGTTTTTCCAAAATGATTTTGTTTCCATTCTTGTTTGTGACTTTTATTTCTTCACCAACCAAATTTTTGGGGGACCACTTCAACCAATTCAGAATAAATTTTAGCAACATTTTCAGAAACTTGATCATCATTTTTAAACCAATGCCAAATTTTATGTTGCTCTTGATCTGTTTTTCCAACATGATTTCATAACCTTTACAAAACTCAACCCATTTTTCATACGTGATTTGTGTGGATTCTAACTCCTTTTTGCAAACTTGGTATTTCTCTATCATAGTTTGGAGTTGGTCTTTATTTATGCTTGCCTCATGTTTCAGGCTGCTGATTTTAGAATCTTTGTTAACCAACTTTGTTTTTAACTCTTTTGTGAGTTTTTCAAAATTTTATTTCATCTTCCAAAATTTTGTTTCTAAGGTTTTCATTTACCCTTTTTATGTTTGCAAAAGCTATGATGCATTTTTCAGAACATAGATCTTTGAGGATCTGGGGTGATACCTTAGAAGCAGCCATGAGAGCACAGTCACAATCATCTTCACACACCTTTGTATCCCATGGATCAGATAGAGAGTTCTTTTCTTCATCAACAGTATCTTTTGAAACCACTGCTTCATCACAACTTTGAAACTCATCAGACTCATCACCTTCAACAATTGTCTCTAAGGCCATTAAACAGACATTTTCATTTTCAAAATCATTTTTTGCCATAAGAGCAAAGTTTTAATCAGTTAATTCCTCTGGTAAACTACTCCAATCAACAAAGCCTGGAGTGAAAAAGCTTTGTTGGTTAACCTCTGCCGGAGCAGTGGTTTGAGTAGTTTGAGTGACATGAGGTGCTTGTTGCACATGCACTTGAGGTGGTGGTGCTTGAACATATTGAATTTATGGTACAGCGGTTTGAACATAATGCACTGGAACAGAGGTAGCAAGGTGTGCATAATGAGCAGTGTTTTGAACTTGATGAGCAGGGGTATATTGGGAATACTGGGAAGTGCTTTGTGTGTGCTGAGGTCTAGGGCCAGGATGTGTTACAACTGGTCTTGAAATTTGAGACCTGCATTCTCTGGCAAAATGTCCTAAGATGTTGCACTTATAGCACTTGATTTTAGACTTATCTAGCCCAACCTTCAACCCCTCATGCAACCCAGGAAATTTTCTACCTGTTCGTTTATAAAATTTACTAGCCCTAACACTTAATAGAGCCAGTTGGTGCAAAATGTCCATCTCTTCCAAATCAGATGGTTCAAAATGTTGTAAATCATTAAGCTCAAAAGAGAGATTGTCAGAGGTTTGGCTTTCACCACTTGCAGTAAATGCATAGTTGGGTGAGTAAGAATCAGAGTTAAAGTTTCCTTCAGAAGTTATGTCAATAAAATGATCATAACCCTCATCCTTTCCACTGCCAGATCCCTCTTCTTGGCTATAAAGAGCAGTGTTACCCAAAGTGTAATCATCAGTCACTTTACCAGACTCTTGTAGCTTCTTTTTCTGGTTTAACTCTCTCTCATAAGTGAGGAGTATGCCATGAAGCTGTGTGAGTGACATCTCTTTAAAACCAACAGATGTTCGTGTAACGTAAGCTACAGTATCTCATTTTTCCGGTAATAATCGAAGGAAACGACTATTGACAGTCGAATTTGAGAATACAACGTTCACCAGCTTGAGTTCACTGATTAGACAGCTATAACGTTCAAACTGTTGTGTTAACGACTCACCTTTGACATGACAAAAGGTTTCATACTGTTGATTCAGAATTTCTCTATTGTTTTCGATAACCTCTTCAGTACCACCGAATTGCTCTTTTAGTGCATCCCACAACTTCTTTGCACTATTGCAGTGGAATAGTCCAGCATAGATTTCGTTGGGTAAGGCAAAAGCAACAATGTTAAATGCCTTAGCATCCAACTCTATTTTCTGGTAATCCTACTCGAAGTATAGATCAGGACTTTTTGGCACTTGAGTATTGGGATCTTCTGTACTTGGAACCATTGGAATGTGTGGTCCAAATACAACAGATCGCCAACAACCAGTGTTCTGTTGAGCTAAAATGTGACCCATCCGACGCTGCCATATGAAATATTCATTTCTCTTCAGCATCGGTGGTTTAAACATCAATCCAATGTTGGAATCTGGTGTGTTTTGAGATCAGGACTTTTTGGCACTTGAGTATTGGGATCTTCTGTACTTGGAACCATTGGAATGTGTGGTCCAAATACAACAGATCGCCAACAACCAGTGTTCTGTTGAGCTAAAATGTGACCCATCCGACGCTGCCATATGAAATATTCATTTCTCTTCAGCATCGGTGGTTTAAACATCAATCCAATGTTGGAATCTGGTGTGTTTTGAGACATTTCTGAATGGTTTTCAACATATTTGTGATTTAAAACTCTAAAGTAAAAAAACTCTGTTTTCCAAATAAAACTATCAAACGAATTAGCAGGGAGAGCTGATCTTTCAAATCAAATTGATTGTTATATCAAATTTTGATTGACCAAGCTCTGATACCAATTGTTAAGATCTAAGGGTTTGAATTAGTTGTGATTTTTGTTTCAATAATGGAAAGTGAATGTAGAAATCCAAGTATAATGCAGCGGAAATATATGGAAAACTTTTATCACTACTAATGGTCATTTGTTTTGATCATCATGCTCACAAACTTGTAGTTTATGCATGTGAATCACAAACTCCCCCTTAGCCCAATAAGATTGTTTGAATAGTAAAGAAATGTAGAGAAGATGAAAGGTGAATGATCTTTTAGATAGATGAATAAAACAGTACAACTGATGAACTATTTATACTAACACTTCTAACCTCTGAGCATCTTTGATGACGTCAGGTGGATAGTGACAGATAACAAATAAAACTAACTCTAAGCACTGTTATGCCTAAACTCTTATCAGTGCCAAGCACTGTTACATTGAATATAAAACTATTATAACTATACTCTGTTGGATAACCTCTAATGATCTTCAATCATACCTTTGATCTTTGTCGTTTAGTTCCAGCAGATGCTAGAAGGCAGAGCTTTAGGCAAGGCAGAGTTTATTGAACAGAGCTTGTAAACTCTGTTTTCAGGACCAAACATCTGATGTTATTTTGGCTTTATATCATCTGTTCCTTTTTGCAGGGTTCAATCCCAACAAAAACAAAAATCCAAAATATGTTTATGATTTTAGGGGAGAAATATGTTGTGAAAAATACAAAAACATATAAAAAATTGAAAAAATGTACAAAAACATGAAAAAGACAAAAAGAGTTTTCTTGTGAAAAAATGAAAAGATAGTACATCAGTGGACTGTCACATTATCCTAAAGAAATGTAGTGTCAAAAAGTTTATAAACAGGTCTCACTAATGATGTGTCAGTAGGCTTCGAACATTCAGTAAATTGTTTTCAATATATAAACATAAAGAAAAACCTCTTAATCTGTGGCTTAACATCTCTCAGATATATGGTCTGATTCTGAGAGATTGCCAGATTCGGAGATACTAGTTCTTTATAGATAATTGATATATGGGATATTATACAAGTTCTTCTGATTTTGCGACAGTATCTGGGGTATTATACAAGTTCTTCTGATTTTGCGACAGCAATGGCCTAGAACTTGTATAATACTTTGCTTAAAAACCCTAAAACTGCATCAAATTGAAAATATCGAAAGACACTATATTTGAAGTACAAAGATTCAAATTTAGAACACCACTTTTAAGTCGAGCCTTCATCTCTTTGTCTGTGCGGTGGTACTAACCTAAGCTCTCAAGGTCTTGCACAACCTAGATACAGATATCAGTTAGATATATTCACCTGTAAGATGAAATCTAGGGAATCTTGATACGGGATTATATTCTGAGGTCGAAAACACGGTTAAGTTAAGTTCTTAAAATTACCTAAACGTATCTTGAAGAAATTGAGAAATATGTACAGGCTTAAGTGGATAAATATACTAACAATCTACGAGAATCTGTTTTTATCAAGATCAACAGTACTAGTGATATGTCTCAAAAACTGATATGATCCTCTAACACAAACTCACAAAAAAATATGTCTGTAAATATGTTTGTACATAGTTTATTGCATTTCATTTCAGAAAAACCCAAAAAGATTTTCAGTTTGTTTTAACATAAACTTTGGAAAAAAAAGATATTGTTTCTATTTTTTTCGACTACGGATGATGGAAAACTGATCTTCAAAGTCCGAAGCGAAAAATTGTTTATATGAAAACTGAAGAACTATGGGTAGGAGCTAATGTGGAATGAGAAAATGTTTTGAAATGATCAAAAGTTCATTAATTTGAAACTTAAAATTGACGAAAAACATTTGTTTGTTCATAAAGTGTTCAACCAAGGTCATTAACTTGGACTTGGTAGACAAATCAGTTAACCAGGGTCATTAACTTGGACTTAGTCAACTGAGTGGGTTGTTAAAACTGGAAAAATGTTTGAAAATGAGATTTTTGAATAAATTGGAGTCCACTTCATACAAAGCGGATACACTTCGCACGAAGTGAACCACTTCGTACGAGGTGAAAATTATTAGCTATAAAAAGATTTCACATCGCACGAAACACTCATTTACCAATTAGTGCGATCTGAACTTTTTGAACGTTTTAAGTTGAATTAACGTTGAGGAGGTTGATTAACACACCTCTTACAATGGTGAAGGTAATAGACCGTGTTTGGACTGTGAAATCAAGGGTTTCGGCACTTTGAACCTTTAAACTCTGATCTAGAAAGATTTAACGAACCAAATTTAAAATTGAACTTGTATTCATGTTAATTAGCACTATTAGAACATTATTGAACCTTGAATTTTATAAAATCATCAAGTTTTAAGATCGGTGTTCATAACAGTGTTTGGGATGGAGTGGAGGTCACTTCGTACGAAGTAAACTGTCCACTTTGCACGAAGTGAATTTGTTCATAGGGTTAAGTAACCACTCCGTACGAAGTGTTTTTGGTCAGAAGGTCATTATTTTTTAGACCACTCCGTACGAAGTGGAAATCTCCACTTCGCACCAATGACACTTCGCATGAAAGATTTGGTAAAAACAATTTCAAATTCATCCGAGTGTTGAAATTTTATGTGTCACAAGAAAAGAAGACGCAGTTTGAGCCAATCCATAACATTTGTTGTGTTTTGGATAAGGATATACCGGAAATGGCACCTTTCTAGTCTATTTTAGATTTTATGGATCGTTTATCGACCAAGAAGGCTTTAACTCATAAACAACCAGCTTATAAGTCACACATCGAAAGATTCTAGAATTCTGCTCAGTATAAACCTAATCCGAGAGCGATTAAATATGTAGTACGAATTGGAAATGAAGATATCGAAATTAAGATAACAGAAGATCTAATTCGAAGGGTGTTAGACTTCAAGGATAAAGATGTTGATCCTACTGGATACCTGAACGGATGGTAAAGGGTTGTTTCTTCAGGATGGGTTATAAAGGTCACATCAACGAAGCAAATTTCAGCAAGGCAGGTTTAGGGAGGCCGTACCAATTCTTTACTCACTCTGTTATTCATGCATTAAGCCATAGGAAAGGAGGATTTGATGTTATACTTGATTATCAAATGTGCATGATCGCTGCATTAAGTCTAAACTTACCATACAACTTCACTAAAGTTATTTTTGATCAAATGGTGGGGAATATATCAAAACAAAAGTTCTTGCAGTATCCAAGATTCTTTCGGATGATGCTAGACGATTTGTTTCCTAATTTGGCAAAAGAAGAAGATGATGAATTGAAGTTAGTTCATATGGTCAAAGAGACTTTGATTAGATTGAATCCATATCTGAATCGAGACACTGAACCTGTAGCAAAGAATTTTTTTGGAGCCAACTAAGATAAAACTTATGTTGCACCTCCAAAGGACAAGTGGAGAAAAGATACGAGTAGTTCCGAAAATGAGGAAGAAAAATGTCTTAAGGGTTTTATTCCGAGGAGAAGTAGTTGGTTTGAAAAGGAGGAGATTAAGAAAAAAAATATAAACTCCTAAAATGCAAGCTACTACAAGATCAACTCCAACACAGAAGCGAAAGCGTGCAACAAAGAAAGTTGTTACAATGCTTGTTGACGAAAATTATGAAGAAGAAGCACCGATGAATGTGCAAGTGAATGAACCTGTTGATGAGAATATTCGCGATGATGTTTTCTCTGCTACATCTGACCAGGAACGAGAACAGGAAGAGTTGAATGTTGTTAACTTAGCTGTAGAGATAGAGAAACAAGAGTTTGAAGGAGACGACGAAGAGAGTTCTGATGATAGTGTTGATCCTGAAGCTGAAGGAGCAGCTAGAAAAGCAGAACAAAGAAAAAGAAAAGCTCTTGGTGATGATGATGAATCTTACATGCCTTATCAATATCGAGACCAGTGAAGAAAGTACGAAGGAAGAAAAGTAAGCATCTAATGCTGCAAAAACAATTGGTTCTCCACCTGTTAAAAAATCTAGGCGAAAGTTTCGAAAAAGAAAGACGCCTGAAGGTAAAGTGGTTACACCTAGAGTTGAAGTACAACCACAATCACCAACACAACAACAACCACCATCCTCATCACAACAACAACCTCCATCCCCATAATTTCATCATGTTACACCACCTCAAAAACAATCAACGCCAGCAACCAACGCCACCTATACAACAACGTTCAACACCTAAATCAGCCACTAGACAATCTTTACGTGATCATTTTTTTCCTGATGATTTCAGTGATATTCTATTCACTGGTGGATTTGATGCAGATATGTTCAATGACAAAAGAGTTTTCTATCTTGGGCATGGTGTAGAAGAGGGGGAGTTCGTCCACAACTACACAAAAGAAGAAATTGTCTGATGTTGGGAGTTGATGAAGAATCGTTTGAGTTTGATTTTGAAGACGAGTTAAACAATATTAGTGCTTCACAACCAGAAGACTATATTTACAAGTATGCGGCAGATGCTGAAGTTTATGATAGGGTTGTCGTGGAGGATGATTTTGATGACGAAACTGAAAAATATACCGGTGAAGGTATAGATGACTTCCCACCTTCAAATAAATGTTTGCTAAAGCTACTGATGATCTTTTAAGAAGAAGAGTTGAAGAAACAGTAAAAGACGGTAGTGTTCCCAATATATTGTCAAAGGAAGAGATACTTGAAGCGAAAAAGACTTTGTTCAAAGAGCTACCCAAAGAAAGAAAGTTCAAACAACCATTGGCTTTCTTTACACGTGATCAAGATAAATCTTTGGGGGATATACTCAGTTGGGGTCGGATCCGGAGTACCGTGTATGCTATAAAAAGAGAGTTTAGAGTACAATATTTCTAATACCTATGTGATCTGAAAACTTTACCATCGTGGGACGTTGAAGAGTTAGTGCAAACCAAGTGTATTAACTACGAGATGAAGTTCAAGGACCAAAGATTATGGAAGCTGATAAAGTACGAAGCTGCTCATGGTTTTAATCACTGGACGCCGCACATTCCTAAGAATAAAATCAAGATTGATCCTGATACAAAAGAAAAGGACGTCACTTTGATTGTGAAACGTCCACGCAATATGCAGAACATGTTGTTAATGAAGATAGGGAAAGATTTCTCTAAATTCTTCCAGTGGTGGTAGTACAATATTGAAACAGGTGAAAAAAAGAGCGGTGATTGTGTTGAAACATGAAGGTATTTGGAGGGCTATACGGATACTAGACCCGATGTGGCTAGTTAATTGTTCAGAAAAAGATGTTGAATGCTTGTTCTTCAACAAGATCTGCTATTAAGTTAAAGAGAAGGTCCAATCTATGAAATATCAAGGTGTGATAAACATTTTTTATGCTCATGGTATTAATTTAGGGAAGATGTGGATATCGAAGTGGCGAGAGGTGGAAAAAGTTGAGTTCATGAAGCAGTTAAAGAAAGAAGAACGGATTGCTAACATAGTGAAGAAAGCTTCAATCCGAAGATTTTAGTTTATAAAATGGGCTCCGACAACTGATCAAACACCAATTTCGAGCGAAGAACATAGAAAGCCGAGGAAGCATTTCTTTAGACACTGAAAGTTAAAGTTATAAAGATTTTGAAGACTGACCAAGACTGTGGCAATATCCAAGGGGGAGTTTGTTGATGAAGAATGTCTATAGCCTATGTCTTAGCATCATATTGAGTCAATTGTAATAGGGCTTCAATGTTAGATTCACATTTTGTTATATGTATTGTACACTTCGCAAGAAGTGGTTAATCACTTCAAACGAAGTCAGTCACTTCGTACGACGTGGATTCACCTCGTGCGAAGTGGAGACTCAACTCATGCGATCTGGGAATGTCTATAAATAGGAGAGTCGTGGTCTTGAGTCTATAGATGTTTGGTTGACTGTGAAGGCGAAGCCCTGTCCAATTGTTTCCAAAATTGTAACACGTTTTTAAATTTTAATGAAACTGAGCATTTAAATAGTTAATATCATATAGTCACTAGTTAATCATGGATTCCGCACATACTAACTAGATATCAAATTAGGTCATGTGCTTTCAGAGAAGAGCCAATCCTCTCAAAAGTGTCCAAGAGTCTGAAGAGAGGATGTGTCATTTACATGGCACAGAAGGTCCGTGATCAGGCGGTTCTAGACGGAAGTTAGTGCGTATAATCACTATTTCGGTAGAATGTTATTTAGAAAGGAGTAGAAGCAGCGGAAGTCATATGTTATTCATTCATACCGAAAGAGCATACATCTTGTCAGGCTGCCGAAATCCTGGAGAAATCTCGCCAACACCTCCCCTCCCGGAGCGCAAAAAGCTACTAATGATGAACACGCGACACCTATTTAGAGGCAACATGACAATTCATACGAACTGGATGATGACTTCGTACGAAGTGGTAGCACTTCATACGAACTGTCATGACTTCGTACGAAGTGACACTGAAATACCGTTCCAGTTCGTACTTGGGTCTCGTGTTCGTATCTAATCTATACAATATTCAACACACGCTCTATCTAGCCTATTCGAACAATGACGAACACAAATTGCATCAATAAATTCCCCCTTGTCCGTCACTGCCGAATCTTGATCTTGAACTTGAAATCTCTGAGCCGTGTTTGAATATTCTGCAACTTCAATCAAGGTATTTGTCGATGTCGTAGAACACGTCAACAAATTCCCCCTTAATTGATGATCCGGGTTTGCATTATCATCGTTAAGCGCTAATTCCCCCTGAAATAATTCTCTCCAGAAATTAATCTTCAGATGTTTGGTTGCACGGTTTCCGACCTCCTCTGATTTGCTTGACTAACAAATTTTCCCGAATAGTCACCAAGCCGAAACTTATCAATGCAGCTGCTTCTCCATTTCAACAATAACCACATCCGAGTCCAGTATTTGAGTAAGCACTACAGCATCAAGAATCTATTCCGCAAACTCCTAAACTTTCAAAAACTCAACCGGCAATTGATAGAAACTTCGAATCACCACACTAGTAAACTTCAAACCAATGAATATCCATGAAATCTGAAATCCTGATTTCCGTAATCACATTTACGCATACTCCTGAAAGATTGATTAGCAAATCGGTAATCTACTCAATCAGCAAATCTTCATCGGAATCAAATCATCTGGTAACACATCGAATCTGAGAAACATATGTCTGCGGTCAAAATCACATTCTTGTTCTTCAGTCACAATATCAGATGTATAGCTCACTCCACTGAAGCTGGCGCCTTGAAACTACAAAACATCCTCATTTCCGGATTACTCGCGAAAACAGTTCATATACGTTGCAGAGTTAAAGATAAGAAGTCGTGTATGCATCAACCCCACATCGAAGGTCAGGCTTTTAAACCCCTAAGCATCAATCTGTATTATGATCTGAAAATTCTAAACTTCTTATGATCACGAAATCCCAAGTATAATCAATTATGTGAGAAACTGGTCCACAACTTTATCCGAAAGATCCATTATATCATCTTCTTTCATCATGGTACCTCGTACACCCTGGGGCAACTGAAACTACAAAACATCCTTATTTTCTGGCGGTTAGTCCGGAAAATAGTTCATTTGCCTTGCAGAGTTAATGATAGGCAGTCATGTGTGCCCCCACAAATATACGAACGATCAGGTGTCAATCCACAACCATGACCATAGAGTCCGATAAACAACTCCTCCAAGACTCAGTTATGTAACCCCCGCTTTAATGAAAAGTAGACATCAACTTGATCTCTTTACAAATGAATCTAGATCCTCTGCATTTCCCAGATAATCTGCACTCGGTAACCACCCGAATACAGTTGCAGGGTCACGAATTTCAAAAATGTCGGAATATTCATATAAACTTGAAATTTTTATTCCCCTCATTTTTGCAAATTCTGACTGTACCGAAATTTTTCACTGAAATTCCCCCTCAAATTTGGAAAAAATCAGTTTCAACAAATGCAGATTTTACGTTTAGGCCCATTAGAAGTCACGACACCAAAAGATAAACACTCAGCACATGTATCAATGACTCTCCCGTTGTCTTCAACATTTTGTGATCGTTCAACAAATCTGTACTCTGAAGCTCTAGATTGTGTCCCCGAACATGCTAAATTAGAAGTTAAAATCTCGAAAAAAAATTCTATCACCAAATTTTTTCTGGACACTCATCCAGTCAATACGATCAACAAAATTTTTCCATGCCTTTTTTTTTCAACTCACTTCATACGAATTGGTCTCTCACTTCGTACGAATTGGCCACTTCGTACGAATTGCTGTCAATTAATATGAATTGGTGTCAATTCGTACGAATTGACCTGTTTTCATATTTTTGATCCAAAATCTTTAATTCTGTGAATTTCAAGATGATTCCTCCACATATGTGGTCAAAAATGGTTTTCTAACAATCCTATCCGTTCAATTTTACTTTTTGTCCATGGATTGTCCTTTATTTTGATAATTTGCATCTAAAGCCACTCCTAAGTCCATAAATATCCAAAATTCATGAGCGTAGGTGTTAACCGGAGCTGTGATACCAACTGAAGGTCCGTGATCAAACGGTTCCAGACGGAAGTTAGTGCGTATAATCACTATTTCTGTAGAATGTTATTTAGAAAGGAGTAGAAGCAGCGGAAGTCATATGTTATTCATTTATACCGAAAGAGCATACATCTTGTCAGGCTGGCGAAATCCTGGAGAAATTTCGCCAGCACCTCCCCATCTGGGAGCGCAAAAACTTACTAATGATGAACACACGACACCTATTTATAGCAACCTGACAATTCGTACGAACTGGATGATGACTTCGTACGAAGTGGCAGCACTTCATACGAATTGTCATGACTTTGTACGAAGTGACTACAACACTGAAATACCGTTCCAGTTCGTACTTGGGTCGCGTGTTCGTATCTAATCTATACAATATTCAACACACACTCTATCTAGCCTATTCGAATAGGGACGGACACAAAGTGCATAAACAGGCACAGGTAACCGTGGATACACTAAAACCAAAGATTGAAGATATACTGGTTATCTCTGAATATCCTTATGTGTTTCCGGAAGATCTACCGGGATTACCCCCAGAAAGGTAGGTCGAGTTTAGAATCGACATTTTGCCTAGGTCGGCTCCTATAGCTAGAGCTTCATATCGTCTAGCACCAACAAAAATGAAGGAATTGAAGGCGCAACTTGAGGAACTATTAGAGAATTTTTTCATTCAACCAAATTCTTCTCCTTGGGGAGATCCTATCTATTCATCAAGAAAAAAGACGGTTCAATGCGAATGTGCATTGATTAGCGTTATTTGAACAAGATAATGATCAAGAATCGTTATCCCTTGCCAAGAATTGACGACTTGTTCGATCAATTGCAAGGAGCAAGTTTCTTCTCAGTGATCGATCTTCAGTTGGGTTATTACCAACTGATGGTCATGGGTGAAGATGTTCCAAAGACCGCTTTCAGGACGAGGTATGATCATTATGCGTTCTAGGTTATGCCATTTGGACTCACTAATGTGCCAGCAGCTTTCATGGATCTCATGAACAGAGGCTGCAAACCGTATCTAGATATGTTTGTCATTGTCTTCATAGACGACATACTTATCTACTCTCGCAATAAATATGATCACGAGAAGCATCTTCGATGTATTCTAGAGTTGCTAAAGCAAAAGAAGTTTTATGCAAAATTCTTAAGTGCGAGTTTTGGCTTAGAGAAGTCCAATTCTTAGGACATGTGATCAGTGAATGTGGAATTTAAGTAGATTCAGCAAAGATTGAGGCAATCATGAATTGGGAAGCACCCAAGACACCTTCGTAGATCTGCAATTCTCTAGGATTAGCTGGTTATTATAGAAAGTTCATCGAGAATTTTTTCAGAATAGCCATTCCCCTAATTGCGTTGACTTGTAAGAATGCTAAGTTTGACTAGGGGCAAAACAAAAAGAATCCTTCGAGATTCTAAAACATAAGTTGAGCAATGCCCCAGTTTCATCGTTGTCTAACGGAATTGAAGATCTCATGGTCTACTATGATGCTTCGCACACAGGACTAGGTTGTGTGTTAATGCAAAGAGGCAAGGTGATTGCCTATGCATCACGACAACTCAAAGTACATGAAAAGAACTACACCACCCATGACTTGGAATTGGGTGCAATAGTATTCGCATTAAAATTGTGGAGACACTACTTATATGGCACAAAGTGTATTAATATACACGGACCAAGAAACCCTCCAGCACCTATTTAATCAGAAGGATTTGAATATGCGTCAACGCCAATGGATTCAAACATTAAATGATTAAGAATGTGAGATTTGTTATCATCCTTGCCACGGTAATTATGACACCTCAAGAAAACGCTTAGGCGCACTAACTTCTTCAACGACCGCATGCTAAATTTCGGGACGAAATTTCTTTCAACTTGGGGATGATGTGACAACCCGTGATTTTTAGGTAAAAGCCGCTTGTTTCGCATTTATAATTAAAATCATTTGCTTAATTTGTTTGATAAATTAATTATGCCGATAAAATTTATATTTTATAAACGAATATTCGAACCGAATCCATATTGTGTTGAACCGAACCATGGGAGTTTACTAATTATACTTTTAGAATTAGTTGATTATATAAAAAAAGAATATATGTATGTATATAAGTGGCAAATCCATGGCAGCCATCTATGTTTCTTTTGTGTGGCCCAACAAAACTAAACCCCAAATATGTTATAATTAGTAATCTTGCATGGAATCTTGTAGTTATTTGTTTTTAGTATTGTATAAAGAAAGTGAATAATAAAAATCATAAATAATAGATATAACATGACAGCAAACGGATGCTGCCATGTCTTTGTTTCAAGATTGTGCCCCCTTACGATTTATTATAAGGTGCAACCTATTCAGCCCACGTTAATTGTGTTATCAACTCAACCCCTTGCCCATCTATTTGTGGCCCAATGAGCAGCCTAATCCCCTCCTCATTTGTTGAGTATTTTAGTCCAAACTCACAATTGCCTTAAACCGCCCCCAAACTCCTTGATGTTACGTACTGCATGAAAACTGCTCATAACTCAAAACCCTAAACTTACAAACGCAACTTCTGCCCCTCCCTACTATTCTGTTAACGAAGGTTTAAGCTCAAGAAGATCCCTCAATTCGTTTGGTTTCAAGTCTCTAGTAACTCTTGTCACTCCATAACTCGGTAAACATCATATTATAATTTTGATTCTTGATGTTTATACGTACATATATTTGTCACACCCCTATTTCCACGTGTAACCCGGTGGGCCCGGATGGGGAATATCGTGACGTAGTTGATAATATCATAACCAAACAAACACAGCACAGCGGAAGTCTTGGATTCAAATTACTATTACAAAACGAGTGTTCAAAGTTCGAATAAAAATTACAAGGCTAGTAAAGAAAGATCCATAGGCGGATCGAAATAGATATATACAAAGTAATTGTTTAACAGACTTCGGGCAACTAAGGACTTGCAAAATCCTCTTATGTCACTACCAAGCCGCTCCCGACCTATTTCGCGTTGTCACCTGTAACTTAATCTTTTGAAAATACGCCAGTTTTCACTGGTAAATACTAATAACCGACACGTTTTGAAAATATTTGAGAAAATGGTTTGAGGTGCACTTGGCACATTTTGTCCATAACTTGGGATAGTTCAAATGACCTTGTTTACAGTTTTACATGTTTGTCAATACATATGGGGTCCGGTGCAGAAACCGAATAACTTGATTAACCGACACACAATTATAATCCACCAATGGGATTTAATATTTTATTTGCATTAGCATCTGACAGGTGTATGCCTACACCCCACGCTTAAGGTCATGGCCATTAGTAACTTAAATGAGCTAAGGATATCCCAGACATGATCGAGTTTACCCTCAATGTTTAAGTTATCAAACAAGACAGAATAAAACGGGTTATGAAGATTTAGTAAATCATAATCCGATAACATGATCCCATACCCGACCAAGCGGTATTAATATATCGTATCCCAAACCCGTATAGGGAAAATATGCTAAAAGTATTTACCTGAGTTAATTCTTCAATAGAGTTAATAACTCAGCCGATAACCAAAAAGTAAGCTTAGATGACAATCTACTGGAAGGCTTTAGTCTGTAATGATGGTATTAATAACCAACTAGAATGCTAACGGGTCCTATCTACATCATAGACTCGGACCGGCTAGCTTAATAAGATAATTACGGTACTAAACGCTAGATTAAGCGATGACCGGAATAGAATGTAGCTCAAGTATGACAAGTATCAAGACTTGTTTAATATGGGTAAACATATTGCATTCTAGATTTTGATATAAAAATGATATGGTTAAACCCGTTTCGGTTAAACTGCATAAACTAGTCACGTAGGCATAACCGTATGCATATAAGCGAAACCAGGTAACCGGATGAGCCATATACAAGTTCCATATGCCATTATATTTAAAACATGTTGTAATATCAGTAGGATATCAACATGTATGCATGTTATGGTTTTAAAATCAAGTTACACCTTAAAAGGGCGTTTTAGTCATTTTACGACTTATAAAAGGAGATTGCAAGTAAACTGATGTCATGATCATAAACATTTTGTAAAAATGATCAATTTGTGATGTTATATCAGTAGGATATCAAGTATATGTGTGGGTTATAGTTTAAGACCAAACTATGCCTCGAAAGGGTAATTTGGTCATTTCACACATCATTTGACGAATTATTTGGGAATCTGAGTTTAGATTGTGTACCTACTGTAAATATATATAAAATAAGTTTTGAATTCAGTAGGTATGAAGTCTTGATGCTCTAATATGGTTTAAAACCATACTATACATCGAAACGGCAATTAAGTCGCTAAATAACGATTTAAATGGTATTTGAGTGAAACTGATGTTATAATCAGGTTTATATGATGGAAATATGTTATGTAATATAATACATCAGTAGATAAAAGACTTTGTTCATTAAAATGATTAAAACTCATTTTAGGTGTCGAAAGGGCATTGTCGTCATTTAAGGACTTAATACACGGACTTGTGTACAAACTCAATTTACAAACTGAATTAATATCCCAAACAATTCTAAATATGATATGACATTAGTAGGTAAAGAGTTTTGATGTCAAGATTATGTTTAAATTGCTTTTTACGCCAAAAGGGCGATTTGGTCACTTTAAAACGTATAATACGCCTTTTTAATCGGAACTTCAGTTTAAGATTAGAATGTTGACCTTGAATAAGTTAAATAAGTTAACATATCAGTTTACAAGTCACAGGTATGCTCATTTGTATTTAAAACCTCATTTTTAAGCATGAAGGGCATTTTAGCAAAGTTTTGCATAATTAATGGATACTTGCATACAAACTCGGATTACTATGTGACCATGTAATATAACTCCAGAGGTTTACACTACAACTTAGCATGGACACAATGCAACTTAGAATCAGTAACTAAGGTTGCTAATTCGGGTCAGAACCAAAAGTCAAAGTAAAAGTTAAACTTTGTGACTTTCGGTTGCGAACCGACCTTAGACCTGGGATTGACGGGCCGAACATCTTTATACGTGTTCTAATACTTATTACCAAGTTATTAAAGTGTTAAAACTGATTTTATAGCACCTACATTGCTAGATATGAATTTATTTAAAACTGACCCGTTGACTTTTTATTGATTATAACTTTGACCCGTCAATTGACCAAGCAAACGTGGTAATCAAGAGGTTCCCTTTTGAGGGATTAACACCTACCTAATTACAATCACGTAGCCGTATCCGTAGCGAAAAATGGCTGGACCATAATGGTCTTAGCCGAAAGTCAAAGCGTTTTTAAGTAATTGCTTTGACTTTGGCTTTAAACCTATCAAAACTGAAAGGGGGGCTAAGAACACCTACACAAGGTCCCTAGCACGAAAATGAACTTAGTAGGATTCTCCCAAAGATTAGGAACTACCAGAGAGTGAAGAGAGAAGAATGTGAGAATGAGCAAGTTCAAGAGGAAGGAAAGCTTGCTATTTATACTTGAGCATGGTGATCAAGATCATTCCAAGTGTTCACAAGGCTTCTCTGGTGTTGATTAGTGTCAAAAGAGGTGGAAGAACCAGGTGATTAGTGGAAGTTCGCGAGCAAGATGTCCCAAGCAGCTAGCTGGTGTGCCAGCTGCACATACTGCCAGCAACACCCTTACGGACCGTAAGGGTGGTGGCTGCGGTCCGTAAGGACCTGGCGCGCCCACAGTTTTAAAACTGGTTACGGATCGTAACCAATTATGAATGCGGTCCGTAACCGCCTTCCAGAAGCCATAATTGACAAATTTTCACATTTGGTCCCTTGATTTTGAATAGCTATCGTTCAGAGGTCATATTTTAACATAACAATGCTTTTAGTCCCTCTCAGCCAACTTGTGGCAACGAGGATCAGTGGAACACGTGTCGGAATTTTGCAGGACGGGTTTTTACGAGGTGTTACATCCTCACCCCCTTAAAAGAAATCTCGACCTCGAGAATTATTCAAATAGGTAGGGATACTTTTGTCGCATAGTGGAATCGACTTCCCATGTATACTCGAGACCTCGACGGGCATCCCGTTTGACCTTCACAATAGGCACGTGCTTTCTTCGAAGCTTCTTAACCTGTCGATCTTTGATCGCTATCCGATTCTCAATGAAACGCAGGTTTTTGTCAATTTGCACATCCTCGTGCGGCATAGCTAGCGACTCATCGGCAAAGCATTTCTTTAAATTCGAAATGTGGAACACGTCATGAATTCCACTTAGCTTTTCAGGTAGCTTGAGCTTGTAAGCTACGGACCCGACTCGTTCGATAATCTCGAACGGCCCTAT
This sequence comes from Scalesia atractyloides, assembly GCA_947069175.1. Classification (NCBI taxonomy): domain Eukaryota; kingdom Viridiplantae; phylum Streptophyta; class Magnoliopsida; order Asterales; family Asteraceae; genus Scalesia; species Scalesia atractyloides. The sequence goes on along the minus strand of CAMTDV010000017.1, from coordinate 45,788,640 downwards.
ATATCTTGGGCTCAACTTGCCATTTTTACCGAATCGCATGACGCCTTTCCAAGGCGACACCTTTAGTAACACTTTATCCCCAATTTGGAACTGGAGAGGTTTGCCCGCCTCTTATCCGCGTAACTCTTCTGCCTATCTCGGGAAACCTTGAGACGGTCGTGAATTTGTATAATCTTATCGATTGTCTCTAGGACAATCTCCGGTCCTGATAGTTGGGCATCCCCAACTTCTGCCCAAGGGCGTTCAATACTTTCTCCCATACAAGGCTTCAAAAGGTGCAGCCTTGATGCTTGTGTGATAACTATTATTATAGGAGAATTCAATCAGGGGTAGGTGGTCATCCCATCTACCACCTAAATCAATAACGCATGCACGCAGCATATCTTCCAAAGTCTGGATAGTACGTTTGCTTTGTCCATCAGTCTGCGGATGATAAGCCGTACTAAAGTTCAATCTGGTGCCTAGAGATTGTTGGAAGCTTTTCCAGAAATGAGAGGTGTATCTTGTATCTCTATTGGATACAATAGATACCCGCACTCCATGCAAAGACACAATCTCGTCCACGTACATCTTAGCCAACTTATCTGAACTAAATTTTCTTTGATTGGCAAGAAATGCGCTGACTTAGTCACCCTATCAACAATGACCCATGTTGTGTCATTACCACGTTTGGTCTTTGGTAACTTGGTAATCAAATATATAGTTACCATTTCCCATTTCCAAGTGGAAATCTCGAGTTGTTGTAGAAGTCCTGATGGTATGTTCGGCTTTAACTTGCGAACACGTCAGACACTTTGCTACATAGGTGGCTATGGATTTCTTCAAACCCATCCACCAATAATTAGATTTCAAGTCTTGGTACATCTTATCACCTCCTGGGTGAATAGAGTACTTAGTGTTATGCGCTTCCTGGAGGTTAGGTCTCTAAGTCCTCCGAAAACTGGAACCCAAATTCGTCCATTAAATCTGAGGATTCCATCACTTCCAGGTGTTAACTGTTCAAGAGTTCAACCTAATCCCTCATTCGCAATATTAGCCTCCATTATGCCTTGCTTTTGTGCATCAAGCAACTTTTAATTCAAGTTGTTTTTTACTTCTATGCTTTTGACGTTAACCCTTAAAGGTTTAACCCTTTTCCTTGCGACTAAGCGCATCAGCGACTACATTCGCTTTGCCGGGATGATATCGGATTTCACAGTCATAATCATTAATGGTTTCCATCCAACGGCGTTGTGCATATTCAGATCCTTCTGATTAAACAAATGTTGGAGGCTTTTGTGATCAGTATATAATACACTTAGTTCCGTATAAATAATGCCTCCAAAGTTTAAGTGCAAATACAACGGCACCCAACTCCAAGTCATAGGTGGTGTAATTCTTTTCATGCACCTTAAGTTGTCGTGATGCATACGCAATCACAATAAACAACTGCCCATGCCTATGTGCGACGCATCACAATAAACAACAAATTCTTCTATGCCTTCAGGCAGAGTTAGCACTGGAGCATTGCTCAATTTCTGTTTCAATGTTTCGAAGGATTCTTGTTGCTTTTGACCCCAGTCAAACTTGATATTCTTGCGGGTCAAAGCGGTCAAAGGAGTAGCTATTTGGGAGAAATTTTCAATGAATCTTCGATAGTAACCAGCCAGTCCTAGGAAGCTATGGACTTCAGAAGGTGTCTTTGGTGCTTCCCAATTCATTATTGCTTCAATCTTGGTGGGATCAACTTGGATACCGCGTTCACTAACCACATGTCCATGGAATTGGACTTTGCGAAGCCAAAATTCGCACTTAGAGAATTTTGCATACAGCTTCTCCTTTTGTAACAACTATGTTGATGCATATGTCTGTTGCCTACGTCATCATATAACGTCGAGTCAGTATTTAGGAACGAAATGTCAAGTTTATGTATGATTAAGAGTCAAGTTCGCTTGTAATTGTAAGGTTGAAGTCAAGTTCGGCCGAACTTGACTAAGCAAGTTCGCCCGAACTTGCACTCCAACCAGCGAACTTGACATGCTATAAATAGGTGCTTTGACATTTCATTTGTAAGATTCAGAGATTTTGTCATGACAGAGGCGAAGCTCTGTCCAAGTGTTTCTAGGATCAGTAACGTCTACACATTAATGAAACAATGATTAATCAGTAAAGAACTTGTATCCAATGTCGCCTATGCAAACGGATTCTGCACGTTTACCTTAGGTTTGCCAAATTAGGACCAGAAAGATCCGTACAACGGACCTACAAACTCTAGAATGCACCTTAAATGTTTCTCGTGATCGGGTAGATTACGAGAATAGATAAGTATGTCGTCAATGAAAATGATGACAGACGTATCTAAGTAAGGCTTGCAGACTCTATCCATGAATGTTGTTGGTGCATTAGTGAGCCTGAAAGGCATCACTAGAAATTCATAATGTCCATATCTTGTTCTGAAAGTAGTCTTTAGAACATCCTCATTCCTAACTTTCAATTGATGATAACCAGATCTTAAATCTATCTTCGAGAAGTAACTTGCCCCTTGTAGTTGCTCAAATAGATCGCCGATCCTGGGCAAAGGATAACGACTCTTGATCGTTATTTTATTGAGCTCACAGTAATCAATGCATATACGCATTAAACCATCCTTTTGACAAACAGTATCGGAGCTCCCCACGGTGATGAACTAGGCTTATGAAGCCTTTCTCCAGAAGTTCATCAAGTTGAGTTCTTAATTCTTTCATCTCTGTCGGTGCTAAACAATACGGGGCTCTTGCAATAGGTGCAGATCCAGGTAGGATGTCAATCCTAAACTCTACTTGTCTATCAGGGGGTAGACCGGTGTAAGACCCTTACTTATTTTCAACAATTTCAGTATGGTTTCGACCATAATTGTGTAAATACGTTTACACATACATTTGAAAATAAGGGTTTGTTGAAACATTTTTATATTAAAACAACTTAACATAATATAAATAAGTTCATCATTTAGAAATGACGACAAAACGTAGTGTGGAAGCTTGTATCTTGATTGTGTTCGGTTCTTCATTGAGCTTGATCGTCATCCGTCATAAATTAAATCACACCTACATTGTGAATTTATCACAAACGTTAGTTAATCAGACCTTGAAACGCATCTAAACGGATTCAGGAACTCAAAACAAACATTTAATATTTTTGGTGTTAAACCCGCCGTAGGCCATAGTAGCCCACCGTTACCCATAGGGGGTGTTTTCTGCCAAACTCAGCAGCTGCAGACCGTGGGTCACGGTCTGCACCGTAGCCCACTCTACAGCTTTTCTTTGATTTCTTAATCGCACTAAAATTGTGATAACTTTGGGACCGTAGATTCGTTTTGCTTCAAATTCGATTTCAAACGATCGTAATTGATTCTCCATCACATGGAGTTAAAATCCGACATCCAGATTAACAATTTTCTAGAATTTAAGCCCGCGGCATAAATTAATTATTAAACCTCTTTTGACATAGCTTTTGACCGTTCATATTTTTATCAAACCAACTTGTTTGTTACACTTATATTCTCATAGACATCATATTTTAAATGTTTCCTATCACACAAGGTTCAAATCGTGGGTTATTATGCATCATTAACCCGTTTGTGCTTATATGCTTATTTTGACCCGTTAAGGGTATTTAAGCGCTTTTAAGCATAACCAAGCTTATTCAATTCTATTTTCACATTAAAATATCTACTTTTATTCCACCACAACTACTATTGTGGCGGATTTTATGTAATAAACCAATTATCACAAATATTTCCCTTCGGTTAGTCATTTTACGGAAAAATGCTCATTTTAGGCATTTGGCCCAAGAAAGCTTATGCCTATAACATTTATGCTTATCTTAGGTTTACATTACCATAATATATGTTTCTAAACAACCCATAAGGGTCGTTTGCCGGATTTACCCATCAAGGGTGTTTCGGTCAATTTTAGTCCCTCATTTTACGACGAAGGACATTCACTAAATATTTGACCAAAATCGCTCGTTTATCTATAATCTTATTTATGCGTACCGGGATCGAGTCAACATTTTGACCCGTTTTAATACCTTGCCTCAATAATTTGCTAATTCATAGCATCGCTAATTCACAAGCTGTTTTATCCTGTGAGCATAAGACTCGACAAGCACTTATTAGTCGTTATATGTCAAATGGTATCAACATTACCATTTGACCCGTTTGGTCTAAACGACCAAAAATTTTGCGCTTTTATATAAATGGTATTTATTTACCATTCCGTTCAGTAACTCATTTCGGATTTCTCACCATTTAGCTATGTCTTTTATATTCGTTTCTTACGCGTTTAACTCAACATGGCTTATGCCACTTGATGTTGTTTCATACTTCGACTTTTATCCTTGTATACGTGACTAAATCACCGTTTTCTGTTTTTATTCGTTTAGGCTTACTTATAAAGTATCCATTCAAAAACTCATTTTATATATATCATCACATGACCAAATTACCATTTCGAGCCTTTTACCAATAAACATGGTTTTTCATCTTTTGATATGTTCCGACCCGTATCATATCGTGTCGGAACCATATTTCAAATATAACCTTTGTTGTATTTATAACTTATAAATAAATACAAATCCTACAAAAAGGGTGTAAGCTTTACTTACCTTGCGTCCAAATTAGGCTCTTTTGTCATAATTGATTCGTTTGACCCGCTTCATTCCCAAGCTTCCACCTAGCTTGTCAAGCGTCAAACTATCATCATGATTCGTAAGATGGTTAGATTAGTCATTATCAAACTAGACTACTCCATCTTACGGGTTTTATGTCGAAGTTACCATTCGATCATATTTTTGGTCATTTTGACTTTTAAAAGTCAAACTGCCTATTGACGAAAGTAACTACACGATGTAGGTCCACTACTCATTTTATTACTTTGTTAATATCCGGTAAGCATCATTCTTATGCTACCGGTTTAATCACTTTTTAAATCAAGTTCATGTAATCGAATTTTACCGAACTAACACAACTTTAATCATTTTAACACATAATGATATCATACGTCATTCAACACGCATTTATCATCAATTTTTCTTCTTATAATATACTTAAGCCATTTCATGGAAACTATAAACATATACTTAAACTCATAATTTGTTCAAGTATTTTTCCAAATCCTACCATGCATGATGGTTTTAAACATGAATATATCATTAACTTTATCATATCATCAAAACCCACTTGATAATCTACTTGTTCATCACTTAGAAGTAACCTTACATCAAGTACTTCATAATTTCATCATATCTAATGAAATTATGCATACTAAACATCTAATTTCATCTTTAGATCATAATCCATCAATTTATTTGCAAGTAACCTACTTGTCTCGAATTTCAACTTTAACCAATCTAGGTTTTACGACATACCTTATGATCCCCTTGACTTGGTGATCGTTTATATACGTCCGTGCTTCAATTCGGGTCTTGAATTGACCTTCAATTTTTGGGTTCTGAACTTGAACAAGGGTTTCACCACTTGTTCTTTCTCCTAGCCATACGCACACACACACACACACACACACACCTTAATATGTGTGTTGTGTCTAACTTTTTGTTTTTAATAAAACTAATTTACCCAATTGGCCATATTAGTCCTTCATGTTTCATTTTGATCAAAATAAGTTATAACTTATAGTTTATCACTTACTTACACATTATTAACTAGGTTAGTTATTCCTAGTTAACTTAGTGGGTTCAGGGAGCTGTAGCCCGTTTTATTTTAAGCCCCGTTAACTCAGGCCTCTTATAAACTTTGTCTTCTCAAAGCGTTTATTCTTCTTTTTAATTAACATTAGTATTATTTATTTAAATCCTAATATTTACCGGGTTAATTTAACCACTAACGGTATTTCACCCGTTCATTAGTATTACATGGTTTTATTACCAAACCCTTTAGGGTGTTACAAGTCCACCCCCTTAAAGAGGTTTCGTCCCTTAAACCTATCTCATTCACTTCACTTATCCTACGCTAATCCTGAAATGATCAGCGCTTTTATTATGTTTTAATTACCATTTTGACCTTAAATGGTCTTTACGACTAGACTTATTAGTCATCGGCTACTTTATACCCGTCATTCGGGTATACTACAATTGCCATTGCCGGCCTTTTGTGTGTTTATGATCTCCCATCCCGTAACTCACGTTACAACGTGATTATATTCTATATTACTTTCCTAGACCATGATCGCATCGCATCACATCATGTTTAAGTTTATATATAAACCTTTCATATTAAAAGTCTTCCTTTCGAATTTATCGCCTTACACCTATTGGTGTTAAGACCCGTTTCCTTTTATTGCTACTCGTTTCCCAAACCATCTCATACTAATTAAGCTCATTAAATCGTTCCTTTTTACCAAAAACTTAATTTTAGTTTAACGTTTTCTATTTAACTTATGTCAATTGCTCATATGAAGAAATTGACAATCAAGAATTTTATTCCTTTCCGTTATTATATTATGCGGAGAAATGTAACCAGTTCCCACACTTTACCTAAGTGACCCGTAGGTTCTTTCACTTAGCCTCGTAGGCTATTTCCTTAGGTTTTAACCTTTTTAAGGTGAGACCTCTATAGTTCGTTTCTTTCTATATGTGACCCAATGGTCATTTTGGTCCCGTATACCTTTTCATTGTTTATAACCCGAAGGTTATGGTGATCCCGTAGATCATCTTTTTACTCGTGTCATTTCGTTCTTAAAATATTTATTCTTGGTGTCAAAGCACCCTTTTTAAGTTTTAAAATCAATTATTTTCATTGATTTTTTTTTTATTTCTATTGACCTTGACCGTAGTGTAGGGCTACATTCGTTTTCTTTTGGACTAATCTTCCGACTCTATGACTTCTTACGTCATTTACACGTCGGTTCGTTCTACGCTTATCGTTACCCGGTTCACACCAACATTTCTTTACATCCCGTTACCCGGGTTCTTTTATCTTTAGTGTTTTTAACGCTCCCGTTGTCCGGTTTGCGTTTTCCTTTTTAAATTCTCTTATGACCCATTATATAGGTTTATCAATATTTTGCACTCCCATTATTCGGTTTACGCTTACTTACACTATCAGGCGTTACACTTATTTGACCCATTTGACTTGTTCGTGTGAAATTCATCACTTATGACAGTCAAACTTTATTCTTTATTCGACCCGTTCAACCTCGAAATAGTTGAACATAATTATCAAAATTTTTGTTTGTGAAATTTTATAGTCTTTTAGTCATAACTCATAATCTGAGTCTTTTGACTTTCTAATCCGCGTTCCTGTCTCTTGATTTACGCATATTCTCAAAATCCTACCCATCTTTTTTACCGAAGTCATCATCAAAGCAACCATTCTAGTATGCCTTTAGACTTCGTTTTAATTTATTTGGTCGTCTTAGCGAATTCCATCGCTTTTATTCAACCAAGTCTTTTATTCTTTAATCAATCCGTTTGACTTGTTCGTGTGAATTTCATCACCTATGAACAATCAAACTTTATTCCCTATGCCTTATCATTCTCATTAGTCGGTTTGTATTTTCGTTTACTTTGATTCTTGTCCCTTCCCTCGGGCTCATTATTCTAATGTAATACACTTCCGTTACCCGGCTAGCGTTTACAGTTATTATCAAATATTTTACTTATTTGATCTGTTTTGGGTACCTTTTTAATTTATCCCATTCACCCCATCCTTACCACATCGGACGTAAATGTGTCCATTATAAGAAGTTCATGGTATCATGTGTTCACTACTTACTTGGCCAGAGTAAGCGATCAACACATGACACGCATGACCTTTTTATAATTTTCACATTATGTCCCATGTAAGTAACTCCTCTAATAATTCCCATATTCATGGTTTCAATTAGTAAAACTTTATTTAATTGTTATTTAACAATCATCAGTTTTGCCCGTTTTATTCTGAACATCTATAATGTTTTCCTTTTATCGAGTTGTTATACCATCACCTTCGTTAATGTGATCGCTACTTTTCTCAATAGTATTATATTGAGAATTATTTACATGGACGATTAATTCCGTCCAAGTTTCTATGTAAACTAATTCCTTGTTATTCACAATTGTGAATAACATATATCTCTACTTAATATCTCTTGGAAACATCACCCTGGATAGTTATCCTATTCAGGTTTTCCAAGTTTTTATCCTACATATGCAACAGTCAATCTCTACATATTTGTAGCATATTACTGTTTGTGCAATAATTTAAAACGTGCACCTGTAATGCTTGCCCCAACGGGCTTTCCTTGTCGTTACTCTTATTTGCGATTGTTACGCGAGTTAGGTCCTTGGTGAGCATGCTCTACTTGTCATACTTCGGACCGTTTCTCCGTCATATCCGCAATTTGTTAAACTCTCGCCATCTACAGTTGCGAGCGTTCTTCAACTATAACATTTACAAAGATTAGTAATGTCAACATCAATAAATGCCTTTACTATAATACAAGGCTTTTCACTATACGTGTTAACACACGTAATTTCGTTATCTATATCGATCCTTTATCAATTTAGTTAGGGTAACGTATATTGCACGATAACCCTATGTGTTGTTTACAACACTTTAACATGCTAAACCGTTAATATACTTATAACTTACCGGATTATACGATCAAGTCTCGAACCGAACACTTTACACTTTAACCTTGAGCTCTGATACCAACTTGTAAGACCCTTACTTATTTTCAACAATTTTCATATGGTTTTGACCATAATTGTGTAATTACGTTTACACATACATTTGAAAATACGGGTTCATTAAAACATTTTTATATTAAAACAACACAACATAATGTAAATAAGTTCGTCATTTAGAAATGACGACGAAACGTAGTGCGGAATCTTGTATCTTGATTGTGTTTGGTTCTTCGTTGAGCTTGATCGTCATCCGTCATGAATTAAATCACACCTACATTGTGAATTTATCACAAACGTTAGTTAATGAGACCTCTAAACAGATTCAGGAACTCAACACAAACATTTAATATTTTTGGTGTTAAACCTGCCGTAGACCACAGTAGCCCACCGTGACCCTCGGTGGGTGTTTTCTGCCAAACTCAGCAGCTGCAGACCGTGGGTCACGGTCTGCACCGTAGCCCACTCTGTAGCTTTTCTTTGATTTCTTAATCGCACTAAAATCGTGATAACTTTGCGACCGTGGATTCGTTTTGCTTCAAATTCGATTCCGAACAATCATAATTTGATTCTCCATCACATGGAGTTAAAATCCGACATCTGGATTAACAATTTTCTAGAATTTAAGCCCGCGGCATAAATTAATTATTAAACCTCTTTTGACATAGCTTTTGACCCGTTCATATTTTTATCAAACCAACTTGTTTGTTACACTTATATTCTCATAGACATCATATTTTAAATGTTTCCGATCACACAAGGTTCAAATCGTGGGTTATTATTCATCATTAACCCGTTTGTGCTTATATGCTTCTTTTGACCCGTTAAGGGTATTTAAGCGCTTTTAAGCATAACCAAGCTTATTCAATTCTAGCATCATATTTTCACATTAAAATGTCTACTTTTATTCCACCACAACTACTATTGTGGCGGATTTGATGTAATAAACCAATTATCACAAATATTGCCCTTCGGTTAGTCATTTTACGGAAAAATGCTCATTTTAGGCATTTGGCCCAAGAAAGCTTATGCCTATAACATTTATGCTTATCTTAGGTTTACATTACCATAATATATGTTTCTAAACAACCCATAAGGGTCGTTTGCCGGATTTACCCATCAAGGGTGTTTCGGTCAATTTTAGTCCCTCATTTTACGACGAAGGACATTCACTAAATATTTGACCAAAATCGCTCGTTTAACTATAATCTTATTTATGCGTACCTAGCTCGGGTCAACATTTTGACCCGTTTTAATACCTTGCCTCAATAATTTGCTAATTCATAGCATCGCTAATTCACAAGTTGTTTCATCCTGTGAGCATAAGACTCGACAAGCACTTATTAGTCGTTATATGTCAAATGGTATCAACATTACCATTTGACCCGTTTGGTCTAAACGACCAAAAATTTTGCGCTTTTATATAAATGGTATTTATTTACCATTCCGTTAAGTAACTCATTTCGGATTTCTCACCATTTAGCTATGTCTTTTATATTCGTTTCTTACGCGTTTAACTCAACATGGCTTATGCCACTTGATGTCGTTTCATACTTCGACTTTTATCCTTGTATACGTGACTAAATCACCGTTTTATGTTTTTATTCGTTCAGGCTTACTTATAAAGTAGCCATTCAAAAACTCATTTTATATATATCATCACATGACCAAATTACCATTTCGAGCCTTTTACCAATAAACATGGTTTTTCATCTTTTGATATGTTCCGACCCATATCATATCGTGTCAGAACCGTATTTCTAATATAACCTTTGTTGTATTTATAACTTATAAATAAATACACATCCTACAAAAAGGGTGTAAGCTTTACTTACCTTGCGTCCAAATTAGGCTCTTTTGTCATAATTGATTCGTTTGACCCGCTTCATTCCCAAGCTTCCACCTAGCTTGTCAAGCGTCAAACTATCATCATGATTCGTAAGATGGTTAGATTAGTCATTATCAAACTCGACTACTCCATCTTACGGGTTTAAGTTACCATTCGATCATATTTTTGGTCATTTTGACTTTTAAAAGTCAAACTGCCTATTGACGAAAGTAACTACACGATGTAGGTCCACTACTCATTTTATTACTTGTTAATATCCGGTAAGCATCATTCTTATGCTACCGGTTTAATCACTTTTTAAATCAAGTTCATGTAATCGAATTTCACCGAATTAACACAACTTTAATCATTTTAAAACATAATGATATCATACGTCATTCAACACGAATTTATCATCAATTTTTCTTCTTATAATATACTTAACCTATTTCATGGAAACTATAAACATATACTTAAACTCATAATTTGTTCAAGTATTTTTGCAAATCCTACCTTGGTTTAAAGTACTTGGTCGAATAAAAGTTATGGAATTCGCTAAGACGACCAAATAAATTAAAACGAAGTCTAAAGGTATACCAGAATGGTTGCTTTGATGATGACTTCAAAAAAAAATACCCGAAAGATGGGTAGTATTTAGAGAATTTGCGTAAACCAAGAGACGGGAACGCGGATTAGAAAGTCAAAAGACTCAGATTATGAGTTATGACTAAAAGAATAATAAAATCTCGCAAACAGAAGTTTGTTAGTGATGTTCAACTATTTCGAAGTTGAACGAGCTAAATAAAGAATGGAGTTTGACTGTCATTAGTTATAAATTTCACACGAATATGTCAATCCGACCGAATAAAGTACAAATACTTGATAGTGCAAGTAAGCGCAAAACGAATAAATAAGCGTGAAATATTAATGAACCTATGTGATAGGTCGTAAAAGAATATAGAAAGTAAAACGCAACCCAGTGAAACTGGGGTGTTCAAAACATTAAGATAAAGAACCCGGGTAACGGGTTGAAAAGAAATAGAGGCATAAACCGAATGGTAAGCAGAGAACAAACTGACGCGTAAATGACATAAGAAGTCATATAGTCGGAATAATAGTCCAAAAGAAAACGACTGTAGCTTTAGACTACAGTCAAAGTCATTAGAATTCGAAAATGAAAATAAATGATTTTTAAACTTAAAAAGGGTGCCCTGACACCAAGAATACATATTTTAAGAGATACGACCTTATGGTGAAAATCCATAATGGGTCCAATGTGTGTTTTGGTAAATAAATACCATATGGTTTATGAATATAAAATGTTTGGTCATTTAGACCAAAATGGTGATGTTGACACCATTTGACAGTAACAACTAATAAGTGCTGGTCGAGTCTTATGCTCACAGGGTAAAACAGCATATGGAAATTACGTTGTTATTAGTTAGCAAATTTTTAAGGCAATGTATTAAAACGAGTCAATACTTAGACCCGAGCCAGGTATGTGTAAATTATATTATAACTAGATGGTGTGATTTTGGTCAACAATGAAAGTCCTTCGTTGTAAAAGGAGGGACTAAAGTGACCAAAACGCCCTTGCTTGATAAATCAAGCAAACGAACCTTATGGGTTGTTTAGAAATAAGTCATTTGATCAAGTAAATACTTAGAATAAGTATAAAAGCGAAAGGTATGATTCTTGTGAGTCAAACGCCTTAAAATGCATCTTGTTGTAAAATAGTAATTTGAGGGATAAAACTCGAAACAAATAGTTACCACATTAAAAATCCACCACAATTATAGTTGTGGTGGAATATTATTGATAAGAAATGTGGTAATGCAATGCTAGAAGCAAATGAAAGTGAATTATGCGGAAAAGTGCTCAAATACCCTTAACCGGTCAAAATAATCATCTAAGTAAAAACGAGTTTAAGAATGTACATAAACTCGTGAATTGAACCCAGTATGATAGATAACATTGAAACTAAGAGGTACATGAGAAATTGGGATCGAACAAACATGTTTGTTTGATAAATACATGAACAGGTCAAAATTTAGGCGACAAAGATAAGAAATAAAAGGTGAAAGCTATGGTCCAGGAGGACTTGCACATAAATGACGTGCACGTCAATCTGAATGATAACTTTTGACCGAAAGAATGAATATCATAAAAACGAAACTAAGTTTGTTTAGTCTAAAATTAATGAACTACGTAAATAAGGTTTCGGGAACGAAACCTCCTTAAGGGGGTAGACTTGTAACACCCCAAAAACGGGTTTATTAATTATATTAAAGTAACCGTAAAGAAACGGGTAAAATACCGTAAGTGGTAAAAGTAAACCCGGTGAATATAGGATTTAAATAAATAAACCTGATATTAAATAAAAAGTGAATAAAAGCGTTTGAGGAAATAAAGCTTATAAAATGCCCGAGGTAATGGGACTTCAAATATAACGGGTTATAACTTCCCGAACCATTAAGTTAGGAATAATTAACCTAGTTAGTGGGTGTAAATAAGTAATAAAACATGGAGTTCTAGTCCCTAATAATTAAAGTTAAACTTGAGGGACCAAAATCGTTAAAAAGGAAACATGATTCTATTAATAAAATTAAAAAGAAAATAAAACACACACTACGTGTGTGTTCTGGAATCGAGCAGAAGAAGCGCCAAGGAGCCAAGAACCCTAGTTCAATTAATCTTCAAATTGAAAGGGAAATCGAAGACCAAATTCGAGTTTGAATATATATTAGCTATCACCAAGTCAAGGGGATCGTAAGGTATGTCGAATTTTTGACATTCATGAAGTTGTAAAATTTTGATTAACTTTACAAGATGCGATATAGGTATGAATCGTTGAAGTTATTGCTGGATTAGAGATGTACACTTGCTTAGGAACAAAACCCTAAGTGAAAATTATACATATATTGCTATGATTTAAGTGTTTGGATGAATTACCACACTTAGATAAGTGGGTTTTAATGTTTTGATGAAACTGATGATATAACAATGCTTAGAATCATCATGCATGATAATGATAAGAAGGTGTTTGATTAAACTATGAATTTGGGTACATGGTCATACTCCTCACGAAATGGGTTTTTGTATGATATAAAAGAATCAATGTTAAATCAGGATATTGATGCTTAAAAGAATGTTAGCTACTAGTTGTAAGTAGAAAATGATTAGATTAGGTATTCGGATGAATGCCTAATAAAGTGATGAAACGGGTTTTACTTATAAATGAAAATCCGTAGACTTTGCATAACGAAAGGAGAAACTATCCTTGATAAACGGGAGCTAAGTTAAATTGATGTTAATAGTAGCATAAATATGGATAGAAAAATAGTTAAAATGGTGGCTTAAAATAACGCCTACCGGGTAGTTTGAGAATGCCTAAAGTAGTCGATGAACTTGAATGTGCATTTTATATACTAATGGACGTTTGACTTTTAAAAAATCAAACTGACCTAGAATACGATGAATGATAATTTTGGGTATAAAATGCATAAGGTGAATAATCGTATTAAATTATGATTAAACTAACCACCTTGTAAACGATGATGATAGTTTGACGCTTAACAAGCTAGGTGGAAGCTTGGAGGAGGAAGCGGGTCAAACGAATCAAGAAGGAAAAGATAAGCATAATTTGGATGTGAGGTAAGTTAAGCTTACATCCCCTTTGTAATTACAATACACTTACTTGTGAGTATTAGTTATGAAACATGTTAAGTTTTGGAAATATGGCGTTCCGGCATGATACAATGCAAGTCAGAATAAATAAAAATGGTAAGAAACCATAAATTATGGTAATAAGGGTAAAATGGTAAACTAGTCGGGTGAAGACTAATAAACGAGGATTTTTGAATATCACGTTGTGGGGTGAACAATAACGGGTGAAAGTGGTCAAATAATAATCCGTACACGAGTTGACGGATGGATAAAAGATTTGAAAAGACACCATTTGGTGAAAGTTATAACGGGTCGAACAATTTAAGAAAATGTCTTTTAAATAATAAAAACTCACGGCGCGAACCGGAATAGGTTCAAGGGCATTATGGTATTAATATACCATCATATGTTGATAAATGGTCAAGTCGACTAAACAGGTAAAATGGTGTGTTAATACCATTTGATAATAATAACTGATGACTACTTGTTGAGTTTTGTGATCACATGAAATAATATATGTTTGCGTTGCTTTAACTAGAAATTTTAAAGAAAAAGGTATGTAAACGGGTTAATGCTATGACCCGAGCCAGGTACGCGTAAATAAGATTATAGTTAAACATGTGATTTTGGTCAAATATCTTAGCGAAAGTCCTTAGTCGTAAAATGAGGGACTAAAGTTGACCAAAACGCCCTTGACCGATAAATCGGTCAAACGACCCTTAAGGTTATTGAGGAACATGTATTATGACCATATAAGCCTTTGATAATCATAAAAGTTATAGGCATAAGCCTTTTTTGGGTCAAACGCCTAAAAATGAGACTTTCCGTAAAATGACTAACCGAATAGTACAAATCAGAAAATAAGATTTTATTATATGAGATCCACCATGAATATACTTGTGGTGGAAGAAAAATGAGAATCCTAGTGCGGGAATATGAGGCGTGGAAAGAATAAGTGAGATTTGAACTTAGTGCTCAAATCTTGAAACTGGTCAAATAATTTCGTAAATAAATATTAAGCCAAAGGTCTATAAGATGAAAATTTTGTTAATATAAATGGTGGATTTTGAGTCCAAATAATAGAGGAACAAATTACGATTACATAGGAAGAAACGTGAGGTTAAACGGATAAACGGTTTGAAAGTTATGGCCGTTTTCGTAAAAAGGACCAAAACAGAAAAATCTGCAGCTAGGCTGTAGCGTGACCTACGGTCCACACCATGACCTACAGTACAGGGCTGCTGTCTGCAGTGTGACCTACCGTCCACACTATGACCTACGGTACAGAGTTGCTCTCCAAGTTAGTTTTGTGTGCCGTAAGCTACGGTACACCAACTGTAGCCTACAGCGAGTCCTCAAAATGAATTTGGATAGTTCATTTGTTATTTATGGCTTATAAATGAAAGTCTAAGCACCATATAACTAACTTATGAGTTGTTATTGGAGTATAGGTGATAGCTAGGACCCACGGATGAATCAAGCTCAACGAAAAACCGAACACAATCAAGTTCAAGCTTCCGCATTATGTACAGTCATTCACGAAATCATTCATCGTTAATATGATGAAATATGTTTATATATATTTTTAAGAAGCATTATAAAACTCGAAGTTGTAACGGACTTGTATTTATATAAATACTTTTATATGCGAAATTTTTATAAAAGTTTACTTTAGCAAGAAGGGCCTTACAAGTAAGGGTGCTAAACGGGTCGTGTTCGCGGTTGGCGGGTTCAACCCTGACCCGAACCCAAAAAATTTTATACGAACCCGAACCCGACCCGAACCAGAAAATCGTATCATATATATGAACCCGAACACGACCCGAAGTTTTGTGGGTTGGCCTGAACACGACCCGTTTAACCCGAATTTTTTAATTTTTTTTCTAAAACTAATATATTAAAATTAAAATTTACTTAAAAACACAAATGTATATAATAATATCATATTTAAATTATAAAAGCTATGTTAATTTCTCCTTTTAAGTTATAATCATGGCATAAAATACACGCTCCATTTAATTTATGAGATAAAATATATTGTAAAAAAATATAATATAGTATAAATGTGTTAAACGGGTCAACCCGCCAACCCGACCAGGTTGACCCGAACCTGACCCGTAAACCTAAACGGGTTCGTGTGTTCAACCCGAAACTGATCCGAACCCGTTTAGACGAAACCTAAACCCGCGAATTTCGTGTTAGGTTCGTGTCGGGTTTCCGGGTCGTGTCACAAATTCACACCCCTACTTACAAGTTTGAGAAGAATTGGAAAACGATTAATATTAAAAGATACAGGCCTTGATACCGATAGGTGCAAGACGATACATTCGAAAGGAATGTTTTCGATAATGAAAAGTTAATATCAACTTAAACATGACGTGACGCAATCACGGTCAAGAAAAGTAATGTGAAGTATAATCACGTTGTAGCCCGGACAATGGCTATAGAGTAACTGGCTAATAAGTCTAGTCAGTGAGGCTGGTTAAGGTAAAAATTTAAATTTAGAGTTTGTTTAATACGCTATTCATTATAAGATTAGCGTGGAATAAACGTAATTGGTAAATTCATATGACCGAGTGACCCAATAGTGACTCGGTCAAGTAAAACAGTAAAGGTAAATGAGTACAATACGCAAATGATGGCCCATGAGACGTTGCTAACAAAGTGCATTGATCGCCTGTACTAAGCGATCATAAGGCAACACAAACGAAGTGTCGGGAAGTCAAATCGAGCAAAAGCATGATTGAAGGATAAAGCTATAAGGTATGTGGTTATATGCTTTATAGAATTTCCGTTAATATCACCTCTTAAATTGTGTTAAATAATTAAGATAAAAATCCAGAAATTCGGCTTGTTCTTAAGAAGTGGATTCCGTATGAATGAATCGAATAAATTTGATAACCAAAGGGTTTAGTTGTTAAAGTGATGAATTACACAACAACATCTAAACGGGTTAAAATAAGAATTTATGAAAAGTTTGAAAGTATAAAAGCGATGGATTTCGCTAAGTTAACAAAACTGGTTAAAATAACGAAATTACGTTATTTTGAGTTGCATTATTTCGCATGAAATACGTATATGTTTTGTAACCAAAAGGATATTACCACACCATCCTGGTAATACTAACAAATGGTAAAAGTATGAGCAAAGCTCAAGTAATTACCGAAACAACACGAAACCTCTTTAAGGGGGATAGACTTGTAACACCCCAAAAAACGAGTTTGATAATCAAACCACGTCAATATTAAAAGACGTGTAAAATATCAATAGTGGTAAAAGTCAACCCGATAAACATTAGGATTTAATTAAATGAACCTAATGTTAAGTAAAAATGAATAAATGTTTTATAAAGATAAAAGGTTATGATTGGCCGGCTATCGGGATAGAATTTAAGTCGGGTAGTGGCATCCCGAACTTAGTAAACTGACATATCGCGTTCACTCGACAATTGACATGAAGTGTATAACTAGGAACATAAACCTAGTTAGCAATACATGGCTAAGTAATAAAACAATGGATGGTAATCTTCCATTGTTATGTGAAACAAACTTGAGGGACCAAAGTTGTCTAAAAGTAAACTTGGGTTTTATAAACAAAAAATTAAAACATAACACACACCAAAAAGTGTGTATATGTCGATCCTCAGGAGAAGAAACAAGAGGAAACCCTTGTTCAACCTCAATCCATCAAGTTGGAGGGCGAATCGAACCCAGAATTGATGCATGAACGCGTTTTAATGATCACCCGAACTAGGGGATCATGAGGTATGTCGAATTTTTGATATTGATGAAGTTGTGAAATTTGATGAACAACACAAGAAGTGATTTGTGTATGAATCGTAGAGGCTGTGGCCGAATTAGTGATGTATACTTGCTTAGGAACAAAACCCTAAGTGAAAATTCTACATAGGTTGTTGTAATATGGATGTTTAGATGATTTAACACACTTAGATAAGTGGGTTTTAATAGTATGATGAAATTGATGATATAAACATTATTAGAATCATCATGCATGATGGTAATAAGAAAGTGTTTGATTAATTTATGAATTCGCGTATATGTTCATACTTGCCATTGAATGGGTTTTTGTATGATAAAAGGGAATTGATGTTTAAAAAAATTATGTTATTGATGCTTGAAATCATATTACCTACTAGTGAGTATGTAAAATTTGATTTCATTAAGTATTCAAATGAGATGCCTAAGTGAGTTCGATGAACCAATTTGTGCATTCGTGTATGTTAATAAGTTAATTGACTTTTCAAAAGTCAAACTGGCCAATGATATGGTGGAATGATAAATTCGACATAAAACTCGTAAGGTGGAATAGTCATGATTGATAATAACTAATCTAACCATCTTACGAATTATGATGATAGTTTGACGCTTGACAAGCTAGGTGGAGGCTTGGGAAGGAAACGGGTCAAACGAATCAAGTATGAAGGAAAAACGTAATTTGGATGCACGGTAAGTAAAGCTTACACCCTTTTTATAGAATACTTACTTGTGTGTATTGGATATGAATAAAGTAAATTTCGTAATTGAAATATGATGTTCCGATGTGAAATAATATGGGTCGGAACAAGTGAAAATGGTGAGAAACCATAATTTATGGTAAAAAGGGTAAAACGGTAAATTTAGTCATGTGATTAAGAAAAATAAAGAATTTTGAAACATTACGTCATGGTATAAACCGTGACGGGTAAAAGTGGTAAAAATAGTAATCCGGACATGAGTTGACGGATAGATAAAGAGATTTGAAAAGACACCACATGGCGTAAGTCATAACGGGTCAAACAAAATATGAAACAACTTTTAAATAAGATGTACTCACGGAGTAACCAGTATAAAAGAAGTGAGATGGTAATTAAAGACCACCTCATAAAGATAAATGGTTATTTCAAATAAACGGGTCGAATAGTGTTGTTAACACCATTTGACAATAATATTTGATGATCTCTTGTTGAGCTTTGTGATCACAGGAAAATAAGATATGGTTCGCGTTGCTCTTATCTAGTAATTAATAGTGAAAAGGTATTAAAACGGGTGAAATGTTGACCCGAGCCAGGTACGCATAAATAAGACTATAGTTAAACGAGCAATTTTGGTCAAATATTTAGTGAAAGTCCTTCGTCGTAAAATGAGGGACTAAAATTGATCTAAACGCCCTTGATAGGTAAATCAGGCAAACGATCCATATGGGTGGTTTAGAAACATATATTATGGGAATGGTAAACCTTAGATAAGCATAAAAGTTATAGGCGAAATCCTTCACGGGTTAATGCCTAAAATGAGTCTTTTTCGTAAAATGGCTAACCGAAGGGTAATATTCGGGATAGTTGGTTTATTATAGCAAATCCACCATAATATTAGTTGTGGTGAAATATAAGTAGATATTTTAAATGTGGAATTGTGAAGTTTGAAAAGAAAAGAGCGAGATTTTGACTTAATTGTTTAAATTCTCTAAACGGGTCAAAAATCTTATAATTGAGTTTCAAGCCGAGAGCTTGAAATTTAGAATTTTTTGAATTCCAAAGTTGGGTTTTAACTCCATATGATGGGGACTTAAATTACGATCACGTAGGAAGAAACGGGTCGTAAAACGGATAAGAAACAAGAAAGTTATGGACGTTTTCGTAACAAAGATTGAAAGGGTTAAAAGCTGAAACTAGGCTGCAGCGTGACCTACGGTTTTGGACCGTGGCTCACAGTCCAGACCTGCTGTTTTGAACAGACCAGGTGAATCGTGACCCGCAGTTCCCAACCATGGCTTACAGCAGACCTTTAAAAAAATATGTTTCTTGTTCGTGTTGATATACGGACTTGATTTAAACATGTTATAAGTTTATATGACTAATCATTTCATGGTTTATGAAATGTAGGATATCTCGAGATGCCGGATGACGATCATGCTCAACAAAGAACCGAACACAATCAAGATACAAGCTTCCGCGCTTCGTTTCGTCGTCATTTTTAAATGACGAACTTATTTACATAATGTTGTGTTGTTTCAATATAAAAATGTTTTAATGAACCCGTATTTTCAAATGTATGTGTAAACGTAATTACACCATTATGGTTGAAACCATATGAAAATTGTTGAATATAAGTAATGGTTTTACATGTTGGTATCATATATAAACTTAAACATGATGTGATGCGATCATGGTCTAGGAAAGTAATATAGAATATAATCACGTTGTAACGTGAGTTACGGGATGGGAGATCATAAACACACAAAAGGCCGGTAATGGCAATTGTAGTATACCTGAATGACGAGTATAAAGTAGCTGATGACTAATAAGTCTAGTCGTAAAGACCATTTAAGGTCAAAATGGTAATTAATACATAATAAAAGCGCTGATCATTTCAGGATTAGCATAGGATAAGTGAAGTGAATGAGAAAGGTTTCGGGGACGAAACCTCTTTAAGGGGGGTAGACTTGTAACACCCTAAAAACGGGTTTGGTAATAAAACCACGTTAATACTAATGAACTGGTGAAATACCGTTAGTGGTAAAATTAACCCAGTAAATATTAGGATTTAAATAAATAATCCTAATATTAATTAAAAAGAAGAATAAACGCTTTGAGAAGACAAAGTTTATAAGAGGCCTGAGTTAACAGGACTTAAAATAAAACGGGCTACAGCTCTATGAACCCAGAATAACTAACCTAGTTAATAATATATAATTAAGTGATAAACTATAAGTTATAACTTCTTTTGATCACTTAATTACACATTATTAACTAGGTTAGTTATTCCTAGTTAACTTAGTAGGTTAAGGGAGCTGTAGCCCGTTTTATTTTAAGTCCCGTTAACTCAGGCCTCTTATAAACTTTGTCTTCTCAAAGCGTTTATTCTTCTTTTTAACTAACATTAGGATTATTTATTTAAATCCTAATGTTTACCGGGTTTTTACCACTAACGGTATTTCACCTGTTCATTAGTATTAACGTGGTTTTATTACCAGACCCGTTTTTAGAGTGTTACAACCGGGTAGTTCCTTAGGAAAGACCTCTGGGTATTCAGAAATAACAGGTATATCTTCAATCTTTGGCTTAGGTTCATCGACGGTTACTTGTGCCATATAGATGACACAACCTCTCTTCATGCATCGGGAGGTGAGGACATCACCGGATGGGGTTTTAATCTCGATTAGTTTCTTATCACAGGCAATGCGGGCTTGGTTATAGGATAACCAATCCATGCCTAAGACTACATCGAACCCTGCCAATTTCATTGGCAAAAGAGAGATAGGGATCAAATGATTCTTGATGGATATGAAGCATCCATCCAAAATGGAAGAAGTGGTTTCAATGGTTCCGTCGCAAGTTCTACCTCATAAGTTATGTCTAGAGTTCTTATGGATAAGTTTAATAGTTTGCTAAACTTACGGTCAACAAACGACTTATCGGCCCCCTGAATCAAATAGAACTCTAGCAAAGGTATCGTTGATGAGGAAGGTACCTGTTATAACGTTGTTGTCGTTGACGGCTTCTCGAGCATTCATTTGAAAGGCTCGAGCATTTGTTTTCTTTGCACTACTAGACTTTGCATTATCTTCTTTGGCATTCTTAGTGCAGTTAGTTTTTATGTGACCTTTCTCACCACATTTGAAGCAGGTAGCATCTTTGATATCCCTGCAATCCAGGGTCTTGTGTCCCATTTTCTTACATATATCACAAGGTTTAGCTTGTGGATCAAACCGACACTATCACCGTGTCGTTTGCCACAGATCTTGCATACAGGTTTATCCTCAGACCTGTTTTGATGTTTATGGGATCCAAACTTTCCCTTCTTTTTAAATCGTTGGGAGTTGGCATCCTCCCTTTTTCTCTTTCCCTCGGTTTCCTTTCGGTTCTACATTCGCCTCACATAATCTTGAGTGAGGGAAAGAGCTAGTTCAACCGCAGATTTATAGGCGTTAGGTTAAACTGCCTTAACCAAACTCCTGATCTTCGGAGCCAATGCATTAATAAAGCGCGCAATGCGCTTAGCTTCTGGAGTAACTAAGTATGGCACCAGTCTAGAGTATGAATCGAAGTCGGTAAAAAA
This sequence comes from Scalesia atractyloides, assembly GCA_947069175.1. Classification (NCBI taxonomy): domain Eukaryota; kingdom Viridiplantae; phylum Streptophyta; class Magnoliopsida; order Asterales; family Asteraceae; genus Scalesia; species Scalesia atractyloides. The sequence continues at coordinate 45,766,443 of CAMTDV010000017.1, read as the reverse complement.
CTTCCAACAATCGAGATTCTTCATTGTGAGAGCAAGGAAATCCATTTCAATCTTTTCCACCTCATGAGGTGGGCAATAAGTATCCTTGACCAGATCCACAAATTGGGACCATCCTAGGTTATACAAATGCACCTTTCCAGATGACTGCATTAAGCCCTTCCACCAAATTAAGGCGCTGCCTTTGAAAGATTGTGACACGAATTTTACAATGTCCTTATCAGCACAGCCACTGATATCTACCACTGTCTCAATTTCATCGAGCCACCTTAGGGTCTCAATAGCCCCCTTTTCTCCATTGAAGTCTTATGGCTTGCATGAGACAAAGTATTTATATGAGCATCCGTCCTTGAAAGTATTAGTTTTGTCAAGGAATTCCTGTTTCTTATCTTCGTTCGTCACTCTTGAGGAATGCACAGAACCCTCCTTCTTATCAGAGACACTAGGTTTTGAGATAGCCTTCGATACCGACTTAGAGTGGGTAGCACTCGACATATTAAATTTCTCTAAGGCTTTTTCCATAGCCTTACTCACGGCTGCGTCGATGCGAGCCTGGAAATCATCTTCATTAATGACTATGTTTGCCTTATCACGATCATTATCATTGTGGTGACTGCTTGCACCGTCGGAGTTAGCCATCAATTGCTTCGGCGCTATAAATCGTAACAGGTATTTTTAAGTGTTAGCCATGGTATAATTAAACCATTTAGGCTTTAGCACTATAAATGAATGCCTTTAATATATACTTATAACCTAGGTCTCAAAAAGACCATCATAGGTGTTCAAAAGATCGGACATAGTCCAGGATTTTAGACAGCGGATCGTAATGTCACATCTGTCATTGTCGCATTGACAATTTAGGTTAGCTCGAGAGCTTGTCACAAGGACGAAAGATATGGCACAAAAGCCTTTGTCACGTAGACTTAACAAGGTTTGAACAGAGAGTCATACACTACAACTGTAACACCCCGACCGCGTAAAAACAACAAACCGTGGTGGAAACGTCGGGGAGTCACGTTAACAGATTGTTACAACAACACGTGATAATTTAAGTTATGTTTTATCGAATATTGAAATTTCACAGTTACATTGTCTTGGAGTTTAAAACAAACTAATTAAACTATTGTCTTTCAAATTTTAAGGCACTAAGTCCGAGTCCAATCCTACGTGAGCATGCATCGACATCAAACTTGGTTTCCTGAAACATATGTGAAAACGAGTCAGCAAAAATATGCTGGCGAGTACATAGGTTTTGGGAGTGTGTCAAATTCATGGCCTTATATATGTATTGCAATACCACGCCGACTACTAGAGTCGTTAATTGAAAACCTTGTTATCAAAAAATATTTGGTATTGTAATAATAACTAACCAACTAAAACAAGTTAGTTATAGTTTATAAAAGACTTGTAGCCATGAATCTTGACCAAAACATTTATTTTGTAAATTCGAGTAGAAAACCGTCTTTAAGAAACTTTGTATGGTTTATATCTTAAATTGAAAATCGTTGCGTGTCATTTGTTTGAAAACCTTTGTTATAAGTGATGCAAATAACGCCATGAATGTAATACGATAAAAGCACTTATATATAGGAAGTACCAGCGGCGTATCCACCATGCTTTTATCACATTACACACGTACCGTTATCTAAATCACTTACCATAAACCAATCGTCCATTGTTCGTGTCATAAACCATTCGTCCATTGTTCGTGTCATAAACCAATTGTTCATCGTCCATGTAAACAAATCATCCTTGTTTTTAATTGTGAAAACTTTTGGTCGTTTTGGTGAATACATTCAAACCTGTGTTGACTCGTCTATACCACCAAAGGGTATCTTTAAATTGCAATAACAAACCACCAAAGGGTTTGTTAAAGTAAACAGTTTTGGTCGTTCCCAAAACTTCCCCACAAACACCGGGAACCTTGGTAACGGGATTGTCAGTCCTATGGTACCATAACTTACTACTGGTCGGCTTGGCCAAAGCTAATGAATGTTATTTGTGTCATTTGTATAACGCACCAACAAGTTCGTTCACATTATTGAAATCGTCTTGTTTGTATTAACCATAGCTTTTGTAATTTGAAAACTTGAAAACAATTTAGCACATATGAATCACCCCAAAATATTTGAAAAACATAAAAGAGGGGACTATGTACTCACTTGGGGTTGCAAAATAACCTTGAATCAAAGATTAAACAAGCTCAAACGTCCGAGAAATCAAGCGTGTCCTAAAATCGGATAACTATGTAAATGTCGGGACTTTAATCGGCGGATCGGATAGAATGAGGTCTTGTAAACCAAATGACTGTTGGAACTCATATGAAATGGTTTAACAAAGTTAAGGTTCCGATTTGGAAAGATTCCTAAGTGCTTTTGACCCGTTATGACTCTTTAAGGTAGTTTATGCTACTTTAACGGATCATTTACGTAAATGTGTGTTCGGATGGTTAGATATGTGTTATGATAAGTCTTATATGCCAAAATAAGTTTAGTAATATTATAACATCAGTGTATATGGCAAAACATTGGTTACATAGGCTTAAAATTGTTTTATGCGCAAAAAAGGCGTTTTGGTCATTTATAAAGGCATAACTAGCGACTTAACATAATACTAACCAAACGACGCGACCATAAGGTATAACCTCAGAGGGTTATTCCCTATACAACTATGGTCACATATATGTGTTTGGTCGGATCCTAAGATCGACCAAACGGGTCGGATTCGAAAGTCAAAGTGGTGGTCAAGATCGCTCGACTTACGACCATAAATAAGCACTAAACTAAAAGTGACGAGTTAGACATGTCAAACATGTCTAATTAAGTTTATAAAACTGATTTGGTATCAAAACAAGGTGTTTTGATACCCGAAAATAGTTCCGTCGTATAATGCGCATTTTGCACATTATTGACCGAAACTTTGACTCGTAACTACAACTAATAAACATGGTAATCAGTAGGCATGATCGCTAAAGACCATAACCATCGTGATTACGATCACGTTGCAAAGTTCAATTGAACTTTGTTTTGATCAATTAATGGTCAAAGCCGAAAGTCAAACATTTTTTTACTTTTAGCTTGAAATAGCTAAAAGCAATGAAAAAGACTAAGGATGAGATCTTACTTGTGTTTAGGAACACCCAAGATCTCAAAGAACTTAGTAGGAGGCCTCCAAAAGGATGGAAGCAAGCTCCAAGAGTATGGGAGGAAGAAGATGGAAATGAGCAAAGAGAAACGGTGAAGATCAAGCCTATTTATACTAATCTTAGAGCTCCCAAATCATGCCAAGTGTTGATCCAGGTGTTAGGCATGGATTAGTGTCCCTCTAGGTGTCTAATGCAGGTTAAAGGTGACATAGATTACGACTTGGTGGCCAAGGAAGTTAATAAGAAGCTATCAGCTTGATTTTAAGAAGCTTCTGAGCTGGGGACCCATGGGGTTTTGCCTTACGATCCGTAAGGCCCTTGCAGAGGTAGAAGTTTCAAAAATTGGCAGAAATGGCCCTTGAACTTGTTTTCATCGCGTTTTGGCACTTTTAACACCTGTCAACCCCATTTTTAAGCTCCGTAAGGATGAATAACATAGGAAACTTGAAATATGTTCAAAAATGTCCCGGGTGTCGGTTTGTTCGGTCGTACGGTTGCGGTTTTCGGTTAATTACGACGAGAATCGTAACGATCGCGAAAATAACCGTAAACGCGTAACGAATGATATTTTTGCATTCCAATCATTAAAATACTAGATTTTAGTGATTAAAAAATTTTTTGGATGTGCGTACATGTTCCGGATAACGATATACGCGAATCGGCATAGTTTCGCAGAATTTGCAAAATAGCCCCTGAAGTTGCAAAAGCATGATTTTGCCATACCGAAGCCCTCGAAACTTATTTCTAAGTTATGTAAAGGGTATTTAGAGTATGTTTAGCTTATTTCATCGTTCCGGAGTGTACGTCGCGTTAAACTGATTACGTTTGCGTAACAGTTTGCGATTTCACTTCTAGAAGTTGTTTAAGAGTTCGGAATCATGCAAGAATTGAATACGTGCAAGTGTCATGATAAAAATACAAATCTCGTAAATAAAACACAAAAAATTCATTGATTGATAATTCGTTCGGAATCGTTACACGATCGAATCACCACAAATGTCACAACAACTGTCACTCTCACTAATGGACATAATATATATGGCCCGTAGGCACTACATCACCAATGGATGTGATTATATAACTCGTAGGTAATACACCACTAATGGGTGTTAATGATTATCATCATAATGATGATATTAATCTCGATCACAACGATCGTTTAGACTTATAATATTTGAATCAAAGTTCGAATATTTTGATGGCTAGTGTGGTTCCTTACGTCACACTGCCAGGAGTGTCAATATTACTTGAATATTAACATAGAATGAAGTCTTAAAATGGTTTGACAGATTAGCAATGGTCGCATTGACCATAGAGGCCTGGAGGCTTGAACATAGTTCACTACCTCTGGATAGAATGGATAATCTTCCTTAACTATCACGGTAGAAGGTTATTTCATCTTAACTACCATTTATTTCTTTGCCAATTAATGTGACTCTATCACTTGGCGAGTGTAAACCATCAAGAATATATTTGAAATTTATAGCGGAGCAATAAAGGTTGAGTTAAAATCGAGACGTTCGTTAGAACAAAGGAAGTATCAAGTACTTTCATAAACTAAATTTCAAATTTCATTAAATAAAGATAAGGATTACATATTTTGCCTTAAACAGGTCTTTTTAATACTAATTTTGTCCTCGCAGGGACTAAAATAAGAAAAACATACCCACACAGGGGCTTTAAAAGAAATACAATGTCCTCACAGGGACTTTTTGGGAAATAAAACATCAACAATCCAAACGCACTATTCATCCTTTTTCCCTTTCACCGCCTTACAAAGCTTCTTGAAGAATTTGGTTGCCTTCTTCTCTGATTTCTCAATTTGGTGTTGCATTTGTTTGACCTGATCTAAGGCCTCATTAAGAACCTCGAGCGGTACCTGCGGTTGGGGTTGAGGTTGAGGTGGTGGTTGAGGTTGAGGCATAGCCGGGTGTGGATATCCATAAGGTGGATATCCGATAACCGCATAAGAAGAGTAAGGAGGTGGATAGACCGGATAGGGAGTTGGATAAAGCGCGTTGTACATAGCTGCTTCAAGATACGGGTCGTATGCAGGAGCAGTAAAATCAGCACCATATCTAGATAAATCTGGATAGGTGGGAATCGGGTTACCTAAACCCGATGATGATGGCTGAACTGCCGGTTGGGGCATCAGATCAGCAGCAGGTTGTGGGGTTGGAACCACCACAGGTGAAGTGTTTGAGGGTCCACCCATTTGTGGATCCTCAGGAATAACAGGGTAAGATGGTGGCAAAGGTGGTAGCGAGCCCGACCTTTTACCAGCACGCACTGACATGCGTGTACCACACTCCAACGTGGTTGTGATGATTAGGGTGGTGGTTGAGGTTGTTCTACCGGTTGTATAGGTTCATCCTCGATATGAGGATGTGGTAATGGAACATGGTAAGGAGGGGTGTTATGGTAGGAAGGAGTGTTGTAGAAGTTGTAGGTATCCCACCTTTGTTGGAACTCATTGGGACCTCGATAAGGGGATCCCGCGATTGAGTTGGAACCACTGGACATCTCGATTGGGTGTCCATATGATCCTGTTGGGGGTTCCTCAGGATCTGAATCTTCCTCCATATGCATAGGCGAATCGACTGGAGGATTCTATGGTGATGGTTGTACGTGGTCAATAGGGTTAAAGTTTAAGAATTCGTAGTGTGATTGTGAATGGGAATGGTGGGAGTGGTGCGAATGGTGTGAATGATGGGAACGGTGTGAGTGGGATTGGGGTGGTGAGTATTCATGAGATATGGAATGTCGATAGGGTTCCCATGGAGATGAAGAAGAATCTCTCGATCCTTCATAAGGGTTGTAATTATGTATATTAGATGCTCCAGTTAGGGAAGGTCTGAAAGATGGTCCTGTCATGGAAGGTCCGCCCCTCATGGGACCTCTTCCTTTGCCTCCTCGTCTAAATTTGGGTGGCATGGTTCCTGCTCCAAAAACAAGTTAAAACGAAAGCAAATAATGATAATAAATAAAACAATGTAAATGAGTAATCCTAGGTCAATGCCTAGACTCGAGAGTCTAAGGAAGGTGCTATTGTGTATTTTCAAGACTAAGCACAAAAGGCTGGTGTTTAACTCACTCGAATGTTGGCTCTGATACCAACCTGTCACACCCCTATTTCCACGTGTAACCCGGTAGGCCCGGATGGGGAATATCGTGACGTAGTTGATAATATCATAACCAAACAAACACAGCACAGCGGAAGTCTTGGATTTAAATTACTACTTCAAACCGAGTGTTCAAAGTTCGAATAAAAATTACAAGGCTTGTAAAGAAAGATCCATAGGCGGATCGCAATAAATATATACAAAGTATTTGTTTAACAGACTTGGGTAACTAAGGACTTGCAAAATCCTGTTATGTCACTACCAAGCAGCTCTCGGCCTATTTCGCGTTATCACCTGTAACTTAATCTTTTGAAAATACGTCAGTTTTCACTGGTAAATACTAATAACCGACATGTTTTGAAAATATTTGAGAAGATGGTTTTAGGTGCACTTGGCACATTTTATAAATAACTTGGGATAGTTCAAAATGACCTTGTTTACAGTTTTACATGTTTGTCAATACATATGGGGTCCGGTGCAGAAACCGAATAACTTGATTAACTGACACACCACTAATAATCCACCAATGGGATTTAATATTTTATTTGCATTAGCATCTGACAGGTGTATGCCTACACCCCGTGCTTAAGGTCATGGCCATTAGTAACTTAAATGAGCCAAGGATATCCCAGGCATGATCGAGTTTACCCTCAATGTTTAAGTTATCAAACAAGACAGAACATAGTAAATCATAATCCGATAACATGATCCCATACCCGACCAAGCGGTATTAATATAGCGTATCCCAAACCCGTATAGGGAAAATATGCTAAAAGTATTTACCTGAGCTAATTCTTCAATAGTGTTAATAACTCAGCCGATAACCAAAAAGTACGCTTAGATAACAATGTACCGGAAGGCTTTAGTCTGTAATGATGGTATTAATAACCAACTAGAATGCTAACGGGTCCTATCTACATCATAGACTCAGACCGGCTAGCTTAATAAGATAATTACGGTACTAAACGCTAGATTAAGCGATGACCGGAATAGAATGTAGTTCAAGCCTGACAAGTACTAAGACTTGTTTAATATGGGTAAACATATTACATTCTGGATTTTGATATAAAAATGATATGGTTAAACCCGTTTCGGTTAAACTACGTAAACTAGTCACGTTAGGATTAACCGTATGCATATAAGCGAAACCGGGTAACCGGATGAGCCGTATACAAGTTTCATATGCCATTATATTTAAAACATGTTGTAATATCAGTAGGATATCAACATGTATGCTCGTTATGGTTTTAAAATCAAGTTACACCTTAAAAGGGCGTTTTAGTCATTTTACGGCTTATAAAAGGAGCTTGCAAGTAAACTGATGTCATGGTCATAAACATTCTGTAAAAATGATCAATTTATGATGTTATATCAGTAGGACATCAAGTATATGTGTGGGTTATAGTTTAAGACCAAACTATGCCTCGAAAGGGCAATTTGGTCATTCACACATCACTTGACGAATTATTTGGGATCTGAGTTTAGATTGTGTACCTACTGTAAATATATACAAAATAAGTTTTTAATTCAGTAGGGATCAAGTCTTGATGCTCTAATATGGTTTTAAACCATACTATACATCGAAACGGCAATTAAGTCGCTAAATGACGATTTAAATGGTATTTGAGTGAAACTGATGTTATAATCAGGTTTATATGATGGAAATATGTTATGTAATATAATACATCAGTACATAAAAGACTTTGTTCATTAAAAATGATTAAAACTCATTTTAGGTGTCGAAAGGGCAATGTCGTCATTTAAGGACTTAATACACGAACTTGTGTACAAACTCAGTTTACAACCTGAATTAATATCCCCAAACAATTCTAAATATGATATGACATCAGTAGGTAAAGAGTTTTGATGTCAAGATTATGTTTAAATCGCTTTTTACGCCAAAAGCGCGATTTGGTCACTTTAAAACGTATAATACGCCTTTTTAATCGGAACTTCAGTTTATGATCAGAATGTTGACCTTGAAATAAGTTAAGTAAGTTAACATATCAGTTTACAAGTCACATGTATGCTCATTTGTATTTAAAACCTCATTTTTAAGCATGAAGGGCATTTTAGCAAAGTTTGGCATAATTAACAGATACTTGCATACAAACTCGGATTACTATGTGACCATGTAATATAATTCCAGAGGGTTACACTACAACTTAACTTGGTTACAATGCAACTTAGAATCATTAACTAAGGTTGCTAATTCGGGTCAGAACCGAAAGTCAAAGTAAAAGTCAAACTTTGTGACTTTCAGTTGTGAACCGACCTTAGACCAAGGATTGACGGGTCAAACATGTTTATACATGTTTCTAATACTTATTACCAAGTTATTAAAGTGTTAAAACTGATTTTATAGCACCTACATTGCTAGATATGAATTTATTTAAAATCTGACCCGTTGACTTTTTATTGATTATAACTTTGACCCGTCAATTGACCAAGCAAACGTGGTAATCAGGAGGTGCCCTTTTAAGGGATTAACACCTACCTAATTACGATCACGTAGCCGCATTCGTAGCGAACAATGGCTAGACCATAATGGTCTTAGCCGAAAGTCAAAGCATTTTTACGTAAACGCTTTGACTTTGGCTTTAAGCCTATCAAAACTGAAAGGGGGGGTTAAGAACACTTACACAGGGTCCCTAGCATGAAAATGAACTTAGTAGAATGCTCCCAAGGATTAGGAACTTCCAGAGAGTGAAGAGAGAAGAATGTGAGAATGAGCAAGTTCAAGAGGAAGGAAAGCTTGCTATTTATACTTGAGCATGGTGATCAAGATCATGCCAAGTGTTCACAAGGCTTCTCTGGTGTTGATTAGTGTCAAAAGAGGTGGAAGCCATAAATTGACAAATTTTCACATTTGGTCCCTTGACTTTGAATAGCTATCGTTCAGAGGTCATATTTTAACATAACGATGCTTTTAGTCCCTCTCGGCCAACTTGTGGTAACGATGATCAGCGGAACACGTGTCGGAAATTTGCAGGACGGGTTTTTATGAGGTGTTACAATATTGGCTGGGTTTTCTGATTTGTTAGTGATCTTTGACGTTCTTGATGATTATTTCTATTATAGGATTGCTAGAAAACATGTTGATGGTTGGTATTGATTATGGATTCGGTTAGTCACTAGGGTATCGATTATGGGTTGAATCCTGGTAGTTCTTGATGTTTTAGTGTTAGATAATCTGAGTTTTGATGATGACCTGCTGTATGTGATGTTTAAGTGTCATTGTTGTTCGCTAAACATGTGAACGGAACCAATAGAAACTCGTTTTGCGTCACTAAGAGCTGAAACAGAATCTGCCCAGCAGTTACAGCCGACTTTAATCGGCTGCAACCAGGTCACAAGTTAATAAAAACTTATGCTTCTTGAGACTATGATGAACTTCCACGAAATACCTTTCAAACCCAACTAGAATTGCATTTTTCGACATAGTTTGGTATTTTAAATGATTTATTTCGTGTCAAAGGTTCATGCTGCATTTTCCATCAGAATTTGCAGCACATTACGAGAGTCATAACTCAATGTAGGAATTAAGTTATGATTTGAAATTTTTAATGTAAGTACTTCCAGGTGATTCCAAAAATTTCCAACTAGAATTGCGTCAATCGGATAACCGAGAATTTTTAAATGAATTTTATCGTGAGCTGCAGTCAGAAAGGATGAATCTGATTGCTGCTTAGTAAATGATTTTTTATAAATTTTTTGTAAGGAATTAGACTCTAAAATTTTAACACAAATCCAAATCCTCCGATTGACACGTCCTGCAATATTTTGGGAATTTTTCTATACACGAACCATTCCAGATAACACTCCGAAAATTGTCCGAAAATGCATTATATTGCTGAATTTTTATTGAAAAGTATTTTAAATCTTTCGTGACACTTGTGTTGTCGCTAAGCAATGTCGTGATAGATGCATGCATGATATTTAGTATTGTATGATAAAATGTGCTACGTGTAGGATTCGTGTTTCCGCGTAAGCACACACACTAACTCTTAAACGGTAATTATGTTAGGACGTGATTGACCTGTTCCACCTCGTGTATTTCTTTCCATTCCTAATCCGAGCATTCAAAGGTGAGTTCGCTACTCTTTCACAGGCATGCGTACCGGGGGGACAAAGTACTATTCCTTGGAGGAATACTTTTATTATAAATGTTATAGTTTAATTTCGATGTTGGTTAATAAACTTAAACTCTATCTCGAAAGTCCCTACTTACTACCGTGCTAGTTGCCTGGGAGGCAACGGGGTATTCGTTGATAGCGCTATTAGGCTTGACAACCTCACACCGTACCGGGGAGGACGGGTGTGAACTAAGGACCTTAAACACATGGCCAATGTTGATAGGCATTGATTAGGGCAAACAAACATACGTCACTCCGGTATCGAGTTATTAATGACATGTCTTTAAACTAAACACCAACCTGTTTTCGTTAAACAAACTGAGAACTCGCTGGCTTAATCGTTGTTACATTTTTTCTGCATGCTTGCAGGTCATTAGATATATCTTGCATGCGAACTTGCAGTCTGGGGAGCTTGAAGTGTCATGGGGCGTGTTACTTGATTGCAAACAATAAACTTTACACTTTAAAACATTTTTATTTCAATTATTTGAGATACTTACCTTTGCTTCCGCTGAACACATATTTTGATTAAATGTTTAATTTAAAATTCACTATTCATGTTGGACATGATAACTTGTTTATATTATCTTACTATTAGTTCGACATGATTGGTGGCTAGATCTTGGTACGTCACACGCCTCGCGGTAAAACTCTGCAACTGGAAATTTGGGGGTGTGACAGTAATGTTGTTGCTGACGCCTTAAGCTGTAAAGAAAGAATAAAACCAATAGGGGTTTATGCTAAGAGGATCAAGCTGCGAACCAGTTTAAATGAGAAACTGTTAGATGCTCAAAAACAAGCCTTATTAGAAGCAAATGCTCCTGATGAAAGATTAGGTAGAACTATTGAACAGTTAACACCTAGAAGTGATGAAATTTTGAGATTTAATAACAGAATTCAGGTTCCCACTTTTGGAAGACTCGGAAATCTGATTCTCGAGGAATCACATAACTCAAATTATTCGGTACATCCTGGATGAGATAAAATGTACTAGGATTTGAAGAGAAATTATTAGTGGATGGGCATGAAGAAGTCCACATGGAAATGGGAACTGGTAACAATGGATTGGTTACCAAGTTAACAAAGACAAAACGTGGCAATGACACGATATGGGTTATAGTCAACAGACTGACTAAGTCAGCCCATTTTCTGCCAATTAAGGAAACTTTTAGTTGGGATAAATTGGCCAAATTATATGTGGACAATATTGTATCCATTCACGGAGTTCCAGTGTCCATAGTAACCAATAGAGATGCTAGATACACATCACATTTTTGGAAAAGTTTCCAACGAGCTTCAGGCACGCGCCTAAATGTCAGTTCGGCTTACCATCCACAAACAGATGGTCAAAGTGAGCGTACCATTCAAACTTTAGAGGACATGTTAAGAGTATGTGTCATTAATTTAGGTGGTAGTTGGATAACCACCTACACTAATTGGATTCTCCTATAATAACAGTCATCATACAAGTATAAAGGTCGTCCCCTTTGAGGCTTATACAGGAGAAAATGTAGAACGCCCGTTTGTTGGGCTGAGGTTGGAGAAAGCCAACTCTCTGGGCCTGAGATAGTCCTTGAGACTACGGTTAAGATTATACAAAGCCGTGACGGGCTCAAAGCTGCCCGTCATAGGCAGAAAAGTTATGCAGATAAGAGGGGGAAACCTGTTAAATTCCAAATCGGAGATAAAAGTCTTATTAAAGGTATCACCTTGGAAAGGTGTAATGAGATTTGGAAAGAAGGGCAAGTTGAGCCCAAGATTTATTGGACCATTCGAAATAATTGAATGTGTCAGTTACGTGGCTAGTAAGCTTAAACTACCTAAAGAACTAAGTGGAATACACGTTGTATTCCACATTTCAAATCTGAAGAAATGACTATCCGATGAGTCGCTAGCTATGTCGCACCATGATGTGCAAATGGATGAAAACCTGAGATTTACTGAAAAACCTTTATCGATCGAGGATCGACGGGTCAAAAAGCTTCGAAAGAAAATGGGCCCCATCGTGAAAGTTAAATGGGATTCCTGTCGTGACCCTAAAATCACATGGGAGGTTGAATCAAATATGAGACAAAAATACCCATGTATATTTGAATCAAATTGCCTAATCTGAATTGTTTTGAATACGGTTTGTTATATATATTGCTATTATAAAAGACTAGCACAAGTAAATACTCTTAGTCTATTTTATTATATCAAGGTTTGGGATATGGCACTAGCCACTTGGTCGGGTATTGCAAAAGGGCGAACGATGTCTTAGATATGCAAATAACCCATTTTAATATGTATTGCTTGATAACTTAAATACTTGGGGGTTAATACGATTGTGTCCAGGCGTCCCGAATAATTTAATTTCAAACGGCCACGACTTAAAGCGCGGGGTGTAGGCATACACCTGATAGACGCAAAATGGTATATATACATACATAATAAGTGTGGTGTGTCTATTAGTATGTACCGACATTTGACTTCCGGTCCCCGACTGTATTGACAAGCATATAAAACTGGTAACAAGAGATATAGTTTGTCCCAAGTTATTTAAAAATGAAATACCATATGGTATTAAAAAAAGTTTGAAAAGATTTTCAAAAGAGTTGGTTATTAGTACTTACCAGTGAAAACTGATGTATTTTCAAAAGACTAAGCGCAGGTTAAAAGAAAATATGGAATAGGCTAGAGCATGCTTGGTCTTCGAAAATCGGAACTTGCAACTCCACAATAAAAGACCCAAAATAGTCTCAAGTAGTTTTTTATTTCCATCTTGCTTGTGGATATTTTTTCTACGAACAACTTGTATAACTTTTATGTGCTATATTTACGTTATTTACTTTAATTTTATTTATTATTCTGTTGTGATATGTGATATTGTTATCAATCGTCACACATAAACCCTAAGTCCGGGCCCACCGAGAAATTAGGGTGTGACAACGGTCGTGCGGATCATGGAACGCATGGTTATGCGCATCAGATGCATGGTCGTGCGGCACCTGCAGAATTTACCATACTTTCCATAATTTGCAGTTTGACCCCTAGAGTTTGATAAGTCCATTATTTATTCTAAAACTCATAATTAAGCATGTTATTTGGTATTTAAGTGTATGTAAGAGTATGAATGATGATAACACGTTTGATTAATTTTTTGAAATAATATAAACTCAATGTATGGCTCGGGTTTTATATAAAACGTGTATTTCGTAAATATTTACGTATTGTGCATGCATGATTAAACAAGTATGATATAAAATACGATTTCCATTATTTTCAAAGTCTCAGAATTACAAGGATTGAAATTTAAGATATGAATTACAATAAAACGAAAAGAGTTACAAAAATACTGATCTTTACAGTATTAACGTATAACTAGGAGTAAATTTATCGAATTCAATAAAGTCATTTATTCACCTTGAATCATTCTAATATTACATTGTTAATTTCTATTATAATATTATTTTGATTTTTTAGTACAAACATGGGTTGTTCATGACATAATATTATATAATTAATTTGTATGATAATTTTATTTTGTTTTTTAGTACAAACATGTACTGTCCAATCAATAACATTAATACGAAATCTGCATTTTACTCTTTTTAATACCTCGCCAAAGATCTATGCTAATTTTCTATTCGCAAATAACAAATAAGGGTCTGTGAATGAGAAATGCTAAAAACCTACTTATAAAACTATGTGTTGTGGGTTAACTAAATCAATTGCTATATTATTGTCACGTCATAACCACATTAGAATTTGACCATTAACTAAATACCCGTTAACAATGCGTTGTGCATTAACTAAACACTCAATACCAATAAAACAAAAAATAATAAATAAAGCAAGGCATGTAATTAGTTTAGATTAGGGTATGTCGTAGACCATACCATCACTACATTTTCTTCTCATTAACAAAACCTCCATTAACCCTCACGATTAATAGATCGGTGTGGTGCAGCGGCTGTTAACAGCTTACGTGGCACCGTTAACGAAGCCTTAGTTAACCGATAACAACTAGCCTAAGGGTGGTTAGGTTAGGCATGTCATGGGTGCAAGTGATGAGTGATGTTCTGTGATACACCGCTGCAAGGGGTGTATCACTTAGTGATGGGGATGTAGTATTTAACACTTTATAAATTTATTCACTATATATCTATAACCTTGATCCATTGCGATTGTAAATACACTATATACTTATCTTCTTGGTGTTCATTCATATATCTTAAGGTTCAAACCCGGTTCAAATTATAAATATTTTTTATGGGTAGTTACATATATCCCTCTACAAACTTAATAAATTACATATTTACCTAACCAAAAATTAAATTATATATTTTCCTTTTCTAAAAGTTAAAAATAACAAATATACTCATTTCATTAACAAAATAGATTATAGAATCACTATTTTGCCCTTTTTTACTAAACCATAGAAATTACATATTTACCCAATTGAAGTAATGATTTTTAAACCATTTTATTGTGTGTTTTTTCTTGTTTCCTCGTTTTTAAGCCTTTTTTTGTTTTTTAAACCTGTTAAATAGCAAAATAATGATTATCACATTCAATTAATTATTGAACTAAATTGAGAAAATGATTACAGTTAACTTTACTCGTATAACTAAATTATAGTTTTGAATCTTTGATAGATAGTTCTGTTGTAGTATATCACCACTCATGATGAAAGGAGTTTGGCCATGGAATAAAAATAATAGCTTTGTCAGCAAACAGAAAACAAAAGTCGCTTCGTTAATGCATCGAATGGAATGAAAGAATTAATTGGTTTGGGATTAGAGCTCATGTGCATGTGGATGGTATATCAATTTAATTAGTGCATATGCCCAATTTACTTGTTAAACAATAGGGTTCTGAATTGTTTTTTACAGAATGAAACATACCTGGGTTAAATTCAATTAAAAAACACTCTTGGTTTAGATTCAATTCTGAATCGTTTTTAACGGAATAAAACGTCGCTAGTGGGCGTTCGTGCATCGCCGGCATGGTTCTTCTCCGGTGATACGTCTGCGTCAAGTGGTGCATCTCCGGTGATAGGTCTGCGTCCGGTGGTGCATCTCTGGTGACATATCTCCGTCCGGTGGTGCGTCACCGGTGATGCGACACCGGTGTGAGCCGGCAGTTTTTTTGTGATGGAGATGAGTGGTCCTGGGCGGGAGGTATTGATGAATGAAACATCGTAGTTTTTTTTTAATGTTTAAAGGGTATTTATGATATTTTGTTATAAAAAGAAAGGAAAATATGTAATTTATTTTTTGGCATGAGTAAATTTGTAATTATGGTTGTAAATAGGAGAATATATGTAACAAACCCTATGTTTAACGTAGCTTATCTCAAAATGATAAACACTCTCAACACGTGTACAATTAGTGATGATGTTGGCAACTTACCGACTATTAAGGGGGTGTTTCGGATTTGCTTATTTAATTTAAAAAGGACTTCTTGGCAAAATGACTTATGACTTATTCAAAAGGAGTTTTTAGAAAAAGTGTTTGGATGGGCTTATAAGGTGGGAAAAGTCAATAAGTTGTGTTTAAAAAAGTGTTTGGATGAAGGTGGGAAAATACAATATTTCATGAAAAGTTAAAAAGAGTTTCAAAAAGCAAAGGCTTCCTAGCTTTTCAAAATGATTTTTCTACCTTAAACAAAAAGTTATTTCAAAAAGTCACTCTATACTAACTTTTTCTAAAAAGTCAATAGTGAGTTTGAAAAGCTAAGCCAAACACTCCCAAATTAGACTTATCTGCTTTTTAAAAAAGCAATAAGTCATTGTTTCAATAAGCTAAGAACTTTATTATCTTAGAGGGTGTTTGGGATTTGCTTATTTAACTCTAAAAGTGTTTTTTAACTTGTAACTTTTAAAAAAAATTCAAAAGAACACAAATTATTCATAGCTTTGTAATAAATAAGGAATTAAGGACCATATAGACATACTCGTCGAATGCCAGTCCTATGTATTTAGCTTTAATAAAACATATAATACTTAAAAAAAAGAGTAAATTGCACAAAACATCCTTTATGTTTCCTCAAACTTGCAGGTTCCAGTCTTAATGTTTAAAACTTGCCAAAAACAACCTTTACGTTTATTTTTGTTGTCGGTTCAGTCCTTTCTGACTAACCAAGTTAATTATCCTAGTTTAATTCTCTCACATGCCTAACATGTGAGGGTATATTTGTCATTTTAGGTTTGTTTTTTTTTTTCTACAAAAACTCTTCTCTTCTCTACTCACACACAAACACACACAGACCATTCATCTCTCTCTGCCTTCATCTACCACCACCACCACACACCGCCACCACCTCATCTACCACTGTCCACCTGCCACCACCACAACCAACAACCACCGTCAAGCACCACCGCCCCCTGTCTCCTGCCGCGAAGCCAAGCACCACCGCAAACCCACCACCGCACCACCTCCGCCATAGCACCACCGCCATCAAAACCCACCACCGCCGTCGTCTCCTGCCGCTCCCTCTCTCTCTCTCTACGGTCTCTCTCTCTCACCGATCTCTCTCTCTCTCTCTCTCTACGATCTCTCTCTCTCTACGGTGGTGATGTATCAGGTGGCGGTGGTGGTGGTGGCAGTTGAAGATTATGGTGGCGGGAGTTATTTGGGGGTTTTGTCGGAGGTGGAGGTGGTGGCAGAGGAGGTGGTGTCGGAGGTGGAGGTGGTGGCCTCTAGCCGCTTGTTTTGATGACGACGACAACTAGGGTTCTGATGGTGGCATGTTGGTTGGTGGTTCAGATGGTGATGGGTTTGTCTGGGTTGAAGATGGTGGTCGGTCCGCTTGGCTGTTGGTTCAAATATGGGTTCTATACATTGTAGTCGGAGATTACGGGATAAGGCATCGAAGGATGTTGTGTACAGGTCGGTGAACAACGGGTTTTTAGTTTTGATGATGTTGTGTTTTTTGAGGGTTTTATAAGAAGAGGAAACAAAATGACGAATATACCCTCACATGTTAGGCATGTGAGGGAAATAAACTGAGATAATTAACTTGGTTAGTAATAAAGGACTGAACCGGCAACAAAAATAAACGTAAAGGTTGTTTTTGGCAATTTTTAAACATTAAGGCTGGAACCTGCAAGTTTGAGAAAACATAAAGGACGTTTTGTGCAATTTACTCTAAAAAACATTTTTACTAAGACGTACAACAAATACTCGTAACATCAAAAAAAACATCACAAAATTAAAACGTATAGGTAAAGTCTCAATAATCTTAACTTCAAAGAAAAACAAGATCATAAAAATCGCTTGTATAAAACCAATAAACACCCTAACACTTTATGCAACTAGAAAACACCTTCAATTCGATCAAATTTCAAAATTTCAAGATTTTTACGGATAAATGAAAATGATGATTGTATTAAGAAATTTGGTTCCCCATAGAGGTGTACATTTTGATTTTTTGTCATACCTGGTTCCGAGTATGGAACTGTGTTCGGGTATAGTCAACAAAGTCGAAACATGGGTATTGCAATACTCTGGCCAGGTATGAAACCATGTTTTAGAGAGAACGATCAGGTTTTTTCGGTTCCAGTTTCGGGTTTTCATAAGGTAAGATCAGGTATACCCAGGTTTGACTTGTTTTCTATTATAGAGTATCGACCCTATGGATAGAGTTAGGATACAAACCCGGGTTGGAGATACCTTTTCCAAGTAGGGTATATAAGGCCACTCGGTGTGGGGGGTCGTCCAGGCCCGGCGCCCCCAACACCATTTCCGGGGGTCCGGCATCGTCTTGAACGACAAATGCTAGATGTTGAGGACGGAGCGCAAAAGGACAAAAAAATATAGCCAAGGACCATTTCCATTTTCCAAAATTAAAAAAATAAATTAATTAAATAAGTGGGGTAGGGCCATCAACCATTTCCTTGGTTCCATCCTTGGAGGGGCATCCTCCAGGGACTATGACGTGGCGATGAGGGGAGGGTAATCCTCCAAGGACTACCCTCCTCCCATACCGAGTGCCTAATACCTAAGGGTGCAAACGAGCCGAGCCCGAGCTCGACCGGACTCGAGCTCGATTAACTTATGAGAGCTCGAGCGTGGCTCAGTTCGAGCTTCGTTTAGTTTCTCAAGCTCGAGCGTGGCTCAGTTCAAGCTTCGTTTAGTTTCTCAAGCTCGAGCTCAGCTCATTGGTAGGTTCTCAAGCTCGAGCTTGGCTTAGTCTCGGCTCGTTTATTATCTATTAGTTAAGATATTAAATAAAATTATACTCATTTAGGCTCGTGAGCTCGACAAGTAAAGTTCGGGCTCGGGCTCATTTACTAAACAAACTTTTTTAGGTACTCTAGGCTCTATCTAATTTAAGCTTTTGGGTTTGTTGGGTCCAGCCTAATGGGCTAATGTCTATAACTAGTTGATGCCCCGCCTGCGTTGCGGGGCAATGGCCGAATAATGAGCGAGTGTTAGGCAGCTCATTGACACGAAAAACAATTAAATCGAGTCAACCAATTAAAACACTTTTATACTTTTGATAAGAAAACTAAAACAATGGCAATATTGTAATTTTTAACTGAGGGAAAGTTGTATTTTTTGACTGGGTTAAAATTGTAACTTGCCAAAAGTTAAAGTGATGGCAATACTGTAAATTTGAACCAAGGGCAAAATTGTAAATTTGCCCAGAGACAAATTTATAATTCTGAACTTGGGGTAACAACGTAATATAAATTTAAACTAAGGGCACAATCGTAATTTTAAGTTGGAGGCAAAACCATAATTTTATTTTGTACCGAGAGCAAAATCGTAATTTTGAGTTAGGGGCAAACGCATAATTTTATTTTGAACTTGGGCAAAACCGTAATTTGAACTGAGGGCGAAATCATAATTTTTAAACGGGGAAAAATCATATTTTTTAACAGAGGGCAAAATCGTAATTTTTAGCTAGGGGCAAAACATAATTTTATTTTGAGCTAGGGTGAAAAGGTAAATTTGAGCTGAGTGCAAAATCGTAATTTTAAATCGAGGGCAAAATCGTAGTTCTAAGCTGGGGACAAAAGCATAATTTTATTTTGAGCTGGGGCAAAACCGTAATATTACAATGAATATAAAATGATAAACGGGTTGGTCCAATGGGGGAGTGCCGGACAGCTACCTGGCACTATTCCCCCATCTTATCAATGTAGTATAGTAAATAAATAAATAAATAAATTCCCCTCGGTATCATTGTCTTCTCCGTACACGATTTCTTCACTGTCGATTTTGGGTTTCCAGGTATGTTCTTGCAATCCTTTTTATGGATTATTATATTGGGAGTAAGGATCAAATATAAAGGGTAAGATAAATAAGAAGAGTAAGAAGGATTTTAGTCCATAAATCTTAGATTTGGAGGGTTGAGATTAATTGTAGAAAAAAGAAGATAATAGAAGGGCATAAAAGGAATCCTACATTTATGGATTTTCTCTCTCCACATGCAAGTCACATGCCAATTCTCCAATCGATTTAAAACATCCATAACTTTTTCATACGACATTTTAAAAAAAACTTCACCATAACAACGAGCGTTTTTTTATCTTTAATATGAGCACCATATTGTTATATAAAAATAAAATAAAAATTTTCATTTTTACTGGGTTTTTTTGCATTGTGTTAAAGGTTCACATTATTGTGTCTTTTAACTGGGTCTTTGGGTGGGGTGGGGTGGGGTGTTAGGTTTTTGGGAGGTGGGGGTGTTAGGTTTTTTTTTTTTTTTTTTGGGGGGGGGGGGTGTTTAGGTTTTTGGGGGGTTTAGTTTTTAGCATTTCGCATTTTAGCTTGGGTTGGGTTAGGGGGTGTTAGGTTTTTTTTTTTTTTTTTTGGGGGGGGGGGGGCGGTGTGGGGTTTAGGTTTTTGGGTTGGGGTAGGGGCGGGGGTGAGAGTGGGAGGTTTAGGTTTTCGGGTTTTTGCATGTGTATGTTTTATAAGAACCTATAACACAATACATGATACAATGAAGATGATGTTATATCTGGGTTTTCTATAAATTGCGTTATTTGTTCAGGTCATTGTGTTTAATTTGTTATCCACTGTGTTTTAGTTTCTTGTTAATTGTATTTTAGTTTGTTTTCCGTTGTGTCTTTATATGCTCTTCATTGTGTCTTTTATCTGTTATCAATTGTGTCTTTTATCTGTTGTCATCAATTGTGATTTTATTTAGTTTGATACTTATTGTGTTATACATTATGGCCATTGTGTTATACGTCAAGGTCATGGTCATTGTGTTTTAATCTGTTGTCCATTGTGTCTTTATCTGTTGTCATTGATTGTGTTTTTACTCTACTTTACGTTGTGTGTTACGTCATGTCCATTGTGTCATACACAACTGGTTTTTTGATTTTTTTTAAATATAACAATATGGTACTCATATTAAAGATAAAAAAAACTTGATTTTATGGTATAATTTTTTTTTAAACAAATGATGTATAAAAAGGTTACGGACGTTTAAAAATTGGAGAGGAAATAGCATGTGACTTGCATGTGCATATTCTCTCTCCTCTTGTAGACAAAATTATCATTCTCACTTGAATCATCATAGGACACTTGTCACTCTCTAGTGGCTTCTTACATTTCTTACAATTAGGAGTCTTTGTAGAATAACTTAACCCATTATATTGGTTATGTGAAATTAGGGTTCTGGTTTCTATGCAAATTATAGTTCTGGTAGCAGTGAAGTTGTTGCAATTTCGTTTTGAATTGTGTGCGGGTGTTTGACCTAGATAGCCACTTCACCTTTGAATGTTGAGCAGTGTGTTCATTATGTCATTAATTTGATTTAAGAAAACTCAAACTTCTTCTTTGCGGTTTTTTAATACATTTAAATTCGAAAGATAGTTTTCTTTTCTAGTAATCATGTTGGCTAAATCAACAAATGGTGATTTGCTAATTAGCGCAAGGCACACCTTGGGCCTAGGCGCTTAAAAAGCGATGGCGCGAGATAAGCAGGGTACACTCTACATTTTTAGTGGTTTAAAACATGCTTTAGGCTGGTTTAAAAGGCGCGCGCCTTAGGCAATTGTGGCGGCTGGAAAAACGCCTCAATGATCATGCGTTTTTCGTTGCATCTGAATTTGACCTCAGAAATTTTTAAGTTATAAATAGTCAACCATTGAATTTGTCTATTAAGAAACAAGTGACTGAAAGAATTACCATTGCATGCTGGATAAGTATTTGATTATATGTGTGCATTGACTGTTTTATCACTCCTGTTAAGTGTTAATCCCTGATCACTGGTTAATTCGATGTAACTTGGTTAATTAAGTATATATGTTAACCCATGTTTCCTACTTCCCGGTTCACTCCAATTATTTTGTGCTTGATCAGCACTTGGTTTCTGTATTTTTGTTTAATCAGCACAACACTTATTCATATATGTTTTCTGTTTAACCAGCACTTTGCTTGGTTATGATAATTAATTAGAGACTATTATTTGATCGCTTTCATGTATAATATATAAGTATTTTATGTTTAAGTATTAACAATGTAGGTATTGTCGTTTATCATTAATTTATCATTATTTTTGAGTACCAAACGCCTCATGTGTATGAAGCTAGCGCCTCACGCCTTTTTACACAAAGAACCTCCCATCTCATATCCATAGGAATCCATCCTTACCCAAAAGCTATTAAATGAGTCAGTTTAAACATTTTAAAAATTACAATGGGTTCGTTTGGGTTAAATAAATTAGACTAAGGCTGGCAATAGATATATGTATAAGACACGATTAGACCTGTTTACTGAAAAAGTACACAACGTGATTTTTTTTACTTTTAAAAAAATAAATATAACTATGAGGTTAGGATCCATCATTTCTTCTTATCGGTACATTACACAACATGATTTTTTACTTTTTGAAAAATAAATATAATTACGAGGTTAGGATCCATCATTTCTTATCGGTACTTATAAACATGAGATATAAAGTAGTTAAACAAGTTGTATTCATGTTTAATACTTGTGTTATTGTTGTCAAATACCTGTTAAACCCGATAAGACACGATTTGCCAGCCCTTACAAAGGGGTCAAATTGGGTCACTTAAGACTATGGGGTATGGGGCGGGGGTTTCGGCGTGGGTTGGGTACAAACGCCCAAGTCACCACCCCGGGTGGGCTTGGGTTTCAGCATGGCCCGTTGTGCGGGGGATTCAGCCCGGTTGTGGGCGGCCTAGCGGTCCTCTATGGCCGGTTCTTATTGGCTGGCATGGCTAGGCGGGGTGACTAGGTTTTGAATTTTAAAAATATAACCGTTTGGTCAAGCCAAACGGCTACCCCAATTAGTTTAAAACCCCCACCGCCTGCTCACATCGTTAATCCAGACCGCCATCCTTGTTCGTTATCCACACCCAACACTTGAAATCATGGCCACATGGACGGACGAGGAAGAGATAGCACTAGTAACGAGCGTCGTGGACGCGATGAAGGCCCGTCAACCCGGTGACACACGTTACTGGCCGGAAGCTTTCGCGAGCTACCGGCACAACGTAGGGAACGACCGGCGCAATCTAAACGCGTGCCAACACAAGTGGCGCGAACTACGGCCGAAGCTCGACTGGTTTAAAGCGTACTACGACAGCGTGCCATGCGGTGAGATAAGTCACGACGACCGGGTGGCGGTGGCCAACATCGAGTACCGAAGCAAGGAGCGGAAGCCGTTTGACAAGTTGGCCCTCTTCGAAATCTACCTAACGCTTTAGGGTTTTTTTATGCTTAATTATGTTTTTTTTAGATTTGTAATACTTATTTTTAGTAGAATTTTGTAATTTTTAGGAAATTTTAATAATATTTTTAGGCTTGTTTTATTTTTGTGTTTTTATTTATAAAAAATTAAAAATACAAAATAAACCACGTGGCCTAGCCACGCACCACCATACCCACCGAAAATACAACTGATCAGCGGTGTCCCTCCAAATCCACGTGTCGGGTCATGCCCGAAAGTCCCGCCCCACCTACCCCACGGTCTAAAAACTAAAATCTCTTATCTACGGGTCAACCTGGGTCATTAAAATCCGAACAACTGGTCATTAGGGTTTTAATAGAAGAAACTACGGGTGAACATCATCTTCATTCGTCATCATCGACGTTCATAGAGGGTTAAAATCATATACCAGTACTGGCAGTACATCATCTTCATAAAAAAGCAGTGCAAGCTGATTGTCAGAGTCAAGAATTCATCTCTCAGATCTCTCTCAACTTTCGTCAACTCTTTGACTTTCTCGTTCAGTTCCGTAAATTCTCACTTAATCTCCACTTTTTCTGTTTCCTGTTACTTAAATGAAGGCTCATTACTTGCTAATTGTGATTTATGGGACGAGTTTGCATCTGTTACAAGTTAGGGTTTGCTCTGTTCACAATAATAGTAATAAGAGTTATATGATATAATATATAATCATTTGATATGTATATTCTGGATTTGATTACTAATGTTGTATTATGGTTATTATTTATGTGTTTTGCATCTTGTAGGATATTTAATTGGTCTTGTGGATTTACAAAATATGTTTTTGTCTTCAAAGGCTACAACAAATAGCAAATTGGCATCTCTGAATGTGAAATTTGATAGCCTAGAGCCCGAATTAATTCAAGATTTGATTTTACTAGACTATGGCATTGTAGACTGTGAGCTGTTTAGCTTGTTTAAATTCCAGTATGATATACATGAAGATTGTTCACCTACTTTTTTTATATTCGTATTTACGTAGCTTAGTTGTGCGTATTATCTATCCGGTTTAATTACAAGTGTATGTGTTTCAAGTGCTTCTTAACTGCAAGCAAAATTGAGTTTGTTGCTAGGCGAGGCGCAGGTAAAGGTATTCTGTGGCATAAGGCACGAGTCATACGTGAAGGGTAGCTAAGGCGCGATTTTGCAGGCATAAAACACAGCTGAGGCGTGCTCCATTTGACTGATCAAATAGCAGATTTGGGCAACTTTTTGTTCTTCAAAATGTTAAAAATATAGCTAAGAAGGGTGTACATGTAGGTAGTATACCATTTGACTGGTCAAATAGCAGATTTGGGCTTTCTGATTGCAAAACATTAGTAATTTAAAAAATATCCACATTCTTACTGGCAGAATCATTAGCAGATTTGGGCTTTCTAATATAGTGCTCAAAAATTAGTTAAAAATCATACATTATATATTTAACTTTTACCCTCAGTAGATCATTAGTATATGAATGATTAACGCATATTAGTCATCATAAGAAAGAAAAAAAAAACTGACCCGACCCGGCCCGAACCCCGTTCTGACCCGGACCCGTTCGACCCGAAACCGTTCTGACTTGGACCCGTTTCGACCCGAACCAAAACAACCCTTTTCTTAATTGACCCGTTTTGACCCGAATCCGTTTTGACCCATGACCCGACCCATTTGCCAGGTCATCATGTTACCATCTCTAGTTTTCAACTTTAAATTGTAAGTTTTTAGGGTTCAGCCGGGTATAAAGATTAAAATAAAACATAAAACTATGATTTTGTTCATTTTTTTACCTGTACCAAATCAAACCGACTCAACCGGTCATCGGTTTAGCTTTGCTTTTGTTTTCGAGAGGTTAAAAACAGGTGCTAATGGTTTGGCACATGGTTGGACATAAAAGCAGTTAAAAGCGGACCAGACTATTATGAGATTATGGCATGTAGGACGTTATTAGAATCTCATATGTGTTTCAGTATTTATATTATGGTGCCTGAAGAATCAGCTAGAAGATTTTTTCTTTTCTTTTCTTTCTTTTTTTTTTTGAATTTTACTGCTGTCCACTATACAATACCTAATTAACATGGAAACTTGGATAATTTTATTTGTTTCATGCTCTAGTTTACTGTGAACGGATTAAAACTCAGATGTTACTCTCTGCTGAGTGTTGATATTCTGTTTATTGAGTGTTACTATAATTCTTTGCTAGATAGCAACAAATTCTAAAGTTATATAATCATTTGAATTTACTTACGGAATCCGAATTTTGTAATGTCACATTGTTGATATATTATAGCCTTACCAATAATATTTTTATTTGTTAATTTCAGCTACTTCAATTAAATGGCATTATTTTCTGGCTCAGTGACCAGTTTTACAGGTTCCTTCTCTCTATCCCTGCTCTTGAACTTTATATATGAAAATGAAAAAAAATACTAGACAATCAAGAAACATAAGTACGAGAAAAGGGTAAAAATGGAAAGAAGCAATTTAGACACGTGTACACTTTGTACATAGCTCCACTATGTTTGGAGGGTCAAATTGTTCAAAGGGTTGCCTAAAGTATACTCAAGTAGTTGCAAATTCTAAATGTATATATTAAAAAGACTGGATAATTTTTCTACTTATATTTTTCGGAATCGCATTTAACTACATTAACTATATGTGAACTGCGAAAGTAAAAATGGACAAAACCCGAATGTTGGTACAACCAAACTGAATTTTAGCGTAATCAAACCTCTAGAACAAACCCCAAAATCTTATGGGGCGACTGCAGTTGCTACTAATATAATATCATCATTCTTGACACATTCAAGTGGGACCTGCTCAAATGAAAAGTTGGTTTCACATATTTAACTAATCATCATGATTAAGAACCAACAAGAAATTAATATTGAAGGATACATTCCGTTCTCTTGTCATATAATTAGTCATAAAGACCTTCTCTTCCTTTTTGGAACAGGTATAAATTTTCCTAAACCACCATTGACCATACAGAAGTTTACTGTGAACACCACAACAAATTACCAAAAACGCCACTTGGGTTATGAAAAGGTAAACATGAAAATATCATGTTTTTTGTTCCTTCCTTTACCATTAAGTATGGCAAACATCATGATTTGATACATATTTTTATGATTGTTTCTTAAGATTTTCAAACCAAGAAAATATTTTGTTCGAGAAGGTTATGGTGCTAAATATGCTATTTCAGTCGGAGGAAGAAATCACGAGCTTAGTTTACATAATAATAATGGGACTGAACCGTTTTGGTTACCACCTACAAAGGGCTTTATAAGGTAACACTTTATTTCCGTGGTTTTCACTTCCCCCTTTTCAGTGATAAACTGGTAAAACTTGACTTTTAAGGTCATATATATGACTTCTCATATCAATATTATTGTATGTTGTGATTACATGATACTAATCACAAATATTGTTGTATATAGCAGTACTTTTGCAAAGGTTGCTAGCTTGGCATAGCTTCCTTTTTTGAGTGAAACAAAAAACCTCACTATTATAATTTGGCGATGTCATTTTGACTTCAGACGATTAAATATTCAAAAGTAATAGAAAAACATGAAACTGTGCTAACAAACTGAGCATGTAAATTTTCAGGGGTGTAAAGTCTGTATTTTCTTTTCTCACGGAGCAGCCTAGTCAGCTGAAGCACATAGAATGGCCAGGTTTCCAGAATACGGTTAGTGTTTATGTGTTTGTACAAGTTTAAGGATCTTTTGCACAAATGACTCATAAATAAGGCCATATGTCTCATAAATCTTAATACACGTGTAATGATCTAAGAACTAAATATGTGAATGTTATTTGATATTGACATTGCGTAAACTTGGTGGCAGTTATGCATTAAATCTATGAAATTTGCAATTTCAAATGTTTATTTAGTAAATCACTTGACAATTTATTGAATATCCAAAAATAAAAATACATATAAAAGTATATATTCTTGTGAATTTTGTGTCAAAGGCCATCAGTTCATTTGTAATGATGATGACAACCAAATAGGTAATTGTTACTTAGTTTTTTCATTACTACAATTTTCATGTTAGGAAATATTAAAGAAGGACGTAGAGGTGGCAGTTTCGACCCATGGATCGATATGTGTTATATTATAACTCAAATAGGTTAACTGGATAAAATAAAAGAAAATTAGCTCAAAAGGTAACAGTTCAAAAGTTCTCCAAAGTACATTTTGAATTTATGCAACCTCTTAAATAGCTTTACTAAAAGCTTAAGATTAGCTTGTAATCATGTTGAGCACATTAGTTTTCCATATTTGTTTTTTAATAGAAAAAAAAAATCATGCCTTCAGATCTTACCCTGACCCTGATAGAAACTTGAAATAAAAATCTTCGATTACTGAAAGAACGTTTACAAATAGCCACTTTCGAGATTGGCTTGATCTCCAATTTTAGAGTAAAAACCCTAATTTAGATAAACAAAACAACGACATCCCCCAAATTAATCCTAAAACTACGATAGTTATCTAAGAGAAATAGCGGGAACAATTACACCCACTAGTCCTGACTACGTGGGTTAACAGCCCACTTCTAAACCACAACTAATTGGGTCTAAGTTCATATCAGACCCACCCGTACCCGTTTTCACTTGTTACTCAACCTATCCGTTTTGCCACCATATAATATTTGACACTGAAAATGCATCATTTGAGAACAGAATAAGGCCTATAGAGGTAAACTATTGATTTCATTTATTTATTTATGTGTGCAGGTGAAGACTGCTGTCCTGACTCTTGTTCTTGTGGCAATGCTTATTGTTGTGTTATCCTCTGTTGATTCCGGTCTCTGGTATCTACTTACCTCAATTCTAAGGAAACCCGCATGAATGGGAATCAAAACGTTGGCGGCTTTGATAATCCGAGTGGTTAGATAGAATGGGGGTATCAGCATAACTGTCTTGCAGCATATTTTTGTCGAGATTTAAGCACGACACCCATGAGGATATCCGATACATTATCAGATTTAAATTTGGTTTGTAGAATTTTGTTTACGATAAATGATGTTTGTGTAAACTAGCTTCACCACATGCCAGTTTTTCAATGTTATTCATTCTCTCCATATTCTTTAGTCTCAAGTTTAAGCTGGTAAAAGCATTTCAATTTAAAAACATCTCAGTTTACGTAGTCGCTTTTACCGCTTTGGGCGCTTGTATATGGCACCTGTGTTTTGAATGAACCGTTATGTTTCAACTATACATGAGTTTGGTTGGTTGTACATTAAGCTTGTGTGATTGTATATATAAGTTGTTATGATACAGAGGTAAAAAATATTACAAATATAGTCCACTCTTTTTATATTATTAACAGTTTATTTCTTATTACATCTAACTTGTTTGTTTAAGATTAAAAAGCATATAATGTTATAAATTAATTACCAAAGGGGCTTATAGACTAGTGGTCATCATCATTATACTTGGTATATCTCACCAATAGCAAAACTAAGGTAGGGTCTAAGAAGGGTAGATATAGACAGTCTTACCTCTACATCGTAGAAATAGAGAGACTACTTCCAGTGAGACCTACGGCTTATGGTGTGTTAAATATTGTCCCTCCCTTTAGTGTTGAGGGTTCAAGTCTAGTCCTAAATAGTGGTATAGACTTAAGAGTAGGTTTATAAAGGGTGTGTTAGCCGTTTAAAGAGAGAGAATGGCAAAATTAATTTATAATTACCACCATATTTATTAATAGCGCTCATAGCGAGCGCTATAGCGAATAGCGTAGCGTAGCAGTCATGTGTCGGTATTTGAATTAGCGAGCAAATAGCGGGAATCTTAGGTTTTTTTGGTTTGTCTTTCTGCTTTAATATTGTTAAATATAATATAAGAGGGTGTTTGTTTTTTTTCTAAAAAGTTTTTCTTGTCTTTTTATGTTTGCGGCACGCAAACCACGCGACAAATATACTCCAGCTTGATGGGAACTGTTAAATATAATTTAAATAAATTATATCCACTTGTACCCACTTGTTAGTTCCAAGATATAAACGAGCCGAGCATGACCAAAGGTCCGCTCTGCTTGATTCGGCTCGAATTATTATTTTTTATTAGTATATATATACAAATACACATACTGATAGGATCGCTCCTCCACTGCTTAGGAACCTAATTTGTATCTAAAGTCCATCGTATGCGGAAATTACGTGACTTGTTAATCGAATACACAAGATTTACTGTTTAAATTGTCTGTTTAATAATGTCAAATCATAGTACATCGAGAATCCAAACAGACAGAGCTTCGCCATCGTCAACGCAAAGTTCTTACAATGAAAGACCCAAAGACAACTATATATAGAGCAACAAGTTTGCTCAAACTGTGGATTGGCTAGGACAAGTTCGGGCGAACTTGTCCAGCCTTCACACAAGTTCGGCCGAACTTGTGCATTACACATAAATACTTTTCAAAATCTAACACTTTTCAAACCCTAATCACACAGACTCGATCCAAGACCTAGACAATAGACATCATGTATCAACAAACTCCTCCTTGGATATTGTCGCAGTCTTGATCAGTCTTCAATCTTCAACCTCTTCCAAAGAAGTTCTTGTACGACTTTCTTCGTCTTTCTTGCTTAGGAATAGGCGTTTGGTCAGTAGGAGGTGCCCATTTCATGAACTGAAATCTTCTGAGCCTTGACTTTCTACCCCTTTCATGTATCTTCTCTAATCGTCTTTCCTCTTTTAAGAACTCTTCTCTTTCTAACTCTCTCCATCTTGATTCCCACCTATGTCCTGAGTTAATACTATGTGTATAGCATACATTAATCACACCTTGGTATTGTTTTGCTTGGACTTCTTCACGTTTATCGAAACATATCTTGTTGAAGAACAAACATTTCACATCTTCTCTTGAACAATTAACTAGCCACATCGGGTCTAGTATACGTATAGTTCGCCATAACCCCCAAATCCTTCTACGTTTGATGCAACGTTTCGTCAGATCGTAACACTATCACAGCTTCACTTGTTTCAGGATCCGTTTGCCACCACAAGAAGTAAGGATGAAAATCTTGTTCAATAGGCTTTAGTGGCATGTTCTTCATTGCTCTTGGTCTTTTCATCACCGGCGTAACATCTTTAACACTTGTCTTCTTATCAATTTTAACTCTTCGCTTCGGAATAAACGGCTTCATAATACAAAACCTCTAGAAGCTTCAAACTTGATAACCCTCCATAGCCTTTGTTCATTGAACTTCATTTGAAGACTGATGTTTCTTGTTTGCACTAACTCTTCAACATCCCAAAAAGGTAACGTCTTTATATCTGTAAGATGTCTAAAGTATTGCACCCCGAACTCTCTTTTATGGTATATACGTCAAGTTCTCTTATCCATCCCCAACTCAGAATATCACCAAGAGATTTGTCTTTGTCACGAGTAAAGAAAGCCAGTGGTCGCTTGAACTTTCTTTCCTTAGGCATCTCTTTGAACCATGACTTCTTCGCTTCAGCAATCTGTTCTTTCGTATAATGTTTAGGGATATTGCCTTCTTTCACCACTTTGTCAATCTTTTGCTTTAATAAATTCACATCAATCTGACTCATGATTTCTTCAATCGTAGGAAAACTGTCAGTATTGATACCAGAATACTTTTCTGCTTCGTCATCAGAAGAATCTTCAAAGATAACACGATCATAATCATCTGCTTCTGATACGCGCTTGTACACATATTCCTTCGGTTCAAACGTATTGATGTTCACCAACTCTTCTTCAAAGTCAAATTCGAACGAATCAACATCAACTTCGAACATCTTAGCCAATTCTTCCTTTGTGTAGTTGTGAACGAATTCCCCTTCTTCTATACTTGGATCCAACATAATCATCAACGGTTTTTCATGAACAGCAGTAACAGGCATAGCAACTATTGCATCAGACATATCAACATCTTTAGGCCCTGTTTGCTCTGTATGCTCCCCCTTACTCTGATCATCCTCCATGTTTACATCATCATTTATCAAGGAATCAAAATCAAAATCAGAGTGAACTTTTGCAGAATCAATCTTTAGACCAATGCCCCTCTGATCATCATCATTACCATCATCATGATCTGAATCATCTTTAGTGTCATCACCTGCAGGGTCGTCATCTTTTTCATCATCTTCCTCATCGTCGTCTTTCTCTAACTCAGACGATTTGATCGATTCAACATTCTTTTCAGGAACATCTTTAGGAACGATCTCTGATTCTGGAGCTTTTTCTGTTTCAACAATCTTTTCTATCACAGGCTCCTCTGTTGGTTTAGGGACACCACCAACAATCCCTTTTCCCTTTCCCTGTTCTGCCAATTCTTTTTCAGCTTTATCTTTGGCATCTTGAACATCAAGCCTTTCACTCTCTGCTTTGAAATCAATGCCCAAGCTGTTTGTTAACACTTTCTGTAGCCTGGCAAACCTTCTGTCATTCTGATCTCGTTCAGATCTAAGCTTAGCAATCTCTTTCTCTAATTGTTCATTCGCAGCACTTAAACTGTCAACCATCACTTTCATATACCCTCTGTCATCTTCAAGAAATTTCATTTTGTCTTGCAGAATCTCTTTTTCAACTATACTCTGCTTCACTTTGCTTTCCAGAGCTTCTTTCTCGACTTCATTTTGTTTGACTTTCTCTTCCAAAGCTTTAATTCTTTTCTCTAACATATCAACTGGAGTATCTTCAAACCAATTTGAAAGATCTTCAGCTGTGACAGGGGGAGTAACATTATCTGGAATATCGCCGAAAGCATCTTTAAACTCTTTAGCTCTAGCGCTTTGTAGAGTAGACTGCTTTGATCTTGGAGGAGTAGCTTTGGGAGTACCCTTTGTAGTGGACTTTGGTGTTGATTGAGGCGTACTTTGAACCGATACTTCAATAACAGTCGGTGGTTCTTATGTTGCAGTCATCGGTGGAACTAGATCTTCAACGATCAGAATATCTTGCAAGTTAGAAACATGAGGTTTTTGTGTAACTCCTTTCCTCTTTTTCTGACTTAAATACCTACGACTCAGAGGTTTCTTCCTTCCTTTGGTACTAGGAGAACCTGTAGACTTTGTTTTCTTCTTTGGTCTATCTTCATCAGAAACCTCATCAGAACCTGGTTCATACAGATCTTCACCGCGCTTTTTCAGACGTTCTTCTTCTTTTTCTTTCTCTACTTCTCTCTGTTTAATGTCAGAATAATCTTCTGATGATTCACCATCTTTGTCAGAAGTCGCTGAAATAACATCATCATGTTCTCCACTCGCTACACCAGCCTCAACTTCTTGGCTATCAACATTAACTGCAGCGCTTGAACCTTCAACATTCTGAGGATTTTCATCAGGCTCGTCGATCAACATAGTATCCACTTTCTTTGACGCCCTTTTACGTTTTGGCTCTCAACAACAACAACCCTCTTGATATACCAATCACCTCTTTTCTCTTTGAAAGTTTTTAACAACTCAACATCATCTGTATCGTCTCCACTACCATCCTTCCTCCATTTGTTTTCAGGTGGCGAGATATAATCAGCTTTGACGATGGCACCAAACACAGATTTTAAATAGGAGCAGAATCTTGTTTTTGAAACGTTTTGAGCTTCTTCAAGGTTGTTTCGTCCATGTGGCTCAGATAAAGAATATCGTTCGGATCTTTCGCAATGTTCTGAAACTTATCATCTATCAACATCTGAAAAAACCTCGGATACATTACCAATCTGTTAATCGAAAAGTTGAACTTCTTGTTGAGCACTAACGCTGTCACCATACAAGCCATGTAATCCCGAATATCATCTAGCCCTGCTTTCCTGTGACTGAAGGCGTGAATAATAGCATGAATCAGGAATTTATACGGTAGAGGAACACCGCCTTTCTTTAATGTTGGCTCATTTGCATGCCGTTTGTACCGCATTCGATAGAAACATCCCTTAACCATCCTCTCTTCGAAGCTAATTGGATCATTTGTATCATCGTTGAATTCCAGAACTCTTCGAGTATCAGCCTCAGACACTTTAATCTCTTTATCCTCATTTCCGACTGGAACTGCAGAAGTAACAACATTCGTCTCTTTATTGAAAGTCGTTGAATTCCAGAAAAAGTAGACGTGCGATCGATAAACGACGTGCTTTTCTGTGATAGCCATGTTAATCGGAATTCTTCCCATGAACTCTAGAATCTCTGAGAATGCAGTCAGTGTAGGATAAATCTTCTCATCCAGCGAGATACAGGTGTTGTGGAACTTAGAAAACGACAGCTGGATATTCTGCGGAACTTGACATACTAAAACATTACAATTACAAACAACTTCGGTCGAACATGTGATAAAAACAAGTTTTGGCACTTTTACAACAAGTTCGGGCGAACTTGTTATAAAAACAAGTTTTGTAACATTCACAACAAGTTCGGGCGAACTTGTTGCAATTTCAGATTTTATTAGTTATTAGGACATCTTCTCCCGAAGTTGATTAAAAATCACTTCAACAAGTTCGGGCGAACTTGTCATCATCTCCAATCAAACCTGCAACATCAACAACATGTCTAATGATCAATTTTATGGGTTGTTTTTGTTGTTTACATGTTTAATAACAACATTCATCGTTCAATTTGTTCACATCAACCCTAGATCTACTGATTTAAACGTTTTTGGTCCAAAACAGTTCATACAGGTTCAATTCATGGTCAATCTATGCAATTTATACCTCGGCCATGTTCATAAGTGTGCCAATCACTTATAACAGGTCTTAATTTTGGCAGCACAACGGTACAAATCTTGCAAATTCACAAAACTCTCAATTCGCACTTTAAGTTCGCTCGAAGATAGTAACAGATGAAATGAACTTATCAGCGAACCTGTTTATTTATAGTTAGTCAAGTTCGGGCAAACTTGACTCTCAAACACCAAAATTTTTTAACCAACTTCGCCCGAAGATATGTAATAGTGAAAACATTTTCAACTTAACAACTTCGGCCGAACTTGGTTAAGAACAATTTCAAACTTTTTAAAATTTTTCACTTTTAACCCGGAACTTTCACATGTTTACCAGTTATGAAAATCCACTCAGTTGACCAAGTCCAAGTTAATGACCTCGGTTAACCATTTGTCTACCGAGTCCAAGTTAATGACCCCGGTTTGACCCGTATGAACAAACTGATGTTCTTCATCAAATTAAAGTTTCAAATTACTGAACTTTTCATCGTTCTTCGTGTATTTTGATTTTACAGATTAGCTCCCAACCCGTTGTCATCAAGATTCCCACCAGAATAGCACCTTTCCGAACTCCGAAGATCCGCTTTCCATCATTGGCTGTTGAAAAAAATGTAGAAACAAAATCTTTTTGGATTTTTCAAAAATTTATGCTAAAACACTCTGAATATCTTTTTGGGTTTAAATCTGAAATCAAATAAGCTATGTACAAATATATTTACAGATATATTTTTGTGAATTCGTGTCTAAGGATCATATCAGTTGTTTGAGACATATCAATAGTACCGTTGACCTTTGGTTGACTTAAGCTTTAAACTCATTTACCTAAATTGTCGATATAATTGTCCACTTTAACTTTGACAAATTTCTCAATCTTTCCAAGATATGTTAGGTAGATTTATGAAACTTGACTCAACTATGGTTCCCATCTCAGAATATACTCTCGTATCAAGATTCCCTAGATTTCATCTTACAGGTGAGTATAGCATAACTGATATCTGTATCTGGATAGTGCGAGGCCTTGAGAGCTCAGGTTAGTACCACCGTACAGACAAAGAGATGAAGGCTCAACTTTAAGGTAGTGTTCCAAATTTGGAATCTTTTGAACTGCAATTGATTAGATCTTTCGATTCTTTCAATTTTGTTGCAGTTTAGGGGTTTTTAGCAAAAGCATTATAGAAGTTCTAGGCCATTGCTTACGCAAAATCAGAAGAACTTGTATAATACCCCATGTATCAATCATCTATAAAGACCTCGTATCTCAGAATCATGCAATCTCTCAAACGAAATTTCGGAGTACTAAGTCCATATATCCGAGAGATGTTAATCCACAAGTTTAAGCAGTTGTAAAATTTGGTTTATATCCCGGAAACAATCTACTGAACGTGTAAAGCCAACCGACACATCCACAGTAAGACTTGTTTATACTTTTTAAACATTACAAATCCTTAGCATACTGTGATAGTCCACTCATGTACTATCATTTCCTTTTTGACACAAAATTCTTTTTGTCTTTTTCATGTTTTTGTACTTTTTGGGTTTTCATATGTTTTTGTATTTTCTGCTTTCATTTCTCCCCCTAAAATCAAAAACATATTTTTGGATTTTAGTTTTTAAGAAATCTAATCTAAAAAGATAACAAACCAATGAGGATCACAAGAACTCGTTGTCCGATCCATTTTCAACCTCTGCTTCCGCACCTGTCAAAAGATTTTTCATACCGTTAAGCCTCATTAGATATTTAAAGCTTGTTAAGGTAAAAGCTTTGGTATAAAAGTCAGCTTTTTGTTCATCGGTGTGGATTTTCTCCATTCGTACTGTGACATCTGTGTAATTCAATCTTGTAATGATTTACGAACAATTTGATGATTAATGAAACTTTGTGTTGTTTACAATTTGTGTATTTACTTGTGACTTTTGTGCATTTTCAATATTTGTTCGATTTTTTTACCTTTCAAACTTTTTCTGGAAGTGTAATCGCAAAACGAAATCAGTTAAACGCAACGTATAGTCCGGAATAGTGAAATAAGCTAAACATACCCTAAATATCCTTTACATAACTTAGAAATAAGTTTCGAAGGGGCCAATGTTGGTGACTGGAGATAACTCTCTTCAATTATTCCTGGGATGGGAGGTAGTAGGTCTTGCTTCATATTTGTCAATTCATTTATGGTTTACACGGTCAAAAACAAGCTTATTCGATCACAGGGACTATTTACGATAAACTTTGAAAGCCTGCCGATTCTCGTAGTGACGCACACCCGGAACAAGTTTACAAGCTTAACATACCTTAAATAACCTTTACATTACTTAGAATTCAGTTTTGAAGGCTTCGGTATGGCAAAATCATGCTTTTGCAACTTCAGGGGCTATTTTGCAAATTCTGCGAAACTATGCCTTTTCTCGTATATCGCTATCTGGAACACGTACGCACATCCAAAAATTTTTGTAATCATTAAAATCTTGTATTTTAATGATTGGAATGCAAAAGTATCGTTCGTTACGTTTTTACGGTCATACACGCGTTTGTTACGATTTTCGTCGTAATTAATCGAAAATCTCAACCGTACGACCAAACAAACCGCCACCCAGAACATTTTTGGACATATTTCAAGTTCCTTGTGTTATTTTATCCTTATGAAGCTTGAAAATGAGGTTAACGGGTGTTAGAAGTGCCAAAACGCGACGAAACGAGTGCCGGGGGCTGTTCTGCCAATTTGTGAAACTATCTGCCAGCTAAAGGGCTTACGGACCGTAAGCCCAAAGCCCTTACAGTCCGTAAGGACCCCCCCCCCCAGCTCAGCAGAATGGTTAAAACCATATGGCAGCCTCTTGTTTACTCCTTGGACACCAAGCAAAACAATTTTGCCACCAATTCACATGCATTTGACACTTGTTAGGACCTCCATAAGATCATGCCAACACATGGGACACTTGGAATGATCTTGTTGATCCAAGGACACTATAAATACCCATCAAAGTTGACCTCATTCCTTGCTCAATTTTTTCTTTCTCTCAAACATCCTAAGTGGAGGCTACCACATTGTTGGATGCCTCCTACCTGAGTTGTTCTTGTCTTCTTGGAGCTCTTGGGTGTTCTTCAACACAAGAGTAAGTGCTCTATCCTTTTCTTGTTTCATTTGTTTAGCTATTTCAAGCTAAAAGTCAAACAAAGTTTGACTTTCAGCTTTAACCATTAATTGGTCAAGTCAAAGTCCAATTGGACTTTGAAACGTGATCGTAATTACGATGGTTATGATATATAGCGATCATGCCTACTGATTACCACGTTTTCTAGTTGTTGTGACGAGTCAAAGTTTCGGTCAATAATGCGCAAAGTGCGCATTATACGACGGAACTATTTTCGGGTATCAAAACACTTTGTTTTGATATCAAATCAGTTTTATAAACTAGGTTAGACATGCTTAACATGTCTAACTCGTCACTTTAGTTTGGTGCTTGTTTAGGGTCGTAAGTCGAGCGGTCTTGACCACCGCTTTGACTTTCGAATCCGACCCGTTTGGTCGATCTTAGGATCTGACCAAACTCATATTAGGGACCATAGTTGTATAGGGAATAACCCTCTGAGGTTATACCTTATGGTCGCGTCGTTTGGTTAGTGTTATGCTAAGTCGCCTAGTATGCCTTTATAAATGACCAAAATGCCCTTTTGCGCATAAATTGATTTTTAGCTTATGTAACCAATGTTTTGCCATATAGACTGATGTTACAACTATATTAAACTTGTTTTGGCATATAAGACATATCATAGGGCATATCTAACGATCAGATCACGCGTTTACGCAAATGACCCGTTAAAGTAGCATAAACTACCTTAACGAGGCATTATGGGTCAAAAGCACTTAGGAATCATTTCAATTCAGAATGTTAACCTTGTTAAACCATTTCATATGAGTTCCAACACTCATTTGGTTTACAAGACCTCATTCTATCTGATCCTCCGATTAATGTCCCGATATTAACATAGTTATCTGATATTAGGACATACGTGATTTCTCGGACTCTTAAGCTGGGTTTATTCTCTTGAACAAGGATACTTTTGCAACCACAAGTGAGTACATAGTTCCCTCTTTTACTTTTTCAAATGCTTTAGGGTGAAACATATTGTGCCTATGATTACTTTCGGGTTTTCATGACATTATACATGCTTTGATTATATAGTACATATAGTACATGATTTCCATTTCATTTTGCGGCATATGTTGACTTAGCATATGAGCACATTGATTTTTACATTATTTCTTGCTATGTTTGTTGACTGAGCATGCTAGCACATTGATTTCAAGGACACTTTTTGCAGCATATGTTGACTTAGCATATGAGCACATTGATTTACAACATTTCTTGCTATGTATGTTGACTGAGCATACTAGTACATGGTTTTCAAAGACATTTCTTGCTATGTATGTTGACTGAGCATACTAGTACATGGTTTTTCAAAGACATTTTTGCTTACATTGTTCATGACATATTGGTACGTTGGAGATTGACTTAATACATTCATTAACATTGATCACGCCGACCGGTAGTATGTAATGGTACCATAGGATTGACAATCCCGTTCCCACTTCCCGGGTTTGTTTGGAAGCGACTTCAGGGAATGACAGAATCCGATGAAATGGATAGACTTTTATCTTTATAAGGGTCTATTTGACTGTCAACAAGGTTTGAATGTGTTTGCCAACAAACTAAATATATTTTTAGACAATAAAAGCATGACTTATAAAACAAAACGTTTGATTATTTAAAGACATTGTTTTATACAAGACATTTCGACTATACAAGACATTGGTTTACATTTGACATTTTGGTTACACAAGACTTTATTCATACATGACATTTGTTTACTTGACATTGGTTTACATGACATGATTAATACAAGACATTTCTTTGGTTTAAACAAGACTTTTGATGGTTAGTTTATAGTAAGTGATTTAAATAACGGGATGGGTGTAATATGATAAAAGCATGGTGGATACGCCGCTGGTACTTCCTATATATAAGTGTTTTTATCATATTGCATATCGTGTCGTTATCTAAATCATTTCAAACAAAGTTCAAGACAAGGCATTTTTATCTATGACATGACTTATATTTTGGTTAATGATTTAACCATGCATATTTCTTTTATATCATTCGATTTATCTTATGATTTTATAAAAGAAAACATTTTGTAAGTTTCATGGCCACTTTTTAACTAAGTATTTCTTTAAAGATTCTAGGCCATGGATCTTGAACGCAAAACCTATGTTACTCACAGGCATTTTTATGCTGACGTACATTATTTTCACATATGTTTCAGGAGCGAATGCTTAAGGTTGATCATGCGACACTTAGGACGGACTTTGGGCTTTAGTGACTTAAAACCTGAAGACAATTTAACTTATGTTATGTTTTATTTTAAATCCCAGACAATGTAAACAAATTTTATTCAATAAAACATAACTTTTTATGCCGTGGTTATTGAAACAATAATTCTGTTACGATACTCCGCGACGATTCCGCCGCGGTTTGTTGTTTTATGCGGTCGGGGTGTGACACGTATCAATCTTTTTTCATAGCAATCACGAATAAAGTGGTAACGAATCTCGATATGTTTAGTTCGAGAGTGATGAACTGGATTTTTCGTTATGTCGATGACTGCCTTATTATCTACATAGAGCGGAGTGTCAAGAAATTGCAGACCATAGTCTCTCATCTGCTGTTGGATCCACAGAATCTGTGAACAACAGCTGGAGGCCGAGATATGCTCAGCTTCACAGGTAGAGAGAGCGACCGTAGTCTGTTTCTTACACTGCCAAGTTACCATACATGTTCCGAAGAACTGGCAACCCGCTGTAGTTGATTTTGCATTTCGTTTATCTACACCAAAATCAAAATCAGCATATCCCGTCAGATCGAAGTTGTCATTCTTCGGGTACCACAAGCCGGTGCTTGGACATCCCTTCAAGAATCTGAAAATTCGTTTCACGATCTGCATGTGAGAAATTCTGGGACTTGACTGATATCTAGCGCAGAGGCAGGTAGGATACATAATATCCGGGCGAGATGCCGTCAGATACATTAATGATCCTATCATCAAACGATAAAGAGTCTCGTCAACTTTGCTTCCGGTTTCATCAATGCAAATTCCGTGATTGAGTGCCAGAGGAGTAGATAACGGCTTCGTGCTATCCATCTCAAACTTCTTCAAGATATCATGAGGATACTTGGTTTGGTGGATAAAATACTGTCTGGCAATTGATCAACTTGCAAACCGAGAAGAACTTCATTTCACCCATAGAGCTCATCTCGAATTCTTCTTCATGATAGCTTCAAACTCTTTGCAAAGATCATCATTAGTCGAACCAAAGATGATGTCATCTATATAAATTTGTACGATAATCAGATGACTTCCAACTTCTCTGGTGAATAGCGTACTATCCACTGTTCCTCTAATAAATCCGTTGCCAACAAGATGTTGAGATAACGTCTCGTACCAGGCTCTCGGGGCCTGATGCAAACCGTACAATGCTTTATCCAGAAGATAGGCTCTCTCTTTTTATTCAGCGGATCGACAAACCCCGGTAGTTGGCTGACGTACACTTGCTCCCGTAGCTTAGCGTATAGAAAAGCGGATTTCACATCGAACTGATATACTTTAAAACCTTTCCAAGCAGCATATGCAAGGAAAATGCAAATTTATTCCAATCGTGCTACTGGTGCATATACCTCTATATAATCAATTCCCTCTTGTTGATGGAAACCTTTGACAACGAGCCGAGCTTTGTTTCGCACTATCACCCCACGATCATCGCGTTTGAACTTGAAAACCCATTTAGTATCTATCGCCTTTTGATTCTCCGGTAGGTCAACAAGTTTCCATGCCCCCAGCTTTTCAACTGTAATAATTCTTCTTGCATCGTAAGCACCCAATTCTTATCTCCTAAAGCCTCGGAAACATTCTTCGGCTCAATCTGGGATATGAAACACTAATAAGTACAATAATCTTGAACTGGAGATATTTTAGTGTAAAAACAACTCAGAGCTTTGTTGATCTGGCTCCTTGTTCTTACGCCAGTTTGCAATTCTCCAATTATAGAATCTGATGGGTGGTGTTAATAAGTTCTCGGCATCACCTCACTTGGAACATCAATAGTACTCTCCTGATTAGTAATATTTTGATTAACCACCAATTCAACTGTAGGAGCACTAGAAGACGCTTCATTTCGATTACTTGGGCCAGCAGATTGATTCAACATACTAGTGATCTGCTCAGATTCTTCGTCAGAAGTAGATTCTCCATCATCATCAAATGTCAGAGCCCCATCAGAGTCGGAATTTTGTGCTTGAGAAAGAATAGGTTCTTCTGTAGCATTTACTGGTTATGTAGCCAGTGTTACTTGTTCAGCATGTGTTTCTTGAACCCCGCTACTGCTAGGACCTGCACCAGAAGAAGATGATCCAACAGTTGGTTGATTAACCACTATTGGTCTGATAATCTGCTCTTGATTTGCCGACTGATGTAGATAATATAACGCAGCAATGTCTTCTGCAGAAGGCTCTTCTGGCAAGTCAAATGATTTCCACAATTCACTATAATTGAACAACCAAGCATCGCCTGCTCTTTGAATCAGAGTTGTATACCGAAAGTAGTCGATGTGCTGTGCTTCTACCGCTCTTCTTAAACGGAGATAAACTCTCTTGAGCGGACTAGCATAGCCGACAAAGCAACCATCTATCGTTTTAGCACCAAACTTTCCGTCTGAATCAATGACTGTACAAGGTGCGCTAAGCGGTTCTAAATACTTCAGATTGGGTTTCCTTCGGTTTAGTAGCTCGAAGCAAGTCTTCTTGGTAGGTTTGACTGTCAAGACTCTGTTCAATGTATAGCATGCTGTTGCGACTTCTTCACTCCAGAAGCTGACAGGAAGCTTTTAATCAGCAAGCATAGTTCTTGTTGTTTCTATTAACGTTCGGTTCTTCCTCTCAGCAACTCCATTTTGTTGCGGAGTGTAT
This sequence comes from Scalesia atractyloides, assembly GCA_947069175.1. NCBI lineage: Eukaryota > Viridiplantae > Streptophyta > Magnoliopsida > Asterales > Asteraceae > Scalesia > Scalesia atractyloides. Next base: position 45,724,671 of record CAMTDV010000017.1, on the reverse strand, counting down.
GGAGCACTGAATTTGTGTAAGATACCTTTGTCGTTGCAAAACTCTTTCATTCGGGCATTCTTGAATTCTATACCGTTATCACTTCGGATTCTTCTAATAGGGATATGGTACAGATTTTCAATCTTCCTAAAGAGAATCATGAGATTATCAAACGTTTCGTCTTTGCTTTCTTGGAAGAAGACCCATGAAAACCTAGAATAATCATCAGTGACGACAAGACAATAAAGAGCTCCAGATATACTACGAACATTCACTGGACCGAAGAGATCCATATGCAGTCTTTCGAGCGGCAGCTTGATGGAGTTAAGAATCTTTCTCGGATGAGACTTCTTAATCTGCTTTCCTTTCTTGCATTCCAGACAATTACAGTCATGTGAAAGCTTCTAAGATTCACTCCTTTAACTAAACATTATGAACTAGGTGATTCATCTTTGTGAGGTGTATATGACCCATTTTCCTGTGCTAAAGAATTGACCCCTTCTCTGTGGCCTTCGTTATGAAACATTGAGCCGACTTTGAAGTAGTTGTAGCAACACTCATGTCCAGCACATAAAGATCATTCTCGCGAGGAGCTCGCATAAGTATCCACTCTTCCGGAATCTTGATGTCCGGTTTAATGATCATGCACTCCTTGTCGTTGTAATGGGTGGTAAACTGCTTATCACAGATCTGAGAGATACTGAGAAGATTGTTCTCCAGATCGGCGATATAGTTGACCTTATCAAACGACACCACACCATTAGATAGCTTTCCCTCTGCAATGATTCTACCTCCTTGATTAGCCGCGAATCCTACGTACCCTCCATTGATTGCTTTAATATCAAAGAGTAAGGCACGCATCCCAGTCATGTGACGTGAAGCTCAGCTATCCTTAATCCACTTTGACAAGATGGATCTTTGGAGCCCCTGAACATGCAAAGAAACTATTTAAAGAGGGAAACCAAGCCTTTCCAGTCTTGGGTGGATTCGGGATGTCATAAGTAGGAACTTGCAAATCAACATTCAGAAATTTCTGATCAGTCTTTATTTCATTGACATTTTCAATTTTAACTGATGCAGTAGTTGTCTTTGTAACTTCTAATGATGATGGTGTTCTCTTTGCAATCCATGATTGAGATTTCATTCGAGCTTTCTTGATGTAAAATTTTGAATCTTTGTTCTCATTTGATTTTGAAGTTTCCACTTTTTCAAAAGTTGATTTCTCAATTTAGATTCAGTTTTAGGTTTCTCTTCAATGTTAGATTCATTATTTCGTTTCAAGATCGTTATTGGCTTTACAATCTCTGGGTGCTTAAGTTTCTCATCATCTGAAATTTTCTTTCTTCGTGGATACATAGACTTTGATTTCGGACACTTGCGTGCAATGTGACCAACTTCATTGCATTTGAAGCAAGCCCGAGTATCAGCAGAATATCCACTCGTGGGTTTTACTCCGCTTACGGATTTAGCCTTATCACGAAGTTCTTTTTCCTTCTTAAACTCATCGTTCGATTGTTTTCCAGTCGAAACCTCTTCCTGAACCATGTTCGTCCCAAACACAAATTTCATGTTTTTATTCTTATATTCGTGAAATGGTGACTTTTGTTTCTTTTTCGGTTCATCTTCTACCACTAAACCCAAACCCGCTCTCCTATTCTTAGGAAAGTCACCACCATTCCTTCGGTAGTTGTTATAATTTTTCTTAGGTTTTGAGTAAAAGTTTTTCTCATTTCTATCCAGATCATCTGATGACACTTCAACAAGTTTGAACAATTTATCAAATTGATCTTCTTTCATATTTTGAATCGGAAAGCTATCATCAAAATATAGTCTATCAGAATCCTTAACTTTGTACATCACAACGTTAAGTTCATCACTTAGGCTATTTTCTGATGATGTATCATCATTTTCAGATTGTGATTCTGAACTGTTCAGACTTAAGTTGGCGCTCTCAAAGCTGCCATCATCAGACTCATTTTCCAAAACATTTTCAACCACATTTTTCACGACTGCTTTACTGTCATCATTTGATGTTGTGCAGACTACATCAATGTTCTCAGGCAACTTATCATTTGTTTCTGATAAAAGTGTTATATTAATTGCCTTTTCAATACCATCCACTTTCTTGCGACAATAGCTTGCGCACCATGGAGGTGGAACATTGCTATACTCTCCACGCTTCATACCTTTTGTTGGGATCGAATCCTAACAAAGGAACAGATGATATCAAAGCCAAATACACTATCCGAGCTTTGGTTCAACTATCAGTTGTCACACCCCGACCCGCAGCGGAATAAGAGGCGGGGCATAATTGGGTTATCACCAAAGCTCATGATATTTACTAATATGTTTCATATTCATTTAAGTCAAAATTACATTCTCAATAATCCAAACATGTTCATACAAATACAAAGAAAAATAATCAACTAAACAATCCAAGCTCTAAACCAGTTTATTCTTCTAAACCAATCCTATGTGTTTCTTGCTGCGGCTGGATCACCTGTATCATGTGTAAAAATGGGGGTTTTTGGGTCAACATAAGTTGGCGAGTGAACCTTGTTAGATAAACATTTATTATTGATTTCTTGTTATCTTTATCATGGAAAAATTGTTCAATAGTCATATGTGAGCAAATGTAAATAATCAAACAATAACAATAACAACCACAATCAATAACATACAATAACATATGAACTTGCATGAATATATAACATTAATGAAACTGTATATGTTGGCAACGTCACGTTCACGCTCATAATGTAATGGGGAACGGACGGCCTATGATGAATGTCTGTGCGATCAAGGCTCAATCAAACGGAGCCGATCGTATGTTGGCAACGCCCGTTTCAGGCTCATAATGTAATGGGGAGCGGCGGCCTATGATATTGCATGTACTGAAAATAATAAATTAAATCTAAACAATAACCACACAAACAGTTGATACAAGCTGAATACACATTTGTTCATGGATATGATGTATGCACAATGATTTAAATATAATAAATGGTAAGACACATGATACACCCCAAAACGTGATTAAAACGGGGAATTTGTAGAGATTCACTCACATTGGGTGCGTTCGGTTGAAGATGATGAAATGCGCACGAGTTTTGAGGATTGATCAATGAGGATTAACTAACCTAAATAATAACGGAAGGTATAGTAAATGAGTGGATTTTATTAATAATTTTAATAGGATTTTTAGATATATTTTTGTGAGTTTAAGGCTATTTTCTATCTTTGAAAACATTATTTTTAAGTATTTTTAATTGATTTTTAAATTAAGTAAATAAATAAAAAATATAAAAAAAATGTTGACTTTTGTGTTGACCATTGACCGTTGACCGGGACTGTTGACTGTTTGACCGGTTTTTTTAGCGTATAAGTGTGTGCCGGGTGAGGCTCGAACCCGAGACCTCCCGTACGCGTGCACGCAGCTCTACCAACTGAGCTACGTGTCTAACCCGAAATAATTCTGTTTTTAATTCTATTATATACTATTTTAGTTTATTCAAAATTCTTTTATTTTCAAAAAGGGTTTTAATCATCGAACCGGAGCGTGCAACAGGTCTCGAACCCGGGACCTGTGGGTTGGTATTGCACACAGTCCACCGCTGGACTGTGTATCTAACCTGGTTAATATACCGATTTTTATTATACTTAACATCTACCGTGAGTTAATCCGGTTCAGTTAGAAAAATAAAACATCTTTATTACAGAGCATACGTGTGTGTCAAGGATCGAACTCATGGCGTGTGATATATGTGTGCACACAGTCCGCCGCTGGACTGTGTGTCTAACCCGAGATAATATCCAAATTATATTAAACTTATAAACAACCTAACTTCATCTTCTTCTTACAATATCACAGACTACGATTACTCTATTGATTCTTGATTAACTCGATTGACAAACATTCAAATAACTAAAATGAAATGGCAGAGAAGATTTCGGAAGTAAACATACCGGAGAAACGATCTATCTCAGAATTCCGGCGAAGTCGTCGGCTTTGTTTTTACGGATTTCGTCTGAGTGGACAGATTAACAATTTTGATTAGCTAGATGCGGAATTCAAGCACTGAACAAGAATTACCAGAAGGTTTAGAAGGCTATACCGTTTCACAACGAGAATTGGAAACTTTCAGAAGTTTTCCGGCAAGAGTGGATTATCCGATATCGTCGTCTGAAACTGATTCTGATTGAAGGGTTTGAGTTAGCAAAAGCTTAACAACTGATAGACGATGAAAGAATTGAAAGACTTACTGATTTGATGGAAGACACGGTTTTCCGGCGAAAGTCCGGCGAGTTCAAAAAGCTTTTCCGACGAACTGAAAGTAGTGCGAAAATGAAATTGAAGGTCTGCAGATGAGTTTGAGTCGCGAGAGGGGACTAAGGTTGGAGTAATTCAGGAAGTGCAGATTTTTCGGTTATTAAAACCGATCAACTCATGAATTCAAGTCCATTCAAGACTAAATTGATTGAAGGTGTCAGTGTATCGGTTATTGTCAGAAAACCGCGAACACTCAAACGTTTTTGGACGTTTGGAGACCGATTTCGGTTACAGTTGGCGTAAACCGGTTGATTCATAGTTGAACATAAGATTTAATTGATTCCTAGAACTAACAGAAAACATCAAGTGGCGGAGTGGTTACAAGTGCGCATGTTAAGTCTTTAGACTCACCCGGCTGACCCGGGTTCGAATCCCGCAGCCGGTTTTCTTTTTTATTTTTTTTATTTTCACTTTTTATTAATTATAATTTTTAAATTCTAATTTGTTTATTAATTATGCATCGTTTAAAATTAAAATTGACATAAATACACAACGAAACATTTATAACTTGATATTCGATTACAAACGAAGCGGGTTTGGAAAACCCGTTTTTTGATAAATGTTACAGTATCCCCTACTTTTAGGAATTTCGTCCCGAAATTTAAGTAGCAGTAGTAGGAAAAAGATGCGGGTATTTTTCGCGCATTGAGTCTTCACGTTCCCAAGTAAACTCAGGTCCCCGTTTCGACTCCCAGCGTACCCTAACAATTGGAATGCGACTCCGTCTTAAACGTTTTTCTTTGAAGTCCATGATCTCTACTGGTTTTTCAATGAAATGCATAGATTCATCAATCTGAATATCTTCCAGAGGAATATGGAGGTTCTCATCAGCGAGGCACTTCTTCAAGTTTGATACGTGGAACGTGGGGTGAATTCTGTTGAGTTCTTCTGGTAGATCAAGCTTGTATGCTACAGGTCCTACTCTTTCGAGTATCTTGAAAGGTCCTACGTAGTGTGGTGCTAGCTTGCCTTTTTGGACAAAACGAACTACTCCCTTCCACGGTGATACTTTTAAAAGTACATGATCACCAATGTTAAACTCCAAAGGCTTTCGTCGTTTATCTGCATAACTCTTTTCATGACTTTGAGCCGCTAGAAGATTGTTTCGAATTTGATGGATCTTATCTGTGGTTTCTTGAATCAATTCTGGACCGGTGATTTGAGCTTCCCCAATTTCGTGCCAACATACTGGAGATCGGCACTTACGACCATATAAAGCTTCAAAAGGTGCCATGCCGATGCTTGAATGATAGCTGTTGTTGTACGAAAATTCAACTAATGGTAGATGAGCGTCCCAATTTTCCTTGAAGTCTATGACATATGCTCGAAGCATATCTTCAAGAGTCTGAATGGTGCGTTCAGATTGTCCATCGGTTTGAGGATGATAAGCGGTACTGAGGTCTAATCGTGTACCCAAAGTGGCTTGTACGGCTTGCCATGTTCGTGAAGTGAAACGACCGTCACGATCTGAAATAATGCTTAACGGTACACCATGTCGGCTTACAATTTCGCTGATGTAGATACGAGCTAGCTTCTCGTTCTTGAAATCTTCGCGGATTGGAATAAAGTGAGCTGATTTTGTAAGACGATCAATGATTACCATATAGTGTCATACCCACCAGAAGTGCGAGGTAACCCGGTAATGAAGTCCATGGTTATGTTTTCCCACTTCCATACAGGTATTTCAGGTTGGACCAGAAGTCCTGAGGGTCTTTGATGTTCAGCTTTTACCTTGGAACATGTAAGGCACTTGGAAACAAAAACAGCAATATCCTTTTTCATTCCAGGCCACCAGTAGGTGTATCGAAGGTCTTGATACATCTTGTCGGCTCCTGGGTGTATAGAGTATCGTGTTTTGTGTGCCTCATTCATAAGGAATTCACGAAGTTCTTGTGGTCAGGAATCCATATACGTTCTAGATAGTACAGAATACCGTCAGCTTTAGTTTCAATTTTAAGTTCAGCTCAACAGGACAGCTCCTTTCGTACGTCGTCTTCTGTTATTGAAACATGTTGGGCTTCTCGAATTTGATCTTTAATGTCAGTTATGATTTGCGAACATAGAAGACGAATGGAGTTCGCATAACCCTTTCGACTGAGTGCATCAGCCACCACATTTGCCTTGCCAGGGTGGTACCGAATTTCACAGTCGTAGTCATTTAGAAGTTCGACCCATCTTCGTTGCCTCATGTTTAACTCCTTTTGGTTGAAGATATGTTGAAGACTCTTGTGGTCAGTGTATATTTCACACTTAGTACCGTAGAGATAATGTCTCCATATCTTAAGAGCGAACACAACGGCTCCAAGTTCTAGGTCATGGGTGGTGTAGTTCTTCTCATGAGTCTTGAGTTGTCTAGAAGCATAAGCCATCACCTTTCCTCTTTGCATTAGAACACAGCCTAGTCCTTGCCCTGACGCGTCGCAATAAACCACGAAGTCATCACAACCTTCAGGAAGAGTGAGAATTGGTGCATCACAGAGTTTTTGTTTAAGGGTTTGGAAGGCTTCTTCTTGTTTGGGTCCCCATATGAAGGGTTTTCCTTTATGAGTTAAAACCGTGAGTGGTACAGCAATGCGAGAGAAATTTGAAATGAAACGGCGATAATAACCAGCCAAACCAAGGAATGATCTTACTTCGGTTGGTGTACGTGGCGCTTGCCATTCTTGTACTGCTTGATCTTTGAGGGGTCGACATGTATTCCCTTGTCATTAACAACATGTCCAAGGAATTGTACCTCTTTTAACCAGAATTCGCATTTGGAGAATTTGGCGTAGAGCTTTTCATTCTCTAAGAGTGTAAGGATGAGTCGAAGGTGCCGTTCATGATCAGACTTAGACTTTGAATAAATGAGGATGTCCTCGATGAAGACTATAACAAAACGATCGAGATAGGGTTTGCAGACTCTGTTCATTAGATCCATGAAGACAGCTGGAGCGTTGGTTAAACCAAATGGCATGACCATGAATTCATAATGGCCATAACGAGTTCGGAAAGCGGTCTTTGGGACGTCTTCTTCATGTACTCTGAGTTGATGATAACCAGAACGAAGGTCGATTTTTGAAAAACAGCTGGCGCCTTGAAGTTGGTCAAGAAGATCATCAATGAGAGGTAATAGCGATTCTTGATCGTTAACTTGTTGAGTTCTCTGTAGTCGATGCACATGCGAAACGTTCCATCTTTCTTCTTCACAAAAAGGACAGGTGCGCCCCAAGACGAGGAGCTAGGACGTATGAATCCTTTGTCAGTCAATTCTTGCAATTGACTGGCTAGCTCTTGCATTTCAGCGGGGGCTAACCTATAAGGAGACTTTGCAACTGGTGTAGCACCAGGTATAAGATCAATGCAGAATTCGACTTCTCTCAAGGGAGGAAGTCCTGAGATGTCGCCAAGAAAAACTTGCGGAAAATCTTTTAGTACTGGGATGTCTTCGAGTTTCTTCTCCATGGTTCCCTTTTTGACGACATGAGTTAAAAATGCGACATAATTCTTGCGAAGATATTTTTGGGCTTGAAGACAGGACATTAATCTGAGCCCTTTCGATGGGGTTTCTCCAAAGATTCGTAGAGTCTGACCGTTTGAAAGAGGAATGTGTATAAACTTTTCGTGGCATACAACTTCAGCCTGATGTTGGCTGAGCCAGTCCATACCAATTATAATGTCAAAGCTTCCCAACTTCATAGGTATGAGATCAACTGGAAAGTCGTGATCGTTTAAGGTGAGAGTACAATTGCGTATAATAGAGTTTAATGAGACCGGTTTCCCGTCAGCAACTTCTACTGTTATGGATTCCATGAGCTTATCACGAATTTGGTTTAGGATGGGTTCAAACTCTAAGGACACAAAACTTTTATCCGCGCCAGTATCAAACAACATGGATGTATAACTACCATTGATAAGGAACGTACCGTTAACCACATTCCTGTCAGCTCTAGCCTGATTAGAGTTGATGTTGAAAGCTCTTCCTCTTGCAGGTGGAGGAGCTTGGTTAGCTTGATTCATCGGATTTGCTTGGGCTTGACCATGTATAATGTTCACCAAACGTGGACAAGTGTTTCTAAAGTGGCTTGGGTCTCCACAATTGTAGCAAGCCCGCATAGGTTGCACCATGGGATAGTTGGGTTGGTAGTATGATTGGGCTAAATGTTGGGTTGGTGGTAGTAGTAGGGGTTGTTGGGCTTGACCCATTATTTGAAGGTGGGTTTGAGTTGAGGGCTGGTGGCGGTTCGTTCGCTGAGGTATGCGACAGGTTTGAACAGTATGACCTGCGCGACCACAGCCGGTGCAATATTGGCAGGGATGATCAGGAAAGTGATGGTATTGGCAACGGTTGCATTTTGGTAATGGGCCAGAGTATGGCCTTTTATATGGTGCAGGTGAGGGGGAAACTTGGGTTATGGGTGCAGCAGGGATAGGGTAATTGGTTTGTGTGACAGCGAAGTTTCTGGTGTTACGTTTCCTCTTGTTAGCAAACTTAGAGGAGGAGGTGGAATGGTTTGAAGTTTGGCCCTCAACGGGGGCTTTCTTTTTCTCCTCTTTAAATTTGCCGTTGCGAATTCGATTCTCGGTCAGTTCAGTAGCTAGTTCCATAGCAGCTTCAAGTGTTGCTGGCGAAGTGCTGAGAACTGAATCTTGAATTTTCGAGGGAAGACCTCGAATATAATGCTCGACTAAACGGTAAACTGGGGTGAACAAGTTAGGGACCATCTGGTTCAACTCTAAGAACCTCTTGTTGTAGGAAGTATGATCTCCCTCCTTTTGCTTCAATGTATGAAATTCATCCTCTAACTTTTTAATCTCACTTCTAGGACAGAATCGTCTCGTCATGATTTCCCTTAACTCCTCCCACGTTAATGCCATTGCATCTTCAATTCCTCTCTTACCCTTTTCAGTATTCCACCAGGTAAGGGCTACCCAAATAGTCTCCCGGTTGCGTATTGTACCTTGCGATCCTCGGGACAATCGCAGTTGAGGAAGGTGTTTTCCATTTCCTCAAACCAGTGGAGGAGAGCAGTGACACCTTCGGTCCCTTCAAATTTCGGAGGATCGCAAGACTTGAAATGTTTATATGAGCACTTGTTGGTAGGAGGATTGCCGATGTTCTGGTCTTCTTGCTGGGGAGGATTGGTGGGATTTGTGGCGAGAGCTTGTTGTACTTGAACCACAATGTCAGGAAGCACCGCGGCCATTTGTTTTGCGATTTATATGGTTTATCTTATTTTATGTTTAAATTGTTTAAAACAACACAATCAGGTTAAACTCAGATCCTAACAATTGGTATCAGAGCGAGGTCAGTCAAATTCAATCTAACAATCGATTTGACATAAAAAGATCAGCTCAATTTCTGTGATACTGTGTTGTTCGTTTTTGTTGAAAAGCAGAGTAAGAGTCAAATCACATTATATACGATTTCAGGATTTGTGTTGGATTTTGTGATGACTCCATGATTAATGATTATGAGTCGAGGTCTAGAACATCAGATCAAAAGTAATGTGAATTTTAGCATAAGCTTTTTGCATAAATGTCTAAGGTTCTCAAAACATTACTGTAAATGGTTCTGGATTGATTACTCTTTCCTCAAAATCCCTCCAGTGAATGGTATGACATTTGCCTATGGAAAGGTTAAAAGGGGAATAGAAGAAAATCACAAAACTTAAAAGTGTGTTTATCTCAAAACTTTTGATGATAAAAGAAAAGAGTATAAACATAAAACACTTGAGAGTTCACAAGTTAGTACTACAAAAGGAAAACCTTGTTGGATATTTATGTCCGGTTTGATAAGTCAACGCTGCCGACCGGGTCTTGACCCGTAAGAGTTACACCGTGGGCAACGAACTTAAATCCACTTAACTAATTTAACTGGTAATTACGAACGATACACGGGTACATGGACCGGATGAGACAAGAACACTCCTCTAGCCAGTTGTCGCGCATGCACTCTTGCATCGCCAATTGTCGTGCACCGAGAATCTTGGCCAATGGCATCGCATGCATTTTGCATGGTCGCCACTTGGCAGACATGCAAAGATGTCCATGCATTATAAAAGGGGAGTGTTGGGGTCTTGTTTTGGTTGTTGTTGCAGGAACAAAATTGCTCTCAATAACACACCACCACAACCGGTCACCCCACTACCGCCGCCGGCTAACCCGCCGCCGCCACCGAAGTCGCCGCAGGTCGGAACCGCCGCCAGGTATCGCCGCCGCCAAAGACCGCCGGCTACCTCCGCCGCTTCCCGACCCATTCCCGTGTTTCGCTAGTTCGTTAACTAGCACTTGTTCGTTGAACCTCGCTGTCTCAACCAGTTTATTACTAACCGAAGGTATATCTAAACCCCCCAGTGGTTTGCGTTTGTATTTCCTGTTTGCATGTCGGTGACCTTGTTCCATTACGGGTATTCCTTGGTATATATAACAGTGTTCATATTATTTACATATTGTTACCATGCTTCCGTTGCCTAAAAATATATGTGTATATTTTTCAGCTAGTTAAAGTTTTTTTTTAACTAACATATATATACATGTACACTTACTAGTCAAAAGTGTTTTGATTAATCTTTGTAACAAACAAATATGTAAACATATGAACCGGGTTCATCAAATAAAAGTTAAAATTATACCACGGATATCCTTCAGTGGTATCTGAGCCGATGCTTACCACATGCAAACCAAAACCGGTCTTTATTTTTCACCGGAATAATAAATCACAAACTTTAAAAGTCTAAAGTTTTTTGGTTTATTTTATCGAAGGCAATATATATTTTGGTCATATTTAATTGTTTATATTTGGTTGACCAAAACTTGCCTCCATAAACCTTTGGTTATGTTGAATATGTAAATAGGGCCCGACCTTGTGGTTGTGTTTTATGTTTGGTTTTGTCTATGGTTTTGGCCCACTTTGCGGCTCAAAGTTGTAATAGATTAATTTATGGTTTTGGCCCGTTTTGTGGTTCAAAGTTGTAATAGATAGGTTTTTGTATTTATTATGTTTACTTGTTAAATATTTTTAATACGAAGACACGTAAAGAACCAAAGCAAAACCGAATGCCAAGAGGAGTCTTGGAGTTAGTGGGAGTCGCTCAAGATAACAAGATGCACTCAAGTCCATCCTTGTGGTTGTTTTGTGTGTTGTGACCGTGACCCATTTGATCTTGCTACTTGGCTCTAGCAAGATCATAACCATGCCCATGTGATTTACATATTCATTTTCTATTATGGTTGCTTTTAATAAATGTTATTACAAATCAACCTAATACCAATACGCATTTTTAAAAGGGGTTTTAAAAATGAAATCGAGAAAAGCAAGTTCTAGCAACTTGTAAATTTTTATAACCACTAGAGTTTTAAAACCTTTTATCACATCTTTAAAACTCATGAACTTAATAGTCTCCACTATTAACTTTAATTGGTTATTTCAAGTCGCGACAAACTTAGTTTTATAGGTTATCTAAAACTAATTGTCCTGAGAGGTGAAAGGGTCCTTTTGGTATAGTCGTAAAGTTAATATCTAAATTAAAACCCGACTATAACGACCCTATTTGGTAAAATTAAAATCAATGGTCTATGCCATCCTACTACTAGTAACACTTGGGGCATAATGCGAACCATCAGTGTTGGAGCCACAGCACAACACTTGGTGTCTAGTTTATCCTTCCAAGGTGCAAGGGCTTCGTCGACACATCCGACCCTTCCATGTGTCCGTTTTAGGACGACTATTACTTTTCTTCTCGTGTGACGTGCTACAGCTGTCTCGAGAATAAAAGTGGCATAGATGAGGCCAAACGTATCAATGCAAGGGCAAAATAGTTTTCCTCGCAGCCTCATAAACCCCGGGAGTTGTGCTTTTCTCACAATTGATAATCGTTGTCAGTCCACTTGAACTTCTTGCTAATGTTGCGTGCTACAGCTGCCTTTAGAAATAACTTCTAACCGGATTCTCGTTCCTTATCGTCTCACCTCACTAAATAAGGAAAATGCATTAAAATACTAATTAAAAATAATTTTTGCTTAACAGATGTCATCTGAAAACAACTCCTCTTTTGCTCTCAAGTCCATACTTGAGAAAGACAAACTAAATAACACCAATTTTCTTGAATGGCACCACAACTTGAGAATCGTTCTCAAAATGGCAAAGAAGCTTTATGTTTTGGAAACTCCAATTCCAACAGCGCCTGAAAATGGTACTGCTGCTGCGAAGAAGGCTTTCGATAAACATAAAAAAGATGCCCTAGAAGTTGCTTGCCTCATGCAAGCCACCATATCCCCAGATCTCCAGAAGAATATGGAAGACATGAGTGCCTCGACATGATTGAGCAACTCAAAGGCATGTTTCAGAAACAAGCCTGCCAGGAACGCTATGGCACCATGAAACAGCTCATAAGTTGTAGAATGCAAGAGAGTTCCTCAGTTAGTGCTCATGTCCTCAAGATGAAAGGCTACATCGACCAATTAAATAAACTTGGTTATCCTCTCCAAGATGAGATGGCTGTTGACTTCATTCTCAACTCTCTTTCCAGTCACTATGATCAATTTGTTATGAACTTTAACATGAATGACTGGGTAAAGACAGTGCCAGAACTACATGGGATGCTCAAAACGGCAGAGATGAACATTTCCAACAAAACAAACCAAGTGTTAGTGGTTCGACCTGGTGGTGTTAGGAAGCCCATAACAAAGAAAAGTCTCAACAGCAAAAACAAAGGAAAGGCTCCTGTTGCTGCCAAACATGCCACCAACAAGAGCAAACAAGATGTGAAAGCCCCTCATTCAGAAGAGCGGCAATGCTATGAGTGTAATAAGATGGGGCACTGGAAACGTAACTGCCCCGAGTATCTTGCTAAGCTCAAAGCAAAGAAGGCCAATGGAGAAGGCACTTCTTCAGGTATTCTGATATATGTTATCGAGCTTTTCACTATTTCTAGCAACACATGGGTATTTGATACCGGATGTGGTTATCACATCGCTAATGTCTTGCAAGAGCCTGAAAAGTGGAAGAAACTAAAACCAGGGAACATGGAACTCATTGTTGGCGATGGGAAGAAAGTCCCAGTTCTAGCAACTGGCACATTTAATCTTACATGTCCTTCTGGTCTTGTTGTTGTTTTGAACAATTGTCTTTTTGCACCTGGTTTGACTAGGAAAATCATTTCAGTTTGTTTGCTTTTTGAACAAGGGTTTAGATATGTTTTTAATGATGTTGCTATTTCTGCTTATCTAAATGATACTTACTATTTTGAGGCTAAACCTCGAAACGATATTTATGAAATTGATGTTCAACCTAGCAATAACATATATCACCTTTCTAAACGTCAGAAAAATGGTACTAGTGATTCATTCCTATGGCATTGTAGACTTGGCCACATAAGCAAGGCACGCATAAAATGGCTCCAATCTGAGGGGATTCTTGAATCCACCGAAGCGGACTCATTTGATGATTGTGAATCATGCTTAGCTGGCAAACTCACCAAGGATCCCTTCACCCATGTTGGTGAACGAGCTAGTGATCTATTAGGACTCATGCATTCAGATGTATGTGGTCCTTTTAGAACCATGACTAGGAATCACGAGAGATACTTCGTTACATTCATCGATGATTATAGTCGATATGCTTATGTTTATCTTATGAATCATAAGCATGAAACCTTTGAAAAGTTCAAAGAGTTTCAGAACGAATTTGAAAACCAACTTAATAGAAAGATTAAAATGCTTTGCTCAGATCGAGGCGGTGAATACTCAGCTTAGAATTTCTTGATCACCTAAAGGAACGTGGAATAGTTTCACAACCCACTCCACCAGGCACACCCCAACTTAATGGCGTTTGTGAAAGGAGAAATCGGACCCTGCTGAATATGGTCCGATCGATGATGTGTAGAACAAATTTGCCTCACTCCTTTTGGGGTTTTGCTCTTATGACTGCTGCACGACTCGTAAATCTAGCGCCGACCAAAAAGGTGAATAAGACTCCATATGAGAGGGCGTAAGCCAAACTTGAGTTACCTTAGAATATGGGGGTGTGATGCTTACATCACAAGTGATTCTGATGACAAGCTCGACCCTCGAGGCGAAAAGGTAGTTTTCGTCGATTACTATACCCAAAGCGGTTATTACTTCTACCATCCTGATGCAAATACGATTTCCATCAAAAGAAAGGCTAAAAGATTCCTTGAAGATGAACTTCTTAGTCGAGGAACTAGAAGTAACTTGCTGGATCTTGAAGAAGTTCAAGGACCACAAACAACCGTTGAGGAGGTCGGAACGTCTGAACCACAACAAATTGTTGACACTGATTCAGACTTGAACACAAGCCTTCGCAGGAGTATCAGGACTTGTAAAGAACACGATAGATACCTTTGGCATATTGAGGGTTCTGAAGTCCTGACAGTAGCCAAGTCTGATGACGAGCCTACTAGTTACAAATCTGCTATTTCTAATCCATATTCTGCGAAATGGCTAGAGGCCATGAAAGCCGAGATGCAATCCATGCGTGACAATCAAGTCTGGGACTTGGTTGAGCTACGCCCGAATCTCGGGCAGTAGGGAGCTAATGGGTTTTTAAAAGAAAAACCGACATGCATGGAAATATACAGTCCTATAAGGCACGGCTAGTAGCGAAAGGTTTCACTCAAACTCAAGGTGTCGACTATGATGAAATTTTCTCGCCCGTTGCTATGATCAAGTCGATCAGGATATTACTTGCCATAGCTGCGTACTATGATTATGAAATTTGGCAAATGGATGTTAAAACCTCCTTTCTCAATGGACATCTTTATGAAGATGTTTATATGGTTCAGCCTGACGGTTTTATCGATCCAAAATATCCCAATAGGGTATGTAAGCTAAACAAGTCCATTTATGGACTCAAGCAAGCATCTCGGAGCTGGAATCTTTGTTTTGACCAGAAAGTCAAAGAGTTTGGTTTTGTCAAGAACGAAGACGAGCCTTGTGTTTACAGAAAGGCTAGTGGGAGTGCCATATCATTTCTCATCTTGTATGTAGATGATATATTGATCATTGGAAACAACATCCCCATGCTTAAGGAAATTAAGCATTGGTTGGGATCTTGTTTCGCAATGAAGGATCTTGGAGAAGCCGCTTACATTCTGGGAATCAAGATCTATAGGAATAGATCTAAGCGACTTCTTGGGCTAACTCAGAGCACATACATAGATCAAGTGATAAGAAGCTTCAAAATGGGAAACTCCAAGAAAGGAGGTGTTCCAATGGCTAAAGGAACCGTCTTGAACAAATCACAAGCTCCCTCTAATGACCGTGAGATAAAGCAAATGGAAACAGTTCCATATGCTTCCACGATTGGTTCTATCATGTATGCTATGGTATGTACTCGACCAGACGTCTCGTATGCTTTGAGCATGACAAGCCGTTACCAGCAGAGCCCTGGGATTGCCCACTGGACTGCATTTAAGAACATCCATAAGTACTTGAGAAGGACAAAAGATATGTTCTTGATATTTGGAGGAGTCAATGAGGAGCTCACAGTAAAATGTTACACTGATGTTAGTTTTCAAACTGACCGAGATACCTCTCGCTCACAAACGGGTTTCGTGTTAACTCTCAACAGAGGAGTTGTCTCATGGAAAAGTTCCAAGCAGAGTGTTGTGGCTGATTCCACCACGGAATCTGAGTACATTGCCGCAAAGGAAGCTGCTTGGATGAAGAAGTTCATAACAGATCTCGATGTGGTTCCAAGTATCATGAAACTCATCTAGATATTTTGTGATAACACAGGTGCTATTGCTCAAGCCAAGGAGCCTAGATCCCATCACATAGCCAAGCACATTTTAAGAAAGTTCCACTACATACGTGAAATTGTGGAACGTGGAGATATCGTTATAAGAAAAATTGACACAGATCAAAACCTAGCTGACCCATTTACTAAGCCAATGACTCAAGAAAAACAAAATCATCATATGGACTCTATTGGGCTTAGATTAGCTAGTGATATGTTTTTGATTTAGTATTTGGATGTACGAACATCAAACAGTTGTACTCTTGCATTCGTTTTGATTTACTAGTTAAATGTAATTCTTGAATCCTACAACTGTGTTCAAATCTGATACGTTTAATCCATGAATCTTGTATTCTAAATTATCCGTAGTCGGTCAGACTCGTGGGAACGATTCTGAATTAAGACTATTCTGACTTTGGACTCAAATAGTTGACTTCCAAACTCACAGACCTCATTATGAATGACGTTGGATGTAACTCGCATCAAATCATCTTCATGGATCTTGGTCATAAGATGTATTTGATTTTGGTATACTCATTTAGTATCCTCTGACCTGAGATACATACTAGAACTCTCGTTTATCAAAGACTATTGTTTGATCAGTGTCAACCGCTGTCGCGTAACTGCCAGTCATAAAGGCATTGGTTGGGAATAGCTCTGAAGTTCAGTGGGATGTAGTTGAGATGGGATTTTGTACTCTTACATTTATGTAACAGTTAGACATCTGGGCGCCCTCGTTGATTCAAACTGGTGAAGTGTAAGGCCTTACCCAAACTTACTGTGTGTTTGATTGGACCACTTTGATTCTTGAACGAGAACGATAATGACTGAACGCCATATGAGATTGAACCTGATCCATGTTTCATTGTTCAATCAATGTCTTTTACAGAAAGGATAGATGACAACGATTACCATAAGTCTACTATCTTCAAGTAGTAAGACGTTGCTAAAGGGAAGATGCCTTGGTTAGTGACTTTAAAGTGTCATGACCTGTTGGGGGCAGCTATGTGTAGCTAGAGCACCGCTGGTTGTCTGCGTTGAGATCTTATCAGAGACCGTCCAAGTGGGAGCTGTTGGATATTTATGTCCGGTTCGATAAGTCAACGCTGCCAACCGGGTCTTGACCCGTAAGAGTTACACTGTGGGCAACGAACTTAAATCCACTTAACTAACTTAACTGGTAATTACGAACGATACACAGGTACATGGACCTGATGAGACAAGAACACTCCTCTATGCCACTTGTCACGCACGCACTCTTGCATCGCCACTTGTCGCACACCGAGAATCTTGGCCAATGGCATCGCATGCATTTTGCATGGTCGCCACTTGGCAGACATGCAAAGATGTCCATGCATTATAAAAGGGGAGTGTTGGGGTCTTGTTTTGGTTGTTGTTGCAAGAACAAAATTGCTCTCAATAACACACACCCACAACCGGTCACCCCACTACCGCCGCCGGCTAACCCGCCGCCGCCACCGAAGTCGCCGCCGGTCGGAACCGCCGCTGGGTATCGCTGCCGCCAAAGACCGCCGGCTACCTCTGCCGCTTCCCGACCCGTTCCCTTGTTTTGCTACTTCGTTAACTAGCACTTGTTCGTTGAACCTCGGTGTCTCAACCGGTTTATTACTAACCGAAGGTATATCTAAACCCCCTATGGTTTGCGTTTATATTTCGTGTTTGCATGTCGGTGACCTTGTTCCATTACGGGTATTCCTTGGTATATATAACAGTGTTCATATTATTTACATATTGTTACCTATGTTTCCGTTGCCTAAAAATATATGTGTATATTTTTCAACTAGTTAAATTTTATTTTTAACTAACATATATATACATGTACACTTACTAGCCAAAAGTGTTTTGATTAATCTTTGTAACAAACAAATATGTACACATATGAACCAGGTTCATCAAATAAAAGTTAAAATTATACCGCGGATATCCTTCAAACCTAAAATTAGATCTTCATTTCTGCTCAAACATATGTTACCAAACCAACTGAGTGCAACCACTATGTAAAGGTAAGTTTAAGTAACTGATGAATCTCAAGGTTGAAACTGTTTCAAAAAGGGACTTAGAACATCTATCAGGTGAAATTGATTCATTCATCAAGAAGTGTTTACTAAATTTTTTTAGTTGTAAAAGCTTCATGTACATATCAGGACATGTGTTAAACCTCTTAGTTTTTTTAGGAACACATGATGAGCTTTTACTTGTTTTAGATAGTCAAAGCTCAAATACCTGCCAGGAAGTAAACCCATTCTATTTTTAGAAAGAAGGGAGTTGCTCTTCCTTGATAATGAATCAAAAGAAATCTGTTGATGTTCAAAGGTTATCTCATATTATGATTGTTTTGGCTAACCTTGCAGATACTCACATTTCTCACCACAAGAGCAGCAGATGTTCAAAACAACTGACAAAGCTTATCCTCTACTGGTTCAACAGTTGTTGATCAAAACAACATCAAAAATCAGTGGGATCACAGGATATCCAAACACTGATGACATCAGACATCATTTATGAGGGATTGCTATAAAAAGGGTTTGATTTCTTTATAACATGTCCAGTCTAAAGATCAGTTGGGAGTTGTGCAAATAAAAAAAAATTGGAATCATCTGTCCTTGATAGCTTGATCTCTATGTCTGGAATGCTAAACATGGATTAAAAACAAATTTCTTTTGTTTGTGATCCATGTGTAAATAGTAGTAAAATGTTTATAGAAAATCAAAATTCATCCTTAAAAATAGTTTAAAATTGAATTTTTCAATAAATTCTCAAAGTCTGTTCAAAGCACTGATAGCACAAAAACATTGTTCGTTTAGAAAAGTCTATCCACTGTCAAAAGTGTATCCTCTGATAGTTGCAAACACTGTTCTTATCCACTGATCAAAATTTCCAATAGTGGTTAGCCAAACAACTCTCTTCCATTCACAAACAGAGGTTACACGTGGTCAAACGTTATTCGACAGTCGTTGCATCAGATGCCACGTCATCATCACTTTTTCAGAAACCCTATAAAAACCCTGTTTTATCCAGAACAGAGGTTTCACCAAACTATGTCGATTTCAAAAATCTAAAAACAGTTTTTACCATTAATCAAAGGTATGACTATATTCAAACCAAATTTTCCTGCTGAGATGAGATTTTTCTTTCATACTATTTTGACATGTCTCTCAGCAAAAACTACTGGTTTTAATGAAATTCCATTGAACATGCAATATTTGGAATATGCTATTTTGACATATTCAGATTTTAAACTTTTCCCAAGTATTGTTCAATGACATTGTTAATAATTATAATAATATTGCAAAAGAAAAGGTCTTTTTGATACATCCCAGGTTTTTAAGCATATATCTTCAAAATCAATTACCTGGAGATGATTCTAAAATTGGCCCAGTTAGCAACGCAGGAGCTATGGGTCATGAAACTTTTACACGTATTTTTAATGAAGATAAAGTTTCAAAAACCCAAGTAGAGGTGGTAGAGAAAGATTTATCAGAACAACCTGCCCAAACTCAACCACCTACTACTGAGCCTACTTCTCTTGGTGACTACAGCAACACAACCACTGTTGTGCAACCCCCACCAAAAACCTCCAAAAAGACCAAAAAGAAATTCACCATGCCCACCAAACCCACCAAAAAGGGCTTTCTGGAAGATGAGATCCCAGAAGTTAACCCTGTGATAACACCTAAGTCACAAGAAACCACTGTTGCTACTTCCTCACAACAGTTGGATAGATCTCCACATAAAACCACAAGTCCTCATGATTTCTCACAAAGGAACATGTTGTAAGCACAGGGAAACTACAACTTGAAACAATACCCTCACTTGAGAGTATGTTGAAATATCCTTCTCCCAGGGCAAATTCTCTTTCCACCTCACTTCCCACATCCCAAATTAAATCAACCATGAAGTACCTGTTTGAGGTCATTGAAAGTCAGACATGAAAAGGCCTCTCTCACCAACACATCACTGAGAATATATCCTCTACAATGGTTGTGTCTAATAAAATTTCATTGACTAACCCACAAACAGTTGAGGAGGTTACACCACTTGAATTTCATGAAAATCTTGCTGGTAGTTCGAGTGGAGCAGCTACTACAGATGTTGAATCCACTGATTTACATCTGGACAGTAGTTTTATAAATAAGTCTCCTTTGAAGGCAATTTCTACTAAGGCTACCATAGCAACCACTGTTGAGTCTGTTAAGGGAACCTCTGCTGTGGAAAGAAGTCCCCAGTACCAAGAAAAAGGGGCATCTATGTTTGAAACAGGGGTTGGAACTTTTGTTCATGATAACATAGATATAACTACCACTTCTTGTAGGAGTTCAGATGATCCTATTAAGTTAGGTGATGATCTAAAATATAAGGATTTGACGGAGAGAGTTACTACAATAGAGACATTAGTGGCAGATATCAATAATATGTTGCAACAGATGTTAGAAGCTTCAAAGTCTCAAAACACTGCTCAATCCTCTGCTCTTCAAACTGCTGACATAATTAAACAAGTATATCTTTTGTTTCAACAACAACATCAACTTGCTGACCATCAACATGAAATCCGTGTAACGATGCTCAAAGATTTGGTTGATGAAAGATATAGAGAAACTCAGGCAGACCTCAAGAGTATCAAAGAATTCCTTACAAAGAAGTCTGGCACTTCCTCTGCACCTATCTTCGAAAAAGATGATGCCAAAAAGGGGGAGAAAACTGAGTCTGTGAATAATATGTCAAAACAAGAGCCAGAACCTGCAAAAGAATCCTCGGTAACTTCTGCTGAAACATCTGTCAAAGAAAAGAAAAGGGGAGTTGATGAAACTCTAGACATTCAAGAAGATGATGAAGATACCAGAAAAAGGACTTTTAAAAAGGATCTTGGCACTTCAAACAGAAAGAAACCACCACCACAAGAAACCAAAAAGCAAACCACTGTTGGTCTCAAAACCACTGCTGGTACTATATCCACTGCTGCACCTAAACCAGCAACCACACCTCACAAATCACCTGCTAAAAGGTAGAGAACAATACCACCACCGTCTTCACCAATCCTCACTGCAACAGATGTTGTGACTACAAAAGGTACAACAGATGTTAACACAACAGTCCCTTCATCAACTGTTAGCCAAACCACTGATATCACATCCTCTCATATTCAAACCTTTGAAACACACACATCCACAACAACTCATTCACCAAGCTTAGTCTATACAAGAAAAAGACAATTTAAAGTGACTGATGATACACCCACACCTACACCACTTTTTCTAACCAATCCAGAACCTTTCATACCTCCATCATCACCAACATCAAACCCACTTACTCAATCACCTATTGGCCGAAATTTAACAAGACAAATACCTCTGGCAGTAAATTACCCTTTGGAAGTGCTTGCAGTTAAAGATGAAATGTTACAATTCTACACAGAGGATAATCCATCCAAAAGAACATTTCCATCTCTTTTTGGCTACAGAGCTCCAAGGAACATTGAGGAGTATCTGAGATTAAAAGTCAAACAAGCCAATAACATTGCAAAAGAAGAGAGTATAGGGAAAGGTGAAGTCTACTTGTCAAGTCGAATGCAGCATGCACTTAGTAAAGTTAAGAAACTGGAAGACTTTGCAAATGACTTGAACAAGAAGGGGTCAACTCAATCACCTGATGCTGATATTCAAAAGAAACTAAGATGAGATTTCATAGAAATTATCATGAGAGACAAACCATATCAAGCTGAAGAGCATCAATTTGAAGAACGGTCTCTCAAAGCTCTTCAACAAGAAGCAAACAGGTGTGAAAAAATGAAGAATGATCCTCAGATAAGGAAGATTGCACCAGACTGGAACAAGTTCAAGAAAACTATTTCAGTGCAGATGTCACACCCCAACCGATGGCGAAACATTGGGGCGCGACACTAGTCGAATCAGATTGCTCAAGAGACACCATAACAACTATTAAGCAATAATATCCAAACTTTAACATCCCATACTATTAAACAATAAAATCCCAAATAATCGTTACAATATTCAAACAATCTCTTAAACAAAATGTCTGATTCGATCTTCCCTAGATTTTATTACATGATTTTCTAAGCGAAATCCTAAACTAAGCATCCATAGCTAAAGTCCTCAACCTGCCACATATGTTAAAATAAAACGTCAAAACAATTAAGTAAAGGTGATCATACGAGTTTTGCGTACATGATAGATATAAAAGCGTTTAGCATACACCGCATGACATACGTAACAGTTGTGAACTATGTATATACTTAGATTCGAGCAAACCAACAAACCGCGATTGATCGAGGAATGCGAAAAAGCGTTCACATCCTAAAAGAGAAAATAAATGCAAAATAAAAATGCAAGCCTTAACAACCCCGGGCCTCCGGGTGGCGAATCAACCTCTAGTATACTATCATGTTAAGGGTGGCGTACTAGCAATCAAGTAACACATAAAGTTCAGCAGATTTCATGTAAAGTCATGTATAAGCGGGACATCGAATAAGCATTTGAGTTGTGTGATGTGTTTTGATATACAAACATATCTGACACCCAAAAGTACGTTTAAGCGAAAAAGGGTTCAAGTATACTCACTATTGGTGCGTTTCGGTAGAGATGAGGGATCTGAGAAGAGTTGTGGAGAGTGTCGGATCAGCCTGTAAGCGAACAGAAGTGCATCAGTCTTCTGAATTGCTGGAACGGTTATGGTTTGAGGGAGCAGTAGACAAGTTTGGGTGAACTTGTACCTTTTGGGGTACAAGTTCGGGCGAACTTGACTTACCAACTTACTGATTGTACAAGTTCGAGCTAACTTGTCATGTTTCCTAAGAAACTAGACAAGTTCGGGCGAACTTGTCCTGGTTATTGAAGGGGATACAAGTTCGGGCGAACTTGTCCTGATTCCTTGGAATCAGCACAAGTTCGGGCGAACTCGGGTGATTTCTGACTAGTGTTGATCAAGTTCGAGCGAACTTGGTCACCAATCAGGTGACAAGTTCGAGCGAACTTGATGTATTCCACGCGAACTTGACTGTTTTGACATCCAAATCGTGCATTTCGCGTCGTTTGCTGAGGAAATCGAGTGTCCATCCCTCCAACCTTAGGCTACTGAGCAAAACCAAAGCTGAAGAGGTCTTTTGGAGCGAGTTTTAGAAACTCGGACTAATCCGGGCGAACTTGAAGGTTCGAACGGTTTAGTCCAGTTTGTGCAAAGGGACGTTTTCGTCCTTGTGCTTCCGGATCTGAGATCTAGATAGACAACACCTCGTTCCACTTCAAAGTGAACGAAACATACGTCATTTAGTCTGAATATGGTGTGAAAATCGATGTTTGGAAGGTTTTACTCAGATCTAAGCATAGATCTGAGTGAAAAACAGAAGTTTGTATAAAAAGCTGAAGATTTTTGTAAACAGAAGAGATTAGATGAAAACGAAGGCAAAGCCTTGTGCAAAATCGTTGTAAAACGTTGTAGAACGTTGTTGAACATTGTTGTAGTTGAAAACAGGTTGAATCTTACTTAGAACATGAAAGCTTTCGGTTTTGGGGAGCTCCGGGCGAACTTGTAGCAAGTTCAACTGAGAAGAGGAGCTGGGTATTTATAGGTAAGGTGAGAATGTGAGCTGGAACATCAAGTTCAGGCGAACTTGTATCAAGTTCGGGCGAACTTGCTACAAGTTTTTTCGGGTGAACTTGTTGTTTCCTGTGCTTTGAGAACAAGTCCGGGCGGACTTGATGAGTTTGGAGGGTCTTGATGGCTTAGACAAGTTCGGGCGAACTTGTGATGCACAAGTTCGGCCGAACTTGACCTAGGGGCCAAGTTTCGTTTGATTATTTCGCGTTACGTGTTCGTTCGGCGATTCGGTTCGTATTAGATAGTTATATTAAGCGTTCTAGCGAGATGTTAAGTGTTATATTACCATTGATTTTAGAGAGAGCGAGTTAGCGTGAGCGTACTAGCGATTTAGCGATATTAAACCATAACATAAACAAATAAAATACACATAAAACATCATTCCACGTAATTAACTGCGTTTTGCGATGAGATGCGATAAGCGATGCGATGGCACAAGTGTTTATCAAACAATAACACACTCGGCTCGTATAGTAGCATAATTAGTTGTGATTGTGTTGAATTAGCGATTAATAAGCGATTAAATGCGATATAGATGTGACAAATCGTAATTCCATTAACATAACTTTTCCTAATACAAATCCCGGAGTATAAGATGATTGAGATAAACAAAGATAAACATAATTAAATAACAAAAAAAATTGGAGTTGTTACAGTCTCCCCTACTTTAGGAAATTTCGTCCTGAAATTTAAGTAGTGGCCGTAACAAAGAGGTGCGGATATTTAGCCTTCATGTCACTTTCCAATTCCCAAGTGAACTCGGCACCGCGTTTGCCTTCCCATCGAACCTTTACGATAGGTATGCGAGAGCGCCGTAATTTCTTGGTTTCTTGGTCCATGATTTTAACAGGCTTTTCCACGAAATGGAGAGTCTCGTTTATTTGCAAGTCCTCGAGGGGGACATGGAGATTCTCTTCAGCTAGGCATTTCTTGAGGTTAGACACGTGGAAAGTGGGATGGACGTTATTAAGTTCCGCCGGTAATTCGAGTCGATAGGCTACTTTGCCGATCCTTTCTAGAATCTTAAAGGGATCTACGTATCTTGGCGCTAGCTTTCCTTTCTTCCCGAAGCGGATCACTCCTTTCCAAGGTGCAACCTTTAAGAGAACGTGATCTCCCACTTCGAACTGCAGGGGCTTGTGGCGTTTACCGGCATAACTCTTTTGACGACTCCGAGCATTCAATAGATTGTCTCTGATCTGGCGGATCCTGTCTGTCGTTTCTTGAATCAGCTCGGGACCGGTGATTTGTGCTTCTCCGATCTCGTGCCATGCAATAGGCGATCGACATTTTCTTCCATACAGCGCCTCAAAACGAACCATTTGACTGCTGGTGAGATAACAATTATTGTATGAGAATTCAATTAAGGGTAAATGCGTATCCCAATTACCACTGAAATCTATGATACACGCACGGAGCATGTCTTCGAGGGTGCGGATCGTGCGCTCAGTCTGACCGTCGGTTTGAGGGTGGAAAGCGGTACTGAGATTAAGAGTAGTAGCGAGGGCGGATTGAAAAGTCTCCCAGAGACGTGAGGTAAAGCGACCGTCGCAGCCAGAGATGATTTCACGAGGCGTCCCGTGTCGACAAATGACTTCGTTGGTATAGATTCGTGCCAATCATTCTACCTTAAAGTCTTCTCGTATAGAAATAAAGTGCGCAGATTTCGTAAGACGATCAACGATAACCCAAATGCTATCATGACCAGAGGAAGTTTTGTAATAAAGTCCATAGCTATACTCTCCTACTTCCACATCGGGATTTTGGGTTGTTCGAGTAAGGCAGAGGGCCTTTGATGCTCGGCTTTAACCTTAGAGCAGGTTAAGCACTTTGAGATGTACACGGCGATATCCTTTTTCATGCCCGACCACCAATACTTAGGACAAGGTCCTGGTACATTTTGTCGGCTTCGGGATGAATGGAGTATCGAGATTTATGAGCTTTGGTCATTAGCAATTCACGAAGGTTATCATGGCTGGGAATCCAAATGCGATCGAGATAATAATATATACCGTTAGGTTTAACAATGAGCTGAGTTTCAGCACCACATTTCATTTCTTCCTCCAGAGTATTCTCGTTAAAACAAGCGAATTGAGTGGAGCGAATCATGATTTCGAGATCATTCAAAGCTTGAGAGTCGCGAATACTACACACATAGCTTCGTCGACTGAGAGCATCACTACGACGTTTGCTTTGCCGGGATGGTAGCATATCTCGCAATCGTAATCGTTGAGAAGTTCAACCCCTCGGCGTTAGTGCATATTTAGTTACTTTTGATTAAAGATATGTTGTAAGCTCTTATGGTCGGTGAAGACCGTACACATAGTACCATAAAGGTAGTGTCATCATATCTTCAATGCAAAAACAACTACACCGAGTTCGAGATCATGCTTTCTGTTGTTCTTCTCGTGGATCTTGAGTTGTCGAGATGCATACGCGATAACCTTGTCTCGTTGCATGAGAACACAACCAAGACCAAGATTAGAGGCATCGCAGTAAACAACGAAATCGTTGTTTCCATACGGAAGGGCGAGTACAGGAGCATTGCATAGCATTCGCTTGAGAGTTTGAAAGGCTTCTTCTTGCTTGGAATCCCAAACGAAAGGTTTGTCCTTATGAGTTAAAGCGGTAAGCGGAACGGCAATTTTTGAAAAGTCGGCGATGAATCGACGGTAGTAACCCGCCAATCCAAGAAATGAACGAATTTCGGAAGCATTCTTCGGCGTAATCCAACTCTTGACAGCTTCGATCTTGGTAGGATCGACGTGAATTCCTTGACTATTGACGACGTGGCCGAGAAATTGGACTTCTTCAAGCCAGAATTCACATTTGGAGAACTTAGCATAAAGGCAATTTCCTTGGAGAAGTTCGAGGACTAAACAGAGATGGCACGCGTGCTCGTCTCTCGACTTCGAATAGATAAGGATGGCATCGATAAACACAATGACGAAACGATCTAGGAAAGCTTTACACACACAGTTCATCAAATCCATAAAGACCGCGGGTGCATTGGTAAGACCAAAAGGCATGACCATGAATTTGAAATGGCCATAACGGGTACAAAAGGCGGTTTTCAGAATATCTTCTTCCAACACACGTAACTGATGATAACCGGAATGAAGATCGATCTTAGAAAAGCAAGTATCACCTTGAAGCTGATCAAATAGGTCGTCGATTCGAGGAAGAGTATAGTGGTTCTTTATCGTGAGTTTGTTAAGTTCATGATAATCGATGCACATTCGGAACGCCCTATCTTTCTTTTTCACAAAAAGAACGGGTGCGACCCAAGGCGAAGTGCTCAGGCGTATGAAACCTTTATCAAGAAGCTTTTGAAGTTGGCTTGATAGCTCGCACATTTCGTATGGTGCGAGACGATAAGGAGCTTTAGAAACAGGAGTAGCACCGGGAATCAAATCGATACGAAATTCACCATCTCGAGTAGGGGGTAAACCGGGTAAATCGTAGGGAAAAACTTTGGGAAATTCACAAACAATGGGTACATCTTTCCAGGTTTTCTTTTCTTTCTCCGGGTTCACGATGTGGGCTAGGAAAGCAACGCATTGCTTTCGCAGATGCTTGCTTGCTTGAGTACATGACATAAGCATCAACTTCTTTGAGGGAGTTTCGCCATAGACATGTAGCTGATCACCGTTAGGGAGAGGGAAACGAATCATTTATCGAAGCATACCACTTCAGCATGATTTTCACGAAGAAAATCCATGCCTACTATGATATCGAAGCTACCTAATTGCATAGGTATGAGATTGATCGAGAAGACGTGGTTGTTGAGATCGAGGGTACAACCACGTAGGACAGAGGTGACGGTGACGGTTTTTCCGGTGGCGACTTCCACATCGAAAGTCTTTGGGAGTTTAACGCGTTTACATTTTAAAACCTTTTCGAATTCTAACGATACAAAATAATTATCGGCACCAGTATCAAATAAATATGAAGCATAAATACCATTGACAAGGAACATACCGTTGACAACATTGTCGTCATTCTGAGCCTGGCGATGGTTCAAATTAAAGGCTCGTCCACGCGCAGCCTGTTGTTGTTGTTGAGCCTGTGGTGGTAGCTGCTGCTGAGGCTGCTGTTGCTGCGGCTCTTGTTTGACAGCTCTGTTGGGGCAGACGTTACTGAAGTGGTTTGGGTTCCCACATGTGTAGCAAGCACGGGCCTTTGGAGCTGGCGCTTGCTATTGGTACTGCTGCTGATTTGCCTGAGGAGTGCGAGGGGAGCTGGTAGAGCTGGTGCTGCTGGGGCCTGAGGAGCTGATTGGCGTGGGCTTGAACGGCAACTGACAGTAAAGTGGCCGTAAATGTTGCAGTTGGTGCAGAAGCGACAGATGCCTCCAACTGCATGATGATATGTGCACTTTGAGCACAGAGGATGAGGGCCAGTATACGCACGCTTTGCCGGCAGTGCGTTTGGTGCTGCAGACTGAAGCGGCTGAGGGTTCTGTGGAGTGGTAAGGGCAAAGTTCTTGCTCGGGTTTTCTCTTTTATGACCTCGGCGGCTTGATTTTGACTCTCGAGCCTGATCGGTAGGAGCTGCTGATTCGGTGATGGCCTGGTTTGCGACCTTGCATTTCTTGAAATAACCAGACTGAACCCGTTTGTCATTAATCTCTGCGGCTAGCTGGTAGGTCTCTTCGATAGTAACAGGGCGTGCTGCTTGAACAAAGTCAGCGACGTAGTCTGGCAGAGCGTTGAGATATTTCTTGATTGCTTTCTCGGTCGTGTCCACTTGACCGGGACAGATAATGCTCAATTGCTTGAATCGGCCGTTAACCAGCATTGTCGAGACCGTTTTGCTTAGTTCCCCAAAACTCGTTTTCCAACTTCTGTATTTCATAGGGGGGACATAATTCCTTGATCATGATTGCTTTAGGTTCCTCCCAGGTGAGTTCGTAGGCTTCATCGTTGCCCCTCTTGTTAAGCTCCGCGGTCCACCAGTCGAGAACCCTGGACTGGAAAACGCCGATAGCGTTAATAGTGCGAAGGGATTCGGGACACCCACTCTGGCAAAATGTGACCTCGCTAGCATCAAACCGGTGGAACATGGCACTTAGTCCTTCAGTGCCGGAAAAAGTAAGGGGTCCACAAGCTTTGAACTGCTTAAAGCTGAAAGAAGTCTTGGGCGGGTCGACTTTTGAGTCCACAGAAGTGTTGCTACTGGCACCTTGGATCTCGCTGATGATTTGAGGGATCACTTTGGCCATTTCCTTGGCCACTAGTGATGCAATGCGCTTGTCAGCTTGGCTGTGCTGATGGTTCCTTCTGGTGTGCGATCCCATAGAAGAGATCTACATTGAAGGATTCGATTGGGTGAGATTTGATTATGATAGGTTTATGTTCAAAAGTTTATTATTATTATTATTATGCAATTAAATCACGAAACATATAGGTACGTATACACATAAGCACATAAGCACGTAGTCACATAAGCACGTAATCACATATTTGCATGTATTCATCTTCAAACTAAATCATGCATAACGCGTACGAGATGCGATATTATAGCGTAAATAGCGAGTCGAGCTGCGTATGAGACACGCGTGTCCTCATGAGCGTAAGCGAGTTGAGCGATTAGTTTTGTTGGTGAATTAATTAGCGTTTTAGGTTTCGAGAGCCGTGCGAGTTGTGCATATATCAATGGAGCGTAAAAGCGATAAATCAAGAAATCGATTAAGCGAGAAATCAAATAAATGTAAGTTCCATAAATTTAAACACATAAATAATAAATAACTCGATGATGCGTAAAATCGACGATTATAGGCTTAAATCAATTGGGAGCGTCCTGGGTTTTGAGACAGCGACTACCCAAAGTGATTCGAAGATTCTCTGAGTTCGGACACACGATTTGGCCTAATAGACAAATGCTCTCGTCGTACAACGGTTAATGGCATTTATCCTTCCAGTTACGTCGTGTTCCGAGTCATCGAAATAATCGAGACTTTGGTGAGATTGAAAATCGAGGAGTGGAACTAGTTATTAAGATGCGGGTTTCACCCCTAACTTGACAACTTCATTCCTAGTTGTTGTTATGCTCATCGATCAAGTCGGGAGTTCCACTAGATGGAAATGGAGATTTTCGTCGAGATTTGGATATCACTCCTAACTCAACGAAGGTATCTCGTGCGATAGAGAATGCGCGGAGTGAATGATCTCATCGAGAGTTCTTGGTTTTCACACCTATTCTCGACTTGACCACTGTTTTGTGTGATACGAACGTTCTTCACGTGTGTTGTGGTTGCTTTAGGAAAAGAAATGTTTAAAAGTTCGTGTCGAAGGATTCTGGTCAAGTTCGGGCGAACTTGGCATCTGTTTGATGTCAAGTTCGAGCGGACTTGGTCAATCCCAAGCGAACTTGTTTGTTGTTGAGGGGATAGGCAAGTTCGGGCGAACTTGGGCAAGTCCGGGCGAACTTGGGCAAGTCCGGGCGAACTTGGTCAAGTCCGGGCGAACTTGGTCAAGTCCGGGCGAACTTGGTCAAGTCCGGGCGAACTTGGTCAAGTCCGGGCGAACTTGGTCAAGTCCGGGCGAACTTGATCAATTTCGAGCGAACATGATCAATTTCAAGCGAACTTAGCGAACTTGATCAATTTCGAGCGAACTTGTCTCCCAAGTTCGGGCGGACTTGTCTGTTCGTATTCGTTTCGGCGTTTAATCGATGTGTTATGGTCTGATCTGGTATCCTAACTATAGTCTAAGGCATACATGGCAATTCTACCTAATTTCCCTATAGTTATGGCTCTGATACCAATCTGTCACACCCCAACAGATGGCGGAAACATCGGGGCACGGCACTAGGCGAATCAGATTGCTCAAGAGACATCATAACAACTATTAAGCAATAAAATCCAAACGTTTAACATCCCATACTATTAAACAATAAAATCCCAAATAATCATTACAATATTCAAACAATCTCTTAAACAAAATGTCTGATTCGATCTTCCCTAGATTTTATTACATGATTTTCTAGGGCTGGCATATCGTGTATACCCGTACACGATAAGACACGACACGATAAGACACGATACACGAAATGCCATACACGAACACGACACGATAACTTATCGTGCCCTTTTTTCAAACACGAACACGACACGAAAACACGAAAATTACCTGTTAATACCTGTTAACGAACACTAGAATAATCTCTAACAGGTAAACAGGTCTTAACATGTATTAACGGGTATCTAACTATCTAACAGGTATTAACATGTATTAACGGGTATCTAACAGGTAAACAGATATCTTAACGGGTATCTAACAGGTAAGCAGGTATCTTACCCACTCGATGTTAAGTGTTAACATGTATTAACGCTATACACGAACAGACACGATAAGACACGAAAACACGAAACGCTATACACGAACACGACACGGAAATTAACAGGTTGTTTCGTGTCTACCTATTTAGTACACGATACATGTTAAGATCATACACGATACTTGTTAAGGTCGTGTAGGTTCGTGTCGTGTATTCGTGTAAAATTGCCAGCCCTATGATTTTCTAAGCGAAATCCTAACCTAAGCATCCATAGCTAAAGTCCTCAACCTGCCACATATGTTAAAATAAAACGTCAATACAATTAAGTAAAGGTGAGCATACGAGTTTTGTGTACATAATAGATATAAAAGCGTTTAGCATACACCGCATGACATACGTAACAGTTGTGAACTATGTATCTACTTAGATTCGAGCAAACCAATAAACCGCGATTGATCGAGACATGCGAACAAACTTTCACATCCTAAAAGAGAAAATAAATGCGAAATAAAAATGCGAGCCTTAACAACCCCGGGCCTCCAGGTGGCGGGTCAACCTCTAGTATACTATCATGTTAAGGGTCGCGTACTAGCAATCAAGTAACACATAAAGTTCAGTAGATTTCACGTAAAGTCATGTATAAGCGGGATGTCGAATAAGCATTTGAGTTGTGTGATGTGTTTTGATATACGAACATATGTGACACCCAAAAGTGAGTTTAAGCGAAAAAGGGTTCAAGTATACTCACTATTGGTGCGTTTCAGGAGAGATGGGGGATCTGAGAAGAACTACGGAGAGTGCCGGATCAGCCTGTAAGCGAACAGAAGTGCATCAGTCTTCCGAATTGCTAAAACGGTTATGGTTTGAGGGAGCAGTAGACAAGTTCGGGCGAACTTGTACCTTTGGGGTACAAGTTCGGGCGAACTTGACTTACCAACTTACTGATTGTACAAGTTCGAGCGAACTTGTCATGTTTCCTAAGAAACTAGACAAGTTCGGGCGAACTTGTCCTGGTTGTTGAAGGGGATACAAGTTCGGGCGAACTTGTCCTAATTCCTTCGAATCAGCACCAGTTCGGGCGAACTTGGGTGATTTCTGACAAGTGTTGATCAAGTTCGGGCGAACTTGGTCACCAATCAGGTGACAAGTTCGAGCGAACTTGATGTATTCCACGCGAACTTGACTGTTTTGACATCCAAATCGTGCATTTCGCGTCGTTTGCTGAGGAAATCGAGTGTCCATCCCTCCAACCTTAGGCTACTGAGCAAAACCAAAGCTGAAGAGGTCTTTTGGAGCGAGTTTTAGCAATTTTACAGAAACTCGGACTAATCCGGGCGAACTTGAAGGTTCGAACGGTTTAGTCCAGTTTGTGCAAAGGGACGTTTTCGTCCTTGTGCTTCCGGATCTGAGATCTAGATAGACAACACCTCGTTCCACTTCAAAGTGAACGAAACATACGTCATTTAGTCTGAATATGGTGTGAAAATCGATGTTTGAAAGGTTTTACTCTGATAACTATGCAAAACACTGATAAGACTAACCACCGATGAAGCTTTATCCAATGTTCTTCAAAGGGTGATCAGACCTTTGACTTCCAGCAGACCTTTGACTTCCACAGAGGTTTGGTTCTTCAACAGTCTTTATAACCAGTAGAGCTTAGCTTTGAGCAGATGTTAGAACTATCAGATGTTTAGATGTCTTGCCATTGAAGGAAGTTGTGAAGCAAAAACACTGTTTATTTTGGATCATATAGAACAGACTTGTTTTGGTATTTTATCATCTGTTATTTTGTAGGGGTCAATCCCAATACCTTTTAGCTTTAAATCATTTTCCTCTGACGAAATCGTTGGAAGAATATGATCGATGGCATAAGCGTTAGTCGTATAACTGAGCAAAAGTTGCCTTACTCGCTCAGTTTCAATTTTCATTTCTTGAAGCTCATGTTTTGTTTCAGCAATGGTGTTGATGTACATATTAATCGCTTCTTGTTTTTCAATTACCGTTGCTCTTAACATTCTTATCGTGGCACCTCGTTCTAAATTAGCTTTTTCAACATTGCAATAAGTGTGTTTCATCTTATCATAAGCTTCTTTCATCGTGCGATAGTCGTATCTAAAATTTTCGTTATGCACATTTAGATCGCTTATGATTTGAGATTTCTCAACACATTGCTCACAAGGTTTTGTGCACTTTGTGCAAGATTTTTCAGCCTCCACGACTTTCACAACTTCTTTTTCAATCACCTTTACTTCTCTTGACTACCTGTTTCAGATTGGCCATCATTGCTTTGTCATAAAATCTTCTTGAGATTTTGTTCAATCAACTCTTCTGTCACATCAATGATTTCCTCGACCTCTGGTTTCTTTTTTTCAACCACTTGCTCTTGCGATGTAACTCCAAAGCAACCTACAAAACTAGAATGAAAGTTAGGAGGGATAATGTTCTTCATCTTTGTCTCGTGATAGATCATTTCCTCTTCCTCTGTTCTTTGCAGATATTCTTCTAAGATCGCATTCTCTAGAGCTGCATCATCAACCATTGACTCTGATTCATCCATGATTTCTACCATTAGTGCAACTCCAGCCTTCTTTCCAATATAATTATTCCAGTCAAACCCTTCATCTTCATGAGACACAACTAAAGCTTTTTCGGTTGGCTTTGAGGAATTTTCTTGAACTTCAACTTGAGTTTTCCTCAGATATGGCTTGTACTGCAAAGCTTTCTTGTAATAGTCATTGTTGTTGCCAAAAGGGCTTTGATTGCCGCTTGCTTCTTGATTTGTGCACTCGCGTTTGAAATGCCCCTTTTATCTGCATTTGAAGCACGTTACTTTCGACTTATCAAATCCAAGCTTATTGCTCGAATTTCCAATGTCTCTTCCAGTTAGCGCGACAAACTTTGTGACTCTTCTGATAATCGATGCTAAGCTCCATTTGACATCCATTAGTTCTAGCTCCTCTTCATCAACCTGGTCGTAATCCTCAGCCGTCATCTCTGGATTCCCGATCTTTCCCGCGACTAAACTTTCATAAGATTCGAGCACGGTTGCAAGAAGTGATATATGTTGTTTGGCCACTTGTTCATGGAAAACGTTCTTTAGATTGACCGCAATGTTGCATTGAAATACATTTGGATCAGAATTCTGTCTGATTTGTTTGATTCTGGAATGAAGAATTTGAGCTAGCACTTGAATATCCTGTGTTCGGAGTACTTTGATCAAACTCGTGTATGATTGAGTGTTCGGTTGACTTTGGGACAAATGATTCGAAGAATTCATATTCGCACTAAACGCCGTTTGAATTTTCGAACTTGAAATTTCCTGAACACCTCCACGGTAGTACAGACCCACGTCTTGCACAACATTAGCATTCTTCGATTTGGCCATTTTTAGCATCTCCATTTCATGTCCCTCTAACTTGTCAATGAAATCTGATAACTTGAAATGCATCCAACTCGGACTATTCTTCAATACCATCAAGTAGGTCGTCCACTCCCCCTCAGGAAATGCATCAGCCAATTTATCAATTGTCTCTTCATCGGTTTTATGAATGTCATGTCTTCGCATCTGAACCATCAAATGACAAAATCTATCGATCATATGCTTCATGGTTTCGCCTTTAATCATCGTGAAAATGTCAAACTCCTTCTTGATTAAAGCCTTCTTGCTTTTAATCATCTCAACACTTCCCAGATATTTTGCACAAAGAGCATTCCAAAGCATTTGTGACGTCTTGCATTCGGGTAGCAAGATCAAGATTCTTCTTTTACTGATTGTTGTATTAGACTTATCATCCTCTTCTCTGCCACATATGCATCTTTAAGTTCTGGCATAAACTTTACCAATGCAAGATCTTGATTACGTTCATCTTTTGGCCACGTATAACCGGTTTGCACAGCAACCCAACTGTAGAAGTAATTAGCTTGAACCCAGTTCACGAATTTCTCTTTCCAGCCTTCAAATTCATCCATGCTCATCAACTTTAGCGGCTTCACAGAAGTCCCCATTTCGTTGTCTATATTCATCTGGTTCACCGAGTTTGCATTTGCATTCCGTAGAAGCTACTATTGAAGCAAAGGCGTTATGGAAATCATCCATCTCGAAAATCAGACGATTATAACTGAAACACGTTCAAAAACACTCGAAGATTGATTAGCAAACTGACAAGTTCGGCTGAACTTTTGCATAAAACAATATTCAGATTCAATTTTAACAAGTTCGGACGAACTTGTGTAAAGATTTCAAAATTTTTCACTTGAGAACAAGTTCGGGCGAACTTGTGATGACTTTTGAAAAATTTCCAAGTTTTACCAAGTTCGGGCGAACTTAAAGGAAAATTTCAACAAAATTTTGACAAGTTCAGGCGAACTTGAACAAAAAATATGTGAAAATTTCAATAACTTCGCACGAAATTGGTTAAAATCAACAAAAATGATGATTTTAAGCCAAGTTCGGGCGAACTTGATGTATAAGTTCGAGCAAAGTTGAGTTATCAAACATGGTTTTTTGACATTTTGGACATGAAATCATTTGAATTTAGCTATGAAACTTTCAGGGGTTTGTATTTAGGTGATCTTATGTGACATTCAAAATTTAGACATTTTCATCCGTAGATTCATCAATTTGGTGAAAAAGTGTAAAAAAATGAAAGAAATGGGTAGAAACATAGAGTTTCTTGTGTAGATCTCAGCAAATTAGGTATCCATGGCTCTGATACCACTTGATAGGATCGCTCCTCCACTGCTTAGGAACCTAATTTTGTATCTAAAGTCCATCGTATGCGGAAATTATGTGACTTGTTAATCGAATACACAAGATTTACTGTTTAAATTGTCTGTTTAATAATGTCAGATCATAGTACATCGAGAATCCAAACAGACAGAGCTTCGCCGTCGTCAACGCAAAGTTCTTACAATGAAAGACCCAAAGACAACTATATATAGAGCAACAAGTTCGCTCGAACTGTGGATTGGCTAGGACAAGCTCGGGCGAACTTGCCCAGCCTTCACACAAGTTTGGCCGAACTTGTGCATTACACATAAATACTTTTCAAAATTTAACACTTTTCAATCCCTAATCACACAGACTCGATCCAAGACCTAGACAATAGACATCATGTATCAACACATACATATATAAACATGCATATACACACATATATATACACAAATATAGATTATACATACACATATATATACACACATACATCTATACTTGGATATAAATTCATTTATAGTTTTATATATACCACTCTATTAGATTTTGGTCCACTATATACAAATTTACAACTATATCTATACGTACCAGCCTAATCACGCCAATAAAAGAATTAATATCATCACCTCAATGTTTCATGCCGTTACCCTAAATCGATCGTCTCGTGCTCTCAACATCATTGTTCATGCAATATGATCATCGGCCTCGCCGGCCACAATATTGTTATTCATAAGAAAAATACTATGTCATGAAATATGTCTGTTTTTAAAGACATAA
Organism: Scalesia atractyloides; assembly: GCA_947069175.1. NCBI lineage: Eukaryota > Viridiplantae > Streptophyta > Magnoliopsida > Asterales > Asteraceae > Scalesia > Scalesia atractyloides. Next base: position 45,688,218 of record CAMTDV010000017.1, on the reverse strand, counting down.
AAACTTGAGATCCAACATTGTCACCATCTCTCTCAACAAATTTAAATCGGGCGACACGGTTGTCCAAATCACTAGAACTTCACTCAACGCTCGCTTGGAATATTTAGTGCTCGAAAAATGTTCGCTTGATTTGAGACTCGGTTTTAAATGAGCCACTCGGCTCGGTTCGGTTTGTAAACGAGCCAAGCACGAGCAAAGGTCCGCTCGGTTCGGCTCAACTCGTGAACACCCCTAGTTTTATAGCATATTTCAGTTTGTTTCAAATATATATATTGGGATTTTTTAAGTACAAAATAGCATAATTTTATGTTTTTGTTAAAAATACGTGTAAAACAACTTATTTGGATACAATATACATACAAAAAATTTCTAAAATTTTCTCCTAGTGTCGCTAAACACAAAATAGTGCTTGCTATTTAGTCGCTATCGCTACGTAGCGTATAAAGTAGGTTGTCGTAATTGTCCACGATTTACTATCAATAACTATGATTACCAGGCACTTCACGTACATGAGACTAGTGCCCTTACCTTGTGCCTCGCTTACAGAATCACAAGTGTCTTAAGCTTTTAAAAATTGCTAAACCAAACTGAATCTGTGCCATTCCAAACTGCATACTCTATTCGCTTCGTGGCGAAAATTGAAAAAAAAATATGACCACACTAACTCAATAATTCATGCCCAGTTTGTTCTCTTCATGGTTCAATTTCCAATGTCTCTCACCATTTTGCAGGGAACTTTTGCTCAACAACTAATTAAGTCAAGGTTAATGTAATCATTCTACATAACAATATATTATAGTTACAAGAAATGGTCTCTACATGTATTGTTGCATTCTTATCTGGTAAATTTCTCGGCCGGTAGCAAAAGAGATGCTAATAGACTTGTGAACCTAAACAAAGGGAAAGGTTGCAAGTTCTTCAACATTTCATCGCCTCTCTACACGACGCACATGAAGTCATCAGCAACGGCAATTTTAGAATTTAAGGCTTGTTGCCCTGTTTTTGTCTCTCAGCGGCCTGCAAAAAAGATAAAACAAAAATTGATTAGTGAATAGAAAATTTAGATAATTTATCGTGGTAATGACCCAGAATTTGACAAAAACCTTTGTTTCGTTAGATTTTTTTATTATTATTATTTTGTTGCTCCCTGCATCATTCCTTAAGTCATCTTTTGATAGATCGGTATGAACATTGTGGATGAACCCATAATAAAACTAGTTGCTGTCAAGCTGAACAGAAACGAAACTCTGAGATCTAGTCTCTAGTTAGCGGTACCCTTCAAACGATTCAAATGACTAAAGAGAAACGCATGATCACATGAAACAAGAACACTTCAAAATGCTTTGGGAGAACTTTTACAAATGAGTTTTAAAACCAGTATTCGAGGCAGTTTGTACAAACTGAGCACCTCCTACTTATGCTACTTCCCTACCAAAGGAATATACTCTAAAACCTTCCTTCTCTAGACTACAAGACTCTTGACTCTTGAGTAAGTTGATATGTACAACAATTAACATCCTTAGGGTACAAGTTATTAGAAACTATATATTCAATGTAAATCCAGATTCACAAGTATAAAGTAAAAGTGCAGGGCAAACCTTTTGAAGTTTTTGTAAGACCGAATCTTCAAACGCCTGATATCCAGCACCAACAAGCTCTTCATTTCGTTGTGGAACAACAGGCTCACGAGCCATTGGAAAAGAAGTAGCTACTGCTGGTTGAAGGGGTACAACGAGCAAAGGATTCGAAATATCTCCACACATAGTTCCAGTCGCAGCCATCTGTACAATATATATAATAAAAAAGTTACAACCCATTCAAAACTGGTGTTTATGTGGACACTTAATTAAAAGTCATGTGTCGAAAAAAACTCACAGCAGCTTCTTTGGTAGCCATGACTATAAGGGCCGATCCTTTTTTCTTTTGACTCCAGATAACCACATCTTTGACCTCACCAAATGTCTCAAATAATTCCCGTAATCTTTGTGCACTATAATCCAAACCACCTTTTTCCCACGAAACCTTCAGCATTTTCTCCTCCTCTGCTGCACTCGGACCCGTATTACTTGTTTCTCCAACTCCACTTTGTTTTTTCATATTCGTAGTCACGGTGGGAGTAGATTTATTAGCATGCATTGCACGAATTCTACTAATTTCTTCTTTAAGTTTCCGAGCAATACTCTCCTCTTCACTTGTAGCTTTTGCAGAGGCATCCTGCGCTGCAAAAGCCGACCGTTCTCTTTCTTCAAGATCAGACATCATTCGCCTCCGTTTGGAGTCTTGTTGTGATTGGCGTTGAAGTTTTTGTTGTTTTACACGAAGAAGATCGTGAAAAAGTTTTCTCGCTTTTTCATCTTTCAGTATCTGATAAGATGTTTGCAGCTTTTGAAAATTGGCGGGAGCGTTCGGGTCATCAGGTCTTTTGTCTGGATGCAATTCCAAAGCCTTTAACCGGTATGCTTTGGTAATCTCTTTCTCTGAAAGCTTGAATCCTTCTTCGCCGGATGGCAATCCGAGAATTACATAGTGGTCAATGTCATCATCCATATCTTCTTTCTACCTGCTGGAAACAAGCAAACAAGAGCGTTAGCAGCTTAATCATTGAAAATAGACCTGCAAACTCAATCTTTGCTATTGGGAACAGATAACTTCCAACAAGTTGAAACATAATCACACAGACCAACCAAGATTTGGTAAACAACATTTTGATAAGACTACAAAAAGGGGTGAGCATAATTCCGTTAACCCAAACAAAACCAAAAACCCCGACAAATAAAATTTAACTGGACCGAATTGCATTGCCTAGGGTGGTCTTCGTACCAAAATTTGGTGTCGGTTTCAAGTATAGACCAAGGAAACCTGACATAAGAAAGCCCTGTTTGAATTATACATATTGCTATATATATACAATTCAGGTCGATTCTTGTCTACAGTGTCAAGGGACACTTTAGGTATTTTCATAGGTGCCAGCTGTTGTGGTTGAAACAGAGAGATTATGCCATCTGTTGTAGTTAAAATAGATGGAAAGAAGGAGATACAATAGAAGAGAGAGACAGAGAAGTAGAGTAGAGTGAAGGGAAGCCGGAAGAGGAGTCGGCGATGTACTCCTTCCCGCCTCCTCCTGGTTCCGCTGATGAACAATAACGGCCGTCGCCTGCATGACAGCTACTGATGTGGCGGTGGTGATTTATGGTGGTTGCAGCCGGCGTACCAGCTTCATCTGTTGATTTTTTTACGGACCGCAAGCTTTATTTCAGTTGTTGGTTGCTTCGTAAAATACAACTTGCATTGCATTAGGTACTATCTTTGAGGAAGAGAATAGTGGTGATGATGACGACGTAATCGGTGGACCGTAACTGCTGAGAAAGCTACTATGAAGAATAGGTGTTGATTTGTCGAGAGAGAGAAAGTGACGAACTGACGATTGTGTGGGTTTTATCTTTAGATACTTTTCTCAAGAAATAAAGTAGCAAACAATGTTGGAGTTGATTTGTGGTTTTTGATCTTGAGATTCGAAGTTGATGATGTTGATTTTTGATTTGCAGAAAGTATCAAGATTATAGGTGGTGATTATAATGGGGTTTTTCATATGAAGATTGTAGAGGACGATGATGCTGCTACTGTAAAGCATCAAAGGTCTCAAAAACTTGAAAATTTCATTGTATTAATTGTTTTTAATCAATTCTACGGTTTGAATTAACGAAACAGAATTCTTCATAAAGATAATACATTTATTAATTGTATTCACATAAGAAAACCATAAATATGTTTATTTGAGGGTTACTAAAGTATGCTTAGCCAAGTTTTTACATCTGTATTCGTAAAAATACACTAAAAAGTTCATGATTGCACTTTAACTCCAAATTGGTCATTATGAAATAAACGTAAATTATGTGATAGTATATTTTATATGACTCATTACATAATATCACATTTAGTCAACTTGGGCATGTAACTTGTGAGTGTGTCTTTAGTGTTCATCGAGAACGTTTTTTAGAAGTCATAAAGCAGATGGTACAAGTTGTGTTGATGCATGTTATGGCTTATTTTGGGTTTAAATTTTGACACCTTTTTCTGCACATTAAGATGTTGTTTTGGGTTTTTTTTACCGATAGCAGATGCCATATCAATAATGTTATGAGCCGAACGGATACCGACTGAATTCTCGATCCGATACCGACTGAATTCCCGCGCAACGCGCAGAAGAATATTACTAGTTCCAGAATAAATACCTGCCCATTAGAATAACCTACTGTTTAATTTTAGTACTTTACAGCAGGCTGTGCAAAATAATCGAACCAGCAGGCAGTATTATCGAACCAGTAATTATTTAATTTTCTCATACATTGCACATTCTTAGAAGTTTGCATACTGTAATTGGGTTGATGCCTTTATTATTTTCAACTCTATTTACGAATGCTTGAACTTTTTGTCTTTATCATCAGTTATTACTAAATTTCAACTATGTTGATCAAACTAGTTATCTAGAAATAAGAACTCTGACAGAGGTTTATTCTTAGTCTCTAGTAGCTTGTTTAATGCTTATAGTTCTATAAATTCTATTGTAACTAGGTATTTTTGTTTCCCCTAAAGTTGTTCAGATCTATGCCTATCTTGATACATTATCTTTAAAATATATTGTTTGACTGCAAAAGTAAAAAGAGGATTCAAATTCAGGAACCAAGTAGCTCTGGTGCATGACTTTTTAGAATCACAATTGATCAATTATATTCTATTTCACCATAGTTCGCAAAGACAGGAAGTGCACTCAAAGCGCTAAGGCTCCGCCTAGGGCCTAGGCGAAAGGCGCAAAAAAGTGTGGGCCTGAGAGAAAAGAGCACTTAAATAAAAAATAAAAATAAGGTATATTATGTAATCGAAAATAAAAAATAAAATATATTATGTAAAATATATCAGTTTTCCTGTATTCTCAGCATCATTTTGAGAAGCCAGTTTCAGTATTCTGTGACAATAGAATTCAGAGTAATATCAGAGAACAAATATTCAGGTCCCGTCTACTCGCTGCTCGATGTGTAAGGATGATGATGAAACAGTGGAACACCTCTTCACGTAGTGTCCGTTTGCTCAGGCGGTGTGGATTCCGTGTCCAAGTGGTGCAAGCTGAGCTCAGTTTTCTTCTTTGACAGCAGGGATCTAATTAACTTTCATCAGGTTGTGAGGCGAACAAAGGCCTGGAGGGAAGTAATATACACTGTCATTCAAGTTGCGGTTTGGGTGACTTGGAAGGCTCGTAACATGGTGGTTTTTAATCAGCAGCGGCATAACCGAGATAGGGTGATAAGAGGAAATAAAGGTGTTGAGCTATTTATGGTATCAATGGCAGAATTTTGAGCTTTCTTGTATGAACTTGGGGTAGTATCTGTATGATGTGTTTGGTTGTATTGGTGGGTAACACCTCTGTTAGCATCCTTTGGTGGTGAATAAAATGGTTTTTTGTTGGCCGTTCAAAAAGAACAGAGAACAGAGAACAAAAAACTAGAACTCAGAGAACTAATTCAGAACTAATTAATTAGAACTAAATGCTGAAAAAATGCAGAATTGAATCAGAGAACAAAAAATACTGTTAGTGTATTTAGGATAAGAGTAGCTAGCCTAGCCCTAAATGTATTTAGGATATGCAGGTTCTGTGAGTAGTAATGGTTAATTCACCATATCCGAAATCAACATTTAGTGATATAATCGGTTGTAGGGATGGGCTTTTTTCCCCCAAATACCCGTACCCGTACCGATTTTAGGTATTCGGTACATGTATCGGTACCCAGTTTTATTGATTTTGGTATTCGGTACTTTCGGTATTGGTACGAGTACGGGTACGGGTAAAAACGGGTACTGGTACTGAATTTTATATTGGCCTTTAAAAGTCTTTTTATATTATGTTTTATTTCGTATTATGGTATTTATATTACTTGTATTGATTTTACCTATACGGTACCCGTATACTCGTACCAATTTTACAAATTTGGTACTCGTATTATATTGGTACTCATGTCAATTTTACATATTTAGTACCCGTACGAATGCTCAAAAACTATATAAAAACAAAACGGTACCAAAGCGGGTACTGTACCGAAAATACCCGTACCCGTACCTGTACCGTACCTATATATTTGGTACGGTATCTGGTACTCAGTTTTGTTCAAATTCGGTACCTGTATTTTCGGTACCGGTACGGGTACGGGTACGTGTACGGTACCAATCTCATCCCTAATCGGTTGCCAATAGCCCAATAACCCTATAAATACTGCAGATAATGAGAAATTTACAAATTAAAGAAAAGAGGATTAGCTATCATTTATCACGCATGGGAATTAGGCTGTGGTAGGAGCGCATTCAATGCGTTTCTCCCAGAAAATCGCCTGGCACCAAAATCGACCGCTAACTTAAATATACAGCTAACGGATTATTTATATTTATGTTGAAGCTTATAAGTTTGATTCTTGGGGTCGCCCTTTAAAAAAGAAACGGTCAAATCAGAGAATTGTATTAACACTAATCACGAACAAACATACTTACCATTTTGGATGCTATTAAGAAACCTAAAAGCATAACTAGATTAGCATAATCAAAAAAGTTAAAGTTGATCATGAGCTCTTCATTATTGGTTACGACTGTGTTTCCTAACAAACTGTGAAACTGAGAATGCTATAAAACAACATGACATCAAAAGTCCAAAAAAAACATTGCCCATAGATGCAACTACATTCCTGCAAACAAAACATATCTAACTATGGGTGGGCAAGTTTGTTGGGTGTGGGTAATGGGTCAAGATGGGTTTGGGTTAGGATGGGTATGGGTCAGGATGCCAGGATGGGTATATATTGAAAAAAAGGTCAGGATAAGTTTGGGTTAGGATTGGTTCGGGCTAGGATGAGATAAATATAAAAAGATTGGAAAAAATTATAAAAAATAAGAATATATAAATAATTTAAAAATATTACAAAAAATAGAAGAAATACTTTTGGCCATCCTACTTAATTCGATTATATCAGCCACTGCAAGAATAAGAAAATTTCCAAAATATTCAATACAAGAAGCAACATATCCATTACATTTAGCTTTTTGCCATTGTACAAATAATTTCAAGATGTTTTTCTTGCTTTTTACCAACTTCACCAAATTAGGAAATTTAAATTAGGTACCAAACAAAAAGCTACCACAAATGACTATTTAAATTAAACGAAACACTATTTATGCATGTTCTCACTAAGACTATTAATGAATTATGTAGCATGAAGACGATATTATTCAAATATAAAGAACACAGGCAGAGCATGTTTTGAAGAGAATTTTTCCAACATTATAAATATCCTAAAATAATATGGCAAAGTGGCAAGCTCGAAAGACAAACTACCTTCCACATCGTAAAGATGTTTTTGCCATGACCTACACATTAGCTATGACCTGCACAATAGTCTAATAAATATTCGACCACTTGTTTTCACTTCATCTAATATAATTTTTAACTTTTATACTTGACTTTGAATATCAATCAAACTTAACAGTAGGAAAAATGATTATTTTGGTTCGGATCAGGATGGATTCAGGTTAGAACGGGCCGACTTAAAGAATGATTATTTTGCTACGGGTCAGGACGGGCCGACTTAAGTTTCGACTTCTGCCATTTCACGTGCTTTTTGTGCAGCCAGCAGGAGAATAATATTGTTTCCGCTACCCTTTCAGGGTCATATCAATCCCATGCTTTAGTTGGCAAGCATTCTTCACACCCGCAGTTTTAAAATTACCATTATACACGCTGAATACTAATCTCCTAATCCTTCCAACAATCCTCACTTCACCTTTAAGCCCATCAGGGACGGCTTTTCTGAATTGCAGACCAGTTGCCTACTAATCCAGACACTACCTATTATCTCAAGTACCTAAATGAATATTTATCAAAGTTTAATAATGTAAATGGCCAAATCAGAAAAATGAAAGTCTGATGGGCTAATATCCGTTTATCTGATTATAGCTAATTTAGCTATTAAACTTTCAAATGTGAGGCAATAGCATATAAACTTGAGCAAGAAAGCAAAATGTTTCATTCAAAGATTGTAAACTCATACAAGATCCCTTTGATAAACTCAAAACACTAACCCACTGAGACATTTCATCAAACACTTTGTCTAAGTTTGATTCACACTTATTTACCAGCTATTGAATCATAATAGGTACATTTATCATCAAAATGGACAACCAGATGTGAATCTTATCGTTTCTAATCTAATCATTCACTTTTAATTTCTCAAATTAGGGTTCCTCAAAACTTTCATGATCAAATTGAGGGCAAATAAGCACACAACTAAGCAACACTAACAAAAATTTGAAACAGAATCAATCCAAAATCTCAAAAATACTTACGAATTGAAATTGAGTCAGATTGAATATGAACTCAAGTTTAAGTCAAGAAGCCGGATCTTGCGATGTTAAAAGAGAGCTTTATTGATTAAATATGGCAGGGATGGCAATGTAAGGAGAACAAGAGTCGTTTCCATTCTCGAACGTTATGAAGGGGATGAAAACCCTAGGTAGAAGCTAGAAAGACAACGAGAATAAGTTTTGAGAACACATCCTGACCCATTATTTTTTGATTCACAGCCCATCCTGATCCGTGCTCTCTGTTTTGCCACTTTTAAAATTACCCATCTTGACCCCCAATATTATTAAGTTAACCCATTATATTATATTTAGAACCCAAATTTACACATCTGGGTCAAGATTGCCACGCTACATCTAACCTAAGCAAGCTGCTTGTTGGGTACAACGAAAACATCACTATAAGACTCTTATTTTTCCTACTACAACTTATCAAACAGTTTTGTTTATGATAGAACTGCTTGATTCACTAACGGTTCATTGAGGCATTTCATCAAACAGTTGGAGTGCATTAAGTGAATTAATCAAAGAAAATAACTATGGTCGATCAAATCAGCGCCATATATGACAAGTTTCACACCAAGTAACTGAACTATACAAGATCTAAACAATCCCAAATAAAATCGCCTGAATAGAAGATGATGTAAGACACAAACAACGAACAAAATCTAACCCAGAAACGAACAAAAATATATTAAATCAGACAAACCTGATGTCGATGAGGGGCCTGATAAAGCAGTGAGTTTTGACGGTCGGACAGTGAGGGCGTGGGAACTGAGAACGAACAAAGAGGAAAACAGGCGTTTGTTTGTGATTTTTGCTAGAGTTCAAGGGGGAGGGGTTTTAAGCCTATATATTCCGATATGTTCCGATGGAGGGTATTTCACCGGTTTTTGTCAAGAGTTTGTGATTTTTGAATCAACTTAAGGTTTTTTTTATAACTAGTAAATTTCTCCGCACGATGCGGCGGGTCTAAATATAAAGTAACTCGAATTTATACAGTAAAAACTTGAACGATTTCCGAACAAAAGTTACATCAAAACGTAGATAAACTTAAGATGTACATAAAACTAAGCACATAAATGTATATACATTGCTCGACTTTTTTGTGAAGGAAATTTAGATTGAACACCAACCTAAACTTATCCCGACACAAATAAAAGTATAAAATTATGTATTTTTAAGTTAAAATGCTACTACACATTGTGGTGGAACCGAAACGTAAAGTAAGTTGGATTTATAAAGTCTAATGAAAACATATTTCATTTAAGCCGACTTGTTTTAAAACAAAATTTATGCCAAAACGTAGATCAACTAAAACAAAAAAAATTGTATTATATCTGAACCTACCCATTTTCAAAGAACCGTACTCAACTTAAATTTATACTGATACGTACATAAATAAAAACACATAAAAATGATTATAAAGTTTTTAGAATGTTGAAGGGTTGTATCTGACAATACTAATTGTTGAAGGGTAAAGGCTAAAATATATAAAAACTTACTAAATGACAAAAAATAGGTAATTAACTTGAATTTATATCGACACGTACATAAACATAAGCACGTAAAAAATGATTATATAGTTTTTAAAAAGCCGAAGGGTTGTAAGTGTCAATACTAAATGTTGAAGGATAACAACTAAAATAAACAAAAACTTACCTAAAAAATGGATTATATGGTTTTTAAAAAGACGAAAGGTTATAAGTGCCAATACTAAATGTTGAAGGGTAAAAACAAAAAGTATACAAAAACTTACTTTAAAAAAAAGTGATTATATAGTTTTTAAAAAGAAGGGTTATAAATGTCAATATGAAATGTTGAAGGGTAAAAGAGAAAATAAACAAAAAGTTATTTTAAAAAAAGAATCCACTAATGACAGGCTGCCACACAGCAGCCTGCCACTGTTGATGAAGCTTGTAAATGTAGGTTATATAAATATCTAGGGTTCCCGTGCGTTGCGACCATGTAAAATTGACGTTGCGACCGTATAAAATTGACGCTCGATATACCTGTAAAAAAGAGAATAACTAACTTGAAGTTCAGGAACTGTATAATAATTTTAGCATTGTACCCCGCATGTTACGACGGTATGAGTATAGTACTAAAACTCGGTACACTCGCTAAAGAAAGAGAAAAATAACTTTATTGAAGTTTAAGGGTTGCATAAAAACTTTAGTTTAACGAAGTAAACACCACTTATAACAGAAACTTAAATGCGAGAGCAACAAAAGGTGGGTTATAAAGGAGTCGTGTTTATGGCTTGAACCTGATAAGGACTTATAAATTCTATACAGGTCCAAAAATTTTGTTAGACACATAAAACCAAACATGATTCGGGGTTGATTGCTATAAACAAAACTGGTATCAGTTAAATACAAAGATCTAAAAATAAGGGTTATTGGATTTTAATAATCCAACGTCTCACCAGTTGGCCGATAATAATCTCAACTTTAAAAATTCTCTCTGACAATCTCAACTTGTAAGATTTTGGCCCTCATCGATCCTTTTGTAACTGGGTTGGTTTTTATGACGTGGACGTTGTTGTGTGAAAAAATGAGTTGGTCCGTTGTGTGGATGATGACGTGGATATTGGTATGAAAAAAATATTTTTTTAATTAATCATATATACATAACATACACATAATCACCATCCACACCACCACCACTCCACCACCTCACTACCACCATAACCACCACAAACCAGCCACCTCCCACCGCACAACCACCATCTTCAACCCCCCAACCCAATTACAAATCCTGATGGGGCTGTGAAACCCTAAGTAGCACTGGAACAGGTACGGAATCAGGGTACGGGGACCAAATGGGAACGAGGAACGACAAAACTCAAAATTTCAAGACACGGGTACGGCAATAAAAAAATATAAAAAATAAAAATATATTAAACAAATTCCAAAAATACTACATCTTCCAATGGTAATTAATTATCAAGAATCAAATCATTTTCAAATTCCGGTTCATCTAGTGAGAGATCGGCAATCGATAGAGAATTACCGATAATGAGACTTGAGAGTTTAGATATTAGAGAAGCCGAATATGATAGGTCTATTTACTTAATGGCCGGTTGTGGAATTTGAAAGGGTTAAAATTCTAAAATAAATGGAAATGGGCCGGACACTTCTACCAGATACGTCCCTGACAACGGAAACGTGTAAGAAACGTCCCCAACGAGTACCCGTGGCATTTCTGTCCCTGACAAGTACCCGAGACGGGTACGGCCACATAAATGGAGTCCCTGTGCTACATAGGTGAAACCTTTAAACAAAATCATGTTTCAACTTTTTATGGCGGTTGGGTTTAATATGTAAACCCTTTATCCATGTGATTACTGGGTTAGTGGTGGTAGAGATGGCAATGGTGGTGGATGGAGATGACAAAGGTGTTGGTGAAGATGGCAGTGGTGGTGGGTGGAGATGACGGTGGTGTTGGTGGAGATGGCAATGGTGGTAGGTGGTGTAGATGGCGGTAGTGTTGGCTGATGGTAGTGAGGTGGTGATGAGAGTGTCAAATCATTGTCCACGTCAGCAAATGATTAAGTTGTGTGACATGTCAGTGTCCATGTTAGTGTCCACGTCAGCCAAAACTAACTAGGTTAACCCAGTTACAAAAGGATCCATGGGGCTAAATCTTATAAGTTGTGATTGTCAGATGGATTTTTTAAAGTTGAGATTATTATTAACCAACTGATGAAACTTTGGATTATTAAAATCCAACAACCCTAAAAATATTGTGTTTTAAACTATAAACTCTCATATGTTTTTTTAACATAAGACACCCAACCAATTTGAGGTTTAAATTATAAAGGGATAATGGATTTAAATAATCCTACTATTGTTAATGGCCGCCACCGGTTCCAACTACAAAAATCACTACTTACAGTTTCAACTATTAACATATTGGCATGTCATGGACCTGACTAACGGAACCCTAACGTCGTTAGTTGCTGGAAAAACGTGTTTTACCATAATAAGGTTCCTAAAGTCCAATCTATGACTATAAAGAGGTTTGGCACAAAAATGTTGAGTTTTCTGGCAAAAAAAGAGGTTTTCGGTGACTTCAATAATTGGGGTTTTTACTAGAAAAGGTTGCTAAATGTCCCATCTAAGGTTACAAAGAGGTTTGTGATGAAAATGTTGAGTTTTCCGGCCAAAAAGGAGTTTTCTGGCAACCTTGATAATTGGGATTTTTACTAAAAAAAGGTTTTTGAAGATATAATCTAAGATAACAAAAAGGTTTGGGACGAAAATGTTGAGTTTTCCGGCCAAAAACGTTTCGGTAACTACAAAAAAAATCACTCACACACAAACACCATACACAAAATTAGGGGTGCTAAACGGGTTATGTTCATGAGTTGGCAGGTTCAACCTGACCCAACCCAAAACTTTACACGAACCCGAACCCGAAAATCGTATCATACATATGAACCCGAACACGACCCGAAGTTTCGTGGTTTGACACGAACACGATTCGTTCAACCCAAATTTTTTAACTTTTTCTTCTGAAAATTTTAAAATTAAAATTTACCTAAAAAACAAAAATGTATCTAATACAATTATATTTAAATTATATAATCTTATGTTAATTTTTCATGCAACACATTTAATTTATAACATAAACTATATTGTAAAAAATATAATATAATAAAAATGTGTTAAACGGGTCAACCCACAAACCCGACCCGTTAACCTAAATGGGTTCATCGTTTCAACCCATAACTGCCCCGAATCCGTTTAGACTTAACCTAAGCCCATAAATTTCGTATTAGATTCTTGTCGTGTTTTCGGTCGTGCTGGCAATCAACACCCCTGCAAAAAAAACATCATTCACACACAACATTATTCACACCTCCTCTTGCTACTTTTTATACCCCTTTTCATAATAGGACATTTAATTATCGTATATACCTCTTATACAAGTCATCATTTTTAAAAAAAAATATATTCTTTTTTGTTACAGAACAAATTCAAAAGTGTAAAATTTTATTATAGACGTATTTTGTAAAACATATTTTTAAAATTAGACGTTTTGTTTGTTTTTTATGTTTATTTAGAAAAACATATTTTTTTAGAGTTTTCAGATATTGTTTTTAAAGACAATTTCTCAAACAGTATTTTGATTATGTTTTCTTTTATTGAACATCTTTACAAATTACTATAACGTTTTTCATATAAAAGTAATAAGAAAAAAGTTTTGAATTTTATTTTTGAAAAAAAGTATATATTATGTTTTTTTCCCTCATCTAGTTTGTATTATAAATGTCTTATATATATTATTTTTAATATTTTGAAATGTTTTTTTTTCCTTTTTTGGAATGATTTGAAGTGGGTATTCTCATTGAGTCTGTGTAAACAATAATACACAAAAATCCACACAAAGTTCTGAAATCAATCAGTTTAATATATTTTTAATTAACGAAAAGAAAAGAATTTGTGAATCAACCCTCCCCATTTGTTGCGCTTTAGAAAAGTGTTCACTTTGATCGGAAGTCTTAAACTGGTTTTAACTGGTTTATAACATAATCCTAACACTAATTAAATTTAAACTTATACAGCTTGTTAATTTATAGTTTGATAAATAGGTAAAGGATCGTATACAAGACAAATGATTTGCATAAAGTGTACGTGACCAAGGGAGGAGGACAAGTGTCCTAGCCTTGAAGGGCAATTTTGTCATTTCTCACTTATACAACTTTCCCCCATTGATTTTCAAAAGACTATAACTCTTTCATGCGTCAATATTAAAAAAAAATTACACCGTATTAAAGAGCATCTCGTTCTCTTTAATTCGAGCACCCCATTGCTATAGTTTTCTTAAAAAAATTTACAGGATTTTGAATACTCGTTAGTTCATTACGTGATTACGTGATTTTGAATACCAATACGTGATTTTGAATACCTATTACGTGATTACACATTCAATATAAATCCATTACGTGATTACACATTCAATATGATTTGTTATAACTAATGTTATTACAGTTATGCTTATTACGTAATTACACATTCAATAATAAGAACTTGATTGTTTATGCTTTTATTACAATCTCTAATATACGACATTATGTGGTTATTATAGGTTGATTTAGCTATTGTTTTGTATATAATTTATCCTTAATACGTGACTGGACCTGAAATATTTGGTATTTCATAAGAAATATTATGTATTATAATTACGTAATCACTCAGTAGGGTTTCATATAATACTATAATGAAATCGCGTACGAAATAAGTATTTAAAATCATGTAGTCACGTAATAATACATAGTTAACTACTGTTACGTAATTACGTAATCACTTACTGGGTATTCAAAATCACGTAAGCACGTAATGGCTATTCAAAATCCTGTAAATTTTTTATAAGGAAAATATAGCAATATACTGCTCGAATTAGAGAAAATGAAATGCTCGTTAATACGGTGTAACTTTTATAAAAAAATATTAACGTATGAAAAAGTTATAGTCATTTAAAAATAAAGGGGAAATGGGTTTATGAGTCAACAATATTGGATTTTCCTATTTTACCCTTTCCCCACTTGTTTCCCTTGTTTTTAGTTATGTGAATTCTATATTTAGGACCACTTAATCTCAACCATTAATCTTGCAAATCAAGGGCTAAACTTGTCTCCTACACATTTTACAATTCTTTCCTTTTGTACAATAACATCTCTCTTGATAATTAACAATGTTTATTTAAAGTAAGGCCTTTAAAATACAATTTTATTTAAAGTTTTAAACAATTGTTAATTATCAAACTATAATAACACATTTTAAAGGATTACAAATAATAAATAAGACCTTTAAAATACAAACTAGACGAAGAAAAAAACATAATATAGACTTTTTTTCAAAAAGAAAGTTTAAAACTTTTTTTATTATTTTTATAAGAAAAATGTTATTATTTATTTGTAACAAAAAGAAAGTTCAAAACTTTTTTTTATTATTTTTATAAGAAAAATATTATTATTTATTTGTAAAGATGTTCAATAAAAAAACACAATCAAAATACTATTTGAGAAAGTCTCATTAGAAACAAAATCCGGAAACTTTTAAAAATATGGTTTTAAATAAAAGAAAACAAAGCAAATTTTTTTTTGAAAAAAGATATCTGTAATCTTTTTCTATAAATTTGTTTTGTAACAATGATTTGTACAGGGGATTAGGGGTAAATATTAATAGTTTTAATGAGATTTTATAGAAAAAAAAAAAATCAGAAACTAGAGGGACGATTTAATTGCAAAATTGCATCATCTGAAACCCTGACAAAACCAAATGGCAAAATCAGAGCATCATCCTCACTTCATTCAACTCAACCCAGACACAAAAACTCCAAGTTGCCATTGCTGATCGCTGTCATTCGTGCTCAGAATTATCGACAGCACTTCACCCTAACTACAATGAAGGTACTGAAAACTCCATTGTTTCTTCCTTAGATTCAACTATTCTGATAATGTTTCCCCTTCGATTATGTAGATCTGAATGCAGTAGAGCTCTAAGTATGGATAATGACGTTCACCGGTCTGTCTCTCTACGCGCAAGCCGTCGGCCTGACCGTTCAATCATAACTCCCAGATCAAAGGTAATTTGTGATAACATCAATTTGTATTTGTAAACTAGCTAATTGTTATTAGGTTTTCTACTTGATTTCGATGTAATATGCTTTGCAGAAGCAGTAGTAAAAACTAAAAACATTTTGTATTTCATTACATACTGTCTGATTCATTTTGTAATATGCTCTGCAGCAGCAGTAGTAGATACTGTAACCCATTTCATTACCATTCACCTTCTCAACGTCCCCTGTGATGTTCAATCCCATACCTTTTTTCTCTGATCAATTGTCTTTCTTACCGAGTAACAACTCCTCAACACCGTAGAAGATTTTGCAATCGTATTTGATCGGAGTGAGACTCTCTGGTGGTTTCAAACTTTCAATTCATGATTACACAAAAATGACCAATAGACCTCAATCTTACTTTGCTGCAAAGGTTATTTTCCACTCGTTGTTGCTTTTACCGCGCACCGCTGGCTTGGGGCATGGCAGATCATCTTATGTCTTGGCTCTGTTCAGCCGCTTTGCCGGAAGTTGGAGGTGGAGGCCAGCGGGATTTAATGGTTGGTAATAGCTACCGGAGAATTGCGGAAAGTTGCAATTACAGTTGCCAGAGTCGGTGTTTGTTTGGAATGAGGATGAAGATAGGGGTTGGGTCTTGGTGGGGCTCATAAAAAAACAAATTTAAATGCCACATCAGCATGGTAACTTTTTGTTAAATAGGTAGTGAGTTAATTGTGATGACATCAATTTTTATTTGTAAACTAGCTACTTGCTATTAGGTTTTCTACTTGATTTTGATGTAATGTCGTAGTAAAAAAATTTTGTATTTCGTTACATACGGTGTGATTCGTTATTTTTTTGCTTTACTGTAAAATGATAGATAGAAATAATTTGGCAGCAATCATATAGTTCAAATGTTTAACTTAAGATGTCCAACCAAGTATTCACCCCCAAAACCAATATTGCTATACCAGAGAACCGAAGACCAATCGAAGTATAACGTTTTAGTTCAATTCCGGTCTTCCTTTGGGTTGGTTTTTGGTTATCTTTGGTCCTACCGGAAAACTGCTTACGCCTAAATTTGTTTGATAGAGCCGGCTGAGAAAATTCTCTTCCGAATAAGACTCCCAAATTGCATCTTGCTTTGGGCCCCTAAAAGGGTTGGGGCGTGATTTGAACTATTGTTAGGTGCAGATAAGTTATCTTTGAGATTAAAGGTAATTTGCAAAAATGGACTATGATTTTGCGTATGTGCTAATCATCATAGATTTCTTACTTGATTTAGATGCAATATTCCCTGCAGCCCTAAAAATCTTGCATAACTTGTATTTCATTACATACTCTGTGATGCATCAATGCATCATGGATTAAGATAATCAGATAATCAAAGAACATGATTTCGTTGCGTAGTTTGTTGTTTTACGTGCACACATATTCAGAGGCTTTTGATATGAACAGTGATGGTGATATGACCTGTTGTTAGGTGCAGATAAATTATCTTCAGACTACCCGATTAAGATCATTTGGAAAAGGGGTTTCATTTGTTTGCTTTTAGTCGGTGGTATTTTATGGTTGTTGCTCATTCTAGCTGTGCTGTTGTTTCATATATGGACTTGCCAGTCATCTCTTGTTTTCCTTTCAGGTACTGAAGTTATATGCATACAATATATTCTTCTTTCATGTTTCCGTTGTATGTTTTGGTGTTCATTATTGCTACTCTGCAACTATTTGTAACAAAGACAGCACATTGTTTCAGATGTTACACACAATGGGGCTAGTAACTCCTCCACATTGTAAGCCTGCTACCGATTCCATGTTTGAAAACTATAAATCTTTACAAAAATAGAGGTTAATATCGTTGATATGTTATATTAGGATGTTCTATTCCCCTGGCTAGTGACCTAGAAAAAGTAGTTATTCCAGAAAAAAAGGTCTCCTTCAAAATTTGTTCAAAGTTTATCGTACTTTGAAGAGGATGATGCAAGCACAAATGGGTCACAGTATTCTCCACTATTTGGAGTGTCACACTCCTAATTTTCCACATTTATCCGGTGGGCCCGGTGGAGAATATCGTGACGCATGTTGATATCATCATAACCAAACAACACAGGATAACACAGCGGAAGTCTTGGATTGAATATTATTACAAACCGTAATTCTCAAAGATCAAATACAATGGCTTGTAATAAAGATCCACAGACGGATCAAAATAAATACAAAAGATGTTCAACAGACTTTGGGCACATCTAAGGACTTGCAAGATCCTCTTATGTTGCTACTGAGCAGCTTCCAGCCTATTTACGTATTTGTACCTGTAACTTAATTATTTTGAAAATACGTCAGTTTACACTGGTAAATACAATCAACCGACACATTTTGAAAACCTTTTCAAAATTGATGGTATAAATAACCAATTAGAATGCTAGCGGATCTTATTTAAGTCATTGACTTGGATCGGCTAGCTTAAAGTATAAAAAACGGTACGATACGCTTGATTAAGCGATGACCGGAACAGAATGTAGTTTAAACCCAACAAGTACTAAGACTTGTATAATATGGGTAAACTATTGACATTCTGGAATTTGAGATAAAAATGATAAGGTTAAACCCGTTTTGGTTAAATTACGTAAACTAGTTACATAAACTTAACCGTATGCACATAAGCGATACCGGGTAACCGGATGAGTCATGAACGAGTTCCATATGCCAATATACTTTAAACAAGTTATAATATCAGTGGGATATTAACTTGTATGCCCGTTATGGTTTTAAAATCAAACAATGCCTCATAAGGGCGTTTTGGTCATTTAGCGACGTATAAAAGGAACTTGCGTATAATCTGATGTTACGACCATAAACATTCGGTGAAAATACTTTATTTATGATATAATATCAGTAGGATATCAAATATATGTGTGTTTTATCGTTTAAGACCAAGCTATGCTTCGAAGGGCATTTTGGTAATTTCACACATAGTTTCGAAAGCGTATTTGAGATTCTGAGTTTATAACATGTACCCACTGTAAAAATATTTTAAATGAGTTATAAAATCAGTAGGTAACAAGTCTTGGTTGGTAAATATAGTTTAAAACCATATTACGCGCCGAAAAGGCGTTAAAGTCGTTAAATGATGATATTTGCGTTTTTTATGAAAACTGATGTTTTGAACAGGTTTTAATAGCTAAAATATGTTATTTAGTATAACACATCAGTATGTAAAAGGTTTTGTATGAAATTTATGATTAAAAACCATTTTAGTTGTTGTAAGGGAGTTATCGTCATTTAAGAACGTAATACAAGATCTTGTGCATAAACTCAGTTTATAAACTGAAATGATATCCTAAAATATCCTAATTATGATATTATATCAGTATGTAATGAGTTTAGTATGATATCTTACGTTTAAAACCGTTCTATGCGCCGAAAGAGGCCTTTCGATCGCTTTAAAGCATATTTTACGACATTATACGAAAACTCAGTTTATGGTCAGATTTGTAACACCAAAATATGTTAAACATGTTAACATATCACTATCTAAATCATTTGCAAGTTCATTGGTGTTTAAAACCTTATTTTTAAATAAATGGTAAAATAGTCAAAGTATGGCATATTTGCGGAAACTCGCATAAAACTCGGATTACTATTATGATCATGTAATTTAACCTCAGAGGGTTATGCTACATCATAATATGATCATAATGGGACCTTAAATCAGTAGTATACTAATCTAATTCGGTTCATAATCGAAAGTCAACGCAGAAGTTAAACTTCACGACTTTCGGTTGCGAACCGACCATAAAACTAAAATTGACGAGCGGAACATGTTTACACATGTTCTAATAATTATTACCAAGTTGTTTAAGTTTTAGAACATATTTTAGAATATGTAAAAACTCAGATTATGAATATTTCGAAATCTGATCTGTTGACTTTTTTTATGAGATTAATATGTTGACTCGTCAATTGACCAAACAAATGTGGTAATTAGGAGGTGCCCTTTTGAGGGATTATCACTTACCTAATTACGATCACGTAGCCATGCTCGGACCGAGCATTGGCTTGACCATAATGGTCTTAACTGAAAGTCAAAGCGTTTATCGAAAACGCTTGACTTTTTGGCTTTAAAAACCTAAATAAAGAACTAGCCATGAAAGGAACACTTACTTGTGGTCCTATGGACTGAAGAAAACTCAAAGGAAGTCCCCAAAAGATCAGGAACCTCCAATATGAGTATAGAGGAGAAGAGAAGAAAAGGTGCAAGTTCACAAGGTGAAACCCATCACCTATTTATACTTGAAGAAGATCAAGGTGATCATTCCAAGTGTTAGGGAGGTGTCAAGACCAGGTGAAGTGTGGCAAAAACGAGCTAGGTGGCGAGCTAGGAGGTTATGCTTGATGAACAAGCATTTTATGGTCTGCAGATCACCTTACGGACCATAAGGGTCAGTACATACGGTCCGTATGGGCCCTAGTCAGCAACCACTAGTTTCACTGTTGTCATGTTTGGCCCCTGGACTTTGTTTCGTCTCGTTTCGTCACCCGTAACCCCCTTTAACCTGATTTCTAAGCTCTATAAGGGCTTTAAGGTATATGTGACTTGGATTATGTCCAGAAATATCCCGGATGTCGGTTCGTTCGGTTGTACGGTCGCGCGTTTCACAGAAATGCGTAAAATGCTTAAACGAACACGAAAACGATCGAAATTTCGTAACGATGGACATCCTTGTATTCTTATCAATAAAATGAAACATTTTATTGAATATACATATTTAGATTTATATACGGAATCCGTATTCAAAATACGAGTATCAGTAAGTTTCCACAGTTTGTCAGGAATAGCCCCTAGACTTCCAAACTTGCGCGAAACGTTATAATTAGTGCATAACGCTATATTAGGCCCATATTAGGCACACACAAGAGTATGACTAGCATCATAAGACTCTTGGTTTGTTAAAAGGCCACTCAGAGGCTTAGTTTGAGCATGTTGACACTTTTAGTCCCTCAACTATTAAATTGTCGTTCAGAGGTTATAAGATAACATAACGACATATTTGGTCCCTCTCGTTTTAGCACGTGGAATACGAGGATCAGCAGGACACGTGTCGAAATTTTATAGGACGGGTTTTTACGAGGTGTTACATCCTCACCCCCTTAAAAGAAATCTCGCCCTCGAGATTTTATTTAAAAGATAGAGGTACATCTGCCGCATAATGGACTCAACCTCTCATGTACACTCGGGATTTCTACTGGCATCCCATTTGATCTTAATATTAGGCACATGCTTCCTCTGAAGCTTCTTAATCCGTCGATTCTTGACCGATACCGGTTTTCCAATGAAACCACAGGTTTTCATAGATTTGCACATTCTTATGTGACCTAGCTAGCAACTCATTGGCTAGACATTTCATTACATTGTAATCGCGGAACACCTTGTGAATTCCACTAAGCTTCAAAGCATATCACACTTTTCCAAGGTGACGTCTTTAATAACACCTTGTTCTCTACTTGGAACAAAATTTTGTGTCTTTAATCGACGTAATTCTCCTGCCTATCTTAGTCAGGTTTGAGGCTATCACGGATTTGTCCAATCTTATCCGTCATTTCTAGGAAAAATTTCTAGTCTGCTAGTTGGACCTCCCCAACTTCTTTTCAACAAATAGTGTTTGACACTTTCCCCCAAACAAGGTCTCCAAGGAGCAGCCTTGATGAATATATATAATATTATAGGTGAACTTAACTAGGGTGAGATGGTCATTCCAGCAACTACCCGGTCGATCTTAATGAAATATCTAACCCTTATAGTTGATCGAACAATCCGTCGATCCTGGGCATCGGATAATGATTCCTGATCGTTACTTTGTTAAGCATGCAGTAACCAACGCATAACTGCATCGAACCATCTTTCTTAATAATCAATATCAGAACTCCTAAATGACGAGCTAGACTGTACAAGCCTTTCTTCCAGAAACTCATCAGGATAATTAGAGATGGCAAGGATAGTCTAAATCCCAGCTTTTGGTTTATCTAACGTCACTTGTGCCATGAAAATGACATTTTCGCCTTTCGAATACTTGGATGCCTTGAGTAGAGACACCTACTCAAGCATCTTGGTACGGAATATCTCCTTGAATAACGCTTGCTGATTTTAGTACAATATGACTGTTGGGAGATTCTAGTGGTTCCATGCATTAAACCTTCATGTTGATCAGGCATGAAAGCAATCTATGGAAAACACTAAGGTACTGCCAATTATCATATGGCGTTTTTATCATACTAGTTTGGTATTCGCAGTTGATAGAAATCAATGAGACAAATAAATAAAATAAGTTATAGATAAATAATAATAATAAATAGGAATTTGTCGTACTTCAACCGAAGGAAGAGCATGACTGGTTTTTATGGATAAGAACATCCATCAAGTATAGGAAGAAGTGATTTCTATGGTTTCATCGGTAGGTTCTACCTTATACTTAATATCTGGAGTTCTCATGAATATATATAAAAGTTTTCTGGACTTATGGTTTATGAAAGACTTATTAGTGCCTGAATTAAAACAGGACTCTTAGCAAACATATCCTTGAGTAATGATAAGGAATGTACCTGATGACACTATGATATATGCTGCTTACGACATTCCTCAGGTAATTTCAGGCATTTCTTTTCTTAGCCTCTCCCGGCTTAGCTGCACCTTCTTTGGCAGCTTTAGGGCAATTGGTACTAATGTGACCTTTCTCGCCACAACTAAAGCAGACTGCATTCTTAATGTCCCTACATTCATGGGACTGATGACCCATGCTTTTGCAAATTCCACACTGCTTAGGCTTTTGGTCATTTCGACACTGTCCCCAGTGCCTTCTATTGCAGGTCTCGCATATAGGCTTTTTATCAGATTCTTGCTGGTTTTTATTGGATCCAGACTTGCCCTTTTTCTTAGATTTCTGGGAGTTGTCCTCCTCCCGTTTCCTTTTCCCATTCTTTTCAGCGTCGACTGTCATTTGCCTCACATAATCTTGAGTGAGGGAAAGAGATAGCTCAACAGCTGATTGTAAGTGTTAGACTGAACAGCCTTAACCAAGCTCCTTATCTCCGGAGCCAACCCATTAATAAAACGCGCAAGGCGTTTGGGTTCCGGGGTAACTAGATATGGCACCAATCTAGAATATGAGTTGTAGTCGGTAATAAAATCCTGACAATCAAGGTTTTTCATTGACAGAGCTAGGAAATCCATTTCTATCTTTTCCACCTCATGAGGTGGGCAATACGTGTCCTTAACTAGGTCCATGAACTTGGACCATCCCAGGTTATACAAGTGTGCTATGATTGAATTAAAGCCTTCCACCAAATTAGGGCACTACCCTTAAAGGACTGGGACACGAACTTTACAATATCCTTATCAGCACAACCGCTGATATCAACTACCGTCTCTATTTCATCAAGCCATCTTAGGGTTTCAATAGCCCCTTTTTCTCCATCAAAATCTCGTGGCTTACATGAGACGAAATACTTATATGAGCAACCACCCTTGAAAGAATTGGTTTTATCCAGGAGTTCTTGCTTTTTAGCTTCATTCCTCACAAAAGAGGAATGTATAGAACTTTCCTTCTTATCAGAGGAAGATGGCTTAGAGATTGGTTTAGATACAGATTTAGAGCGAGTAGAACTCGACTCTTTAAACTTTTCAAAGGCTTTTTCCATAGCCTTTCCTACGGCTGCATCTATGCGAGCCTGTAAGTCATCTTCATTGATGACTTTGTTTGCATTATTGTGGTCACTATCATTGTGGCGGCTACTTGCACCATCGGAGTGAGCCATTTTAAAGTTCCGATACTATCGAAATATATATACTTCATATGTTAGCCATGGTATTATCCAACCATTTAGGCTTATAAACTTGGATATATAAATCCTTCGCCCTTGTGCTCATTGTCACAATTATTCGGCTTTATCACTACTAAGAGTGTTATTATATTTACTGACCCAAGTCTCAAACGACTATTATAGGCAAAATATAATTTGGACAAAGTCCATGAATTTATGGGACAGTGGATCATAAAGTCACATCTATCTTTTTCATAAGGACTTTTTAAGCAGCTCGTAAGCTTATCACAAAGGACTTAAAATATGGCACAATGGCCTCATCATAAATATATTAGATATGGCACAAACGGCCTCGTCACCAATGGACATATAAGTTTGGCACGAAAGGCCTTGTCACTAAAGGACATTTAAAAAATATATATATATAAGCCATGATCTTATTGATCAAGAGGCTTTAAGGCTTGAACATAGTTCATCAACTTGGACAGGGAACCATAATAATGGTCACAACTGTCATTGTCTTATTGACGATATAGCCCGTAGGCGAAACACCAATAATGGATGTTAAATCATGGCTCGTAAGCACTACATCACTAATGGATGTTAAATCATGGCCCGCAGGCACCACATCACTAATGGATATTAAATCATGATCATCGTATTGATGATATAAGCCAGGATCAAATTTGATCACATAGGCTATAAGGTTTGGACATAGTCCTTCACCCAGACGACTAGCGTGGTTCCTCAAGTCACACTGCCAGGAGTGTTAACATTACTTGAATGCTCATAAAGAATAATTGTCTTAAAATGGTTTAACAATGTAGCTATGATCGCATTGGTCATAAAGGCTTGGAGGCTTGAACATAGTTCACCACCCCTGGATAGAAGGGATGATCTTCCTTAACTATCATGGTAGAAGGGCTAGTCATCCTTAACTACCAAAATTGCCAATTAATGTGGTCTTGCCACTAGGGTGGGGTAAACCATCAAGAAGATCTTTGGGAATTATTATAGCTGATCATAAATTTCGAGTTAAAATCGAGACGATCGCTTGAACAACGGATGAAGCGGAATACATATATAATAATGCTAAAAATTCCAAATCTTTCCATAAATCATTAGGGATTTACAATAGCGCCTTAAACAGGACTTTTAATACTAACTTGTCCACGCAGGGACTAAATGAATATATAAGTCCGTATATAGGGACTATAAGAATAACACGTCCACAAGGGACTATAATGAAATAATATGTCCACAAAGGAACTTATTCAAAACAAATGTCCACACAAGGACTTAAGTCAAAGGATAGGTCCATATAAGGACTATAATAAACAAATGTCCACGCAGGGACTAAACAGAAGAGACATGTCCATATAAGGACTCAAAGGAAAATAAAATACAATTGAAAGAAGGATTTTCCAGGGTCTCCTTTAATTCACTCCTGATTGTTCCTCTCCTTGGCTTGCCGCGTATGGCATTAACACAAAAGTTTTTAATAGAAAGTGTAATAACTCCGAATTAAGATTTGTTGTAGAAGTAGAATCCAAGGATTCAATGGTTAAAGAACATAATGGATCATGGATTGGAGTTTGGTAAGCATAATTTTTTGGAATTCCAAGAACTCAGATGTATGAAATATGGATTGTAAGCATCCATTGGCATAATATTTGAAGTTGGAGACTCATGGACCTCTGGTATGGACTCCACAAATACAGACTTCAAAATTTGAGCCTCAGGGACCTCTGGTATGGACTCTGAAGTCTGGTTAAAGGTTTCAATAGGTTTGGGTTTAGGAATAGGCTTATAAAGGTCTTTCCTCAAAACCGCTCGCATGCTTAACTTAGCCGTGGTATGAAGCATAGCATTCCGTGGCTTCGGATGAGAAGAATTTTCATCAATAGCTTCTTTGCTTGGCGATTTTTTTTGAAATACATAAAATCGAAGCAAGATTTATTTAACAAGGATGAGAGCATTCCTATGTCAAGTCTAGACTCGGAAAGTTTTAAGGAATATGCTACTATGTCATTTGAGATTAAACACAAAAGGCTAGTGTTTAATTCACTCAAACGTTGGCTCTGATACCAACCTATCACACCCCTAATTTTCCACATTTATCCGGTGGACCCAGTGGGGAATATCGTGACGTATGTTGATATCATCATAACCAAACAACACAGGATAGCATAGCGGAAGTCTTGGATTGAATATTATTACAAACCGTAATTCTCAAAGTTCAAATACAATGGCTTGTAATAAAGATCCACATACGGATCAAAATAAATACAAAAGTTGTTCAACAGACTTTGGGCACATCTAAGGACTTGCAAGATCCTCTTGTGTTGCTACTGAGCAGCTTCCATCCTATTTACGTATTTGTACTTGTAACTTAATTATTTTGAAAATACGTCAGTTTACACTGGTAAATACAATCAACCGACACATTTTGAAAACCTTTTCACAATTGATTTAGGTGCATAAGGCACAAAAGATCTTTTTATACTTGGGATAAACTATATCTCATGTTATCAGTTTTACATAACTTGACAATACATATCGGGACCGGAATCTATGCTGGTTCACGATTAACCGACACACCACTTATTCCCTTATTGGGAAAACCCATATTGGGTTATAAAATTATAATTTATTCACTTATTGGGACACCCATATTGGGTAAACCGTATTGGGTTACAAAATAATTTATTTAAACCATTTCGCGTCTGTCCCGTGTATGCTTACACCCCGCGCTTAGGTCGTGGCCACTTACAATTAAATGAGTAAAGGATATCCAGGACACGGTCGAATTAACCCCAAATGTTTAAGTCAAGCAATACGAATTAAAACGGTTTATTTGAATTTCCCGACACATAGATCTTCGAATCCTATACCCGACCATGCGGTAATAATTTACCGTATCCCAAGCACGTATAGGGAAAATAGGTTAAGAGTATTTACCTGAGCTTAGAATCCTTTTAAAATAAGAAATATAATAAGCACAACGTATCCAAATTAAGTAAGCGTTGGTACAATTTACCGGAAGGCTCTATTATGGAATGATGGTATAAATAACCAATTAGAATGCTAGCGGATCTTATTTAAGTCATTGACTTGGATCGGCTAGCTTAAAGTATAAAAAACGGTACGATACGCTTGATTAAGCGATGTCCGGAATAGAATGTAGTTTAAACCCAACAAGAACTAAGACTTGTATAATATGGGTAAACTATTGACATTCTGGAATTTGAGATAAAAATGATAAGGTTAAACCCGTTTTGGTTAAATTACGTAAACTAGTTACATAAACTTAACCGTATGCACATAAGCGATACCGGGTAACCGGATGAGTCATGAACGAGTTCCATATGCCAATATACTTTAAACAAGTTATAATATCAGTGGGATATTAACTTGTATGCCCGTTATGGTTTTAAAATCAAACAATGCCTCATAAGGGCGTTTTGGTCATTTAGCGACGTATAAAAGGAACTTGCGTATAATATGATGTTACGACCATAAACATTTGGTGAAAATACTTTATTTATGATATAATATCAGTAGGATATCAAATATATGTGTGTTTTATGGTTTAAGACCAAGCTATGCTCCGAAGGGCATTTTGGTAATTTCACACATAGTTTCGAAAGCGTATTTGGGATTCTGAGTTTATAACATGTACCCACTGTAAAAATATTTTAAATGAGTTATAAAATCAGTAGGTAACAAGCCTTGGTTGGTAAATATAGTTTAAAACCATATTACACGCCGAAAAGGCGTTAAAGTCGTTAAATGACGATATTTGGGTTTTTTTATGAAAACTGATGTTTTGAACGGGTTTTAATAGCCAAAATATGTTATTTAGTATAACACATCAGTATGTAAAAGGTTTTGTATGAAATTTATGATTAAAAACCATTTTAGTTGCTGTAAGGGCGTTATTGTCATTTAAGAACGTAATACAAGATCTTGTGCATAAACTCAGTTTATAAACTGAAATGATATCCTAAAATATCCTAATTATGATATTATATCAGTATGTAATGAGTTTAGTATGATATCTTACGTTTAAAACCGTTCTATGCGCCGAAAGAGGCCTTTCGATCGCTTTAAAGCATATTTTACGACATTATGCGAAAACTCAGTTTATGGTCAGATTTGTAACACCAAAATATGTTAAACATGTTAACATATCAGTATCTAAATCATTTGCAAGTTCATTGGTGTTTAAAACCTTATTTTTAAATAAATGGTAAAATAGTCAAAGTATGGCATATTTGCGGAAACTCGCATAAAACTCAGATTACTATTATGATCATGTAATTTAACCTCAGAGGGTTATGCTACATCATAATATGATCATAATGGGACCTTAAATCAGTAGTATACTAATCTAATTCGGTTCATAATCGAAAGTCAACGCAGAAGTCAAACTTCACGACTTTCGGTTGCGAACTGATCATAAAACTAAAATTGACGAGCGGAACATGTTTACACATGTTCTAATAATTATTACCAAGTTGTTTAAGTTTTAAAACATATTTTAGAATATGTAAAAACTCAGATTATGAATATTTCGAAATCTGATCTGTTGACTTTTTTTATGAGATTAATATGTTGATTCGTCAATTGACCAAGCAAACGTGGTAATTAGGAGGTGCCCTTTTGAGGGATTATCACTTACCTAATTACGATCACGTAGCCATGCTCGGACCGAGCATTGGCTTGACCATAATGGTCTTAACTGAAAGTCAAAGCGTTTATCGAAAACGCTTGACTTTTTGGCTTTAAAAACCTAAATAAAGAACTAGCCATGAAAGGAACACTTATTTGTGGTCCTATGGACTGACGAAAACTCAAAGGAAGTCCCCAAAAGATCAGGAACCTCCAAATATGAGTATAGAGGAGAAGAGAAGAAAAGGTGCAAGCTCACAAGGTGAAAACCATCACCTATTTATACTTGAAGAAGATTAAGGAGATCATTCCAAGTGTTTAGAGGGATAAGGAGATGATTACAAGTGTTAGGGAGGTGTTAAGACTAGGTGAAGTGTGGCAAAAACGAGCTAGGTGGCGAGCTAGGAGGTTATGCTTGATGAACAAGCATTTTCTGGTCTGCAGATCACCTTACGGACCGTAAGGGTCAGTACGTACGGTCCGTATGGGCCCTAGTCAGCAACCACTAGTTTCACTTGTTTTCATGTTTGGCCCCTGGACTTTGTTTCGTCACGTTTCTTCACCCATAACCCCCTCTAACCTGATTTCTAAGCTCTATAAGGGCTTTAAGGTATATGTGGCTTGGATTATGTCCGGAAATATCCCGGATGTCGGTTCGTTCGGTTGTACGGTCACGCGTTTCGCAGAAATGCGTAAAATGCTTAAACGAACACGAAAACGATCGAAATTTCGTAACGATGGACATCCTTGTATTCTTATCAATAAAATGCAACATTTTATTGAGTATACATATTTTGATTTATATACGGAGTCCGTATTCAAAATACGAGTATCAGAAAGTTTCTGCGGTTTGTCAGGAGTAGCCCCTGGACTTCCAAACTTGCGCGAAACATTATAATTAGTGCATAACGCTATCGTAGGCCCATATTAAGCACACACAAGAGTATGACTAGCATCATAAGACTCTCGGTTCATTAAAAGGTCACTCAGAGGCTTAGTTTGAGTATGTTGACACTTTCAGTCCCTCAACTAAAATTGTCGTTCAGAGGTTATAAGATAACATAGCGACGCATTTGGTCCCTCTCGTTTTAGCACGTGGCATACGAGGATCAGCGGGACACGTGTCGAAATTTTATAGGATGGGTTTTTTCGAGGTGTTACATAGAGGGCATCAAACCTGGAAATAGAGAGACGATAGTTTTAAGCTCAAATCAAGCATGAAGGTAGTTCACCTGTCAAACTATATTGTGTTGTCAATTTGAGTATCATTTCATAGAGGGTTAATTTAGTCTTTTCTTTATTAGGTTCATTGTGGTTTTATGAGAAACATGGTGAAGAAATGTCTCCCAAAGACAAGGAATATGTAAAAAAATGTAAATTTGTGGTTGTGTCTAGAATATTTGACGGATATGATACACCTCATCAGCCATCAAATGTAAGTCCCAGATCCAAGAAACTGTTTTGTTTTCTTATAGTGGTGGATGAGATATCCTTAGATTTTATAAAGAGTAATGTTAGTGAGAGAGACGATGAATGGGTCGTTATTTTGCGTCTTATCGTGCTTAAGAATCCACCGTATGATGAGCCTAGAAGAAACGAGAAGGTTCCTAAAATATTGACTCATTGGCTTTTTCCTCAAGCTCTATACAGCATCTGGAATGATGAAAAAATGGAGCTAATTGTTGATCCTTTGCTTATGTTGGAAAAGTATAGTCATTTTGTTGTATATATATATTTTTGAAATTTATATAAAGGATGAATGTTCCTAAGGCTTTTGACATGGGCATATATTTGTGGCGTGGAAAGCATACGTTTGCCATAGCTCAGCACAAGCATCATAAGAACATATACGGCGAGGCTGATTCTAACAAAAGAAGGAAGCGATATGATCGGCCTCTTATTGATCATCACATGAAAATATATCGTTATGAGGGATTGGAGCCTTGGACCCCGTTGAAGCAAACTAGAAGCAGTAGCATTCCAACATCTTTTTATTGTTATATACTAATATCATAGTCATAGTTGTCAATAGCGATCGCTATATCGATTAGCGTGGCATATAGGTCCATGCTCGGTATATGATCTGTAGCGATAGATAGTGGCCTTTAATTTTTTAAATATAAATAACAATTAAATATAGCTATAAAATAGCTGGATTTTAGGTTTTTGTTAAATATTACATGTAAAATAGCATATATACAAGGGTATTTTGATATAATATACATATAAATGTTTTTAATTTTTTTTCTAATGTGTCGCTATTTATAAAATAGTGCCCGCTATTTATCGTTATTCGCCATGTAGCATATAGGTACCTTATCGCTTTTTGTCGCTTTTCTCCTTTAACAACTATGATCATAGCCTTATTTCATGAAAATTGTGATGTTTGACCGTTAACATAGTTTAAGAAAATGTTCTGTATGGGAGTGCAGATTTTACTTATTTTGTATGGTAACTATGAGAACCCATTGGGGAAAACTCACTTGTCCTACCATACCGAGCTAACCAGCGCGCAAGTCACCTTCAACGGTGTAACAACTCTCTAAAACACCCCAAACCAAGCTGAAACGAAGAACCGGACACGCGAATCAAGACTCAGCACGTAAAATGAGACAGGCTCCACTTAGGTCTCCCAGGCGCCAGATACCCTTGTGTCTGTCGCGACGCGCGGGAGATGCTCATGTGACGTATCACCGTTTCACGCCATGTGGCAACCCTAACTCGTTACGAGGCTGACCTAGCCCTAGCTAGGTGTCTCAGGCGCGACACGAGAGAGGTCCAGGAATCCCGCACGACGCGCAGGAGAAGCCAATTTTAGGTATAAATAGAGCAGCGTCGGACTGAAGTTTGTGCTCAAAATCGAACGAAAAATTCGATCGTATACTCTCTCTATCCCCATTTTTCTGATCAATACCCCCTAAACCCCTAAACCTGTGAAGCACTGCCATCTGTAAGTATTTTAACCCCCGATCACTAATTCGTTACCCTACTCGATTTAGGACCCACCAACGCATGTCAAGGCTCTGCCCGACTAAGTTCGTTGGGGTTCTATCTCCTGTTGTATGGGCATTCTACCCAATTGATTTAGGACCCACCGACGCATGTCAAGGCCCGGCCTGACTAAGATTCATTGGGGTTCGGTCTCGTGTTGTATGGCTAAAGTGACTTGGGTTAATTTACTAACACGTGTGCATTGTATATTTTAATAGAAATTCCAGGAAGTAATCAGGAATTATCACCAGAAATGTAACATCCGTCGAAAAACGGGTTTCAAACCCGCTTCGTTTATTAATCGAATATCAAGTTATAAAATTTCGTTGCGTATTTATGATTTATTTTAATTTTAAACAATACATAATTAATAAACAATTTAGAATTTAAAAACTATAATTGATAAAAAGTGAAAATAAAATAAATAAAAAAGAAAGAAGGCTGCCGGGTTTCGAACCCGGGTCAGCCGGATGAAACCACAAAGACTTAACCACTCCGCCACTTGACTCACTTGTGCTATCCAGTGAAACAAATAACATTTATAATAAAACTCGAAATCGAATTCAGTCAGCAGCGCGCCCAATTCGCAGTCGCCGGAAATTCCGACGATTTCGCCAATTATCGACGGTTTCTTTTGACTTAACGTATGTATTAACATCGACATCGGTTATAACCGATGTCTAATCCCACGAAATCAGTCATAACCGCCGGAGAAAGGCTGACCAACGAATCAAGACTGAAATCAGACCCAATTCATTGTGATTCTTCCCTATAAATACACACCCAAGTCTCTGGAAATCATTTCGCTCAAAATCGCACCATTTCTCGAATCAATTTCACTCGCCGGAGATTTTCTGCAATCGCCGGACTTTCGCCGGAAAACCGAGACTTTCATCAAAACGGTAAATACCTCGACTCTTTCGGTTTCAATCCATTGTTAGACTATTACTAACTTCAATCCATCAACCAGAATCAATCCCAGACGACGTAGCCGGAATATTCTGCACTCGCCGGAAAACCTCTGGATTTTCAAAATCACGCTGTGAATCGGTATAATCATTCAAACCTTCTGTTAATCCTTGTTTAGTAACCCAATTTCATAACTAATCGATCAAAACTGTTAATTGATTCAATCAGAAGGAATACACAAATCAGAGCCGACGACCATTGCCGGAATTCTGAGAAAATACAGTCTGAGCGGTACATTCGATTCCTTAACTCATTTTATTCATTACATTTCAACCAGTAATATGTTCGATGAACGACTCAATCAAGAACAGAAGAATATCGGTCGTCTGAGTCTTTGAGCGAAGAAGACGAAGTCGACGATGTTTATAAGATTAATTAAAACAAGTTATATAAACGGGTTAGACACACAGTCCAGCGGTGGACTGTGTGCAAACAATTAACACACGTCTCGAGTTCGATCCCTGACACAACCTCACTCTCTGAAATAAAAATGTTCTTTTTAAACCGAACCGGATCAATTCGCTGTAAGATGTTAAGTATAATAAAAATCAGTATATTAACCAGGTTAGACACACAGTCCAGCGGTGGACTGTGTGCAACACTAAACAACGGGTCCCGGGTTCGAGACCTGTTGTGTGCACCGGTCCGATATAATTAAATCCTTTTTAAAAAATAAATGATTTCTGATTAAATTAAATAGTATATAAATATAATTAAAAACATAAATATTTCGGGTTAGACACGTAGCTCAGTTGGTAGAGCTGCGTGCACGCGTATGGGAGGTCTCGGGTTCGAGCCTCACCCAGCGCATACATACACACGTCCGAACCGGTCAACAGTCAACAGTCAACAGTCAAAGTCAATGGTCAACGGTCAACCCAAAAAGTCAACATTTTTTTATATTTTTATTTATTTATTTAATTCAATTAAAAATACTTAAAAATAATATTTTTAAAGTTAGAAAATTTCCTTGAACTCACAAAAATAAACCTAACAATCCCATTAAGAACACTAATTAAAAATATTAATCTCAAATAAAAGTTTATTTATTTATCGAACTATTATGTTATTATTTAGGTTAGTTCCCTTGCCGATTAAATCCGAATTCGTGCGCATTCATCATCAATCCAAGAAACGCACCCACTATGAGTGAATTCTTACAAATTCCCCTTTTTATTCATGTTTTGGGGTGTATCATGTGTCGCTTAAATTAATTCGCTTATTCAAAATCGTGCTATACCATATTATGATCTAAACTTAGAATGTAAATATTGTTTGATGTGATGTAATACATATTGTCAAGTTGTATGCAAATTATTTGTTAGGCCCATCAGTTCCTCGTGGGAGACGAGTTGAACAACGCGTGCCTTAAAACTCATTCACTAGGCCCATCAGTTCGTAGAACAACGCGTGCCTCAAAACTCATTCATTAGGCCCATCAGTTCCTCGTGGGAGACGAGTTGAACAACGCGTGCCTCAAAACAATCATTTGTTGTATTATTTAATATTATGTGTTGTGTGAATAAATTTACATCTACATTTACTCATATGTGGTTATGCACTTTATTTTATAATCAATACAATAAACTCGTTTAAATGTTTTCGTAGGATTCACTCGCCAACTTTTTGTTGACCTAAAAACCATTTTTACACATGAAACAGGTGGACAGGATGAAGCAAGGAACACATAGGAAAGTGCCTTAGAAGAAAAATAATGAAGTCTAAAAAGATGTATAGAACATGTTGTACTTGTATGATTTGATTGTATGATCTTCTTTAAAATTCTAATAATAAATATGAAACATTATAATAAATGTCATGAGCTTTGATGAAAACCCAATCATGCCCCGATCACCTTTTCCGCTGCGGGTCGGGGTGTGACAAGAAAGGCCGTAGGAACACCTAAGTTTTCAATGTGAGTCATTCTCTCTTTTTACCAAATTACTTTACAAAACCTCAAATGTTTTTCAGTTATACTTACAGAGATTAAGTCTGTGTAATCTATAATTGTTGCAAGTAGTTGGGGTTTTGCACATTACTAGTCCATAGTCACCAAGGGTGTGACAGGAACCGTTACTTGTTGGGAGACAGGCCCCACAGTAATCAGGAATTATCACTAGAAAGGCCGTAGGAAAACCTAAGTTTTCAATGTGAGTCATTCTCTCTTTTTACCAAATTACTTTACAAAACCTCAAATGTTTTTCAGTTATACTTACAGGGATTAAGTCTGTGTAATCTATAATTTTTGCAAGTAGTTGGGGTTTTGCACATTACTAGTCCATAGTCACCAAGGGTGTGACAGGAACCGTTACTTGTTGGGAGACAGGCCCCACAGTAATATGACCATAAGCACGGGGGAGTGTCCCCAGTCACCTACTATGTTGAATAATTGATAGAAAACTTACACTGTAATCGCTCTTAGTACTGCAAAGTATAATGATGTGTCATTTTATAAAATGGAATGAACTCGCCAATATTTCTTGCTGATAAAATGTTTTTAAAACGCGTTTCAGGTAACTTAATATGAAGCTAATAGAAGCCAGCTGGAGAGTACTGAAGGCTTAGAAAAGTGGCTATAACTGTTACCTAAATAAAAAGGAGTTTATGTTTTTCATAAATTAGGGTTTACCCCTACGAATGTATTGTAACTGAAACATGGGTTTTATTCCATTTGTTTAATATAAAAGTTTGGTGTTTTTGAAACTCTGATAATATTTCCTAACTATGATCCTGA
Organism: Scalesia atractyloides; assembly: GCA_947069175.1. Lineage (NCBI taxonomy): Eukaryota > Viridiplantae > Streptophyta > Magnoliopsida > Asterales > Asteraceae > Scalesia > Scalesia atractyloides. Next base: position 45,653,069 of record CAMTDV010000017.1, on the reverse strand, counting down.
TATTTTAATTCCGCTGCCAAATTAATAAACACTGGTACCACCTGTGTGCGGTTCTCGCGGCTCCCGCTCCCAGGGTAGGGGTCGGGGATTGCGACAGAAGGTTGTATCAGAGCCACTGGTTTAAGCCATTTAGGTGTTCTTTTAAAAATACCTAAATTTTAACCAATTGTATTAGGAAATGCCCGCGACTTCTATGTTACTTTGTGTAAATATACATATTATTATTTGGTGTTATTTTAATAACTTCTTCAGTTTACCGTATGAGTGATCAGGGTACTTCTGACGCTTATCGTCACCTACCTCATTCTCTCATGGATGAAGGAACATCCTAGCCAATGACAGACTACATCGCCGATTCCGAAGATATCTTTGTTTTCAAAGACAAAACCGCATAACCTTTCCCCCTAAAAAGAGAGGTTGGTTTAGTAAAGCCAAAGGAGAGAGGAGGAAGAGAATGAGACAAGCACAACAGCAAGCCATAGCAGTTAGAACAGAGAGAAATACCTAAAACCTAGAAGTTAGACCCCTATGGGAAGAAGAGTTGGATAGACAATTTGCTAATTTTCATATGTTTGGAAATATAGGAGGAGAACCTAATTTCAACCAAGTGGTAAATCCAGAACAACCGTTACTTCCTTTATTTCCTAACCAACCCATGAACCTAGAATAGAATCAGGGAAACCAATTTCCAATCCCAGCCTTTGATCCCAATGAGATACCTAGGATTCCAGCACCAAACCCTTTAGATCAGTGGTGGGCTAACAACTGGGCTATTCAGAACCTACTAGAAAACCCAATTCCCTATGAAGAACCAGTTCCACCTTACCCTGAACCAGTGCCAGCCCCAATACTACCCAGGGATCATGTGGAGGAACTCCGCCAGTATGGTGAAGAGTTAGTGGAGGGAGCGAACCGGATTCATCAAATCGGGGAGAAGCTCGTCTGGAAATATGACGAGCGGGAGATGCAGTTTTAAGAAAACAGTCTCCTAATAAATGTGTATATATGTGTGTGTGTATTTTGTTATCTAAAAAAAAATAATAGATATAAAGTAATATATATCGATGCATAATACTAGTGTTTGAATCCTAGCTATGTTGTAATAGATGCATATATATATGAAAAGAGTAAAGTCGTAATGCTCGACGATTTTGGTTCACTGTGCTTGAATGTTTCTTATTTAAATTTATTCTGTGATATTAATACCTGATAAATGTTTATAATTCAGATGTCAGACAAAGTAAATCAGGAAATCCATAATAATGATAATAACGAGAATCGAATGAATAAAAGTGCTATCGAACAAATTGTAGCCCAAGGAATCATAGATGTTATGCCTATATTATCGATACTATTAAAAAGGCAGGAAATAATGATTCCATAAACGGGAATAAACGTGTACCCCCTGAATCAAATCACAGCGCGAATGGAAATCACGAATTGTTAATCCAAGCTCTAATTCCAAAAAGAAGAGGAACCATCTCATCTGGTTGTTCTTATAAAGAATTCTTATCATGCAAACCGATAGAACTCTCCGGCAATGAAGGAGCTATTTCAGCCTTGCGCTGGATAGAAAAGACAGAAGCAGTCCTAAAGATAAGTAAATGTGCAAATCAAGATGAAGTCATGTATGCTTCTAATCTTTTTAAAGATGCAGCCTTAGAGTGGTGGAATACCATTCTTCAGTCCATAGGAAGTGACATGGTTTACAATATGGAATGGAACAACTTTAAGGAAATAGTTGAAAAGAGATTCTGTCCTCCTAATGAAAAGGAACAGATTGCTAATAAGTTCCTGAATCATAGAATGATCAGGGTAGATTGCAGAGAATATACTACCACATTCTTCGAATAAGCAAGGATTGTACCAACCCTGGCTTCACCAGAACTAGTATTAATCTCCCGTTACATTTGGGGATTAATCAGTAAGATCAGACATGTAGTCAAGGCAGCTAGACCACAAACCATAGAAGAAGTAGTAGAACTGGCAAACACCTTGACATATGAATTAGTACGTACGCAAGAAGAGAACCAGAAAAAAAACCTAGCTCAAAAGATCACCCAGGAACTGTGTTATGGTAATTCCAATCGCGGGAAAGGGTCAAGTTCTTCTTCACCCCCATGTAAGTACTGCAAAAAGAAACACTTAGGGACATGCTCGGTATGCAGCAACTTCTGCAAAATATTGGGGCATAAGGAGGAAGACTGCGGAAAGAGAGCTAACACAAGAATATGCTATAACTGTGGAGAAGCTGGTCATAACAAACCAAACTGTCCAAAGCTAGCCCTAGCAGCAAACAACAAAGCGAAGACGACGGAAGGACCCAAGAGAAATGCCAGAGCATTCGTGCTGACCGCAGAGGAAGCCAAGATGATTCCGGATGTGATTGCCGGTACGTTTTTAGTTAATGATGTTTATGCCAAAGTATTATTTGACTCTGGTGCAAACCAAAGTTTCATAAATACTTCCTTCTGTAAACTTCTCAATCAACCATTAACTAAACTTCACCAAGATTGTTTGGTGGAAAAGACTAATGGATCTTCTATCAAAATAAGTGAAATCTTGCAAGGAGTAAAGATAGAAATTTTAAGTCATAATTTTACTACTAACCTTTTTCCAATGGATCTAGCCGAATTTGATGTCGTGTTAGGAATGGATTGGTTGGTAGCCAATCAGGCACAAATAGTATGTGATCAAAAGTTTGTAGAAGTAAATGCGCCATCTGGCGAAAGAATCACAATTAAGGGAGATAAGTCGACAAGGTCAACAAAGTTCATCTTTATGATGAAAGCTGCAAGTTATGTACGGAAAGGAAGAATGGTGTATATGATTTCCATAATCACTAACACTAAGGGAAAAGAATTAAAAGATATTCTCGTAATATCTGAATTCTCCGATGTTTTCCAAGAATAATTGCTTGGATTACCGCCAGATCGAGAGGTTGAATTTAGAATTCACCTAATACCAGGAACGACACCGATTGCCAAAGCACCCTATCGCTTAGCAACGACGGAGATGCAGGAATTGAAGAAACAGCTGGATGAATTACTAGAAAAAGGATTCATACAACCTAGCTCATCGCCATGGGGAGCACCGGTGTTATTTGTCAAGAAGAAAGACCGATCAATGCGTATGTGCATTGATTACCGAGAATTGAATAAAGTGACGATAAAAAATCGATACCCGTTACCGAGAATTGATGATTTGTTCGATCAACTCCAAGGAGCCCGATTCTTTTCTAAGATCGACTTACACTCAGGATATCATCAGTTGAAAGTACAGGAAGAGGACATTCCTAAAACCGCTTTCAGAACGAGGTACAGTCATTATGAATTTACAGTCATGCCATTTGGTTTAACCAATGCCCCAGCTGCATTTATGGACATGATGAATAGGATATGTAAACCATACATGGATAAATTTATAATTGTCTTTATAGATGATATCTTAATTTACTCTAAGAGTAAGGAAGATCATGTAGAGCATTTGCATATACTCCTGACATTGCTGAGGAAGGAAAAGCTTTATGCGAAATTCTCGAAATGTGAATTCTGGTTACAAGAAGTACAATTCCTTGGACATCTGGTAAACCATGAAGGAATCCATGTGGATCCCACAAAGATCGAAGCAATTACCAAATGGAAGGCCCTAGAATCACCAACGGAAATAAGAAGTTTTCTTGGATTTGCCGGATATTATAGACGTTTTATTCAAGATTTTCTAAAATAGCCATCCCGTTAACCAAGCTAACTTGCAAATCAGTTAAGTTTGAGTGGGGACCAAAGCAAGAAGAAGCATTCAAGATTTTGAAGCAAAAGTTAACCAACGCACCAATACTCGCTTTGCCAGAAGGAACCGAAGACTTTGTAGTTTATTGTGATGCGTCTAAGTTAGGATATGGATGTGTGCTGATGTAACGTCAAAAAGTAATTGCTTATGCCTCTAGACAACTTAAGAAGCATAAAGAAAATTATACAACCCATGATCTAGAGTTAGGAGCAATAACTTTTGCCCTTAAGATTTGGAGACACTATCTTTACGGTAGTAACTTCGTTGTATTCACAAATCATAAGAGTTTAAGATATGTCTTTGGATAAAAGGAATTAAACATGAGACTGAGGCGATGGATGGAAATCCTTAGTGATTATGATTGTGACATCCAGTATCATGCAGGAAAAGCTAACGTAGTAGCTGACGCTTTAAGCTGAAAGTATCACGAGAAGCCGATAAGAGTACGCTCTCTCAGACTAAACCTGCAGATAGATTTAAATGAGCAAATTAAACAGCCATCAAGGATGATGCTGAAGGATTAAAAGGAATGATTAAGGATTTAGATAAAGGAACAGATGAAATTTAGAGATTCTATAAGAAAAGGATTTGGATTCCTATCCAAGGCATGATTAAGGAATTAGATAGGTACATGAAACAGCCATCAAGGATGATGCTGAAGGATTAAAAGGAATGATTAAGGAATTAGATAAAGGAACATATGAAATTTGGAGATTCCATAAGAAAAGGATTTGGATTCCTATCCAAGGCAACCTACGAAATCGAATTCTAGAGGAAGCCCATAAGATTAAGTATGCAATGCACCCTGGAAGTGATAAGATGTATAAAGACTTGAGAAAGAATTTCTGGTGGATATGAATGAAAAAGGATGTAGCAAGCTACGTTGCTAAATGTCCAACCTGTTCACAGGTTAAAGCCGAACATCAGAAACCTTCAGGACTGTTGCAACAATTGGAAATGGGAGTTGATAACAATGGACTTTGTTACCAAACTACCCAGAACACGAAAAGGTAATGATACAATCTGGGTGATTGTAGACAGATTAACCAAATCTGCTCATTTCTTACCAATGAAGAAAACTTTCAGTATGGAGCAATTAGCCAAGTTATATGTAAATGAAATAGTTTCATTGCATGGGATTCCTTTATCTATTGTGTCTGACAGAGATAGTTGTTTTACTTCACATTTTTGGACAAGTTTCCAAAAAGCAATAGGAACTAGACTAAATCTAAGTACAACATATCATCCTCAAACAGACGGTCAAAGTGAAAGGACAATCCAAACAATGGAAGATACGCTTAGAGCCTACATAATTGATTTTGGAGGAAATTGGGATGAGCATTTAACTTTGATAGAGTTTTCCTACAACAACAGTTATCATACCAGCACCAGTGTTGCACCCTTTGAAGCACTCTACAGACGAAAATGTCGAACACCCGTATGTTGGGCGGAAATTGGAGAAAAGCAACTATCAGGTCCTGAAATTGTGCAAGAAACGACTGTCAAAATCATTCAAGTCAAGGAAAGACAGAAAGCAGCCCGAGATCGTCAAAAGAGTTATGCAGATAACAGACGTAAACCCTTGGAATTTCAAGTTGAAGATAAGGTACTATTGAAAGTCTCACCATGGAAAGGAGTGGTAAGATTCGGTAAGAAGGGAAAACTAAGCCCAAGGTATGTTGGACCTTTTAAGATTATCAAACGAATGGGCCAGTAGCTTATCAGCTACAATTTCCAGAGGAGATGGCAGGAATACATGATGTATTTCATGTATGTAATCTCAAGAAATGTTTAGCAGATGAATCATTGGTAATCCCTCTTCAAGATATAGAGGTAAATGAGAAACTTAAGTTTGTAGAGAAACCTATTCAGATTGAAGATAGAAAGATCAACAATCTCAAATGCAAGATATTAGTTCTGGTCAAAGTAAAATGGGATTCAAAGAGAGGGCCAGAATACACATGGGAGCTAGAGTCAGAAATGCAAATGAAGTATCCACACCTATTCCAGTAAATCTCGAGGACGAGATCTAAATAAAGGTGGGGAGATGTAACAACTCTCCAAAACACCCCAAACCAAGCCGAAACGAAGAACCGGACCCGCGAATCAAGACTCGGCACGCAAAACGAGACAGGCTCCACGCGCCAGAGACCCCTGTCTCTGTCGCCACACGCGGGAGATACCCAGGTGACGTGTCACCGTTTCGCGCCATGTGGCACCCTAACTCGTTACGAGGCTGACCTAGCCCTAGCTAGGTGTCTCAGGCGCCACGTAAGAGAGTTCCAGGAATCCCGCTGTAACATCCGTAAAAAAAAACCGGATTTACCAAACCCGCTCCGTTTATCAACCGAACAGTCAGTTAAAATTTTAGTTGCGAATTAAATGCCCAAAATAATTTTAAACGATCCGTAATCAATTATTATGCGGGGATATGAATTTAGTTTTTGAAAATCTGTCAAAAATAGCAAAATAAAAATGTTTTACCCATGCCGGGTTTCGAACTCGGGTCTATACCGGGTCAAACCAAAGACTTATCTCTTAACCGAACAACCGCTCCGCCACTTTGATTTTCTGGTAATAACAGAAAACAATTAATTCAAATATTCAATTTCAGAAGTTAAATTATTGCGCCCAAAATAACAGTCGTCGGAAATCCCGACGACTTCGCCGTTTATTTACGTTATCGCTCAAAATAACCGAAGACTTAACTCCTGCGACGGTTATAACCGACGTCTGAACCCGCGACATCAGCTGTAACCGCCGGAGAACGGATGACTCCGAATTAAGACCGAATTCAGACCCTATTCATCTCAATACTACCCTATAAATTCAACCACAACTCGCCAGAAGTCTTTCACATTCAAATCGCACCTTTTCTCGGCGAAAAATCAATCGCCGGAAATACTTGAAATACCGCCGGAAAACCGTATCAGTAATTTCTAAGCTTACTGGAACCCCCTAAACCTTCACCGAAGTCACCCACAACCTTTGTAACCTTTCGGAAGACTCTCTGCTGCAAGAGACTTGTCGCCGGAAAAAGGGTTCTGTCGCCGGAGTTCTGCCGGAAAACAGAGTAAAATCAGTCGGTATTTTTCACGCCTAATTCCTTTCCTTTTTACTTTTATCTCGACTGTAATTGATCATAAAACACTAAAGGAACATGAATTAACTTTTCGAACCAGTCCGTCGTCACTTCCGGTTAAAACCGGTGAAGAAGACGAAGTTCAGTAATGGTTAAGTATAATTAAAATCAAGATAATTACCGGGTTAGACACACAGTCCAGCGGTGGACTGTGTGCACTTTTAAAGCTAAGGTCACGAGTTCGAGTATAGTCCCTCACACGCCGCCTTGATAAAAATCCTCTTTTTCGCAAAACAGAACCGGAGTGTTTTGTGTATATGTTAAATATAATGATAACTGAGTTTATTACCAAGTGAGACACACAGTCCAGCGGTGGAGTGTGTGTCCGCTAACCCACAGGTCCCGGGTTCGAGACCTGTGGAGCGCACCGGTTCTCGAGAATTAATTCGTTTTTAATAATAAAGGATTTTCTGTTAATTCTAATTAATATATATATAAATTAAAATCGGATATATAACGGGTTAGACACGTAGCTCAGTTGGTAGAGCTGCGTGCACGCGTACGGGAGGTCTCGGGTTCGAGCCTCACCCGGCGCACAACAATATGCCTATAAACCGGTCAACGATAGTCAAAGTCAACAATAGTCAAAGTTACTGTAGCAAAAATAAAATATTTTTTTATTATTTTTATTCAATTATTTTAATTAAAAATCAATCATAAATACTTAAAAATAACATTTTTTTTAGAAAATAGCCTCAAACTCACAAAAAAAATACACCCAACAAACCTACTAAAATAGATTAATAAAACCCGTTTACTTACCAAACCGTAATGCGATTTATCTAGGTTTAATCTCACTTGTGGTTAAAACCACTTCGCGTGCAATCAACGTCATCAACCGAACGCACCCAATGTGAGTGAATTCTTACAAACTCCCCTTTTTATTCATGTTTTGGGGTGTATCATGTGTCGCTTAAATTAATTCTCTTATGCAAATTCGTGCCATACCATTATATGAACTAAATTAGAATGTAACTATTGTTTGGTTGTGATGTATTACATATTGTCAAAGTTGTATGCAAATTATTCAGGCCCATCAGTTCCTCGTGGGAGACGAGAACAACGCGTGCCTCAAAACTCATTCATTAAGGCCCATCAGTTCGTAAGAACAACGCGTGCCTCAAAACTCATACATTAGGCCCATCAGTTCCTCGTGGGAGACGAGAACAACGCGTGCCTCAAAACTCATACATTAGGCCCATCAGTTCCTCGTGGGAGACGAGAACAACGCGTGCCTCAAAACTCATTCATTAAGGCCCATCAGTTCGTAAGAACAACGCGTGCCTCAAAAACTCATTCATTAGGCCCATCAGTTCCTCGTGGGAGACGAGTCGAACATCGCGTGCCTCAAAACAATCATTTGGTGTATGTGAGTTTAATATTCAATATTATGTGTTGTGTGAATAAATTTACATCTACATTTACTCATATGTGGTATGCACATTATTTATAATCAATTGGATAAACTTGTTCAAATGTTTTTCCATAGGATTCACTCGCCAACATTATGTTGATCCAAAAACCGTTTTACACATGATACAGGTGAACAGGTTGAAGCAAGGAAAACATAGGATATGCCTTAGAAGAGAACCAAGAAGCTTAGACAGATAGTTAGAATATGGTGTATCATTTATTTCCATTAAATTGTATTAATGAATATGAAACATATAATAAATGTCATGAGCTTTGATGATAACCCAATTATGCCCCGATCACCTTTTCCGCTGCGGGTCGGGGTGTGACAGATTGGTATCAGAGCCATGACTATAGGGATATAGGATAGGTTATTAGACCCTTAGAGCCTATACTATAGTCTGCCTAAATTTTAACTTGATTAGGTGGTTACATACAAACTTGTGATATTTATTTGTTTCATATTTGTTTACATTTCAGTCAAACATACATGCTCATATACATATTCATTATACATATATACATATTCATTATACATATATCGATGTTCATGTATTCAATTTATTTTCATACTCTCAATATCCAAAGATTTTGTGCAATTTTCAATTCTCATCAAAGTAAGTTCTGCGACGGGCATGTAGTAACTGGAAGGGTACAAGTACCGGTAGTCGGAACGTCCTGTCTAGGTTGGCATTCGTATAAATCCAAAATAACGGACCAGTTTGCCTACCTGGGGACTAACGATGAGAGTACGACGGACCTATTAGGCCAAAGCATGCCACACCAAACGTCGTTCGAACTAACCTCACTTTGAGATGTCACTGTGTCCATGCCTGGACACATTCCGAATATCACACGTTGTATACATATTTCTCGATTTTCTCCGGGTTTTGTGTACGCAATCAGGCAGAAACCGTGCGAACCATATGAAAAACCGGTATTCATGGCGGCCCACATGATTACACAGGTAAAGTATGGCGGCACGACGGGCCTAACAGCGAGCAAAGCCCAAGACATCCTATGGATGTAGTAGATTTATTTTCTATATTTATTTTATGAACGTTCAATCCCAAACACGACCCACGATCCCAAAGGCATCCAACTCATACTCTTGACATGTATTCCTTGTAGATGTCTTCTAACCTCGCCCGTAGGAAGATGAGAGCAGAAAAAGCCCATGAACGCATGGCTACCCAAATCGCTCAGCAAATGGCGACCATAATACCCAACATCGTAGTTCAAGTTCAACAAGCCCTTACCGCTAATTCCGTTAACCCAACCCAACAAGAGGATCAAAACACTGTCAACCTTCCAGTCACTAAATGCACCTACAAACATTTCAAATCCTGCGATCCTCCAAAATACGAAGGTACTGAAGGTGTCACCGCTCTTCTCCATTGGTTCGAAGAAATGGAGAACACTTTTCTAAATTGCGATTGCCCCGATGATCGCAAAGTGCGTTATGCTACCGGTCGTTTACTTGGAACAGCACTCACATGGTGGAATACAGAAAAGACCAAACGAGGTGTTGAAGAAACTATGACCTTGACTTGGGAAGAGTTGAAGGGAATCATGACAAGACGGTTTTGCCCAAGAAGTGAAATCAAGAAATTGGAGGATGAGTTCCATGCTTTGAAACAAAAGGAAGGCGACCACACCACATACAACAAGAGATTCCTTGAGCTAAATCAAATGGTTCCCAACTTGTTCACTCCCCTCTACCGTTTGATTGAGCACTACATTCGTGGTCTTCCATCAAAGATTCAAGACCCTGTAATAAGCACCTCGCCTGCAACTTTGGAAGCAGCAATGGAGCTAGCAACCGCGCTCACCGAGAACCGAATCCGGAACAAAGATTTCAAAGAGGAGAAGAAGAAGGATAAAGCATCAACGGAAACCTCAAACCCCACCCGAACCGAATCCTTTACCCCACCTACATCTAAGAGAAAGCGTGATGGGCAAGTCTTCGCCGTCACCCAACGCAAACAACCAGCTCCACAAGTTGTACCTCCTCAAACTATCCCAAACGCTCAAGTAGCACCCAACTCAACTTACCCAAATAAGAAACCTTACATTGGACCTCACCCTCAATGCAACACCTGTTTCTATCACCATCCAACTACTTCACCCTGTCGACTATGTGCGAATTGTGGACGCTACGGTCATTTGAGCAAAGTTTGCCGCACCGCTCAAAACCAAACCTCAACCCCTACTCAACCCATGACCCAAACATATCAACAACCTCAATACCCCATGAACCCATATGTTCGAGCTTGTTTCAATTGTGGCGACCCTACCCATTTTAGAAACACGTGTCCTCGTTTGGTTAATATCATAAACGCCCAAGCTCAAGCAAACCCAGTTAACCAAGCAAACCAAGCAAACCCAGCTCCACCACCAGCAAGAGGAAGAGTTTATAACATCAACGCCAATCCTGTTGAAGATGTTAACGGTCCAAACCAACCACTTAACTAGCCTTCTCTCACCAAGAATCAAGATTCAACTCTAATCACTTAGTTTTTATGTTTTTCTTTAGGTTATCTCAATTTTCACGTATCTCAATTGGAATTTTATCCAAGAATTTTAATGCAAATTACTAGTTCAGTTGGTTTTATACTCATTGATTTAATATTCATATCATCATACTTCATGACATATCTCAGTCTTATCATTTAAAGAAGTTGAGTGTGTCTCACATGCAATACATTTCATTTCATTTTACATTTCAATACATGCAATACGCTCGGCTCCGTTGATTGAGCTTTGAGCACACAGTTCAATTTACATTTCAATACATGCAATACGCTCGGCTCCGTTTGATTGAGCCTTGAGCACACAGATCAATTTACATTTCCAGTTCATGCAATACGTTCGGCTCCGTTTGATTGAGCCTTGAACGCACATACATTTTCATTATCAGTATCTTGTGGTTGTGGTGTTTGCTGTAGAGTCGCATAGAACTAATCATAACTGGCGGATGAAGTCAATGAGAATTTGACAAGAATACGGTGGATACGCCGCTGGTACTTCCTATATATAAGTATTTTTGTCAAATGATCGGAGACATTATCAGGCGGTTATGAGAGGTTCCATGCATAGGCTGTTTGTGTGGTTAAGTTATTCATATTCAGTACATGCAATACGCTCGGCTCCGTTTGATTGAGCCTTGAGCACACAATTTCAATTTCAGTACATTCAATACGTTCGGCTCCGTTTGATTGAGCCTTGAGCGAACAGACATTTCAATTTCAGTACATACAATACGATCGGCTCCGTTTGATTGAGCCTTGATCGCCCAGATATATTTCATTTCAGTAATTTATGTTTGTTGTATTGATTGTAGAATTATAGGACTAATCATAATTCACTGATAAAACCAATGAAAATTTGACAAGAATATGGTGGATACGCCGCTGGTACTTCCTATATATAAGTATTTTTGTCAAAGGATCAGAGGCGTTATCAGGCGGTTATGAGAAGTTCCATGTAGGATTTACTATTGCCTTGGTTGAAATTGTGTTACATTTATATCATCTCACTATTTAAAGAAATTGGATTGTGATCCATTTCTATATAGACTAACCTCTCCATCATAACAAACGAGAGAGGAACCATCACCATTCAAACATATATGCTATCAGAATGTGGATACAATTGTTAGTTGTTGTGTTTATTTGTGTAGATTGTAGAATTTCTGCCTTAGGATATAACCCTAAGCATATTCAAACTTTTATGCGTGATATCATTTTAGCGAATCATTCCTGCTTAACAATACTTATACAGTAGGCAACAAAAAGCGATTCCTGTATTAGGTTACTTAACCTTTACAAGGAACGTTACCGCCTCAAACAAAAACTTAAACCCTTATTTCTTCTAAGTATGTAACTGTCAAAACTAAACACCATCATTCTTTTAGTCAATTATATCCCTGTTTAAATTTCGGGACGAAATTTCTAAAAGCAGGGGATACTGTAACATCCGTAAAAAAAAACCGGATTTACCAAACCCGCTCCGTTTATCAACCGAACAGTCAGTTAAAATTTTAGTTGCGAATTAAATGCCCAAAATAATTTTAAACGATCCGTAATCAATTATTATGCGGGGATATGAATTTAGTTTTTGAAAATCTGTCAAAAATAGCAAAATAAAAATGTTTTACCCATGCCGGGTTTCGAACTCGGGTCTATACCGGGTCAAACCAAAGACTTATCTCTTAACCGAACAACCGCTCCGCCACTTTGATTTTCTGGTAATAACAGAAAACAATTAATTCAAATATTCAATTTCAGAAGTTAAATTATTGCGCCCAAAATAACAGTCGTCGGAAATCCCGACGACTTCGCCGTTTATTTACGTTATCGCTCAAAATAACCGAAGACTTAACTCCTGCGACGGTTATAACCGACGTCTGAACCCGCGACATCAGCTGTAACCGCCGGAGAACGGATGACTCCGAATTAAGACCGAATTCAGACCCTATTCATCTCAATACTACCCTATAAATTCAACCACAACTCGCCAGAAGTCTTTCACATTCAAATCGCACCTTTTCTCGGCGAAAAATCAATCGCCGGAAATACTTGAAATACCGCCGGAAAACCGTATCAGTAATTTCTAAGCTTACTGGAACCCCCTAAACCTTCACCGAAGTCACCCACAACCTTTGTAACCTTTCGGAAGACTCTCTGCTGCAAGAGACTTGTCGCCGGAAAAAGGGTTCTGTCGCCGGAGTTCTGCCGGAAAACAGAGTAAAATCAGTCGGTATTTTTCACGCCTAATTCCTTTCCTTTTTACTTTTATCTCGACTGTAATTGATCATAAAACACTAAAGGAACATGAATTAACTTTTCGAACCAGTCCGTCGTCACTTCCGGTTAAAACCGGTGAAGAAGACGAAGTTCAGTAATGGTTAAGTATAATTAAAATCAAGATAATTACCGGGTTAGACACACAGTCCAGCGGTGGACTGTGTGCACTTTTAAAGCTAAGGTCACGAGTTCGAGTATAGTCCCTCACACGCCGCCTTGATAAAAATCCTCTTTTTCGCAAAACAGAACCGGAGTGTTTTGTGTATATGTTAAATATAATGATAACTGAGTTTATTACCAAGTGAGACACACAGTCCAGCGGTGGAGTGTGTGTCCGCTAACCCACAGGTCCCGGGTTCGAGACCTGTGGAGCGCACCGGTTCTCGAGAATTAATTCGTTTTTAATAATAAAGGATTTTCTGTTAATTCTAATTAATATATATATATAATTAAAATCGGATATATAACGGGTTAGACACGTAGCTCAGTTGGTAGAGCTGCGTGCACGCGTACGGGAGGTCTCGGGTTCGAGCCTCACCCGGCGCACAACAATATGCCTATAAACCGGTCAACGATAGTCAAAGTCAACAATAGTCAAAGTTACTGTAGCAAAAATAAAATATTTTTTTATTATTTTTATTCAATTATTTTAATTAAAAATCAATCATAAATACTTAAAAATAACATTTTTTTTAGAAAATAGCCTCAAACTCACAAAAAAAATACACCCAACAAACCTACTAAAATAGATTAATAAAACCCGTTTACTTACCAAACCGTAATGCGATTTATCTAGGTTTAATCTCACTTGTGGTTAAAACCACTTCGCGTGCAATCAACGTCATCAACCGAACGCACCCAATGTGAGTGAATTCTTACAAACTCCCCTTTTTATTCATGTTTTGGGGTGTATCATGTGTCGCTTAAATTAATTCTCTTATGCAAATTCGTGCCATACCATTATATGAACTAAATTAGAATGTAACTATTGTTTGGTTGTGATGTATTACATATTGTCAAAGTTGTATGCAAATTATTCAGGCCCATCAGTTCCTCGTGGGAGACGAGAACAACGCGTGCCTCAAAACTCATTCATTAAGGCCCATCAGTTCGTAAGAACAACGCGTGCCTCAAAACTCATACATTAGGCCCATCAGTTCCTCGTGGGAGACGAGAACAACGCGTGCCTCAAAACTCATACATTAGGCCCATCAGTTCCTCGTGGGAGACGAGAACAACGCGTGCCTCAAAACTCATTCATTAAGGCCCATCAGTTCGTAAGAACAACGCGTGCCTCAAAAACTCATTCATTAGGCCCATCAGTTCCTCGTGGGAGACGAGTCGAACATCGCGTGCCTCAAAACAATCATTTGGTGTATGTGAGTTTAATATTCAATATTATGTGTTGTGTGAATAAATTTACATCTACATTTACTCATATGTGGTATGCACATTATTTATAATCAATTGGATAAACTTGTTCAAATGTTTTTCCATAGGATTCACTCGCCAACATTATGTTGATCCAAAAACCGTTTTACACATGATACAGGTGAACAGGTTGAAGCAAGGAAAACATAGGATATGCCTTAGAAGAGAACCAAGAAGCTTAGACAGATAGTTAGAATATGGTGTATCATTTATTTCCATTAAATTGTATTAATGAATATGAAACATATAATAAATGTCATGAGCTTTGATGATAACCCAATTATGCCCCGATCACCTTTTCCGCTGCGGGTCGGGGTGTGACACCCGCGCGATGCGTAGGAGAAGCCAATTTTGGGTATAAATAGAGCAGCGTGGGACTGAAGTCTGTGCTCAAAATCGAACGAAAAATTCGATCGTATACTCTCTCTATCCCCGTTTTTCTGATCAACGCCCCCTAAACCTGCGAAGCGCTGCCCGATGTAAGTATTTTAATCCCCGATCACTAATTCGTTACCCTACCCGATTTAGGACCCACCAACGCATGTCAAGGCTCTGCCCAACTAAGTTCGTTGGGGTTCTATCTCGTGTTGTATGGGCATCCTACCCGATTGATTTAGGACCCACCGACGCATGTCAAGGCCGTGCCTGACTAAGATTCGCTGGGGTTCTGTCTCGTGTTGTATGGCTAAAGTGACTTGGGTTAATTTACTAACACGTGTGCGTTGTATGTTTTAATAGAAATTGCAGGAAGTAATCATGAATTATCACCAGAAAAGCCGTAGGAACACCTAAGTTTTAAATGTGAGTCATTCTCTCTTTTTACCAAATTACTTTACAAAACCTCAAATGTTTTTCAGTTATACTTACAGGGATTAAGTCTGTGTAATCTATAATTGTTGCCAGTAGTTGGGGTTTTGCACATTACTAGTCCACAGTCACCAAGGGTGTGACAGGAACCGTTACTTGTTGGGAGACAGGACCCACATAAGGACGGGGGAGTGTCCCCAGTCGCCAATCGTGTAGAATAATTGATAGAAAACTTACACTGTAATCGCTCTTAGTACTGTAAAGTATAATGATGTGTCATTTTATAAAATAGAATGAACTCGTCAGTATTTCTTGCTGATAAAATGTTTTTAAAACGCGTTTAAGGTAACTTAATATGAAGCTAATAGAAGCCAGCTGGAGAGTATTGAAGGCTTAGAAAAGGGGCTATAACAGTTACCTAAATAAAAATGAGTTTATGTTTTTCATAAATTAGGGTTTACCCCTACGAATGTATTGTAACTGAAACATGGATTTTATCCGATTTGTTTAATATAAAAGTTTGGTGTTTTTGAAACTCAGATAATATTTTCTAACTACGATCCTGATATTTTAATTCCGTTGCCAAATTAATAAACACCGGTATCACCTGTCTGCGGTTCTCGCGGCTCCCGCTTCCGGGGTAGGGGTCGGGGGTTGCGACAAACGGGTTAGGGCAAGAAACCAGTGGAAGCTATTTTTGGCTCCTGTTCGGAATCAGGCGCTTACCATTAGCTGACTTTTGAGGAATAGCCTCTTAAAGGCTACTGGCCAAGCATAAGATGCAAACGATTCCGTAGGTTAGTAGGATATTTACAGGGCCAGTGAGTTTTGTGGTAACGGGTTCTTATGGTTACTGAGTAAAAAGAGCCGACTTTTAAGAAATGGTAAACTTCATGAAACAGTAACCAAGTCTCCGTAGTGTTCCAATAAAGTCGCTCAACTTTTTTTATCCCAATGATTTTTTTAACCTATTTAACAAGTTATCATGCTGATGTGGCATTTTATTTTTCTTTTTCTATTTTTTTAAAATATGGACCCCACCAAAACATCCACCCCTATCATCGTAAAGAACTAAGCTTTTTTTTTTTTTTTTTAAACTCAATTTCATTCTACAAAACTGGTAACAGCAAGAAGCTATATACATGATTACACCATTAGAAGTTAGAACCACTATAGCCTCTCAATCCGTGCTCGATGCTTTATCCATAACTCCCCAAGAAACTGAATATCCGAGAATTGAACTGGCATAGAGACATAGGCACAAACATAATTCAGAAGTTTCCACAGGTGAGCCATCTCCACGTAAAGAACTAGAGACGTATAGGCACAGACATAAACACAAAAACAGATATAAGTTCTTAAACCTAGCTAGGGTAATAAACTTATGTTTTGGGAAAAAATAAAGGCACCTGAGCTTTAGAATTACCGAACTTGAAAGAAATGAACTGAAGATTAGGATTTTAAACATCAAAAACCCAATCTCTTCGAGCTCTCCAATCGATCATGAGTCCAGTTATAACTACCGGTTCGTTCTTTTTTTATAGGAATTTCTTTACAAAAATACTGTAACCCATTTCATTACCATTCACCTTCTCAACGTCCCCTGCGATATTCAATCCCCGACAATTGTCTTTCTTACCGAGTAACAGCTCCTCAACACCGTAGAAGCTCTTGCAACCATCGTAGTGAGACTCTCAAGTGGTTTCAAACTTTCAATTCACGAGTTCACTAAAATGACAAATAGACCTCAATCTTACTCTGCTGCAACGGTTATTATCCACTCGCTCTTGCTTTTACCGCTTAGCGCTGGCTTCGGGCATGGCAGATCATCCTATGTCTTGGCTCCGTTCAGCCGCTTTGCCAGAAGTTGGAGGTGGAGGCCAGCGGGATTTAATGGTCGATTGGTCGGTAATAGCTACCGGAGAATCGCCGGAACTTGCAATTAGAGGGGCCAGAGTCGGTGTCTGTTGGGAATGAGGATGAAGATAGGGGCGGGTCTTGGTTAGGCTCAAATTTAAAAAACAAATTTCAATGCCACGTCAGCATGGTAACTTTTTGTTAAATACGTAAAAAATCTAGTATTAGCACACCACTAGAAACTTTAGTGAGTTAATTGAGACAAAAACAAGTTTAAGTGACTTTATTGGATACTATGAAAACTTAGTTACTATTCTATAAAATTTTCACTTTAAGAATTAGTTAGCAACTGTATATTAGAGATGTTTTTCTTTAATTATGGACGTGTCGATGTTAATATTTTGTAAAGATGGATTATTATGAATTGAAACTCTGTAGAAAACAAATATTTTTACTTTTGGATTTTCTTTTAGTTGGACATTGTTCTAAAGTCTGATGTCATATTTATTGTAAACCAGATGTACCAGAGGGAGCTATAATGAACATACACCACTGAACAACTTATTTAGTTGCATGTGGTTCAATGAGGTGAATCTATTCACGCCAAGAGATCAATTAAGTTTTGGATTTGTTGTTTACAGATTACAGGGCAGTTTCAAGTTCTTCATGTTCCCAAACTGTGAATATAACTCGATCTTTATATTACACCCACACATTCGTGAACATTCCTCTAAAATCGAGTGGGTCAAATCCTTAAAACAGTGGATTAAAAGAAAGCAGGGGAGGATTAGGGTTGTGGTCTCCTTATCCTGCTGACCTTAATTCGGTTGTACTTCCACCTGTAGCAAGAACATCTAAAGCCGGATGATTCAAGAACTTGTATTCACGTTTTTTAACACATTGTTCGTAGTTTATATAAACATTTAAAGTTTTCACCATGTCGTTAGTTGGGTTGTTCCGCGTATGAAGGTTGTAGGTTAGAATTTGTTATTGTTTTTCACTTATGATCTAGAAGAAAAGATCTCTAGAAAAGATATGAACCTTGATTGTTATTATTATTGGTTAATATTATAAAAACCAAAATACCTTTTTATTATATATGAAAAGATTACTCGTTCCAGTTTGGTTCTTTAAGCTCATGGACTTGTTTGAATGAAAATATTTGTGAAACTTATTAAAGAAACCACTAGCAGTCCTTAAAGTCGTCAACATTTAGTAAATGAGTCTACATCCCATTGATTTAGTTAGAGACTACATAGTCAGCGGAAACTGCCGAATGATAGTAACCCATGAGCATTAGCAACTCGCGAGCCAGCAATGGTAACCTTGACCCAGCAGTGACAACAATAGCGGTCTCATATTCTCAGCGGCAATTGCACTCACTGAACCAATAAGTACTAAATAACACTCTATGCCAGAATTAAACTCTTGTCTTTTCTCCAAGAGGCAAAAATCTCTACCACCCAGCTATAGCTGAAATGGTGAAAGTGAACATAAATAACACGTATATTTATTTGTATGTAACTTTTAGTGAAAATCCTCTAATTTCACGTGGGATACGTCATAACTTTTCATTATTTTATTTAATTATCATCTTCATTTTTGGATACGTAATAACTTGCAATTAACTTCTATATCATTTTTAAATGAGCTGCTAAATTTGCCCCCAATTTTTATTTTTACTGAATGTACATCTCTCTTCAAATTTCAAATTCATATATATTAAACCTTTTTGTGTTTTTTTTTTACTTTCGTCATGTTTTATCTTTTATTGTTATTAAAAAAAATCAAGAACGTTTTTTAAGTTGTTTTATTTTCTTTTAGTTGTTTATTAAAAATTTTAACATAACTTTTTTCAAATAAAAAAAATATTATTTTTTTTTCAGTTTTTGTATTAGAAAGTGCTTTTCCTGTTATTAATTTTTCTAATAACGATTTTTTTCTAATTAAAAAACATTAATTTTTTTTTCAATTTTTGTTCTAGAAAGTGCTTTCAATGGATAAAGTTGGCTGGGAGTTGGGATTGAAGATGATATTTACTTTTCTTTTAACAAAACCTTTTTTTTTCTTTTAGTTTTGAGTACATTCTCTAGAAAAAAAAATGAAAATTATAAACAAGAAAGTCCAATGGAATCCAATTTAATGGTCAAAATATACTACCACTTTTGTCTTGATCTTTTGTAAATATTTTTGGAAAACAAGTAAGACTAGACATGAAAACCTCTGATACTTTCTAGGAAAGGTTTTACTCGACTTAGGTTGTGGGGTATGGTGGGGCGGGGGTTTAGGGCGTTGGTTGACACGTGGAAAAGGAGGGGCATCGCCCATGAAGCAACTCAGCGGTGGGTATGGTGGGGCGGGGGTTTGGGGCGTTAGCTAGGCCACATGGATTTTTTTTAATTACACACAATATTAATTAAGAAAACCTAAAAATATTATTAAACATTCCTAAAACATTACAAAAAGAACATACTTATTAAACATATAAAAAAACCCTAAAGCGTTAAGTAGATCTCGAAGAGGGCGAGCTTGTCGAACACCCTCCTCTCCTTGGACCGGTACTCGATGTTGGCCACCTCGACCCGCTCGTCGTGGCTTATGTCCTCTCCCGGGACGCTTTGGTAGTAGGTCTTGAACCGCTCGAGTTTCGGTCGTAAGTCGCGCCACTTGTGTTGGAAAGCGTTTAGGTTGTGCCGATCGTTCCGACGTTACGCCAAAAGCTTACGAAAGCCTCCGGCCAGAAACGGGCTTCGCCGGCTTGGCAAGCCTTCATCGCGTCGACGACGCACGAGACAAGTGCAAGCTCTTCTTTGTTTGTCCAGGAGGCCATGATCAACGTTTGGAAAGTGTCGGTTTCGGGTGGCGGTAGTGGATTAGCGGGGGGTTATTTATAACTGCTCGGGTTAGCCGTTTGGCCAAGCTAAACTGTTTGTTTTTAAATTTTAAAATGGCTAGGTTGACCCGCCAATCACCATCCGCCACCTCACCCACCTAGCCCCGCCCAACGCCGGGTGCCAGGGTACCGCCCAACGGGCCACACCATAAGCCAAGCCCCTCCGGGGTGGTAACTTGGGTGTTGCCCGCCAACCCACGCCCATACCCCTACAAGAGAAAGTTAAGTAGGAACCTAATTATCTGTAATTTATTAATTATGTCCATAGAGTTAGTTTAGATAAATCCAAGATATTTAATATATTGATTAACTATAATACAATTAATAATTGTGAACAAGATCATGATATATAGGAAGATGTATTAGTGTAGAAAGGTTAGGAAGCAATTTTGACCATCCACTACTAAAAAAAGCTTTATTTAAAACGGTTAAATATAATAATTGAAAACAATATTAAAAAACATGTTGAAAAAAAACAATCAACGTTTTAAAAAAGTATTGCTTTTAAAACGCATATAAACATTTGATATATAATAATGGGTCAAATGTTTATTAAGTATACCTATTTAAAACGAGCTAAATAGAAATAATAGGAACCGTTTTTTTTTATACTTAGATAAAACGGTTCTAACTAATTATAACTAAACCATTGTTTTTGATAAATTAGAACAACACCCTTAAACAACAGTTGAGGTTTTGAACGACTTATTTGGTGTAATTTAAAATTTATATATATTTTATTGGGGTAACTTTGTAGAATAGTTATCAATTTTTAAAATTGTTCCAATTAGGTCACTAAAGTTTCAAAAGTGTTCCAATCAGGTCATTCAACATTAATTTTTTATTAAAATTAAGGGGTTTTTCATCCATCTCATAGGTAACCATGGTGATGTGAATTTTTGTTTCTTTTTTCCCTTTCATTTGATGCTAACGTCCAGTGATTACGTGAATTTTAACTTGTTTTTTTAATTTTTAATGTAATTAAAGTGTTTTTATTTTTAATAAATAAAATTTCATATATTAATATAATCCGACCCTAGCATCTTATGCTCCATTTTTCTCTTGACACATGGAAAAAAAGACATGACTCGATTTGAATGTTAAGTTATCTAATTGGCACAAAAACGATACGAGTGGCCTAATTAGAACACTTTTGAAACTAGGTTACTATTCTGTGATATTTTCCCTTATTTTTAAAACGGTTTGAAATTTAAAACATTTCAAATAACTCTTCATCTTTATATATTCATTTTTCTCATATTTTCTAATTTTTAGTTAGGGTTATGCTATTTGCAGACACCATCATCAACAACTTATTCACATCCATATATAGCAAAAAACGTTAATGATAGTTTGAGTTGTTTTTGTAATCTATCAAATCAGAATCAGAATTAAGTAACTTTATTCATTTATTCTCAGGATTTTCTGACAGTTATCCCTGTTGAAGGACTAGGCTAACACATGTCAGCAGTGGAATACCGGGCAATTCTTAAGTACCGGCTAATGATCCCTCTGTTTCCGGTTGATGAGCCCTGCCCAGTTTGTCGCAAGGCTTGTTTAGATACTTTCGGCGAACATGCGGTACATTGTAAGGAGTTACCTGGTTTTAAATACCGACATGATTTGGTAAGGGATATTCTCTATGATGTTCTAAAGCGGGCAGAGATTTCGGCGAAAAAGGAGGCTCCGGTGAACTTTCTGAAGGATCCGCTCGACGGGAGGTCTACTCTTCGGCCAGCTGATATTCTTGTGTTTGGGTGAGCTAGGGGAAAACACGCTTGTGTGGACCTTACAGGAGTGTCCCCTCTTGTTGGACTCAGGGATAATGGGTTTGTTGCTGGCCAGGCTGCGTTAAAGGCGGAATCAGGCAAGGTCGCTAAACACGAGAAGGCTTGTTTAGAGAATCAACACGTGTTTATCCCATTCGCTTTTGATACATTTGGGTCCCTAGCCCCAGAGGCTGTGGAATTTCTAAACAGGGTCCAACAGGTTGTGAATAGTAATCTTTCAACCTTTTAGGTTCGTTTCGTCTTTAGTAGGATTGGTTTTGCAATTCAAAAGGGGGTTGCAGCGCAGCTTGTTGCTCGTTTACCTACCACTTGTTTGTAATTTGTTACTTTGGTATATAATAAAGTTGTATATCTCCTTTTGTTCAAAAAAAAAAAAAAAACTCAAATTTATATGTGATCAGCCATTAAAGTTAAATTGTGAATTAATATCAATCATCAAGTGATCATAACTTTATTCACTGATTTATTTGGTACTATTTTAAAATTATGTATGTTTCTCAAATTATTCTCAAATAAAACGATTTATTTGGTACTATTTTAAAATTATGTATGTTTCTCAAATTATTCTCAAATAAAGGTCCCACTTTTTATTAAATTTTGTCTCATAATATATAAAATAATAAAAGATCGAATCCAAATAGTAAGATTCAAAATATAAAAAGACACCGTTGGTCAAAAAGTAAACATCAAAATGGGTATAAATCATAGAGTAAAGTAGTAAACTATCAGAAAAAGATAGGAAAATGACAAAAAAGTTGGATATCAACTGAAAAATGGGACCAAAATTTTCTTTTGGATGAAAATGGCAACCAAATTGAAACTACATGGACCTTAGATTCAAAAGGTTTAAGTTTTGTACTAAGTGACAAAACACAAAAATGACCAAACCTCAAAAACTATTTTAACAGTTTACTCTAAATCATAAAGTCAAAAAGTACTCAAAATATTAATCTTGCACAAATCTTAATCACAAAAAATAACAATACTAACAATAATTCTTCACTGAGCAAAGCCTCGTTGACACCCCTGCTTGTAGAAAAAACTTTTAATTCTTGTGGTCATGCATGTAATTTTTTATTCAATGGCTGGTAATACACATTCGAACAAAAAGAAATTAATCCGTATTTATATTACATTTAAAATAAAATACTAATAATCTAACTTTTTAAAAGATTATACAATTATATTTCAAGTTTTAAAAGATTATAAGATTATATTTTAAATTAAAAATATCTTGTTATTCTTTAATAAGATTATAAATTCAAAAGATTACACGAATAAAATTAAAAAAGAAAGAAAACAAAAGGTTAGAGTTGAATTATGTAAAAACTTGAACGGATGGGTATAATTAGTAAAAATAGTATAAAGGAGGTATGTTTAGTATAGGGATGAGCTCGGTATCAAACCGGTACCGGAACCGAAAGTACCGGTACCGAAAATCCTCAAAAGTGGGTACCAGTGCCGAATATACCCGGTACGGTACGGTTCGGTACCCGTATTTGAGGGTAAAAACCGGTACCGTACCGACTGGTACCGGAAATGTCAAAAGTGGGTACCGAATAGGTATTGAAAATGTATTCGGTTCGGTAAATTCGGTACCGATACCGATTTGGTACCGGTTCCTGATATGATTTGATCATCCCTAGTTTAGTAGTCCCCATATATAATCATCCTAGATTTAAAAACCTTATATATTAAGCCCTGTTTAAACTAATCTAAGATTAGTTTTGAATTGTCTCAGTATTCTTTCATCTACAATATATACACACACATACATACATTTTATAACATATTTAATACTTAAAATATCAATTAACTTTCTCTTTATACTCCATCGGGTATGCCTTTTATCTGCATACTTAGAAGATAAAGGGAAATGCTGTCGAATTTTATAAATAATTATCTCATTAAAACGTGTGTATGTGTATATATATGAGATAGATTAATCAAAAAGTGTGTTAGGATTCTCTCCTTTAAATTAATTTAGGTTCAACCATTCACATCAAGTATGTGCTCCTATGTCTTTTTTTTTCTTTATTTAAAAATACTAGATGGATCGTAATTATTGGATGTACAAAATTGGGCGTCTTCACGCAACATATTTGAGCGGTGTGACAAGTTTTCTTAAGATTGCTGAAGATGATCGTGTGAAAAAAAGGAAATGAATCAATTCCGTGTCCTTGTATGCAAAAATTTTACCAAATTGAAGGAAATAAAAAATATCCAAAATCATTTGATTAAAAATGGTTTCATGTATAATTATACTTGTTGGTCAAAACATGGGGAGTCACTTCCTAATCGTAGCACAACATCGACTAATTCTGTTGGTAACAATGATGAGAACAGTGATCCGTACAACAATACTGATGATGATGACAATGTAAATGATGATAATGAAAATTTAAATGACAATAATGATAATTTAAAGGACATGCTCGACGACTTGGAAACTAATATGGGTGACGATGATGAAGAAAAACTACAACAAATATTTGCTGATTCGGAAAAACCGTTATATCCCGGTTGTGATAAGTTTTATAAACTTGATGCTGTGTTTAAACTGTTAAATTTAAAGGCGAACTACGGATGGAGCGATAAGACTTTTACAAGTCTATTGGTGCTCTTGCATGACATGCTTCCCAAAGACAATGAGTTACCAGTATCCTTATACCAAGCTAAAAAATGACGTGTCCAATGGGATTAGAAGTTAAAAGAATACATGCGTGTCCGAATGATTGCATGTTGTATATAAATGAGTTTGAAAAAAGTCATACATGTGTTAGATGTTTGGCATCGAGGTATAAGCGGGAAAAGGAAAGTGATGAATATGATGATGATGTGAAGAAAAATGGACCACCAACTAAATTATTGTGGTATTTCCCTATCATACCAAGACTAGAACGTTTATTTGCTAACGCTAAAGAATCAACATTATTGCGTTGGCATTCTGATGAGCGTAAAAATGATGGAAAGTTAAGACATGTGGCGGATTCACCCAAGTAGAGAAATACTGATTATAAATTTCCAGATTTTGGTGAAGAGATTAGAAATATACGATTTGGTCTTTGTTCAGACGGGATGAATCCTTTTGGAACCATGAGTAGTCGTCATAGTACTTGGCCAGTTCTTCTATGCATCTACAACCTTCCGCCATGGTTATGCATGAAACGGAAATACATAATGATGTCATTGTTAATTCAGGGTTCAAAACAGCCTGGTAATGATATTGATGTTTATTTATCTCCTTTGATTGACGAAATGAAAACACTATGGAGTACCGGCGTAAACGTTTATGATGCTTATAAAAAGGAGAACTTTACACTGAGAGCCATGATTTTTTGCACTATAAGTGATTTTCCTGCATACGACAATTTGTCAGGGTATAGCACGAAAGATAAACGAACTTGTCCTATATGTGAAGACGAAACAAGTTCAATATCGTTAAACAATTGCAAAAAAAACAGTATATCTGGGACATCGACGATTTCTTCCGAATAATCATCGTTATCGAAGATTAGCGAAAGAGTTTGATGGAACGATAGAGCTCGGAAGGGTTAGGAGAGATTTTGATGCGTATTCACGAGTTAAAAATATAAATACCGTGTTAGGAAAAAGAATTGTGTTGGGAAAGGAAAAAGAAATCGTGCTGAGAAGGGAAAAAGAAATCGTGCTGAGAAGGGAAAAAGAAATGGTGCTGAGAAAACAGACATCCGGAAAAAGAGGTCAATTTTTTGGGATTTACCTTACTGGAAATGTTTGGAAGTTCGACATTGTCTAGACGTTATGCATATTAAAAAAGTGATAGTTTATTGGGATTATTATTAAACATTCCTGGAAAAACTAAAGATGGTATTAAAGTCCGTAAGGACATGGAAGAAATGGGGATACGTAAAGAGCTTGCCCCTATTGAGAGAGGCAATCGTATCTATCTGCAACTTGCATGTTATACTATGTCAAATGCAGAAAAATCAAAGCTTTTGGAATGTTTGCATGCTATTAAGGTTCCATCTAGCTATTCTGCAAACATTAAAAGGTTGGTGTCGATGAAAGACTCTAAATTGCTTGGAATGAAGTCTCATGATTGTCATGTTTTAATGACACATATGATTCCAATTGCAATTCATGGATTGTTACCAGAGAACATCCGACATACAATTACAAAGCTTTGTTTGTTTTTTAACAACATTCACTCAAAGGTTATTGATGCCGAAGTCTTGGATGGATGGCAAAAGGATATTATCATTACCCTTTGTGAACTAGAGATGTATTTTCCACCATCCTTTTTTGATATAATGGTTCACCTAGTATCTCATATCGTACAAGAGATTAAGGCTTGTGGTCCTGTATTCCTGCGATACATGTACCCTTTTGAAAGATATATGGGTTACTTAAAAGGTTTTGTAAGAAATCATAATCGACCTGAGGGCAGTATTGTTGAAGGATATATTTCTATAGAGGCAGCTGAGTTCTGTACAGGTAATTACATCATAGCATTTATAATATATTATAATAATATATAATAGTTTTGTTAAATACAATTTACAATATAATAATTGTTTTATTCACAGGTTATTTGGAAGGTGTCAAAAGTATTGGCGTTCCTAAAATTCGTCATTCGGGTCGACTTACAGGTTTAGGAGTAGCTGGAGAGCAACTAATAACTCCAGGACATGAGAATCTAGAACTTGCACATTTTGTTGTTCTACAACACATGACATGCTTTGCTTCGTATATTGAAGAACACATGGAAATATTACGATTGACACATTTGAAAAAGACAGAGAAATGGTATAAAACGAAACATAACGAACAGTTTTGTGAATGGATGAAGAATAAGGTGGCAGAAACTTGCGGTGAACCGAATGCTGATAAAACCGTGAAGAAGTTGGGGAAGGGGCCTGATTTTAGAGTAAAATCCTACCAAGTGTATGATATTAACGGGTATACATTTCACACTAAAAAGCAAGATGGCAAAAGTGCAACGCAAAATAGCGGAGTTACATTGATAGCCTCAACTACAAAATTCGATAGAGAGAATGATGATAGAAGAATCGCCATAGACTCTTATTACGGTGTCATAGAAGAAATTTGGGAGTTAATATATGATGATATCAGTATACCTTTGTTCAAATGCAAGTGGGTCAAGAACAATACATGTGTTAAAGTTGACGAATATGGTTTTACTCTTGTCGACCTTACAACAGATGGGTATAAATCAGAACCATTCATCCTCGCAAGTCAAGCCACACAAGTTTTTTATGTCAACGACTTGAGCAAACCAAGATACCACATAGTATTGCAAGGTAAACGACGTATTCTTGGTGTTGATCATGTTGTCGACGAGGAAGAATACAACCAGTTTGACGAGCTGCCACCGTTTTCTGTCGGCATTCAATCAATAAACGACTCTTCAACTGATGGCACCACATACTTACGATCTGACCATGATGAAGGAATATATGTTAAATAATTAAGGTCAATATATAGATATATATTGTTATATATTAGTAAATTTTTAAAGCAAGTTTATTAACAGCCAATTCTATTTTTCGCAGGAATTATCGAAAACCAAGAAAAAAGAAAGATAAAGACCGAAGAACACATGGGATTATAAATTACTTACTGGTTTAAAAAAGTTCAGTTATTTCAATTTACTAGATGTTAAGGCAATTTATTTAGTGTTTTCAAACGCATACAATAGTTCTCCGATGTAACTTTTTTATGGTTTTAGGTCGAGGTAAAACACATGTTGATATTTTCTTGGGCAGATTCATTTTGGTAAAAGATACCAAATGCCGGTATCGTAACAAACCGAACTGATACGATCGAAACCTTGGTGTGTAACCGGGTACATTTACTAGTTTAATATAAGTTTCTTAACTGAGATAACCAAATCAGTTTACATTTGCATATAATAAACTAAATAACCAATTATTAGAATTACAATTACAAATCTGTTAATTATAGAAGGTTAGGAATAGTGTTCATGTATGAACCAGTTATGGATTTTTAAACAATTTTCAACCAGTAATTGTATATATGTATTTGTTGTATTGATTAAAAATGTTCACTTTGATATACTGATGTTGAGGTTTAGGTTATTTGGAAGTAGATATGGCTGTGAAAACCTTGCAGAACAGCGCGAATGCTGCTGTTGCGGCTTTTGCAACGTCGATTATCTCGGCCAGTGCTCATCCTAAAGATAACTTTTCGGTATATCTTTTCAGTTTAAAGTTTAAACCTATTAAGTTTGAATGGTTTAGGATAAAGGGGGAAGAGTGGGTTGAAATGGAAGCTATGGAGGATTTCTTTAGGGGAGATCGGTTATGATACATTGTAATGAGGGTACACAGGTAATGATAAAATTCTTCTGCATACATACTATTTCTTTGACAAATCTTTGTGATACCACAAATGCAAAAGGATTTTTGTACCACACTAAATGCAAAAGGATCTTTGAAAAGCATGTAATATTTTATTTAGACTTGATTTTATGTGTCATTTACAGGTAGCTTGCTGGTTTTGTAGCTGTGGATCGTCTTGGACTAAGTTAGAGGTCGTTTACATGTAGAAAGCCTACTGAAGTTTGATGTTGCAGGATTGAGCAGAAAATAGTTTAGTGTTGCAGGATTGAGTACAAAATAATTTAGTTTGGTCTAATATAAGTTAACTACTATGACTTATGTTTTGTTGACTTATTTATATTTGTAACTCAAATGTTTCTATTCAAATTTAGAGTTTATGGTTGCAACTAATTATACCTTTTTTATGGTATTTAATTGAATTGAAAATGGTACTGAAGATCAGTGTTATTTATTTGATCAATATTATTTAGTTTAATGATATTTTAAATAACATAAAGCGTACCAACATGGAGTTGTATTTGATAAAATCACAACGTTGTAATTGAGGCCGAAATTTAAATATTTAATTATAAATTATAAATAATATAAATAACAAGGCGTTGTATTTGATATAATCACAACGTTGTAATTGAGGCCGAAATTTAAATATTTAGTATAAATTATAAATAATATGGCGTTGTATTTGATCAAATCATAACGTTGTAATTGAGGTCGAAATTTAATTATTTAATTATAAATCATAAATATATAAATAAATTTTGAAACTCTTTTAAAACGGTTGTTGCTCTTTTCACAACGGCTGTAAATGGATTTTTGTGAAAATGTTCTTACTTCTTTTACAACGTTAATCAAACTCTTTTACAACATACCATGCTTTTTAAAACGTAACATTTAAAATGCTTGTGTAACCGTTTTAAAAGAGCAAAACACCGTTTTAAAAGCTTACTTTTTTTGTACCAGTGATCCATTAAATAATTAAGGGCTTAGATCAAATGAGTTAAACTGAACAAAAATTGAAAGCGCGTGGATTGTTTAAGGGTATTCTAGTCTATCCAATTCAATAGTTTATCTCTCCTCTGATTCCCCATGTTTTTAAAACGTTAATAACTTTTTATACGACATTATTTTTTATAAAAACTGCACCACAAAAACAAGCGTTTTTTAATCTTTAAAAAGAGCATACTATTGTTATACGTTTGAAAGAAAAAGTTTTTGATAACCCAAATGTGTAAATCGCAACTTATAAAAAACACAAAAAATGATTTTTTCTAAAACGCAATGGACTAAAAATACAAAACAAAGAGTTCTTTCTAAACGCAATGGACAAAAAACATAAAAGAAAGTGTTTTTTTTTCTAAAACGCAATGGACTAAAAACACTAAAGAAAGTGTTCTTTCTAAAACACAACGGATCAAAAACACAAAAGAAAGTGTTCATTCTAAAACGCAATGGACAAAAAGTACAAAAGAAAATGTTTTTTTTTCCTTTAAACGCAATGGATTAAACATACACCGATTATGTTTTATTTTTATTTTTTTTATAAAACGTAATAGAGTCATCTCAGAGGACTGTGTATTTGGTGTAAGCAATAATGACGCCTTGTTTGTATTCAGTATGTCATCACTATTGGTCTTTGTTGTATTTACCTTCTCATATTTCCGTGCTAATGTGTAAACCTCCCACAACAGTGATGCCCCAGTGCATAACGCAGCTACGTTAAGTCCACTATACCATCAGTAGTGAATAAATGTTATCATATAAAGCCAACCATTTACATCGTCAGTTCGTCACATATAAACTTCGGAAACTCCAAATAGACGCAGCAGGAGGTGGTGTTACGAAGGTAAGGCGACAGGTGGTGGTTGTGTCGTTTCCAGTGGCGGAGGGATGGGTGGTGGAATGGAGGTGGGATGGATTATGATCTGGGTTTTTTACTTTCAGATGTATGTTATATGTGGCTAATTATGTTTGACTAAAATGCCTCTCCTATGTTTTTTTATCACTTGTCACTCAATTATTGCTTCCTGTCAAAACAAACTGCCTATTTGATCATCTTTCATTTGAACAATGGTTTATCTTTTGACTTTTCTATTTTTTTTATTTTTGTTCTTTTATACTTTTTTCCTCTAACTTTCACAATTGACAATTATAACCCCGTAATTTTCAAATACTTTATAATCGAGTTTTACATGTTTATTTTTTGTAAGTGTCAGTATAAATTCAAGTTAATTCACGCTTCGACGTAATTTTTTCCCCAAAATGAATTTGGTCAAATACAATATGTTCTTATGCTTATTACTATGTTCGTTTTAAGTTAGTTTACGTTTCGACTTAATTTTTCTTTGAAAATATGTCGGGTTAATTATAATAAGTTTTCTTGCTTATTTTTATGTACCTTTTTAGTTGTTCTATGTTTTGACGTAAATAACAATTATGTAAGACCCATATTAAAATTTACTTTTAAACATAGTTTTTTATAAAAGATTAGCATTAACATAGGCATAATGTACATACATAATAATCGAGAATTAAAGTTAATTAAAACTTCATAAGTATTTTAAAACATTACAACTTCCTAACGATGATCTGTTTCAGAAAAAAATCCAAACAAAAGCCGAAACTTGGTTTTTACATCGTGTTCGGTTCTCCACTGAGCTTGATCTTCATCCGTACATCCATAATAATCACCTAGGTTTCAAAATCATTAAATACGTTAGTTATACAGAGCATATAACAAAACTAATTAATCCCGAATACTAAAAAAAAATATCAAATACCCGTCGTAGGCTACGGCTCTGTGCCATAGCTTGCGACCTGTGGGTTCTGTTGCGAGCAACAACTGCCTACCGTAAGCTACCGTAGGCCATCGTAGCTTATGGTGGGCTGCTGTAGAATTTTCCAATCTGCCCCTTTTTGTCTAAAAATCCCATATCTTCATGTATACTTGTCCGTTTTGCACGAAACTTGTTTCTTATTGTTCGTAAATCAATTACCTATGTAATTTACTCGGTATCCTTAAACCAGATTCTTTACTTTTATGACATACGCTACCGTTACCCGATTCATGCGTATAATTATTCAACCCGTTTCATTTGTTTAAGCATTTAAACTACATTTCTCATATCTTATGGTAAGGATTAATTCCTTACATCTTTACCCATTATCCGGGCTTACTCAACTTGCGTTTTACGTTCCCGTTTACACGGTTTGCATACGTACTATTTTGACCCGTTGGGTTAGCTTTAACCAAACAGAAACTTTACTTATGTTTACTTTAAGGAATTCACATCCTCTATATTTTAACCAATTTCCCGGGTTTACCATTTACAACCCGCGTTCCCGTTACTCGGTTTACGCTTTCGATCCGATTGGTTTGTTCGTGTGAACTTCATCACTTATGAACAAACCAACTATTCATTATTCTTCATTTTGACCCGTTTATTTGTGTGAAATTCATTACTTACGAACTATCAAACTTATCATTATTCTTTATCTTGACCCGTTCGGTTTGTTCGTGTGAAATCCATCACTTATGAACTACCAAACTTATCATTATTCTTTATTTTGACCCGTTCGGTTTGTTCGTGTGAAATCCATCACTTATGAACTACCAAACTTATCATTATTCTTTTTTTCTTGTCCATCATACACCAATAACAAAATTTATATGTTAAAATACTACGAAGTGTAAAGCCATGTACCTTAAAGCTTTCCTTTCAAGCGTGTGTCCGCTCCGGCTTGACCACTTGATGCTTCACCCAAATTGCCTATAGAGTTCAATCAATTTTTTATCATTTAGAACTCATAGTACAATTTATGGCACACAACTAGCCAAAGCCTCAATTACAAGACTTATAACATGAATCTTTCATATTTTTCAATAATTCATTTTCACTTAGGCATTATATCAAACACCTTGAAGGCATGAATCTTATACTGCTTTTATCAAGTCTATGATCCAACTATTAGCCATGTATTCACATTCTTATCAAGCCTCCATGTCTAGTATGTTCAAGTTACATCTAAAATTTAACGCATTAACATCAAATACTGCAATTTCACTATTACCATTCATGTGTTTATCATATTTATCAAAACCCATTAACACAAGCATGGTTAATCATTCAAACGCCTAAATTATAGCATTTAATCACTAATTTTTCATCAAGGGTTTGTTCCTAGACTCGTATACATCTAAATTCTTGTTATAGCATCCACAATTCATACTTAAATCGGAACTTGTGGTATTCATCAAATTTCATAATATCACCAAACATCAAAATTTGACATACTTTATGATTAGATGATGTAGGACATTCAAAATCTCTAAACATGCATCAAGATCACTCCAAATTTTAGTTGGAATTGTGAATTTTTGGTGATTTTGGATGAACACTAGTTCATCCCCAATTTCCCCATCTCTGTACATGCATACATACACACTTATGTGTGTGTTTGTGTGTGAATTATTATTTTTAACATATTAGTTTCCTTTTTATCCACTTTGGTCTCCCAAATTTGTTCCTTTCTACAATAACTGATTTACCACTCATTTTGCTTTATTCATTAACTAGGTTATTTAACCTTATATACTTTAATTAATATTTAAAACGTGTACTTACCCGTATATTTTAATATTCTTGGGGTGTTACAAGTTCACCCCCTTAAAAAGGAGGGTATAGCCTCATCATTTCTTCTTCAGATTCCCAAGTAGTGTCCGATCCCTTCCGATGTTCCCATTTGACCTTAACTTGATCAGTTTCCTTGTTCCTTAAGCCTTTTACTTTTTGGTCAAGGATTGCAATAGGCTTTGCTATATAGTTAAGTTTGTTATCGATCTCTATATCATTGAGGGGCACAAAAGCCGCCTCGTCCACCAAACACTTCCATAGATGAGAAACATGGAATGTGTTGTGTATACCACTTAATTCTTCAGGTAGTTCCAAGCGGTATGCTACCATGCCCACCTAGTCAATTATTTTGAAAGGCCCAATCAATCGGGGGCTTAGCTTCCCTATTTTCCTAAATCGGATGATCCCTTTCCACATAGATACTTTAAGCATTACCCTATCACCAATTTGAAACTCGATAAGTCTTCGCCTTTTATACGCATATGACTTTTGCCGATCTTGAGCCGCTTTCAAATGGGCTGGCACTGTGTCAATCTTTTCGTTTATGACTCTCACCACGTCTTTGTGGGCGAGTTCACGAGGGCCCACTTCACCCAACATACCGATGTTCGGCATTTTCTACCATAGAGCATTTCATACAGGGCTCTACCGGTACTCGAAGGGTAACTATTGTTGTAAGAAAATTCAACTAACAGTAGATAGACATTCCAACTACCTCCAAAGTCTATGATGCATGATCGTAGCATGTCTTCCAATGTTTGAATCATCCGTTCACTTTGCCCGTCCGTTTGTGGGTGATATGATGTACTAATCAACAGTTTTGTGCCCATCTGCTCTTGAAAATCACGCCAAAGTTCGAAGTAAACCGGGTATCCCTGTCGGACACGATTGATACAGGTACTCCGTGGCGTGCCAAAATCTCGTTTATATACACTTCTTACATCTTTTCAGATGTATAAGTTTCGCGGATAGAAATAAAATGAGCACTCTTGGTCAATCTATCCACAATGACCCATAGGGCATCGAATGCCTGAGCCGTCCTTGGTAAATTGGTTAACAAGTCCATAGTAATATGTTCTCATTTCCAAACAGGTATGTCTGATGGTTGGAGCTTGCTGTAAGGCTTTTGATGCTCCGCTTTTACTCGTAAACAAGTTAAGCATTTTTCGACATACTTTGCCACATCTCTTTTCATTCCGGGCCACCAATAATTTTGTTTCAAGTCACGGTACATCTTGGTAGCTCCCGGGTGAACCGAATAACGCGACTTGTGAGCCTCATCGAGTAGAAGGTCGTTGATACCACAAGTGTTCGGAACCCAAACTCTACCGAATCGAGATTTCAACCATTTTCTCCGTCTTCAATATCTTTCACTAAACATTTCACAGGTTTTTTTTCTCCGATTCTCTTATTTATCGCTTCTACTTATGCCACTCGGATTCGTTCGAGAAACCCCGATATGACCACAAGTTGCATAGACCGTACCCGAATAGGAGCGTAATCTCCCTTTGACTAAGGGCATCTGCCACTACGTTGGCTTTCCCGGGTGATAATGAATTTCGCAGTCATAATCCTTCACCATCCCTAACCAACGTCTTTGTCTCATATTCAACTCCTTTTGAACAAAGAAGTACTTTAGGCTTTTATGAATAGTGAAACTAGTGCATTTCACCCCATACAGGTAATGCCTCCGGATTTTTATAGCAAAAACTACCGCCGCCAGCTCAAGACATGAGTCAGATATTTCTTTTCGTGAACTTTTAATTGTCTCGAGGCATAGGCAATCACCTTACCTCATTGCATAAGTATACACGCAAGGCCTAGGTATGATGCGTCCGAGTATACTACTATGTCATCGGTGCCATCCGGTAAGGTCAATACCGGAGCAAGTGTCAGCTTTTCCTTAAGCATTTGGAACGCTCTTTCTTGTTCATCACTCCAGACAAACTTTTCATCCTTACGAGTTAACTTAGTTAACGGAGACACGATTTTGGAGAAGTCTTGGATAAATATCCTACAGTAACCCACAAGTCCTAAAAAGCTTCTAATCTCCGAGGGATTTCTCGGAGGACTTCATTTCGACACCGCCTCAATTTTGGACGGATCTACTAGTATTCCATCGACACTTATGATGTGCCCGAGGAATTGCACTTCTCGAAGCCAAAAGACACACTTCGAGAATTTAGCGTAAAGTTTTTCTCGTCTAAGGGTTACCAACACTTCTTGTAAATGACGAGTGTGATCCGTCTTGTCCGTTTTGCACGAAACTTGTTTCTAATTATTCGTAAATCAATTACCTATGTAATTTACTCAAAATCCTTAACCCGGATTCATTACTTTTATGACATACGTCACCGTTACCCGATTCATGCATATAATTATTCGACCTGTTTCGTTTGTTTAAGCATTTAAACTATATTTCTCGTATCTTATGGTAAGGATTAATTCCTTACATCTTTACCCATTATTCGGTAAAGAAAAGGGTATAGTCTCATCATTTCTTCTTCGGATTCCCAGGTAGTGTCCGATCTTTTCCGGTGTTCACATTTGACCTTACCCGTATGTTTTAATATTTTTGGGGTAATACAAATTAGCAAGTTATGTGTAAATAGCGTTTTCATCCTATTGCCTTTTTCGACTTTATCATATTTATTTTTTCACATTTATTTATGTTTAACATTTAGTTTCATGTTCCTTTTTTTTTCATTAAACTTTATTTAAGATAACGTTTACATTACTGGGTCGTAGCCCCAGTTTTTTGTTCGTAACTGGGGGAGATAGAATGGAGTTCTTCACGACCGTTTACAATTAATTTAAAATCAGCATGAGCATGTCCTGTTGTCCAATTTAAATTTATTTTTATGGTTTTCGGTCGATGTTAAATATGTCCGATGTTATTTTTATGTACGTGTGTGTATAAATTCAAGTTGATCTATGTTTCTAGGTAAATTTTTTAGGAAATGAGTCGGGTCAAATGTAATACGTTTTCGTGTTTATTTTTATGTACGTTTTCAGTTGGTCTATGTTTTGACGTAAAATTTTTACGAAACACCGCGGCAACGCGCGGGACAATTTACTAATTTTTTATATTTTTAAAGTTACAATCATGACCGATATTTAAAGAATGGGCCGATTTAGAAAAAAAGGCAGAAGTTGTATATGGGTCATTTGGATCAACACTAAGTAGACAACACGTTAGAACTATGAAAATAAATTAATTTGAAAACAAGTCCAAATGAATTAGCATCGTCTATACCTATTGTTTGCCTCAACCACTTACTTTCTGTTGCCTGTCGGCACCACAACAGCGCCACCACAATCGTCAGCGACAACGTCACCACATTGCGACACTACCACCACGAAGACACCAGCACCCATAACCGCCACCATCATCGCCTCTGTCTCCGCTATCACCTTTGTCTCCTCCATTGCCACTCCCAACACCACCTCCTCATTAACATAACCATCACCACCATTGATGTCACTGTGATGCCACTTCCTCTACCGTTGCCACCAACATAGCCGCCTACATATAAAATATAACAAGTGAACCTTTTTTGATATTTTTTTTTCTATAGCAACTCACTTCAATCTAAGTCCATTCGGGCAGAACCCATTGAACTGAATCAAATTGTTTTTTATAAGCAACCCATATTGACGTGAACATGTTTTGACCCGTCTCCCAAACGAGTATCATCGACAAAAATCAACGACATGTCGTATTCATTGGCAATCACCGACTTAATCCCATAAAAACAAAAAGAGAGAAAGAAAAATAAAAACAACAGTCAGTACTTCGTCTTTGATTGCTCACCGATTACTGACAGATGCCATAACCTAAGAAAAAATGACTATCACTAACGGATTATTGAGTGGCTCCCGACCCGGATATGTCCGAATCTAGTTGTCTTTTGTGGGAACTCTTTCCCAACATGAGATCCGTCAGTTACTCGCCGTTAACTTGAAGATAAGATTTTTGATGAGATTCTTGCCCAGACTTTTCAGTCGTTTGTCGACTAGGGCCCATTTGCGATGAGTACTTTCGTCGCTAATTTGAGAATATGCTTCACACCCAAACTTTCTATCCGTCCGTTAGCTAATATGATCTATAATCGATTAGCAACAAAAACTTACCACATATGGCAACCCAACATCAATCATTTAAAAAATGTCAACGATAACCGAAAAATAGGTCATTTGTTTTCGTGTGGTACGTATAACTATAATTATTTTCCTTCATCCCTTACCAAATCTCCCTATTTTATACCCAATTATTTTAACTTGTGGTAATTAAATGTTGGAATTGGGAGTCTCGAAATTAAAACACGACAATGATAGTTTTGGAATCCACGTGTTTGTATGTGGTGACGTCATTGATGTCGCCATGCCGGGGAGATTGGCTATGTATATTTGTGATGGTTTAAGAAATGAGTTGGCCTAAAATTGAGCATGAGTTGGCGGACTTCTAATTACATATTGTTGGAAGCAGTTTTATTGGATTAATTGTAAGAGGCCTAAGGAGTGAGAGTGGTTTGCACCATCCACTTATCCTTCGAACTACATTTATTGAAGTGTGGGCGTGTGGCTAAAGTAAGAATAACTTCTTTTAATCTTAATGTGTACGTATAGTTTGTTATCACACGGATAATAAACGCTTGTTTAAGAAATTCTTATGGAAATGTCGTTAGATTTATAGCACTTATGATGTCACCATTAATTAATCCATTTCTTTTTTGTTTAAGCACACCGTAGGAAACATATGATTAACTGTATAATTAAAAATATTCTCACACAAAGTTGAGTGCTTAACCTACTCATGACCTACCACTATGAGAGTAGAGTACCGGAGGCTGGAAGAAGGGTCCTCTATTCAAAATTAGGGCCACTCATGATCCCTACTATGCAATTATTTTTATATTGTGAAATTTTTGTCGCCAACAAACTACTAATCATTCGTTCCATGCTTGTAGGTTACCAACTTAGAACAAAAACTAGAGGCGCTGTAGAGGGATCATGTGGCATGGGAAGTAGTAATCCAAATAGATGAAGAGGCATCGCATGCAACATCAAGGTGAAACTCGAGGATGGGAGGAAGAATAAAAAACTGCTCAACGTGACTCTAGCTGCTGCACAAAAGTATTTCCAAGAACTGTTCTATCAACAATTGTTATGAAAACTACCATCCAACGAACCTCCCAATCCCCCTAGTTAGCTAGATACTTTTTTTGTTGACGGTATTGTCAATACATTTTTTTAACGACGACATGTTTTTCAACGGTTCACACTTTCACGATGATGCATCCGTCGTTGAAAGACCCGTGTTTTTGTAGTGATCTCTCTCTCTATATATATATATACATACAAAATTGTTAGGTTTAAGGTAAAATGAAAACTCCTACGAGTTGCAAGAACTTAACGAACTCGCTAGGTTTGTTCAATTTTTTTTTTTACCAAAAATCCTTAAAAACAACTTTTCCAAAAAAAAACCTCGTTTTTTTCATTTACACTAGCCATAAACGTTGTAAGAAGCCGAAAAACACACGACTTCGAAATAATTTTTTACAACCGTCTTTGTGACATTATAATCTAGGTGTGTGCAAAAAATGGGGAGCAAAACTCGCAAGACAAGTCGAAGTTCTCTAAGTTCTCACAACTCGCAGGAGTTTTCTCTTGATCAGAATCCTAAATTGTTATATATATATATATATATATATATATTAAATTGTTTTCATAGTATAATAAAAGCTAGCGGGCTTCGCCGCGCATTGCGGCGGATATGTAACGTTCCGCATTTTTATATGTTCTATTTGTAGAAAGCTTGTATTCATATTCCGTTTCAATATTTATAATCTCGAGACTTTGATCATAATGGAAATACATTTTTATTCACATTTGTCTTTTTGTACATACATGATATCTAATCAATCTCGAAAACGCGTGTCACATACGAAACCGAATCATACATTATGGTTATTTTATGTTCGGAATATTATACATACTCATTCATGATATACACATGCTTGTACATGTCCTACAATCCCCTAACAACACTTAACGTATTGAAGAAAGTGCATAAACGAACAAACAACCGAACATCAAGGATTAAAAATAAAAAATTAAGTTTCTGAAGATCCTTACGGTCCGCAAGACCTGTCTGCCGGGAAAAATTGTTACAAACTCGCGGATTGGACCTCCTTTTCCACCTTCTTTCTTCTCCAATCACCTTCTAACGTCATTTAAACCCAAACCCTAGTCCCCCACTATATATACAAGCCTTCCACAACTCCTCACCCTTTACACACCTCAAATCCACTTTCTAATCTTCTTAATCTTCTCAAAATCTCCAAGTTAGGTAGATTGTACCAAGTCTCAAAACAGTGAGTTTTGAGCACCTTTACCTCCATTTCTTTCTTGTTTTCTTGTATCAAACTACTTGGACAACCTCTAAGGATGTTACCCAATGTTCACCAAGGTGTAACAAGCTGGTACATCACCAAACTTGAGGTCCAAAGTCGGATTTGAATTCTGTTTTTATAAAACTTTTACAACTTGTCTTATTTCTTGTTCTTCTTGTGGAAATCTTGCACCATCCATACTCCCAACAAAAATCATGTTGTGGGGCTTGTGTTATGGTTAATTTTGGAGGTTCATAACCTCGAATTCTTGTTGTCCCAAAGGGCCCAAGTGACCTACAAAGTGTTGAAACCATCCAAGTCCTCAACCTTCAATGTTGTGAAACTTGTGCTTTGGTAATGTGTGAACAGTGGAAGGTTAGGATTCAAACTATGATTCTACCTCCTCACTTGCATACTTAGTCTGTTTATTATATTATTCTAAGTCACCAAACAATTTTCAAGAAAACAAAGTGAACAAACTATGTCTTCAAACACTATCCATGTTTGAAATGCACTCGTCTAGTTTACTCTGTTGGTTGTCTTGGTGAATTAGGAGATGTTATATTCATGACCAACTGAAAATCAACATTTAATTGATAATTTTGTGCTTTGGTGAATCCTAATAATGAGGTTAAATGGATGGAATTCATCCTACCTCCATACATGACCATACATGACTAGCTATACTAATATATACGTAATATACTTACAAAACCGAACCCTAACTTCAAATAATTCATGGTTGAAAGTTATGAGTTATGATGTTCGTCATTATAGTTCTTAATGCCTCATTTCGGATTCTTTTTTTAGGGCAAGGAACGACGTGCCAACCACCGCGACACCGGGCGCTGTGGCCAAAGTCGACTACTCGACCGTCGCCAGCCCCTTGGCTCTCCCAGATGCGTGGAAACCCGACCTCCATCCGCCCGAAGGCACGACAGTGGAATAATCGGTAAAACCTCGCCTTCCATCCAAGACGAACCGGCACCACCCGTATTCGCCCTTCACCTGGATGCCGCAGAAAATAATGAGGAGAGTGGGAGTCGAACTTGGGTCACTAGGAACACCAAGTCTTTCCCCAACTACTCCACCATAACCTCATTGGCGCCTCATCTCGGATTCTAATGAGGTGATTTGGTACCCATGAAAACACAATAAGAACCTAGTGTCCGGATGAGTGTCTAGATAAGATGTATTTTCATACAATATCATACTTTCTTGTTATAATCCTTAAATCTGAATTTAACTCATAATCAAACTCCATTGACTCACACACCTTCGTTTCCCATTGTAGGGTAACTTTGGTGTTCCGATCACCCCATTCATATAAACTCACGTTTGGAAGCTTTAGCAAACTGTGAGTATACTTGACACTTTTTACGCTTTAATGCACTTTGGCTGTAACATGTATAAACTATCAAAATTCACATTGCACAAAACAAATCATATTCAATCACTCAATCCACTAAACACGCTATTTGTTATGCTAGTTGTTCATGCTAGAAAACATTCATGCACTCTATTTGTCATTTACTTACCTAGCCACTTTAACAATTATAGCGCTATAAGAGTAGCGTACCACCGTTTGTTGGGTATTGTTAAGTATTCAATCAACTTTTATGGTCTTGTCCACTTCGATGATGAGGGTTCGCACAATATTCAGTGGACACAAAAGTTTGGCCTATAGTTATGCATGCTAGCTTCAACTTAGTGTACATTTTTCCATGTTGGATTTGAGACTTTTTATGATATGCTATGTAAATCAAACTTGTATGCTTACCGACTATTTTGTGCAGTGGCGGATCCATGATTTTTTTTCCAAGGGGTTCACTTTTTTAAATGTTCCAATATCAAACGTCCGAACAAAAAGAAATACGGGTCAGTTCGACAGTCGGGTCGGGTCGGGTCGGGTAAGGTTTAGCACATATTAAAAATACGACACAATAACGAAAAAACATCGTCATTGTAAATTTAAAACACATAATATAAATAAGATGGTCTTTACGAATAAAAAACATATCTACAATTGTTCGTAGGTTTCGTCTTTTTAAACGTTGCATTACATTCTCAATTGAAACTTGTTGTAAGAACTCTCTTTCGATGTTGCAAATGCAACAATCATAATCATTCTTCTTTCACACTACTCTTTTTGAGTTGGAAAGGAGAAAAACTTTGTTGACTAGACAACATAAGCTTCTTTGCTATTGATTTCCTCACATATAGATAGTTTATCTCAATCGATCATCATTAGTATTCACATCATCACATCTTCCTTTTCACATGACAAATACAGAGCCATAGACTCTATTGGCTTCAACTACAATTCCCTAAGAAGGATATCATATTTTGTACTTTTTGGTGTACTTATGCTATGTATTAATCAACAAAATAAGATGCAACATGATTAACATATAGAATCAATTGAAATACATATTATCAATGAGGCATGATGGATAACCAATAGAGAATTGATTGGAAGTGTTGAGTAAACTATGAGTACTAAATCTTATTAACGCATGAACTTCACTCAAAAATGTTTGAGAACTGGTTACCTTAAAAATTAAAATGTTCATTAAAGTTCAAATCTCAATAATTGCAGATTCACCTTCTTACCTAAGGCGACCGTCGAGAAACTGTACACATCGGAATATCCTGAGTAAATACTTAAGTCAAAAGCTATAACTTAGCAAGCCTATTACCATAACAACGCAGCATACCTTTACAAGATCAAGATCTTCAAATGTCACACAAAACCGTCCTTTTATTTGCACCAAATTTGCTTTAGATATTTCATCCAACGATTCCCTGTATCATGTAAAAAAGTTAAAATACAAGTAAAAAAACAATTGTTTCCATCAATATTCATCAAAATGTGAAAAAAGAATACCTATTGGAGTAGATAAACTGTTTCCTGAAGCCCGGTTTGGAAGATTCAAAGGACCACTAAACTCGGAGCTCTTTTATTAGATGAATTGTATCGATTGCTTGTGAGCTTTCATTGTCAGACCTGATTTAAAAAAAGAATTAATTATGTAAATTATCAATCTCCATGCAAGTAATTAAAGTGTACTCAATGAGATAAGTAAGCATCATGGTGAATTAATAATCGATTACGTTTCACATCTGAGAGTAAAAAGGAAAGGGCGAAAGGGATGCTACATGAAATCACTAAACCCTAATTCGTTTTTAAGTTTAAAAAACAAACAAAAAATTCGGAAAAACAGGCTTTACCCAACTCGAACTCAAGACTCAAGCATAAACAACGCACGTAAAAACCAGTAGACCACTCTTACATTTGGTCTAGGTTCCCATAGAAAATATTAAAGGGTTCCTTCAGAATTTTATATAGAACCTAACACTATAAATTACGAACTGAACGGGTTCCTAGTATTCCCCTAATCAACTGTAGATCCGCCCCTGATTATGTGTTGACAAATTACTTTAATACACGTTGTAGGAAATTAGTCCTGAGGATTTGAAGAAATTGGTTAGGGTGAACTAAATACGCACCCAAATTTTCATTTTATGTATTTCCTTTGTTTCATTATGTTCAAGTTGCCAAAGTTATTGTATGTTCTCTTCAAGACTATGTACTTCCATTTACAATGTAATGAAATATTGTTGTTTAAATTATTGTCATTAGTAGCAAGTCATGAAGTCTCGAACAATCTATTTCATCCCACCTTGATGTTTCCGCCATCGGTTAGGATGTGACAGGACTTGGTCGGTATCACATATACGATACCAGCACTCAGCATAGCAACCGAAAAATATACGTCCAAGATGATATTTACACGTGCTTTACAACTATCCAAACCCATAAAAACTAACACTGCTACTGGTTTGGATAATATCAGTACCGGTACAGTTGGAATCAGTTCGGTTCATGACGACAACGAACGTTATGGATTCAGTTCATCACAATAAAGGAGATAAAGATAACTTGTATCCAAATGTAGATAAAAGTAACCACGCCGCAATGGTATACTCATATTATTATAGAGCACTTAACTATGTTATTAATATAATGACAACATTCATAAACCATTAAAATATCGATACTGGTTCAGATAATACGTATAACAGTGCTGATGTTATTCGATCGAAATTGATGAGACATGTTTGATGGCATATATGATTTTGTTTCGGTCACGTGTATATATATTGCTATTCAGAACTCAAATTTGAGTAAAATTTATACTAAGACGTTGTAACACCTCGAAAAATTCGTGTCCGGTAATATGCTGACACGTGTCCATACTCTCAATTATGCCTATTTTTGGCCGAGAGGGACTATTTTATTCATTAATGAAAGTATAATCATGGAGGGACAAAACATGTCAACATGCCAAAAGTTTAGGCTCTGAGTGACGCTTATGGACCGCAAGGCCAAAGCCTTACGGACCGTAAGCCAAAACAAAACATTGTGACTGACAAGCGGTTACGGAGCGCAAGGCTTAGTTCTTACGGTCCGTAACCATTTGAAATCAGGGGCGCTCTAAGGTGCTTATGGACCGTAACCAGAAATCCATACGGTCCGTAAGGGACTGCCAGTGGCAGTTTTGTTTGGAGGCCAAGGCATTCTGCCATGTTACCATCTTTCTCACGTTTTTGCCACTCTTGCTCAGGTCTTAACACTTCAAAACCACCTGAAGACATCCTATAGCAGTCCCTAATACATGACATGATCCTACACTTCATCTTCTAGTATAAATAACAAGATTGTTTTCATAAACACTTGCTCATTTCCTTCACTTCTTCTCTTGTACTCTTGGAGCTGCTTCCTAAGCTAAGGAGGCCTCCCAACTGAGTTCTTAGTCATCTTAGAACACTTGTATGTGTTCTTTCTCAGTTCAACTCCTTTCTAGGCTAAGCTATTAGCCGAAAGTCAAGTAAATCGACTTTTACCTTGACTTTCGGTTAAGACCATTACGGTCCAGCCATTGTTCGAATCGAATGTGGCTACGTGATCATAATAAGGTAGGTGTTAATCCCTCAAGAGGGCACCTCCTGGAAATCACGTTAAGTTGGTCAAATGACGGGT
Source organism: Scalesia atractyloides (assembly GCA_947069175.1). Lineage (NCBI taxonomy): Eukaryota > Viridiplantae > Streptophyta > Magnoliopsida > Asterales > Asteraceae > Scalesia > Scalesia atractyloides. The sequence goes on along the minus strand of CAMTDV010000017.1, from coordinate 45,608,704 downwards.
CAAAGTTAAGTATAATAAAAAGTCAAACGGCAGATTTTCGGAAACTTTATAAAATGAACTTGAAATTGTTTTAACTCATGTTTTTAACACTAAATCAGTTGGTAATTAATATTAGAACATGTATAAGCATGTTCAGCCCATCATTTCTAGTTTATGTATCGGTTCGCAACCGAAAGTCAAACAGTTTGACTTCTACTTTGACTTTCGATTTTGATCCGATTTAGCATAGTTAGCTACTGAATTTAAGTTGTACTATGATCTTATTATAATGTAGGATAACCCTCTGAGGTTATACTACATGATCATAATCAGATTCTGAGTTTATAGACAAGTCTCTACAATATGCCTAACTTTGACCAAAATGCCCTTTTTGCATAAAACTTGGTTTTAATCAACAATGAACTTGCAAATACTTTACCTTCTGATATGTAAATATAATTAACATATTTTAGTACTATAAATCTGTTCATAACCTGAGTTTCAATTAAAGATCGTATGTTATGTTATAATATGACCAAAACGTCCTTTTGGCGCATAGTGTGGTTTTTAACCGTAACAATCAATCAAAACTTATTTCCTACTGATATTATAACATAATTAAAAGTATTTTTACATAAGGTACGTAATCATAACTCGGATTTATGCAAGTTCTTAAACTATGTCACGTAATGACTAAAATGCCCTTATGCTGCATATCTTGATTTTAAAACCGTAATGGTCATATAAGTTGATAACCTTTTGATGTTACAACTTATTTAAAGTATAATCGCATCTAGAACTTGTTTATAACTCATCCGGTTACTCGGTATCGCTTACATGCGCATGGGTAAGCTTATGTAGCTAGTTTACCGAAACGGATCAAATCCTTTCAATTTTATTACAAATTCCAGAGTGTATATTGTTTACCCATATTATATAAGTCCTAGTACTTATGGGGTTTAAACTACATTCTATTCTGGTCATCGCTTAATCAAACGTATCGTACCACTTTCACTAATTTAAGTTAATCGGTCTAGGTCTACGACTTGAATGGGACCAGTTAACATTCTAAATTGGTTATTATACCATTCATTGCAGACTAGGGTCTTTCGGTAGATTGAAACCAAGCTTAGTTAATTGATAACGGCTGTGCTTATTATAATTTCTTGCGTTATAACTCTTGTTTAAGCCAAGTATATACTCTTAACCTATTTTCCCTATACGGGCTTGGGGGATACAGTAAATTATTACCGCTTGGTCGGGTATGGGATCATATGTCGGATTGTGACTAGAAAATCCGCATAACCCGTTTTAATCTATTTTGCCTGATAACTAAAACATTAGGGGTTAACTCGATCGTGTCTTGGATATCTTCGGCTCATTTAAGTTGCTAATGGTCACAACTAAGCACATGGTAGGGATACACCTGACAGATGCTAATGCTATATTAAAATGTTTTCTTACCCATATTGGGGATACCCCATTGCGGGTTAAAGTGGCGTGTCGGTTAATCATGTTATTATTCAGTTTCTGCACCGGACCCCATATGTATTGACAGACATGTAAAACTGTATACAAGGTTACTATAATTGTCCCAAGTTATTTATGAAATTGCAGGTGCCTTGTGCACTTAAATCAATTTTGAAATATTTTCAAAAATGTCGGTTATTTGTATTTATCAGTGTAAACTGACGTATTTTCAAAAGACTAAGTGACAGGTTACAAGGTTACGAAATAGGCTGGAAGTGCTCGATAATGCTTAAAGAGAATTTGCAACTCTCTTGCATAGAAACCCATAGTCTGTTATTTCATTTTATAACTTTTCGATCCGCCTGTAGATATTTTCATACACTATCCGTCTGTATAATTGATGCAAGCAGCTTAGTGCCAGAACCCGACCCGTTAACCTCATCTGACTCGTATTGAAGACCAGCTAGAAGCCGCCAAAGTGGAGTTTATTTTAAGTTTATTTTTATTCAGTTTATTTATTATCTCGTATTTGACTTTATTTAAGTTTGATTTTATCTGTTTGGGTTGTTGCTTATTTTGTAGGATCTGGGATAGTATATATTCCAGGTTTTTCCTGTTAAGAACGGAGATTGTTTTTGTTTAATAAAGAATTGGCACTGCTTCTGTTTGGGAAATTCTGAGTTCCACTGATTGTGCATAAGAAATTGCAGCAGTTGGTATCAGAGCCCAGCGCAGCTGGGTGGCAGAACGTGGAGGACACAATCGACGATATCACCGTAGAGACGAAGAGTACTATGATGAATCTGATACCGATGACCAGGATTGTGTAGAAGGTAATGGGAACCCGTTTGGTCGGGTCGACGAAGGGAAGTAGTAAATCCAGACCAACTTCAAAACCTGGGGATAAAGATTGAAATTCCAGAATTCGATGGTCGAGCGATGCCAGATGAGTTCATCGATTGGCTCAGTACTAAGGAGCGTATTTTCGATCTCAAGGACATTTCTGACTCGAATAAGGTAAAACTTGTGGCTATTAAACTTTGTAAATATGCTTCTTTATGGTGGGATCATATAAAAAAAGGGCTCAGGAAGGCAGGTCAAAAGTTAGGACCTGGGAAAATATGAAAAAGCTTTTAAAGGAGAAATTATTACCAGCTAATTATCGCCAAGAAGCTTTTTTGAAGTATCATAACCTATCCCAACGTACCTCCACCGTTGAGGATTTGATTAATGAGTTTGACAGGTTAAGGATGAGATGTGGGGATGATGAAGAAGAAGAAGAAGAACAGATCATTGCCAAAGTGCCTTACGGTCAGACATATCTATATGGTTCAAATCCAACCATATTGGAGCTTTAATGATGTGTGCCAGCTGGCACTGAAAGTTGAGAAACAACTCAAGGAAAGGTCCAAAAACATACTATCTAAACCCATCCCAATCAAAGCCGAGGTTGCTCATAGTCCAACACCTGGTATAACAACCAACTGGTCTGGCCAAGTCAAAGCTGAGGCTACGGGGGGTTCTTCCGGTTCAGCTGCTACACCAACCTGTGTCACAAAATGTTTTAAGTGTTATGGCTTAGGTCATTTCGCCCGAGACTGCCCAATTAAGCACCTTGTTATGCTTACCGAAGACAATGGCCCTGTTTACGATACCTATACCTAAGAGGAGGATGAAACTGGATCAGCAATGTATGAGGAGGTTATATACCCGAACAAAGGGGATTCTTTGGCTGTACAGCAAGTCCTTAGTACAGTCCAGGGAACCAATGTCGACAATACCATGTGGCTTCGGAACTATATTTTTCGCACCAGATGTACTGTAAAAGGGAAGGTTTGCACAATCATAGTTGATGGGGGAAGCTGTGAAAACATGGTGGCCGCTAGTATGGTTGAAAAGTTGTGCTTAAAGGCTGATCCACACCCTGACCCATATCAATTAGCATGGCTGAAGAAAGGTAATGTAGTAAAAGTCATGCAAAGATGCCTGGTAAAGTTCTCGATTGAAAATAAGTATTCAGATGAGGTATGGTGTGAAGTTATTCATATGGATGCGTGTCATCCCCTTCTAGGGCGACCGTGGCAATACGATCGACAAACGAAACACGATGGGTTTCAGAACACTTACTTATTCCAGAAAGACGGAATCAACGTCATTCTCGCACCCTTAGATACTCGAGAAATAGGGACAGAAGCTGTTGTGCTCACAAAATCAGCCTTCATCGATTTCACTAGACTCACTGCACCACCATTCATACATGCTCTGGTGGTGGTAGAACAAAATACATCAGGGGAAGCGGCACCCATTAAAGTACAACCTCTTTTGGAAGAATTTACTGATATATTTTCGGATGAAATTCTAGCAGGATTACCCCTTATGCTGGATATTCAACAATGTATTGATCTTATTCCTGGTTCGGTCATACCTAATAAACCCACATATCGTATGAACCCTAAAGAATTCGAGGAACTCCATCGACAAGTCACCGAGTTACTCAACAAAGGACTCATTCGAGAGAGTATGAGCCCTTGTGCCATTCCAGCTTTACTTGTGCCAAAACCGGGGGCGTATTGCATGTGTGTCGACAGTCGGGCAGTCAACAAAATCACCATCAAGTATCATTTTCCTATACCCCGTTTTGAGGACCTTCTTGATCAATTGCATGGAGCTTCGGTTTTTTTTTCCAAAATTAACATACATAGCGGGTATCATCAGATTCGTATGCGACTTGGAGATGAGTGGAAGACACGTTTAAAACACGTGACGGTCTCTACGAATGGATGGTTATGCCTTTTGGGATTTCAAATGCCCCAAGTACGTTCATGCATTTAATGAATCATGTGTTAAAAGCTATTATAGGCCAATGTGTTGTCATTTATTTCGATGACATCTTAGTGTTTAGCCAGGATGTCCAGCAGCACCTCCGACACCTCCGGCAGGTATTCACAGTCCCTCATGAACAGAACTTCATGCTAACAGCAAGAAATGTCACTTCCTCTCGCGGGAAGTCCTATTCTTGGGCTATCTTATTTCAAAACAGGGAATTCGGATGGACGAGTCCAAGATTGAAGCTTGTTATGGTCGACTCCCACTTCTATTCATGAGGTTCGAAGTTTTCACGGCTCGCGTCCTTTTACCGTCGTTTCATCCGAAATTTTAGCTCCGTGGTGGCTCCCATTACTGATTGTTTAAAAGGCCAAACGTTTACTTGGTCCAACCTTGCTAATAGGGCATTTGAAGAATTAAAATTGCTGGTCACCCAAGCTCCCGTACTCGCCTTACCCAATTTTAACATCGCCTTTCAAGTAGAATGCGACGCATCGGGTTTCGACATTGGAGGAGTCTTGAGTCAAGAAAACCGCCCCATTGCTTTCTATAGCGAAAAACTCTCTGATGCGAGACTGAAGTATAGCATGTATGACAGAGAATTCTATGTTATAATTAGAAGTTTAGAGTACTGGCGTCACTATTTACTACCGGGAGAATTCGTATTTTTTTCGGACCACCAGGCCTTACGGTTTAATAATGGCCAGCATAAGCTAAATGCTCGTCATGCTAAGTGGGTGGAGTATCTGCAGGAATTTTCTTTTGTCATTAAACATAAGGCTGGTAGTCACAATACTGTAGCTGATGCCTTAAGTCGACGCCGAAACCTCCTAACTTCACTGCAGGTTCAAGTCGAAGGATTTAATGTTTTTCGCAGCCTTTACCCGGATGATCCCGATTTCTCAACACTATGGGAGGAATGTCAGTTGGCACCTTCAAAATGTTACACCGTCCAAGATGGGTTTTTGTTCCTTGGACCTTGGTTGTGTGTTCCTCGATGTTCGCTACGAGATGCTATTATTCTGGAAAGCCACCAAGGGGGTCTAGCAGGGCACTTCGGACAAGATAAAACTTTTAAGCTGATCCAAGAACGTTTTTTTGGCCAAAAATGAAGAGTGATATCAACCGGATTGTGAACCGGTGTCGTGTCTGCCACGTTGCCAAAACTCACCACTCAAACGCGGGCTTGTATACTCCATTGCCAGTCCCGGAAGGCCCATGGGAAGATGTTAGTCTCGACTTTGTGGTGGGACTTCCCCGTACTCAACGACAAAAGGATTCGATTATGGTGGCCGTGGACCGATTTTCCAAGATGGCACACTTTGTTCCATGGCCAAGACGTATGATGCGAGTCAAGTAGCCCATCTTTATTTTGCTGAAATTGTGCGTCTCCATGGGGTACCCAAGTCTTTAACTTCTTACCGGGATGTTAAGTTTGTGGGACATTTTTGGAGGACACTTTGGAAACGTCTGGGTTCAAGGTTACACTACAGCAGCGCTCACACCCTCAAAGCAACGACCAAACGGAGGTAACACACCACACCCTTGGCAATCTGCTTCGTAGTCTTGTTGGAACCCACGCTAGGCAGTGGGACACAATCCTTCCCTAGTCAGAATTTGCTTACAACCGGTCTACACACTGCTCAATGGGAATGTCTCCTTTTTTATTATCTATGGTTGGAACCCGTTCACTCCATTGGACCTCACACCGACACCTACCATTGATCACTTTAGTGCTGATGGGGAAGAACGTTCAACCCAGATCAAAGAAATTCATAAGCAGGTACGCGCACAAATTGAGAATAATAATATTATTTATCAACGAAGAGCAAATACGAGTCGCAAGAAGGTCGTCTTTCAGAAAGGGGACCTTGTGTGGATTCATTTGAGTAAGAATAGATTTCCAGGTGGACGGTTTGGTAAGCTACAGCCCCGTGCCGGTGGCCCGTTAGAGTTCTCAACCGTATCAATGATAACGCCTATAAAACTGACTTACCGGGTCACTACAATGTTTCTGCAACTTTTAATGTGGCTGACATGTCCCCGTTTGTTCCAGAGGAGGATGACCCATTTAACTCGAGGACGAGTCCTTTCGAAGAGGATGAGAATGATGCAAGCAGCTCAGTGCCAGAACCCGACCCGTTAACCTGATCCGACTCGTATTGAAGACCAGCTAGAAGCCGCCAAAGTGGAGTCTATTTAAGTTTATTTTTAATTCAGTTTATTTGTTTTTATCTCTTATTTGACTTTGTTTAAGTTTGGTTTTATATGTTTGGGTTGTTGCCTATTTTGTAGGATCTGGGATATAGTTTGTATTCCAGGTTTTTTCTGTTAAGAACGAAGATTGTTTTTGTTTAATAAAGAATTTGCACTGCTTCTGCCTGGGAAATTCTGAGTTCCACTCATTGTGCACAAGAAATTGCATCAATGATATTTTAACATTCAGACATTTTATATTGTAATAATTTAAATCCAAGACTTCCGCTGTGCTATATTGTGTATTGATACCAATTTGTCACGTACTTCCCATCCGGGCCCACCGGGCGACGTGTGAAACATCTGGGTGTGACGTAAAGAAAAATAAGAATATCACAACATATTTAGAAATTTATAACATATCGTACTTTAAAAAGTTATATAAAAAATAAAATACGTTTAAAAATAATTATGATAATAAATAATAATTTTTTTTAACAATCTTTAGTTTTAATTTTAAACTAAGAAAAAAAAAACAAAGAAATTAAAGAAATGTCTTACTATTGCCAAAGACAAAAACCCATGTGACAAAAACAAGCATTAAAATTCCTTATAGTCAATGAGGTAGTGGTGGAGTGATTAGGGAAAAACTTGGTGTTTCTTGTGACCCAGGTTTGACTTCCACTCTTCTCATTATTTTTTGCGGCATTCAGGTGAAGGGCGAATATGGGTGGCGCCGGTTCGTCTTGGATGGGAGGCGAGGTTTTACCGATTATTTCACTGTCGTGCCTTCGGGCGGGTGGAGGTCGAGGGAAAAACTTGGTGTTTCTTGTGACCCAGGTTTGACTTCCACTCTTCTCATTATTTTTTACGGCATTCAGGTGAAGGGCGAATATGGGTGGCGCCGGTTCGTCTTGGATGGGAGGCGAGGTTTTACCGATTATTTCACTGTCGTGCCTTCGGGCGGGTGGAGGTCGGGTTTCCGCGCATCTGGGAGAGCCAAGGGGCTGGCGGCGGTCGAATAGTCGACCTTGGCCACAGCGCCCGGTGTCACGGTGGTTGACACGTCGTTCCTGGCGTTCAAAAAAAGTTGTTATTTAATACATATAAATATTACCTTATTTGAAACAAATTAACGTTTAAAACTAAATTTTCAAGTAGAAAGAGGAAGGCAAAATTATGGTATACATAATATATTACACTTAAAAGTTGAATTACACTTAAAAGTTGAAATAAACTTGATTAATAGGAGATGTTGGACGCACTGAATAGTGATTGGAGTGTGTATAATAATTTATTTATATAAGAAAAACATGTTTTTAATGGCATAAGAGAAAAATGTGATTTTAAATATATGAGGTCTAAATAGTAGCTTTCCTATGAAAAGTATTTAACATAATAATTATTATCATATTTGATTTTATAAACTACTAGGTTATCACCCGTGAATACTCACAGGTTGAATATTTAATTTTTGTCTAAAACCAACTATAATTTATTTTATAAAATGGTATGTAATGATAGATTTTGTGTTCTTATTAAATTTAGTAATGTAATCATAGCAAGTTATTTATATTTCATTTTGACCTTGCCATACAATTTTGAATCCAATTAATTAATTATTTTTCATTTTCCAGTTGGTCAATTGAGTTAATTAGTTTTAAACGTAATAGATTAAAACCAGTTTAACTTTACGGACCGAACAAAAAATAACATAAGTCATAACTCCATAGATAATAAATGAACTTTGTGATACTTTAGGTAAGTATCTTTAATCTTTAAACGATTCATTAATGATCGTTTCGTTATCTATACATTGAAAGAACCAATTTTCACTCCCGTATATTCTATGTTCTTTTTGACATACATTTAGCGATAACTAATTATAAAAACCTAAATATGAATGGTTTCGCCTTTTGCTAAAGTGATCATCAAATAATCTCAAAGATGGAAAGAGAAAAAAATGTTGATTTAAAAACTTATTTAAACCTAAAAATGAAATGGGTCAAATGGGTTAAAAACAAATCACTTTAAAAGAAAAAAATAGGAACCCTTAAACAAAAGTGTAAACTAAATGGCTTAAATGCACATAATATTATAAAGATCAAGTTATAAACAACTAAATAGCTTTAAGCGAAATAAAGAATTACACAAATGTACCAAGATTCATCTTTTCATTTAGAACTGAAACATTCTGAACATAATAATTATGTGAAGTTCTCACTTCGCCGTATTCGCATCAAGCCCAAGCAAAAGCTGCCATTAACAACTTGACTTAATATGCGATGGGTCTTCAAGTTCCTATTCAAGACAACTGAACTTCATTTAGAGAGGTCAAGTTCTCGGACATATTTAACCCAATATTTCTCCAAATTTTGAGTTTCCGCCAACGATTCAGAACAAACCCGATACATTAGTCCCAATATTACAAAATAAAAAACAAACATAAAATTCAATGTACAAATATAAAATTCAATTCGCAAGAAACATAACTTACCCGATGAGAAATAAAGTGCAAGATCCAAAATTGATGTATCAAATGAGGACGGTATGCTCAATATATCCCACACTGCCATCACCGACACTCGAAGCACCACCACCAGATGAAACATCAAATAAAAGCTGCATCAAAAAAGCTGGAGAATGATTGGAGATCAATTTCGAAGGTGGGGAAGATTCCATCAACAATCCCCAATTTGGTTGTTGATTTTAATAACTATCCCGCCCATTGGCCTTTACAGCTGCATATCCTTCTATAGACATCATCGGTGTAAAACCTTGGATAAAAGTTGGAGAATGATTTTAATAACTATCTACCATATAGACATAGCCACTACATCTCAGAAGGTTGAAATTCCAAGAAGTCAATCCCTGCATTGTCAAATTACGAATTTACCCTCTTATTTTTCTTTTTATCAAGAAACTCAATCCTTCACTGAATAAATTGTATCTAAATAACATTTTAATCTTTTACCTTTGATCATAGATAAAATCATTTGGGAAGACTTCAAGGTTAGAGATCTTGAATTGGTTTGACTTTGACCACAATCCCTAAGCTTCCTAATGAATGAATCAACGTAAGAAAATGGAGCCATTGATTGCATTCTCCATCTCATTGTGGTTAAAACAACCAATTCCACTCTTTGGATTGTTTTGTCTTCAAACACAAATCTTGATTCAAAAGCCTGCAAGTAATATCTACACAAAGTAAATAGTTCTTGAAAACTTGAAGTAAATTAACCTATTTGACTCCAAAAAGTCAAATCAGACATACACATTTTGGATGCTAGATATTGTAATACATACCTTTGGTGATGAAATATTTGGAAACAATACTATAATGAAGAAACCAAAGTATCACATTAGAGACTTTTCTAATTTAATGTTAAATTCAAGGAAAAAATAATAAAAAAAGAAAATAGAATACATACCTACGACAAGAGCTTTTTGTATATTCTTCAACTTTCATGATGACAAGACAAATTAAGCTCCGAAAGTAACTTGCATTAGCAGTACCACTCCAAGCAACCACTTAAGAAATAACGAAAAGACAACGCAAAACCATATAGAGTATGCAAATGCCATAATAAACATCAAGAATACCAAAAAGTGTAAGGATCAAATTAGACAATATACCGGCTTCTTTCCATAAATAATTGGTGTCATATATGATGAAAATAATTATATTATTTCAATACAGAATGTAGGAGACTGATGTATGTACAATGATGTAGGAGACTAAATGTATTAAAAATACATTTTTGGTCAAATTTGACATGTTCCACCCGCTTGTCCCGTTTCTGTTATAGTTAAAAAGAATTGTAGTTTACATGCTCGACCTGATAGGAAGAATACATAATAACCCAAATAAAAACATTCAAAAGTAAACGATACACATAACCATTCTGCATATGAAAGTGTTTTCGCTTTTGATATTGTCTCTTCCGGCTCCATTCCAAATTTTATACAAAGCACAATCTGAAAAAATTCCAAAAATGCAATGACGATCAGAAATAGATGAGATTGCTTTATGTATCATTAAAAAAGCATTCCTTTTTCAACTGTAACAATAAACAAAATAACAGAAAAAGAATACAAAGAAAGTGTTTTGTACTTACGAAAGCTACACGCCACTCAACAACCCAAATATTATAGTCGGTTGTTCCAGCTACTGCTTTCTGAGATTCAGCCAACGAATGAGCTATCACAAAAGAATTGCCAGCTGGAAGTTGCACGAATTGGGTTGAAATCTATGAGCTTAGCAAACCAAGTTTTGGCTAAATGGATATTGCCTAGTTCAGTAAACAAAACAGTTTAATTATGACATAAAGGCATCATATGTAAAATATAAATGGAAAAATTAATTCCATATGTATCTGGTCCATTCCACTAGATTGTGTCCCATTGTCTCTTTTATAGTCACATATAAGTTGAGCAAATTCTTTCTGCATCAGAGATAATCAAATAACGATAGTTAAACATAACATTATGCAAGCACTTGAAAGGGCGCCATATTATGGTTTGAAAATGAATCGGAAGACGAACATAAACTACTAAAACAATGCCAAAAATCATTAACAACAAATGCACAATTGGTGATACCTTCAATGCAACATGAGACTTGTTGATGTTCTTTATCTTGATAATCTATAAAGTTAAAGAACATACATAACATCAATAAAGTCGGTGTATTTGCGCCAAAAAAGAACCAACAATAACCATTCATGGTATATATAAGAATTAAGATGTAATAAACACGATTTTGTTCTGTTTCATGGTATATATAAGAATTCAGCAAAAAAATACAATTTGCCATCTTCATGTATGCATTAAAGTTCATTGTTGGTCATGCCAAAAGACATGGGATAGGCAAATAACAATCATTTATAACCATGAATTTATATTTTATAGGCCACAGTGTTATTAACATACCTAGATAAACCCTTCATCTTGCTCCAGCTTTTGGCAAGTCGTATATACTCTTCGAACATCTCGACAACTTTGCTAACATGTCGACCCTACCCTATTGCTATCTGAATCGTCCTTGACTCATTCATGAGTTTTGGATTCGTAATATCCAAATCTGCAAAAAAAATTATTAAGGTACTTTATAGTTGACGAATTCAACCCATTTACTTATGAACGGGTCAACCCATACAAGTTAAACGTTAACCAATAAATGTGAAGGACATACCAACGCTTTCTCCTAGATGCAACAACCGAGGTTTATTTCATAAAGGCGGTTCACAGTTTTTCTGGATCTTACAATTTCTGTCGCAAGGTACTGGGGTCAATTTTACATGATAAATAATTAAATCAATAAACATACTAACCTTGTTTTTAGGTGGAAGCCATTTTTTTTCAATGTAGCACACAAACTCCAAATATCACTTTGCCCTATAAATTAAGTCATGCATATGCACAACTACTCTACATTAGGGGTGCGAAAACCCCAACTTGAAAAGCCAAATTCCAAATTGTAACAACATTGAGAAAAACATGCCGTGTTTATGAGCTTATAACTCTTTTGATACTATATGCATAGGCAAACTGAAAGCCATAGACTGGTAAAAAATTCAAAGAAAGCTACTAAAATCATAATACGCAATTGACTGGTAAAAAATCAAATACGCAAATGACTAAAATCATAATAACACACATAAACGAAAACTCATAATAAATCCTCATAAATATTGTGGTCAAATGATTCAGATCAAGTTAATGTATTAATTCGTACCATAAAAATAACATAATCGGTGATTCGTATATGAAAATAACATATAGCTTATCCTTACCTTAATCTAATGTATTCAAACTTAGAGAAAGGTTGTAACATATCCTTTGAAGACCAATAACCGTGAAGGTAATCGAAAAACGATGGAACTATGATTACCAAGAACAAAGAGATGTTTCAATAGCTGCAATAGTATAAAATAATCACTAAAAAGTGGAGGATGATATTTATATCTACATCTACATATACGGATATGTTAAAAATCCATGAAAGAACCAATTCATTTTATTAACTATTAAAGGAAGAAAAATATAATATTTAAATTTGAATTAACTTCCAAGAATTTATGTTTCTATTCCATCTTTTAACTTAAAATTCATTTACATGATGTTTAAAAGTGAGTAATAAAAAATTGGTAATGACATTGATATTTCAATATTATATTCGGTTACCAAATATACACATAATTGATTGAAATGTTTCTTATAATAAAGCCTAACCATATTTGAAAGTACCTAAAATGGTTCTTGTAAATAACTAAAGGTTCATAAAAAAATATATATAATCCTGAAATAAGATTTTTAATTTCATCACCTATGTTCATAAGTTTAAACCATATAAATAAAAAAAATCATTATATTGAATTCTCATTAAATAACAATTACTACCTCAGAATTCATGTTGTTCATCAAACAAACATTGAGCATAAACTTTGAATCAATACATGAAAAAAGTCAAGAAATCCATCAAAGATGTCAAGAACAAAAAGCTTAATTCTTACAAAAAAAATCATGAATCTTGAAATATCCACATGAAAAAATGTCAAGAAAATACCAAATTTCGCGAAAATCTTAACAATTTACTAAAATCTTGCATCTTGAAATACCCACATGAACAAAAACAATCCTAATCTGAACAAAATCGAGTAACAAATCTAAACAAAAAAACCCTAATCTGAACTCATTTGTAAAAAATGTAAACTGAACAAAAATAAAGATTACCAATAAAAACAAAGATGAAAAGAACAATAACATGGAGAAAAAAAAATCAAAGACCAAGAAGGAAGAAGAATATACTTGTGATTAAGATTGATGAATCCCCTTCGTCTCCACCACTGCTTAAGTCGTTGTTTCTCAAACCCTAAACACCACCATCATCGTCTTCTATACTTAAGAAACATAGCAGAGGAACGGAAGAAGCATTTTTGAGATTTTGATGAAGGATTACTGAACCAAATAACATGACTAACAACTTTGGTTTTTAGGGTTTATGGAATGTGGAAGCGTCACAAAGAAGAATGAGTAAAAGAAGATATAAAGGATCCGTTTGGATTATTGGGTCGAACCGGATCCTATTCGGATCCCGCGTGGATGTTTTTTGTGTATTGAGTTTGAGAATGGATTCCCCCTAAAATCACCATATACCTACATCATAACATGCCACGTCAGCAAAAAAGCTTCACCATCACATGCTACATGACCCAAATCATCTCATTTATTAATATATATACATTAGTTGGAGAAACTCAATTCCAATTCACATCACATATCTTGAGATACTTTTTTAAGTTTAGTTGGTATCGAATAGTGGTGCTGATAAAAGTTTAAAACCGATTTGATCTTAAAATCAAATATATTAATCTTCTAAATATAGAAAGTGTACAAAAACACAATGTATCGTAAAATATAACACAATGTTGAACAAAATATAACACAATACCCGGGAAAAAATACACAATGACAAAAATAAAATAAATAAATAAACAATTTCAAATAAAAAGACACAATGGTCTAAAAATTTTAAAATCTACAAGCTAAAAATCCAATAGCGAAAACCTAAAATCGTAGAATTCAACGATACGGTTCCAATGCGAGTAAAATGAGTTCAATCGGAATTCGTTTGATACTTTTTCTACGACTTCTTACTTTTAGAAGACTATGTATTTGAACATTTTTTCCTTATTAGAACTCTTCGGTTGACAATTTGAAAGGTTTGTTTCATGTTTTGATTTTGATGATTTACCCGTTTAATTGATAATTTAAAACTCAAACCAACTTTTTACACTTTCATTATATCTTTTTTCTTTACTTTTGTAGTATGCATGCATGTATATCTTATATAACAAAACCATCTTCCTAATGATTTTGTCAAAAACAAAAGTTTTAACCGTTAAACCGAAAAAGCCAATTATTTTGCGCATAGTTTGGCTGGGGCATAAATGGGTTAAGCCCTCATAGTTTATTCAATATTCAATTGTTAAATACGAGGAGCACGCAGTTCATTGTAAAGAGCTCTCTGAGTTCAAATATCGGCATGACTGGGTGTGGAAGGTTTTGTGGGACATCCTAAGAAGAGCTGGGATCTCTGCTAAGAAAGAGGTCCCTGTGAATTTCCTCATGGACCCTATGGAAGGGAGATCTACTCTACGGCCAGCGGATCTGCTAGCCTTTGGCTGGGTTGGGGGAAACATGCTTGTGTGGACCTCACGGGGTTTCCCCTTTGGTTGTTTTAAGGGAAAGCCGGTTTGTAGCTGGACAAGCAGCAAGAAAGGCAGAATCAAAGAAAGTGGATAAGCACGCTAAAGCTTGCGCAGAAAACCAGCATATCTCCTTTGGTACATTTGGCTCCCTAGCGCCAGAAGCTATCCACTTCCTGACCAGGGTTCAGCGGGTCATCTACAACCATTGTTCAACCCCTCGGGGGAGGGGGGGGGAGGGGGCAGCGGTTTGTCTTTGGAAGGTTAGGGTTTGCAATTCAGAAAAAAGTGGTGGTACAACTTGTTGCCAGTCTACCTTCTGTTTTGATGTAACTTGACAATTTTTTTGATGAAATAAAACTTGGCTTGAAAATTAAATTGTTGTTAAAAACTAGAACTGAGACAGTTTAATAAACTTAGCTCAAACTTAACTAAACTTTATAGCCTAAATAACTTATTAAATACATGTTATTTATAACTATAGTAATAATACCCAAATATTACATATCATCTTATTTATATACAAAATTACAATATAAATATGTATCAATAGGGTGCCCGCGCGATGCGACGAGGGTGACACTTTGCATTGCGGCGCTCGTCTATTGTAGTTTTCTTATTCATATCATATCTATGGTTTCATTATTGTGGTGGATATATGCCATAAGTGTTACACGTATCTAGTATCTATTAAATTTAGCACTTAAATTATCAATGACTTCAAGAAACCGTTGATACAATAAAGTAACACACGAATAAGAAAAAAATAAGTTTTAAACATATAAGTTAAATGAAGTAGCACACAGATAAGGAAATATAAGTCTTAAACATAAAAGTTGAAAACTAAAAGCTCAACTGTGAAGTACTTTGCATCAAGATGAGATTAATTTAGTAATCATACAACTTAAACATCTCAAGGATGTCATCTATATTGTCACACCACCATTTGTCATTATGAAGATCAGTGTCCTCCAAATATCTTGTATCTCTTCCTATTTAATTGTTACATCCTTTGAAGGATGAGTTTCTTCTATGTTCTCCTCTTTAACTGATACATCAGTAGTAGTAGGAGCAGGTTTGGGAACTACAAAAAATGTTAAGTATTTTAGTTACATATGTTTTATCACGATATTGTTATATATAATATATGATAGATAGGTAGATACCTAACACACATTCGATTTTGCTCTCTTTCTTTTCCATAACAAATTCTTAATTAATTTGTAAGAGAAAAATAAATAAGTGAGTAAAAAAGACCAAAGTGTGTAAAATAATAACATCATGTAACTATATTTGGAATTTAACTGCGTAAAACACCAAAGGCATAAAAAATCATTGCGTTCTCACTCACAAGTAATTCATTCATCACGTAACACCTCTCGATAGATAACATTTGAGGTCAAGGCCGACTCTTGGGCCGACCAACCCGTGCTATCGCTCGAGTCCCAAATTTTTAAAGGGCCCGAAAGGTTTTTATAAGCTTTTATATGTATAGTAAATTAATATTTATTAGAATGAATTTCAAATTTTGTCCTTTATGTGTATACCTATTGTGAGGCAGTGTCCTTTGTCTTTAAATTGATGAGTTTTGTACTTAATGTTTCAAAATCCTACACATTATATCTTTTAGCCCTAATCAGTTTATTTTTTCAGTTAAATCTGGTCATGTGCCTTGCACATAAGAGCATTTTTATCATTTTCCTTTTCAAAGACTAAATGTGGAAATAACTTAAATACCTAACCATTTTTTAAAAACAAAACTACTCTCTTTCTCACCGCTCTCTCCTGCTTACCACACCACCTACATAACTTTACCCAATTAGGTCTACAATAACTTTACGAAAAATTAAATTAAATAAAACTATGATAATTAGTCAATCTCCTTAACCAAAAATCAATTCAAAAGAACCACTAAAATCATCCACAGAAGAAAATAAATTCCATAATTTACTCACCAATAGATAGGTTCCGTATACAAAACTGGATTCTTGCCAAGATCGAGTAAAACTGAAACTTGCAAAAGTATATATATAACCAAATATCAAGTAAATGAGTTTGTTACTGGTGACTAAAGGTTTGACCAATTAGGGAATCAAATATCCACGCCAATCGCCCAATTTAAGGAATCAAAATCACATCTCCACGCCAATCGCCAAAATTATGGAATAAAAAACACATGTCCGTCGATTTACTACCGTTTGTGATTTCAAATAAGGTTAGGGCGGTTGTGTGGATCTATGCGGCTGCGCTTTTTGAGGACGCAAGGAAAGTTAGGCAGTGGGATTTTTTCGCTAGGAGAACAGATTGGAACAATGAAGCCGTTGGAGAGGAACCGGAGATAAAAGAGGAAAAGGTTTTCGCCGGGAATGAGGTCGGTGGAGTGGGTGGCGCGGTGGAGGGGGTGACACTGGTGTGGTGGTGGTGGTGGCCATGAAAGATGATGGTTGTGCAGGTTTAGGTGGTGGTGGTGATAGAGAATTGGTGATGACGGTGGTGGTAGGTGCCGGTGGTGTCTAAGAGAGAGGGAGAGATTGTGTGTGTGGAGAGAGAAAGGGTAGATATGTGGATCTTTTGTTTGTTGTTTTTATAAAATTAGTTATTTGTTAGAAATTGTAAAAGACAATAATACTTTCGTATGGGTCATATTATCTGATTTGACAAAAAAAATTAACTAGGTTATGGCTAAAGAATATAACGTGTATGATTTTGAAACTTTAAATACAAAACTTATCAATTTTAAAGATAGTGAAAATCGCCTAAAATTTGATATATAGATTAAGGACAAAACTTGTAATTCACTCTATTTAATATACGCATGTAGGTCCTGATCAGACGGTTCTAGACGGAAGTTTGGGCGTATGATAACCGATTCGGTAGAACGTTATTACAGAATGGAGTAGAAGTAGAATGCAGCGGAAGTCATACGTTTATTCATTCATACCAAAAGAGCATACATCTTGTCAGGCTGGCGGAGTTCCTGGAGAGAATCCGCAAATGTAACACCTCTTTTTTTTACGTCCTATAAAATCCCGACACGTGTCCCATTGATCCCCGTATGCCACGTGCTAAGCGAGAGGGACCAAAGTTGCCGTTATGTTAAAGTTATAACCTCTGAACGACACTTATAAAAGTTGAGGGACTATATGTGAAAAATGCCAAAAGTTTGATTTCTGGGAGGCGGTTACGGACCGACCATATCTGGTTACGGTCCGTAACCAAACCAAAACCAGGGGCGCCTGGAGGTCCTTTAGACCGCAACCATATGTGGTTTGCCAACAGCAGAAAATGTGGCAGCAAGCTGCCATGCCACCTTTGTCGCGAATGCCACCAATATGGCTGCTTGTGACACGTCCAAAAACACTTGTTCTCTTCTCACAACAACCCCTAACACCTGGCAAGCCCTCATGCTCCTTCCTCAAGTATAAAAGGGCACTTGAGTTGCCTCACAACTTGCTCAATCTTGATTTTCTCCTCTCTTGCTCAGGTTGGAAGTTCCTGAAGCATATAGGAGCATCCCTGAGCTATCTAGTCTTGTTTGGATCACATGTAAGTGTTCCAACTTGTTCTTTTTAGTTTTATAGGCTTTTAAGCCAAAGTCAAAGCATTTACGTAAATACGCTTTGACCTTCGGCTAAGACCATTAAGGTCCAGCCATTGTTCGATGTGAATGTGGCTACGTGATCGTAATTAGGTAGGTGTTAATCCCTTAAAAGGCGCCTCCTAATTACCACGTTTGCTTGACCAATTGACGGGTCAAAGTTATATTCATAAAAGTCAACGGGCCAGTTTTGAAATAAATTCATATATACTAATGTAGGTGTTATAAAATATGTTTTAACACTTTAATAACTTGGTAATAATAGTTAGAACATGTATAAACATGTTCGGCCCGTCAAGTCCAGGTCTAAGGTCGGTTCGCAACCGAAAGTCATAGGGATTGACTCCTGTTTTGACTTTCAGTTCTGACCCGAATTAGCAACTTTAGAATCTGATTATAAGTTGCATTATGACCATGTTATATTGTAGTATCACTCTCTGGAGTCATACTATATGGTCATATAGTATTTCAAGTCATTATGCAAGTATCCTTTAGTTATGCCTAAAATGCTCTTTTTGTCATATACTGAGGTTTTAATCACCAACAAGCATACAAATGATTGATATACTGATTTGTTAATTTAAATAAATTATTTTGAGGGCAACATTCTGATCATAAGCTGCATTTTGATTAAAACGTCGTTAAAATACTTATAAATGACTAAAATGCCCTTTTCGGCATTTTATAAGGTTTAAACATACTTTCATCACCAAAACTAATAGTCTACTGATGTAATATTATAATATGGATTATTTGGGATATCAAAATAGTTTATAAACTGAGTTTGCATACAAGTCCTTGTATAATGTCGATAAATGAAGATAACGCCCTCACGGCGTTTAAAATGATTTTAACAACACTTTTGACATTTAAATCTTTTACCTACTGTTATATTATATTAAATAACATATTTTGGTATACAAACTTAATCAAAATCTCAGATTTCATTAAACTTCATTTAAATCGTCATTTAGCGCGTTTAACGCCGTTTCGGAATCCCAAATAAAACATATTTTGTTACCTACAGATTTCATTAAACATATTTTGTTACCTACAGTTTTTTTTAAACTTACTTTGAATATTTTTACAGTAGGTAAAAGTTATAAACTCAGAATCCCAAATAAAATATCAAAGCTATGTGTGAAATGACTAAATGCCCCTACGGGGCATAGTTTGGTTTAAAATTAACTACCACACATATATTTGATATCCTACTGATATAACATCATAAAATACATATTTTTACAGAATGATTATGACCTTGATATCAGATTACTCGCAAACCTCTTTATAAAGCATAAAATGACCAAAACGCCATTTTGAGGCGTAACTTGATTTTAAAACCATAATGGGCATACATGTTGATATCCTACTGATATCCTAACATGTTTATAATATATTGGCATATGGAACTTGTATTTGACTCATCCGGTTACTCGGTTTCGCTCATATGTGATGGTTAAGCCTACGTGACTAGTTTACGTATTTTAACCAAAACGGGTTTAACCTTATCATTTTTATATCAAAATACAGAATGTTATGTGTTTACCCATATTATACAAGTCTTAGTACTTGTCGGGTCCAAACAAAATTCTATTCCGATCACCACTTAATCTAGCGTATCGTACCGTATTTATTTAAAGTAAGACTAACCGGTTCAAGTCTATGACTTAACTAAGGACCCGTTAGCATTCTAATTGGTTAATAACACCATCATTCGAGACTATACGCCTTCCGGTAGATTTTGCTTGTACTTATCATTTGATTTGCGGCTGAGTTGTTATATTCTTGAAGATTTAGCTCAGGTAAATACTTTTAACCTATCTTCCCTTATACGGGCTTGGGATACGGTAAATTATTACCGCTTGGTCGGGTATGAGATCATGTTTGTCTACTTGTGATTTTAACTAAATCTCATAACTCGTTTTAATCTATATTGCCTGATAACTTAAACATTGGGGGTGGGCTTGACCGTGTCTGGGATATCCTTAGGCTAATTAAAGTACTAATGGCCACGACTTATGCACGAGGTGTAGGCATACACCCGGCAGTGCCAATTATTATTATCTGCTCTCTATGTGAAAGTTCAGAAGTGGTGTGTCAGTCGATCATGTCTCGGTTTCTGTACTAGGCCCCATATGTATTGGCAGGCTTATAAAACTGTATACAAGGTCATTTGTACTGTCCCAAGTTATTTATAAAAATGTGCCTAGCGCACTTAAAATAATTTTTGAAAAGATTTTCAAAAAGTGTTGGTTGATTGTATTTACCAGTGAAAACTGGCGTATTTTCAAAAGATTAAGTTACAGGTACAACACGTAATGGGCCGGAAGCTGCGTAGGCGACAACATAGAGGATTTGCGACCCTTAGTTATGCTTTAAAGTCTGTTGATCTCTTTTGTACATGTTTTTACAATCCGCATGTGGATCTTTATTCCAATCCGTCTGTATTTACATTTTTGAACTTTGAACATTATCGGGTTGTAATAATAATTTAAATCCAAGACTTCCGATGTCTTGCTATGTGTTGTTTGGTTATGATATTATCAACTTACGTCACAATACTCCCCGCCGGGCCCACCGGGATACACGTGGAAATCGGGGTGTGACAGGTTGGTATCAGAGCCAACGTTTGAGGGAATTCAACACTAGTCTTTTGTATGTGATCTCAAACAACAAAGTAACACATTCCTTAGACTCTTGAGTCTAGGCTTTGACCTAGGATTACTCATTTCCATTGTTTAATTTATTCTTGCATTATTTTGTTTTAACTTGTTTTTGAAGCAGGAATATGCCGCCAAGAGTAAGCGGTAGAGGAGGCAAAGGAAAGGTCCCATGCGGGGCAGACCTTCGATGATAGGTCCTTCAACATAACTATAACCCGTACTTAGGGTCAGGTGACTCTTCATCGCCGTGGGAACCGATTCGGCACTCGATTTCTCACGAGTACTCACCACCAAACTCTTCGCACCACTCCCATTCTCATTCCTTCCATGGAGATTATAACCCTAACATTTACTTACGTTCACCCTCTGTTACGCCTCCAGTGGATTCCTCGGACCACATGGACGAAGACTCCGATCCCGAGATGCCTCCGACCAGATCGCTTGGTCATCTAATTAAACTGTCCAGCGGTTCAAACTCTTATGCAGGGACCCCACACCAAGGTGCCGATGATTTTCAACAAAGGTGGGAGCATTATGTCTTCTACAACACTCCATCCTACCACAACACACCATCGTACCATGCTACTCAGCAGGAATAACCTCCGCCTGAGGAAGTACAAATGGAGCTGGTGGAGCAACCACTACCACCGCCTGAACCACAACCGCCACGAAGGCATGGGGCGCGCATGTCGGTGCGCCTAGGACTAAGGGCAGGGTCATTACCACCTTTGCCTAGCCCTTACCCAACAATCCCCGAGGATCCACAAATGGGTGGACCCTCCAACATATCACCTGTGGTGGAACTAGCGCACAACCTGCGGGAAACCCGCTACCATCACCAGTGGCACAGCCACCAAACATGGAACAGCCACCATCGGGTTTTGGAAACCCAATCCCTTCATATAATCCTTTTGCTACTTCTAGTTTGCCTAACTATGTTCACCGGGCACCTTCGTAGGACCCTTACTTAGAGGCAGCTGCACACAATGATCTTTACCCTTCTCCTTTCCCACCATATTCAACTATACCATATTCGGCTGGTGGATATCCCTTTTATGGATATCATCCTTCAGGTGCACCTCCACCTTATGTATATCAACACCCGGTCGCACCGCAACCGCAACCTCAACCACAACCTCCACCACCACCCTCATTGGAGGTTATGCAGGAGACCCTGGAAAGGATGAAAGAACTTCAACAAAAAGCCGCAAAATCTGAAAAGAAAGCGAGCAAACTTCTAAAGAAATTTGTGAAGATAGTTAAATGGAAAAAGGAATGATAAATCCTTGTATTTAGTCTTTATGTATTTATTTCCAAAAGTCCCTACGTGGACATTGCTTTATTTTTATTTTGTTTTAGTCCCTGCATGGTGTTGATGCATATGTCTGTTGCCTACGTCACCGTATAACGTCCAGTCTGTGTTTAGGAGCGAAACGTAAAGTTTATGTATGTAAAAGTGCAAGTTCGCCCGAACTTGTAGTGTACATGAACAAGTTCACCCGAACTTGTCCTGTGATGAAAACAAAAAGATTATATTATCTTTTAGTTTCGACCCCTGGTGATGAAAAGCTGATTTTCAAAGTCTAGAGTTGCTGAACAAAATCTAAATACTTTTGAAAATTGATCTAAAAAGTTTAAAAGTTCATTAAGTTGAAACTTACATTTGAATAAATGCGTCAGTTTAGTGTCAAAATGTTTAATCAAGATCATTAAGTTGAACTTGATACATAAATCAGATATTCAAGGTCATTAATTTGAACTTGATTAATTAAGAGGGTTTAAAAACTGATAGAAGAATAAAATTTGAAATGTTGATGGTTAGAAATTTCAAAGTTTGAATCAGAAATAATTGTTAGAATGTTTGAGAAACTTTGAAACATGAAGTTGATTTTAAGGGGGAGCTAGATAAAAACGTTGATTAAAGATCCTAGAAAGCTCAAAGCAAGGGACAGCATGGTGATTAAAGTTTTATCAAGACAAGCTCGAGAAGAAAAAAGAAAAGGATTGTAGATGCTATGAAGATCAAGGAAGTTAAAGTTATTCAAGAAATAGGGATGGCAATGGGTCGGGTTTGGGACAGGGTTTAGGTAATCCCAAACCCATACCCGGTTAGATAAGCTTGTCCCAAACCCGTCCCAAAACCCGTCGGGTTTCTAGTGGGTAAATACCCATCGGGTATACCCGCGGGTTTCAAGTAAACCCGTTAATTTAAAAAAATTACCCATTGGGTATATCTGACCCAAAATCCATTGTGTATCTATCGTGTAACCACTAATCAGTTACATATAATGTTATCATTATAATAATATATTAAATAACCACAATGTATATGAAATAAAATATCTATTTGTATGAAAAATATGAATGTGTCATATATATACATATTTAAAATATATAAGAAAATATGTCGGGTATACAATCTGGTAAACGGGTACACTTTATCGGGTAATCGGGTTGGGTAAATGGGTATATCACCAAATCCCAAACCCGTAAAAAAAAATCCAAACTAGTCCCAAACCCGTTCCAAACCCGATTATCCGACCCAAACCCGTCCCAAATGTGTCGGGTTTCGGGTTTACCCGTCGGGTTCGTGTTCGATTGCCATCCCTATCAAGAAATAAAGATCAAGAGAATACTAAAGACTCAAGAACTTAATTGAAGAATGATGACTACGACAACATCCAAGGGGGAGTCTGTTGATGCATATGTCTGTTGCTTACGTCGTCATATAACGTCGAGTCTGTGTTTAGGAGTGAAACATAAAGTTTATGTATGTAAAAGTGCAAGTTCGCCCGAACTTGTAGTGTACATGAGCAAGTTCACCCGAACTTGTCATGTGAAGGACAACTTCGCCCGAACTTGGTCATGTCTCATTCCAGGCGAACTTGTACTACTATATATAGGAGTCTTTGGTTTCTCATTTGTAAGAATCAGAGATTTTGTCAACTGGACGGCGAAGCTCTGTCCAAGTGTTTCCAGGATCTGTAACGTCTATACATTAATGAAACAGTGATTAAACAGTAAAGAACTTGTATCCAATGTCGCATATGCAAACGAATTCCGTACGTTTACCTTAGGTTTGCCAAATTAGGACCAGAACGATCCTTACAACGGACCTACAAGTGGTATCAAAGCCTGGATACCTGAATTTGTGAAATCTTTGCAAGATCTACTCTTATTCTACCTCTTTCTACCATTTTTTCTTCATTTTTCAAAGAAAATAATGAATTCACGGATAAAAGTTACTGATTTTTTAATATGTCATGTAAAATACACTTGTGATAAACCCCTGAGAGTTTGGACATCAAATTCAAACGAATTGATATCATAAAGTTCAAAAAACTATGTTTTGCAAACTTGTTTTGGTCGAACTTGAGATCAAGTTTGCCCGGACTTGACAGATATTTCAAGGTTTTACAGATAAGTCCGCTTGAACTTATCTAATCTTCATTCAACTTTTATCAAGTTCGCCCGAACTTGATTGAAGATTGTTGAAAATTTAGTATAAGTTCGCCCGAACTTTTTATATTTCTTGAAAATCTTATAAGTTCGCCCGAACTTGTTTATATTTCTTGAAAATCTTATAAGTTCGCCCGAACTTAATCAGGGAGATATTTTCAAAATTCAAACACAAGTTCGCCCGAACTTGTGTAAAACAAAATCTGATTTTTCTCAAACTGCAAGTTCGCCCGAACTTGTCAGTGTACTGATCGTTTTTTGAATTTTGTGAACGTATGTTTTCAGTAAAATTCGTCAGTTTTCCAAGATGGAAGATCTTCCCAGTGCATTCATGACTGCTTCAGCATCAAATGCTCAAATGGTGAATCGTTTTTCTAAGTTTGCTGCTCTAACTGGCAGAGACATCGGAAATTCAAGCAACAAGTTGGGGTTCGACAAATCAAAGGTTACTTGCTTTAGCTGCCGACAGAAAGGGCGCTTTAAAAGGGAATGCAAGAATCCTGAAGCAACTGGTAATCAAAGTCTGTTTGGAGGTGGCAGTGAATACTAGAAGAAGTCACTACAATACAAGCCTTTCCCAAAGAAGACTCAAGTCGAAATCCAAGATAAACCTTCAAACACAACAGAAAAGGTAATGGTTGCTTCGAATGAAGATGACGGTTTTGACTGGAATTCTTATATCGCCAAGAAGACCGGAGTTGCTTTAATGGCCGAGATAGTAGAAGATACATCTGCTGAGGATGCAGCTTTGGAAAGTGCAATGCTAGAAGAGTACATGCAGCAAGCTGAAGAGGAGGAAATCTATCATCATACAAAGATGCAGGGTATCCTTTCTTTTAACATGTCTACTAATTTTGCAGGTTGTTTTGGTGATACTACATCTTCGAAGCATGTTGCTGAGGAAAAACCTGAGGTTGAGGAGATTCAATGTAACCAAAGAAATTAAGAAAACCTCACAGAGATCGCCAACAAGGCTATGTTGGCAAATCTGACGAAGGTAGGTCCAGAGGTAAAGGTCGTAGAAAAGGAGGTGGTTAAAGTACAAGTCGTCGAGGTTGAGAAACCATGTACGAAATGTTCTGAACCGTGTGTTCAATGTGCTGAAAAGTCTCAGATCATAACCGAAATCAATGTGCATAATAACAATTTCAAATATGATTATCGCACAATGAAAGAGGCTTATGACAAAATGAAAGATGATTATGGAAGGCTTGATAGAAATAACATTGAACAAGATGATACTATCAGAATGTTTAAAGCTACATTAATTGAAAAAGAAAAAGCTATTAACGTTTATATAACAACATTTCTGAAGTAAAACAAGAGCTTCAGGACATGAAAATCGAAACAGAAAGAGTTAGACAACTTTTAAAGAGCTATACCACGAATGCTTATGTCATTGATCACATTCTTCCTACGATTCAGTCGGAAGAAGATGTTCAAAAGTTAAAAAGCAAAAAAACGTGGAGATTATAGCAGTGTTCCACCACCCCTATGCGAAAAGTATTGTCGCAAAAAGGCTGAAGGGATGGAAAAGGCGCTCAACAATGAACTTTTAACCAAAAAGAAAAATGAGCCGCCTGAGAACATTGATATAACCTACACGAGTGATGACGGCGAAGCAGTGGTTAAGAATGTTGTTGAAAATGTTTTGAATGATTCTGATGATGGCAGCTATGCGAGCGCCAACTTGAGTTCGAACAATTCTGTTTCACAATCTGAAGATGACGACACATCATCGGAAGATAGTTTAAGTGATGATCCTAACATTCTCATGTACAAAGTTAAGGATTCTGATAGACTATACTTCGATGATAGCTTTCCGATTCGGAATGTGAAAGAGGATCAGCTTGATAAATTCTTCAAACTCATTGAAGTTTCATCAGAAGATTTGGAAATTAATGAAAAGAAGTTTTACTCCAAACCTAAAAGAAACAACTACCGAAGGAATGGTGGTGACTTTCCAGAACATAGGAGAGCATGGTTGGGTTTGGATGTGGAAGATGAATCGATTAAGCAAACGTCACCATTTCATGAAAATAAAGATAAAAACATGAAATTCGTATATGGAACGAGCACAGTTCATGAAGAAAGTTTGATTGGAAAGCAGTCAAACGATGAGTTCAAAAAGGTAAAAGAACTTCGAGATAAGGCCAAAGCCATAAGTGGTGTAACATCCACTAGTGGACATTCTCATGATGATCGGACTTGCTTCAAATGCAATGAAGTTGGTCACATTGCATGCAAGTGTCCGAAATCTAAGCCGGTCTATCCTCGAAGGAAAACAAGTTCAGATGTTGAAAAACCTAAGCAACCAGAGTTTGTAAAACCTGTTAAAATTCTGAAAAGAAATGAATCTAAACTTGAAGTTAAACCTAAAACTAAATTTGAAAACTCAACTTTCAAGAAAGGTGAAACTTCCAAGTCAAATGAATCAAGGTTTTATATAAAAAAGGCAAATGTAAAATCACAATCCTGGATTGCTAAAAAAATCATCAACATCTGAAGTTATCAAGTCTAAGCTAGTTAAGACTGGTAACAACAAAGTGTCTAAATCTGAGATTAAAACTGAAATTGTCAAACCTTCGAAAGATAAAAAGAAAGTTCAATTTGAAAATGGTAACAACAGTGATATCTCAGATGGAGATTTTGAGGATTATTATGAAGCTTTTTATCCCAAACCCAAGACCAAGAAGGCTTGGGTCGCGCTTTTTAACTGAATATTAATATGTACAGGGGCTCCAGAGATCCGTTTTATCAAAGTGGATTCTGGATAGTGGAGCGTCAAGGCACATGACAGGGATGAAAGCTCTTCTCTTCGACATCAAAGCTATTAATGGTGGATGTGTTGGTTTCGTCGGAAACCAAGGAGGAAGGATCGTCGCAGAAGGTAAACTCTCAAATGGCGTAGTATCGTTTGATCATATGAATTACATTGCTGAGCTAGAGAACAATCTTCTAAGCATCTCGCAGATTTGTGATAAACAATTCACTGTTCATTTCAACGATAAAGAGTGTATGATTTTAAAGCCAGGATTTAAGATTCCGGATGATTGTATTCTCATGCGTGCGCCTCGCGAAAACGATCTCTATGTTTTAGATATGGGCACTGCTAGAACATCATCGAAATCGGCTCAATGTTTTGTGTCAAAAGCCACAGAGAAGGATTCAATATTATGGCACAGGAAAATGGGGCACATTCATCTGAGAAAAAAGAATTTTCTGGTTCATAACGATTTAGTCGAGGGGGTGAATCTTCGAAGCTTCCACATGACGGATCACTGTCTTGAATGTAAGAAAGGGAAGCAGAAGAAGAAATCACATCCTAAGAAGATTCTAAATTCTACTAAGTTACCGCTTGAACGTCTGCATATGGATCTTTTTGGTCCAGTGAACGTCCGAAGCATTTCTGGAGATCTATACTGCTTGGTTGTCACAGATCTCTCGATATTCATGGGTTTACTTTCAAGAGTCAAAGGATGAAACGTTCGATAATCTGGTGATTCTCTTCAAGAAGCTCGAAAATCTATATCTTCTGCCTGTCAGACGTATTCGTAGTGAAAACAACACGGAGTCAAGAACAACAAGATGAAAGAGTTTTGCAACGCCAAAGGAATTCTGCACGAATTTAGTGCACCCTATACTCCACAACAAAATGGCGTAGCTGAGAGGAAGAATAGAACTTTGATCGAAACAGCAAGAACAATGCTTGCAGACTCGAAACTTCCTGTTAGCTTCTGGAGTGAGGCGGTTGCAGCGGCATGCTACACTTTAAATAGGGTTTAACTGTCAAACCGACTAAAACGACATGTTTTGAAATGATTAACCGAAGGAAACCAAACTTGAAATATCTAGAGCCATTTGGTGCACCATGTACAGTAATTGATCAAGATGGTAAATTTGGTGCCAAATCGCTTGAAGGTTTCCTTGTCGGGTATGCTAGTCCGCTAAGAAGAGTTTATGTTCCTGCTCTAAGAAAAGTGATTGAAGCATAGCACGTCGATTGCTTTCGGTATACAACTCCTATTCAGAGGAAAGCCGACGCGTGGTTGTTCAATTATCAAGATTTGTGGAAGTCATTCGACTTGCCAGAAGAACCATCTGATGAAGAACTTGCAGCTCTTTATTATCTTCAACAGTCGGCAAATCAACAACATGTTCTAAGGCCAATTGTGGTTAATCAACCCACATTTGGTTCTACATCTTCTTCTGGTGCAGGTCCGAGTAATGGTGGTGTTCCACTTGAACAAGTTTCTGAAGCAGAAGCAACACCTACTACAACTCTAGCAAATGTTTCCACTGAACCAGGAAATGCATCTACATAGCCCAATACTACTGAGAATCAGAATTCCGACTCTGATGTAGCTCCGACTTTTGATGATGATGTAGAATCCTCTTCTGATGAAGAATCTGAGCAGATAACTAACATGTTGAATCAATCTGCTGGCCCGAGCAATCAAAATGAAGCTACATCTAGTGCTCCTGAAGTTTATTTGAATGTTGATCTGAATATCTCAAACCAGAATAGTACAGTTGATGTTCCTAGCGAGGAGATGCCACGATCTTATTCTTATCATCCTTCAACAAATATCATTGGAGAATTACAAACTGGTGTGCGAACAAGAAGTCAAATCAACAAAGCATTAAGTTGTTTCTATACCCGAGTTGCTCCTACTCAAGACTATTGTTAGTATTCATGTTTCATATCTCAAATAGAGCCGAAGACTGTGAATGAAGCTCTGGGTGATAGCGATGCAAGAGGAACTGTTACAGTTCGAGAAACTGGGAGTCTGGAGGCTTGTAGACTTACCACCGAAGCAGAAAGGAAATATACAAGAAGTGGGTCTTCAAGTGTAAAAGAGATGATCGGGGTGTGATTGTTAGAAACAAAGCTCGGTTGGTTGTCAAAGGTTTCCACCAGTAAGAAGGAATTGACTATACGAAATTTTATGCACCAGTTGTACGTTTAGAGTCAATCCGCATTTTCCTTGCATTCGCAGCTTGGAAAGGTTTTAAGGTGTACCAGTTAGATGTGAAATCCGTATTTCTCTACGGTAAGCTACGCGAACAAGTGTAAGTCAGCCAACCACCGGGTTTCGTCGATCCGCTGAACAAAAACAAAGCTTATCTCCTAGACAAAGCCTTATACAGTTTACACCAAGCCCCGAGAGCCTGGGACGAGACGTTATCTCAACATCTCGTTGGAAATGGCTTTATTAGAGGCACAATGGATAGTACATTGTTTACCAAGGAAGTCGGAAGTCATCTAATCATCGTACAAATCTATGTGGATGATATCATATTTGGTTCAACGGATGATAGTCTTTGCAAAGAGTTCGAAAAAATCATGAAGAAGAAATTCGAAATGTCTTCTATGGGCGAAATGAAATTCTTCCTCGGATTACAAGTTGATCAGTTACCAGACGGCATATTCATTCATTAAACCAAATATGTTCACGATATTCTGAAGAAGTTTGAAATGGATAGATCGAAGCCGCTTTCGACTCTTCTGGCACTGAATCACGGGATTTGCATTGACGAAACAGGAACCAAAGTGGATGATACGCTCTATCGGTCGATGATAGGATCTCTGATGTATCTGACGGCATCTCGCCTAGATATCATGTATCCTACCTGCCTTTGCGCGAGATATCAGTCTAGTCCCCGAGTGTCACACATGCAGATAGTCAAGAGAATATTCCGTTACTTGAAGGGATGTCCAAGCACCGGCTTGTGCTATCCAAAGAACGATAATTTTGATCTGACGGGATACGTTGATTCTGACTTCGGGGTGGACAAGCTGAATTCTAAATCTACAACGGCTGGTTGCCAGTTCTTTGGAACTAGATTAGTAATGTGGCAATGCAAAAAACAAACACGGTCTCTCTTTCTACCTGTGAGGCAGAATACATTTCGGCTTCCAGCTGTTGTTCTCAAATCCTATGGATTAAACAACAGATGAGGGACTTTGGATTGCAATTTCTTGATACGCCTTTATATGTAGATAATAAGGCAGCAATCGACATCACCAAAAATCCTGTTCATCACTCTAGTACTAAACACATAGAAATTCGTTATCACTTCATTCGTGACTGCTACGAAAAGAAGTTGGTGCGAATAGAAAAAATCCACACCGATGAACAAAAAGCTGATTTTTATACCACAGCTTTTCCTTTAATGAGATTTAAATATCTAATGAGGCTTAACGGTATTAAAAATTTGTTGGCAGGTGCGGAGGAAGAGGTTGAATATGGATCGGACGACGAGTTCACATGATCCACACTGGTTTGTATATATTTTAGATTAGTCTTTCTTAAAAACTAAAATACAAAAATATGTTTTTAATTTTAGGGGGAGAAATATTTGAGAAAATACAAAAAGATATGAAAAAGTTGAAAACTATAAAAGTACAAAAACATTGAAAAAAGACAAAAAGAATTTGGTGTCACAAAGGAAATGATAGTACATCAGTGGACTATCACAGTATGCTAAAGAATTGTAAAGTTTAAAAGTGATAAACAAGTCTTACTGTGGATGTGTTGATAGACTTTACACGTTCAGTAAATTGTTTCTGAGATATAAACTAAATTTTACAACTGCTTAATCTTGTCGATTAACATCTCTCAGATATATGGACTTAGTACTCCGAAATTTCGTTTGAGAGATTGCCTGATTCTGAGATACGAGGTCTTTATAGATGATTGATATCTGGGGTATTATACAAGTTCTTCTGATTTTGCGGAAGCAATAGCGTAGAATTTCTATAATTCTTATGCTACAAAAACCCCTAAACTGCATGCAAAGCTGAAAAGAATCGAAAGATCTAATCATTTGCAGTGCTTAAAAGATTCCTTAATTGGAACACACCTTATAAAACGAGCCTTCATCTCTTTGTCGATACGGTGGTAGTAACCTGAGCTCTCAAGGCCTCGCATTAACCCAGATACAGATATCAATTACGCTATATTCACCTGTAAGATGAAATCTAGGGAATCTTGATACGGGAGTGTATTCTGAGATGGGAACCATAATTAAGTCAAGTTTCATAATTCATACCTAACATATCTTGGAACAATTGAGAAATGTGTCGAAGTTTAAGTGGACAAACATATCGACAATATAGGTAAACGAGTTTAAAACTTAAAGTTACCAAAAGGTCAACGGTACTGGTGATATGTCTCAATCAACTGATATGATCCTTAGACACGAATTCACAAAAATATGTCTGTAAATATGTTTGTACATAGTTTACTTTGTTCTGTACATAGTTTATCTGTTTTACAGATTAAAACCAAAAAGATTTTCAGTGTGTTTTAGCATAAAGTTACCAAAATACAAAAAAGATTTTGTTTCTACATTAGTTTCAACAAGCCAATGTTGGAGAACGGATCTTCAAAGTCTGGTAAGGTGCTAAACTGGTGGAAATCTAATTGACAACGGACTGGGAGCTAATCTGTAAAATCGGATAAACCAAAAAGATTAAAAGTTCATTAATTTGAAACTTGATTTTGAGAAAAACCAACAATTTGTTCATAACGGGTCAAACCGAGGTCATTAACTTGGACTCGGCAGACAAATTTGTTAACGAGGTCATTAGCTTGGACATGGCCAACTGAGTGGATTGTTAAAACTGGTAAAATCTGAAAAGTTCAGGGTCTAAATTGAAAATTTTGAAAAATTTAAATCTGAAATTGATTAAGTTCACCCGGACTTATGACCAAGTTCGACCGAACTTGTATTTACTCATAATGTTTTTATGAGTCAATAAGTTCGCCTGGACTTGTGTCTGATCTTAACTGATTGGATTCATAAGTTCGCCCGAACTTGTTAACTATAAATAGGAAACAAGTTCGACCGAACTTCATTATCAGTCTATCAGAATTTAAAGCGAACTTGAAGGCGAATTTAGAGATTTGTGAAATTGGCAACATTACGTCAAATTGCTGCCTGATTAGAACTTGATTAGTAGTGATTTACACACTACTCGTCAAGGAAATGGTGAGAGATTTGATTTTGGACCGTAATTTGATATGTTTTGAATGGATTTAGATCTAAGATGGACTGTTGAATATGTTGTAGACCTATAACGTACAAATTGAAACATAAAACAGGTTGAACAAACATAAACGACCATATACATGTATTAAAATTGAATCAGAAGTGCTTGTAAACATGATTGCATGTTTTGGTGAACAAGATGACAAGTTCGCCCGAACTTGTCAAAAGGTTCTTTGAACCAAGTTCGGCCGAACTTGTCCTCTGGTGATGAAATATTGAAAAAATCATAAGTTCGCCCGAACTTCTCATCAAATTTGTAAAAATGATTTCCATAACAAGTTCGCCCGGACTTGTATGAATGAGATTTAATAACAACTAACAAGTTCGCCCGAACTTATTCATAAAATGATTAAAATTGTTAAACAAGTTCGTCCAGACTTGATGATTTGCAATGTGTTATATGTTGTGCAGGTCTGCTCGAACTTGAAGTAATGAAATGTCAAAATGACAATCAAGTTCGCCCGAATTTGATAAGAATTTGTGAAAAATTCTCAATCTTTGCTAATTTCGTCTCGATATTCGTGTTTGCAGAATATTCAGCTGTCGTTTAATAAATTTCATAACACATGCATCACGCTAGACAAAGATATCTGTCCATCACTCGAAGCATTTGATAGTATTCTCGCATTTATGGAGCGGATTCCAATTCATAAAGCTATTACGGAAAAGACGGTGGTCTATAGATCGCATGTTTACAGATTTTGGAGTTCTGCAGCGATTAATGATGATGATACAGCGATTATCTCAGTGGTTCGTGTTGGTGAAGAAGATAAAGAGATTGCTATTACTGAAGCTGATATCCGAAAGGTTCTAAACTTTAACGACGCAGCGAATGATCCTATGATGCTTGATGAGAGGATGGTTAGAGGGTGTTTCTATCGAATGGGGGTACAGGGGGCACGTGAATGAGTCTACTTTGAAGAAAGGATCAGTCCCTAATCCTTACAAGTTCCTGATGCACGCAATCATACACGCATTTAGCCATCGAAAGGCTGATTAGATGACGTTCAAGACTACATGGCATGCATGGCTACAGTGCTTATTTTGAACACGAGATTTAACTTTTCAAAGTTGGTATTCACGCATATGAAGAACAACCTGGGTTCCAACAGTCTCGTGATGTATCCGAGATTTGTATAGATGTTGATAGATGACAAATTCAAGAAGATTACGAAAGATCCAAACGATATTGTCTATCTTAGTCATTTGGATGATACGACCGTCAAGAAACTGATTACATTCCAGAAACAGTCCTCAGCACCAATTGTAAATCCTTTATTTGGTGCTATTGCTTTTGAAAACTACATCGCGCCACCAGAGTAGAAATGGCGTAAAGATGATAGTGGAGACGAAAATGAAAGGAACGCTGAGTTGGAATGGTTATCGTTGTTTAAAGAAAAACACAATGATTGGTTTCTGAAGAAGGTTGTAGTTCAAGAGAAAAAAAGCTTCGCGTAAACCAAAGAAAGTTGAAACTATGCTGATTGATGAGGAAGAGCCTGAAAATGTTCAACGTGAAGCTGGTTCAAGTGCAGCAGCTGTTATTGAAAGTCAAGAGGCAGAGAAAACAACGCAGCAAGATGATGTTATATCTGAAACATCTGACAAAGATGAAGATAGTAATGATACAATTGAAAGAGAAACAAAGAAAGCTGCTGCAGAAATAGAACTTGAAAAGCTTAAAGCAGTTGATGCTGACTATGAACTGGGTTCTGATAAGGGTTTAGACGAAGAGAGAGCGAAAAAGAAAGCGAAACGAGTAAAGTCTTCCGCAACTAATGTATCAACGAAGACTACAGGGTCTCCAAAGACAAAAGGCAAGAAAAATCAGAAACCAAAGAGAAGACGCTACGTTGGAAAGTCGAAAAGCACAGAAGTCCCACAAGAACCTTCTGGTGCAAAATCTACAGGAGTGACACAAGAACCTCCTGCGGCTGAAAAGATTCAAACAATTTGCTAATCAAGAAACTTTAGTATAGACAGGAGTTACACAAGAACCTCCTGAGTCTGAATTACTTGATATTCCTATTATCACGTCGCAAGATCCTCCTACAACTGCTCAACCTGAAAGCTCAACTCCTAAAGCTTCTACACCAAGGAGTACGCCAAAGTCAACGCCGAAAACTACTCCAAAGTCGAAGCTGTTTGGAAATATTCCAAATGAACCTATTGATGAACTTGAAAAGCGTGTGAAAGTTCTGGAAGATAAAGTTGCGAAGAATGAAGTAGAAAAAACTGCTTTGGAAAATCTGGTAAAACAAGGCGAGGTTGAAAAAGAGATTCTAAGTGATAAAGTCAAATTCTTGGAAGGGGATAGAGGGTATTTGAAGGCCCTAATTGAAAGCTTACAAGACGCGAACGAACGATTAATGAAAAAGATAGCAGAATTACGGTCGGAAAAAGATATGAATGATCGAAGATTCAAAAGACTGCAGAAAGTTCTGACGAATAGTCTGGGTATTGACTTCGCTGCAGAATATGCTCGTTTGGATTTGCAGGAAGCTAAAGAAAAGGCAGAAAAGGAAAGTGCTGAACAGGGTAAAAGCAAGAACGTGATTGAAAGTATGCCTGAGATTACTGAACCTGTGATAGAATCTGCAAAAGCTTCTGAGTTTACTGTTGTTCCTGAAACAGAAACTGAAAATAAAGACGATGAAGAAGATGAGGATAAAGATGATGATGAACCGGTTGACGACACTAAAGACGACTCTGACAACGATGATGGTGGTAATGATGACGATCAGGGTGGAGTTGGTCTGAAAGTGGTTGATGCCAAAGTGAATGATGAATTTGATTTCTCTTCATTGTTAAATGATGATGTTAATATGATGGAAGATCAAACTCAGGGGGAGCAGATAGGGGAAACAGGGCAAAAAGATGATGTTGATATGACAAATGCTATTACTACTGCTATGCCTACAAAGCCTATGATTCTTATGTTGGAACACAATGTTGAGGAAGGCGAGTTTGTGCATAATAATTCGAAAGAAGATTTGGCTAAGCTACTTGAAGTTGATGCTGAAACGTTTGATTTTGAATTTGAAGAGCAAGTGATGAATGTAAATACATTTGAGCCAAATGAATATTGTTATAAAAGAAGGTATGAAGCTGACGAGTACAACAAGGTTATAGTGAAGATTGGTCATCAGACGATGAGAAAGATGAAGCTGAGAAGTGCGTTGGTCAGAACACTGATAGTTTCCCAACCTTTGAGGAAATGTATGAACAACTTAATGAAGATATGTTGAAAGAAAAGATTGAAGAGTCTGTACGAGATGGAAAAATCCCTAAACCAATGACGAAGGAAGAAATTTCACTAGCAAAGAAGTCCTGGTTTAAAGAAATGCCGAGAGAACGAAAGTTTCTACGTCCACTAGCATTCTTTACCAGAGATAAAGATGTTTCATTGGGAGATATATTAAGCTGGGGATGGTTTAAAGAGTTGAACGTTTATGCCATTAAACGTGAGTTTGGAGTTCAATACTTCAAATACTTGGCAGATTTCGAAACACTTCCTTACTGGGATGTAGAAGAGTTAGTGCAGACGAGGAATGTCACATATCATATGAAGTTTATTGATCAGTTGCTTTGGAAGATGATAAAGTTTGAAGCGACGCAAGGTTTCAGGTATTGGAAGCCATTCATTCCTAAACGCCGAATTAAAACAGATAAGAATACTGGTATTAAGGATATAACGTTGATAATGAAGCGTCCAAGAGCAATGAGGAATATGCCTCTAATGCCGATCGAACATAATTTCTATCCATTGTTTAGGTGGTGGCAAGTGGATTCGACAACGTGTGAAGCAGTGATTGTGCTTAGATTTGAAGATCATTTGGATATCACTAAAGAAAGGGTTAAAATGTTTGGGTTAGAAGGTTTAAGAGGATTGTGGAGAATGATATGAATACTAGACCCGATGTGGCTAGTGAACTGCTCAAAGGAGGATATCAAATGTTTATTCTTCAGTAAGATATGTTTTGAAGAACGCGAGAAAGAACAAGCAATGCAATATCAGAGGGTTGTAAATGTCTGTTACGCGCATGAAGTTAATTCTGGAAGAATGTGGGAATCGAGTTGGAGAGAGATTGAACGCGAAGAATTTCTAAAGGAAGAAAGGCGTCATGAACAGTTTCTAGAAAGGACAAAGGAGGCAAGACTCAGACGTTTTTAATTTATGACAAGGGTGCCACCTACTGATCAAACGCCGATTCCATCGCAAGAAAGAAGAAAGCAGCCGATAAAGAACTTCTTTGGACGTGTCAGGCAGAGATAGAGCTTTGAAGACTGATCAAGACGAAGACGATATCCAAGGGGGAGTCAGTTAGTACATAATGTCTATGTCTTAGTCTTGGATCGAGTCTGTTTAGTTTGGGCTAGATTATGCCAAAATATAGGGTTATTTATGTAAATAGTGAACAAGTTCGCCCGAATCACAATGTAAGATCAAGTTCGGCCGAACTTGATCAAGACAAGTTCGCCCGAACTTGACTTCCTCCCAGCGAACTTGTAACGCTATAAATAGGTGCCTTGATGTTTTCATTTAAAAACTTCTGCAACTTTGTCACTTGTATGGCGAAGCTCTGCCCGATCTGGATTTACATGTACTGAACATTTATGATCAATAAACAATGATTAAACAGTAAATCTTGCATATTCGATTAATACGTCATATAAATTCCGCATATACGAACGTTAGATACCAATTTAGGTTCCTATGCTAGTAATGGAGCGATCCAACACGTGGACATTATCTTTAAGTGTTAGTCCCTGCGAGGACAATTTTCATATTTAGAAGTCCTATTTTAGGCACCAATGTAATTGTAACTCATTAGTTAAATGAAACTTTTGGAAATTTATTTATGTATGTATTCCACTTCATCTGTTGTTCAAGCGATCGCCTCGATTTTAACTCGAAATTTATGATCAACGATAATAATTCCAAAGATCCACTTGATGGTTTACGCCCGCCAAGTGATACTGTCACATTAATTGGCGAAAAGGTAGTTAAGTAGTAAAGCCTTCTACCATTGTAGTTAAGGTTGATGATCCCTTCTATCTAGAGGTGGTGAACTACGTTCTAAGCCTCCTAGTCTATGCAATCATGCCTAGCTCATTTAAACCATTTTAAGACAATTATTCTAAAGTTAACACATCTGTAATGTTAACACTCTTGGCAATGTGACTTGAGGAACCACACTAGCCGTCTAGGTAATGGACTATGTCCAAACCTTATAGCCTATATAATCAAGTTTGATTCTGGCTAGTATCATCAATGCGATGATCATAATGTAACAACTGTTAGTGATGTAATGCGTACGAGCTATGAATTATGTCCGTTAGTGACATATGACAGAGGCGGTCTACGACTCCCTGTCCAGAGATAATAGATTTCATTCAAACCTCCAAGCCGTATGATCTTTGGATATCAAGGATTATATATCTCAAGTCATTGCAACAAGCCATTAGTGCTACTTTTATTTTATCCTTCGTGACAGGCCATTAGTGCCAAATTTAATTACCCCTGTAATAGGCCTTTTGTGCCGTAATATTTTGAGTACGCCTGGCAAAAGTGGTATTGTGATCACTAGCCCTATAAGGCGAAGGATTATTCATGTCCGAAACTTTAAACATTTTTATATGGTTAATAATACCATATCAATTGCGCAATAAATCACCAAATGCAAGAGATTAATTTAAATATCATGGTGATTAATGTCAAACAGATAACATGGCTCATTCTGATGAAGCCCATAGTCGACG
This sequence comes from Scalesia atractyloides, assembly GCA_947069175.1. Classification (NCBI taxonomy): domain Eukaryota; kingdom Viridiplantae; phylum Streptophyta; class Magnoliopsida; order Asterales; family Asteraceae; genus Scalesia; species Scalesia atractyloides. Next base: position 45,570,479 of record CAMTDV010000017.1, on the reverse strand, counting down.
TAATGACGACAATGCAAATGATAAAATCATCATAAGCAAAGACGATCTACAAGCCTTTATTGCCACATAAGTTGACAAGGCAATAAAGGATCGTGCTGAGAAGCAATTGGAGTCGAGTGCTTCTCACTCCAAGCATACATCCAAACACACTTGTAAACATACTAAGACGCACTCAAAGCCACCTCCTTCGGATAAAAAGGAGAATTCAATACACTCCTCAAATGTGAAGAGTGTGAGGCAGGAACATCAGCACAAGACAGATAACAAAGATGATTGCTCCTACAAATATTTCGCATCTTCTAAGCCTCGGGATTTCAGTGGGGAGAAAGGAGCTGTGGAAGCTCTTAGGTGGTTGGATGAGATGGAAACAGTTATTGAAATCAGAGGTTGAGCTGATAAGGATGTAGTGAAATTTGCTGCACAGTCGTTTAAGGGCGATGCCCTGATTTGGTGGAAAGCCATGGTACAGTCTGCTGGAAAGGTGTATATGTATAACCTCAGTTGGGCAAGGTTTGCTGAATTAGTGAAGGATACTTACTGTCCACCTCACGAGGTGGAAAAGATTGAGTCAGATTTCTTGGCTCTTTCTATGAAAAATCTGGACTGTCGGAAGTACGTGGCCGGCTACAATTCTCTATCAAGGCTTGTGCCTTATTTGATCACACCTGAGCCTAAACGCATTGCGTGTTTTATTGGAGGTTTAGAGCCAGAGATTAAAGGAAATGTTAGGGCTTCAAGGCCGAAAACTTATAGGTCTGTTGTAGACCTAGCTTTGACATTGACTCAGGACCTAGAAAGGCATAGGTCCATCAAATCCGAAAATGATGGAAAAAGGTAGAGGGAGGATGATATATCCCATCGCTCGAACAAGAAAGGAAAATCAGGATTCAACCGGAACCATCAAAAGTCAAATGATAGGCCTGTGTGCAAAACATGCAACAGGCGACACGGAGGTCCGCGTCGAGCTGAGTCGCAAGCCAAGCCTTGCGGCATTTGCAAAAAAATGGGGCACAAGGCCCTGGATTGTAAGGATCTGAAAGATGCCACTTGTTTTAGTTGTGGTGAGAAAGGGCACATCAAGCCAAATTGCCCTAAGTATAACAAAGACAATGCTGCAAAAGAAGGAGGAGCAAAGAAAGGGAATGCACGCCCTTCAGATGAACGCTAGGGAAGCGGTCGGCGATGATAATGTTATAACGGTATGTTCTTTATTAATGATACTTATGCTAGATTTTTTTTGATTCAGGGGAAGATAAGTCCTTTGTGGACCATAAGTTTAGTGATTTATTGAATTTGCCCATAAGAACTCTAGACATAACTTACGGCGTAGAACTCGCTGATGGAACTATCGAAACTGCTTCAGCGATTCTAGATGGATGTTCCATATCCATCAAGAATCATTTCGTTCATATCTCTCTCTTACCAATGCAATTGGCGGGGTTCGATGTGGTTTTAGGGATGGATTGATTATCTGGTAACCAAGCCCACATAGCTTGCAACAATAAACTCATCAAAATCAAATCCCCAACTGGTGACATACTCACCATCCAAGGAGACCTACATTATGGGTTGCCTGAGAAAGCATCATTGCTTAAGGCAACCTGATGCATGAAAAGAGGATGTGTCATCTATATGGCACAAGTTACCATTGATAAGCCAAAGTCGAAGATTGAAGACTTACCTATTATCTCTGAGTTCTCAGATGTTTTCCCTGAAGAATTACCTGGTTTAGCCCCAGACAGACAAGTGGAATTTAGGATTGATATCCTACCCGGTGCTGCACCTGTTGCAAGAGCTCCATACCATCTAGCACCTACAGAGATGAAAGAATTAAGAACCCAACTTGATGAACTTATGAGGAAAGGCTTCATACAGCCTAGTTCATCACCGTGGGGAGCTCCGATATTATTTGTGAAGAAAAAGGATGATTCAATGCGTATGTGCATTGATTACCGTGAACTGAATAAGATAACAATCAAGAATCGTTATCCGTTGCCCAGGATCGACGATTTATTTGACCAACTTCAAGGAGCTAGCTACTTCTCGAAGATCGACTTGAGGTCGGGCTATCATCAACTTAAATTCGGAACAGAAGATGTTCCAAACACGGCATTCAGGACGAGATATGGCCACTACGAGTTCTTAGTGATGCCTTTTGGGCTCACTAATGCACCTGCAGCCTTCATGGACCTCATGAACAGGGTCTGCAAACCTTACTTAGACAAGTTTGTCATTGTCTTCATAGACGACATACTTATCTACTCTTGTAATCATTTGGATCATGAGAAACATTTAAGGTGCATATTAGAGTTGTTGAGACAAGAGAAACTCTACGCTATGTTTTCTAAATGTGAAATTTGGTTCCGTGAAGTCCAGTTTTTGGGACATGTCGTCAGTGAACGCGGAATCCAAGTAGATCCCGCCAAGATCGAGGCTATTATGAACTGGCAAGCACCTAAGATGCCATCAGAAATCCGCAGCTTTTGGGGATTAGCTGGCTACTATAGAAGATTCATTGAAAATTTTTCAAGGATAGCCACTCCTTTTACTACACTGACCAGAAAAGATGTTAAGTTTAACTGGGGTCCTAAACAGCAAGAAGCCTTCGAGATCTTGAAGCAGAAACTGAGCAATGCTCCAATTTTGACTCTGCCAGAAGGCATTGAGGAGTTTGTTGTTTAATGTGACGCCTCACACACAGGCATGGACTGTGTGTTGATGGAGAAGGCAAAGTAATTGCATATGCGTTACGACAGCTAAAAGTGCATGAAAGAAATTACACCACCCATGATTTGGAATTGGGTGCCGTTGTGTTTGCACTTAAGTTATGGAGACACTGTCTATATGGAACTAAGTGTATTATATACACGGATCACAAAAGTCTCCAACACTTATTCAATCAGAAAGATCTTAATATGTGACAACACCGGTGGATGGAAACACTTAATGACTACAAATATGAGATCCGCTACCACCCGGGCAAAGCAAATGCGGTTACCGATGCACTAAGTCGCAAGGAAAGGGTTAAATCCATTCGGGAAAATGCTAAGAGTATCGAACTCAAGAGTAGTTTGAATGAAAGGATTCTGAATGCGCAAAAGCAAGCCTTGTTAGAGGCAAACCTTCCAAGCGAAGAATTGGGTAAAACTGTTGAACAGTTAACACCTGGAGTTGACGGAATCCTCAGACTTATTGGACGAATCTGGATACCGACCTTTGGAGGACTTAGGGATCTAATCCTCCAAGAAGCGCATAATTCAAAGTACTCTGTTCACCCTGGAGGTGACAAGATGTACATAGATTTGAAAGCTAATTATTGGTGCATAGCTAAGTGTCTGACGTGTTCACAAGTTAAAGCTGAACATCAGAAACCGTCAAGACTTCTATAACAACTAGAAATTCCCACCTGGAAATAGAGTGTGTAACTATGGACTTTATCACCAAGTTACCAAGGACTAATCGCGGTAACAACACGATCTGGGTTATCATGGACAGGCTGACTAAGTCGGCTCACTTCTTGCCAATTAAAGAGACTTTCAGCTCCGACAAGTTGGCCAAACTTTACGTGGACGAAATTGTCTCTTTTCACGGCGTACCGGTATCCATTGTATCCGATAGAGATACAAGATATACCTCGAATTTTTGGAAAAGCTTCCAACAAGCCTTAGGCACGCGATTAAATTTTAGTACGGCTTATCATCTGTAGACAGACGGACAAACGAACATACTATACAAACATTGGAAGATATGTTGTGCGCATTTTTAATCGATCTAGGTGGAAGTTGGGATAGTCACTTACCCCTGATCAAGTTCTCCTACAATAACAGCTACCATACGAGTATCAAGGCTCCTCCGTTTGAAGCCTTGTACGGGAGAAAGTGCAGAACGCCTGTTGCTGGGCTGAAGTTGGGGAAGCCCAACTGACAGGACCTGAGATAGTCCTTGAGACGACGGATAAGATTTTACAAATTCGCGATCATCTCAAAGTAGCACGAGATAGACAGAAAAGTTATGCAGATAAGAGGCGTAAACCTCTTCAGTTCCAAATAGGAGACAATGTGTTATTAAAAGTATCGCCTTGAAAAAGCGTCATGCGATTTGGCAAGAGAGGCAAATTAAGCCGAGATATATAGGACCGTTCGAAATTATCGAATGTGTTGGATTTGTAGCTTATAAGCTTCAGTTACCTGAGAAGCTCAGTGGAATCCATGATGTATTCCATATCTCGAATTTGAAGAAATGCTTGGACAATGAATTGTTGACTATGCCACACGAAGACATGCAAATAGATGAAAACTCGAGGTTCGTTAGAAACCCATAGCGATTGAAGATTGACAGGTTAAGAAGCTTCGTAGAAAGCATGTACCAATTGTAAAAGTTAAATGGAATGATCGTCGAGGTCCAGAGTATACTTGGGAGGTCGAGTCCACTATGTGACAGAAGTACCCCCATTTGTTTGAATAAAATCTCGAGGTCGAAATTTCTTTTAAGGGGGTGAGGATGTAACATCTTGTGTTTCTACGTCCTATAAAATCCCGACACATGTCCCATTGATCCTCGTATGCCACGTGCTAAGCGAGAGGGACCGAAGTTGTCATTATGTTAAAGTTATAACCTCTGAGCGACACTTATAAAATTTGAGGGACTATATGTGAAAAATGTCAAAAGTTTGATTTCTGGGAGGCGGTTACGGACCACAACCATATTTGGATACGGTCCGTAGCCAAACCAAAATCAGGGGCGCCTGCCAGCAACAGAAAATGTGGCAGCAAGCTGTCATGTCACCTTTGTCGCGAATACCACCAATATGGCTGCTTGTGAAACGTCCAAAAACACATGTTCTCTTCTCACAACAGCCCCTAACACCTGGCTAGCCCTCATGCTCCTTCCTCAAGTATCAAAGGGCTCTTGAGTTGCCTCACAACTTGCTCATTCTTGATTTTCTCCACTCTTGCTCAAGTTGGAAGTTCCTGAAGCATATAGGAGCATTACCTGAGCTATCTAGTCTTGTTTGGATCACATGTAAGTGTTCCAACTTGTTCTTTTCAGTTTTATAGGCTTTTAAGCAACAGTCAAAGCGTTTACGTAAAAACGCTTTGACCTTTGGCTAAGACCATTAAGGTCCAACCCTTGTTCGGAATTTATGATCAAGCCTTGATCGTAATTAGGTAAGTATTAATCCCTTAAAAGGGCACCTCCTAGTTACCATGTTTGCTTGACCAATTGACGGGTCAAAGTTATATTCATAAAAAGTCAACGGGTCAGTTTTGAAATAAATTCATATCTAGTAATGTAGGTGCTATAAAATATGTTTTAACACTTTAATAGTTAGAACATGTATAAACATGTTTGGCCCGTCAAGTCCAGGTCTAAGGTCGGTTCGCAACCAAAAGTCGCAAGGATTGACTCCTGATTTGACTTTCAGTTCTGACCCGAATTAGCAACTTTAGAATCTGATTATAAGTTGCATTATAACCATGTTATATTGCAGTATCACTCTCTGGAGTCATACTATATGGTCATGTAGTATTCCAAGTCATTATGCAAGTATCCGTTAATTATGCCTAAAATACCCTTTTTGTCATAAACTAAGGTTTTAATCACCAACAAGCATACAAATGATTTATACTGATTTGTTAATTTAAATAAATTATTTTGATGTCAACATTCTGATCATAAGCTGCATTTTGATTAAAACGTCGTTAATAATACTATAAATGACTAAAATGCCCTTTTCGGCATTTTAGAAAGTTTAAACATACTTTCATCACCAAAACTAATAGCCGACTAATGTAATATCATAATATGGATTATTTGGGATATCAAAACAATTTATGAACTGATACAAGTCCGTGTATAATGTCGATAAATGACGATAACGCCCTCATGGCGCATAAAATGATTTTAACAACACTTTTGACATCTAAATATTTTACCTACTATTATATTATATTAAATAACATATTTTGAGTATTCAAACTTAATCAAAATCTCAGATTTCATTAAACTTCATTTAAATCGTTATTTAGCCCATTTAACGCCGTTTCGGCGCATAGTATGGTTTAAAACCATATTTAAGGACCAAGACTTGTTACCTACAATTTTTTTAGAACTTATTTTGAATATTTTTACAGTAGGTAAAAGTTATAGAAAAGTGCCCGGATAGTCCCTGTGGTATACCTCGTTTTCACCTTTAGTCCCTACATTCAAAATTACATCTATAGTCCCCAACTTTGGCAAATTCGTTCTCGGATGGTCCCTGGCGTGGATGGGGGGTTAGTTTTCTTAGTTAAGTTGGTGTGAAATTACCTAAATGCCCTTCGGTATAAAAAAGTTAATTAAGTATTATATATATATATATATATATATATATCACACATACATACAAACATACAATACAGACTCTCTCTCTCTCTCTACCTTCTCTCTCTGCTTCTCTCCACCACCACCCCCATCACAAATCTTACCTTCCTCCTCCAAGTACCACCGTCAACCACCATCCTCTACCACTAACATCAAATTTCCACCGCCATCACCACCCACTTCAAATCTACTCAATCTAACAAACATTAACCTATCCACACAGAAATAAAAAACCTACATATTCAAATCTACTCAATCTAACAAAATTCACACAAATCTGCAACAAAAGTTAACCTCTCTACACGTTAACCTCGCTCCAGCTCCCGCTACTGCCGCAGGTGAGAGTTGGTCTTCTGTCTCCGTTGGTTATCAACCGTAACCGCCAACTGCTGCTGTCATTTGGTTTGGCGTTTGTGGTTTTATGGTGGTTGTGGTGGTTTGGTGGAGGTCGGTATGGATTTAGGAGGCGGAGCAGTGGTGGTGAAAGGGTATGGCGGCAGTGGAGGTGGAGGTCATGGTGGTGGTGGTTTTTAGAGAGAGAGAGAGAAAGAGAGATAGAGAGAGTAGAAAGAGAGATATAAGAATCTGTATTTTTGTGTGTGTATATATATGTTTTATTAATTTAATACTTAATTAGTTTATTTTGTTTAATAATAAGGGTATTTAGGTAATTTCACACCAACTTAACTGAGAAAACTAACCCCCCATCCACGCTAGGGACCGTCCAAGAACGAATTTGCCAAAGTTGGAGACTATAGATGTAATTTTGAAAATGTAGGGAAACGAGGTATACCACAAGGACTATCCGGGCACTTTTCTCTAAAAGTTATAAACTCAGAATCCCAAATAAAACATCAAGGCTATATGTGAAATGACTAAATGCCCTTACAGGGCATAGTTTGGTTTAAAATTAACTACCACACATATATTTGATATCCTACTGATATAACATCATAAAAATACATATTTTTATAGATTTTTTATGACCTTGACATCAGATTACTCGCAAACCTCTTTATAAAGAGTAAAATGACCAAAACGCCCTTTTGAGGCGTAACTTGATTTTAAAACCATAACGGGAATACATGTTGATATCCTACTGATATCCTAACATATTTATAACATATTGGCATATGGAACTTGTATATGACTCATCCGATTACCCGGTTTCGCTCATATGTGAACGGTTAAGCCTACGTGACTAGTTTACGTATTTTAACCAAAACGGGTTTAAACTTATCATTTTTATATCAAAATCCGGAATGTTATGTGTTTACCCACATTATACAAGTCTTAGTACTTGTCGGGTCCAAACAACATTCTATTCCGATCATCGCTTAATCTAGCATATCGTACCGTATTTATTTAACGTAAGACTAACCGGTTCAAGTCTATGACTTAACTAAGGACCCGTTAGCATTCTAATTGGTCAATAACACCATCATTCCAGACTAGACACCTTCCGGTAGATTGTGCTTGTACTTATCATTTTATTTGCGGCTGAGTTGTTATTTTCTTGAACATTTAGCTCAGGTAAATACTTTTAACCTATTCTCCCTTATACGGGCTTGGGATACGGTAAATTATTACCGCTTGGTCGAGTATGGGATCATGTTTGTCCAGTTGTGATTTTAACTAAATCTCATAACTCGTTTTAATCTGTATTGCCTGATAACTTAAACATTGGGGTGGGCTTGACCTTGTCTTGGATATCCTTAGGCTCATTAAAGTGCTAATGGCCACGACTTATGCACGGGGTGTAGGCATACACCCGGCAGTGCCAATTATTATTATCTGCTTTCTGTGTGAAAGTTCAGAAGTGGTGTGTCAGTCGATCATGTCTCGGTTTCTGTACTGGGCCCCATATGTATTGGCAGGCTTATAAAACTGTATACAAGGTCATTTGTACTGTCCCAAGTTATTTATAAAAAAATGCCTAGCGCACTTAAAATAATTTTTTGAAAAGATTTTCAAAAAGTGTCGGTTGATTGTATTTACCAGTGAAAACTGACGTATTTTCAAAAGATTAAGTTACAGGTACAACACGTAATGGGCCGGAAGCTGCGCAGGCGACAACATAGAGGATTTGCGACCCTTAGTTGTGCTTTAAAGTCTGTTGATCTCTTTTGTACATATTTTTACGATCCGTCTGTGGATCTTTATTACAATCCGTCTGTATTTATATTTTTGAACTTTGAACATTATCATTTAAATCCAAGACTTCCGTTGTGTTGCTCTGTGTTGTTTGGTTATTATGTTATCAATTTACGTCATAATACTCCCAACGGGCCCATCGGGATACATGTGGAAATTGGGGTGTGACAGCCAGCCTCTCCCCTTAGGGAGCCTCCAAAACTTACAAACACATGAACACACAACCCATATATATATAGGGATGTCATTTTCGTACGAAATGAGCGTTTCTACGAAAATGACATTTTCATACGAAATGTGTCCCTTTTACACATCTGACATTCGTACTCGGGTCGTGTGTTCGTATCTAATCTATACAATATTCAACACACGCTCTAACTAGTCTATTCGCACAGTGACGGACACAAAGTGCATCAACAATGCATTCATTTATTATACATAAAAGTGTATACAGAAAAGTGTTAGTGGTGGAGAGGAAAACACCATCTCAAGATAATATGAAGGTCTGAAGTTCAAGGCTTAGCTCCACCACCAAGGTCTTATTTTTTTGTTTTAAATTCATTTCCCCTTAGCATAATTTTGGGCCCAGTTTTTTTATTTAGACCTAAGCATAAACTATTTTTAGAGTTCTCGGAGACGGCTCTGTTTGAGGTGTATACCTCATTTTGTTTGAAATCTTTAGCAGGATGTACTAATACCTTTGTATTAGCGCGTGATATCCCTCTTCATAAAGCAACATAAAGTTTTCCATGCGAAAATACAAAATCTGGAAGATAAACACTAACATCCAGAATTGCTTGACCTCAAGCTTTGTTAATTGTCATGGAAAAGCTAAGTCGAATAGGAAACTGTTTTCTTCTTAGCTTGAACGGGAACATGTTATCATCAAAAAGACACAGAGGGATTCTTGGCAAAAATACTCTTTTTTTATATGTTGCCTAACAGCTATCTCTACATCAATAACGTTGTGTTGGAAGCCTTTACATATCTCGTGCCATTACAATATTATAGGGCAACTGATTTTTAAACGACGTCTATGAAGCGACAAACCAATAAAAAGTAGTGAGTTTAAGAGCTTGTCCGGATAGAAATTGTGGTGATCGTCTTCGACTTCATCAAAACTGTAGTAAACCTTTTCATCCCCTTGAAATATGTCACTCATTTGATCATTGATCTCGACGACACTGTCCTTTTTAGTGGATAATATTGCCTTAGAGATTATAATCAAAAGAATATACATTGCTTTGAATTGACAGAAAGACAACATTGATCAATTCTTTTATAGAGTTTTTTGGATTACTGAATGGAGTTATCATATCGTCTAGTATGCAAATATAGCTTCCTTTGATTGATTCTTCAGACCCATCACTGACTCTTAAAAGAAAATTAGAATACCATGTATCATTTATCGCTCTCATGTTTATTGTCAACTGCATCTTTTTAGTCAAAATACCAAAGAGGCGACATCCGCAGGTTGGAATCTACAATCTGTGCTCTAGTTTCACGTTTAATAACCAGAAACACCTGTCTAAAATCTCCCCCATAACCATTATTTTTCCACTACATGGGAGACTAACACCTATAATGTTTTGCTACGTTTGATCGACTGCCTCTATCTCCTGTTGTTTGCCATCGATGCCTCATCCCATATGATCAATTTGGAGGACTTAATTAGGTCAACTACCCCACTTTGTTTTTTTATGTTGCACATCGAATTGTTATTAACACAAACAGGATCTTAAATCTCGAGTGAGTCGTTGTCCCTCATGGTAGATTGAATAAACATTAGACTTACCTCTTCACTAAATTCACACTGAAGATCAGACTTGTATGGACTAAACATTGCACCATAACAAATAATATCAACACTTTTATCACCATCATCCTGCAATCAAGCACACATATATTAACATAACAAACATGTTAATATGAAAGATATGCACAAATACCATAACTTAAAAACTAGCAAATCAATACCTTAAAAGCTTCTACGACGATTGGTTTGTTTAAATCGGTATGTTCGTTGTGCAGTTGAATCTGAAAAATTAAATATGTTAACATTCACATAAAAGTTAAAACAAAATCATATATGCATTGCTGCATATAACAAACTGACCTTAGAAGCTTCACTCTCACATGCTTGGTCTTTCGAAACAGTTGAATTCATAATTGGATCCGTTTTTAACTTGTTTGGCAATTGACATAGGTGTGCACTACTATGTATTTATAGGATAAAATTCATTAGTACATTAGGGTTTAATTTTAAAAAGTTTGTTTTCTCGCTTGGTTTTCTATCAGATTTGGCACCCGAAGTAACACTAGATCTCAACTGATCGGAATCAAATTAGACCTGCGAATGCGGTTCCTGCATAAAGGGGTTAACCTTAAGTTTGCTCGCCGGACATAAGATCACTCGCTGGAAACACTGCAAATCAGAACACCGTTAGACTCGTCACGAGGAGAATGGGGGTTCTCTCCGTGACCACCCTCCGGCGTGAGAATAAGTACAGTGTGTTGGAAGAGGTCAAGTGAAGTAAGAGACAGAGAGTAAGTGAAAGTGAATGAATACTTGTACCTCAAGTCTTCCTATTTATAGCCGGATGTTTGGGGGCCAAAATGTAGTTTTGGAGAGTTAACAGAATATTTTCTTACCGTCAATCGGTTGTGTTGCCGTTACTGAACACAGATTGTCCATGGAGCAATGGTTGGGGATCTGTCACGTGGAAAGTGATTTTGTCAAGATCTCATGCCATCATCGTGAATATAACTACGTGCCCCAGATGCTACCACGTCATATTCAGTTGTAACTGAATGAGGCCTTGCACGATGATCATATAAAGCTTCTAGAATGTTTACATCTACAACATCTTGATCTGTTTCCACGTGTCCATTCTGTTGTAATAGAAAAGATTCCTTTTGTCTGAACTTAAGCCCCACGCATAGGTTTATCTTTAACAAAGAGAATTAACTTCAAGCTTAACTGTTTCCTTGCACGTACCCGCGCAAGGAAGTTAAATGAATGTTAATCCTCTTGGTACCTCGGTGCAAGTTATCATAAGTTTGTTTCTTCTAGATCACTTCCTAATTAGTCTGCGCGAGAAGCGCAAGGCTTGTCTAGAAGGTGATATTGGTATGGTAACCATGCACTTGGCGCAAGGTTTTTAGGACCATACCCCTTCAAGTCCCCAGTGTAGTGTTGCTCCTATGCGCTGAGGCAAGTAGGTGGAGTACTGGACTTATCATAATTTTGCTCTTTGTGAGTACAACACTACTTGATGCACAGGGTTGGAAAACTTCATGATGAAGATATGTTTTATGGATAAGATTGATGAAATATTTGAATTTCAAAAACTTTGACACGTGTCAATCATCGGTGTGGGGAGGTTGGTAAAATGAAATATGCAGATGACGTCTGATGACTGTGTGATAGGTTGTCAACAGTGTCAGACGGCAAGCATTTAATGGAATACGACTTGTGTGCGTGGTATGCATGCGTGAAACCTGGTACTGTTTCCACTCGCCCACTTGCATGTCTAGGGTTTCGTGTATGACGCAAAAATCGATACACATCATTCGAGGCATTAATTGCGATGACTATATATAGAGTCGATTCTTCAACTTCTTCTCTTTGTGCTTTCAAAAAACCCTTATGAGTTCCCCCTTTCTTGTGAAAAACACACCTTACTGACCATCACTTTTCTTGTCGATACAAAATATCAGTTATGTCGACTAGTTCTAAACTAGAAGAGACGACGGGGGTGCCTTCGTCATCATCGCTTCCACCCTTGAAGTGGTCCAGGGATGCATTTAACACTTTTGTGAAGAACTTCAAGTTTCCGGCTATTTGGGATGCACGATATCCAGCAGAAAACAATACGGTGGCACAAGCTCCGACCGGTTACATCACATTATTCTAGGAATATTTTGCTGATGGTAATTTCTGATTGCCGGTTACCCGCTCCATAATCGATCCCCTTGACCATTACAAATTTCACATCTCACAATTAAATACAATGGGGATGGTTAGAATTTGTCACTTCGAGTTTGTCTGCCAGTCCATGAATATTACCCCACAGTGAATCGATTTAGGGTTTTCTATCAATTACATTGTGCTTTGGGTTTTTACTCATTTCAGCAAAGATTACAGGTGAATAAATTGTTGCTTATTCCCCCCATATCCTACCATGACTGGAAACAAAAGTTCTTTTACATAAAAGCTAGGGTGATTCCGATGAAGATGACCTTCCGGGGAGCCGAGGATATTCCTTTGGAAACGATATATGTACCAGTCAACGAGGAGTGGTACCAAGACTGAAAAGAAGTTCCAAGCATCACGTTACCAGAACAGGCTCTGGTTGCAGCTAGCATGAGTTTGCAATGGAAGGCAGACCGTCGTGATAGGCCTGTATATGTGGAGGATGACCGCAGTAAGTAATCCTGCGCCTTGTAGAACTAAATGATGTGTTAACTGATTTTTCTCTGTATCCTTGTATTCCTGCAGTTACTTCTTTATACGTTGTTTCGTTCAAGAGAGATAAGGACGACGAGCAGGTGGGTACGGCGGAGCCGTCTTGGTATGAGCAAATCTTGAAGAATTTTGAACTTCCTAAGGAGGAAGATCTGAAAGCGCAGCCATTTTCAGGTGTTGGTTAGTGCCCTTGATACGATTGCCTGAGTTAATATTGCAGTATTACTAATTTTCTATTGTCGCGCCTGAGTAATATTACAATATGACTTATGGCATTGCATGTGCATTCTTTTTTTATTTAGGTGAATTGATAAATTTGGGCGTAGGCCCGCCCAGATTCCAAGAAGAAGAAGAAACCTACGCCTGCAGCTGTCGCGCCAAAGAAAACTGATGTTCCAAAGAAGGCTGATTTTTCAAGGATGGAAACAAAGAAAGGTACGCGCCTCGTATCCGATTCTTGGTGTGATTATGTGGTGGTGTCTGATTCCTTAGAAGGTCTTGCGCCTATAAGTTTGAAGAAACCCAAGGCGGAGCCTCAAACTGGCGCAGACATTCCTGCAGCCAACCCTGATGATCCCATTGACATTGAATCAAGTCCAGAGCCGTTGGTTCATGATAAATCAAAAAAGTGAAAACCTGTAGACCCAGAACCACCCGCGCAACCACTGAAGAAAACCATGAAGCCAAAGATTGGGAAGAAAGGCAATCTTGATGCCTTAGCTGCTAAGTTCTCTCCTGGTACGGCATATATAACTTCTTTGTGTTTTTAAGTGATGCACTAACTTTTTTAACTTTTGCAGAGAACGTTGGGGCTTCTTCGCAACCCTCAAAGCCATTATCACCTATTCATCCGACGCATGATTCTGGGATATCAGAAAAAAACCAAAGGTGATGAGTTGGGAACTAGAGTGGAGGTGCGCGAAGCTGAACTCATTATCCCACATTCTCCAGAGAAAACAGCTGTTGCAAAAGAAAAAATTGTTGAAGAAAAAACCAAACTTCCATCTGACACTACTGCTGGTGAGCCGGATAAAGATACTGCCCCAACATTTTCAAGATTTGAGCAAGATCCTACTGCTGGCGAGCAGTCTAAAAATACTGGCCCCTCTCTATTTGCGCAAGAATTTGAATCGTTCTTTGAGAACCCAGAAGAAGAGTCACCCACATGCCCAGATGAGACTCCTGGTGACTATTATTACCGGTCATACTCAGCGAAGATGGCCTCTGCTATCCACGAGGTATGCTGAGAATGGTTCAAGGGTGTTTATCCTCCTACGGAGGTTAAAGTCCAAGAGGATCGTTCTCATGATCAAACTTACCGCGCATACCTTCAAGAGACTGCAAGTGCCTCGTCCACCACCTATCGGATTGTGCGCGAGTGGTGCAGTATGCACAAAGAATGGGACGAATTTGAAACGTCTAAATTCAAAGTGGGGGTGGCAAAAGAGAAGGTAAAGGCGCTGATGGTAGATCTTGAAGCCGAGAAGTCTAAGTTTGAAGAGGAGAAGAAAACCGAGGAATGGTCGGCAATGGGATGGAAGAAAAAGGCTTAGGCGGAGGCCGCGCTGCTTGCAGAAGAGCACAAACGTTGGGTGGAGGTGTGTGAGAGAGATAATAACGAAAAGATCACCCTGCGAAACGAGATTGAAAAGCTTAAGAAAGAGAAAGCTGATGCGCTAGCTGCGGCGGAAGAAGCTCGCTCGTATCGTGAGTGTAGTAAGCAGAAGGAGGTAGAAACCAGTGCTACACTTGTCCTTAGAAATAAAGAAATTGATGAGCTTACTTCGCTACTATTTGATCAGGAGCAAACCAAGTCGGAGCTTGACGTTGCAAGAAAAGATGGCCGTTGGTACAGGTGGAGAAGGCGGAGTTGGCACGCCGCCTAACAGAAAACGAAAACAAGCTTGAAACCACGAAATTGGCGCGCGCCACCGCGGAAAGCCTCATGGAACCATTGTCGAACAACCTTTAATGAAACTTTGGCACAAGTTAATGTTAAAAAGCCTGATGTTTAGCAATTGTGCGCGCAGATTGCCAATGCTATCTTGAACTCCGTCGAGTTAGACGAATCCGTTGCAAAGGTGATGGTGGCAGCGCGTAATGGTGGATATGCGCAGGGTTATGATAAATGCACCCTGCATGTCAACGAGGCTTTGAAGGTCCAATGGGAGAACAGTCGCTCTACGACTCATGGTGTTGATACAGCTACTGCCTACGCTGCAGCTAAAACAGAATATAACCAGATGCACCTTCCTATCATGGACTTGGTTACCAAAGTGCTCCGTCATGATAATTATGTTGATCGGTTGAAAGAAATATTTGCTGAAGGCGCAGAGGAATCCGAAGATGTGGGAATTGTGTAGAATTTGGATCGAATAGTTAATTGTTATAGCATTGTGTGCCTCGTTTGTAACGACCTATTGCGCCATGGCGTATGTATATTTGACAATTAATATGACATGTTTTTTTTTATAATTCTTGCATGGTAATAATTACTTGTTTCGGGTGAGACAAATGAATATGGTAAAAAGCTCATGTGTGAACCTAGGATTAGACCCTGCGCCAGCTGGTAATCAGATAATGTTCATGAGACTTGTAACCATGATGTTTTGTCATACCCAAAGTAATTCCATGCGTTTGTAATAAAACTGAATAGAATGTAAGTAATGACTTTTATATATAATAAGGCGCAAAGGCCAACCGTTACATAGTCATTAAGATTAGAAAAGCAAAAGTTTGTAAATAGTACTCAGGCATCACAACTGGATAAGGCATAAAGCCAATGCGTGTGAGGAACTAGGATTACATAGTAACTTTACCAAATGTAAATATCAAACTTTGACCTTCTTGCACAAGCGCATTTCTAAAGATAGGAAAGTTGATAGGATTACATGTAGCATTTGCGCAGCTATTGCGCATTCCATGTTCTGGGGACGATAGTGCCATCTAAGCGTTTTAGATTGTATGCGCCCTTTCCCAAGACTTCGTTTATGACGTATGGTCCTTCCCATTTTGGTGCCAACTTTCCGGGCTTTTCTGCATTGGATGTTTCGTTGTCGCGCAAGACAAAATCACCCGGAAGATAGGTACAGATGCACACTCTTGCGTTATAGTATTTCTCCAGTTGGGTTTTATATTTAGCTTCTTGGGTGGCCGCGTTCTCACGCCTTTCTTCCAATAAATCTAGATCCATCCGACGTTGCGCTTCATTATCTTGTTTTTCTAGCGCTAACATTCGTGGAGAGGAAGGCCAATTTCGGCGGGAATTACTGCTTCAATCCCATAAACAAGACTGAAGGGTGTTTCCCCTGTACTGGTCTTAGGCATGGTGCGATGAGCCCATAATATACTTGGGAGCTCATCTACCCAACCCCTGCGCGCCGTCCCTAAGCGGGCTTTGATGCCTTCAACAAGTTGTTTGTTAATGCTTTCTACTTGACCATTGCCTTGAGGATGCGCAATGGAAGTGAAGACATGTTCAAGATTCATCTCTTTCATCAAGGCTTGAAGCTCATCAGATGCTAAGTTTGGACCATTACCAGTAATGATGCGCATGGGTAAACCGAACTGACATATAATGTGTTTCCAAATGATTTTTCGAATCACCATGGCCGTTGTTGAGGTGAGTCATTTGGCTTCCACCCATTTTGAAAAATAGTCAACTGCCACCACGATGAATTTTACGGCCCCTGGTGCATCAGGGAATGGACCGACAAATAGATGGCCCATTGCTGAAAAGGCCAAGCAGTGGTTACCGAAACCAACGGATTCTTGGGGCGCAGGGCTTTTGGTGCGTGTCATTGGCAAGATGTGCATTTCTGCAGGATTTCCACGACATCCAAATGCATGCCTGGCCAGTAGTATCCTGCGCTCATGATTTTGGCAACGACCATGCGCGACCCGGCATGTATACCACACAACCCTTCCTGAATTTCTCTAACCAAATATTGAGCGTCCTGCTTGTCAACACAGCGTAAAAGAGGACCAATGTAAGATTTTTGATACAGAATTCCATTCCCCATCTCGTAAGTCAAAGCCTTATTTTGAATCTTTCATGCTTCGGCTTTGTTTTCAGGAAGAGATTCATGTTGTAAAAACATTATGATCGGGGACATCCATGATGAACTCCCAAATTCTACCAGGTTTACGTGTCTAAGTGGTACTGGCAGATTTTTTAGAACTTCAATTCGTACTTCTTCTGCCAAGTGTTGAAAGCTAGTTACTGCTAATTTGCTTAATGCATCGGCATGCTTGTTTTCACTTCGATTCACATGAACTACCTTGAACTATTTGAAATGACTGATTAGAGACTTTGCTTGTTCCAAGTATAGAGCCATAATGTCTCCCTTCGCGTCATATATACCGGTAATTTGTCCTGCTATGAGCAAATAATCTACATGCACCGTTAGATTTGTTGCTCTCATTTTTATGGCGAGGCGAAGACCTGCTAAAAAGGCATCGTACTCTGCTTCATTGTTTGTACTTTTAAAGTCTAAACGAATGGCATATGTAAATTCCTAGTTATCAGGATTGACCAACCGAAGGCCTGCGTCTGCTCCATCACTGTTGGATGCGCCATCTGTGTGCAATATCCAGGTTCTTTCATCAAAAATAGGAACTGGATTTTGAATTTCTTCGCATTCCTGAATTTTATCGATTGGTACTTTTATCACAAAATCAGCTAGGATCTGCCCTTTAATGGCAGGGCGTGGCTTGTATATGATATTGTGTCCTCCCAGCTCGACCGCCCATTTCGCCAAACGACCCGAGACATATGGCTTTGATAATAACTGACCCAAATGATAGTTTGTTAAGACAGTAATAACATGGCCAGAAAAATACCTGCGCAACCTGTGCGAGGCATGAACTAGCGCAAGAACAAGCTTCCCCATGATCGAATATCGGGTTTCTGGGTCATTCAGCATATTACTAACATAGTAAATTGGCGTTTGGACTCCATTCCATTCAACTAGCAAGACTGCACCAACCGCCATCTCAGAGGCGGCGAGATAAAGAATCATAGGATCCTTGTCAAGCGGTACTGTAAGAGTTGGAAGTTGTATTAAACAATCCTTCATGTCTTGAAAAGCTTTCTCAGCCTCTGGAGTCCATTGGAACTTTTCTTTCTTAACACAGTTGCGCAATGTGCTTATGAAAGGATAAGATTTGGCAGCGTGATTGGCGAGGAAACGGTTAAGCGCAGCTAATCGTCCTGCTAAATGCTGCACCTCCTGGATACTTGATGGTGACGGCATGTTCTGAATTGCCTCAACTTTTTCTGGGTTAACTTTAAAGCCGTCTTTTGTAACAACAAAACCCAAAAGTTTCCTTCCTCCATACCGAAGGAACATTTACTTGGGTTTAGCTTCAAGTTGACTTTTCCCAATGAATCAGAAGTTCGTTGAATATTTGCCAACATTGCTTCTTCTGTATGACTCATAATGACGAGATCATCGATATAAACCTCGACTGTGACCCCGATGTCATCCCCGAAACTGTGTCCATTAATCTCTGATAAGTGACTTCCGCATTGCGGAGACCGAAAGGCATTTTCGTGTAGCAAAATATGCCTTTCTCCGTGTGGAAGGCCATTTTATCTTCATCCTCTTTCTTTATCAGAACTTGATGATAACTGTTATAGCAATCAAGAAAACACTTCCAACAAAAAGAAGCTAGTGAATCCACCTTCTTGTCAATCTCTGGTAAGGAATAACAATCTTTTCGACAAGCTTTATTTAAGTCTTTGAAATCAACACACATGCGCCAACCACCATTATGCTTTTTAACCATGACTGGATTCGCCACCCGTGTTTGATATCTCACCTCGCGCATGATGCCTGCTTCTAACAACTCAGTGACTGGCTCGTTCATAGCAATAGTTTTTCTGAGCCGAGGCTGAGCTTCTTTTGAACTACAGGTTCTACAGAAGGGAATATGTTTAAACAATGTTCTGCAACATCACGTGGGACACCGGTCATATCAGCAGGTGTCCAAGCGAAAATATACATGTTTTGAAATAATAATTGCTTAAGCTTGGCCCGAATTGTTGTGGACACTGCCGGACCTAATAAGATTGTATGTTCTGGATACTTGTTGTTAAGTATCCACCTTTCTGGTTCGTTTGATGATGTTTTTGCGGCTTTGGCTACTGGTTCTTCAATAGACATGATTTCCTTACGCGCATACGTGATAGCCACCCCGGTTTTGGTTGGAAAACCACATGCTGCATGTGCGGTGGAAGTAATCATGTTAAAGTCGCGTTGTGCGTGGCGACCTAATAGACATCATGGCGAGAGGTCACTGGCATCACTATAAAATTCACATCGATTGTACGTGAATGTTTTCCATCCGAAAGGGTGACATGAAAAGTAACTTGTCCAAGAGGGAAAACGGCCTCATTACAGAAACCAGTCAAAGGAAAATCAACCGGCTCTAGGCGCGCCTTATCATCTGGATCTAACTGTCTAAAGCATTACTCGTAAATGATATCCATTGAGCTCCCAGGATCGATAAACATGTAATCAGTTAGGTAGTGACCAAAAATACCTATAATCACTATTGGCTGTTCTTTCTATGGTCCGCCAGGAACAATAGGGAAAATGACTTACTGCTCGCGCCAGTTATTATTGCGAAAACATTGGTGACTGCGCTTGCGCATCATTCCCCCTTGAATCATGGAAACCTGCTTCATCTTTTTATTGCTTGGACCCTCATCTCTGCGCGTAATCTGTCGTACTTCCTTGCGCACATTCTGGAGTAAATGTGTGAGTTTACCACTTTTCAAAGCTTTTTCAATTTCGGTGCGCAAACTGATACAATTATCAGTGGTATGCCCCGTATCTTTGTGATAATCACAAAAAAGATTGGATTTTGGCCCTTCTTATTTTTCATGGGCTGAGGTTGCTTGAATTGATAATTCTAGGTGCTAAGAACCTCTGCCGGAGATTTCGTTATAGGGGTCCACTGCCTATCTCGATTTTCTTGTTTAATCGCTTTTTGATTTGTTATTTTATTAATGGTTGCATGAGCATCCACTAGCGAATAAGGAGAGTATGATCCCTGATTTGGCGCTTTCCAACCCTTTTTGAACTTTCGATTACCCCTACTCGGATCTTGAGGACGATTCTGAGGTAGGGGTGGTCTATTGGAATTTAGATTGCGCTCAGTTTGGCATAAACTTTGGCTGCCGCCATAAGCTTATCTCAACTCTTTGGAAGACCAACAGTGCCAGAAAAAACCTTAATCATTTCATCCCAGCGTACAACATATTTGAACTGTGCCTGAATTAAATCTTCATGAACATCGCCAATCTCAAGGACTTCTTTATTATAACGAGTAATGAAATCTTCTTAACTTTAGTCATCTCTCCGCCAGATGTTCATCACATCTGAGGAGTCTCTGACATAACGTCGTTGTTGACTAAAATGAGTTAAGAATTTATCCTTGAGATCATTCCAGGAGGTTAACTTACCAGTTGGCAGATTGTCAAACCGTAGACGCGAAGCCCCAGTGAGGGTTTGAACGAACAAGTGACACCACATGGGCAGCGTCCATCCACCAATGAGTCCTGCGCCGGTTAATAAGCGTAGGTGATCATCTGGATCATTCATACCGTTAAACTTCCCAAAGTTTGATGGTAACTTTGCACGCTCAAGCGGAGCTAACGCAATCTCTTTCACAAACTTAGATTCTTCTGCTGCTTCAGTTGGTCGATAGATCAGGTTGTAATCATGCTCAGCTTCTGGATTATAAATCGCGCAAACTTTTGGTTTATAATCAATATGATCCTTAGATAAATGATTAAACACACTTGCACTGTCACCTTCATCATATGACTTATCGTATTCGTCGTACTGAGTGTCCCGCTTTAGTGACAAGCACGGGCCCAAACGAGAATGGACAGAAGCACGTTTCTGGGTTTGTTCTTCCTGACGTCTACCACCAGAAGGTGTAGAGTCATACCTGGTTCTGGATCACGAGTACATCTCCGTTTCTTCAACAGATACGTGTGACGGTGCACGTGCTCTATTTGGTTAGTCATAACTCAGAACTCGAGGTGCCGACGAAGCACACACATGAGCTACATGCATCTAAGCATGTAGTGCTGGTGTACCAATGTGTGCACAAAGCTGAGCGTAAATAGCATTCAATGCACTTTGTGATTTTACATACCACGAGATCTGAGTCTCACCGGGTGGTAAAATTGAAGCAACAGGTGGAATTTCGTTTTGAATTCCCGGAGTTACTGGAATGTTCACAGGACCGTGGTCATGATGATTATCAGCTTCGCGGAAAAATTCTTCTTCCATGTGTACGTCGATCTAAGCACCATGAGCAACATTGCGGGACTCCGATCGAGGACCTAGTGGATGAGATGAACCATCAGCCATGATACTGAAGATTCAGGCAAACAAACGAAAGATGAGAAGAAAAAATAAGAAATCGGTGTGCATAAAGGGGTTAACCTTAAGTTTGCTCGCTGGACAGAAGATCACTCGCCAGAAACATTGCAAAACAGAACACCGTTAGACTCGCCACGGGGAGAATGGGGGTTCTCTCCATGACCACCCTCTGGCGTGAGAATAAGTACCCCTTCACCTTTAGTTAGGAAGTTTGTTTTGTTTAGTATTAGTTTTTAAAGTTTTTTTTAAAGATGTATTGTGTTTATATTATTGGATAAACCAAACTTCTAAAAAAACTATTTTATTAAAAAGTTTGCCATTTTGTTGAATATAATATTTTATATATAAAGTTTTATTTAAGACGATGTGTTTTCTTTTAAAATACATTTTTTATTTTATAAATAGTTGTAGAAAGAGAGTTTATTAAAATATCTAAGATTTTAATCATATAGAATAGCTTATCATTGCAAAGGCCTGAAAAACCTTTAAATCTAAATGTGGGAAATTCATTATGTTTATCTCTTTTTGATGGATTATTTTAAATTATTTTAGCTGAGTTTTTAGTTTCTAAAGAATGTCAAAATAAGATTTACTAGAGTTAACTTTAGAGATAAATTAGTTATGAACCTTGTAGACTAATGATATTTGTCTAGTTTTTGTAAATAAATAGTCAAATTTTTCAAAGGGCTAGGAGAACAGGTCGAAATTATCTCATGGCAGCTGGGCGGATTGGGTCTCCTGCTCGTGAGTTTTTTATTGATCTGACATTTTCTTTGGTTTTGTTTTTTTGTTGTTATGCTTGTAGGCTTTTTTAGTTGGAAACACGTTTAAAGGGTGGTGAGGATTTGCAACCGAATCTTATGACAAAATTTTAAGTTATTTTCTTATCGGCTCTAGTTCTGAAAGCCTTCACCAACTCAATACTTTATTGGACTTTTTTAGGCGAGGATTTATTCAATATAATGGTCGACATAGCAGGGAAATCTATCATACTAAGAGAATGCAAAGGTTTGTCTCCTTGCTGTTTGTTATAACATTTTGGGACGAAATTTTTGTCTCCTTGGGAACTCGAAAGTGATATGAAAGCTAAATATCGACATCTCTTTGTTACACCTACTACTTAAATTTTGGGACGAAATTTCCTAAAGTAGTGGTGACTGTAACAACCCGACCTTTCCAGTGTTATATGTTTTATCTTTATTCCCTTTGTAACCGCTTATTCCAGGATTCGAACCATAATGGTTAATTTATTTTAAATACATTTTTATGTCGCTTATTTAGACGCATCTAACCGCTTACTACACGCAACGCTCAACGCAAACTCAATCGCGGTTATTATGATGATTTATGTTACCTTATGTGTTTATGTGTGTTTAGAGTATGTTGTATGGTTTGTACTCGCTCAAACGCTCACTCGCTTGCTCGACTCGCTTATTCACTAAACTCGCAACACAACACTTAACACCTCGCCAAAACACTTAGCATAACTAACTAACACGAACAAAATCACCAAACGAACCGCCAACGTAGGAATTGGAGACGATTCATACAAAATTGGCTAATTCGTACGAATTAGGCCTAATTCGTACGAATTTCAGCCTCTATCCCCCCACCTATAAATACCATGCTCCCCCACACACACTCCTCTTGCTGCCATTTCGCACATAAACGCTCCCGAACCTTTTTCTCTGTTTTCAAGTAAGGAACATCTATTTTCAACAAATCATAACGTTTTCCACAACGATTTTACATGAGTTTATCTCTGATTTCATCAAAACTTCTTCTTTTACGAAAATCTTCATCTTTTTCATAAAACTTTCTAATTTTACATCGGATTTGCACTTAAACGAGTGTATATGGGTTAGTTTCGGCTTCCCAAGTTAGAAACCTTGATGGTTCAAGCTCACTAAGTGTTTTATCCAAATAAAAACTGTTTTAAACTCGATTTTTTCACGAAAAGAGACTAAACCGACATATGTTTTGTTCACTACTTAGTGAGACGAAGCAAGGTCGAAATCAGCGTGAAATGGACTCGAAACCACGTCTGTTTCAAGCGAAAACTCAGTTCCAGACGCACGAAGAATAAAAAAGCCATCTTGTGCGAACTGGACTGTCTCGTACGAATTAGACCTAGTTCGTACGAACCAGTCCGAGTTCTTTCAGTGGCTAAATTGCTCTAAAGACCTCCCCAGCTTTTGGTTTGCTCAGTAGCTCAATGTTGGAAGGATGGACACTCGATTTTTCCGACGAACGACGTGAAGCACTCGATTTTGAGCACATAACAGGCTAGTTCGCACCAAAAGGGCTAATTCGTACGAATTACCTAATTCATACAAATTACCTATTCATACGAATTACCCAATTCGTACGAACTAGTACTAATTCGTACGAACGGGTGCTAATTAGTACGAATTAACATGTTAACCCACCGAACTTCATTTCAACTGTTTCAACACTTCGGAAGACTGATGCACTTCTGTTCTCACTTACAGGCTGATCCAGACGCTCCCTTCAATCCATAGCAGATTGTGTTTACTTGCTAAGCACGAACTGTGAGTATACTGGAACCCTTTTTCGCTTAACGTACTTTTGGGTGTTACATACGTTCCCAATATCAGAACACGCCACACACAACGCTAAACTCTTTCAACGCTAACCGCTCTCGCATGTTATACGTGAATCGCTGAATGTTTGTTTGCTATGTGTAAATAATGAGGACTCGCAGACCACCCTTAGCAACGATAGTACTATAGTTTGGACTAAGCACCTGATTGGTTTAGGGGTTGTTAAGGCTCGCAAACTCACTTTACGTGTGTGTTCATTGTTGTGGACACGTATCGCGCATACTCTACCTCACGGTCGTGTTGGTTAGCGTGTGTCATTATTGTTAGCTTACTTAGATTCACTTCTCTACGTGTTACATGCTGGTTATGCGTAAACGCTTTATCTTTACTATTATGTTATTAAACATGTGTACTCACCTTTACTTTTGTATTGACTCTTATTTTAACGTATGTGACAGGTTGATGGATTTAGCTTATGCTGCAAAACAGATAGGACTCCTAGAAACTCACTAAATAAATCTAGGTTGTCGGATTTGGTTGTTTAAGAGATTATGTAATCTATGACAATTGTTATGAAATATTGGTTTGATTGTATGGGAAGTTAAACATTTTAAACATTGTCATTTACTAGTTGTTATGGATTCTCTTGAGCAATCTGATTCGCCTAGTGCCGCGCCCCGATGATTCCGTCATCGGTTGGGTGTGACATATAGCTTGAGCATTAACCATATTTTTCATTTGTGAATGCATGGTATCATTTATAGGTCGTGTTTTAAAACAGAGAGTGCCTCAATTGTTAAGTAAATTCTATGAGTATTAGACAGAAAACAACTTTGTATCAAAGTGATATTTGTTTATATCCATTTCGTAATTTTTCATTATGCAAGTCTCCTGTTTTATATGCTTGTATTCTTTTATTAAATCTGGCAAAAGTAGATGGAAACTATTCCCGATTTGTTTTGCCATCTTATCCATGAATAATGTTACAAAACAATATTATTAAGATGATAATAATGATAACAACGTAGAGAGTCCCGAGCATCTTGAAATGTGACATGAAATATTGCTTTAATCACTTGTACACTAATGAATCGTCTACTGTACATTTTAATCCGCCAGTCAATACTGACCAAGACAACTATTGAAACGTCAACAAATATGAATAGGTCGTCACGGTACATTTAGATTTTTAAAACATTATAGTTTATAAGATATTCCAAGAATACGTAAAAGATATATAAGTTTGTTGTGAAGGGGGGAAAGTGTAACTAATTATCTATAATTTTGTTAAAACTAAGGGATTTAAGTGTAATAAGATGGGGCTAAAATATAATTAGTTTTTAAAAGACCAATTTACCCTCATTTTAAGGGTGTATTTATAAATTAAGAGGGGAAAATTTTTTTATATCTTAATCTCATGCATTATAATATAGTATAGATTACATTATTTCAGCATAAAATTAAATAACTAATAAACCGCAAATACGTCTAACTCGTGTTTGAAATTTTACTTCGAACTTTAATCATATGGTTAGAAATGAGTCAAATTTAAGATTAAGTTCAAAGTCAACTCGACTCATTTACACCCATGGCCACCATCATAGCCGATCTAACAAATATGATAAGTTTAATTTGTCATTTTCTAAACCCGTACTTAACAATTCATCTTACAGTTTTCATTAAATTTGATGAAACCGAACCATAAACATTCTTAATATCAAATCTTTTGTTTGGGATATGATTGTTTCAAAGATCCTTTGTATGTTCACTTCACGTTTTGTTGGTGAGATATTATCATTATATTTTGTACTTTCTAAAATAATGAATAAATAAACCCCACGTATATAAAGAATGGTCTATTTAATGTGTGGGGATCATGTGGGGTGAGGGGGAGTGTCCTATTCTACTACCTCGGCCCTTTTCCACTTTTCCTCTCTTTGCTCCAAATTACATTTATGCACTTCAAGATATGTCGATTTTACAATCTACAAAACAATTAAGACTGTTGCCCAACATACTAGCCGGTTCACACTAATGATTTTAAAGAAAATCCATGGCCGAACCGTTAAAAATGGTTTCAAAAATGATAATCTTATCCAATTAGGTTGATAGTTTTGACGGTTCAAATCATCTTCTATTTTCTTCAAGTAGTTATTCCATAATAAATTTTTCTATAAATAATAAAAACTTCTTTTAGAACGCCCAACAAAGCTCGGCTACCTGGGTACATCTATAGACAAAATGTCACACAAGTCCGCGATCACAGACAACTCTGCTTCGCTCATGACATTATGTGGACTCCAACCGACGACCTCCTCTAAAAAAGGTCATCAGAATACCACTAGAACACTAACCCTTTGGTATAACTGATGATGATGATTTAATATATATATATATATATATATATATATATATATACATGTCATCCTTATGTAATTTTTATCATTATAATTATAATGAGTATACATATACATAAATACTTATTTCAAAGTAAAAATATACAATAAAGGTTAACTTGACCGGTTTAGTTTACGTGATCGATTCTTAAATCGAAGGGAAAGTAAAACCTTTAAAAACACATTATGTATATTTAGACGCTATCTTAAATATTTTTAGTTATATACCACTAATAATTTTTATTTTTGATTTGATATGTGATTAGGCTTTTTTCTAGTTTGATACAAATAAATTAATTGTTAAAAATAAATGTAAAAGTGGTGATAATATGGAAATAAGCATTGGTAAAGATGTTTGTAGGATGAAAGAGAAAATATGTATTTTTAATGTATTTGCAGAAATCCGCTAACTAAACATATTTGTAATTATATTTATCACCTTGCATTGGTGATGGTATTAGTAATATTTGCTATTTGAGGATAATAAATGCAACAAATTATTAATATTATCTAATTTGTAAATGTGTTAACTCCGATATTTCCACTAAAAGAATACTCCACTTTGAAGATTATCATGTGATGTTTAGGATATATTGGGAAGGTATTATGTGGATCACTTTTTTGTTAGGTACGGGCCGTACGGCCGGACGTATCTCCCACCACCTTTTAAACTTGTTAAAAACTATTGAGTTTGTTGACCATTAATATAAATTTTACATCATATAGAGAAAGTATAATTTATGTTTCCGGGCTTTACATCCACTTACACATTCAGTCTCTAATTTGAAAAATTCAACACTTTGGTCCTTATGGTTGTCGATTCTTCGCAATCTGGTCCCTCTCGCTAACGATCGTTAGTTGACCGGTCATTTAGTTAACGGCGTGGAGAGCAAAAGTGCCATTAAGGTGCCTACATATTTAATCCTTTGACTTATGATGTAAGCCACAATCCTATCTCTCATCCCCAAAAATCCTATCGAACTGAAAACCCCAGCAGCGATTACACATTTCCGTCCAATGTGAGTTCCGATCATGATCAATCAGGTTGGCAATGAGACAATACGTTGTTCTTTAATCACATTCCACATTAAAGGTACCACATTGTCTTAATTTTGTATTCGAAGTCTTATTTGGTCATTCGATTCGTGTCTTGTCCGTGATCAATACCTGAAATATGTTTTCTTTTTCTTGCAATTATAGTGGGATTCCGGGGTCGAGGTGACAAGGCATCACATTAGGATCTAGTCATGGTCCCGATGAGGACTGGGAGGGGGTTTCGAGTGGAGCTCTGTTTCGCCCATCGCCTGTAAAGGCTTTCGGCTGCTTTTCCTCTACATATATGATGCATATCTGATAGCCTAACTATAACTATTGATGTTGCTAAGTTGCCCTGGTCCTTTTTGGGTTTTTTGTCGTTGATGATCAGTTTGGCCTATAATAATTAAAGTGGGTTACTTGGGTTGATCAACTTTTGGGAATGTGGGATTAGTGATCATGGGGTAACCCATGTTTTGGTACAAGACAATGTAGTATGCAACAATGTAGTAGGAGTAATATGATCTTGAACAATGATCCTTATTTAACTATGCTTAGTGTTGAGTGTCTGTTGAATGGTATGCTTGTTTTGAATGTTTATTGTTTTTTTAAC
Organism: Scalesia atractyloides; assembly: GCA_947069175.1. Taxonomy (NCBI): domain Eukaryota; kingdom Viridiplantae; phylum Streptophyta; class Magnoliopsida; order Asterales; family Asteraceae; genus Scalesia; species Scalesia atractyloides. The sequence goes on along the minus strand of CAMTDV010000017.1, from coordinate 45,542,484 downwards.
AGGGATTTGTTTGGATATTGGAATGAAAATATATAGGATAGTATATAAACTTGTTCATTTACCTGTAAGGGATTATACAATTTGGTTATAACACCTTACATTGATCAGGAATTTATAGTATTTAGGAGAGTTATGTATAATGTGAGTTAGTTATATTTATAGAACAGGGATTATACAATGTGAGTTATGTACAATGTGAGTTAGTTATATATGGATTTGACCAGGGAATAAGTCAAGGCTGTAATTATCAAGGCCCTTTCTTGATCAGAGATTTGTAGGATTTAGGTGAATTTTAAAAAAAGGATGATACACATGTGTTATAACACTTATAAAGGGTTGTGTGATAGGCATTGGTTATAGCTTTACAATGGATTTGACCAGGTAATAAGTCAAGGCTGTTACAATTAAGGCCTTAGCTTGTTCAGGGATTTTTAGGATTTAGGAAAGTTATAGATAAGGATGATACAATGTTCAAACCTGTTTGTAACTGAAGGCAATTCAAGTTGGTAGCCTTGGCTTATAACTTAACTTTGGTAGCCATGACCTATTTGACCAGATTTGATGGTCAAAGCTGTAAGTAATTGAAGGCAATTTAAGTTCTGCAACTACAAGATAGTGAATGTCAATCGGAATTCAACTTGTAAAATTAAAACCTAAATCAAGTTCTAATAGCCCAACCCATTTTAAATTCTACAAGCCAAACCTTTCGAGTTCTAAAAGGTAAAATAGAGTGCAATCCTACTTAGATGTCTTAATACAAGTTTTACTAACTGTTATTAACTTCATATTGCTGATTAGTTAACGATAAACGATGGTTAGTTACTAGATTAGGAAATATATTTGAATATGGAGGGAATTATAACTTATACGTTCAGGGATGTAAATGGTAACTAAAGATATGAGGGGTGTTTTGGTCTTTTCACTGATTTACAAACGATCAGTTAGTGGGAGGGACCTAGTTAGTGGGAGGGACCTGATTGCGAGCAATCGACAATCATAGGGACCAGAATGTTAAAATTTTCAAATTAGGGACTGAACATGTAAGTGGGTGTAAACCCTAGGGACATAAATTGTATTTACTCTATTATATAAGTTTTCTAAATAAAACAGAGATTGTCTTATAAGTTTTGTTCTACGGTAGTGGAACTTGTAACTCAAGGCTATTGTTTTTCTTGGCCCTTCTTATTGTTTTTGTATTACGGTGGTTGAGACTATTGACAATTTAGTCGTGGTATCGGAGGATACAATGGTTGGTAGGTTCTGGTGACAAACGGTGCTGGTGGGTGGTGTTTTGTAGGGATGACAAAAATATCCTGGCTCGACAAGTTTACCTGAAATCCAAAGCATTTGGGACGGGTATACCGGATACCCGACGAGTATTAGGCCGGGTATGGGTAAGAAAAAAACTTCAAGGGTATGGGATGATACCCGATTACCCGAAACTATATAAATGCTTAACTGAAAGCTTTTAAATATTCATATTTGTTAGTATTGTTTCATTCTTGTAGCTTTATTATTTGAAAAATAAACTTTTAATTTTAAATATATATATTTTTAGGACATTATTTATATTTATATGCTATGAAATGAACAATTATTTTTAGAGATTAATATTATAATATATATACATTTTTAATTATATCGAATATTATTATGGTAATGATGATATGTATGTTATTTATCATAATTTAATATATTATATAGATTTTTATAATATAAAATTATAAAGTAAAATAAAAAATATATGTACATGACAATCCCAACGAGGTATACATGATACTCACAGGTATGTCCGATACCCGACGGGTAAATAATCACCAAATACTCGATGGGCAATGGGTTGGGTATGGGACAAGATTTTACAACCGGTTATAGATATAAGATTAGTCATATCCGACCCGTACCGGGCCAATTGTCATCCCTAGTGTTTTATGTGTTGTGGTGGTGGTGTTCGTCAACAGAGGTGCACAAATTGAGTTCATAACCTACACCACTCCGGGTTAGTAAAAAAAAAGTCAAAACTGTTTTTGGGTTCAAAGTTGATCGGTTTTCCACCGGTTTGGCTTGAGCTGAAACCAGTTTCAAAGGAGAGGATTACAAACCGGTCCCAAACCTATTGTTTCTATCAGGCTTACACAGGTTCCTTTCCATATCGCCAAACTAATTTTGATTCTTGTTGAACTTTGGGTTCAGTTCATGAACCGGTTTAGATGTGCACCTGATAGAGATCCGTAGAGTGGATCAATCTCCAAGATAAATAATCCTTAGAGGGAGTCAAGCTCCAAAAACAAAAGATAAAGATTAGACTCTTTTTAACTTCAATATTCTGCTTAATTCATTCTCTAAAACTAATTGGCTTTTTATAGGCTTACAAATAAAATATAGAAACTAACCCACTACTAGTAACTAGTATATAATATTGAAATAAACAAATGCATGAATGATGGTAATGGCTACGTGGGTAATACTAATGCAATAAAAAAATTAACATCCATGAAATAAACTGATTATAAGGTGGGGTTGTGGTGTGACTACGTGGGCACGTATCAGCACCTCTGTTCATCGGTAGTGACTTCTGTGTGATAATAAACAACATGCTCAACTAGTCAACCATTTAGACATGTTCTAAATTAACAAATCGTATGACTAACAATTAACAAATTATGTAGTTATATAACATACCCAAACGAACTCGTAAAACAAACAAATTTTATCCAAATCAACCAATTAATCAAAGAATGCGTCTTGTTTGTCAGCTTCAGATGGATCACTGTCTAAGGTTGTTAACATGGGTCTTTCGAATTAAGTGTGTATACTTAGTGTGGTCCCGATAGGAACCTATAGCACGACCATTTCTTATAATGGATGGGGAGGGACAATAATTTCATAGATTTGGAGATCAATTGACGAAAACTTGTTTAACGTGTATCAATTAATCCATTATTTCGTTAGGTGAAAGATTTGATGTTCAATTCTTTTGGATGCTTGTAACTTTTATTAGGTAAAGGTCCTAAATTCGACCCTTTCACTTAGTTCATCAGCGTTATATTAGAATTAATCTAATCGGTCAACTTTATAATAAACTTTAAAATTGCTATAAATAACACGTTTAATATGTATGATGTTGCATAAGATATACATATATAATATGAAAGCAGACCTATAAACGTAGTCGGTAAGATATATTCATCAGAAATTAAAAATGTAGTTATGTAACAAAGTTGTCAACTTTTGAACCATCTCTTTTATTTATTGGTCTTGCTATTCACACACCCCACCTATCCTCTCTGTCTATTCATACACCACCAGTGTCGAGCTATGGTCAAAGCACGACGTTTTGGTCCGGTCAATCAGGCAAAGACTGACGGGTGTCTGACGGGTCAGTTAACCTGACCAAAACGCCGAGCTTTGGCCGCGTTTTGGTCCTGTCAACCAAACAAAACACTGTCCGGTCAACCAGGCAAAGACTGACGGGTGTCTGACGGGTCAGTTAACCTGACCAAAACGCCGAGCTTTGGCCGCGTCAAAACACTGAGTGTTTTATTTGGTTGACAGGACCAAAACGCGGCCAATCCTGCTCGTGAGTTTTTTATTGATCTGACATTTTCTTTGGTTTTGTTTTTTTTTTGTCGTTATGCTTGTAGGCTTTTTTAGTTGGAAACACGTTTAAAGGGTGGTGAGGATTTGCAACCGAATGTTATGACAAAATTTTAAGTTATTTTCTTATCGGCTCTAGTTCTGAAAGCCTTCACCAACTCAATACTTTATTGGGCTTTTTTAGGCGAGGATTTATTCAAATATAATGGTCGACATAGCAGGGAAATCTATCATACTAAGAGAATGCAAAGGTTTGTCTCCTTGCTGTTTGTTATAACAACAATACATAATATTATTAATGTTGTTTTTGCGGGCCCAATTGTACACTATATCAAAGTTTTATTCATACAGTGTAACAACCCGACCTTTCGGGTGTTATCTGTTTTATCTTTATTCCCTTTGTAACCGCTTTGTATTCCGGGATTCGAACTATAATGGTTAATTTATTTTAAATACATTTTTATGTCGCTTATTCAAACGCATATAACCGCTTACTACTCGCAACGCTCAACGCAAACTCAATCGCGGTTATTATGATGATTTATGTTACCTTATGTGTTTATGTGTGTTTAAAATATGTTGTATGGTTTGCACTCGCTCAAACGCTCACTTCGCTTATTCACTTAACTCGCAACACAACGCTTAACACTTGCTCAAAGAAGTTGATGCTTTTGTCATGCACCCAAGCGAACAAGTACTTGCGCAAGCAGTACGTCGCCCACATCATGAACCCATAGAAGGAAAAGAAAACCTTGAAAGACGTACCCGTTGTTTGTGAATTTCCTAATTTTTTCCAGACAATTTACCCGGTTTACCCCATACTCGTGATGTCGAGTTTCGTATTGATCTAATCCCAGGTGCTACGCATGTCGCTAAAGTTCCCTGTCGCCTTGCACCATTCGAAATGCGCGAGCTATCTAGCCAACTTCAAGAACTTCTTGATAAAGGCTTTATACGCCCGAGCATATAACCATGGGGCGCACCCGTCCTTTTCGTGAAAAAGAAGGATGGATCGTTCCGATGTGCATCGATTATAGGGAACTTAACAAGCTCACGATTAAGAACTGCTACCCTCTTCCTCGAATCGACGATTTATTTGACCAACTTCAAGATGCTACTTGTTTTTCGAAGAATAATTTACCTTCCGGATACCATCAGCTACGTGTACATGAGCAAGACATCCTGAAAACCGCTTTTCGTACTCGCTATGGCCATTATGAATTCGTGGTCATGCCTTTTAGACTCACAAACGCGCCTGCGGTCTTCATGGATTTGATGAACCGTGTTTGCAAAGCCTTTTTCGTTCGTTTCGTCATTGTTTTTATCGAAGATTTTCTTATCTACTCGAAGATGAGAGCCGAACACGCGCAACATCTCTGTTTAGTTCTCGAACTTCTCCAAGGAAACCGTCTTTACGCCAAATTCTCCAAGTGTGAATTTTGGCTTAAGGAAGTTCAGTTCCTCGGTCACATTGTTAACGACCAAGGAATCAACGTCGATCCCGCTAAAATTAAAGCTGTAAAGAGCTGGAATATTCCAAAGAATCCGTCCGAAATACGTTCGTTTCTTAGATTGGCTGGTTACTACCATCGATTCATCGCTGACTTCTCAAAGATTGTTGTACCCCTCACCTCTTTGACTCATAAGGATAAACCTTTTGTTTGGGGTTCTAAACAGGAGGAAGCCTTTCAACTCTCAAACGTATGCTTAGCGACGCTCCCGTTCTCGCACTCCCCGACGGAAACGATGATTTCGTCGTTTATTGCGATGCCTCTAACCTAGGTCTCGGTTGTGTTCTCGTGCAACAGACAAGGTTGTCGCGTATGCGTCTCGAAAACTTAAAATCCACAATAAGAACTACACTACCCACGATCTCGAGCTCGGCGCAGTTGTTTTTGCATTAAAGATATGGCGTCACTACCTTTATGGTACGAAGTGTACGGTCTTCACCGACCACAAGAGCTTACAACACGTCTTAATCCCAGAGAGAACTAAACATGCGCCATCGCAGATGGATTGAACTTCTCAACGATTATGATTGTGAGATACGCTACCATCACGACAAAGCAAACGTCATAGCCGATGCTCTCAGTCGACGAAGCTATGTGTATAGTACTCCTTACGCTCAAACCCAGAGTAAACTCGAAACCTTGATTCGTGAAGCCCAGCACGCATGTTTCATTGAGTATACCTTGTATGAGGAAATGAAATGTGGTTCCTAAAGCTAGCTGGAGAATAAATCTAACGGTATCTACTACTTTCTCAATCATATTTAGATCCCTAGCCGCAATAATCTTCGAGAGTTGCTGATGACCGAAGCCCATAAGTCTCGATATTCCATTCACCCCGGTGCCGACAAGATGTACCACGACCTCCGTTCTAGGTACTGGTGGCCAGGCATGAAAAAGGATATCGCCCTGTATGTTTCGAAGTGCCTAACTTGTGCGAAAGTTAAAGCTGAACACCAACGACCCTCTAGCTTACTCGAGCAGCCCGATATCCCGATGTGGAAATGGGAGAGTATAGCTATGGATTTCATTACGAAACTTCCCCGCACAATCTCTGGTCACGATAGCATTTGGGTTATCGTTGATCGTCTTACGAAATCCGCTCACTTCATTGCCATACGAGAAGAATATAAGGTTGAACGATTAGCACGAATCTACACCGACGAAGTTACTTATCGACACGGGATGCCTCGTGACATCATCTCTGACCGCGATGGTCGCTTTACCTCGCGTCTCTGGGAGACTTTTCAATCTGCTCTCGGTACTACTCTCAATCTCAGTACCGCATTCCATCCTCAGACCGACGGTCAGACTATAAGTACGATCTGCACCTCAAAGACATGCTTCGATCGTGTGTCATAGATTATGGTGGTAATTGGGATTCGCACTTACCTTTAATAGAATTTTCGTACAACAACAGTTATCATACTAGTATTCAAATGGCACCTTTGAGGCACTATATGGTAGAAAATGTCTATCGCCCATTGTATGGCACGAGATCGAAGAAGCACTAATCACTGGTCCCGGGTTGATACAAGAAACGACCGACAAGATCCTCCAAATTAGAGACAATCTCTTAGAAGCTCGCAGTCATCAAAAGAGTTACGCCGATAAGTGACGCAAGCCCTACAGTTCGAAGTTGGAGATCACGTTCTCTTAAAGGTTTCACCTTGGAAATGAGTGATCCGATTTAGAAAGAAAGGGAAACTAGAGCCAAGATACATAGGTCCCTTTAAAGTTCTGGAAAGAATTGGCAAAGTAACCTATCGAATCGAATTACCAACGTAACTCAGCAACGAACATCTGACTTTCCACGTCTCAAACCTCAAGAAGTGTCTAGCTGAAGAAAACTTCATGTACCTCTTGAAGATTTGCAAATAAACGAGACACTGCACTTCGTGGAAAAGCCAGTAGAAATCATGGACCGAGAGACCAAGAAACTCTGACGATCTCGCATTCCTATTGTGAAAGTCCGATGGGAAGGCAAACGCGGTGCCGAGTTACCTTGGGAACTCGAAAGTGATATGAAAGCGAAATATCCACATCTCTTTGTTACACCTACTACTTAAATTTTGGGATGAAATTTCCTAAAGTAGTGGTGACTGTAACAACCCGACCTTTCCAGTGTTATATGTTTTATCTTTATTCCCTTTGTAACCGCTTATTCCGGGATTCGAACCATAATGGTTAATTTATTTAAATACATTTTTATGTCGCTTATTTAGACGCATCTAACCGCTTACTACTCTCAACGCTCAACGCAAACTCAATCGCGGTTATTATGATGATTTATGTTACCTTATGTGTTTATGTGTGTTTAGAGTATGTTGTATGGTTTGTACTCGCTCAAACGCTCACTCGCTTGCTCGACTCGCTTATTCACTAAACTCGCAACACAACGCTTAACACCTCGCCAAAACACTTAGCATAACTAACTAACACGAACAAAATCACCAAACGAACCGCCAACGTAGGAATTGGAGACGATTCATACAAAATTGGCTAATTCGTACGAATTTCAGCCTCCATCCCCCCACCTATAAATACCATGCTCCCACACACACACTTCTCTTGCTGCCATTTCGCACATAAATGCCCCGAACCTTTTTATCTGTTTTCAAGTAAGGAACATCTATTTTCAACAAATCATAACGTTTTCCACAACGATTTTACATGAGTTTATCTCTGATTTCATCAAAACTTCTTCTTTTACGAAAATCTTCATCTTTTTCATAAAACTTTCTAATTTTACATCGGATTTGCACTTAAACGAGTGTATATGGGTTAGTTTCGGCTTCCCAAGTTAGAAACCTTGATGGTTCAAGCTCACTAATTCGTACGAACGGGTGCTAATTAGTACGAATTAACATGTTAACCCACCGAACTTCATTTCAACTGTTTCAACACTTCGGAAGACTGATGCACTTCTGTTCTCACTTACAGGCTGATCCAGACGCTCCCTTCAATCCATAGCAGATTGTGTTTACTTGCTAAGCACGAACTGTGAGTATACTTGAACCCTTTTTCGCTTAACGTACTTTTGGGTGTTACATACGTTCCCAATATCAGAACACGCCACACACAACGCTAAACTCTTTCAACGCTAACCGCTCTCGCATGTTATACGTGAATCGCTGAATGTTTGTTTGCTATGTGTAAATAATGAGGACTCGCAGACCACCCTTAGCAACGATAGTACTATAGTTTGGACTAAGCACCTGATTGGTTTAGGGGTTGTTAAGGCTCGCAAACTCACTTTACGTGTGTGTTCATTGTTGTGGACACGTATCGCGCATACTCTACCTCACGGTCGTGTTGGTTAGCGTGTGTCATTATTGTTAGCTTACTTAGATTCACTTCTCTACGTGTTACATGCTGGTTATGCGTAAACGCTTTATCTTTACTATTATGTTATTAAACATGTGTACTCACCTTTACTTTTGTATTGACTCTTATTTTAACGTATGTGACAGGTTGATGGATTTAGCTTATGCTGCAAAACGGATAGGACTCCTAGAAACTCACTAAATAAATCTAGGTTGTCGGATTTGGTTGTTTAAGAGATTATGTAATCTATGACAATTGTTATGAAATATTGGTTTGATTGTATGGGAAGTTAAACATTTTAAACATTGTCATTTACTAGTTGTTATGGATTCTCTTGAGCAATCTGATTCGTCTAGTGCCGCGCCCCGATGATTCCGTCATCGGTTGGGGTGTGACATATAGCTTGAGCATTAACCATATTTTTCATTTGTGAATGCATGGTATCATTTATAGGTCGTGTTTTAAAACAGAGAGTGCCTCAATTGTTAAGTAAATGCTATGAGTATTAGACAGAAAACAACTTTGTATCAAAGTGATATTTGTTTATATCTATTTCGTAATTTTTCATTATGCAAGTCTCCTGTTTTATATGCTTGTATTCTTTTATTAAATCTGGCAAAAGTACATGGAAACTATTCCCGATTTGTTTTGCCATCTTATCCATGAATAACGTTACAAAACAATATTATTCAGATGATAATAATGATAACAACGTAGAGAGTCCCGAGCATCTTGAAATGTGACATGAAATATTGCTTTAATCACTTGTACACTAATGAATCGTCTACTGTACATTTTAATCCGTCAGTCAATACTGACCAAGACAACTATTGAAACGTCAACAAATATGAGTAGGTCGTCACGGTACATTTAGATTTTTTAAAACATTATAGTTTATAAGATATTCCAAGAATACGTAGAAGATATATAAGTTTGTTGTGAAGGAGGGAAAGTGTAACTAATTATCTATAATTTTGTTAAAACTAAGGGATTTAAGTGTAATAAGATGGGGCTAAAATATAATTAGTGTTTAAAAGACCAATTTACCCTCATTTTAAGGGTGTATTTATAAATTAAGAGTGGAAATTTTTTTTTATATCTTAATCTCATGCATTATAATATAGTATAGATTACATTATTTCAGCATAAAATTAAATAACTAATAAACCGCAAATACGTCTAACTCGTGTTTGAAATTTTACTTCGAACTTTAATCATATGGTTAGAAATGAGTCAAATTTAAGATTAAGTTCAAAGTCAACTCGACTCATTTACACCCATGGCCACCATCATAGCCGATCTAACAAATATGATAAGTTTAATTTGTCATTTTCTAAACCCATACTTAACAATTCATCTTACAGTTTTCATTAAATTTGATGAAACCGAACCATAAACATTCTTAATATCAAATCTTTTGTCTGGGATATGATTGTTTCAAAGATCCTTTGTATGTTCACTTCACGTTTTGTTGGTGAGATATTATCATTATATTTTGTACTTTCTAAAATAATGAATAAATAAAAAACCCCACGTATATAAAGAATGGTCTATTTAATGTGTGGGGATCATGTGGGGTGAGGGGGAGTGTCCTATTCTACTACCTCGGCCCTTTTCCACTTTTCCTCTCTTTGCTCCAAATTACATTTATGCACTTCAAGATATGTCGATTTTACAATTTACAAAACAATTAAGACTGTTGCCCAACATACTAGCCGGTTCACACTAATGATTTTAAAGAAAATCCATGGCCGAACCGTTAAAAATGGTTTCAAAAATGATAATCTTATCCAATTAGGTTGATAGTTTTGACGGTTCAAATCATCTTCTATTTTCTTCAAGTAGTTATTCCATAATAAATTTTTCTATAAATAATAAAAACTTCTTTTAGAACGCCCACCAAAGCTCGGCTACCTGGGTACATCTATAGACAAAATGTCACACAAGTCCGCGATCACAGACAACTCTGCTTCGCTCATGACATTATGTCATAAACGAGACTCCAACCGACGACCTCCTCTAAAAAAGGTCATCAGAATACCACTAGAGCACTAACCCTTTGGTATAACTGATGATGATGATTTATATATATATATATATATATATACATGCCATCCTTATGTAATTTTTATCATTATAATTATAATGAGTATACATATACATAAATACTTATTTCAAAGTAAAAATATACAATAAAGGTTAACTTGACCGGTTTAGTTTACGTGATCGATTCTTAAATCGAAGGGAAAGTAAAACCTTTAAAAACACATTATGTATATTTAGAAGCTATCTTAAATATTTTTAGTTATATACCACTAATAATTTTTATTTTTGATTTGATATGTGATTAGGCTTTTTCTAGTTTGATACAAATAAATTAATTGTTAAAAATAAATGTAAAAGTGGTGATAATATGGAAATAAGCATTGGTAAAGATGTTTGTAGGATGAAAGAGAAAATATGTATGTTTAATGTATTTGCAGAAATTCGCTAACTAAACATATTTGTAATTATATTTATCACCTTGCATTGGTGATGGTATTAGTAATATTTGCTATTTGAGGATAATAAATGCAACAAATTATTAATATTATCTAATTTGTAAATGTGTTAACTCCGATATTTCCACTAAAAGAATACTCCACTTTGAAGATTATCATGTGATGTTTAGGATATATTGGGAAGGTATTGTGTGGATCACTTTTTTGTTAGGTACGGGCCGTACGGCCGGACGTATCTCCCACCACCTTTTAAACTTGTTAAAAACTATTGAGTTTGTTGACCATTAATATAAATTTTACATCATATAGAGAAAGTATAATTTATGTTTCCGGGCTTTACATCCACTTACACATTCAGTCTCTAATTTGAAAAATTCAACACTTTGGTCCTTATGGTTGTCGATTCTTCGCAATCTGGTCCCTCTCGCTAACGATCGTTAGTTGACCGGTCATTTAGTTAACGACGTGGAGAGCAAAAGTGCCATTTCCCCAAATCTGAAAAAGGTGCCTACATATTTAATCCTTTGACTTATGATGTAAGCCACAATCCTATCTCTCATCCCCAAAATCCTATCGAACTGAAAACCCCAGCAGCGATTACACATTTCCGTCCAATGTGAGTTCCGATCATGATCAATCAGGTTGGCAATGAGACAATACGTTGTTCTTTAATCACATTCCACATTATAGGTACCACATTGTCTTAATTTTGTATTCGAAGTCTTATTTGGTCATTCGATTCGTGTCTTGTCCGTGATCAATACCTGAAATATGTTTTCTTTTTCTTGCAATTATAGTGGGATTCCGGGGTCGAGGTGACAAGGCGTCACATTAGGATCTAGTCATGGTCCCGATGAGGACTGGGAGGGGGTTTCGAGTGGAGCTCTGTTTCGCCCATCGCCTGTAAAGTCTTTCGGCTGCTTTTCCTCTACATATATGATGCATATCTGATAGCCTAACTATAACTATTGATGTTGCTAAGTTGCCCTGGTCCTTTTTGGGTTTTTTGTCGTTGATGATCAGTTTGGCCTATAATAATTAAAGTGGGTTACTTGGGTTGATCAACTTTTGGGAATGTGGGATTGGTGATCATGGGGTAACCCATGTTTTGGTACAAGACAATGTAGTATGCAACAATGTAGTAGGAGTAATATGATCTTGAACAATGATCCTTATTTAACTATGCTTAGTGTTGAGTGTCTGTTGAATGGTATGCTTGTTTTGAATGTTTATTGTTTTTTTAACAGGGATTTGTTTGGATATTGGAATGAAAATATATAGGATAGTATATAAACTTGTTCATTTACCTGTAAGGGATTATACAATTTGGTTATAACACCTTACATTGATCAGGAATTTATAGTATTTAGGAGAGTTATGTATAATGTGAGTTAGTTATATTTATAGAACATGGATTATACAATGTGAGTTATGTACAATGTGAGTTAGTTATATATGGATTTGACCAGGGAATAAGTCAAGGCTGTAATTATCAAGGCCCTTTCTTGATCAGAGATTTGTAGGATTTAGGTGAATTTTAAAAAAAGGATGATACACATGTGTTATAACACTTATAAAGGGTTGTGTGATAGGCATTGGTTATAGCTTTACAATGGATTTGACCAGGTAATAAGTCAAGGCTGTTACAATTAAGGCCTTAGCTTGTTCAGGGATTTTTAGGATTTAGGAAAGTTATAGATAAGGATGATACAATGTTCAAACCTGTTTGTAACTGAAGGCAATTCAAGTTGGTAGCCTTGGCTTATAACTTAACTTTGGTAGCCATGACCTATTTGACCAGATTTGATGGTCAAACCTGTAAGTAATTGAAGGCAATTTAAGTTCTGCAACTACAAGATAGTGAATGTCAATCGGAATTCAACTTGTAAAATTAAAACCTAAATCAAGTTCTAATAGCCCAACCCATTTTAAATTCTACAAGCCAAACCTTTCGAGTTCAAAAAGGTAAAATAGAGTGCAATCCTACTTAGATGTCTTAATACAAGTTTTACTAACTGTTATTAACTTCATATTGCTGATTAGTTAACGATAAACGATGGTTAGTTACTAGATTAGGAAATATATTTGAATATGGAGGGAATATATAACTTATATGTTCAGGGATGTAAATGGTAACTAAAGACTCAAATGTATGAAAAGACGGTTTTACCCTCACTTGCCATGCATGTGAGGCCGTTTAACATGAATTAATAACCGGGTTAGTGATAAAGGATGAAACCCGTAACTAATTTAAACTTAAAGGCTTGTTTTGGCAACTTTTAAAGATTAAGGCTGAAACCAGCAAGATTGATGCAACTTAAAGGACGTTTTGTGCAATTTACTCTTTTTTATTAGTTATATTTCTTTTTTTTTTCCTGTGAAATTTTGAATGGTTTCTGAATTTACAATTCTATACTATAACAACTATCAAAACATGAATGTAATAAATCTATATTTGATCATTTGTGACTTTAATTCAATTCAAATTCAAAACTATAATAATTCAAAACATGAATAGTAATAAATCTATATTTGGTCATTTGTGACTTTAATTCAAAATTATAAGGCTATAATATTATTGTCTTTTTTTATAATTAATTTACGTTTCTAATCCTAACTTTAATAAAGTTATCATACAACCTCTAAACTATAATATTTTTTTATAAACAATTTACATATACTGTTGAACTTAATAGATTTGCCATACGGAAGTTTAATAATAATTATATATCTTTATAAGTGATTTATGTTTCGACCCCCAAAACTTAATAGATTTATCATACGGTCCTTAAAGTTTAATAAAGTTAATAAAGTTATTTTTTTTTCTTTTTTAACAAATATTTGTTCTTTTATCCTTTTTATAGGTTTAGTTCTTTTTTGTTTTACTTATTATAATTAAACTCTAGACATGGTTATTTAATCATATAGCTTTTTTTATATTTATAATCTTTTAGATTAAAGCATACATGATCTATATTAATCCTTCAATATACAAGGTAACAAATATTATCATTTTTTTATTTACCTTATTATAGTTAAATTGAACTTTTAACTCTAAATACGTTTACTTTACAGTGTTGATTGCTTATTTTTACCCTCATGAAATATATACATCCTCGCCATCAACCTTCTACGACCTCGCTGCGAAGCGTGGGCTCCAATCTTCACCAGCAATCTCCTACGACCCGCCGCGAAACGAAAGCGCCAATCCTTACCAGCAATCTCCTACGACCCACCGTGAAGCGCAGGCTTGAATACTAGTTCATAGATGAAGTTTAAAAACTAAAAACAAATCAAAACTAAAATATAATAAATAATTTATGAAATAAATAGTTTGGTTATTAAAAATGAATGTAAAAGATCACGGTGATATGCAACCTTATTTTTTGACATTTTTAGCTTTTAACTGTAGAGTTGAAATTGATGTATTTAAATAATGAGTGTTTTTATGATATGATAGTTATCTAGACACAATTTATAGCGTTTTTAGCCTTTCCTATTGTGATGCTTTTTCACCATGGCATCTCGATCTTCTATGTTATCTTATCATCAAGACAAATAATCTTAAAGGATAATTCTTTTTGCGTGACACCCATATTATTTTTATGTGTTACATAGTATTTGATACTCATTTTTTATGTGCTGCGAGAAATGATGCCGGTAAAACCTTAAAAATAGTAACACGAGTCCAAATTAAACAAGATAATATAATATATTTTTGCATTACATTTTTTTAAATACACAATTTTATTAAAAATCAAACATTAGCCAAGAGCTAACCCAAAACAATATAGTTTGCAATGGCCTCAAAGTTATGGATATCATCTCATCGCCACTAAATTATTACTGAATTTGACATTGTAACCCACATTGCTTCGCAATTGACCCATCTCATTTAAGAGGGTTGTACGATGAAATGAAATGACAATACATGGATGGCCATGCATATCATTTTGAACCAATCATCTCTCATCTCATGGGCAACGGTCTCATTCTTGTAAAATATAGTTTTTTTTAGTATTTTAATAAAGATCATGTCTATTCACAAACTCCTTTTTCTATTCACACACCCCCATTGTCGAGCTGTGGCCAAGCGCGACGTTTTGGTTCGGTCAACCAGGCAAAGACTGACGGGTGTCTGACGGGTCAGTTAACCTGACCAAAACGCCGAGCTTTGGCCGCGTTTTGGTCCTGTCAACCAAACAAAACACTCAGTGTTTTGACGCGGCCAAAGCTTGGCGTTTTGGTCAGGTTAACTGACCCGTCAGACACCCGTCAGTCTTTACCTGGTTGACCGGACAGTGTTTTGTTTGGTTGACAGGACCAAAACGCGGCCAAAGCTCGGCGTTTTGGTCAGGTTAACTGACCCGTCAGACACCCGTCAGTCTTTGCCTGGTTGACCGGACCAAACGTCGTGCTTTGACCATAGCTCGACACTGGTGGTGTATGAATAGACAGAGAGGATAGGTGGGGGTGTGTGAATAGCAAGACCAATAGATAAAAGAGATGGTTCAAAAGTTGACAACTTTGTTACATAACTACATTTTTAATTTCTGATGAATATATCTTGCCGACTACGTTTATAGGTCTGCTTTCATATTATATATGTATATCTTATGCAACATCATACATATTAAACGTGTTATTTATAGCAATTTTAAAGTTTATTATAAAGTTGACCGATTAGATTAATTCTAATATAACGCTGATGAACTAAGTGAAAGGGTCGAATTTAGGACCTTTACCTAATAAAAGTTACAAGCATCCAAAAGAATTGAACATCAAATCTTTCACCTAACGAAATAATGGATTAATTGATACACGTTAAACAAGTTTTCGTCAATTGATCTCCAAATCTATGAAATTATTGTCCCTCCCCATCCATTATAAGAAATGGTCGTGCTATAGGTTCCAATCGGGACCACACTAAGTATACACACTTAATTCGAAAGACCCATGTTAACAACCTTAGACAGTGATCCATCTGAAGCTGACAAACAAGACGCATTCTTTGATTAATTGGTTGATTTGGATAAAATTTGTTTGTTTTACGAGTTCGTTTGGGTATGTTATATAACTACATAATTTGTTAATTGTTAGTCATACGATTTGTTAATTTAGAACATGTCTAAATGGTTGACTAGTTGAGCATGTTGTTTATTATTACACAGAAGTCACTACCGATGAACAGAGGTGCTGATACGTGCCCACGTAGTCACACCACAACCCCACCTTATAATCAGTTTATTTCATGGATGTTAATTTTTTTATTGCATTAGTATTACCCACGTAGCCATTACCATCATTCATGCATTTGTTTATTTCAATATTATATAGTAGTTACTAGTAGTGGGTTAGTTTCTATATTTTATTTGTAAGCCTATAAAAAGCCAATTAGTTTTAGAGAATGAATTAAGCAGAATATTGAAGTTAAAAAGAGTCTGATCTTTATCTTTTGTTCTTGGAGCTTGACTCCCTCTAAGGATTATTTATCTTGGAGATTGATCCACTCTACGGATCTCTATCAGGTGCACATCTAAACCGGTTCATGAACTGAACCCAAAGTTCAACAAGAATCAAAATTAGTTTGGCGATATGGAAAGGAACCTGTGTAAGCCTGATAGAAACAATAGGTTTGGGACCGGTTTGTAATCCTCTCCTTTGAAACTGGTTTCAGCTCAAGCCAAACCGGTGGAAAACCGATCAACTTTGAACCCAAAAACAGTTTTGACTTTTTTTTGACTAACCCGGAGTGGTGTAGGTTATGAACCCAATTTGTGCACCTCTGTTGACGAACACCACCACCACAACACATAAAACACTAGGGATGACAATTGGCCCGGTACGGGTCGGATATGACTAATCTTATATCTATAACCGGTTGTAAAATCTTGTCTCATACCCAACCCATTGCCCATCGAGTATTTGGCGATTATTTACCCGTCGGGTATCGGACATACCTGTGAGTATCATGTATACCTCGTTGGGATTGTCATGTACATATATTTTTTATTTTACTCTATAATTTTATATTATAAAAATCTATATAATATATTAAATTATGATAAATAACATACATATCATCATTACCATAATAATATTCGATATAATTAAAAATGTATATATATTATAATATTAATCTCTAAAATAATTTTTCATTTCATATCATAGCATATAAATATAAATAATGTCATCAAAATATATATATTTAAAATTAAAAGTTTATTTTTCAAATAATAAAGCTACAAGAATGAAACAATACTAACAAATATGAATATTTAAAAGTTTTCAGTTAAGCATTTATATAGTTTCGGGTAATCGGGTATCATCCCCGTCACACCCCGACCCGCAGCGGAAAAGGTGATCGGGGCATGATTGGGTTATCATCAAAGCTCATGACATTTATTTTAACGTTTCATATTCATTAATACACTTTAATGGAAAATTACGATCAATATTACATTATGTCCTAAATATCAATCTAGGCTTCATTGTTTTCTTCTAAGGCATTTCCTATGTTTTCCTTGCTTCATCCTGTTCACCTGTATCATGTGTAAAAAAGGGTTTTTGGATCAACAAAAAGTTGGCGAGTGAATCCTATGGAAAACATTTGAACAAGTTTATTTAATTGATTATAAAATAAAGTGCACAACCACACATGAGTAAAAATAGATGTAAACTTATTCACCAATCAATTTAATATTAAACAATACACACATGAACAATAATGGATCGTTTAGAGGCACGCGTTGCTCAACTCGTCTCTCACGAGGAACTGATGGGCCTAATGATTGAATTGCATAAACTTGACAATATGAAATACATAACTACAGACAATATAAACTCAATAATACACACACGAACAATAATGGATTTGTTTTGAGGCACGTGTTGCTCAACTCGTCTCACACGAGGAACTGATGGGCCTAATGAATGAATTACATATAAATAGACAAAATGAAATACATAACTACAAGCAATGTATACAATCTAAGTTTAGATCACAATATGGTATGGCACAAGTTTAAATAAACGAGTTAATTTTATGACACATGACACACTCCAAAACGTGTAATTAAAAAGGGGAGTTGTAAGATTCACTCAAATTGGGTGCGTTCGGTTGATGATGTTGAATGCGCACGAAGTGGTTTTAACCACGAGTGAAATTAACCTGGATAATGACATAATGGTTCGGTAAGTAATGGGATTTTATTAATCAATTTTAGTAGGATTGTTGGGTGTATTTTTGTGAGTTTAAGGCTATTTTCTAATATTTTTAATTGATTTTTAATAAAATAAATAAATAAAAATAATAAAAAAATGTTGACTTTTTGACCGTTGACCGTTGACCATTGACCATTGACTTTGACTGTTGACCGGTTCGCATGTGTAATTGTGTGCGCTGGGTGAGGCTCGAACCCGAGACCTCCCGTACGCGTGCACGCAGCTCTACCAACTGAGCTACGTGTCTAACCCGAAATATTTCTGTTTTAGTTATATATATATACTAATTAGATTAAACTGAAAATCACTTATTTTTAAAAACGATTTAATGCGTCGGACCGGTGCGCTCCACAGGTCTCGAACCCGGGACCTGTGGGTTGAGTTAACACACAGTCCACCGCTGGACTGTGTGTATAACTTGTTAAATAAACCGATTTTTATTATACTTATATACAAACTAAATATTTCCATTTCTGTCTTATATAAAAAGTTGGATAATTGTCCGGACCGATGCGGTAGTCCGGACTCGAACTCGTGATCTGTGTTTTAAACGCGCACACAGTCCACCACTGGACTGTGTGTCTATCTTGGTTATTATTCCGGTTTTTATTATACTTAACAACTATATGAAATGAATCCGGTTCAGTAATAAAAAGGAACATTTTTATTAAAGCGAGGGAGCGTGGGACGTGATTCGAACTCGAGACGTAAGCGCTTTTAATGTGCACACAGTCCACCACTGGACTGTGTGTCTAACCCGAGTTATTTCTTGATTTAAATTAAACTTATATACTACCGAAACTTCGTCTTCTTCGTTGATCTTAACCAGAAACGATGACTGACTGATTCAACGATTTTAATCATGTTCTTTAGTGTGTTTCAGTTAATTACAGGTGAGATAAATAGAAGAATGAAAAATTAAGTGTTAGATATACCGAAACTGGACTCCTCTGTTTCTCCGGCGAAACTCCGGTGACAGCAGAAACTTCCGGCGACGTGTGTCCTGCGGCAGAGAGTCTTCAGAGAGCTTGAGATGGATGTGAGTGGCTTCGGTATAAGTTCTGGGTGTTCAGTAAGGCTCAGAAGTGAAGGGCTCGGTTTTCCGGCGAGGTGCAGAACTTTTCCGGCGAGTGGAATTACGTCGGGTAAAGGTGCGGTTTTGAGCGAAAAAGCTTGCAGAGGTTCGAGGAGGTATTTATAAGGCAGGTCATCGATGAATTTGGTCCGATTTCCGACTTGATTCGTCGGTTAGAAACTCTCCGGCGGTTATAACTTGTGTCGCGGACTCAGGCATCGGTTATAGGTAGTGATTAAGGTTTACGTTATAACTGAAGTAACCGTCCAATCTTAGCGAGATAGTCGGAATTTCCGACGATTGCAATTGGGCGCGCCGATTTTGAATTCGAGAATTATAATATGTATTAATTGTTTCCATTAATTAACAAGAAACACTAGTGGCGCAGTGGTTGGATGGTTATGTGTTAATGCTGTATTTGAATCGCTGGCTGACCCGGGTTCGAAACCCGGCAGCAACGTTATATTTTTATTTCATTATTTTTAACAATTTTTCAAAAACAAATTATATATTCCAATATACTTATTAATTATGTATCGTTTAAAATTATTTTGGGCATTAAATACGCAACGAAATTTTTAACTGATTGTTCGGTTAATAAACGGAGCGGGTTTGGTAAATCCGTTTTTTGACGGATGTTACAGTATCCCCTGCTTTTTAGAAATTTCGTCCCGAAATTTAAGTAGTAATATATTTGACTAAAAATGATGGTGTCTAGTTTGACAGTTACATGCTTAGAAAAAGTAAGGGTTTAAGTTTTTGTTTGAGGCGGTAACGTTCCTTGTAAGGGTTAAGTACCCTGTTACAGGAATCGCTTTTTGTTGCCTTCGGTGAAAATATTGATAAGCGGAGTTGATTCGCTAAATATGATATCATGCGCAAGAGTTTTGATATGTTTGGAAGGATATGGTTATATCCTAAAGCAAAACTTCTAACACTACAACCTACATGGAACTTCCCATAACCATCTAACAATACCTCTGATCCTTTGACAAGAATACTTATATATAGGAAGTACCAGCGGCGTATCCACCATATTCTTGTCAAATTTTCATTGGTTTTATCAGTAAGTTATGATTGGTTCTATGACTATAGAACATAAATAAACACAACAACTAATGTACCAAGAAATTACTAAATCCTACATAGAACTTCTCATAACCGTCTGACAATGCCTCTGGTCCTTTGACAAGAATACTTATATATAGGAAGTACCAGCGGCGTATCCACCATATTCTTGTCAAATTTTCATTGGTTTTATCAGTAAGTTATGATTGGTCCTATGATGTAACTTTAGAACATAAATAACACAACAACCAATATTTGAATCCACATTCTGATAGCATATATGTTTGAATGGTGACAGTTCCTCTCTCGTTTGTTATGATGGAGAGGTTAGTTTATGTAGAAATAGAACACAATCCAATTTCTTTAAATGGCGAGATGATGTGAATGTAACACAAATTTCAACCAAGACAATACTAAATCCTACATGGAACTTCTCATAACCGCCTGATAATGCCTCTGATCCTTTGGCAAGAATACTTATATATAGGAAGTACCAGCGGCGTATCCACCATTTTCTTGTCAAATTTTTGTTAGTTTTATCCGCAAGTTATGATTTGTTACCAAGAAACTACTAAATCCTACATAGAATTTCTCATAACCGTCTGACAATGCCTCTGATCCTTTGACAAGAATACTTATATATAGGAAGTACCAGCGACGTATCCACCATATTCTTGTCAAATTTTCATTGGTTTTATCAGTGAATTATGATTAGTCCTGTGTGACTCTACAACCAATACAACAAACACAAAATACTGACAATGAAAAAATGTCTGTGCGATCAAGGCTCAATCAAACGGAGCCGATCGTATTGCATGTACTGAAAATAATAAATTTAATCTAAACAATAATCACACAAACAGCTTATACATGGAACCTCTCATAACCGCCTGATAATGCCTCCGATCCTTTGACAAGAATACTTATATATAGGAAGTACCAGCGGCGTATCCACCATATTCTCGTCAAATTCTCATTGACTTTATCCGCAAGTTATGATTAGTTCTATGTGACTCTACAACAAACACAACAACCACAAGATACTGATAATGAAAATGTCTGTGCGATCAAGGCTCAATCAAACGGAGCCGATCGTATTGTATATACTGAAAATAATAAACAATAATCACTCAAACAGTTTATACATGGAACCTCTCATAACCGCCTGATAATGCCTCCGATCCTTTGACAAGAATACTTATATATAGGAAGTACCAGCGGCGTATCCACCATATTCTCGTCAAATTCTCATTGACTTTATCCGCAAGTTATGATTAGTTCTATGTGACTCTACAACAAACACAACAACCACAAGATACTGATAATGAAAATGTCTGTGCGATCAAGGCTCAATCAAACGGAGCCGATCGTATTGTATATACTGAAAATAATAAACAATAATCACTCAAACAGTTTATACATGGAACCTCTCATAACCGCCTGATAATGCCTCCGATCCTTTGACAAGAATACTTATATATAGGAAGTACCAGCGGCGTATCCACCATATTCTCGTCAAATTCTCATTGACTTTATCCGCAAGTTATGATTAGTTCTATGTGACTCTACAACAAACACAACAACCACAAGATACTGATAATGAAAATGTCTGTGCGATCAAGGCTCAATCCAACGGAGCCGATCGTATTGCATGTACTGAAAATAATAAATTTAATCTAAACAATAATCACACAAACAGCTTATACATGGAACCTCTCATAACCGCCTAATAATGCCTCCGATCCTTTGACAAGAATACTTATATATAAGAAGTACCAGCGGCGTATCCACCATATTCTTGTCAAATTCTCATTGACTTTATCCGCAAGTTATGATTAGTTCTATGTGACTCTACAACAAACACAACAACCACAAGATACTGATAATGAAAATGTCTGTGCGATCAAGGCTCAATCAAACGGAGCCGATCGTATTGTATGTACTGAAAATAATAAACAATAATCACTCAAACAGTTTATACATGGAACCTCTCATAACCGCCTGATAATGCCTCCGATCCTTTGACAAGAATACTTATATATAGGAAGTACCAGCGGCGTATCCACCATATTCTCGTCAAATTCTCATTGACTTTATCCGCAAGTTATGATTAGTTCTATGTGACTCTACAACAAACACAACAACCACAAGATTCTGATAATGAAAATGTCTGTGCGATCAAGGCTCAATCAAACGGAGCCGATCGTATTGCATGTACTGAAAATGAAAATGTCTGTGCGATCAAGGCTCAATCAAACGGAGCCGATCGTATGTGGGTACGCCAGTTTCACGCTCATAATGAAATGGGGAACATGCTCAACGCTCATAATGTAATGGGGAGCGGCGGCCTATGAAATTGCATGTACTGAAAATAATAAACAATAATTACTCATACAGTTTACACATGGAACCTCTCATAACCGCCAGATAATGCCTCGGATACTTTGGCAAGAATACTTATATATAGGAAGTACCAGCGGCGTATCCACCATATTCTTGTCAAATTCCCATTGGCTTTATCCTTAAGTTATGATTGGTTCTATGTGATAGAGAAAAACATAACATTAAACGATTGGAGTTGAATCTTGATTTCTGGTGAAGAGGACTAGTTGGGTATCTTCGTTTGGGCCGTCATTATCTTCGACAGGATTGGCGTTGATGTTGAAAACTCTTCCCCTTGCTGGTGGCCTAGTGATTGGATTTTCTTGATTTACTTGGTTAACTGGGTTTGACTGAGCTTGAGTGTTGATGATGTTAACCAATCGAGGGCACGTGTTTCTAAAGTGGGTAGGGTTGCCACAATTGAAACAAGGTCGAACATATCGGAACATGGGGTATTGGGGTTGTTGATAGGTTTGGATCATGTTTTGAGTAGGGGGGGAGATTTGGTGTTGAGGGGTGTGGCAAACCTTGCTCATATGACCATAGCGTCCACAATTTGCACATAGTCGACAAGGTAAGGTAAGGGGATGGTGATAAAAACAGTTGTTGTATCGAGGGTGAGGTCCAAGATATGGTTTCTTATTTGGGTAAGTTGAGTTGGGTGCCACTTGAGTGATTGGGATAGCTTGGATGGGTATGGCGTGTGAAATTGGTTGATTTCGTTGGATAGCAGCGAAAAGTTGCCCGTCTCTTTTTCTCTTAGAATTGGGTTGAGAAGGGGATTCGGTTTGGGTGTAGTCGGAGGTTTCAGTCGATGCTTTATCCTTCTTCTTCTCCTCCTTGAAGTCTTTGTTCCGGATTCGGTTCTCGGTGAGCGCTGTTGCTAGCTCCATTGCTGCTTCCAAAGTTGCAGGCGTGGTACTTATTACAGAGTCTTGAATCTTTGACGGAAGACCTCGAATGTAGTGCTCGATCAAACGGTAGAGGGGGGTGAACAAGTTGGGAACCATTTGATGTAACTCGAGGAATCTTTTGTTGTATGTGGTGTGGTCTCCTTCCTTTTGCTTCAACGAATAAAACTCATCTTCTAATTTCTTGATTTCGCTCCTTGGGCAAAATCGTCTGGTCATGATTTCCTTCAATTCATCCCACGTTAATGTCATAGCATCGTCAACGCCTCGTTTGGCCTTCTCTGTATTCCACCAAGTAAGTGCTATTCCATATAAACGACCAGTAGCATATCGCACTTTGCGATCATCGGGGCAATCGCAATTTAGAAAAGTGTTCTCCATCTCTTCAAACCAATGGAGGAGAGCGGTGACGCCTTCAGTCCCTTTGTATTTTGGAGGGTCGCATGATTTGAAATGCTTGTAGGTGCATTTAGTGGTATTTGGGGGAGAGTTGATAACGTTTTGATTTTCTTGATTGACAGGATTAGCGGTAAGTGCTTGTTGGACTTGGATTACAATGTTGGGTATTACGGCAGCCATTTGTTGAGCGATTAGGGCAGCCATGCGTTCGCGGGCTTTTCCTGCTCTCATCTTCCTACGGGCGCGGTTAGAAGACATCTACAAGGAATACATGTCAAGAGTATGAGTTGGATGCTTTTGGGATCATGGGTCACACTTAGGAATGAACATTCATAAAATAATTATAGAAAAATAAATCTACTACATCCATAGGATGTCTTGGGCTTTGCTCGTCATTAGGCCCTGCATGCCGTCATACTTCACCTTCGTAATCATGTGGGCCCCCATGAATACCGGGTTTTTCTTGTGGTTCGCATGTGTTAGCCTGGTTATGTACACTAAAACCCGGAGAAAATCGAGAATTATGTATATAACGTGTGATATTCGGAATGTGTCCAGGTGTAGACACGGTGACACCTCAAAGTGGGGTTAGTTCGAACGACGTTTGGTGTGACATGCTTTGGCCTAATAGGTCCTTCGTACTCTCATTGTTGGTCCCCAGGTAGGCAAACTGGTCCGTTATATTGGATTTATACGAATGCCAACCTAGACAGGACGTTCCGACTACCGGTACTTGTACCCTTCCAGTTACTACATGCCCGTCGCAGAACTTACTTTGATGAGATTTAAAAATTGCAACAAAATCTTTGAATAACAAAAGTATGAAGATGAATTGAATATATGAACATTGATATATGTATGATAAATGTGTATATAAGTATGCATGTTTGACTGTAAGTATAAACAAATATGAAACAAATAAATATCATAAGTTTGTATGTAACCACCTAATCAATTAAAATTTTAGGCAAACTATAGTATAGGCTCTAAGGGTCTAATAACCTATCCTATATCCCTATAGTCATGGCTCTGATACCAATCTGTCACACCCCGACACGCAGCGGAAAGGGTGATCGGGGCATGATTGGGTTATCATCAAAGCTCATGACATTTATTTTAACGTTTCATATTCATTAATACACTTTAATGGAAAATTACAATCAATATTACATCATGTCCTAAATATCAATCTAGGCTTCATTGTTTTCTTCTAAGGCATTTCCTATGTTTTCCTTGCTTCATCCTGTTCACCTGTATCATGTGTAAAAAAGGGTTTTTGGATCAACAAAAAGTTGGCGAGTGAATCCTATGGAAAACATTTGAACAAGTTTATTTAATTGATTATAAAATAAAGTGCACAACCACACATGAGTAAAAATAGATGTAAACTTATTCACCAATCAATTTAATATTAAACAATACACACATGAACAATAATGGATCGTTTAGAGGCACGCGTTGCTCAACTCGTCTCTCACGAGGAACTGATGGGCCTAATGAATGAATTGCATAAACTTGACAATATGAAATACATAACTACAGACAATATAAACTCAATAATACACACATGAACAATAATGGATTTGTTTTGAGGCACGTGTTGCTCAACTCGTCTCACACGAGGAACGGATGGGCCTAATGAATGAATTGCATATAAATAGACAAAATGAAATACATAACTACAAGCAATGTATACAATCTAAGTTTAGATCACAATATGGTATGGCACAAGTTTAAATAAACGAGTTAATTTTATGACACATGACACACCACAAAACGTGTAATTAAAAAGGGGAGTTGTAAGATTCACTCACATTGGGTGCGTTCAGTTGATGATGTTGAATGCGCACGAAGTGGTTTTAACCACGAGTGAAATTAACCTAGATAATGACATAATGGTTCGGTAAGTAATGGGATTTTATTAATCAATTTTAGTAGGATTGTTGGGTGTATTTTTGTGAGTTTAAGGCTATTTTCTAACCTTAAAAATGTTATTTTTAAGTATTTTTAATTGATTTTTAAATAAAATAAATAAATAAAAATAATAAAAAAATGTTGACTTTTTGACCGTTGACCGTTGACCATTGACTTTGACTGTTGACCGGTTCGCATGTGTAATTGTGTGCGCTGGGTGAGGCTCGAACCCGAGACCTCCCGTACGCGTGCACGCAGCTCTACCAACTGAGCTACGTGTCTAACCCGAAATATTTCTGTTTTTAATTATATTTATATACTAATTAGATTAAACTGAAAATCACTTATTTTTAAAAACGATTTAATGCGTCGGACCGGTGCGCTCCACAGGTCTCGAACCCGGGACCTGTGGGTTGAGTTAACACACAGTCAACCGCTGGACTGTGTGTATAACTTGTTAAATAAACCGATTTTTATTATACTTATATACAAACTAAATATTTCCATTTCTGCCTTATATAAAAAGTTGGATAATTGTCCGGACCGATGCGGTAGTCCGGACTCGAACCCGTGACCTGTGTTTTAAACGCGCATGTGTGTCTATCTTGGTTATTATTCCGGTTTTTATTATACTTAACAACTATATGAAATGAATCCGGTTCAGTAATAAAAAGGAACATTTTTATTAAAGCGAGGGAGCGTGGGACGTGATTCGAACTCGAGAAGTAAGCGTTTTTAATGTGCACACAGTCCACCACTGGACTGTGTGTCTAACCCGAGTTATTTCTTGATTTAAATTAAACTTATATACTACCGAAACTTCGTCTTCTTCGTTGATCTTAACCAGAAACGATGACTGACTGATTCAACGATTTTGATCATGTTCTTTAGTGTGTTTCAGTTAATTACAGGTGAGATAAATAAAAGAATGAAAAATTAAGTGTTAGATATACCGAAACTGGACTCCTCTGTTTCTCCGGCGAAACTCCGGTGACAGCAGAAACTTCCGGCGACGTGTGTCCTGCGGCAGAGAGTCTTCAGAGAGCTTGAGATGGATGTGAGTGGCTTCGGTATAAGTTCTGGGTGTTCAGTAAGGCTCAGAAGTGAAGGGCTCGGTTTTCCGGCGAGGTGCAGAACTTTTCCGGCGAGTGGAATTACGTCGGGTAAAGGTGCGGTTTTGAGCGAAAAAGCTTGCAGAGGTTCGAGGAGGTATTTATAGGGCAGGTCATCGATGAATTTGGTCCGATTTCCGACTTGATTCGTCGGTTAGAAACTCTCCGGCGGTTATAACTTGTGTCGCGGACTCAGGCATCGGTTATAACCGATGTAGTGATTAAGGTTTACGTTATAACTGAAGTAACCGTCCAATCTTAGCGAGATAGTCGGAATTTCCGACGACTGCAATTGGGCGCGCCGATTTTGAATTCGAGAATTATAATATGTATTAATTGTTTCCATTAATTAACAAGAAACACTAGTGGCGCAGTGGTTGGATGGTTATGTGTTAATGCTGTATTTGAATCGCTGGCTGACCCGGGTTCGAAACCCGGCAACAACATTATATTTTTATTTCATTATTTTTAACAATTTTTCAAAAAAAAATTATATATTCCAATATACTTATTAATTATGTATCGTTTAAAATTATTTTGGGCATTAAATACGCAACGAAATTTTTAACTGATTGTTCGGTTAATAAACGGAGCGAGTTTGGTAAATCCGTTTTTTGACGGATGTTGAAAATCCGTAGAACAAAACTTAAAAGACAATCTCTGTTTTATTTAGAAAACTTATATAATAGAGTAAATACAATTTATGTCCCTAGGGTTTACACCCACTTACATGTTCAGTCCCTAATTTGAAAATTTTAACATTCTGGTCCCTACGATTGTCGATTGCTCGCAATCAGGTCCCTCCCACTAACTGATCGATTGTAAATCAGTGAAAAGACCAAAACACCCCTCATATCTTTAGTTACCATTTACATCCCTAAACCTATAAGTTATATATTCCCTCCATATTCAAATATATTTCCTAATCTAGTAACTAACCATCGTTTATCGTTAACTAATCAACAATATGAAGTTAATAACAGTTAGTAAAACTTGTATTAAGACATCTAAGTAGGATTGCACTCTATTTTACCTTTTAGAACTCGAAAGGTTTGGCTTGTAGAATTTAAAATGGGTTGGGCTATTAGAACTTGATTTAGGTTTTAATTTTACAAGTTGAATTCCGATTGACATTCACTATCTTGTAGTTGCAGAACTTAAATTGCCTTCAATTACTTACAGGTTTGACCATCAAATCTGGTCAAATAGGTCATGGCTACCAAAGTTAAGTTATAAGCCAAGGCTACCAACTTGAATTGCCTTCAGTTACAAACAGGTTTGAACATTGTATCATCCTTATCTATAACTTTCCTAAATCCTAAAAATCCCTGAACAAGCTAAGGCCTTAATTGTAACAGCCTTGACTTATTACCTGGTCAAATCCATTGTCAAGCTATAACCAATGCCTATCACACAACCCTTTATAAGTGTTATAACACATGTGTATCATCCTTTTTTTAAAATTCACCTAAATCCTACAAATCTCTGATCAAGAAAGGGCCTTGATAATTACAGCCATGACTTATTCCCTGGTCAAATCCATATATAACTAACTCACATTGTACATAACTCACATTGTATAATCCCTGTTCTATAAATATAACTAACTCACATTATACATAACTCTCCTAAATACTATAAATTCCTGATCAATGTAAGGTGTTATAACCAAATTGTATAATCCCTTACAGGTAAATGAACAAGTTTATATACTATCCTATATATTTTCATTCCAATATCCAAACAAATCCCTGTTAAAAAAACAATAAACATTCAAAACAAGCATACCATTCAACAGACACTCAACACTAAGCATAGTTAAATAAGGATCATTGTTCAAGATCATATTACTCCTACTACATTGTTGCATACTACATTGTCTTGTACCAAAACATGGGTTACCCCATGATCACCAATCCCACATTCCCAAAAGTTGATCAACCCAAGTAACCCACTTTAATTATTATAGGCCAAACTGATCATCAACGACAAAAAACCCAAAAAGGACCAGGGCAACTTAGCAACATCAATAGTTATAGTTAGGCTATCAGATATGCATCATATATGTAGAGGAAAAGCAGCCGAAAGCCTTTACAGGCGATGGGCGAAACAGAGCTCCACTCGAAACCCCCTCCCAGTCCTCATCGGGACCATGACTAGATCCTAATGTGACGCCTTGTCACCTCGACCCCGGAATCCCACTATAATTGCAAGAAAAAGAAAACATATTTCAGGTATTGATCACGGACAAGACACGAATCGAATGACCAAATAAGACTTCGAATACAAAATTAAGACAATGTGGTACCTATAATGTGGAATGTGATTAAAGAACAACGTATTGTCTCATTGCCAACCTGATTGATCATGATCGGAACTCACATTGGACGGAAATGTGTAATCGCTGCTGGGGTTTTCAGTTCGATAGGATTTTTGGGGATGAGAGATAGGATTGTGGCTTACATCATAAGTCAAAGGATTAAATATGTAGGCACCTTTTTCAGATTTGGGGAACTGGCACTTTTGCTCTCCACGCCGTTAACTAAATGACCGGTCAACTAACGATCGTTAGCGAGAGGGACCAGATTGCGAAGAATCGACAACCATAAGGACCAAAGTGTTGAATTTTTCAAATTAGAGACTGAATGTGTAAGTGGATGTAAAGCCCGGAAACATAAATTATACTTTCTCTATATGATGTAAAATTTATATTAATGGTCAACAAACTCAATAGTTTTTAACAAGTTTAAAAGGTGGTGGGAGATACGTCCGGCCGTACGGCCCGTACCTAACAAAAAAGTGATCCACACAATACCTTCCCAATATATCCTAAACATCACATGATAATCTTCAAAGTGGAGTATTCTTTTAGTGGAAATATCGGAGTTAACACATTTACAAATTAGATAATATTAATAATTTGTTGCATTTATTATCCTCAAATAGCAAATATTACTAATACCATCACCAATGCAAGGTAATAAATATAATTACAAATATGTTTAGTTAGCGGATTTCTGCAAATACATTAAACATACATATTTTCTCTTTCATCCTACAAACATCTTTACCAATGCTTATTTCCATATTATCACCACTTTTACATTTATTTTTAACAATTAATTTATTTGTATCAAACTAGAAAAAGCCTAATCACATATCAAATCAAAAATAAAAATTATTAGTGGTATATAACTAAAAATATTTAAGATAGCGTCTAAATATACATAATGTGTTTTTAAAGGTTTTACTTTCCCTTCGATTTAAGAATCGATCATGTAAACTAAACCGGTCAAGTTAACCTTTATTGTATATTTTTACTTTGAAATAAGTATTTATGTATATGTATACTCATTATAATTATAATGATAAAAATTACATAAGGATGGCATGTGTATATATATATATATATATATATATATATATATATATGTATATATATATATATATATATATATATGTATATATATATATATATATATATATATTATTTTAATAAATCATCATCATCATTTATACCAAAGGGTTAGTGCTCTAGTGGTATTCTGATGACCTTTTTTAGAGGAGGTCGTCGGTTGGAGTCTCGTTTATGACATAATGTCATGAGCGAAGCAGAGTTGTCTGTGATCGCGGACTTGTGTGACATTTTGTCTATAGATGTACCCAGGTAGCCGAGCTTTGTTGGGCGTTCTAAAAGAAGTTTTTATTATTTATAGAAAAATTTATTATGGAATAACTACTTAAAGAAAATAGAAGATGATTTGAACCGTCAAAACTATCAACCTAATTGGATAAGATTATCATTTTTGAAACCATTTTTAATGGTTCGGCCATGGATTTTCTTTAAAATCATTAGTGTGAACCGGCTAGTATGTTGGGCAACAGTCTTAATTGTTTTGTAGATTGTAAAATCGACATATCTTGAAGTGCATAAATGTAATTTGGAGCAAAGAGAGGAAAAGTGGAAAAGGGCCGAGGTAGTAGAATAGGACACTCCCCCTCACCCCACATGATCCCCACACATTAAATAGACCATTCTTTATATACGTGGGGTTTTTTATTTATTCATTATTTTAGAAAGTACAAAATATAATGATAATATCTCACCAACAAAACGTGAAGTGAACATACAAAGGATCTTTGAAACAATCATATCCCAAACAAAAGATTTGATATTAAGAATGTTTATGGTTCGGTTTCATCAAATTTAATGAAAACTGTAAGATGAATTGTTAAGTATGGGTTTAGAAAATGACAAATTAAACTTATCATATTTGTTAGATCGGCTATGATGGTGGCCATGGGTGTAAATGAGTCGAGTTGACTTTGAACTTAATCTTAAATTTGACTCATTTCTAACCATATGATTAAAGTTCGAAGTAAAATTTCAAACACGAGTTAGACGTATTTGCGGTTTATTAGTTATTTAATTTTATGCTGAAATAATGTAATCTATACTATATTATAATGCATGAGATTAAGATATAAAAAAAAAATTTCCCCTCTTAATTTATAAATACACCCTTAAAATGAGAGTAAATTGGTCTTTTAAACACTAATTATATTTTAGCCCCATCTTATTACACTTAAATCCCTTAGTTTTAACAAAATTATAGATAATTAGTTACACTTTCCCCCTTCACAACAAACTTATATATCTTTTACGTATTCTTGGAATATCTTATAAACTATAATGTTTTAAAAAATCTAAATGTACCGTGACGACCTACTCATATTTGTTGACGTTTCAATAGTTGTCTTGGTCAGTATTGACTGGCGGATTAAAATGTACCGTAGACGATTCATTAGTGTACAAGTGATTAAAGCAATATTTCATGTCACATTTCAAGATGCTCGGGACTCTCTACGTTGTTATCATTATTATCATCTTAATAATATTGTTTTGTAACATTATTCATGGATAAGATGGCAAAACAAATCGGGAATAGTTTCCATGTACTTTTGCCAGATTTAATAAAAGAATACAAGCATATAAAATAGGAGA
This sequence comes from Scalesia atractyloides, assembly GCA_947069175.1. NCBI lineage: Eukaryota > Viridiplantae > Streptophyta > Magnoliopsida > Asterales > Asteraceae > Scalesia > Scalesia atractyloides. The sequence goes on along the minus strand of CAMTDV010000017.1, from coordinate 45,510,461 downwards.
CTTGCATAATGAAAAATTACGAAATAGATATAAACAAATATCACTTTGATACAAAGTTGTTTTCTGTCTAATACTCATAGAATTTACTTAACAATTGAGGCACTCTCTGTTTTAAAACACGACCTATAAATGATACCATGCATTCACAAATGAAAAATATGGTTAATGCTCAAGCTATATGTCACACCCCAACCGATGACGGAATCATCGGGGCGCGGCATTAGGCGAATCAGATTGCTCAAGATATCCATAACAACTAGTAAATGACAATGTTTAAAATGTTTAACTTCCCATACAATCAAACCAATATTTCATAACAATTGTCATAGATTACATAATCTCTTAAACAACCAAATCCGACAACCTAGATTTATTTAGTGAGTTTCTAGGAGTCCTATCCGTTTTGCAGCATAAGCTAAATCCATCAACCTGTCACATACGTTAAAATAAGAGTCAATACAAAAGTAAAGGTGAGTACACATGTTTAATAACATAATAGTAAAGATAAAGCGTTTACGCATAACCAGCATGTAACACGGAGAGAAGTGAATCTAAGTAAGCTAACAATAATGACACACGCTAACCAACACGACCGTGAGGTAGAGTATGCGCGATACGTGTCCACAACAATGAACACACACGTAAAGTGAGTTTGCGAGCCTTAACAACCCCTAAACCAATCAGGTGCTTAGTCCAAACTATAGTACTATCGTTGCTAAGGGTGGTCTGCGAGTCCTCATTATTTACACATAGCAAACAAACATTCAGCGATTCACGTATAACATGCGAGAGCGGTTAGCGTTGAAAGTGTTTAGCGTTGTGTGTGGCGTGTTTTGATATTGGGAACGTATGTAACACCCAAAAGTACGTTAAGCGAAAAAGGGTTCAAGTATACTCACAGTTCGTGCTTAGCAAGTAAACACAATCTGCTATGGATTGAAGGGAGCGTCTGGATCAGCCTGTGAGTGAGAACAGAAGTGCATCAGTCTTCCGAAGTGTTGAAACAGTTGAAATGAAGTTCGGTGGGTTAACATGTTAATTCGTACTAATTAGCACCCGTTCGTACGAATTAGTACTAGTTCGTACGAATTGGGTAATTCGTATGAATAGGTAATTTGTATGAATTAGGTAATTCGTACGAATTAGCCCTTTTGGTGCGAACTAGCCTGTTATGTGCTCAAAATCGAGTGCTTCACGTCGTTCGTCGGAAAAATCGAAGGTCCATCCTTCCAACATTGAGCTACTGAGCAAACCAAAAGCTGGGGAGGTCTTTAGAGCAATTTAGCCACTGAAAGAACTCGGACTGGTTCGTACGAACTAGGTCTAATTCGTACGAGACAGTCCAGTTCGCACAAGATGGCTTTTTGATTCTTCGTGCGTCTGGAACTGAGTTTTCGCTTGAAACAGACGTGGTTTCGAGTCCATTTCACGCTGTTTTCGACCTTGCTTCGTCCCACTAAGTAGTGAACAAAACATATGTCGGTTTAGTCTCTTTTCGTGAAAAAATCGAGTTTAAAACAGTTTTTATTTGGATAAAACACTTAGTGAGCTTGAACCATCAAGGTTTCTAACTTGGGAAGCCGAAACTAATCCATATACACTCGTTTAAGTGCAAATCCGCTGTAAAATTGGAAAGTTTTATGAAAAATATGAAGATTTTCGTAAAAGAAGAAGTTTTGATGAAATCAGAGATAAACTCATGTAAAATCGTTGTGGAAAACGATATGATTTGTTGAAAATAGATGTTCCTTACTTGAAAACAGATAAAAAGGTTCGGGGCGTTTATTGTCACACCCCGACCCGCAGCGGAAAAGGTGATCGGGGCATGATTGGGTTATCATCAAAGGTCATGACATTTATTTTAACGTTTCATATTCATTAATACAATTTAATGGAAATTTACAATCATAATTACATCAATGACCTAAACATCAATCTAAGCTTCTTTGTTTTCTTCTAAGGCATTTCCTATGTTTTCCTTGCTTCATCCTGTTCACCTGTATCATGTGTAAAAGGGTTTTTGGATCAACAAAAAGTTGTCGAGTGAATCCTATGGAAAAACATTTGAACAATTTTATTTAATTGATTATGAAATAAAGTGCACAACCACACATGAGTAAAAATAGATGTAAACTTATTTATAAATCAATTTAATATTAAACAATACACACATGAACAATAATGGGTCGTTTAGAGGCACGCGTTGCTCAACTCGTCTCTCACGAGGAACTGATGGGCCTAATGAATGAATTGCATAAACATGATAATAGGAAAGACATAACTACAAACAATATAACTCAATAATACACACATGAACAATAATGGATTGGTTTTGAGGCACGCGTTGCTCAACTCGTCTCCCACGAGGAACTGGTGGGCTTAATGAATGAATTTCATATAAGTTGACAAAATGAAATACATAATTACAACAATATAAACAATCTAAGTTTAGATCATGATATGGTATGGCACAAGTTTAAATAAACGAGTTAATTATTTTGTGACACATGACACACCCCAAAACGTGTAATTAAAAAGGGGGAGTTGTAAGATTCACTCACAGTGGTTGCGTTCGGTTGATGATGTTGAATGCACGCGAAGTGGTTTTAACCACGAGTGAAATTAACCTAGATAAATAGCATTATGGTTCGGTAAGTAAACGGATTTTATTAATCCATTTTAGTAGGATTGTTGGGTGTATTTTTGTGAGTTTAAGGCTATTTTCTAACCTTAAAAATGTTATTTTTAAGTATTTTTAATTGATTTTTAATTAAAATAAATAAATAAAAATAATAAAAAAAGTTGACTTTTTTGACCGTTGACCGTTGACCTTGACTGTTTGACCGGTTCGTATGCGTGTAAGTGTGCGCTGAGTGAGGCTCGAACCCGAGACCTCCCGTACGCGTTCACGCAGCTCTACCAACTGAGCTACGTGTCTAACCCGAAATATTTCTGTTTTTAATTATATTTATATATTAATTAGATTAATCCGAAAATCAATTTATTTCTAAAAAGATTTTACTGAATCGGACCGGTGCGCTCCACAGGTCTCGAACCCGGGACCTGTGGGTTGAGTTAACACACAGCCACCGCTGGACTGTGTGTTTAACTTGTTATATAAACCGATTTTTATTATACTTATATACAAACTAAACATTTCCATTTCTGTCTTAAATAAAAAGTTTAATAATTATCCGGGCCGGTGCGGTAGCCCAGACTCGAACTCGTGTCCTGTGATTTAAACATACACACAGTCCACCGCTGGACTGTGTGTCTATCTTGGTTATTATTCCGGTTATTATTAAACTTAACATGTACAGCGGTGACTCCGGTTCGGTTAACAAAAAAGGACATTTTTATTAAGGCAGCATGCGTGGGACAAGATTCGAACTCGAGACGTTTACGTGTTTATTGTGCACACAGTCCACCGCTGGACTGTGTGTCTAACCCGAGTTATAACTTGATTTTAATTATACTTATATGTTACCGAAACTTCGTCTTCTTCGTCAGTTTTAACCAGAAACGATGACTGACTGGTTCGAAGTTTTAATCATGTTCGTTAGCGTGTTTCAGTTAGTTACAGGTGAGATATAAATAAAAAGAAAGAAAAATTAGGCGTAAAGTATACCGACTGGTCTCCTCTGTTTCTCCGGCGAAACTCCGGTGACAGCAAAAGATTCCGGCGTCGTGTGTCTTGCGGCAGAGAGTCTTCAGCAAGCTTGAAAAGGATGTGGGTGACTTCGGTATAAGCTCAGGGGGTTTAGTAAGGCTCAGAAGTGGAGGGTTCGGTTTTCCGGCGATGTGCAGAAATTTTCCGGCGAGTGGAATTACGTCGGGTAAAGGTGCGGTTTTGAGCGAAAAAGCTTGCAGAAGTTTGAGGGAGTATTTATAAGGCAGGTTATCGATGAATTTGGTCCAATTTCCGACTTGATTCAAAGTCATTACGTTTTCCGGCGGTTATAGCTTGTGTCACGGGTTCAGGTGTCGGTTATAACCGATGTCCTAGTAAATGTTTACGTTAAGAACAAAAGAAACCGTTCAATCTCGCGAGATCGCCGGGATTTCCGACGACTGCAATTTGGGCGCCGGTTTTGAATTCGAGAATCATGATATGAATTAATTGATTCTAATAATTAACAAAGAACACTAGTGGCGCAGTGGTTGAGTGTGTGTGCGATAAGACTGTTGACCCGGCTGACTGACCCGGGTTCGAAACCGGCAGAAACATATTATTTTTATTTTCTTATTTTTAACAGTATATATTCCAATATAATAATTACTTATGTATCGTTTAAAATTATTTTGGGCATTAAATTCGCAACGAAATTTTTAACTGATTGTTCGGTTAATAAACGGAGCGGGTTTGGTATAATCCGTTTTTGACGGATGTTACAGTATCCCCTGCATTTTAGAAATTTCGACCCGAAATTTAAGTAGTGATATATTTGACTAAAAGAATGATGGTGTTTAGTTTGACAGTTACATGCTTAGAAAAAGTAAGGTTTTAAGTTTTTGTTTGAGGCGGTAACGTTCCTTGTAAGGGTTAAGTACCCTATTACAGGAATCGCTTTTTGTTGCCTACTGTAAAAGTATTGATAAGCAGAATTGATTCGCTAAATATGGTATCATGTATAAGAGTTTGGATATGTTTGGAAGGATATGGTTATATCCTAAGGCAAAACTTCTAATACTACAACCTACATGGAACTTCTCATAACCATCTAACAATACCTCTGATCCTTTGACAAGAATACTTATATATAGGAAGTACCAGCGGCGTATCCACCATATTCTTGTCAAATTTTCATTGGTTTTATCAGTAAGTTATGATTGGTTCTATGACTATAGAACATAAATAAACACAACAGCTAATATTTGAATCCACATTCTGATAGCATATATGTTTGAATGGTGATAGTTCCTCTCTCGTTTGTTAGGATGGAGAGGTTAGTTTATGTAGAAATGGAACACAATCCAATTTCTTTAGATAGCGAGATGATATAAATGTAACACAAATTTTAACCCAGGGCAATACTAAATCCTACATGGAACTTCTCATAACCGCCTGATAATGCCTCTGATCCTTTGGCAAGAATACTTATATATAGGAAGTACCAGTGGCGTATCCACCATATTCTTGCCAAATTTTCATTGGTTTTATCCACAAGTTATGATTAGTTACCAAGAAACTACTAAATCCTACATAGAACTTCTCATAACCGTCTGACAATGCCTCTGATCCTTTGACAAGAATACTTATATATAGGAAGTACCAACGGCGTATCCACCATATTCTTGTCAAATTTTTATTGGTTTTATCAGTGTATTATGATTAGTCCTATGTGACTCTACAACCAATACAACAAACACAAGATACTGAAAATGAAAAATGTCTGTGCGATCAAGGCTCAATCAAACGGAGCAGATCGTATTGCATGTACTGAAAATGAAAATGTCTGTGCGATCAAGGCTCAATTAAGCGGAGCCGATCTTATTGCATGTACTGAAAATAATAAATTTAATCTAAACAACAATCACACAAACAGCCTATACATGGAACCTCTCATAACCGCCTGATAATGCCTCCGATCCTTTGACAAGAATACTTATATATAGGAAGTACCAGCGGCGTATCCACCATATTCTTGTCAAATTTTCATTGACTTTATCCACAAGTTATGATTAGTTCTATGCGACTATACAACAAACACAACAACCACAAGATACTGATAATGAAAATGTCTGTGCGATCAAGGCTCAATCAAACGGAGCCGATCGTATTGCATGAAAATGTCTGTGCGATCAAGGCTCAATCAAACGGAGCCGATCATATTGCATGTACTGAAAATAATAAATTTAATCTAAACAATAACCACACAAACAGCCTCTACATGGAACCTCTCATAACCGCCTGATAATGCCTCCGATCCTTTGACAAGAATACTTATATATAGGAAGTACCAGCGGCGTATCCACCATATTCTTGTCAAATTCTCATTGACTTTATCCGCAAGTTATTATTAGTTCTATGTGACTCTACAACAAACACAACAACCACAAGATACTGATAATGAAAATGTCTGTGCGATCAAGGCTCAATCAAACGGAGCCGATCGTATTGCATGTACTGAAAATGAAAAATGTCTGTGCGATCAAGGCTCAATCAAACGGAGCCGATCGTATGTGGGCACGCCGGGTTCACGCTCATAATGAAATGGGGAACATGCTCAACGCTCATAATGTAATGGGGAGCGGCGGCCTATGAAATTGCATGTACTGAAAATAATAAACAATAATTACTCAAACAGTTTACACATGGAACCTCTCATAACCGCCAGATAATGCTTCTGATCCTTTGACAAGAATACTTATATATAGGAAGTACCAGCGGCGTATCCACCATATTCTTGTCAAAGTTTCATTGGCTTTATCCTTAAGTTATGATTGGTTCTATGTGATTCTAAAACATAAAACTAAACGATTGGAGTTAAATCTGGATCTTCGGTGAAGAGGACTAGTTGGGTATCTTCGTTTGGGCCGTCATTATCTTCGACAGGATTGGCGTTGATGTTGAAGACTCTTCCTCTTGCTGGTGGCCTAGCGGTTGGGTTTTCTTGGTTTACTTGGTTAACTGGGTTTGATTGGGCTTGAGCGTTTATGATGTTAACCAATCGAGGGCACGTGTTTCTAAAGTGGGTAGGGTCGCCACAATTGAAACAAGCTCGAACATATGGGAACATGGGGTATTGGGGTTGTTGATAGGTTTGGATCATGTTTTGAGTGGGGGAAGAGATTTGGTTTTGAAAGGTGCGGCAAACCTTGCTCAAATGACCATAGCGTCCACAAGTTGCACATAGTCGACAAGGTAAGGTAAGGGGATGGTGATAAAAACAGTTGTTGCATCGAGGGTGAGGTCCAAGATATGGTTTCTTATTTGGGTAAGTTGAGTTGGGTGCCACTTGAGTGATTGGGATAGCTTGGATGGGTATGGCGTGTGAAATTGGTTGATTTCGTTGGATATCAGCGAAAAGTTGCCCGTCTCTTTTTCTCTTAGAATTGGGTTGAGAAGGGGATTCGGTTTGGGTGTAGTCGGAGGTTTCAGTCGATGCTTTATCCTTCTTCTTCTCCTCCTTGAAGTCTTTGTTCCGGATTCGGTTCTCGGTGAGCGCTGTTGCTAGCTCCATTGCTGCTTCCAAAGTTGCAGGCGTGGTACTTATTACATAGTCTTGAATCTTTGACGGAAGACCACGAATGTAGTGCTCGATCAAACGGTAGAGGGGAGTGAACATGTTGGGAACCATTTGATGTAACTCGAGTAATCTTTTGTTGTACGTGGTGTGGTCGCCTTCCTTTTGCTTCAACAAATAGAACTCATCTTCTAATTTCTTGATTTCGTTCCTTGGGCAAAATCGTCTGGTCATGATTTCTTTTAATTCATTCCAAGTTAAAGTCATAGCATCTTCAACACCTCGTTTGGCCTTCTCTGTATTCCACCAAGTAAGTGCTATCCCATATAATCGACCGGTAGCATAACGCACTTTGCGATCATCGGGGCAATCGCAATTTAGAAAAGTGTTCTCCATTTCTTCAAACCAATGGAGGAGAGCGGTGACACCTTCAGTCCCTTCGTATTTTGAAGGGTCGCATGATTTGAAATGCTTGTAGGTGCATTTAGTGGTATTTGGGGAAGAGTTGATAACGTTTTGATTTTCTTGATTGACAGGATTAGCAGTAAGTGCTTGTTGGACTTGGATTACAATGTTGGGTATTACTGCAGCCATTTGTTGAGCGATTAGGGCAGCCATGCGTTCGCGGGCTTTTCCTGCTCTCGTCTTCCTACGGGCGTGGTTAGAAGACATCTACAAGGAATACATGTCAAGCGTATGAGTTGGATGCTTTTGGGATCATGGGTCGCATTCAGGAATGAACATTCATAAAATAATTATAGAAAAATAAATCTACTACATCCATAGGATGTCTTGGGCTTTGCTCGCCATTAGGCCCTGCATGCCGCCATACTTCACCTTCGTAATCATGTGGGCCCCCATGAATACCGGGTTTTTCATATGGTTCGCATGTGTTAGCCTGGTTGCGTACACTAAAACCCGGAGAAAATCGAGAAATATGTATACAACGTATGGTATTCGGAATGTGTCCAGGTGTAGACACGGTGACACCTCAAAGTGGGTTAGTTCGAACGACGTTTAGTGTGGCATGCTTTAGCCTAATAGGTCCTTCGTACTCTCATCGTTGGTCCCCAGGTAGGCAAACTGGTCCGTTATATTGGATTTATACGAATGCCAACCTAGACAGGACGTTCCGACTACCGGTACTTGTACCCTTCCAGTTACTACATCCCGTCGCAGAACTTACTTTGATGAGATTTGAAAATTGCAACAAAATCTTTGAATAATGAGAGTATGAAAATGAATTGAATATATGAACATTGATATATGTATAATGAATATGTATATAAGTATGTATGTTTGACTGTAAGTATAAACAAATATGAAACAAATAAATATCACAAGTTTGTATGTAACCACCTAATCAATTAAAATTTAGGCAGACTATAGTATAGGCTCTAAGGGTCTAACCTATCTTATATCCCTATAGTCATGGCTCTGATACCAATCTGTCACACCCCGACCCGCAGCGGAAAAGGTGATCGGGGCATGATTGGGTTATCATCAAAGCTCATGACATTTATTTTAACGTTTCATATTCATTAATACAATTTAATGGAAATTTACAATCATAATTACATCAATGACCTAAACATCAATCTAAGCTTCTTTGTTTTCTTCTAAGGCATTTCCTATGTTTTCCTTGCTTCATCCTGTTCACCTGTATCATGTGTAAAAGGGTTTTTGGATCAACAAAAAGTTGGCGAGTGAATCCTATGGAAAAACATTTGAACAATTTTATTTAATTGATTATGAAATAAAGTGCACAACCACACATGAGTAAAAATAGATGTAAACTTATTCATAAATCAATTTAATATTAAACAATACACACATGAACAATAATGGATCGTTTAGAGGCACGCGTTGCTCAACTCGTCTCTCACGAGGAACTGATGAGCCTAATGAATGAATTGCATAAACATGATAATAGGAAAGACATAACTACAAACAATATAACTCAATAATACACACATGAACAATAATGGATTGGTTTTGAGGCACGCGTTGCTCAACTCGTCTCCCACGAGGAACTGGTGGGCTTAATGAATGAATTTCATATAAGTTGACAAAATGAAATACATAATTACAACAATATAAACAATCTAAGTTTAGATCACGATATGGTATGGCACAAGTTTAAATAAACGAGTTAATTATTTTGTGACACATGACACACCCCAAAACGTGTAATTAAAAAGGGGGAGTTGTAAGATTCACTCACAGTGGTTGTGTTCGGTTGATGATGTTGAATGCACGCGAAGTGGTTTTAACCACGATGAAATTAACCTAGATAAATAGCATTATGGTTCGGTAAGTAAACGGATTTTATTAATCCATTTTAGTAGGATTGTTGGGTGTATTTTTGTGAGTTTAAGGCTATTTTCTAACCTTAAAAATGTTATTTTTAAGTATTTTTAATTGATTTTTAATTAAAATAAATAAATAAAAATAATAAAAAAAGTTGACTTTTTTGACCGTTGACCTTGACTGTTTGACCGGTTCGTATGCGTGTAAGTGTGCGCTGAGTGAGGCTCGAACCCGAGACCTCCCGTACGCGTGCACGCAGCTCTACCAACTGAGCTACGTGTCTAACCCGAAATATTTCTGTTTTTAATTATATTTATATATTAATTAGATTAATCCGAAAATCAATTTATTTCTAAAAAGATTTTACTGAATCGGACCGGTGCGCTCCACAGGTCTCGAACCCGGGACCTGTGGGTTGAGTTAACACACAGTCCACCGCTGGACTGTGTGTTTAACTTGTTATATAAACCGATTTTTATTATACTTATATACAAACTGAACATTTCCATTTCTGTCTTAAATAAAAAGTTTAATAATTATCCGGGCCGGTGCGGTAGCCCAGACTCGAACTCGTGTCCTGTGATTTAAACATACACACAGTCCACCGCTGGACTGTGTGTCTATCTTGGTTATTATTCCGGTTATTATTAAACTTAACATGTAAGTGGTGACTCCGGTTCGGTTAACAAAAAAGGACATTTTTATTAAGGCAGCATGCGTGGGACAAGATTCGAACTCGAGACGTTTACGTGTTTATTGTGCACACAGTCCACCGCTGGACTGTGTGTCTAACCCGAGTTATAACTTGATTTTAATTATACTTAAATGTTACCGAAACTTCGTCTTCTTCGTCAGTTTTAACCAGAAACGATGACTGACTGGTTCGAAGTTTTAATCATGTTCGTTAGCGTGTTTCAGTTAGTTACAGGTGAGATATAAATAAAGAAAGAAAAATTAGGCGTAAAGTATACCGACTGGTCTCCTCTGTTTCTCCGGCGAAACTCCGGTGACAGCAAAAGATACCGGCGTCGTGTGTCTTGCGGCAGAGAGTCTTCAGCAAGCTTGAAAAGGATGTGGGTGACTTCGGTATAAGCTAAGGGGGTTTAGTAAGGCTCAAAAGTGGAGGGTTCGGTTTTCCGGCGATGTGCAGAAATTTTCCGGCGAGTGGAATTACGTCGGGTAAAGGTGCGGTTTTGAGCGAAAAAGCTTGCAGAGGTTTGAGGGAGTATTTATAAGGCAGGTTATCGATGAATTTGGTCCAATTTCCGACTTGATTCAAAGTCATTACGTTTTCCGGCGGTTATAGCTTGTGTCGCGGGTTCAGGCGTCGGTTATAACCGATGTCCTAGTAAATGTTTACGTTAAGAACAAAAGAAACCGTTCAATCTCGCGAGATCGCCGGGATTTCCGACGACTGCAATTTGGGCGCCGGTTTTGAATTCGAGAATCATGATATGAATTAATTGATTCTAATAATTAACAAAGAACACTAGTGGCGCAGTGGTTGAGTGTGTGTGCGATAAGACTGTTGACCCGGCTGACTGACCCGGGTTCGAAACCCGGCAGAAACATATTATTTTTATTTTCTTATTTTTAACAGTTTTTCAAAAACAATTTATATATTCCAATATAATAATTACTTACGTATCGTTTAAAATTATTTTGGGCATTAAATTCGCAACGAAATTTTTAACTGATTGTTCGGTTAATAAACGGAGCGGGTTTGGTAAAATCCGTTTTTGACGGATGTTACATTTACGTGCGAAATGGCAGCAAGAGGAGTGTGTGTGTGGGAGCATGGTATTTAAAGGTGGGGGGATGGAGGCTGAAATTCGTACGAATTAGGCCTAATTCGTACGAATTAGCCAATTTTGTATGAATCGTCTCCAATTCCTACGTTGGCGGTTCGTTTGGTGATTTTGTTCGTGTTAGTTAGTTATGCTAAGTGTTTTGGCGAGGTGTTAAGCGTTGTGTTGCGAGTTTAGTGAATAAGCGAGTCGAGCAAGCGAGTGAGCGTTTGAGCGAGTACAAACCGTACAACATACTCTAAACACACATAAACACATAAGGTAACATAAATCATCATAACAACCGCGATTGAGTTTGCGTTGAGCGTTGAGAGTAGTAAGCGGTTAGATGCGTCTAAATAAGCGACATAAAAATGTATTTAAATAAATTAACCATTATGGTTCGAATCCCGGAATAAGCGGTTACAAAGGGAATAAAGATAAAACATATAACACTGGAAAGGTCGGGTTGTTACAGTCACCACTACTTTAGGAAATTTCATCCCAAAATTTAAGTAGTAGGTGTAACAAAGAGATGTGGATATTTAGCTTTCATATCACTTTCGAGTTCCCAAGGTAACTCGGCATCGCGTTTGCCTTCCCATCGGACTTTCACAATAGGAATGCGAGATCGTCAGAGTTTCTTGGTCTCTCGGTCCATGATTTCTACTGGCTTTTCCACGAAGTGCAGTGTCTCGTTTATTTGCAAATCTTCAAGAGGTACATGAAGTTTTCTTCAGCTAGACACTTCTTGAGGTTTGAGACGTGGAAAGTCGGATGTTCGTTGCTGAGTTACGTTGGTAATTCGATTCGATAGGCTACTTTGCCAATTCTTTCCAGAACTTTAAAGGGACCTATGTATCTTGGCTCTAGTTTCCCTTTCTTTCCAAATCGGATCACTCATTTCCAAGGTGAAACCTTTAAGAGAACGTGATCTCCAACTTCGAACTGTAGGGCTTGCGTCACTTATCGGCGTAACTCTTTTTATGACTGCGAGCTTCTAAGAGATTGTCTCTAATTTGGAGGATCTTGTCGGTCGTTTCTTGTATCAACCCGGGACCAGTGATTAGTGCTTCTTCGATCTCGTGCCATACAATGGGCGATAGACATTTTCTACCATATAGTGCCTCAAAGGTGCCATTTGAATACTAGTATGATAACTGTTGTTGTACGAAAATTCTATTAAAGGTAAGTGCGAATCCCAATTACCACCATAATCTATGACACACGATCGAAGCATGTCTTTGTGGTGCAGATCGTACTTATAGTCTGACCGTCGGTCTGAGGATGGAATGCGGTACTGAGATTGAGAGTAGTACCGAGAGCAGATTGAAAAGTCTCCCAGAGACGCGAGGTGAAGCGACCATCGCGGTCAGAGATGATGTCACGAGGCATCCCGTGTCGATAAGTAACTTCGTCGGTGTAGATTCGTGCTAATCGTTCAACCTTATATTCTTCTCGTATGGCAATGAAGTGAGCGGATTTCGTAAGACGATCAACGATAACCCAAATGCTATCGTGACCAGAGATTGTGCGGGGAAGTTTCGTAATGAAATCCATAGCTATACTCTCCCATTTCCACATCGGGATATCGGGCTGCTCGAGTAAGCTAGAGGGTCGTTGGTGTTCAGCTTTAACTTTCGCACAAGTTAGGCACTTCGAAACATACAGGGCGATATCCTTTTTCCATGCCTGGCCACCAGTACCTAGAACGGAGGTCCTGGTACATCTTGTCGGCACCGGGGTGAATGGAATATCGAGACTTATGGGCTTCGGTCATCAGCAACTCTCGAAGATTATTGCGGCTAGGGATCTAAATATGATTGAGAAAGTAGTAGATACCGTTAGATTTATTCTCCAGCTAGGTTTAGGCACCACATTTCATTTCCTCATACAAGGTATACTCAATGAAACATGCGTGCTGGGCTTCACGAATCAAGGTTTCGAGTTTACTCTGGGTTTGAGCGTAAGGAGTACTATACACATAGCTTCGTCGACTGAGAGCATCGGCTATGACGTTTGCTTTGTCGGGATGGTAGCGTATCTCACAATCATAATCGTTGAGAAGTTCAATCCATCTGCGATGGCGCATGTTTAGTTCTTTCTGGTTAAAGACGTGTTGTAAGCTCTTGTGGTCGGTGAAGACCGTACACTTCGTACCATAAAGGTAGTGTCGCCATATCTTTAATGCAAAAACAACTGCGCCGAGCTCGAGATCGTGGGTAGTGTAGTTCTTATTGTGGATTTTAAGTTTTCGAGACGCATACGCGACAACCTTGTCTGTTGCACGAGAACACAACCGAGACCTAGGTTAGAGGCATCGCAATAAACGACGAAATCATCGTTTCCGTCGGGGAGTGCGAGAACGGGAGCGTCGCTAAGCATACGCTTGAGAGTTGAAAGGCTTCCTCCTGTTTAGAACCCCAAACAAAAGGTTTATCCTTATGAGTCAAAGAGGTGAGGGGTACAACAATCTTTGAGAAGTCAGCGATGAATCGATGGTAGTAACCAGCCAATCTAAGAAACGAACGTATTTCGGACGGATTCTTTGGAATATTCCAGCTCTTTACAGCTTTAATTTTAGCGGGATCGACGTTGATTCCTTGGTCGTTAACAATGTGACCGAGGAACTGAACTTCCTTAAGCCAAAATTCACACTTGGAGAATTTGGCGTAAAGACGGTTTCCTTGGAGAAGTTCGAGAACTAAACAGAGATGTTGCGCGTGTTCGGCTCTCATCTTCGAGTAGATAAGAATATCATCGATAAAAACAATGACGAAACGAACAAAAAAGGCTTTGCAAACACGGTTCATCAAATCCATGAAGACCGCAGGCGCGTTTGTGAGTCCAAAAGGCATGACCACGAATTCATAATGGCCATAGCGAGTATGAAAAGCGGTTTTCAGGATGTCTTGCTCATGTACACGTAGCTGATGGTATCCGGAAGGTAAATTATTCTTCGAAAAACAAGTAGCATCTTGAAGTTGGTCAAATAAATCGTCGATTCGAGGAAGAGGGTAGCAGTTCTTAATCGTGAGCTTGTTAAGTTCCCTATAATCGATGCACATCGGAACGATCCATCCTTCTTTTTCACGAAAAGGACGGGTGCGCCCCATGGTTATATGCTCGGGCGTATAAAGCCTTTATCAAGAAGTTCTTGAAGTTGGCTAGATAGCTCGCGCATTTCGAATGGTGCAAGGCGACAGGGAACTTTAGCGACATGCGTAGCACCTGGGATTAGATCAATACGAAACTCGACATCACGAGTATGGGGTAAACCGGGTAAATTGTCTGGAAAAAATTAGGAAATTCACAAAAAACGGGTACGTCTTTCAAAGTTTTCTTTTCCTTCTATGGGTTCATGATGTGGGCGACGTACTGCTTGCGCAAGTACTTGTTCGCTTGGGTGCATGACAAAAGCATCAACTTCTTTGAGCAAGTGTTAAGCGTTGTGTTGCGAGTTTAGTGAATAAGTGAAGTGAGCGTTTGAGCGAGTGCAAACCATACAACATATTTTAAACACACATAAACACATAAGGTAACATAAATCATCATAATAACCACGATTGAGTTTGCGTTGAGCGTTGCGAGTAGTGAGCGGTTATATGCGTTTGAATAAGCGACATAAAAATGTATTTAAAATAAATTAACCATTATAGTTCGAATCCCGGAATACAAAGCGGTTACAAAGGGAATAAAGATAAAACAGATAACACCCGAAAGGTCGGGTTGTTACACTGTATGAATAAAACTTTGATATAGTGTACAATTGGGCCCGCAAAAACAACATTAATAATATTATGTATTGTTGTTATAACAAACAGCAAGGAGACAAACCTTTGCATTCTCTTAGTATGATAGATTTCCCTGCTATGTCGACCATTATATTGAATAAATCCTCGCCTAAAAAAGTCCAATAAAGTATTGAGTTGGTGAAGGCTTTCAGAACTAGAGCCGATAAGAAAATAACTTAAAATTTTGTCATAAGATTCGGTTGCAAATCCTCACCACCCTTTAAACGTGTTTCCAACTAAAAAAGCCTACAAGCATAACGACAAAAAAAAACAAAACCAAAGAAAATGTCAGATCAATAAAAAACTCACGAGCAGGATTGGCCGCGTTTTGGTCCTGTCAACCAAACAAAACACTCAGTGTTTTGACGCGGCCAAAGCTCGGCGTTTTGGTCAGGTTAACTGTCCCGTCAGACACCCGTCAGTCTTTGCCTGGTTGACCGGACAGTGTTTTGTTTGGTTGACAGGACCAAAACGCGGCCAAAGCTCGGCGTTTTGGTCAGGTTAACTGACCCGTAAAACACCCGTCAGTCTTTGCCTGGTTGACCGGACCAAAACGTCGTGCTTTGACCATAGCTCGACACTGGTGGTGTATGAATAGACAGAGAGGATAGGTGGGGTGTGTGAATAGCAAGACCAATAAATAAAAGAGATGGTTCAAAAGTTGACAACTTTGTTACATAACTACATTTTTAATTTCTGATGAATATATCTTGCCGACTACGTTTATAGGTCTGCTTTCATATTATATATTATATCTTATGCAACATGTTATTTATAGCAATTTTAAAGTTTATTATAAAGTTGACCGATTAGATTAATTCTAATATAACGCTGATGAACTAAGTGAAAGGGTCGAATTTAGGACCTTTAACTAATAAAAGTTACAAGCATCCAAAAGAATTGAACATCAAATCTTTCACCTAACGAAATAATGGATTAATTGATACACGTTAAACAAGTTTTCGTCAATTGATCTCCAAATCTATGAAATTATTGTCCCTCCCCATCCATTATAAGAAATGGTCGTGCTATAGGTTCCTATCGGGACCACACTAAGTATACACACTTAATTCGAAAGACCCATGTTAACAACCTTAGACAGTGATCCATCTGAAGCTGACAAACAAGACGCATTCTTTGATTAATTGGTTGATTTGGATAAAATTTGTTTGTTTTACGAGTTCGTTTGGGTATGTTATATAACTACATAATTTGTTAATTGTTAGTCATACGATTTGTTAATTTAGAACATGTCTAAATGGTTGACTAGTTGAGCATGTTGTTTATTATCACACAGAAGTCACTACCGATGAACAGAGGTGCTGATACGTGCCCACGTAGTCACACCACAACCCCACCTTATAATCAGTTTATTTCATGGATGTTAATTTTTTTATTGCATTAGTATTACCCACGTAGCCATTACCATCATTCATGCATTTGTTTATTTCAATATTATATAGTAGTTACTAGTAGTGGGTTAGTTTCTATATTTTATTTGTAAGCCTATAAAAAGCCAATTAGTTTTAGAGAATGAATTAAGCAGAATATTGAAGTTAAAAAGAGTCTAATCTTTATCTTTTGTTCTTGGAGCTTGACTCCCTCTAAGGATTATTTATCTTGGAGATTGATCTACTCTACGGATCTTTATCAGGTGCACATCTAAACCGGTTCATGAACTGAACCCAAAGTTCAACAAGAATCAAAATTAGTTTGGCGATATGGAAAGGAACCTGTGTAAGCCTGATAGAAACAATAGGTTTGGGACCGGTTTGTAATCCTCTCCTTTGAAACTGGTTTCAGCTCAAGCCAAACCGGTGGAAAACCGATCAACTTTGAACCCAAAAACAGTTTTGACTTTTTTTTGACTAACCCGGAGTGGTGTAGGTTATGAACCCAATTTGTGCACCTCTGTTGACGAACACCACCACCACAACACATAAAACACTAGGGATGACAATTGGCCCGGTACGGGTCGGATATGACTAATCTTATATCTATAACCGGTTGTAAAATCTTGTCCCATACCCAACCCATTGCCCATCGAGTATTTGGCGATTATTTACCCGTCGGGTATCGGACATACCTGTGAGTATCATGTATACCTCGTTGGGATTGTCATGTACATATATTTTTTATTTTACTTTATAATTTTATATTATAAAAATCTATATAATATATTAAATTATGATAAATAACATACATATCATCATTACCATAATAATATTCGATATAATTAAAAATGTATATATATTATAATATTAATCTCTAAAAATAATTTTTCATTTCATAGCATATAAATATAAATAATGTCATCAAAATATATATATTTAAAATTAAAAGTTTATTTTTCAAATAATAAAGCTACAAGAATGAAACAATACTAACAAATATGAATATTTAAAAGCTTTCAGTTAAGCATTTATATAGTTTCGGGTAATCGGGTATCATCCCATACCCTTGAAGTTTTTTTCTTACCCATACCCGGCCTAATACTCGTCGGGTATCCGGTATACCCGTCCCAAATGCTTTGGATTTCAGGTAAACTTGTCGAGCCACGATATTTTTGTCATCCCTACAAAACACCACCCACCAGCACCGTTTGTCACCAGAACCTACCAACCATTGTATCCTCCGATACCACGACTAAATTGTCAATAGTCTCAGCCACCGTAATACAAAAACAATAAGAAGGGCCAAGAAAAACAATAGCAAAGCTTGAGTTAAAGTTCCACTACCGTAGAACAAAACTTATAAGACAATCTCTGTTTTATTTAGAAAACTTATATAATAGAGTAAATACAATTTATGTCCCTAGGGTTTACACCCACTTACATGTTCAGTCCCTAATTTGAAAATTTTAACATTCTGGTCCCTACGATTGTCGATTGCTCGCAATCAGGTCCCTCCCACTAACTAGGTCCCTCCCACTAACTGATCGTTTGTAAATCAGTGAAAAGACCAAAACACCCCTCACACTGATTAAATCCCAGACCCTTTGTGTTCTTGTTCTTCCACCTAACACTGATTAAATCCCAACGTCTTCAATACTCACAATTCCGATCAAAACCCCAAATGGCTAACAGAGGAGGTGGATTTCATATACGCGGAGAAGATGATGATGTTTATGATGTCGTTGAACTTCATGGTAAAGTTCAAAGTTCAATTTTATCATATTTTACTTCGATCCATTTCATGTATGTGTTTAAAGTTTAGATTTTTTATCTTTAAAATGCAGAACTTTATCCAATGTTCTTCTCAATCAACATGCATCATGGGGGATCATTTACAAACAATCCTAATCGTATGTATGTAAATGGTTTGTTAAGTTTCATTGATTTGGTAGATAACGAGAAATTTGGGATTTATGAATTGGCCCTAATGACGAAAGAGTTAGGGTATGATCTTGATGTCCCTACCTTTTACCATTATGTTGAGCCAGGGGGTGATTTGGAATCTGGGATTCATCTATTGGCTGAAGATTCCCATGTCTTGCAGTTGTTAGAAATCATTCATCAGGGGAACAGGTTTATTGATATATACATTGAGCATGGGATGTCTAATATTATCTTAGTGGAGATACCCTCACAATCAAGTGTGGTATTAGAAGAAGTCAGTGAAGTTGAAGCTCAGATGATTGATAGTAAAAGGAACAACCCAAAGGTACTAGCATTGACCTGGAATGAATCATCAAATGAAAACAATGGAGGCGTGGAATGTGGAACAAAGTACATTGAAGATGATACTGAAAATGCAGCATATGTAGTAGATATTGGAAACTCTAGTATGGTTACTCCTCAGGTACCTAGTGCTGCAATTCATGATATTGGAATGACTAGTTCTGTTATGAATGCTTTTTACTCTTTCTTAGATGATAATGATAGGGATACTAATGAGGTTAATGATAGGGATAGGGATACTAATATAGGAGAAGATAGTGACCAAGATAGTGATTATATGGTTGATGAGGAGAAAGATATGGATGAAAGTGATATTGACATGAAAGATTATAAGTTCATGATTGATGATGAAGAGGAAGATGAAACTCACCATGAGGCAGGGGTTGATGATTTAGAGGTCTTGGACAATGAAAACTTTGATAGTGCTAGTGATATTGAGAATAATATAGGGAATGTTAGGAGGAGAACCTTAAAACATATAAAAAGCGCACACGCTAATGATAACAACTTCTACATAGGTCAAATGTTTGGAAATAAGGTTGAAGTTAAATAGTTTTTAAAAAAACACACAGTGGAGACTAGAAGGTTGTTAAAAATAGTAAAGGGAGGGATAAGCCCATAATCACAGCTTTAGAATAAATAAGGGAATACCTTATGAGAAGGATAGTTAATGTCTTACAAGTTATTGATAAAAGTGATGGTATGTTGACACCATATGCTACCAATCAGTTGTCAAACATAAAGAAAGATGCTGCAAAGTATTCAGTTAGTTGGAATGGGGATGAACACTTTGAGGTATCTCATGGTATTGACCAATGTGTGGTCAATGCAGTTCAGAAAACATGTAGTTGCAGGAGGTGGGAGATTACAGGAATACCTTGCAAGCATGCAGTAGCAGCAAATTGGAATATGGCCAGCCATGGTCAACAGGTTGTCTTTATTTATATAACATTCATTTTGATTTGTTATTGAACAATAATTGTTGTATACAGGTTGATATACCAGAAAATTAGGTGCACCCACTGTACAAGTTGGAATCATGGAAGCATGTTTACAGTTTCAAGATATTTCCTATCAATGGTAGAACTTTATGGCCCAAATCCCAGGTGTCAACTACTATAACACCACCAAGTTACCACAAGCAAGCTGGAAGGCCAAAAAAGAAAAGGAAAAGGTCTGTAAGTGAGATAGAGGATATGTCCAAAGGTGGAAAATTATCAAAGAAGGATGCTTCTGTGAAATGTGGAAAGTGCAAGGGCCTTGGTCATAATACCAGGACATGCAAGAATGTTGCAGGTTCTTTAGGTTCAAGAAGGGTGCAGGCTCTAGTGGTGTCAAGAAGGGTGCAGGATCTAGTGATGTGAAGAAGGGTGTAGGCTCCAGTGGTGTGAAGAAAGGTGTAGGCTCCCGTGCTGTCAAGAATGGTGCAGGGACAAAGGCAAAATCTCAGAAAAAATCAAAATGATTGTTTATGTTTGCTTGTGTTAGGATGTTTACATGGTTGTTCTTTTGGTCTTAAAAACTTATGTCATGTTTAATTGTCTTTGAAAACTATGTAGACTTGGTGACTTTTGTTATGTTTTGTATTAGACAATATTTTCTTTATGGTATGTCATGTTTTTATTGTCTTTATATGATTTGTGGGTGTTATATGTTAGACGGTCGTTTAATGATTTGAGGGTGTTATATGCTATACAGTTAATGCAGGGTGTTAGGGGGCAGGTTACAATTTCTGCAGGTGGTTCTGTTTGCAGATTGTTTGGGGTTTGTATTATCAAGGGTTACAGTTTGTTAAGGATTGCAAGTTGTTAGGTAATGCAGGTTGTTAGGTGATGATAAGTGTCAAATGTCCGCGGACACTTATGCTTTCACTTTGTTATGTCCGCGGACACTTATTCGTTCACTTTGTTATGTCCGCGGACACTTATGCTTTCACTTTGTTATGTCCGCGGACACTTATGCGTTCACTTTGTTATGTATGCAGCTATACAAACATGACATAAACAAAAACTGAAACAATATCCATATGATCGAAATTTCCAAAATACATTCCATTAACAATATCCAAAATATATAACTGCCTTAACATGATTCACAACTACAAAACACAATACATCAAGATCATACTAGATTTCATTCCACTAACTAACTATTTTTAAGAAACACAACAGTGAAAAGCATCAACTAACTAAGAATCATGTACTTTTTTCATTTTTTTGATTCAGCTCTACTGTCTTTCAAATGTTCTTCAAGTTTCTTGTTTCTAGCATGAAGCTCATGATTTGAATCCATAAGTTCACTGTTAGTCCTTAGTAATCCTGGAATGGTATATTGTGCTTCTTCATCAGCCTTTGGTTCAGCCCATCCAATGAAATTCTTACAAATCGGTGATGCCTGTAAACAAAACAACATACAGTAAACATTGATTTTCAAATTATGGTGAATTTGGGGAAAACTTACTTTGAAGGGACACGAGTGATACAGTCGTCCTGGGTTTCTATCTGACCGAGATGTTCGTAAGATTGCTTCCTTCCCACACAAACAATAAACAGATGACATTGAAGTTGGGATTAGAATCTAGGGTTTGCCATGTTTAATTGTGTTAGGTGGAAGAACAAGAACACAAAGGGTCTGGGATTTTATTAGGGTTTTATAAGCTCAAATGTATGAAAAGACAGTTTTACCCTCACATGCCATGCATGTGAGGCCGTTTAACATGAATTAATAACCGGGTTAGTGATAAAGGATGAAACCGGTAACTAATTTAAACTTAAAGGCTTGTTTTGGCAACTTTTAAAGATTAAGGTTGAAACCAGCAAGATTGATACAACTTAAAGGACGTTTTTTGCAATTTACTCAATAAAAAACCAAAATTTTGACACATCTTCCTTCCACTAATCATCAAGTAACCCCTCCCTCAAGGGGACATCATTGGCTGTTAAACCCTGCAGAATTAGTGCCAAGACACACCCTGAGCACATAAACAAATAAGAAATCTGTGAATCCAAAAATCCTCAAATGAAAACCAATTCGAGATATAAAAACTCGAGAAAAGATCAAATACAAAGGAGCCTTATCGCAAGAAGGAATTTTTCTAGGAATATTCTCAAATGTGAACACAACAAAAAATACTTAAAAAGAACACAATTTTTTTTTTCAATATTCTATTAAAATAATCGCTACTTTGTCGTTACTAAAAAAATTTAGTAACGATAAAGTAGCGTTTTTAATAAACAATATTAAAAAAATAAATAAATAAAAAATTTGTGCTTCTTAGATTTTTTTTAGGTTTTTTGGGGGTTTAGTTTTTAGTTTTTAGCATTTAGCTTGGGTTTTTTTTTTTTTTTTTTTTTTTTTTTTTTTGGGGGGGGGGGTTAGTTTTTTGCATGTGCATGTTCTTTTTGTCTTATAGACAAGTGAACACTTGTCACTTAATGGTTATTTCTTACACTTCTTATTTTTATAGTACGAATAACTCAACTCATAAAACCCAAAGTAAAAGGAATTTTTCTAGGAATATTCTCAAATATGAACACAACAAAAAATACTTAAAAAGAACACACAAATTTTTTTTCAATATTCTATTAAAATAATCGCTACTTTGTCGTTACTAAAAAAATTTAGTAACGATAAAGTAGCGTTTTTTAATAAACAATATTAAAAAATAAATAAATAAATAATTTGTGCTTGTTAGATTTTTTTTAGGTTTTTTGGGGGTTTAGTTTTTAGTTTTTAGCATTTAGCTTGGGTTTTTTTTTTTTTTTGGGGGGGGGGGGGTTAGTTTTTTGCATGTGCATGTTCTTTTTGTCTTATAGAAAAGTGAACACTTGTCACTCTATGGTTATTTCTTACACTTCTTATTTTTATAGTACTTTGTAGAATAACTCAACTCACAAAAACCAAAAGTAGAAACTTAACCGATATGCAGTGGACATTTGAAAGGTGTGGAGGCGACAATAATGAACCTATGCAATGCATGCCGGTGATATCAGTAAATCAAAAAGAGGGTATGGGCTGAAGGAAGAAGTGAGGCATGTTGGGTTTGTTGTTAGTGGAAAGTACCAATTTTGTTCATAAGAAAATAATTAAAAGAGTTAATTGCCCGGATAGTTTATGTGGTTTCACGTTTTTTCATCTTTAGTCCCCACTCTTTGGAAATAGCAGGTATGCTTCCTATGGTTTGTTAGTCAGGGGACTATCCGAGTAACAAAATAACAAACCATAGGGAGCATACATGCTATTTCCAAACTAACTGATATTTACTCAGGGGACTATCCGAGTAACAAAATAACAAACCATAGGGAGCATACATGCTATTTCCAAAAAGTGTGGACTAAAAGTGAAAAACGTGAAACCACGGGGACCATTTGAGCAATTAACTCTAATTTTAAAATAAGTGTGGTAGCAAAATCATCCAGAATATATAGCACTTGAAACCACCAACACTTATATTCTTATACATTTAAACCCTTTCACCATTCAACCTATCTTGACATTAGCATTGTTTTGTAATTATAAACATGAGGTCTGAGTTTTCTTACTTTCTGAAAATATGTGTTGCGTTTATAGAGGTTGCTTGCATGCAATGTTTTGTAAAAAAATGATTAGATTAAATCATCATGGGTTCATACAAGATGTCAAACGTTTCATTTTGTTTTGTTTTGTTTTGAATCAACCCAAATCTAAAAGTGAATGGATTTATTACCATTAGAGCAAATATTTCAATTCCCTCTTCCTAGTTGTTTATGTTTAGAGCAAAGCTACTAGAAAACTCCCTTTTGGAATGCTAGGAATAATGAACAATCGTGGTAACAAATATTCCAATTCCCTCTTCGCTTAGTTCTTGCCTCTAAGACTACCAAGTATGGTTAATATTTTTTATTGTTAAATACCAAAAAATAAATTTATTTTAACAACTTCATAAAAATATAAAAACATTAAACATACATATATATATACACACAAACATTACATAAAGTAAATAAAAAATTACACATATAAAATTAAAAACATCACACGAATATCATTACAAAATACTAAAAAGTAACTAACCCAGGCCAAGTTTTTGAGAATATTCGTTTTCAACAATTTGACTCTTTGCGAGTCGGGTCATCGAGATGGTCAGTGTTCATTGATAAAACTCGATAATCAAGTGGTGGTTCATATGCTCCTTAAATTTCAGTTTTTGTTCTTCGACCTACCAGTAATTGGTGCTAAGAACCTCCAACATTTCCAAAACTTTATCCAATTCATCATCATTAACAGATGATGATGATGTCACCGCATGTTTCCCCACGGTAGTTTTTGAAGTGAGTAGTTCAATGTATTGGTATCACTTTCTCACTTTTATGGTTGTTCCATATGTTGTTTTAAATACTACAAAATTAACTGACCTTCGTCTTGATTTCACGGTAATTCGAGATACATGTACCAACAGTGTGATACGATTTCATTTCATGAAACGATGGAACTTCAACGTGAACTTCTCCTGAAAGCCATCAAATTTTTTTATTGTTTCATGTCTTGCAATACATCGACCCAAGCACGAGCCAAAGCTTCTTCTTTATCATAAGTCCACCTTTGAGGATCATTGATTGCAACGACTTTCCCACGTGCTCGTGTACGACACTCTTTTACGGGTTCGTGTTTTGGGTTATGTCTTCGGTATTGCTTGGGTTTGAGAATTGGGTTGGGAGTCGGTTTGGGTTAGTGGATGTAACATTTGTTAAAAACAGGTTTTCCAAACCCGCTTCGTTTGTAATCGAATATCAAGTTATAAATGTTTCGTTGCATATTTATGTCAATTTTAATTTTTAATGATGCATAATTAATAAACAAACTAGAATATAAAAGTTATAATTGATAAAAAGTAAAAATAAAATAAATAAAATGAAAAACAGGCTGCCGGGACTCGAACCCGGGTCAGCCGGAAAGACTCAAAGACTTAACACGCGCACTCATAACCACTCTGCCACTTGATGTTTTCTGTTAGTTCTAGGAATCAATTAAACCTTATGTTCAACCATAAATCGATCTGTTTACGCTAACTGAAACCGTTATCGGTCTCCAGACGTCCAAAAACGTTTGAGTGTTCGCGGTTTCTGTCAATAACCGATACACCGACACCTCCAATCAATTTAGCTTTGAATGGACTTGAAATCAAGAGTTGATCGGTTTTAATAACCGAAAACCTGCATTTCCTGAATTACTCCAATCATAGTCCCCTCTCGCGACTCAAACTCATCTGCAGACCTTCAATTTCACTTTCGCAATACTTTCAGTTCTTCGAAAAAGCTATTTGAACTCGCCGGACTTTCGCCGGAAAACCGTGTTTTCCATCAAATCAGTAAGTCTCTCAATTCTTTCATAGTCTATCAGTTGTTAAGCTGTTGCTAACTCAAACCCTTCAATCGGAATCAGTTTCAGACGTCGTTATCGGATAATTCACTCTCGCCGGAAAACTTCTGAAAGTTCCCAATTCTCGCTGTGAAACGGTATAGTCTTTTAAACCTTCTGGTAATCCTTGTTCAGTGCTTCAATTCCGCATTTAGCTAATCAAATTGATAATCTGTCCGCTCAGACGAA
This sequence comes from Scalesia atractyloides, assembly GCA_947069175.1. Classification (NCBI taxonomy): domain Eukaryota; kingdom Viridiplantae; phylum Streptophyta; class Magnoliopsida; order Asterales; family Asteraceae; genus Scalesia; species Scalesia atractyloides. The sequence goes on along the minus strand of CAMTDV010000017.1, from coordinate 45,485,118 downwards.
ATCTGTAAAAAACAGAGCCGACGACTTCGCCGGAATTCTGAGATAAATCGTTTCTCCGGTATGTTTACTTCCAAAATCTTCTCTGCCATTTCATTTTAGTCATTTGAATGTTTGTCAATCGAATTAAACAAGAAACAGTAGAGTAATCGTAGTCTGTGATTTTGTAATGAAGAAGACGAAGTTAGGTTGTTTATAAGTTTAATATAATTTGGATATTATCTCGGGTTAGACACACAGTCCAGCGATGGACTGTGTGCGCACATATATCACACGCCGCGAGTTCGATCCTTGACACACACGTATGCTCTGTAATAAAGATGTTTTATTTTTCTAACTGAACCGGATTAACTCACGGTAGATGTTAAGTATAATAAAAGTCGGTATATTAACCAGGTTAGACACACAGTCCAGCGGTGGACTGTGTGCAACACTAACCCACAGGTCCCGGGTTCGAGACCTGTTGCACACTCCGGTTCGATAATTAAAACCCTTTTTGAAAATAAAAGAATTTTGAATAAACTAAAATAGTATATAAATATAATTAAAAACAGAATTATTTCGGGTTAGACACGTAGCTCAGTTGGTAGAGCTGCGTACACGCGTACGGGAGGTCTCGGGTTCGAGTCCTGCCCGGCGCATACATGCACACAATGGAACCGGTCAAACAGTCAACAGTCACAGTCAAACAGTCAACGGTCAATGGTCAACGCAAAAGTCAATATTTTTTTATATTTTTATTTATTTAATTTAATTTAAAAATCAATTAAAAATACTTAAAAATAATGTTTTTAAAGATAGGAAATAGCCTTAAACTCACAAAAATATATCTAAAAATCCTATTAAAATTATTAATAAAATCCACTCATTTACTATACTTTCCGTTATTATTTAGGTTAGTTAATACTCGTTGATCAATCCTTCAAACTCGTGCGCATCTCATCATCTCCAACCGAACGCACCCAATGTGAGTGAATCTCTACAAATTCCCCGTTTTAATCACGTTTTTGGGGTGTATCATGTATCTTACCATTTATTATATTTAAATCATTGTGCATACATCATATCATGAACAAATGTGTATTCAGCTTGTATCAACTGTTTGTGTGGTTATTGTTTAGATTTAATTTATTATTTTCAGTACATGCAATATCATAGGCCGCCGCTCCCCATTACATTATGAGCGTTGAGCAGTTCCCCATTACATTATGAGCGTTGAGCAGTTCCCCATTACATTAAGAGCGTGAACCGGGCGTTGCCAACATACGATCGGCTCCGTTTGATTGAGCCTTTATCGCACATACATTCATCATAGGCCGTCAGTTCCCCATTACATTATGAGCGTGAACGTGACGTTGCCAACATATACAGTTTCATTCATCTTATATATTCATGCAAGTTCATATGTTATTGTATGTTATTGTATGTTATTGTTTGTGGTTGTTATTGTTATTGTTTGATTATTTACATTTGCTCACATATGACTATTGCACAATTTTTCCATGATAAAGATAACAAGAAAGCAATAATAAATGTTTATCTAAAAAGGTTCACTCGCCAACTTATGTTGACCCAAAACCCCCATTTTTACACATGATACAGGTGATTCAGCTGCAGCAAGAAACACATAGGATTGGCTTAGAAGAATAAACTGGTTTAGAGCTTGGATTGTTTAGTTGACTATTTTTCTTTGTATTTGTATGAACATGTTTGGATTATTGAGAATGTAATTTTGACTTAAATGAATATGAAACATATTAGTAAATATCATGAGCTTTGGTGATAACCCAATTATGCCCCGACTCTTATTCCGCTGCGGGTCGGGGTGTGACAGTGGAATAGCAGTATCGCCATCGGCATAGTTCTAATTAGGGGTGAGTAATAACTGAACCGTTAACCAAACCAAACCGTTAACCAAACCACCGAAAACCTAACTGATATTAACTAAAAACGAATTAATCAAAAATTGGTTATTGAATTTTTTGTATCCTCGATTAACTAAGAGTAACTTTATCGAGCAGAACCATTTATATTTTTGTATATTTCTAGCTTTTATACCTCCATTTCATGTTTAGGTTATGTCTCCGGTATTGCTTGGGTTTACGAATTGGTTTGGGAGTCGGTTTGGGTTAGTGGAACAGAAGTATTGCCACCGACATAGTTCCAATTCGCGGTGAGCAATAACTGAACCAAAAACCTACGAAACCAAACCAGAATTAATCGAAAACCGAATTAACCGAAAACTGGTTATCGAATTTTTTTGCCCTTGATTAATTGAAATTAACCAGGCCGAACCATATATATTTTTGTATATTTCTAGCTTTTATGCCTCCATTTCTTGTATTTTATGTTTTATACTTTCATTTCATGTATTTATATCTCTATTTCATTTATGTAAACCTCCATTTCGTGTATTTATACCTCCATTACATGTATTTCTAAGAAAAAAACTTAGCAAAGTTTGATTTTGGTTATTAACCGAACCGAACCTAAGCCGGCAAACTAACCGAATAAACTGAAAACCAATTAATTAATAAAGTGGATTAACTTATGAATTCGGTTTTTGGTTAATGCTAATAAATGAACCAAATCAGGCACACACCTAGTTCCAATAACCATACTGTGGCGTGATTGGGGGAGCGGTACATAATAAGCTCATTGATTTAGATCATAATTGGGTTGCTAGATGGCATCCATCACGCGTTGTGGTTTCTCTCTCATTCCCTCTCACAACCTCTACAAATGCATGCACTTAATCAAGGAGTTTTATACCCTATATCTCCTACAACTTATCATCCATATCACCAATAAACATAATATACATTGCATTGAGTTTGGTCTAACTACGATTGTTTCTATTAGACCATATTGTGTCTTAGTCATTTTTAAGTATGATCTCGTTTTAAGCGAACTAGTGTTTACCCATTCGCGCGTTGCGGCGGAAATACCGTATGTATACGAAATTGTTAAACAAACTAAATTCATACATCTTAAGAAAAGTTCGTATAGCAACGTAGATAGGAGAACCAAACCTAACTACAAATTAACATACTACAAAATCAATAAAAAATGTTTTGCGTTGAAAATGAACGTAAAATATTACATAAATTACTCTATAGAAATTACAAAAGAATTAAAAAAACTACCTCATCTGACAATTTTTTTACTTTAGTTAATATAGATCCTGCTTTCAAAAGTTTAGCTCTTTAATAACTAAAATTCTAAAAAATACAAAACTTTATATTATAAAGATGTTTATAAATTTATTTTTTTTATCTAAAAATACTAACCTACTATTTATTATACAGTAACTTCTAAGAGCAAATTTATAATTATTTTTATTGTAGTTGAAAAGTTAGATAAATCTAAATATATTATGTTTCAAAAATATATTACATTAGAAATTACAAATATTATTATTTTATCATTTATGTGTAAGTTTGACTTTCCTTCTTGATAGTTTTACCCATTTTATCCAAAATAATGCCTATTTTGTCAATTCATATCATAAATGACAATTTTGTAATTAAATTCAAAACTAAGGATATTATACATATACTTTAGTTATCATGATGTATTTTAATATATATATATATATATATATATATATATATATATATGAGAAGGATCCGTTATGAACCACCTTTTCCTAAAAAAAATCTAAAAACCGCCCAATTTTTTTTTTTTTTTATAAATTCACTATATTTCGTCAACAATAAAAAAAATTCAAAAAAATAAAAATAATTTTTTTTTAGTCACAGTTATCCACGCACATGTGCATTTTTCGTAATACATTACAAACATTGAACAATTGTACTTTGATTTACACTACCACGTGTAATACACTACTTTTTACGTTATCAATATTAGAAATGCACATGTGCATCTATATGTATCAACATGAAATAAGGTATTTTTGGTACACTATTTTGAATACACTTTCTCTTTCATCTATCATTCCATCCATAATACACTACCATGCACATGTGCATATGTATCATTTCTTCGACAAATTTCGTAATACGTTATAAATATTAAACAATTGTACTTTCGTTTACACTACCATGTGTAATACACTACTTTTTACGTTACGAATATTAGAAATGCACGTGTGCATCTATATGTATCAACATGAAATAAGGTGTTTTGGTACACTACTCTGAATACACTTTCTCTTTCATCTATCATACCATCCATAATACACTTCCATTACCTCCTACCATCTATAATACAATACCATTACCTTCTACCATCTATAATACAATACCAATACCAATATTTTCACTTTATTACATGTATATCAATACCATTTATACCATCCAATCAACATATTACATCATAAAGTGACAACTATAACCAAACCATCAACCACTATATATAACTAACCAAAAAACATGTATATGAGTCCTACTTCATCATTCAAAATCACAAACTTTTTGTACCAAAACACGTTATATAATGGTTATACATAATGATGCACATGTGCATTTTTGAGTATTGGTAATGTAAAAAGTAGTGTATTACGGATGGTATTGTAAATTAAAGTGTAACTGTCTACTACTGATAATGTATTACGGAATTTGTCGAAGTTATGATACATATGTACATGTGCATGGATAACTGTTACTCGAAGAAATTTTTTTTTTTGAAACGAAATATAGCGATTTTGAAAAAAAAATATTAAAAAATTGTTTTTGAGTGCTTTTTTGATTTTTTTAGATTATATTTTGCAATAAAGGTGGTTCTCGCGGTTCTCACAATAAAAGTGATTCTCGCATGAACCTTACCGTATATATATTATATATATATATATATATATATATATTATAATTTAATTATTTTAAACGAATTTCCAAAAACACATGAAAAAAAGACAAATCATGTAGTAAAACAAAAGCGAATATCATAAACTGATTGTTAACTAGTAATGAATCTCACAATTTACTAAAATATTATTTTCTCACACAAGTCCTAACTAGAAAATATTTCTTGTGACTTTTTTTTTTAAATTCTAGTGATTGCTCTTATATTAGCTTCCCCATCGCTAACTTTTTCGTAGTTTTGATCTTCTCATGTTTGGTGTACACTTTAATTTTTTTACGGTAAATTTCTTTTAATCATTGTCTAGATATTGAACCCAAGACCTCTACAACACTCCAATCGCGTAATACAACAACACACGATGAAAATATCGGGGAGTTACGTAACAAATTGCTCACAACAACTGGTACTAAATTGTTTCATTATTGTTAACATTGTTTTACAATACAAAGAATACATGAAATTGTCTTTTGTTTAAAGAAGTCTAAGGCCCGTATGCGTTCCTATGTGTAACATGCTCGAATAATCGATAACCTGAAACATATGTGAAAAACACATTAAGAAAGAATGTTGGCGAGTACAAAGGTTTTGCTGGCCAAACATTGTCAAAAGGTTTGGTATTGCAATGCTTTGAAAACTACGAAAGCTGTCATTTGAAAATAGACTCTTTGAAACCAATAAATGGCAAAAAGGTTTAGCATTTCAATACATTATCTTGATTATGAAACTTGTGACAAAAAAGAGTTTTGTATATAGCAATATGATTATTACTAGGTAATTTTTATGCCATTGAAAATTGTACTCTGATCTTTGTTACAACATTGAAATCGGTCCTAAACTTGTGAAAGTATTACTAGAAATCCAATCAAGGATTTATAATAGTACTTTGGATATCCTTCTAAGAATCTAACATTGTTAGTGCACGATGTATATTGTCTATGTCTTGGATCTAGTCTAAGTGTTTTGAGTATGTAATGGTAAAGTTTAAAGTTAAGTTTGTATGCAATAGGTCTAATTCGCACGAAGTACACTAATGTAAAGTTGTTGTTCGTACGAACTAGAACAATGTTCATTTGGTGCGAATTAGAATCTCTATAAATAGCTGTCTAGGTTTCTTCATTTGTTAACTTTTGTATTAGAGACGGCGGAGCTCTGTCAGTTTGGATTCTCGATGTACTACTTTGGACATTAATAAACTGACGATTTAAACTGTTAAACTTGTGTATATGTCACTAATACTCGTAATTTCCGCTTACTTGGATTAGATACATCTTAGGCACCTTTGCTAAGGGATTAAACGGTCCTACAAACATATTAAAATGGGAAGATTCTACAAGGATTTGAATTTTGAACATTTGAATCAGTTGAACACAAAATCCTAAAGTGATTCGGATAACGCTACAAGGGTAATACAATAATAACACTTATATATAGGAAGTCCCATCAACGTATCCACTATGTTCTTATAGTATTACACTCGTTTCGTTATTTAAATCACTACTAATCACATAAACACATAATCATCAACTTGGTCATCAAATTGTATACACGCATTAAGGTACACAAAGAATCCAATCAAGGACTTCAATTTAGCACTTTAAACATCCCACAAGAATCTAACTATGAAGATAGATAGATGTTATAAGGATCCAGTTCGGTCATAGTGAATCATAACATACGCATTAAAGTACATAAAGAATCCAAACAAGGACTTCAATTTAGCACTTGAAACATCCCACAAGAATCTAACTATAAAGATATATAGATGCTATAAGGATTTCGTTTGGTCTCATTGAATCATAACATACGCATTAAAGTACACAAAGAATCAAATCAAAGACTTCAATTTAGCACTTTAAACATCCCACAAGAATCTAACTATAAAGATAGATAGATGTTATAAGGATTTGGTTCGGTCTCATTGAATCATTATATACGCATTAAAGTACACAAAGAATCAAATCAAGGACTTCAATTTAGCACTTTAAACATCCCACAAGAATCTAACTATAAAGATAGATAGATGCTATAAAGATTTGGCTCAGTCTCATTGAATCACAAAATCCTAAATCCTAATGGTGATTCGGATAAGGCCACGAAGGGTAATACAACAAGCACACTTATATATAGGAAGTACCAGCGGTGTATCCACCATGTCCTTATTGTATTACTCTAGTTTCATTATCTAAATCACCAACAATCTCTACACATAAACAATAACCATCGGCATGTAAAGCACTTCTTAGAAATCTCATTATGAAGATAGAAAGATTTAAGACTATACTTCAAATATCCTACAAGAATCTAACTATAAAGATAGATAGATCCTACAAGGAGTTGGTTCATGTTCTCAATCGTCGTGTTTTGCATAATAGGAATAATACACAAAAAGCACTTAGTGAACACATATATGCCATACATTGAGAAAAAATTGATTACACATATGAATCACCCCAAAACATTTGAAAAACATAAAAGAGGGGACTATGTACTCACATGTTTGCGTATAGGTCTTGTGCAATCGAATAGTAAAGCACAATGTACAAGTGTTGAAGTGGTTCCTAGTGTATAGATACTATGTGTTAGTGTGTCGAAACTTGAAAACGAGATATCAGATAGAATGAAGTATAGAAACCAAACAAGAGCTGGATCTTGTATAATATGGTTCATAATACCATACATTTGATTTGGAAGTATTTCAAAGTTTTTTGACTTGTTACGGCTTGCTAAAGCGGTTTATGCCACTTTAACGAGTCGTAAACGTAACTATGGGTTCGGATGGTTAAATATGTCCTATGATGAGTCTAATATGTCAAAACTAGTTTATATAAGTTGTATAATCCGTTTAGATGTCGAAATAATATTCTTATATGTTCAAAACTATTTTATGCGCAAAAAAAGGGATTTTCGGCATTTTAAAGAATATATATTTGATTCGTCATTTGACTAACCAAACGATATGACCATAAGGTATAACCTCAGTAGGTTATTCCCTAATATACTATGGTCATAATAAAGGTCTTGGTCGAATCCTAAATTTGACCAAACGGGTCAGATTTGAAAGTCAAATCGGTAGTCAAACCGCTCGACTAACGACCCTAATAAGGCACTAAACTAGAAGTGACGAGTAAGACATGTTAAAACATGTCTGACGAGTTAGACATGTTATAAAACTGATTTGGTATCAAAAATTGGAGTTTTGATACCCGAAAATAGTTTCATCGTAAAATGCACAGTATACGCATTTTTTACCGAAACTTTGACTCGTCACTTCGACTAGTAAACGTGGTAATCAGAAGGTGCAATCGCTAGGGATTATAACCTTCGTGATTACGATCACGTTGCAAAGTTCAATTGAACTTTGACTTGACAAATTATGGTCAGAACCGAAAGCAAAAAAGAAAGTCAAACTGTTTGACTTTTAGCTCAAAAACAACTAAAGAAATGAAATAGACTAAGGAAGAGTACTTACTTGTGTTGAAAACACTATAAGAACTCAGTAGGAGGTTTCCATAAATCTGGAAACAAGCTCCAAGAAGATATGAGAAAGAAAATGTGAATGAGCAAGTTGAAATAGTGAAAATGGATGGCTATTGATTGTTGTTTGGGAGCTCTAAGATGATTACACATGTCCCATGAGGTGTCAAGGATCAAAGGAGGTCTAAACACTTGTCAAATGCAGGAACATGCTTGGAAAACACGAGTTCTTGGACTCCAAGACAACAAAACCAGCTACTTTCCACAAACTTGCTGCTGGCCACTCCTTACGGACCGTATGGGGTGCCCTCTTACGGTCCGTATGGAAGGTGGCAGGGGCAGAAGTTTGGCAAAATGGCATATTTGGCCCCAAGACTTGTTTCGTCGCGTTTTATCATTTTTAACCACTTTTAAACTAATTATAGGCTCGATAAAGGTATTAAGGCATATGTAACTTGGATTTTTCCCGGAAATGTTGTGGATGTTGGTTCATTCGGTTGTACGGTTACGCGTTTCGCAAAATTACGTAAAATGCTTTAACGAACACGAAAATGATCAAAATTGCGCAACGATTGACATTCTTGCATTCTCATCAATAAAATACAAGATTTTGAATACAAGAATATTTGGATTTGTATATGGGGTTCTTATCTTAAATATGGACCAACAAACTTTCGTAGTTTGTCGGAAGTAGTCCCTGAACTTGTATAAACATGTTTTTGTCTTACCTAACCCTTCAAAACTTATATCTAAGTTATGTAGAGGGTATTTAGGGTATGTGCATATTATGTCCTTGTCCCGGTGTGTATGTTACATTAAACAGATTACGTTTAAGTATCGGTCAACGACTTACTTCCAAAAGAAAAAGTTTTTGAAAGTTCGGAAATTTTGCACAAGGGTTACAGTCTCCCTACTTTAGGGAATTTCGTCCCGAAATTCATTGGCATGAGACCGTATAGTATGTTTGGAATGATTGAAAGATATGCAAAGCTATAGAATCCAAAGATGCGAAGCATCATTTGGTGTTGAAAATGTTTGGGGATTCAAAGTGTGAGTAAGGATATTCAAAGTATCTCAAGGTATTCAAACCTTTAGAACTTATGAAAAAAAATGTCCTCGAGTGTATAAAAATTGTTTTGTATGGCACTATGTTATACCAAGCTCTTAGTGTAAAATCCTAAGTAAACAAAGGGGTATACATTCAAGCCTGGCCATACATACACGGTTTCTAACGTCCCACGAGGTACATCCCATGTACCATGAGCATCTCATGCATAGGAGATGGGTCAACATACCTATGGCATCAATATCGTCAACTTTAACACCATAATATATTCCCGGTCGGCTCGATTAGAGTTAATCGATATACTTGGTTTGGACAGTGCATTCAATAAACACATATAACAAATAATCACATAATCACATAGAGGTCCAAGATAATATAAAATCTTCAAGTGGTTCGAGTAACGTTTTGATGAATAACACAATAAGAACACTTATATATAGGAAGTACCAGCGGCATATCCACTATGTTCTTATTGCGTCATACCCATCTCGTTACTTAATCACTCTAGATTTTATACCACCATACTTAACAAGGCTTACTATGATTTCCATGCATCAAACCTTATAATTATGTGTGCACCCATAATTATTTGTTTCGTCGAATGGTCCACATAGCTCATCTTGTTAAGTGGCAAAACAAATAATAAGGTCAAAGTAACTTCTAAATCAAATAACACAACATTTATTGAATCAAAACATGTCACATACTAGCAATGATAACACTACTTGTTTCGCATTCAACAAAGTTAGTAGCATGTATACCACACTAGTACAAATGATGATATATGCTTCACACTAACCAAATTGGTAGTATGCATTATGTACTAAGCATGGATTGTCATACGTGTTTTTATAGAAACAAACTCGTAGTATTTGTAGAAAGTGTATTGTAGAGGTTGTGTGGACGCACTAGTGTGCAATCACAATATGTTATACTAAGAGATTTAGTTCATAATAGTAAAGAACAGAATCCTCGAAGTTGTATATTACACATAGTGTAATCACACTAGAATTTGTAAATGGAATATGAATAACAAGAATGAAGGAAACTTCTTGAAATTTATATTGTCATTACAAATATAGTTGAAATATGTTCCTAGTTTTTGGATGATAAATAGGAAATGTAGAGGTTCAAATGATCATAAGTGCTTGATCACCAGCTTGAGCCTCACTGACATTGAACATTCGTTCATTAGCAATAGCAAGCTTAGGGCAGTTTTGCTTGAAATGATTTAAATCACCACAATTGAAACATGCTCTAGCTGGGTAGCGAGGGCGAGTTTGAGTAGGGGCAGTTTGGTTTTGGATGCGACAGGTCGCAACTAGATGACCAAAAAGACCACAGATTGTACACTGGCGGTAGGGAGAATTAGCTTGGTGATGATAGTTGCAACGATTGCACATAGGTTGTTTTCCCATGATAAAATCCCCTAACGGTTATTGAGTTAAGTGGGATTGGTGCAGCAATCGTATAATTCTTTGAAGCTTTACGTTTCTTAGAATTTTTGGAGGGTTCAACCTTTGTTTCCTTTGGATTCTCCTTAGTTTCAATAGTTTGTTTCTTGTCTCCCTTTTGAAAAAGTTTACTTTTTCTATCTTGGGAGTCAGTTAGGGTAGCAGCTAGTTCGATAGCCTCCCTAACCGTAGTGGGTTTGCTGCCAGTGACAATATCTTGGACTGGATCAGGTAGGCCATCAATATATATCTCAATGGCCCAATCCAAAGGTGTGACCATAGTGGGGCAGAGTAGACTCAACTCTACCTTGCGCTCACCAGGACACTGCACATGGCGTAATGTGCTCTCGATACTCTCAAACCATCATAGGAGCCTTGTTGCTCCTTCAGAAACCTAAGTGGTTTAGCTGAGTTGAACTGTTTGTAGTTGCAAGGCGTGAGAACATTGTTATTGGTGTTGTTATTATTGTTGTAGATTTGATTAAGTTGGATCACAAGTGTCACACCCCAACCGATGGTGAAAACATCAAGGCGGGATGAAATAGATCGCTCATTGCTCATAACACTAACGATGACAATATTTAATTAAATCCGAATTTCCTTTCATAAGTAAATTGTCATTACAATACAAGGAAAATTTCAAATAACAACAATAGCAAGACAAAATTTGATACCACATTAATAATCCTAAACGTCTGTGTGTATCTAGTCTCAACGCTAGTTCGGTTTCATAGCATCATTCTTCTCAACCTGTAACATGTTTAAAATAAAGTTCAATGCAAAAGCAAAGGCGAGTACACAATCTTAAGCATAAGCATACGTATATGAATAATCTTAAGCATAAGCATACGTATACGAATAAGGTTTAAGACCCTTACATATATTCAATGGTTTCGTATGGTTTTGACCATAATTGTGTAATTACATTTACACATGCATTTGAAACTACGGGTTCATTACAAAGTGTCGTGAGATGAAATGAATTTTGTCTCGAACGTTTTTGAATTAAAACCTATTACCGAAGGTAATATGATAGAGTAGTGTCATAAAGGGAAATTTGTTTCGATTGTTTAGAAATAAAAACATATTACCGAAGGTAATATGATGGAGTAGTGTCATAAAGGTTGTAGTGTTTAGTACTTGTTCGAATGATCAAGGTAGATGGGTTTCATAATGTTTCAAGAAGACATGCTTTAGCCTAGAAGTGAACACTCACTTAAGAGTTCTAAGGTAAGAGTGACTGGTCCGATTAAGTGGATTTGTACGAACACCCTAGCCTTAGACATAAATCTCGTGGTACAGGCATCCACCCTTCCGGTTGCATGTGTTCATATTATTAAAACCCAAGATTTCGATGAAAATGTTTAAGAAAAACATTTTGAGGAACACCTTAAGGCATAAAGCCTAAGGGTTTAAGATAAATCATCTAAGGTTAGATGATTTGTAACTCATAGAGTAGTTGTGGCAAGAATAGGGATGAGGATTAGGAGAGATATCCTAAGTCTACTCATGTTTGGGTCCCTAGGAAGGTTATAGACTAGGTTAAAGGCATTCTAATAACCTAATTCCCTATAACCAGAGCTCTGATACCAATCTGTAACACCCCAATCGCGTAATACAACAACTCGCGGGGGAAATATCAGGGAGTCACGTTACAAATTGCTCACAACAACTGGTACAAAATTGTTTCATTATTGTTAACATTGTTTTACAATACAAAGAATACATGAAGTTGTCTTTTGTTTAAAGAAGTCTAAGACCCAAATGCGTTTCTATATGTAGCATGCTTGAATAATCGATAACCTAAAACGTATGTGAAAAAGACATCAACAAAGAATGTTGACGAGTACATAGGTTTTGCTGGCCAAACATTGGCAAAAGGTTTGGTATTGCAATGCTTTGACAAATACGAAAGTTGTCAATTGAAAATAGACTCTTTGAAACCAATAAATGACAAAAAGGTTTAGCATTTCAATTGTTGATGCATATGTCTGTTGCCTACGTCATCGTATAATATCGAGTCAGTATTTAGGAGTGAAATGTCGAAGTTTATGTAAATAGGTTAACAAGTTCGCTTGAGTTTGTGATGGTTTAGACAAGTTCGGCCGAACTTATCTATGTCAATTCGCCCGAAGTTGCTTTCCCACCAGCGAACTTGTTTACCTATAAATAGGTAGCTTGTGATTTCATTTGTAACATTCAGAGATTTTGTCACGACAGAGGTGAAGCTCTGTCCAAGTGTTTCTAGGATCTGTAACGTTGAATATTAATGAAACGGTGATTAAATAGAAACAAATGAGTGTATCCAATGTCGCCTAAGCAAACGGATTCTGCACGTTTACCTTAGGTTTGTCAGATTAGTGCCCGAACGATCCGTACAACGGACCTACAAGTGGTATCAGAGCTAGAACAGCCTGATTTGATAGTATCAAGACAAGAACACTTCTATTTCATCTCCATTCTTCTATTTTTCTTAACTTTTTCATCAAAAATGAAGAATTCACAGTCAAAATCTTTTCAATTTTGAATAATATCATGTAAAATACAACAGAGATAAACCCTTGAAAGATTGGAGACCAAAATACAACAAGAATGGAATGCAAGATAATATTTCAAGCCCAAAGATTCAGACAGCATTCAACGCAAGTTTGAACTCTTCGAACAATTCTCCACAGAATCAGAACCAATCACAGCCTCAATATGATCAGAGTCCATAAAGTTCGTTTTCAAGCATTGGTTCAAATTCATCTTATCAAAGTCAAGCAAATCAGAATCAACAAGCAAATTTTGATTCGAATGTATACAAGTGCAACATCGCAGTGAACTTGAACAATGTTGTTTCGGAACAAGTTGCTAAACAGCATATGTCACTTCTTGCCACTGTTCTGGAGTCATACGAAAGTCTTGTAGCCGGTAAAATTGGAAATCCCGAAATGAGACAGAAGATTATGACCAAGTGGATGAAGAAGAACTCGATTTGATGGATATTAAGTGGAGTTTAGCTTCGATTATCCGAAGGGTTACAAAGTTCGTTGCTTACACTGGCCGAGATATCGGAAATTCGAGCAACAAACTGGGTTTTGACAAGACAAAAGTCACGTGCTTCAGATGTCTCCAAAAGGGACATTTCAAGAGAGAATGCAAAAATCCTGAAGCAACGGGAAATCAAAGTCCATTCGGAGGAGGCAACAAGTATTACAAGAAGTCACTTCAGTATAAGCCTTTCCCGAAGAAGACTCAGGTTGAAATCCAAGAGAAACCAAACAGCAGCAACACTGAAAAAGCCATGGTTGCATCAAACGAAGATGACTGTTTCAATTGGAACTCCTACATCGGTAAAAAGACAGGAGTTGCATTAATGGCTGAAATTGTTGAAGGTACTTCTGCAGAAGAAGCAGCGGCTCTGGAGAATATTCTGCTGGAACAATATCTGCAACAACAACGTGAAGAAGAGGAGTATATCCACTTGCAGAAGCAAGGAATTTTATCTCCTAATTCGTGTGATAATTTTGCAGGTCATTTTGATGGAAATTCTCAGGACCAAGTTCTCGAGAAGAAATCAACTGATGAAGTAGTCATTGATGTTACTCAGGAAGTGAATGCCAAGAAACCTCAAGGATATTGCCGACAAAGCGTTAATGGCAAATCTAACCAAGGTAGGTCCAAAGGTATATGAAGTTGTCAAAGTACAAATTGTAGAGCTTGAGAAACCTTTTACAAAATGTACCGAACCATGTTCTGAATGTGCCGAAAAATCAAAGATCATCGCTGAAAACAATGTGCATAATGAACTTTTGAAACACGATTATCGCACAATGAAGGAAGCGTATGACAAAATGAAAAATGGTTATGGTAGACTAGATAGAAATAATATCGAACAACATGATACCATAAGGATGTTAAAAGGAACAGTAATGGATAAGCAAAAAGCGATTAGTATCTATATTAACACCATTGCTGAAACTAAGCAACAACTCCAGGACATGAAAACTGAAACAAAGCGTGTTCAACAACTTTTGAGAAGTTACACCTGTAACGCATATGTCACTGATCACATTCTTCCGGCAATTCCATCGGAAGAGAAACCTAAAAGAAAATTGGTAAAGAATACAGTAATGTTCCTCCACCCCTATGCGAGAAGTATTGTCACAAATCCGCTGATGGGATGGATAAGGCACTCAATATTGAGTTGTTATCTGAAAAGAAAACTGAGTTGCCAGAGAACATTGATGTAATCTATACTAAAACAAATGATGACAATGACGTGGTTAAAAAAGTTGTTGAAAATGTTTTGAACGATTCTGATGAAGGCAGCTTTAAAAGCGCTGACTCGAGTTCAAAGAATTCTGATTCACAGACTGAAGATGACGATACATCATCGGAGAATGATCTATGTGATGATCCTAATGTTGTAATGTACAAGATTAAGGAATCTGATAGATTATACTTTGATGATAGTTTTCCAATTCAGAATGTGAAGGAAGAATTGTTAGACAAATTCTTTAACTCGTGGAAGTCACATAAGATGATTTGGAGATCAATGAAAAGAAATTCTATTCCAAACCTAAAAGAAATAACTACCGAAGGAATGGTGGTGATCATCCGGGAAACCGGAGAGCTGGGTTGGGATTAGAAGAATCAAATGAATCTAAAAAGAAAACGTCACTATTTCATGAGTATAAGAATAAAAACATGAATTTTGTATATGGGACGAACACGGTTCATGAGGAAAGTTTGATTGGGAAACAATCAAGCGATGAGTTCAAGAAACATAAAGAACTTCGAGATAAAGCCAAAATTGCAAGTGGTGCCAAAACAAGTGGTGTAAAACCCACTAAAGGACATCCAAATGATTCTCGGACTTGTTTTAAGTGCAACAAAATTGGTCATATTGCTTTTATAATGATTGGATGACCGTACCGATTGTACGCCAATGTCCGAAATCAAATCCGGCTTATCTTCGAAGGAAAGAAAGTTCAAATGTTGTGAAGCCGAAGCAACCAGAGTTTGGGTAAATAAGAATTCTAAAAAGAAATGTTAACAAAAAATAAATGAAACAAGTTTTTGAAAAGAAATTTGAGAATTCAACTTTCGAAAAAGGTGAGTCTTCAAAAGCTAATAAAAACAAGTTTTACATCAAGAAGGCTAACATAAAATCTAAAGCCTGGATTGCAAAGAAACGGTCAACAACATCTGAGATCACTAAGTCTGAGCTTGTTAAGACTAGTGATAGCATGAAAGAATCAAAATCTGAAATCATAATTGAAACCACATCTGAAAATGTCAAAACTACAAGTGGTAACAATTCAAAAGATAAAAAGACAGTAAAGTTTTCAAACATAAACATCATAGAAAATCCAGATGATGAATGTGAATTTGATTATGCAGATGAGTGTGGATTCGATTATGCTGATGAGTGTGAGTTTGATTTTGACGATGGTTATCCAATTCAACCCAAGACCAAAAAGGCTTGGGTCTCGCTTTTTAAATAGATTGTTGAAATGTGCAGGGGTTCCAGAGATCCGTACTTTCTAAGTGGATTTTGGATAGTGGAGCGTCCAGGCATATGACGGGAATGAGACCATTGCTATTCGTCATAAAAGCTATCAATGGTGGATATGTTGGATTTGCGGGTAACCAGGGTGGAAGGATAGTCGCCGAGGGAAAACTCTCCAATGGCGTCGTTTCATTCGATCGCGTGAATTATATTGCAGAGAATGATCTATATTTCTTGATATGGGCGTCGCTACCACTTCATCAAAATCAGCGCAATGTTTTGTGACAAAGGCCACTGAAAAAGATTCTATTCTTTGGCATCGTAAGATGGGGCATATTCATTTAAGAAAAATGAATTACTTGGTTCATAATGATCTTGTAGAGGGTGTAAATCTTCGGAGCTTTCATATGACTGATCACTACTTAGAATGTAAAAAGGGAAAGCAGATCAAGAAATCTCATCCGAAGAAAATTCTGAACTCAATCAAGTTGCCATTAGAACGTCTCCACATGGACTTATTTGGTCCTGTAAATGTTCGAAGCATCTCAGGAGACTTATATTGCTTGGTCTTGACAGATGACTATTCGAGATATTCGTGGGTATTCTTTCAGGAATCAAAAGACGAAACGTTCGAGAACTTGGTTATTCTATTCAAGAAACTCGAGAATCTTTATCATCTGCCGGTCAGACGCATTAGAAGTGACAACGGCACAGAGTTTAAGAATAACAAAATGAAGGAATTCTGCAATGCAAAAGGGATACTGCATGAGTCTAGTGCTCCCTATACTCCACAGCAAAACGGAGTAGCTGAACGGAAAAACAAAACTTTGGCATTTTGGAGGCGAAGTTCTGTCAGTTTGTACTCTTGACGTTTGATCAATAAAACTGATGTTAAACTAATTAATTCTTTTCTATTGGTAAACACGACGTAATATTTCCGCTATTATGGACGTTAGATATCAAATTTAGGTTGTTCGTTGTACGGATCGTTTGGGCACTAATCTGACAAACCTAAGGTAAACGTGCGGAATCCGTTTGCTTAGGCGACATTGGATACACTCATTTGTTTCTATTTAATCACCGTTTCATTAATATTCAACGTTACAGATCCTGAAAACACTTGGACAGAGCTTCGCCTCTGTCATGACAAAATCTCTGAATGTTACAAATGAAATCACAAGCTACCTATTTGTAGGTAAACAAGTTCGCTGGTGGGAAAGCAAGTTCGGGCGAACTTACATAGACAAGTTCGGCCGAACTTTTCTAAACCATCACAAACTCAAGCGAACTTGTTAACCTATTTACATAAACTTCGACATTTCACTCCTAAATACTGACTCGATATTATACGATGACATAGGCAACAGACATATGCATCAACAGACTCCCTCTTGGATGTTGCCGTAGTCATCATTCTTCAATTAAGTTCCTGAGTCTTTAATGTTCTCTTGATCTTTATATCTTGAATAACTTTAACATCCATGCTCCCCCTTGCTTTGAGCTTTCTGGTATCTTTAATCAACGTGTTTATCCAGCTCCCCCTCAAATGATGCTTCGAATCTCTAAGATTTGATGATTAAGAACAATCACACGTATCCACACACAAACAGTTTCTTAACAGTCTCGTTGGTCTAGCACACATTCAACATTATCTAGTTTCCATTGAAGATTTGAAAGAAAATCTTTTGGAACAAGTTCGCTCGAACTTGCTATTTTTCATAACATCTCAACACAAGTTCGATGGAACTTGTATTCCAAGTGAAACAAGTTCGCCCGAACTTTTTAAATAGCTGAGTTTCACACGCTGTGACAAGTTCGACCGAACTTGTCTAAGAGACTAAAAAAAGGCATGAAAATCCCGAAAAACGTCTCGGACATTATATATCGTTTGATTCGTATTGACGAGACGAGTTTAAAGCTCTAATCTGGTAAAAAAAAAGTTTTCTGAAAAATTTTAAACGTTTTTAGCAAACCGATACATTGATATTGTCGGTTAAAAAGTCAAATTTTATTAAATTGTCTGTTTGCTAATCATTTTTCAAGTGTTTTGAACGACAGATAAATTTGGAAAACGAAATGGGGTCCGAGAAGCCGCCAAAGTTGATGAGTATGGACGAGTATGAAGTTTGGAAAGGAAAATTTGAGAGGTGGGACCAAGCTACGCATTTTAGCGGTTGGGTGGCGATCGAAACAAGATATGTAGTTCCAAGAGATGAGAATCAGAATATTCTAGAGAAGTGCAAGTATTCTACGCAACAGAAAGATGCGTATTTTGCTGATAAGAAAATGATTAATCTGATTCAACAATCTGTTAACGAACATATCTTGATACTACTGCCTGAGTACAAGACTGCAAAAGAACTCTGGATATCTCTCAAAATTAAATATCAGGTGAAGAGAGAAGAGAGTGTAGTAGTTAAAAACTGTGAAGCTCTAGTTTCAAGTATATCCACAAATGAGTCTTCAAGTTCTAAACCAGTCTGCCCGGTCTATGATGAAGACAATTATCAGGCAGATAATGCCAAACTCTTGAATGAGATTGAGAGTTTGACATTAGAAAATAAAAAATTAAAAGAAAATGAAAAGAATTTTGAAAACAAAATAAAAATTTTAGAAAATAAAAAATTACAAATGGTAGTAGATTTTCAAAATGAAATAAAAATGTTTAAAAATGATAAAATTGTTTTTGAAAAATTAAATATAGAAAATCAAAAAACAATAAATTCTCATATTGAGAAAATTGCTCAACTTGAAAAAGAAGTTGAGACTGTTAAAAATAAAGCTGTTAATTCAGAAAAGTTATTGAAAGCTTTTACGAGCTCCTCATTAATGCTAGATAATATAGTTCCAAAACCGATCAATAAGAATAAAGAGGAAACTCCAATAAGTGACAATGTCACAAATTATGACGAGGTCATAATTGGGGATGTGATGATAATACCGATGATGAAAATGATAAAAATGATAAAAAAGAAATATTTTTGAAACTAAAAGAAAATTTTCAAGAAACTGTTCTACAATCTGCTGAAAAAGGTGAATGCTCATCGTAAAAACCTGGAATAGAGAACAAAAACAACATGAAAAACAAAATTCTAAAAATTTTCAAAACAAAAATAAAAGCTCATCGGTACGGTCATCCAATCATTATAAAAGCAATATGACAATTTCGTTGCACTTGAAACAAGTCCGAGAATCATTTGGATGTCCTTTAGTGGGTTTTACACCACTTGTTTTGGCACCACTTGCAATTTTGGCTTTATCTCGAAGTTCTTTATGTTTCTTGAACTCATCGCTTGATTGTTTCCCGATCAAACTTTCCTCATTCGTCCCATATAGAAAATTCATGTTTTTATTCTTATACTCATGAAATGGTGACGTTTTCTTTTTAGGTTCATCTGATTCTTCTAATCCCAACCTAGCTCTCCGGTTTTCCGGATGATTACCACCATTCCTTCGGTAGTTATTTCTTTTATATTTGGAATAGAATTTCTTTTCATTGATCTCCAGATCATCTGATGTGACTTCCACGAGTTTAAAAAATTTGTCTAACAATTCTTCCTTCACGTTCTGAATCGGAAAACTGTCATCAAAGTATAATCTATTAGATTCTTTAATCTTGTACATTACAACATTAGGATCATCACATAGATCATTCTCCGATGATGTATCGTCATCTTCAGTATGTGAATCAGAATTCTTTGAACTTGAGTCGGCGCTTTTAAAGCTGCCTTCATCAGAATCGTTCAAAACATTTTCAACAACTTTTTTAACCACGTCATTGTCATCATTTGTTTTAGTATAGATTACATCAATGTTCTCTGGCAACTCAGTTTTCTTTTCAGATAACAACTCAATATTGAGTGCCTTATCCATCCCATCAGCGGATTTGTGACAATACTTCTCGCATAGGGGTGGAGGAACATTACTGTATTCTTTACCAATTTTCTTTTTAGGTTTCTCTTCCGATGGAATTGTCGGAAGAATGTGATCAGTGACATATGCGTTACAGGTGTAACTTCTCAAAAGTTGTTGAACACGCTTTGTTTCAATTTTCATGTCCTGGAGTTGTTGCTTAGTTTCAGCAATGGTGTTAATATAGATATTAATCGTTTTTTGCTTATCCATTACTGTTCCTTTTAACATCCTTATGGTATCATGTTGTTCGATATTATTTCTATCTAGTCTACCATAACCATTTTTCATTTTGTCATACGCTTCCTTCATTGTGCGATAATCGTGTTTCAAAAGTTCATTATGCACATTGTTTTCAGCGATGATCTTTGATTTTTCGGCACATTCAGAACATGGTTTGGTACATTTTGTAAAAGGTTTCTCAAGCTCTACAATTTGTACTTTGACAACTTCATTTACCTCTAGACCTACCTTGGTTAGATTTGCCATTAACGCTTTGTCGGCAATATCCTTGAGGTTTCTTGGCATTCACTTCCTGAGTAACATCAATGACTACTTCATCAGTTGATTTCTTCTCGGGAACTTGGTCCTGAGAATTTCCATCAAAATGACCTGCAAAATTACCACACGAATTAGGAGATAAAATTCCTTGCTTCTGCAAGTGGATATACTCCTCTTCTTCACGTTGTTGTTGCAGATATTGTTCCAGCAGAATATTCTCCAGAGCCGCTGCTTCTTCTGCAGAAGTATCTTCAACAATTTCAGCCATTAATGCAACTCCTGTCTTCTTACCGATGTAGGAGTTCGAATCGAAACCGTCATCTTCGTTTGATGCAACCATGGCTTTTTCAGTGTTGCTGCTGTTTGGTTTCTCTTGGATTTCAACCCGAGTCTTCTTCAAAGGCTTATACTGAAGTGACTTCTTGTAATACTCGTTGCCTCCTCCGAATGGACTTTGATTTCCCGTTGCTTCAGGATTTTTGCATTCTCTCTTGAAATGTCCTTTTTGGCGACATCTGAAGCACGTGACTTTTGTCTTGTCAAAACCCAGTTTGTTGCTCGAATTTCCAATATCTCGGCCAATGAGAGCCACGAACTTTGTAACCCTTCGGATAATCGAAGCTAAACTCCACTTAATATCCATCAACTCGAGTTCTTCTTCATCCACTTGGTCATAATCTTCTGCCGTCATTTCAGGATTTCCAATTTTACCGGCTACAAGACTTTCGTATGACTCCAGAACAGTGGCAAGAAGTGACATATGCTGTTTAGCGACTTGTTCCGAGACAACATTGTTCAAATTCACTATCATGTTGCACTTGCATACATTCGAATCAAAATTTGCTTGTTGATTCTGATTGACTTTGATAAGATGAATTTGAACCAGTGCTTGAAAACGAATTTTGTGGACTCTGATCATAATGAGCCTGTGATTGGTCCTGATTCTGTGGAGAATTGTTCGAAGAGTTCAAACTTGCGTTGAATGCTGTCTGAATCTTTGGGCTTGAAATATTATCTTGCATTCCATCTTGTAGTACAAACCAGCATCTTGAACTACATTAGCGTTCTTTGACTTTGCTATCTTCAAGAGTTCCATTTCAAGGCCTTCGAGTTTATCGATAAATGTTGACAGCTTGAATAATTCCCATTTATCGCTTTCCTTCAGAATCATTAGATAAGTAGTCCATTCTCCATCTGGTAGAGCATCTGCAAGCTTGTCGATGTATTCTTGTTCCGTCTTTTCAAGACCGTGTCTTCGCATTTGGACTTTAAGATGACAGAAGCGTTCAATCATCTGCTTCATGGTCTCACCCTTCAGCATGTTGAAGATATCGAACTCTTTCATAATGACCGCCTTCTTGCTCTTGATCATATCCGCGCTTCCTTGATACTTCTTCTGAAGAGAAAGCCAGAGATCTCTTGCAGTTGTGTATTCCGGTAGCAAGACGAGAATATCTTCTTTAACATATTGTTGGATAAGACTGATTTTCTCAGCAATGTATTCTTCTTTCTGTACAGTCGTGTAATTGTACTTTTCCAACACTTGCTGGTGTTCATCCACTGGAACAGTGTAACCTTTTTCAATCGACACCCAGCCTGCAAAGTGTATAGCTTGAACCCAATATGTAAATTTCTCTTTCCATGCTTCATACTCGTCCATGCTTATTAGCTTGGGTGGTTTAACAGTCGTGCCCATTTCGTTATCAAGATTGACTTGATGGATCATGTTGGCATTTGACAAACTAGCTCCAGACATAAAAGCTCTTTGAATATCATCCATCGTGAATAACGAGACGTGTACACTGAAAATACTCAAAGACTTTTGAAAATGTTAGTTCTACTACAAGTTCGGTCGAACTTGTAGTTGAAATGAAGAATTCAGAGATTATTCACAAGTTCGGTCGAACTTTTGAATGTTGATTTGAAAAAGTTCCTTTTAATAACCTCGGTCGAACTTGTTGATGGATCTTGTAAAGATTTTGTAAGTTCGAGCGAACTTAGCAACTGACTTTGATGAGAAACTAGCAAGTTCGGGCGAACTTAGCTAAAATCTTTTAAATTTATCAAGTTCGGTCGAACTTGACAAAAATTCAATAAAATTCTAGCAACTTCGAGTGAACTTAACCAAAATTCCTCAAAATTCACTCAAGTTCGAGCGAACTTGGTAAAAACTCACTGAAAAGTGTGTTTTTAGCACAAGTTCGGTCGAACTTGGCTAACACGTTCGATGAACAATGTTTTGGAGAACATGGTTTTTTCAAAATTTTGACATCAATTCCTGATTTTGGCCTCTAATCTTTCAGGGGTTTATCTTTGTTGTATTTTACATGATATATTCAAAATTAAAAAGATTTTGACCGTGAATTCTTCATTTTTGATGAAAAAGTTAAGAAAAATAGAAGAATGGAGATGAAATAGAAGTGTTCTTGTCTTGATACTATCAAATCAGGCTGTTCTAGCTCTAATACCACTTGTAGGACCGATCCTCGATGCTAAGGAACCTAAATTTGATATCTAACGTCCATAATAGCGGAAATATTACGTCGTGTTTACCAATAGACAAGAATTAATCAGCTTAACATCAGTTTATTGATCAAACGTCAAGCGTACAAACTGACAGAGCTTCGCCTCCAAAATGCCAAAGTCACAAATGAGAGAGGCTAGCTAGGTATTGATAGACAATCAAGTTCGCCCTTGGGAGACTCAAGTTTGCCCGAACTTGCCTTAGCAAGTTCGGCCGAACTTGGCTATACATGAAGATTATGAGCGAACTTGTTACAACTTTACATAAATACTTCATACGACTAGCCTATTCAGCTCTATAATATACAGACTCGATATAAGACTAAGACATAGACATTATGCACCAACAGACTCCCCCTTGGATATTAGTCTTCGTCTTGTATCAATCTTCAAAACTCTGTCTTCATATAAACTTTAACGCACACGACCGAAGAAGTTCTTAAACGGCTTCTTTCGTCGCTTTTGCTTAGGATCCGGCGTCTGGTCTGTAGGAGGCACTTTGTTCAAATGCTGAAATCTCCTAATACTTGCCTTTCTTGTTCTTTCATTAATCGCTTCAAGACGCTTCTCCTCTTTTAAAAACTCTACTCTTTCTAGATCTCTCCAACTCGTTTGCCACATCTTTCCTTAATTAACTTCGCGCGCATAGCAAACATTAACCACTTTTTGATACTGCGTCGCTTGTACCTTTTCTCGTTCTTCAAATACGATCTTGCTATAGAACAAGGTTTTGATATCTTCTCTCGAGCAATTAACCAACCACATAGGATCTAGAATCCTAATTGTTCTCCATAAACCCCTCATACCTTGAGAACCAAGTATTTCAACTCGTTCCTTCGTGATATCCAAATATTCTTCAAACTTTAAAACGATAACTGCTTCACAAGTCGATGGATCTATCAGCCACCACTTGAACAATGGATAGAAGTTCTGTTCAATCGGCATAAGCGGCATGTTTCTCATTGCCCTAGGTCGCTTCATTATCAACGTAATGTCTTTTTCACCCGTCTTTTTATTTGTCTTGATTCTGCGACCAGGAATAAATGGCTTCCAATATCTGAATCCTTTCACCGCTTCAAACTTTATCAATTTCCACAACAATTGATCAATCACCTTCATGTGGTATGTAACATCAACTGTCTGAACTAACTCTTCCACATCCCAATAAGGTAATGTCTTAAAATCAGAAAAATACTTGAAGTATTGCACTCCAAATTCTCTTTTGATTGCATATATTTTAAGTTCTTTAAACCAACCCCAACTCAAGATATCTCCCAAAGAAACGTCTTTGTCTCTGGTAAAGAATGCTAGAGGACGTCGAAACTTACGTTCGCGAGGCATCTCTTTAAACCAGGACTTCTTCGCTTGAGCAATTTCTTCTTTAGTCATTGGCTTTGGTACTTTTACTTCACGTAAAGATTCTTCAATCTTTTCTTTAAGCATGTCTTCGTCTAACTGCTTAAACATCTCCTCAAAAATAGGAAAATTTTCAGAATTAGGACCGACGTACTTTGCAGTTTGATCTGTCTTGTCACACCCCGACCCGCAGCGGAATAAGAGTCGGGGCATAATTGGGTTATCACCAAAGCTCATGACATTTACTAATATGTTTCATATTTAATAAAGTCAAAGTTACATTTCCAAAAAAATCCAAACATGTTCATTTAATACAAAGAAAATAAACCAACATAACAATCCCAACTCTAGATCGTTTTATTCTTCTAGTCCAAGTCCTATGTGTTCCTAGCTGCTGCTGGTTCACCTGTATCATGTGTAAAAAATGGGGGTTTTTGGGTCAACATAAGTTGGCGAGTGAACCTTGTTAGATAAACATTTATTAAGGAATTACCTGTTAGTTTATCAATGAAAAATTGTGCATAATCATAGATGAGCAAATGTAAATAATCAAGCAGTAGAAAATAGCAGTCACAACTATATCATACAATAACATATGACAGCATACATAAACATACCAACATCATACTATAAATAACATAAATGAAATTGTGCGATCAAGGCTCAATCAAACGAAGTCGATCGTATTGCATGTACTGAAAATGAAAATGTCTGTGCGATCAAGGCTCAATCAAACGGAGCTGATCGTATGTGGGCACGCCAGGTTCAACCTCATAATGAAATGGGGAACATGCTCAACGCTCATAATGTAATAGGGAGCGGCGGCCTATGAAATTGCATGTACTGAAAATAATAAATTGCATCTAACAATACAACATAAACAAACTGAGTACACATGTTCATGATATGATGTATGCATAATGGTTTAACTATAATATATATACAAAGACACATGATACACCCCAAAACGTGATTAAAACGGGGAATTTGTAAAGATTCACTCACTTTGGGTGCGTTGGATTGGAGATGGTGATATGCGCACGAATTAGATGAGCGGAACAACGAGGATTACTAACCTAAATAATAACGGAAAAATATATTAAATGAGTGGATTTTATTAAGGATTTTAATGAAATTTTTAGATATATTTTTGTGAGTTTATGGCTATTTTCTATCTTTAAAAATGTTATTTTTTAGTATTTTTAATTAATTTTTAAATTAAATTAAATAAATAAAAATATAAAAAAAAATGTTTATTTTGCGTTGACCGTTGACCGTTGACCTGTTGACTTGTTGACCGGTTCGGTCAGGAACATGGTTTGCGCTGGGTGAGGCTCGAACCCGAGACCTCCCGTACGTGTGCACGCAGCTCTACCAACTGAGCTACGTGTCTAACCCGAAATAATCTTGTTTTTAATTATATTTATACACTTATTCATTTTAACCGAAATTCTTTTTAATTTCAAAAACATTTTAATTCAACGGACCGGTGCTAGTGACGGGTTTCGAACGCGCGACGTTTGGCTCATTGTTGCACACAGTCCACCGCTGGACTGTGTGTCTAACCTGGTTATTATCGCGGTTTTTATTATACTTAACAACTAACTGAGTTAGCCCGGTTTAGTTTTTAAACAAAAAGGCATTTTATTATATGAGGAGTGCGTATAGCAGGAATCGAACTCGGGACGTGCGTTTGTATTTTGCACACAGTCCACCGCTGGACTGTGTGTCTAACCCGTTCATTTTACTAGTTTTAAATATACTTATAACTTAGTTAGCTTCGTCTTCTTCATTCAAATTACAGTTAACTGATTTACTAATTCGTTCCTTGTGTTTACGATTTACAGACATTATTAAATGAAAAGGCAGAGACGGTAATTAGAGGTGAACATAACGATGAACGGTTTATTTCAGATTTCTGGCGATGTGTCGGTTCCTGTTTTTATGCTCTTCAACTGAACAAGATAATTAACTATTTTGATTAGTCGAATGTGGAATTGAAGTGATAAACAAACGTTAACGATGTGTTTGAAGACCCTTACCGTTTCACAGACGGAATTAGAAATTTTCAGGGGAGTTCCGGCGAACTGGAATTAGTTGAATACAGCGCCTGAACTCGATTTCAATTGAGAGGTTTAAGTTAGAAATAGTCTAATAATTGTTGAACTGCAATAATATTGAGAGAATTACCGTTTGAGGATGAATACGGTTTTCCGGCGGGATTTGCAGAAAATTCCGGCGAACTGATTTAAGCGTTCTGATGGTCTGAAAATGTGACGAAAATGAAATGGAGTATGGTTATGACGTTTCTGAGTCGCGAGAGTGATCTTGGGTTGAAGTATTCAGGATTTGATTGCTTTTCGGTTATGAAGACCGATAATGATGAGACTTGATGCTCAATCAATTCTGAATTGATTAAAGACATCGGTTCATCGGTTATGAACGTGAATACGCGAGAAATCAAACGATTTGACGATTGCTTTGCCGTTTTCCGTTTCTCAGTTGGCGGAACCAGTTTAACCTAGTCTGTATATAAATCTCATTTGTTTCCTAGAGATAACAGAAAACACAAAGCGGCGGAGTGGTGATGTGAGTGTGTGTTAAGGCGTTGGAGTGTGTCTTGGCTGACCCGGGTTCGAGTCCCGGCAGCAACATAATTTTTTATTTATTTTATCTTAACTTTTTATCAAATATAATTTTTATAGTTTAGTCTATTTATTAATTATGTATCGTTTTATATATAAATAATCATAAATATTCAATGTAACTTTTATAACTCGATATTCGATTACAAAACGGAGCGGGTTTTGAAAACCCGATTTTTTTACAAATGTTACAGTATCCCCTACTTTTTGGAATTTCGTCCCGAAATTTAAGTAGTTGAAGTAGTAGGAAAAAGATGCGGGTATTTTTCACGCATTGAGTCTTCACGTTCCCAAGTAAACTCAGGTCCCCGTTTCAACTCCCAGCGTACGCTAACAATTGGAATGCGACTTCGTCGAAGACGTTTCTCCCCGTAGTCCATGATCTCCACTGGTCTTTCAATAAAATGCATAGATTCATCAATCTGAATATCTTCCAGCGGAATATGGAGATTCTCATCAGCGAGGCACTTCTTCAAGTTCGACACGTGGAATGTGGGATGAATCCTGTTGAGTTCTTCTGGTAGGTCAAGCTTGTATGCTACAGGACCTACTCTTTCGAGTATCTTGAAAGGTCCTACATAACGAGGTGCTAGCTTCCCCTTTTGACCAAAACGAACTACTCCCTTCCAGGGTGATACTTTTAAAAGCACATGATCACCAATGTTAAACTCTAAGGGCTTCCGTCGTTTATCTGCATAACTCTTTTGACGACTTTGAGCCGCTAGAAGATTGTTTCGAATTTGATGGATCTTGTCTGTGGTTTCTTTGATCAATTCTGGACAAGTAATTTGTGCTTCCCCAATTTCGTGCCAACATACAGGACATCGGCACTTACGTCCATATAAGGCTTCAAAAGGTGCCATGCCGATGCTCGAATGATAGCTGTTGTTGTACGAAAATTCTACTAATGGTAGGTGGGCGTCCCAATTTCCCTTGATGTCTATGACACATGCTCTAAGCATATCTTCAAGAGTTTGAATGGTGCGCTCAAACTGTCCATCAGTTTGAGGATGATAGGCGGTACTGAGATCTAATCGCGTGCCCATAGCGGATTGTACTGCTTGCCATGTTCGTGAGGTGAAACGACCATCACAATCAGAAATAATGCTTAACGGTACCCCATGCCGGCTTACGATTTCGTTGATATAAATACGTGCAAGCTTTTCGTTCTTGAAATCTTCGCGGATAAGAATAAAGTGAGCTGATTTTGTAAGTCGGTCTATAATCACCCATATAGTGTCATACCCACCAGAAGTGCGAGGTAACCCGGTAATGAAATCCATGGTTATATTTTCCCACTTCCATACAGGTATTTCTGGTTGGACTAGAAGTCCTGAGGGTCTTTGGTGTTCAGCCTTCACCTTGGAACATGTAAGGCACTTAGAAACAAATACAGCAATATCCTTCTTCATTCCAGGCCACCAATAGGTATATCGTAGGTCTTGATACATCTTATCGGCTCCTGGGTGTATAGAATATCGCGTTTTGTGAGCTTCATTCATAAGAGTTTCACGAAGATTGTTGTGGTTAGGAATCCAGATACGATCTAGGTAATACAGAATACCGTCAGATTTAGTTTCGATTTTTAACTCAGCTCCACAGGACATCTCCTTTCGCACATTTTCTTCCGTTATTGAAACGTGTTGGGCTTCTCGAATTTGATCTTTAATGTTGGTTACAATTTGCGAACATAGAAGATGAATGGAGTTCGCATAACCCTTTCGACTAAGTGCATCAGCCACCACATTTGCTTTACCAGGGTGGTATCTAATTTCACAGTCGTAATCATTTAGAAGTTTGACCCATCTTCGTTGCCTCATGTTTAACTCTTTTTGATTGAAAATATGTTGAAGACTCTTGTGGTCAGTGTATACTTCACACTTAGTACCATAGAGATAATGTCTCCATATCTTAAGAGCGAACACAACGGCTCCAAGTTCTAGGTCATGAGTGGTGTAGTTCTTTTCATGTGTCTTGAGTTGTCTCGAAGCATAAGCTATGACTTTTCCTCTTTGCATAAGAACGCAGCCTAATCCTTGCCCTGACGCGTCGCAATAGACTACAAAATCATCACAACCTTCAGGAAGAGTGAGGATTGGTGCATCACAAAGTTTCTGTTTAAGAGTTTGAAAGGCTTCTTCTTGCTTGGGTCCCCATATGAAAGGTTTTCCCTTATGAGTTAAAGCCGTGAGTGGTTCAGCAATGCGAGAGAAGTTTGAAATGAACCGACGATAATAGCCAGCTAGTCCAAGAAAAGATCTTACTTCAGTTGGTGTACGTGGAGCTTGCCATTCTTGAACCGCTTTGATCTTTGAAGGGTCAACATGTATTCTCTTGTCATTGACTACATGCCCGAGGAATTTCACCTCTTTTAACCAGAATTCACATTTGGAGAATTTGGCATAAAGCTTTTCCTTTTCTAGAAGTGCAAGAACGAGTCGAAGATGACGCTCATGATGAGATTTAGATTTTGAATAAATAAGAATATCGTCGATGAAGACTATAACAAATCGATCAAGATAAGGTTTGCAAACTCTGTTCATTAGGTCCATGAAGACAGCTGGTGCGTTGGTTAATCCAAATGGCATAACCATGAATTCATAGTGACCATAACGAGTTCGAAAAACAGTCTTAGGGACGTCTTCTTCATGCACTCTAAGTTGATGATAGCCAGATCGAAGATCGATTTTTGAAAAGCAGCTGGCACCTTGTAGTTGGTCAAGAAGATCATCAATGCGAGGTAAAGGATAGCGATTCTTGATTGTTAACTTGTTGAGCTCTCTGTAGTCGATGCACATACGAAAAGATCCATCTTTCTTCTTTACAAAAAGGACAGGTGCACCCCAAGGCGACGAGCTAGGACGTATGAATCCCTTGTCAGTCACTCTTGCAATTGACTGGCTAGCTCTTGCATTTCAGAGGGGGCTAACCTATATGGAGACTTTGCAACTGGTGTAGCACCATGTATAAGATCAATACGGAATTCGACGTCTCTAACTGGAGGAAGTCCTGAAATGTCGTCAGGAAAAACTTGTGGGAAGTCTTTTACTACAGGAATGTCTTCAAGCTTCTTCTCCATGGTTCCCTTCTTGATGATATGAGCTAAAAACGCGACATAATTCTTGCGAATATATTTTTGAGCTTGGAGACAAGACATTAAGCTGAGCCCTTTCGACGAGGTTTCTCCAATGATTCAAAGAGTCTGATCATTTGAAAGAGGAATACAAATAATTTTTTCACGACATACAACTTCCGCCTGATGTTGACTGAGCCAATCCATACCGATTATGATGTCAAAACTTCCCAGCTTCATAGGAATAAGATCGACTGAGAAATCGTGGTCGTTTAAGGTGAGTGTACAGTTGCGTAAAATAGAGTTTAATAAAACTGGTTTCCCGTCCGCAACTTCTATCGTTATGGATTCCGTGAGCTTATCCCGATTTTTGCTTAAGATAGGTTCAAATTCTAAAGACACAAAACTTCTATCCGCACCAGTATCAAATAACATAGAGGCATATCTACCATTTATAAGGAACGTACCGTTGACCACATTGCCGTCAGCTCTGGCCTGGTTAGCGTTGATATTGAAAGCTCTCCCTCTTGCAGGTGGGGGCGCTTGGTTTGCTTGGTTCACTGGGTTGGCTTGGGCCTGAGCATGAATAATATTAAACAGCCTTGGACATGTGTTTCTGAAATGACTCGGGTCGCCGCAATTGTAGCAAGCCCGCATTGGTTGACCCATAGGATAATTGGGCTGGAAATATGTTTGGGCTAAAGGTTGGGTGGGTGGTAATAGTAGGGGTTGTTGGGCTTGGCCCATTATCTGTTGGTGGGTTTGGGTTAAAGGTTGGTGGCGGTTCGTTCGTTGAGGCATGCGGCAAGTTTGAACAGTATGACCTGCGCGACCGCAGCCGGTGCAATATTGGCAAGGATGATCAGGGGAATGGTGATATTGGCAACGGTTACATTTTGGTAACGGGCCAGTGTAGGGTCTTCTGTATGGTGCGGGTGAAGGAGTGACTTGAGTAATGGGTGCAGCAAGAATAGGGGAATTGGTTTGGGTAACTGCAAAATTTCTGGTGTTGCGCTTCCTCTTGTTAGCAAACTTAGAGGAAGGAATGGGGTGGTTTGAAGTTTGTCCCTCAACAGGGGTTTTCTTCTTCTCTTCTTTGAACTTCCCATTGCGAATTCGGTTTTCGGTCAGTTCAGTTGCTAACTCCATAGCAGCTTCAAGTGTTACTGGTGAAACGCTGAGAACTGAATCTTGGATTTTCGAGGGTAGTCCTCGAATATAGTGCTCGATCAGACGATAGGTTGGGGTGAACAAATTTGGAACCATTTGGTTCAACTCCAAGAACCTCTTGTTATAGGTAGTGTGATCACCCTCCTTTTGCTTTAGAGCATGAAATTCATCCTCCAACTTTTTAATTTCACTTCTAGGACAGAAACGCCTAGTCATGATTTCCCTTAACTCCTCCCAAGTTAAGGCCATCGCATCTTCAGTTCCCCTCTTCCCTTTCTCAGTATTCCACCAAGTGAGAGCTACCCCAAATAGTCTCCCGGTGGCGTATCGAACCTTGCGATCCTCAGGACAATCGCAGTTTAGGAAGGTGTTTTCCATCTCCTCGAACCAATGTAGGAGAGCAGTGACACCCTCGGTCCCTTCAAATTTAGGAGGATCACAAGACTTAAAATGTTTGTAAGAGCACTTGCTGGTAGGAGGGTTGTCGATGTTCTGGTCCTGTTGTTGGGGAGGGTTAGTAGGATTTGTAGCAAGGGCTTGTTGTACTTGGACCACAATGTCAGGCAGTATCGTGGCCATTTGTTTCGCGATCTGAGTGGCCAAACGTTCCTGAGACCTTCCCGATCTTTTACCCCTTCGTTGCTGTCTAGACGACATCTACAGGATCATACAATAAGAAGATTGTGAGTTTATGATGTCTTTTTAGGTGTCATGTGTCTTTAAGAAAATGAAAATAACATAAATATCAATAATGCAACTACATCCATAGGATGTCTTGGGTTCGCTCATGTTGGGCCTCAAATGTCCCCCATACCTTCACCTACATAGTCATGTGGGCCCCCATGGCTATTGGCTTGGTAGGATTCACATTAGTATTGGCAATTTAACACTCGCATCCCCGAATGCAAACCACAAAATATGTTCATGAGATGTTTGGTCGGAACGTGTCCAGGTGTAGACACAATGACAACTCAAAGTGGGGTTAGCTCACACGACGTTTGGTATAGCATGCTTTGGCCTAATAGGTACTTCGTACTCTCATCGTTAGTCCCCAGGTAGGCAAACTGGTCCTTTATTTTGGATTTATACGAATGCCAGCCTAGACAGGACGTTCCGACTACCGGTACTGGTACCCTTCCAGTTACTACATGCCCGTCATGAGAACTCACTTTGATGAGATTTGAAAACACGAAAATCATTGTAAAAGAAATCATGATGTGGTGTGTGCTTTCATGGATGTGATATGTTATGAGTATACGATTCATGATAGGCATTATATGATAATACATACTTATGAATATGCTTGCACAATATCAAATGTAACATTTAACATAAAACATATAAACATCATGAAATTTGGCATGTAACACACAAAAATCTTATAAGTTTCTAATCGACTATAGTATAGGCTCTAAGGGTCTAATAACCTATCCTATATCCCTATAGTCATGGCTCTGATACCAATCTGTCATACCCCGACCCGCAGCGGAATAAGAGTCGGGGCATAATTGGGTTATCACCAAAGCTCATGACATTTACTAATATGTTTTATATTTAATAAAGTCAAAGTTACATTTCCAAAAAAATCCAAACATGTTCATTTAATACAAAGAAAATAAACCAACATGACAATCACAACTCTAGATCGTTTTATTCTTCTAGTCCAAGTCCTATGTGTTCCTAGCTGCTGCTGGTTCACCTGTATCATGTGTAAAAAATGGGGGTTTTTGGGTCAACATAAGTTGGCGAGTGAACCTTGTTAGATAAACATTTATTAAGGAATTACCTGTTAGTTTATCAATGAAAAATTGTGCATAATCATAGATGAGCAAATGTAAATAATCAAGCAGTAGCAAATAGCAGTCACAACTATATCATACAATAACATATGACAGCATACATAAACATACCAACATCATACTATAAATAACATAAATGAAATTGTGCGATCAAGGCTCAATCAAACGGAGCCGATCGTATTGCATGTACTGAAAATGAAAATGTCTGTGCGATCAAGGCTCAATCAAACGGAGCCGATCGTATGTGGGCACGCCAGGTTCAACCTCATAATGAAATGGGGAACATGCTCAACGCTCATAATGTAATGGGGAGCGGCGGCCTATGAAATTTCATGTACTGAAAATAATAAATTGCATCTAACAATACAACATAAACAAACTGAGTACACATGTTCATGATATGATGTATGCACAATGGTTTAACTATAATATATATACAAAGACACATGATATACCCCAAAACGTGATTAAAACGGGGAATTTGTAAAGATTCACTCACTTTGGGTGCGTTGGATTGGAGATGGTGATATGCGCACGAATTAGATGAGCGGAACAACGAGGATTACTAACCTAAATAATAACGGAAAAATATATTAAATGAGTGGATTTTATTAAGGATTTTAATGAAATTTTTAGATATATTTTTGTGAGTTTATGGCTATTTTCTATCTTTAAAAATGTTATTTTTTAGTATTTTTAATTAATTTTTAAATTAAATTAAATAAATAAAAATATAAAAAAATTGTTTATTTTGCGTTGACCGTTGACCGTTGACCGTTGACCGTTGACCTGTTGACTTGTTGACCGGTTCGGTCAGGAACATGGTTTGCGCTGGGTGAGGCTCAAACCCGAGACCTCCCGTACGCGTGCACGCAGCTCTACCAACTGAGCTACGTGTCTAACCCGAAATAATCTTGTTTTTAATTATATTTATACACTTATTCATTTTAACCGAAATTCTTTTTAATTTCAAAAACATTTTAATTCAACGGACCGGTGCTAGTGACGGGTTTCGAACGCGCGACGTTTGGCTCATTGTTGCACACAGTCCGCCGCTGGACTGTGTGTCTAACCTGGTTATTATCGCGGTTTTTATTATACTTAACAACTAACTGAGTTAACCCGGTTTAGTTTTTAAACAAAAAGGCATTTTATTATATGAGGAGTGCGTATAGCAGGAATCGAACTCGGGACGTGCGTTTGTATTTTGCACACAGTCCACCGCTGGACTGTGTGTCTAACCCGTTCATTTTACTAGTTTTAAATATACTTATAACTTAGTTAGCTTCGTCTTCTTCATTCAAATTACAGTCAACTGATTTACTAATTCGTTCCTTGTGTTTACGATTTACAGACATTATTAAAGCTTAAATGAAAAGGCAGAGACGGTAATTAGAGGTGAACATACCGATGAACGGTTTATTTCAGATTTCCGGCGATGTGTCGGTTCCTGTTTTTATGCTCTTCAACTGAACAAGATAATTAACTATTTTGATTAGTTGAATGTGGAATTGAAGTGATAAACAAACGTTAACGATGTGTTTGAAGACCCTTACCGTTTCACAGACGGAATTAGAAATTTTCAGGGGAGTTCCGGCGAACTGGAATTAGTTGAATACAGCGCTGAACTCGATTTCAATTGAGAGGTTTAAGTTAGAAATAGTCTAATAATTGTTGAACTGCAATAATATTGAGAGAATTACCGTTTGAGGATGAATACGGTTTTCCGGCGGGATTTGCAGAAAATTCCGGCGAACTGATTTAAGCGTTTTGATGGTCTGAAAATGTGACCAAAATGAAATGGAGTATGGTTATGACGTTTCTGAGTCGCGAGAGTGATCTTGGGTTGAAGTATTCAGGATTTCATTGCTTTTCGGTTATGAAGACCGATAATGATGAGACTTGATGCTCAATCAATTCTGAATTGATTAAAGACATCGGTTCATCGTTTATGAACGTGAATACGCGAGAAATCAAACGATTTGACGATTGCTTTGCCGTTTTCCGTTTCTCAGTTGGCGGAACCGGTTTAACCTAGTCTGTATATAAATCTCATTTGTTTCCTAGAGATAACAGAAAACACAAAGCGGCGGAGTGGTGATGTGAGTGTGTGTTAAGGCGTTGGAGTGTGTCTTGGCTGACCCGGGTTCGAGTCCCGGCAGCAACATAATTTTTTTATTTATTTTATTTTAACTTTTTATCAAATATAATTTTTATAGTTTAGTCTATTTATTAATTATGTATCGTTTTATATATAAATAATCATAAATATTCAATGTAACTTTTATAACTCGATATTCGATTACAAAACGGAGCGGGTTTTGAAAACCCGATTTTTTTTACAAATGTTACATGTCTCATCATCAGAAGACCAATCCTCCACTATCACTCTATTATACTCATCAGCCTCAAATCTTCTAACATACTGGTAATCGTTTGGCTCGAAAGTGTTAATATTCAACACATCCTCTTCAAAATCAAACTCTAGATCTGCAGCATCAACTTCAACTAACTTTGCAAGATCTTTGGACATAGAACATCTCATCTTCTACTCATTTCTTCTATTTTTAACTTTTCTTGGACAATTCACGGAGAAAATAGACTGATTTTCAAGTATAATATGTAAAATCCATAATAGATAAACCCTTGAAAAGATCAGAGCTTAAA
The DNA here is from genome assembly GCA_947069175.1 of Scalesia atractyloides. Taxonomy (NCBI): domain Eukaryota; kingdom Viridiplantae; phylum Streptophyta; class Magnoliopsida; order Asterales; family Asteraceae; genus Scalesia; species Scalesia atractyloides. The sequence goes on along the minus strand of CAMTDV010000017.1, from coordinate 45,449,160 downwards.
ACAAACGTATTCATGCCGAAAAATTGAAAAAACCATGTTTAAAATCACAACTTCGCTCGAACTTAACATCAAGTTCGCTCGAACTTGATTGAAAAACTCAAATTTTTCATCAAGTTCGCCCGAACTTGACTGATTTTTCAAGGTTTTTACTCAAGTTCGCTCGAACTTGACTGATTTTTCATCATTTTTAGTCAAGTTCGCCCGAACTTGATAAAAATTTGTTGAAAGTCTATGCAAGTTCGCCCGAAGTTGCTATCTTTTGAAAATTCACATAAGTTCGCTCGAACTTGCTATTTTTCATAGCATCTCGACACAAGTTCGCTCGAACTTGTATTCTGAGTGAAACAAGTTCGCCCGAACTTGTCTAAGAGACTAAAAAAAAGGCATGAGAATCCCGAAAAACGTCTCGGACATTATATATCGTTATATTCATTTTGACGAGAGGAGTTTAAAGCTCTAATCTGGTAAAAAAAAGTTTTCTGAAAAATTTTAAACGTTTTTAGCAAACCGATACGTTGATATTGTCGGTTAAAAAGTCAAATTTTATTAAAATTGTCTGTTTGCTAATCATTTTTCAAGTGTTTTGAACGACAGATAAATTTGGAAAACGAAATGGGGTCCGAGAAGCCGCCAAAGTTGATGAGTATGGACGAGTATGAAGTTTGGAAAGGAAAATTTGAGAGCTGGGTCCAAGCTACGCATTTTAGCGGTTGGGTGGCGATTGAAACAAGATATGTAGTTCCAAGAGATGAGAATAAGAATATTCTAGAGAAGTGCAAGTACGCAACAGAAAGAGGCGTATTTTACTGATAAGAAAATGATTAATCTGATTCAACAATATGTTAATGAACATATCTTGATACTACTGCCTGAGTACCAGACTGCAAAAGAACTCTGGATATCTCTGAAAAATAAATATCAGGTGAAGAGAGAAGAGAGTGTAGTAGTTAAGAACTGTGAAGCTCTAGTTTCAAGTATATCCACAAATGAGTCTTCAAGTTCTAAACCAGTCTGCCCGATCTATGATGAAGACAATTATCAGGCAGATAATGCCAAACTCTTGAATGAGATTGAGAGTTTGACATTAGAAAATAAAAAATTAAAAGAAAATGAAAAGAATTTTGAAAACAAAATAAAAATTCTAGAAAATGAAAAATTACAAATGGTAGTAGATTTTCAAAATGAAATAAAAATGTTTAAAAATGATAAGATTGTTTTTGAAAAATTAAATATAGAAAATCAAAAAGCAATAAATTCTCATATTGAGAAAATTGCTCAACTTGAAAAAGAAGTTGAGACTGTTAAAAATAAAGATGTTAATTCAGAAAAGTTATTGAAAGGTTTTGTGACCTCCTCATTAATGCTAGATAATATAGTTCCAAAACCGATCAATAAGAATAAAGAGGAAACTCCAATAAGTGACAATGTCACAAATTATGACGATGTCATAATTGAGAATTGTGATTATAATACCGATGACGAAAATGATAAAAACGATAAAAAAGAAATATTTTTGAAACTAAAAGAAAAATTTCAAGAAACTGTTCTACAATCTGCTGAAAAAGGTGAATGCTCATCGTAAAAACCTTCTAAGCGGAATGGAGAACAAAAACAACATGAAAAATAAAATTCTAAAAATTTTCAAAACAAAAATAAAAGCTCATCGGTATGGCCATCCAATCATTATAAAAACTCCCAAAAATTTGAGAATAAGTGGTGCAGGTCGGACCACATTGCTTCAAAGTCAAATCAATTTTACAGAAGAAGCAGGAAAGATGACTATCACACGTCAAATCAATGTGCTGATTTGGGTGTTTGGTCTGAATGGAGAGATTGGTACGATAACAGAGTGTGTTACAACTGTGGATTTGGTGGACACATTGCTGTTAACTGCCTGAAAAAGAGATTTAATACGAAAAGATGCTATAAATGTCAAATCAAAGGTCATATTTCCAGGGATTGTCCGACTAATCTGAAAAGAAGATCAGTTAATTCTCAGGGGGAGAAAAGACCAGAGGAGAAGAAAAATGAGAAAACTGTAGGGAAGCCCAAAGAACAAAAAATCAAGTTATCACAATGGCAAAAAGACAGATTGAGAAAAAAGAGGAAAAAAGTTAGAGAGTATTTGGAAAAGATTTTTTCGTCGGATACGTCTAAAAAATCAGATAAAAGTTCTAATGAATCATTTTACTCACAGTCAAGTAAAACGAATTCATCAGATACAAATCTAAGGACAAAGAGAGAGCATTGGAGAAAATTTTAATAATTCAAACAGTTAAAAATCAAAGAAAGTAAAATTTTCAAATAAAGTTTCTATCAAACTGTTTGAATATCAAAAAGAGTGTGAATGTTTGTTTACTTCAGATGTTAATGATTTTGGTAAACCTAAATCCATAATGGATTGGGTTCCAATTCAAAACTGATTAAAGTTTGTTTGAATGTGCAGGATAACCAAGCTTCAAGCCAAAGGTCATTTCAGAAGCAGCGGTTGTTCATACAGAGAGATAAGAGACAGGAGTGATATTCCACACAAACAAAATGGTAGTCTCACGTTCACATTCGTAAAAGGTCGTTAAATGGTTAAAATGGAAGATTCTTTTTCGATTTTAATAAGATGTTTTCAATTTTAGGGGGAGAAAAATTTTTGTAAAAAATTCCTGTAAAATTGAAAAACATCTGAAAAACATCATTTCAAAATCATTTTAGATAGATAAAAATTTTCAAAAAGCCAAAAACAATAGAAAATCTCAAAATGTCAAAAACATTAAAAAATGAAAATGAGATTACTTGTGCAAAAAGAGGAAATGATAGTACATCAGTGGACTATCAGTGCATGCTAAAGATATGTATTGTTTAAAATGGTTAAACAATCTCACTAAAGATGTGTCGGTAGGCTCAGCTAGACTAGTAGCTTTGCGAAAACGATACAAACATAAATAGAAAAGCCTAGTCCTAGTGGAAAACACGGTTGAAAGAATAGTACTTAGTTTTGTCCTTCGTGAGTGTGTGCCAACTCGGTAATCGCTGAATGCTAAAAAGCATAAAAACCAGTTAGTTTGTGAACTTTCACATCTAACTGAAAAAGTCAATGTGATTGTGTTTTCATTTTCAAAAAATTTAAACTTGTTTTATTTCTTTATTTTGTTTAAGCATTGGACATCCTCTGCGTATACGAAAGTATCGAACTGGATGTTACTGCCTAAACGTTTCTGCTTTATTTTCCTTGGTGTTTCGTTTAAATCTTGGATCACCTCTGCGTATATGAGAATATCAAACTGGTGATTAAGATCTAAACAATTTCAACTTGTTTTTATTTCTTATTTTTGTTTAAACATTGGACTTTCTCTGCGTATCGAAAGATCGACCTGATTGTTAATGTTTAAACATTCTGCGTTGTTTTCACACATATCACAGTTGATGAAAGTTTAAAGGCATTACTTGAGTTAGTGTATTACATGATTAGGGGATATGCTGAGATCGTGGGGTCCATAAGAATTTAGTGCACATTAATGTACCTTAACGTATCGGTAAGCATTATGAAAGTTTTTAGATTGAGTTTAAGTGGACAACAATACCGACAATCCATGTGAATTGTTTAAACTAAGTGTTTCATCTAGATCAACGGTGCAGCTGATATGTCTCAAAAACTGATATGATCCTCTAGCACGTTTTCTCACAAAGATACAAACTGTAAATATTACATTTCAGTTTGTTTACATTTCTGCATTCAATAATAAAAATCCAAAAGATTTTCTTTCAAATCTTCCATGGAAACTTGATAATGTTGAATGTGAGCCGGACCAACGAGACTGTTAAGAAACTGTTTGTGTGTGGATACGTGTGATTGTTCTTAATCGTCAAATCTTAGAGATTCGAAGCATCATTTGAGGGGGAGCTAGATAAACACGTTGATTAAAGATACCAGAAAGCTCAAAGCAAGGGGGAGCATGGATGTTAAAGTTATTCAAGATATAAAGATTAAGAGAACCTTAAAGACTCAAGAACTTAATTGAAGAATGATGACTACGGCAACATCCAAGGGGGAGTCTGTTGATGCACATGTCTGTTGCCTACGTCATCGTATAATATCGAGTCAATATTTAGGAGTGAAATGTCGAAGTTTATGTAAATAGGTTAACAAGTCCGCTTGAGTTTGTGATGGTTTAGACAAGTTCGACCGAACTTGTCTATGTAAGTTCGCCCGAACTTGCTTTCCCACCAGCGAACTTGTTTACCTATAAATAGGTAGCTTGTGATTTCATTTATAACATTCAGAGATTTTGTCACGACAGAGGCGAAGCTCTATCCAAGTGTTTTCAGGATCTGTAACGTTGAATATTAATGAAACGGTGATTAAATAGAAACAAATGAGGGTATCCAATGTTGCCTAAGCAAACAGATTTCGCACGTTTACCTTAGGTTTGTCAGATTAGTGCCCGAACGATCCGTACAACGGACCTACATCAATACATTATCTTGATTATAAAACTTGTGACAAAAAGAGTTTTGTATATGGCAATATGATTATTACTAGGTAATTTTTATGCCATTAAAAATTGTACTTTGATCTTTGTTACAACATTGAAATCGGTCATAAACTTGTGAAAGTATTATTAGAAATCCAATCAAGGATTTATAATAGTACTTTGGATATCCTTCTAAGAATCTAACAAATTAAAATGGAAAGATTCTACAAGGATTTGAATATTGAACATTTGAATCAATTGAACACAAAATCCTAAAGTGATTCGGATAACGCTACAAGGATAATACAATAAGAACACTTATATATAGGAATACCAGCGGCGTATCCACCATGTTCTTATAGTATTACACTCGTTTCGTTATCTAAATCACTACTAATCACATAAACACATAATCATCAACTTGGTCATCAACTTGTATACACGCATTAAAGTACACAAAGAATCGAATCAAGGACTTCGATTTAGCACTTTAAACATCCCACAAGAATCTAACTATGAAGATAGATAGATGCTATAAGGATTCGGTTCGGTCATAGTGAATCATAGCATACATATTAAAGTACCTAAAGAATCCAAACAAGGACTTCAATTAGCACTTTAAACATCCCACAAGAATCTAACTATAAAGATAGATAGATGCTATAAGGATTTGGTTCGGTCTCATTGAATCATAACATACGCATTAAAGTACACAAAGAATCAAATCAAGGACTTCAATTTTGTTAAGAAGAACGGATGGCCCTATTTTTCTTATATTAAACATCAACATGTTGATCAACATATCTTTTAATGATCTATAGAGTTTAAAAATTTGTGATTCACATGGGCTTGATAACCTCTACTTGTATTTGTATTTTATGAAATAAAAGGCCATAATTTTGTTTATGGGAGAATATGAACTCTCATCTCACTCTAATATCACATAAAAACATGAAAAATCAAACTAAATAATCATTTTAACTAAATATTTTATATTAATACCATGTAAACACATACCTCTATTTGCCTCATTGGGGGTCATCATACAAATCAATAACTGATGTCATTATCTTATTATGTTAACATTATATTATATTATATAATCCTACAATAAGAAGTTTCAACTACAGTAACTTCATGTGAGGTGGTTTTTTTTTTTTTTTTTTGTCTTTTATTGTCATTTTGTTTTTTTTCTCTTTTTCTTATTTTTACACTTCAACATTCAGTATTAGCACTTACAACCCTTCAATTTTGTAATAACTTTTTACGTGCTTATTTTTTTGTATAGATCAGTATAAATTCAGCTTGATTTACGGTTCAATGTAATTTCTTTTTTGGAAATTTGTAGGCTCAAATAATACGTTTTTTGTTATTTTATATACGTTTTTAGCTGGTTTACTTTTGAAATAAATTCATTAGATGATAAAAATTCGAGTTACTTTACGTTTCGATGTTGCCGCAACGCGGCATACTATTCTTTAACTTAAAAAAACTTAATTTTCTTAGGTACTAATTTTTATGTATGCGTGGGTATAAGTTCAAGTTGGTTAATTTTTTTGTATGTATCGGTATTTACTCAGGTTGATTTACGTTTCAATGTAATTTCTTTTTTGGAAATTGGTAGGCTCAAATATAATACGCTTTTGTGTTGTTTTATGTACGTTTTTAATTTGTTCACATTTTGAAATAAATTCAGTAGATGATAAGAACTCGAGTTACTTTACGTTTCGATGCTGCCGCAACGCGGCATAATGTTCTTTAACTTAAAAAAAAACTTAATTTTCTTACGTACTTATTTTTTTTATGTATGTATGGGTATAGGTTCAAATTGGTTAACGTTTCAATGTAAATTTCTTTCGCAAGTAAGTCGGATCAAATAGAATATGTCTTCGTGCTTATTTTTATGTACATTTTTAGTTTGTCTACGTTTTGACGTAATTTTTGTTTAGAAACAAGTTGGGTCAAATATATTAGGCTCTCATTAGACAGTACAAATTCGAGTTACTTTACATCGTGGATCCGCAGCAACGCACGAGGAAATTTACTAGTTGTTTGATAAATTTTATAGAATAGTAACTCAACGCTTGTGCCAATGAGGTTGTGGTGGAGTGGTTGGGGAAAGACTTGGTGTTCCTAGCGACTCTAGTGACCCAAGTTCGACTCCCACTCTCCTCATTATTTTCTGCGGCATCCAGGTGAAGGGCGAATACGGGTGGTGCCGGTTCGTCTTGGATAGGAGGCGAGGTTTTACCGATTTTTTCACTGTCGTGCCTCCGGGCGGGTGGAGGTCGGGTTTTCGCGCATCTGTGAGAGCCAAGGGGCTGGCGGTGATCGAGTAGTAAACCTTGGTCACAGCGCCCGGTGTCATGGTGGTTGACACATCCTTCCTTGCAGTTAAAAAAAGTAACTCAACGCTTGTAAATTTGCCACGCATCACTATAATTAATATATTGTTTATTTATTTTTGTAAGTTTTAGTTTCACTATAGTTTTTTTTGTCCATTAACCTTTAAAAAAATTGTATACGAACATGTGTTTCATTTTATATCTCGATATTATGCTATTTTTTTATTGTTAAAAATAGAGTTAGTATTAAGAATAATATTCTTTTTGTATCTGAAGTTATAGTGAGTACCAAAATGTTACTAAGGCAAACCGAACAACATTGATAGTGCTATCCATATCTTTTGAACCAACATCACTATTATTTTTGTTAGCTTGAAGGAGTATTGTGACATCTCGATTTCCACGTGTAACCAGGTGGGCTCGGTGGGGAATATTGTGACGTATGTTAATATCATCATAATCAAACAACACAGAATAGCACAACGGAAGTCTTGGAATTTAAAATATCATTACAAACCGAAATATTCAAAGTTCAAAATATAACAGCAATGGTTTGTAATGAAGATCCACAGGCGGATCGAAAATATATCCAAAAGATGATTAACAGACTTGGCACATTTAAGGATTTGCAAGATCCTCTATGTTGCTACTGAGCAGCTTCCAGCCTATTTACGTATTTGTACCTGTAGTTTAATTATTTTGAAAATACGTCAGTTTTCACTGGTAAATACACTCAAACGACACATTTTGAAAACATTTTGTAATCATTTTATGTACACATTGGTACATTTGTTTTATAAATAAATTGGGACAAACTATATCTCATGTTATCAGTTTTACATAACTTGACATACATACGAAGACCGGAATCTATGCCGGTTCATAATTAACCGACACACCACCCATTCCCCTATTGGGAAAAACCACACTGGGTTGTAAATATATAATTCGTTCCTTTATTAGGAACATCCATATTGGGTATATTTTATTTATTTAAACCGTTTCGCATCTGTCAGGTGTATGCCTACACCCCGTGCTTAGGTCGTGGCCACCTACAATTAAATGAGTCAAGGATATCCAGGATACGGTCGCATTAACCCCCAATGTTTAAGTCAAGCAATACGAATCAAAACGGGTTATTTGAATTTCCCGACACATAGGTCTTCGAATCCCATACCCGACCATGCGGTAAATATTTTACCGTATCCCAAGCCCGTACAGGGAATAGGTTAAGAGTATTTACCTGAGCTTAGCAAGTCCTTTTAATATAAGAAATATAATAAGCACAGCCGTATCCAAGTAATTAAGCGTAGTTATAATTTACCGGAAGGCCCTAGTCTGGAATGATGGTATAAATAACCAATTAGAATGCTAGCGGATCTTATTTAAGTCGTAGACTTAGACCGGCTAACTTTAAGTATCAAAAACGGTACGACGCGCTTGATTAAGCGATGACCGGAAAGAATGTAGTTTAAACCCGACAAGTACAATGACTTTTATAATATGGTTAAACATATAACATTATGGATTTTGAAATGAAAATGACAAGGTTAACCCGTTTCGGTTAAATTACGTAAATTAGCCTCGTAGGCTTAACCGTAACCATATAAGCGATACCGGTTAACCGGAAGAGTCATGAATGAGTTCCATATGCCAATATACTTTAAACAAGTTATAATATCAGTAGGATATCAACTTGTATACTCGTTAAGGTTTTAAAATCAAATTATGCCTCATAAGGGCGTTTTGGTCATTTAGCGATGTATAAAAGGAACTTGCGTATAATCTGATGTTAAGACCATAATGATTCTGTGAAAATACCTTATTTATGATATAATATCCGTAGGATATCAAACATATGTGTGTTTTATAGTTTAAGACCAAACGATGCATTGTAGGGGCATTTTGGTAATTTCACACATAGTTTCGAAAGCTTATTTGGGATTCTGAGTTTATAACATGTACCTACTGTAAAAACATTTTAAATGGGTTATAAGATCAGTAGGTAACAAGTCTTAGTTGGTAAATATGGTTTAAAACCATACTACGCGCCGAAAAGGCGTAAAAGTTGTTAAATGACGATATTTGCGATATTTTATGAAAACTGATGTTATGACCTGGTTTGTACGATCAAAATATGTTCTTTAATATAATACATCAGTGAGAAAAAGGCTTTATGTGATAATCATCCTTTAAATCCTTTTTATGTGCCATAAGGCATTATCGTCGTTTAAGAGCGTAATACAAGAACTTGTGCATAAACTCGGTTTATAAACTAAAATGATATTCCAAAATGTTCAAATTATGATATTATATCAGTAACAATAAGTTTGGTATGAAAAAATTATGTTAAAAACCATTCTACGCGCCGAAAGGGCTTTACGGTCACTTTAAAGTTTTATTTACGATATTTTACGAAAACTTGGTTTATAGTAAGATTTGTAACATAAAAATATGTTAAACATGTTAACATATCAGTAACTAAATTATTTGCAAGTTTTTTGGCTTTTAAAACCTTATTTTTAAATAAAATGGCGAAATAGTCAAAGTATGGCATATTTGCGGAAACTCGCATAAAACTCGGATAACTATTATTATCATGTAATATAACCTCAGAGGGTTGTGCTACATTATAATATGATCATAACGAGACCTTAAAACAGTAGCATATTAGTCTAATTCAATTCATCATCAAAAGTCAACGCACAAGTCAAACTTCGCGACTTTCGGTTTCGAATCGATCCTAAAACTAAAATTGACGAACCGAACTTGCTTACACATGTTCTAATATTTATTTTTAGGTTGTTAATGCATCAAAACATATTTTATAACATCTAGATTGTTAGTTATGAATTTTTACAAATCTGGACAGTTTGACTTTCTTTGACTTTTCGTTTGACTCGTCAATTGGTCATGAACTTGTGGTAATCTGGAGATGCCCTCTTGAGGGATTAACACCTCCATCATTACAATCACGTAGGAGCTTTCGTTACGCACAATGGATTAGTTATCAAGGCCCTAGCTCAAAGTCAATACGTATTTACGACAAGACTTTAACTTTAGCTTAGATCCTAATTAAATAACTTAGCATGAACATGGGACACTTACACAAGGTCCAGAGGTTGCTAAGAACTCACAGGAATGCTCAAGATTGCCTGGAACTTCTCCAAAGTGTGGTGACAAGCTTCAAGTGTGATGAATCTTGTTGCAACACAAGAATGCACTCATATATGAGTCATTTGAGAAGTGTAGAGGAGGTGCCATGTGTTGGGGAGAGCTCTAAGGTGTTCACAAGTGTTTTAGAGGTGTCAAACAATGAGCATAAGGTGGCAAAATCGCGAGATAGGTCACAAATTCGTGAAAGTAGTGTCCAAGTACAAGCTGGCAGCCAACAAAAATTTTCTGCCCAGATAGGGGCTAGGTGTCGCGCGACGGGTATCCTCCCAGGGCGTCGCGCTACGCCACGCTCCCCTACAAAGTTTCAAAGTGTGGCAGAACAGGCCCTGCACATATTTTGATGATTTTAGACGTTTTAACACCCGTTAACCCAATTTTTAAGATCTATAAGGACGTTAAAGCACATGGAACTTGATTTATGTCCAAAAATATCCCGGATGTCCGTTCGTTCGGTTGTACGGTTGTGCGTTTCGCTTAAATGCGTAAAACGCTTAAAGGGACACAAAACAATTGAAATTTCGCAACGATGGACATCATTGCGTCCTTATCAATAAAACATAATATTTTATTGTATGCAATATATTTGGATCCATATATTGGGTCTGTCAATCAAAATACGATAATCGACAAGTTTCCGCAGTTTGTCAGAAATAGTCCCTGGACTTCCAAACTTGCGTGAAACTTTATAATTAATGCGTAAAGCCTCCATTGGCATATAATAGGCACACATAAGAGTATGAATAATATTTTAAGATTCTCGGTTCATTAAAAGGTCACTCAGAGGCTTAGTTTGAGCATGTTGACACTTTTAATCCCTTAACTATTAATTTATCGTTCAGAGGTTATAAAATATACATAACGATGCATTTGGTCCCTCTCGTTTTAGCACGTGGTATACGAGGATCAGTGGGACACTTGTCGCAATTTTACAGGACGGGTTTTTAAGAGGTGTTACATCCTCACCCCCTTAAGGAAATCTCGACCTCGAGATTTTATTCAAAGATAGAGGTACATTTGTCGCATAGTGGACTTAACCTCCATGAGTATTTGGGATTTCTACAAACATCCCATTGGGCCTTTATAATAGGCACATGCTTCCTTCGGAGCTTATTGTCCTGTCGATCCTTGATCGATGCTGGTTTTCCAACGAAATCGCAGGTTTTCATTATTTTGCACATTCTTATGTGACATAGCTAGCGACTCATTGGCTAGACGTTTCGTTACATTGTAATTGCGGAACACCTTGTGAATTTCACTAAGCTTCTCAAGTAAATTTAACTTATAGGTTAGATACTTGACATATTCGATTATCTCGGATGGTCTTCATATAATTATAGGACTAAATTTGTCCTCCTTACCAAGGCATATCACCTTTCCATGGTGATATCTTCAATAGAACCCTTATCCCTTATTGGAACTTAAGAGATTTGCGCCTCTAGTTGGTGTATCTTCTCTGCCTAACAAGGGTAGCTTCAAGGCGATTGCGGATTTGTATCATCTTGTCCGTCATCTATAGGACAAATCTTAGGTCACATTTGTGGGGCCTCCCCAACTTTTGTTCAACAGTGTTTGACGCTTTCTCCCATACAAGGCCTCTAAAGGAGCAGCCTTGATGCTTATATAAATATTATAGGTGAACTTAACTAGGGTAAGATGGTCACTTCCAACACTACCCAAATTGATCTTAAGAAGTACTTAACCCTTGTAATTGGTCGAATGAATTGTCGATCCTGGGTTGCGGTTAACGATTCCTGAGCGTTACCTTGTTTGATCTTGCGGTAATCAACGCATAACCGCATTGAACCGTCTTTCTTATCCAACATCGTCGGAACTCCTAAATGACGAGCTAGGCTGTACAAGCCTTTCTTCTAGAAACTTATCAGGATAAACAAATTTATAGAGGTAGTCTCAACCTTAGCTTTTGGTTCATCTAACGTCACTTGTGTCATGAAAATGACATTTTCGCCTTTCAAATACTTGGATGCCTTGAGTAGAGACACCCACTCAAACATTTCGATAAGGAATATCTGCTTGAATACCGTTTGCTGATTTTAGTACAATATGACTATTGGGAGATCCTAGTGGTTCCATGCATTAAACCTTCATGTTGATCAAGCATGAAAGCAATCTATGGGACACACTAAGATACTGCCAATTGTCATATGGCGCTTTTATCAAACTAGTTTGACATTCATAGTCGATAAAAATCAAAGAGATAAATAAATAAAATAAGTTATAATAATAATAATGAGAATTTTTTGGACTTCAACCGAAGGAAGAGCATGACTGATATATATGGATAAGAACAACCATCAAGAATTGGAAGAAGTGATTTCTATGGTTTCATTGGTAGGTTCTACCTTATACTTAATATCTAGAGATCTCATCAATATATATAAAAGTTTTCTGGACTTATGGTTTATGGAAGTCTTATTAGTGCCTGAATCAAAACAGGACTCTTAGAAAAAAACATATCCTTGAGTAATGAGAAGGAATATGATGACACTATGATATTTATTTCCTATTCAACATTTACCTAAAATTTTCAGGCGTTTCCTTTCTTAGTCTCTCTAGACTTAGTTGAACCTTCTTCGGTAGCTTTAGGGCAGTTAGTCTTAATGTGGCTTTTCTTGCCACGGCCGTAACAGACAACATCCTTAAGATCTCTACAATCTAAGGTTTTATACCCCATTTTCTTACATATGCCACAAGGTTTGGCCTGCTTATCTAAACGACACTATCCCTAGTGCCTCTTATTGCAGGTCTTGCAAATCGGTCTCTCATCAGACCGATGCTGGTTCTTTATTGAACCCAGATTTACCCTTCCTTTTAATCCCTTGGGAGTATCTTCCTACCTTTTCCTTTTTCCATCAGTCTTAGTCTTGACCAATTTTTGTCTTACGACATCTGAAGTGAGGGAAAGGGATAGGTCTATAGCTGACCTATATGTGGTAGGTTAAGCAGTCTTAACCATACCCCTAATTTCAGGTGCTATGCCCTCTATGAAATGCGTAATGCGTTTAGGTTCAGGGGTAATCAGATAGGGTACTAACCTAGATAACGAATTGTAGTCGGTCGCATACTTCCGACAATCTAGGTTTTTCTTTGATAAGGTCCACAAACTTGTACCATTCTAAATTGTATAGGGGTATCTTCCCTGTTGATTGTATCATGGCCTACTACCAAATTGAGGCATTGCCCTTAAATGATTGTGAAACAATTTCACGACATCCTTATCAGTACAACTGCTGATAACCACAATGGTCTCCATCTCATTTAGCCATTTCAAGGCATCTAAAGCCCCCCTTCTCTCCTTTGAAGTCTCGGGGCTTACAGGAGACAAAATTTGTAGGTGCAATCGTCCTTAAAGGTACGAGATCTATCTCGAAGCACTTGCTTCTTAAGTTCACTCTTCACATTCGATGAGTGAACTGAGCTATCCTTACGAGCTGATGAATGTGGAATGGATAAGGGCTTGGAGCGAGTAGCGCTCGACTCCTTATGATTAGCTATGAACGCATGCATAGCCTTGCCGATCTCAGCGGCGATTATAGCCGGGAGATTAACTCCCTCGCCATTGCGATTAACATTCGCATTATCATTATCGATCCGTTTGCTACTAGCTTCATCGGAATGAGCCATATAGTATGTTTGGTACTAAACACCAAAATAGATAATGATTATAGTTAGTCGTCACATTTGACGGCTTAACATATAATTGCCATGGTATTATTAAACCATGGAGGCTTTAAGGTTTTGATATGTAAATCCTTCGCTCTTTATGGACTAGTGTGTACAAAGTCACAACTGCCAGGCTTTAACATTTCAAATGAATGGTATATAAGGTATCTAAATGTAACTGGCCTAGGTCTCAAAAGGACCATCAAGGGCAACTAAATTTGGACATAGTCCATTAGTCATTGGACAGTGGATCAAAAAGTCAAAACTGTCATTGTCTTAACAACAATTATAGATAGCTCATAGGCTTGTCATGAAGGACATTAAAATATGACACATGGGCCTGTCACAAAGGACATTAAGATATGGCACATAGGACTGTCACAAAGGACATTAAGATATGGCACATAGGCCTTGTCACAAAAGACATTTATATATATATATATATATATATAAGCCATGATCTATTGATCAAGAGGCTTTAAGGTTTGAACATAGTTCATCACCTTTGGACAGGGAGTCATGGACCACAATTGTCGTTTGTCACAATTGACGATATTATATGTCCCATAGATAAATCAATCGACATCTCAAAAGGATGTTTATATGATAATCAATCGCACTGATGATATTAGTCATGACCCCATTGATCATATAGACTATGAGGCTTGGGCATAGCCCACCACCTTGGACAGGGAACCATAAGGTTACAACTGTCTTTGTCTCAAATGGACAATATAATATAGCCCGTAGGCAGACATCACTGATGGATGTTTTAATAATAATGGCCCGTAGGCAATACATCACTAATGGATGTTTTAATAATAATAGCCTGTAGGCAATACATCACTAATGGATGTTTTAATAATAATAGCCCGTAGGCAATACATCACTAATGGATGTTTTAATAATATAAGCCCGTAGGCAATACATCACTAATGGATGTTTTAATAATAATGGCCCGTAGGCAATACATCACTAATGGATGTTAAATCATGGCTCGTAGGCACTACATCACTAATGGATGTTAAATCATGGCCCATAGGCACTACATCACTAATGGATGTTAAATCATGGCCCGTAGGCACTACATCACTAATGGATGTTAAATCATGGCTCGTAGGCACTACATCACTAATGGATGTTAAATCATGGCCGTAGGCACTACATCACTAATGGATGTTAAATTATGATCATCATATTGATGATATAAGCCGGGATCAAATTTGATCACATAGGCTATAAGGTTCGGACATAGTCCTTCACCCAGACGGCTAGCGTGGTTCCTCAAGTCACACTGCCATGAGTATTAACATTACTTCAATGCTAATAAAGAACAATTGTCTTAATGGTTAAACGATTTAGCCATGGTCGCATTGACCATAAAGGCTTGGAGGCTTGAACATAGTCCACCACCTCTGGATAGAAGGGATAATCTTCCTTAACTACCATTTATGTTTGCCAAATAATGTGAACTTGTCACTTGGCTGATGTAAACTATCAAGAAGATCTTTTGAGATTATTTCAGGGATCGATAAAGTTCAAACTAAAATCGAGACGATCGCTTGAACAAGGATGTAATGGGTACATATATTATAATGATAATAATTTCAAAATTCCTTCCGTTTATCATTAGGAAATTACAGTAGCGCCTTAAACATGACTTTTAATAACTAACTTGTTAAAAGCAATTCAAGTCCACACAGGGATTAAATAAATATATAAGTCCATATATAGGGACTATAAGAAATAACATGTCCACAATGGACTTATAATGAGATAATATGTTCACGAAAGAACTTATTTGAAACAAATGTCCACACAAGGACTTAAATCGAAGGATAGGTCCATATAAAGACTATAATAAACAAATGTCCATGCAGGGAGTAAACAGAAGAGACATGTCCACATAAGGACTCAAAGGAAAATAAAATACAATCGAAAGAAGGGTTTTCCAGAATCTCCTTTAATTCATTCCTTGTTGTTCCTCTTCTTGGCTTGCCACGTATGGCATTTGACACAAAGGTTTTTAATAGAAAGTGTAATAACTCCGAATCGGGATTTGTTGTAAAAGAAGAACCTAAGGATTCAATGGTTAAAGAATAAAATGGATCACATATTGGAGTTCGATAAGCATAATCCAAGTTTGGAATTCCAAAAACTAGGATGTAAGAAATTTGGATCATAAGTATTCACTGGTATTATCTTTGAAGTTGGAGACTCAGGGACCTCTGGTATGGACTCCACAGATACAGACTTCAAAATTTTGAGCCTCAGGGACCTCCGGTATGGACTCTGAAGTCTAGTTTAAGGTTTCGATAGGGTTAGGTTTAAGAATAAGTTTATATAAAGTCTTTCCTCCAAACCGGCCGCATGCTTAACTTAGTCGCGGTACGAAGCATAGCATTCCACGGCTTCAGATGAGAAGAATTTTCATCAATGACTTTTTTACTTAGCGACTTGTTTCTGAATTACATAAAATCGAAGAAAGATTTATTTAACAGGGATGAGAGCATTCCTATGTTAAGTCTAGACTCGGAAAGTAAAAGGAATATGCTACTGTGTCATTTGAGATTAAACACAAAAGGCTAGTATTTAATTCACTCAAACATTGGCTCTGATACCAACCTATCACACCCCGATTTCCACGTGTAACCCGGTGGGCCCGGTGGGGAATATTGTGACGTATGTTAATATTGTCACACATTCGGTCCATCAGAACGCTTTAATCAACTCGCCGGAAATTTCTGCAAGTTCGCCGGAAAACCGTATTCATTATCAAAACGGTAATTCTTTCAATACCGTCGTAGTCTAACAATTGTTAAGCTATTTCTAACTTAAACCTTTCAATTGAAATCGAATTCAGACACCGTTATCAGATAATTCCAGTTCGCCGGAAAATTTCTGGAAATCTTTATTTCCGTCTATGAAACGGTAAGGACCTTCAATCACACTGTTAACGTTTGTTTATCACTTCAATTCCACGATTGGCTAATCAAAACGGTTAATTGTTTTGTTCAGTTGAGGTGCACAAAAACAGAGCCGACGCATTGCCGGAAACTCTGTGATAAATCATTCCTACGGTATGTTTACTTCCAACACCGTCTCTGCTATTTCATTTTAGTCTTATGAATGATTGATAATCATAAAAGCAAGAAACGGATTAGTAACACAGTCGACTGTAAATTGAGTGAAGAAGACGAAGATAGTTAAGTTATAAGTTTATTTAAAATCGATATAATGAACGGGTTAGACACACAGTCCAGCGGTGGACTGTGTGCAAACATATACACATACGGCGCGAGTTCGAATCCTGTCCCAGCTTTACTCTCTATGTAATAAAATACCTTTTTGTTTAAAACTGAACCGGGTTAATCTTTGTTAGTTGTTAAGTATAATAAAAACCGAAATATTAACCAGGTTAGACACACAGTCCAGCGGTGGATTGTGTGCAACACTAACTCGCACGTCACGCGTTCGAGTCTGGTTAACAGCGCCGGTTCGTTGATTTAAAATCTTTTTAAAAACAAATGAATTTTGAATAAATCGAATTAGTATATAAATATAATTAACAACAAGATTATTTCGGGTTAGACACGTAGCTCAGTTGGTAGAGCTGCGTGCACGCGTACGGGAGGTCTCGGGTTCGAGTCTCACCCAGCGCATACATGCACACTGACCGAACCGGTCAACAGGTCAACAAGTCAACGGTCAACGGTCAACGCAAAAATAAACAATTTTTTTATATTTTTATTTATTTAATTTAATTTAAAAATCAATTAAAAATACTTATAAATAATATTTTTAAAGATAGAAAATAACCTTAAACTCACAAAAATATATCTAAAAATTCCATTAAAATCCTTAATAAAATCTACTCATTTACTATATTTTTTCCGTTATTATTTAGGTTAGTAATTGTCGTTGTTCAACTCTCCCGACTCGTGCGCATCTCATCATCTCCAATCAAACGCACCCAATGTGAGTGAATCTTTACAAATCCCCGTTTTAATCACGTTTTTGGGGTGTATCATGTGTCTTGCTATATATTATATTTAAATCATTGTGCATACATCATATCATGAACATGTATATTCAGTTTGTTTCAACTGTTGTGTGGTTATCGTTGGATGCAATTTATTATTTTCAGTACATGCAATTTCATAGGCCGCCGCTCCCCATTACATTATGAGCGTTGAGCATGTTCCCCATTACATTATGAGCGTGAACCTGGCGTGCCCACATACGATCGGCTCCATTTGATTGAGCCTTGATCGCACAGACATTTTTCATTTTCAGTACATGCAATACGATCGGCTCCGTTTGATTGAGCCTTGATCGCACAGTTTCATTCATGTTATTTATCGTATGATGTTGGTATGTTAATGTATGCTATCGTGTGTTATTGTATGTTATAGTTGTGATTGCTATTGCTACTGCTTGGTTATTTACATTTGCTCATTTATGATTATGCACAATTTTTCATTGATAAACTAATAAGTAAATCAATAATAAATGTTTATCTAACAAGGTTCACTCGCCAACTTATGTTGACCCAAAACCCCCCATTTTTACACATGATATAGGTGAACCAGCTGCAGCAAGAAACACTTAGGATTGGACTAGAAGAATAAAACGATTTAGAGTTTGGGATTGTTTTGCTTGGTTTATTTTCTTTGTATTGTATGGACATGTTTTGCTTGGTTTATTTTCTTTGTATTGTATGGACATGCTTGGTTTATTTTCTTTGTATTGTATGGACATTGGTACATTTGTTTTATAAATAAATTGGGACAAACTATATCTCATGTTATCAGTTTTACATAACTTGACATACATACGAAGACCGAAATCTATGCCGGTTTATGATTAACCGACACACCACCCATTCCCCTATTGGGAAAAACCACACTGGGTTGTAAATATATAATTCGTTCCTTTATTAGGAACATCCATATTGGGTATATTTTATTTATTTAAACCGTTTCGCATCTATCAGGTGTATGCCTACACCCCGTGCTTAGGTCGTGGCCACCTACAATTAAATGAGTCAAGGATATCCAGGACACGGCCGAATTAACCCCCAATGTTTAAGTCAAGCAATACGAATCAAAACGGGTTATTTGAATTTCCCGACACATAGGTCTTCGAATCCCATACCCGACCATGCGGTAAATATTTTACCGTATCCCAAGCCCGTACAGGGAATAGGTTAAGAGTATTTACATGAGCTTAGCAAGTCCTTTTAATATAAGAAATATAATAAGCACAGCCGTATCCAAGTAATTAAGCGTAGTTACAATTTACCGGAAGGCCCTAGTCTGGAATGATGGTATAAATAACCAATTAGAATGCTAGCGGATCTTATTTAAGTCGTAGACTAAGACCGGCTAACTTTAAGTATAAAAAACGGTACGACTCGCTTGATTAAGCGATGACCGGAAAGAATGTAGTTTAAACCCGACAAGTACAATGACTTCTATAATATGATTAAACATATAACATTATGGATTTTGAAATGAAAATGACAAGGTTAACCCGTTTCGGTTAAATTACGTAAATTAGCCTCGTAGGCTTAACCGTAACCATATAAGCCATACCGGTTAACCGGAAGAGTCATGAACGAGTTCCATACGCCAATATACTTTGAACAAGTTATAATATCAGTAGGATATCAACTTGTATACTCGTTAAGGTTTTAAAATCAAATTATGCCTCATAAGGGCGTTTTGGTCATTTAGCGACGTATAAAAGGAACTTGCGTATAATCTGATGTTAAGAACATAATGATTCTGTGAAAATACCTTATTTATGATATAATATCCGTAGGATATCAAACATATGTGTGTTTTATAGTTTAAGACCAAACGATTCATTGTAGGGGCATTTTGGTAATTTCACACACAGTTTCGAAAGCATATTTGGGATTCTGAGTTTATAACATGTTCCTACTGTAAAAACATTTTAAATGAGTTATAAGATCTGTAGGTAACAAGTCTTAGTTGGTAAATATGGTTTAAAACCATACTACGCGCCGAAAAGGCGTAAAAGTTGTTAAATGACGATATTTGCGATATTTTATTAAAACTGATGTTATGACCTGGTTTGTACGATCAAAATATGTTATTTAATATAATACATCAGTGAGAAAAAGGTTTTATATGATAATCATCCTTTAAATCCTTTTTATGTGCCATAAGGGCATTATCGTCGTTTAAGAGCGTAATACAAGAACTTGTTCATAAACTCGGTTTATAAACTTAAATGATACCCCAAAATGTTCTAATTATGATATTATATCAGTAACAATAAGTTTGGTATGAAAAAATTATGTTAAAAACCGTTCTACGCGCCGAAAGGGCTTTACGGTCACTTTAAAGCTTTATTTACGATATTTTACGAAAACTCGGTTTATGGTAAGATTTGTAACATCAAAATATGTTAAACATGTTAACATATCAGTAACTAAATTATTTGCAAGTTTGTTGGCTTTTAAAACCTTATTTTTAAATAAAATGGTGAAATAGTCAAAGTATGGCATATTTGCGGAAACTCGCATAAAACTCGGATAACTATTATTATCATGTAATATAACCTCAGAGGGTTGTGCTACATCATAATATGATCATAACGAGACCTTAAAATAGTAGCATACTAATCTAGTTCAATTCATTTTCAAAAGTCAATGAAGAAGTCAAACTTAGTAACACAGTCGACTGTAAATTGAGTGAAGAAGACGAAAATAGTTAAGTTATAAGTTTATTTAAAATCGATATAATGAACGGGTTAGACACACAGTCCAGCGGTGGACTGTGTGCAAACATATACACATTCAGCGCGAGTTCGAATCCTGTCCCAGCTTTACTCTCTATGTAATAAAATGCCTTTTTGTTTAAAACTGAACCGGGTTAATCTTTGTTAGTTGTTAAGTATAATAAAAACCGAAATATTAACCAGGTTAGACCACAGTCCAGCGGTGGACTGTGTGCAACACTAACTCGCACGTCATGCGTTCGAGTCTGGTTAACAGCACCGGTTCGTTGATTTAAAATCTTTTTAAAAACAAATGAATTTTGAATAAATCGAATTAGTATATAAATATAATTAAAAACAAGATTATTTCGGGTTAGACACGTAGCTCAGTTGGTAGAGCTGCGTGCACGCGTACGGGAGGTCTCGGGTTCGAGTCTCACCCAGCGCATACATGCACACTGACCGAACCGGTCAACAGGTCAACAAGTCAACGGTCAACGGTCAACGCAAAAATAAACAACTTTTTTATATTTTTATTTATTTAATTTAATTTAAAAATCAATTAAAAATACTTAAAAATAATATTTTTAAAGATAGAAAATAACCTTAAACTCACAAAAATATATCTAAAAATTCCATTAAAATCCTTAATAAAATCCACTCATTTACTATATTTTTTCCGTTATTATTTAGGTTAGTAATTCTCGTTGTTCAACTCTCCCGACTCGTGCGCATCTCATCATCTCCAATCAAACGCACCCAATGTGAGTGAATCTTTACAAATCCCCGTTTTAATCACGTTTTTGGGGTGTATCATGTGTCTTGCTATATATTATATTTAAATTATTGTGCATACATCATATCATGAACATGTGTATTCAGTTTGTTTCAACTGTTGTGTGGTTATCGTTGGATGCAATTTATTATTTTCAGTACATGCAATTTCATAGGCCGCCGCTCCCCATTACATTATGAGCGTTGAGCATGTTCCCCATTACATTATGAGCGTGAACCTGGCGTGCCCACATACGATCGGCTCCGTTTGATTGAGCCTTGATCGTACAGACATTTTTCATTTTCATTACATGCAATACGATCGGCTCCGTTTGATTGAGCCTTGATCGCACAGTTTCATTCATGTTATTTATCGTATGATGTTGGTATGTTAATGTATGCTATCGTGTGTTATTGTATGTTATAGTTGTGATTGCTATTGCTACTGCTTGGTTATTTACATTTGCTCATTTATGATTATGCACAATTTTTCATTGATAAACTAATAAGTAAATCAATAATAAATGTTTATCTAACAAGGTTCACTCGCCAACTTATGTTGACCCAAAAACCCCCATTTTTACACATGATACAGGTGAACCAGCAGTAGCAAGAAACACTTAGGATTGGACTAGAAGAATAAAATGATTTAGAGTTTGGGATTGTTTTGCTTGGTTTATTTTCTTTGTATTGTATGGACATGTTTGGATATTTGGGAATGTAATTTTGACTTTAATAAATATGAAACATATTAGTAAATATCATGAGCTTTGGTGATAACCCAATTATGCCCCGACTCTTATTCTGCTGCGGGTCGGGGTGTGACAGATTGGTGTCAGAGCCATGACTATAGGGATATAGGATAGGTTATTAGACCCTTAGAGCCTATACTATAGTTGATTAGAAACTTATAAGATTTTTATGTGTTACATGCCAAATTTCATGATGTTTATATGTTTATGTTAAATGTTACATTCAATATTATGCAAGCATGTTCATAAGTATGTATTATCATATAATGCCTATCATGAATCATATTCTCATAACACATCATATCCATGAAAGCACACACCACATCATGATTGTTTTTACAATGATTTTTGTGTTTTCAAATCTCATCAAAGTGAGTTCTCATGACGGGCATGTAGTAACTGGAAGGGTACCAGTACCGGTAGTCAGAACGTCCTGTCTAGGCTGGCATTCATATAAATCCAAAATAAAGGACCAGTTTTCCTACCTGGGGACTAACGATGAGAGTACGAAGTACCTATTAGGCCAAAGCATGCTATACCAAACGTCGTGTGAGCTAACCCCACTTTGAGTTGTCATTGTGTCTACACCTGGACACATTCCGACCATACATCTCGTAAACATATTTTGTGGTTTGCATTCGGGTGATGCAAGTGTTAAATCACCAATACTAATGTGAATCCTACCAAGCCAATAGCCATGGGGCCCACATGACTATGCAGGTGAAGGTATGGGGGACATTTGAGGCTCAACATGAGCAAACCCAAGACATCCTATGGATGTAGTTGCATTATTGATATTTATGTTATTTTCATTTTTCTTAAAGACACATGACACCTAAAAAGACTCCATAAACTCACAATATTCTTATGTATGTTCCTGTAGATGTCGTCCAGACAACAACGAGGGGTAAAAGATCAGGAAGGTCTCAGGAACGCTTGGCCACTCACATCGCGAAACAAATGGCCACGATACTGCCTGACATTGTTGTCCAAGTACAACAAGCTCTCGCTACAAATCCTACTAACCCTCCCCAACAACATGACCAGAACATCGACAACCCTCCTACCAGCAAGTGCTCATACAAACATTTCAAATCTTGTGATCCTCCTAAATTTGAAGGGACCGAAGGTGTCACTGCTCTCCTACATTGGTTCGAGGAAATGGAAAACACCTTCCTCAACTGCGATTATCCTGAGGATCGCAAGGTTCGATACGCCACCGGGAGACTATTTGGGGTAGCTCTCACTTGGTGGAATACTGAAAAAGGGAAGAGGGGAATTGATGATGCAATGGCCTTAACTTGGGAGGAGTTAAGAGAAATCATGACTAGGCGTTTCTGTCCTAGGAGTGAAATTAAAAAGTTGGAGGACGAATTTCATTCTTTAAAGCAGAAGGAGGGAGATCACACCACCTATAACAAGAGGTTCTTAGAGTTGAACTAAATGGTTCCAAATTTGTTTACCCCAACTTATCGTTTGATCGAGCATTATATTCGAGGACTTCCCTCGAAAATTCAAGATTCAGTTCTCAGCATTTCACCGGTAACACTTGAAGCTGCTATGGAGCTAGCAACTGAACTGACCGAGAACCGAATTCGCAACTGGAAGTTTAAAGAAGAGAAAAAGAAAGCCCCTGTTGAGGGTCAAACTTCAAACCATTCCATCTCCTCCTCTAAGTTTGCTAACAAGAGGAAGCGCAACACCAGAAACTTCGCCGTTACACAAACCAACTCCCCTGTTCCTGCTGCACCCATTACCCAAGTCGCTCCTTCACCTGCACCATACAAAAGACCCTACTCTGGCCCGTTACCAAAATGTAACCGTTGCCAATATCACCATTCTCCTGATTACCCTTGCCAGCATTGCACCGGTTGTGGTCGCGCGGGTCATACTGTTCAAACCTGCCGCATGCCCCAGCGAACGAACCGCCACTAGCCTTCAACCCAAACCCACCAACAATTAATGGGTCAAGCCCAACAACCCCTACTATATCCACCCGCCCAACATTTAGCCCAAACATATTACCAACCCAATTATCCTAAGGTCAACCTATGCGGGCTTGCTACAATTGCGGAGACCCAAGCCATTTCAGAAACACTTGTCCAAGGTTGGTAAACATTATTCATGCTCAGGCCCAAGCCAATCCGGTGAATCAAGCGAACCAAGCTCCTCCACCTGCAAGAGGAAGAGCTTTCAATATCAACGCTAATCAGGCTAGAGCTGATGGCAACGTGGTTAACGGTACGTTCCTTATAAATGGTAGATATGCCTCTATGTTATTTGATACTGGTGCGGATAGAAGTTTTGTGTCCTTAGAATTTGAACCTATCTTAAACCAAAATCGGGATAAGCTCATGGAATCCATAACGGTAGAAGTTGCTGACGGGAAACCAGTTTCATTAAACTCTATTATACGCAACTGTACACTCACCTTAAACGACCACGATTTCTCAGTCGACCTTATTCCTATGAAGCTGGGAAGTTTTGATATCATAATTGGTATGGACTGGCTCAGTCAACATCAGGCAGAAGTTGTATGTCGCGAAAAATTTATACGTATTCCTCTTTCAAACGGTCAGACTCTTCGAATCCTTGGAGAAACCTCGTCGAAGGGGCTTAGCTTAATGTCATGTCTTCAAGCCCAAAAATATCTTCACAAAAATTATGTCGCATTTTTAGCTCATATCATCAACAAGGGAACCATGGAGAAGAAACTTGAAGACATCCCAGTAGTAAAAGATTTCCCGCAAGTTTTTCCTGATGACATTTCAGGACTTCCTCCAGTTAGAGAAGTCGAATTTCGTATTGATCTTATACCTGGTGCTACACCAGTTGCAAAGTCTCCTTATAGGTTAGCCCCCTCTGAAATGCAAGAGCTAGCCAGTCAATTACAAGAGTTGACTGACAAGGGATTCATACGTCCTAGTTCATCGCCTTGGGGTGCACCTGTCCTTTTTGTAAAGAAGAAAGATGGATCGTTTCGTATGTGCATCGACTACAGAGAGCTCAACAAATTAACAATCAAGAATCGCTATCCTTTACCTCGCATTGCTGATCTTCTTGACCAACTCCAAGGTACCAGCTACTTTTCCAAAAATCGACCTTCGATCTGGTTATCATCAACTTAGAGTGCATGAAGAAGACGTCCCAAAGACCGCATTCCGAACTCGTTATGGTCATTATGAATTCATGGTCATGCCATTTGGTTTAACCAACGCTCCAGCAGTCTTCATGGACCTAATGAACAGAGTCTGCAAACCTTATCTTGATCGATTTGTTATAGTCTTCATCGACGACATTCTTATTTATTCAAAGTCTAAGTCTGATCATGAGCGTCATCTTCGAATCATCCTTACACTTCTAGAGAATGAAAAGCTTTACGCCAAATTCTCCAAATGCGAATTCTGGTTAAAAAAGGTGCAATTCCTCGGACATGTAGTCAATGACAAGGGAATACATGTCGACCCCTCAAAGATCAAAGCGGTACAAGAATGGCAAGCTCCACGTACACCAACTAAAGTAAGATCTTTTCTTGGTTTGGCTGGTTATTATCGTCGATTCATCTCAAACTTCTCACGCATTGCTGTACCACTCACGGCTTTAACTCATAAGGGAAAACCTTTCATATTGGGACCCAAGCAGGAAGAAGCCTTCCAAACTCTTACACAAAAACTTTGTGATGCACCAATCCTCACTTTTCCTGAAGGTTGTGATGATTTTGTGGTCTATTGCGACGCGTCAGGGCAAGGATTAGACTGCGTTCTAATGCAAAGAGGAAAAGTTATAGCTTATGCTTCGAGACAACTCAAGACGCATGAGAAGAACTACACCACCCATGACCTAGAACTTGGAGCCGTTGTGTTCGCTCTTAAGATATGGAGACATTATCTCTATGGTACTAAGTGTGAAATATACACTGACCACAAGAGTCTTCAACATATCTTCAATCAAAAGGAGTTAAACATGAGGCAACGAAGGTGGGTCGAACTTCTAAATGACTACGACTGTGAAATTCGGTACCACCCTGTCAAAGCAAATGTGGTGGCTGATGCACTCAGTCGAAAGGGTTATGCGAACTCCATTCGTCTTCTATGTTCGCAAATTATAACCGACATTAAAGATCAAATTCGAGAAGCCCAACACGTTTCAATAACGGAAGATGATGTACGAAAGGAGATGTCCTGTGGAGCTGAACTTAAAATTGAAACTAAATCTGACGGTATTCTGTACTACCTAGAACGTATCTGGATTCCTGACCACAACAATCTTCGTGAAATTCTTATGAATGAGGCTCACAAAACGCGATACTCTATACACCCAGGAGCCGATAAGATGTATCAAGACCTACGATATACCTATTGGTGGCCTGGAATGAAAAAGGATATTGCTGTTTTTGTTTCTAAGTGCCTTACATGTTCCAAGGTGAAAGCTGAACACCAAAGACCCTCAGGACTTCTGGTCCAACCTGAAATACCTGTATGGAAGTGGGAAAATATAACCATGGATTTCATTACCGGGTTACCTCGCACTTCTGGTGGGTATGACACTATATGGGTAATAATTGACCGACTTACAAAATCAGCTCACTTTATTCCTATCCGCGAAGATTTCAAGAACGAAAAGCTTGCTCGTATATATATCAGCGAAATCATAAGCCGACATGGGGTACCGTTAAGCATTATTTCTGATCGTGATGGTCGTTTCACTTCACGAACATGGCAAGCAGTACAAGCCGCTATGGGTACGCGATTAGATCTCAGTACCGCCTATCATCCTCAAGCTGATGGTCAATCTGAACGCACCATTCAAACTCTTGAAGATATGCTACGAGCATGTGTTATAGACTTCAAGGGAAATTGGGACGCTCATCTATCATTAGTTGAATTTTCGTACAACAACAGCTATCATTCAAGTATCGGCATGGCACCTTTTGAAGCCTTATATGGTCGTAAGTGCCGATCTCAGTATGTTGGCACGAAATTGGGGAAGCTCAAATCACTGGTCCAGAATTGATCCAAGAAACCACAGACAAGATCCATCAAATCCGAAACAATCTTCTAGCGGCTCAAAGTCGTCAAAAGAGTTACGCAGATAAACGACGGAAGCCTTTAGAGTTTAACATTGGTGATCATGTACTTCTAAAAGTATCACCGTGGAAGGGAGTAGTTCGTTTTGGTCAAAAAGGCAAGCTAGCACCACGCTACGTAGGACCTTTCAAGATACTCGAAAGAGTAGGACCTGTAGCATACAAGCTTGATCTACCAGAAGAACTCAACAGGATTCATCCCACATTCCATGTGTCGAACTTGAAGAAGTGCCTCGCTGATGAAAACCTCCACATTCCTCTGGAAGATATTCAGATTAATCTATGCATTTTATTGAAAGACCAGTAGAAATCATGGACTTCGGGGAGAAACGTCTACGACGAAGTCGCATTCCAATTGTTAGGGTACGTTGGGAGTCGAAACGGGGACCTGAGTTTACTTGGGAACGTGAAGACTCAATGCGCGAAAAATACCCGCATCTTTTTCCTACTACTTCAACTACTTAAATTTCGGGACGAAATTCCTAAAAGTAGGGGATACTGTAACATTTGTCAAAAACGGGTTTCCAAAACCCGCTCCGTTTTGTAATCGAATATCAAGTTATAAATGTCACGTTGTGTATTTATGGTTATTTTGATTTTTAATGATACATAATTAATAAACAAACTAAACTATAAAAATTATTTTTGATAAAAAGTGAAAACAAAATAAATAAAAATAAAATGATGCTGCCGGGACTCGAACCCGGGTCAGCCGGAATTTAAACCCAAAGACTTAACGCTCACACACATCACCACTCCGCCACTTGTTTGTTTTCTGTCAACTTAGGGAAACAAATAACTCTTATAAACAAACCTAGTTAAACCGGTTGCGCCAACTGAGAAACCAAAATCGGCAATTCAACCGTCTAATCGTTTGATTAATCGCACATTCAGGTTTATAACCGATGCACCGACGATTTTAATCAATTCAGATTTGAATGAACTTCAATTTTGATCATCATCGGTTTTTATAACTGAAAATAATCAAAGTCCAAATTACTTCAATCAAGACCCCTCTCGCGACTCAGAAACATCATACCAACTTTCCATTTCATTTTCATCACACATTCGGTCCATCAGAACGCTTTAATCAACTCGCCGGAAATTTCTGCAAAGTTCGCCGGAAAACCGTATTCATCATCAAAACGGTAATTCTTTCAATACCGTCGTAGTCTAACAATTGTTAAGCTATTTCTAACTTAAACCTTTCAATTGAAATCGAATTCAGACACCGTTATCAGATAATTCCAGTTCGCCGGAAAATTTCTGGAAATCTTTATTTCCGTCTGTGAAACGGTAAGGACCTTCAATCACATTGTTAACGTTTGTTTATCACTTCAATTCCACGATTGGCTAATCAAAACGGTTAATTGTTTTGTTCAGTTGAGGTGCACAAAAACAGAGCCGACGCATTGCCGGAAACTCTGTGATAAATCATTCTTACGGTATGTTTACTTCCAACACCGTCTCTGCTATTTCATTTTAGTCTTATGAATGATTGATAATCATAAAAGCAAGAAACGGATTAGTAACACAGTCGACTGTAAATTGAGTGAAGAAGACGAAGATAGTTAAGTTATAAGTTTATTTAAAATCGATATAATGAACGGGTTAGACACACAGTCCAGCGGTGGACTGTGTGCAAACATATACACATACGGCGCGAGTTCGAATCCTGTCCCAGCTTTACTCTCTATGTAATAAAATACCTTTTTGTTTAAAACTGAACCGGGTTAATCTTTGTTAGTTGTTAAGTATAATAAAAACCGAAATATTAACCAGGTTAGACACACAGTCCAGCGGTGGATTGTGTGCAACACTAACTCGCACGTCACGCGTTCGAGTCTGGTTAACAGCGCCGGTTCGTTGATTTAAAATCTTTTTAAAAACAAATGAATTTTGAATAAATCGAATTAGTATATAAATATAATTAAAAACAAGATTATTTCGGGTTAGACACGTAGCTCAGTTGGTAGAGCTGCGTGCACACGTACGGGAGGTCTCGGGTTCGAGTATCACCCAGCGCATACATGCACACTGACCGAACCGGTCAACAGGTCAACAAGTCAACGGTCAACGGTCAACGGTCAACGCAAAAATAAACAATTTTTTTATATTTTTATTTATTTAATTTAATTTAAAAATCAATTAAAAATACTTATAAATAATATTTTAAAGATAGAAAATAACCTTAAACTCACAAAAATATATCTAAAAATTCCATTAAAATCCTTAATAAAATCCACTCATTTACTATATTTTTTCCGTTATTATTTAGGTTAGTAATTGTCGTTGTTCAACTCTCCCGACTCGTTCGCATCTCATCATCTCCAATCAAACGCACCCAATGTGAGTGAATCTTTACAAATCCCCGTTTTAATCACGTTTTTGGGGTGTATCATGTGTCTTGCTATATATTATATTTAAATCATTGTGCATACATCATATCATGAACATGTATATTCAGTTTGTTTCAACTGTTGTGTGGTTATCGTTGGATGCAATTTATTATTTTCAGTACATGCAATTTCATAGGCCGCCGCTCCCCATTACATTATGAGCGTTGAGCATGTTCCCCATTACATTATGAGCGTGAACCTGGCGTGCCCACATACGATCGGCTCCGTTTGATTGAGCCTTGATCGCACAGACATTTTTCATTTTCAGTACATGCAATACGATCGGCTCCGTTTGATTGAGCCTTGATCGCACAGTTTCATTCATGTTATTTATCGTATGATGTTGGTATGTTAATGTATGCTATCGTGTGTTATTGTATGTTATAGTTGTGATTGCTATTGCTACTGCTTGGTTATTTACATTTGCTCATTTATGATTATGCACAATTTTTCATTGATAAACTAATAAGTAAATCAATAATAAATGTTTATCTAACAAGGTTCACTCGCCAACTTATGTTGACCCAAAAACCCCCATTTTTACACATGATATAGGTGAACCAGCTGCAGCAAGAAACACTTAGGATTGGACTAGAAGAATAAAACGATTTAGAGTTTGGGATTGTTTTGCTTGGTTTATTTTCTTTGTATTGTATGGACATGTTTTGCTTGGTTTATTTTCTTTGTATTGTATGGACATGCTTGGTTTATTTTCTTTGTATTGTATGGACATTGGTACATTTGTTTTATAAATAAATTGGGACAAACTATATCTCATGTTATCAGTTTTACATAACTTGACATACATACGAAGACCGGAATCTATGCCGGTTTATGATTAACCGACACACCACCCATTCCCCTATTGGGAAAAACCACACTGGGTTGTAAATATATAATTCGTTCCTTTATTAGGAACATCCATATTGGGTATATTTTATTTATTTAAACCGTTTCGCATCTATCAGGTGTATGCCTACACCCCGTGCTTAGGTCGTGGCCACCTACAATTAAATGAGTCAAGGATATCCAGGACACGGCCGAATTAACCCCCAATGTTTAAGTCAAGCAATACGAATCAAAACGGGTTATTTGAATTTCCCGACACATAGGTCTTCGAATCCCATACCCGACCATGCGGTAAATATTTTACCGTATCCCAAGCCCGTACAGGGAATAGGTTAAGAGTATTTACATGAGCTTAGCAAGTCCTTTTAATATAAGAAATATAATAAGCACAGCCGTATCCAAGTAATTAAGCGTAGTTACAATTTACCGGAAGGCCCTAGTCTGGAATGATGGTATAAATAACCAATTAGAATGCTAGCGGATCTTATTTAAGTCGTAGACTTAGACCGGCTAACTTTAAGTATCAAAAACGGTACGACTCGCTTGATTAAGCGATGACCGGAAAGAATGTAGTTTAAACCCGACAAGTACAATGACTTCTATAATATGATTAAACATATAACATTATGGATTTTGAAATGAAAATGACAAGGTTAACCCGTTTCGGTTAAATTACGTAAATTAGCCTCGTAGGCTTAACCGTAACCATATAAGCGATACCGGTTAACCGGAAGAGTCATGAACGAGTTCCATACGCCAATATACTTTGAACAAGTTATAATATCAGTAGGATATCAACTTGTATACTCGTTAAGGTTTTAAAATCAAATTATGCCTCATAAGGGCGTTTTGGTCATTTAGCGACGTATAAAAGGAACTTGCGTATAATCTGATGTTAAGAACATAATGATTCTGTGAAAATACCTTATTTATGATATAATATCCGTAGGATATCAAACATATGTGTGTTTTATAGTTTAAGACCAAACGATGCATTGTAGGGGCATTTTGGTAATTTCACACACAGTTTCGAAAGCATATTTGGGATTCTGAGTTTATAACATGTTCCTACTGTAAAAACATTTTAAATGAGTTATAAGATCTGTAGGTAACAAGTCTTAGTTGGTAAATATGGTTTAAAACCATACTACGCGCCGAAAAGGCGTAAAAGTTGTTAAATGACGATATTTGCGATATTTTATTAAAACTGATGTTATGACCTGGTTTGTACGATCAAAATATGTTATTTAATATAATACATCAGTGAGAAAAAGGTTTTATATGATAATCATCCTTTAAATCCTTTTTATGTGCCATAAGGGCATTATCGTCGTTTAAGAGCGTAATACAAGAACTTGTTCATAAACTCGGTTTATAAACTGAAATGATACCCCAAAATGTTCTAATTATGATATTATATCAGTAACAATAAGTTTGGTATGAAAAAATTATGTTAAAAACCGTTCTACGCGCCGAAAGGGCTTTACGGTCACTTCAAAGCTTTATTTACGATATTTTACGAAAACTCGGTTTATGGTAAGATTTGTAACATCAAAATATGTTAAACATGTTAACATATCAGTAACTAAATTATTTGCAAGTTTGTTGGCTTTTAAAACCTTATTTTTAAATAAAATGGTGAAATAGTCAAAGTATGGCATATTTGCGGAAACTCGCATAAAACTCGGATAACTATTATTATCATGTAATATAACCTCAGAGGGTTGTGCTACATCATAATATGATCATAACGAGACCTTAAAATAGTAGCATACTAATCTAGTTCAATTCATATTCAAAAGTCAATGAAGAAGTCAAACTTCGCGACTTTCGGTTTCGAATCGATCCTAAAACTGAAATTGACGAGCCGAACTTGTTTACACATGTTCTAATATTTATTTTTAGGCTGTTAATGCATCAAAACATATTTTATAACATCTAGATTGTTAGTTATGAATTTTTACAAATCTGGACAGTTTGACTTTCTTTGACTTTTCGTTTGACTCGTCAATTGGTCATGAACTTGTGGTAATCTGGAGATGCCCTCTTGAGATATTAACACCTCCATCATACAATCACGTAGGAGCTTTCGTTAGGTACAATGGATTAGTTATCAAGGCCCTAGCACAAATTCAATACGTATTTATGACAAGACTTTGACTTTAGCTTAGATCCTAATTAAATAACTTAGCATGAACATGGGAAACTTACACAAGGTCCAGAGGTTGCTAAGAACTCATAGGAATGCTCAAGATTGCCTGTAACTTCTCTAAAGTGTGGTGACAAGCTTCAAGTGTGATGAATCTTGTTGCAACACAAGAATGCACTCATATATGAGTCATTTGAGAAGTGTAGAGGAGGTGCCATGTGTTGGGGAGAGCTCTAAGGTGTTCACAAGTGTCTTAGAGGTGTCAAACAAGGAGCATAAGGTGGCAAAATCACGAGATAGGTGGCACAAATTCGTGAAAGTAGTGTCCAAGTGCAAGCTGGCAGCCAACAAAAATTTTATGCCCAGATAGGGGCTAGGTGTCACGTGACGGGTATCCCCCCACGGCGTCGCGCTACGCCACGGGCTCCCCTACAAAGTTACAAAATGTGGCAGAACAGGCCCCTTCACATATTTTGATGATTTTTGACATTTCTAACACCCGTTAACCCAATTTTTAAGATCTATAAGGAAGTTAAAGCACAGGGAACTTGATTTATGTCCAAAAATATCTCGGATGTCGGTTCGTTCGGTTGTACGGTTGCGCGTTTCGCTGAAATGCGTAAAACGCTTAAACGGACACAAAACAATCGAAATTTCGCAACGATGGACATCCTTGCATCCTTATCAATAAAACATAATATTTTATTGTATGCAATATATTTGGATCCATATATTGGGTCTGTAAATCAAAATATGATAATCGACAAGTTTCCGCAGTTTGTCAAAATAGTCCCTGGACTTCCAAACTTGCGTGAAACGTTATAATTAGTGCGTAAAGCCTCCAATGGCATATAATAGGCACACATAAGAGTATGAATAATATTTTAAGATTCTCGGTTTATTAAAAGGTCACTCAGAGGCTTAGTTTGAGCATGTTGACACTTTTAGTCCCCTAACTATTAATTTATCGTTCAGATGTTATAAAATAACATAACAATGCATTTGGTCCCTCTCGTTTTGGCACGTGGTATATGAGGATCAGCGGGATACGTGTTGGAATTTTACAGGACGGGTTTTTACGAGGTGTTACAAGTATGGTCTCAAAACCTTGCACCGAGCAAGAGACCATACCCATTGTTATACACAAAGCAGACCTTGTGCCTCAACTCAGTGATATATAAGTCCAGTATTCCTACTTGTTACATCACATAGGAGCAACACTGGACTAGGGGGACTTGAAGGGGTATGGTCCCAAAACCTTGCGCCGAGCACAGGACCATGCCATTATCATCCAAAAGCGAGTCTCGCGCAGACTAGATCGTGGGTGATAGACACCATTTATTCATGCGCCAGATCATTGAAAAGAGTATTAAAATCATTTAACTGTCTTGCGTAGGCTCGCGCAAGGAAACAGTTAAGCTTGAAAGTTGTATTCTATATCAAACGACCTCCTCGCAAGGAACTTCTATAAATGGAAAAAATAATCTTTTCTGTTATAACAGAAAGAACACGTGACAGTAGATCAAGAGATCACAGCTGTAAAACATTCTAGAAGCCATAAAAGCTCAAATCGTGCAGGAGCATAAGTGGTTACAACAGAATTACACGTGGCATGATCTGGTGCACTCCTGAAAATCATGATGATGGCATGTCTCATAACAAAAAGTGGAGAGGCATCATCTGCCACGTGGTGTTTCCCCAGCCGTTGATCAACCCTTGATCCGTGTGCTTGGATGAGAAAATAACCAACTAACGGCGTTGGAAAGATTCTGTTAAGTTTTCCTCTCTCACATTTTGGCGCCAAAATCCGGTTATAAGTAAGTAACTTTAGGTACAAGCAATCTCATTCACTCGCACTTACTCTCTCTTACTTCACTTCAACTATTCCGATCGACTTGTACTTATTCTCATGCCGGAGGGTGCTCACTGAGAGAACCCCCATTCTCCCCTTGGCGAGTCTAATGTGTTTTGTTTTGCAACGTTTATCGGAGGTTTCTATCATTACGGCGAACAATCGAAGGATTAACCTTTTATGCAAAAACTCTCACAACAGATCTGATCTGATTCCGACAATTAGATCTGGTGTTTCTTCATTGACGCCCACCGATTTCTCTTTTCTTCTCATCTTTTTGTTTGTTTCGCCTGAATCTTTAGTATCATGGCTGATGATTCATCTCATCCTTTAGGTCCTCGATCTGAGATTCGTCATGTTACTCGTGGCGCTCGGATTGACGGACCAATAGAAGAGGTGTTTTCCGACAAAGCTGATGTTCAACATGACCTTGGTCATACGAGCATTCCAGTAACTCCGGCGGTTGCATATGTCGATGTTGCATCAATTTTACCACCAGGCAAGACTCCATTGTCTTGGCTTATCAAATCTCAAACTGCTCTAAATTCTATGTATGCTCAACTCTATGCTCAGACCGGAACTCCAGCTTTTCAAGCTCCGGTCAATGCTCCTCAGGTTCGTGCTTCGCCAGCACCTCGAGCATTGAGTTACGATTCACAGATCCGTGCTCGTGCACCTTCGCATGTATCTGCAGAAAGAACTGAGATGTACTCTCAAACCAGGAATGATTCTATTCATTCTGGTAATCAAAAACAAGAAGACAATACTCAACCTCGCACATCTGTTCACTCACGTTTGGGCCCGCGACTGTCACAGAAGCGGGACACCTAACATGATGAGTATGATAAAAACTTATGACGAAGGAGATAGCGTAAGTGTTTTAATCGATTATCCACGGACCATGTCAACTATAATCCTAAAATTTGTGCAACATACAACCCTGAGGCGGAGCACGACTATAATCTGGTGTATAGACCTGCTGAAGCAGCTGAACAATCGTAGTTTGTAAGGGAATAGCATTGGCTCCGCTAGAACGAGCAAAGTTATCATCCAATGTGGGGAAGTTTAATGGTTTAATTGATCCTGATGATCACATGCGCCTCTTCACTGGCGCAGGGCTGATTGGAGGCTGGACGTTACCAATGTGGTGTCATCTGTTTTTGCAAACTCTTACCGGCGCAGCGCGTCTTTGGTTCGACAACTTACCCACATGTAAGCTTTCCTCTTGGAATGACCTCAAGGAGAAATTCCTTACGCATTTTAGTCAACAACGGCGCTACGTCATAGATTCCTCACATGTGATGAACATCTGGCGGAAGGATGACGAGAGCCTAGAGGATTTAATCATCACTCGTTATAACAAGGAAGTGTTAGACATTGGAGATGTAAATGAAGATCTTATCCGCGCACAGTTTAAATATGCGGTAAGATGCGATGAAATGATAAAAGTGCTCCCTGGAACTACTGGTCTTCCAAAGAGCTAGGATAAACTAATGGCAACAGCCAAAGTTTATGCGCAAACAGAGCAGAATCTAAATTCCAACAGACCACCACTACCTTAGAATCGTCCTCAAGATCTGAGTAGGGGCAGTCAGAAGTTTAAGAAAGGTTGGAAGGACTCGAATCAAGGTTCATATTCTCCTTATTCACCAGTAGATGCTCGCGCGACAATTAATAAATTACTACCCAAAAAGCAATCAAACAAGAGAACCGTGATCAGCAATGGACTCCTCTAACAAAGTCCCCAGCTGAGGTTCTTAGCACTGAGAACTATCAGTTTAAGCAACCTCAACCCATGAAGAACAAGAAGGGTCAGGACCCAAATCTCTTTTATGACTATCACAAAGATACCGGGCACACAACTGACAACTGCATTAGTTTGCGCACAGAGATAGAAAAAGCGTTAAAGAGTGGTAAACTGACACACTTACTGCAGTCGGTGCGTAAAGAAGTTAGACAACTTAATTTTCAATGTTTTAGAAATGACAAATGGCGTGAACAACAGGTGATTCCCATTGTTCCTAGCGGACCACAGGAAGAGCGACCAGTATGTGTTACAAGTATTTTTGGCCATTATCAAACCGATTATATGTTTATAGACCCTGGGAGCTCCATGGATATCATATATGAACAGTGTTTTAAGCAATTGGATCCAGAGGATAAGGCATGCCTAGAACCAGTTGATTTTCCTTTAACTGGGTTCTGCAATGAGGCTGTTTTTCCTCAAGGACAGATAGTTTTTCCCGTCACTCTCTCAGACGGAAAACATTCTCGAAAAATTAAGGTGAATTTTATGGTAATGCCGGTGACTTCTCGCCATGATGTCTTATTGGGACGATGCTCACAACGTGATTTTAGCATGGTTACGTCAGCTCCGCACGCTGCTTGTGGTTTCCCAACCCCAACAGGCGTCATGCGCGCAAAGAAATAATGTCTATTGAAGAACCAGTCGCTAAAGCTTCCAAACATGTACCTCCAAATGAACCTGAAAAATGGGTACTTAATACCAAATATCCTGAGCAAACAATTCTTTTGGGTCCCGCAATGACCACAGAAATCCGCGCAAATCTCAAACTCTTATTATTTCGAAATAAGGATATTTTTTCCTGGATGCCCGCTGATATGGTTGGCGTCCCGCGCGACATTGCAGAACACTTTTTTAAACGTTTTTCCTTCAGCAGAGCCAGTGGTACAGAAAAAGCGCAGCTTAGGGCCTGAGAAAACTCGCGCAATGAATGAACAAGTTTCAGAATTATTGGATGCCGGAATCCTGCGCGCAGTCAAATACCAGACTCGGGTTGCTAATCCAGTCATGGGGCAGAAACATAATGGCGGCTGGCGCAAGTGCGTCGGTTTTAAAGATCTGAACAAGGCGTGCCCTAAAGATTGTTATTCTCTTCCAGAAATTGATAAGAAAGTTGATTCCTTAGCATCATTTCGATGGAAATGTTTTCTCGATTGCTATAAAGGATATCACCAAGTCCTAATGAAGAAGGAAGACGAGGACAAGACGGCTTTCCGCACGGAGAAAGGCATTTTCTGCTACACAAAGATGCCCTTTGGCCTCCGCAATGCGGGAGCCACTTATCAGCGCCTTATGGATCCAGTGTTTGGTGATGATATTGGGGTTACGATTGAGGTTTACATTGATGATCTTGTTATCATGAGCCACACTGAAGATACAATGTTAGCAAACATCCAGCAAACCTTTGATTCATTGCGAAAGGTTAACTTGAAATTGAATCCGAGTAAGTGCTCATTTGGTATGGAGGAAGACAAGTTCCTGGGGTTCATTGTTACAAAAGATGGTTTCAAAGTTAACCCTGATAAAGTGGAGGTAATCCAAAGAATGCCTTCTCCTGCTACTATTAAAGAAATGCAACGATTGGCTGGACGATTAGCTGCGCTCAACCGTTTTCTTGCTAATCATGCTGCAAAATCTTATCCATTCATTCATACGTTGCGTAATTGTGTCAAGAAGAATGAATTCTTATGGACTTCTGAAGCAGAGAGCGCTTTCCAGGATATGAAGAACTGTTTAATACAACTCCCAACACTTACTACTCCGCTTGAAAAAGAGCCAATGATTCTCTATCTTGTTGCATCCGATATGGCAGTAGATTCAGTTCTACTAGTTGAACGAGAAGGGGTCCAAACCCCAATTTATTATGTCAGTAAAATGCTCAACGATCCAAAGACGCAATATTCTATTATGGAAAAACTGGTCCTTGCTCTCGTTCACGCGTCACGCAGGCTACGGAGGTATTTTTCAGGTCACGTAATTACTGCACTGACAAATTATCACTTGGGGCAAATTTTATCAAAGCCTGGCGTATCGAGGCGTCTTGCAAAATGGGCTATTGAGTTTGGAGATTACAACATTTTATACAAGCCACGCCCAGCCATAAAGGGGCAAATTCTAGTCGATTTTATTATTGAAGTGCCAACAGACAAAATTGACGAATGTGTTGGTGCATATGTCTGTTGCCTACGTCATTATACTAGAAAGAGTCTGAATGAACAAGAGCTTCTAGAGACTAATCAAGACGAAGATGATATCCAAGGGGGAGTCTGTTAGTACAGTATGTCTATGTATTAGTCCTGTATCGAGTTTGTTTAGAATAGGTGAGATCGCGTTAGAAAACGAGGTATTTATGTATATGGGGGATTAACACGTCACATAGTTTCCGTCTATTTGAACGTTAGATACAAATCCTAGGTTCCTAAGCTGAGGAGGACGGTCCTATCAAGTGGAATCAGAGCCTGGATATCTGGATTTGGTGAAATCATCACAAGAACTACTCTAATTCTACCTCATTCTACCATTTTTCTTAACTTTTTCACATATTTGAAGAATTCATGTCAAAAATGGCTAAAAATTGAACATGTCACGTAAAATACACTAAAGGTAAACCCCTGAAAGTTTCAAGACCTAATTCAAACGAATTGATGTCAAAAAGTTGAAAAAATCATGTTTTGCAAAGTTGGTTTGACCGAACTTGACATCAAGTTCGCTTGAACTTGATTGAAAAACTCACATTTTTCATCAAGTTCGCCCGAACTTGATTGATTTTTCATTGACTTCAGCCAAGTCCGCTCGAACTTGCTTAAGTTTCATTCAAATTTCATCAAGTTCGCTCGAACTTGATTAAAATTTGTTGAAAATCTTATACAAGTTCGCCCAAACTTGTGATTTCTCTTGAAATTATTACAAGTTCACCAGAACTTATCTCAGGGTAAAATTTTTCTCAAAACCTAACATCAAGTTCGCCCGACCTTGATTGTTTGTGAAAAAACTTGAAGAATTCTTACAAGTTCACCCGAACTTGCTTCAGGGTGAAAATTTTCAAAGTTAAGTAACAAGTCCGACCGAACTTAACAACAAGTTCGCCCGAACTTGTTTGTTTGTGAAAAAAAGGTGAAAATTTCATACAAGTTCGCCCGAACTTGTTGAAATTGAACTCAAAAATTGTTTTTCTCACAAGTTCGACCGAACTTGTCAGTTGCTAATCTGTTTTCGAGTATTTTCGAACGTGCTTTCAGATAAATCGCCTGATTTTCAAAATGGAAGATTTCCAAAACGCATTTGCTGCTGGAGAGCTCAAGGTTCAACGTCTAATGCTATTATGGCTAACCAGATGAATCTCGACAACAAGATGGGTATTACTACAAAACCGCCGAAGCTAATGAGCATGGACGAGTTTGAGGGATGGAAGGAAAAGTTTGTAAACTGGGTACAAGCCAATCAGTTTCACAGCTGGGTTGCGGTAGAAAATGGATACAAATGGCCAAAAGATGAACGTGAACAAAATCTACCATTGATTAAGTTTACACCTGCTGATAAGATGCTTACGTGGCCGAAAAGAAAATGATTAGCCTGATACAACAATCTGTGATGGAAGATATTATGATATTATTACTAGAATGTGAAACTTCACAAGATTTGTGGCAAGCTCTTTGTGACAAATTTAAAGGAAGCGATGAGATGATAAAGAGCAAAAAGGCGTTAATCAAGAAAGAATTCGAGATCTTTACAATGATCAGAGTGAGACTATGAAGCAAATGATTGACAGATATTGTCAGTTAATGGTCCAGATGCAAAGGCATGATATTAAGAAAACTACTGAAGAGCAGATACAAAAGTTGGCTGATGCACTTCCTAAGGGAGAATGGTCAACTTATCTGATGGTTAAAGAATAGTCTAGCTTGGATGCATTTAAAGTTGTCATCTTTCATCGACAAATTATAAGGTCATGAGATGGAATTATTAAAAATTGCAAAATCAAAGAAAGCAAACGTTGTTCAAGATGTTGGTGTATATTACAAAGGAGGTGTTCAAGACACTCAGATTCAGAGCCCGAAAATTCAGACAGCTTTTAGTGCTAACAAGAATTCCACTCAGAGTTCTCCGAACATAGGATATTCAAGTACTGGTTCAAATTCTTTGTTTCAAAATCAGAACAATCAGTCACATCAGACAAACCAATCCAGTTCTAATCCAAATGTTTTCCAATGCAACATAACAGTAAATCTCAAGAATGTCTTTCCTGAAAAGGTGGCTAAACAGCACATAGCACTTCTTGCTACTATTTTAGAATCTTACGAATGTTTAGTTGCTGGGAAGATCAGAAATCCTGAAATGACTGTTGAGGATTACGATCAGGTGGATAAAGAAGAATTGGAACTGCTGGACATCAAGTGGAGTCTGGCTTCGATCATCAGAAGAGTTACCAAGTTTGTAGCATTAACTGGAAGAGATATTGGTAATTCAAGTAACAAGCTTGGTTTTGATAAGTCAAAAGTCACATGCTTCAAGTACCGACAAAAAGGGCATTCAAACGAGAGTGTCCAAACCAAGAAGTAAGTGGCAATCAAAGTCCTTTCGGAGGTGGCAATGATTACTACAAGAAAGCATTACAATACAAGCCATTTCCGAGGAAAGTCGAAGTCCAAGATCAACCATCTAACACCGCAGAAAAAGCGATGGTTGCTTCTAATGAAAATGATGGTTTTGATTGGAACAAGTATATTACCAAGAAGACTGGAGTTGCTCTTATAGCTGAGATTGTGGAAGAGCAAGATATGTCTGCTGAGAATGTAGCTCTGGAGAACGCAATTCTAGAACAATACATGCAACAAAGAGAGGAAGAGGAGATCTATCATCCCACGATGATGCAAAATGCTACTTCTTCTAACAGAATTCATAGTTTTGCAGGTTGTTCTGATGCAGCATTTTCTGAGCTGATGATTGAAGAAAAGAAACCAGAGGATGGGAAGGTAAATTCTGAGGTAAAAATGTTTGAAAAGGAGATTGTGAAAGTTGTGGAGGTTGAAAAACCTTGCACAAAGTGCACAAATCCTTGTGAGCAATGTACTGAGAAGTCTAAGATCATAAGCGAAATGATTGTACATAACGGAAATTTTCGATATGATTACAGAACGATGAAAGAAGCTTATGAAAAAATGAAGGGTACTTATTGCAATGTCGAAAAAGCTAATCGTGAACTAAGTGCTAATATAACAATGTTAAGTGCAACAGTAATTAAAAAACAAAAAGCAAGTAACATGTATATTGATACTATTGCTGAAACAAGGCGAGAGCTTCAAGACATGAAGGTTGAAACAGAGAGGGTGAGGCAATTGTTAAAAAGTTATACAACAAATGCTTATGTCATTGATCACATTCTTCCTACGATCAAGTCGGAGGAAAATGATGATAAACCGAAAAGTACAAAGCGTAAAAAATACGAAAATGTTCCACCGCCACTACTTGCGAGTTACTGCCGCAAGAAAGAGGGTGGTATTGAAAAGGAAATGAACATAACGCTTTTATCAAAAATAAAAGATCAGTTGCCTGAGAACATTGACGTAGTCTATACGAAATCAAAAAATGACAGTGAAGCGTTTGTGAAAAATGTGATAAAAAATGTTTTAGGAAATGATTCTGATGACGACAGCTTTGAAAGCGCCAACTCGAGTTCGAACAATTCGGAATCACAATCTGAAAATGACGATACATCATCAGAAAATGATCTAAGTGATGATCCTAACGTTGTCATGTACAAGGTTAAGGAATCTGATAGATTATATTTCGATGATAGCTTTCCGATTCGGAAC
The DNA here is from genome assembly GCA_947069175.1 of Scalesia atractyloides. Lineage (NCBI taxonomy): Eukaryota > Viridiplantae > Streptophyta > Magnoliopsida > Asterales > Asteraceae > Scalesia > Scalesia atractyloides. Next base: position 45,407,263 of record CAMTDV010000017.1, on the reverse strand, counting down.
GTGAAAGAAGATCAAATCGATAAATTGTTCAAACTTGTAGAAGTTTTATCAGATGATCTTGAGAAAAATGAGAAAAGATTTTACTCGAAACCCAAAAGGAACATTAACAACTACCGAAAGAATGGTGGTGATTTTCCTGAGAACATGAGAGCAGTGTTGGGTTTGGAGGTAATTGAAGATGAACCGAAAAAAGAACCAGAAGTCTCCATTTCATGAATACAAAGGTAAAAACATGAAGTTTGTGTATGGGACAAACACGGTTCAAGAAGAAAGTTTGATTGGTAAGAAATCAAATGAAGAGTTCAAGAAAGAGAAAGAACTTCGGGACAAGGCTAAATCCACAAGTGGAGTAAAACCCACCAGTGGACATTCACATGATACTCGGACTTGCTTCAAATGCATTGAAGTTGGTCACATTGCTCGCAAGTGTCCAAAATCAAAGCCTGTGTATCCTTGAAGTAAAACAGTGTCAAAAGATGAAAACAAAAGCAAGCAGAGATTGTGAAACCAATCAAAATGGTAAAAACAAACTATGAATCTAAATTCGAAGTAAAACCTAAAACTGAAACAAAATTTGAAAACTCAACTTTTGAAAAAGGTGAAAATTCAAAGTTGAACGAAAACAAAGATTCTAGATTCTATATCAAGAAAGCTAGAAGTAAATCACAATCCTGGGTTGCAAAGAAAGTTTCTTCATCATCTGAAAGTGAAAAGTCTGTTTCTAATAAAACTAAAAATGTCAAATCAAATGAATCAGTAATAAAAAATGATCTTTCAAAGTTAAATTTTTCAAAACAAACAAAGAAGGAAAAGGTCGAAAAGTGTTCAAAGTTGACATTGAATGAAATGTTTAATGACAATTTTGACTACTATGATGAATTTGAAAGTGATTATGATGATCATTATCAAGTTAAACCCAAGACCAAAAAGGTTTGGGTTTCTCTATTCAAGTAGTTACTTTTCATGTGCAGGGGCTCTAAAGATCCACATTGACGAAGTAATAACTGGATAGCGGAGCTTCATGTCACTTAACTTATTATGAAAATGTCATAATCTTTGTCATTTTGAGGAGGGGAAGTTGAAAAGAAAAATTTGTGAAAAACAAATTGTGAAAATCCACACCATTGAACAAAACACTGATTTATGACAAAATCATTTATTCTTGCACGTAAATGAGTTTAATGGTTTATTTGTTGAACAGGTGCAGATGCAGATGTTGATAAAAGAATCGGACGACGAGTTCTCGTGATTCTCATTGGTTTGTTATCTTTTTAAGATAGATTTTCTTAAAACTAAAATCCAAAAATATGTTTTTGATTTTAGGGGGAGAAATGAAAGCAGAAAAATCAAAAACATATGAAAAAGTTGAAAATTCAAAAACATTTGAAAAAATCAAAAAGTACAAAATCATTGAAAAAGACAAAAAGAATTTTGTGTCAAAAAGGAAATGATAGTACATCAGTGGACTATCACAGTACGCTAAAGAATTGTAAAGTTTAAAAGTGATAAACAAGTCTTACTGTGGATGTGTCGATATACTTTACACGTTCAGTAAATTGTTTCTGAGATATAAACTAAATTTTACAACTGCTTAAACTTGTGGATTAACATCTCTCAGATATATGGACTTAGTACTCTAAAATTTCATTTGAGAGATTGCCTGATTCTGAGATACGAGGCCTTTATAGATAGTTGATATATGGGGTATTATACAAGTTCTTCTGATTCGCGGGAGCAATAGCCTAGAACTTCTATAATGCTTTTGCTAAAAATCCTAAACTGCATGCAAAACTGAAAAGAATTGAAATATCTAATCATTTGCAATGCTTAAAAGATTCCTTAATTGGAACACACCTTTAAAGTCGGGCCTTCATCTCTTTGTCGGTACGGTGGTACTAACCTGAGCTCTCAATATCTCGCATAACCCAGATACAGATATCAATTACGCTATATTCACCTGTAATATGAAATCTAGGAAATCTTGATAAGGGAGTATATTCTGAGATGGGGACCATAGTTAAGTCAAGTTTCATAATTCATACCTAATATATCTTGAAACAATTGAGAAATGTGTCGAAGTTAAAGAGGACAAACATATCGACAATCTAGGTAAACGAGTTCAAAACTTATAGTCATCAAAAGGTCAACGATACTGGTGATATGTCTCAAACAACTAATATGATCATTAGACACGAATTCATAAAAATATGTCTGTAAAGATGTTTGTACATAGTTTACTTGTTAAATTTCTGTAAATAGTTCTGTACATAGTTTATCTGCTTTACAGTGTAAAACCAAAAAGATTTTCAGTGTGTTTTAGAATAAACTTTAAAAATTAAAAAAGATTTTGTTTCTTCTTTAGTTTTGACGAGCCAATGATGGAGAACAGTTCTTCGAAGTCTGGTAAGATGCTAAAATGTGAAAATCTTGATGACATCTGTTAAAATCAAAATGATCGAAAATGTTGAAAGTTCATTAAATTGAAACTATAAAATTGAAGAAAACAACGTTTTGTTCTTAACGGGTCGAACCAAGGTCACTAATTTGGACTTGGTAGACAAAATTGGTTAACCAAGGTCATTAACTTGGACTTGGTCAACTAAGTGGATATTCATAATTGATAAACTTGTGAATAGTCAAGGTCTTAAAAGTAAAAATATTCAAGGTCATTAATTTGAACTTGAATAACTAAAGGTTTGAAAAGTTTATAGTAGAGATTAAAATTTGAAACGTTCTTGTTACAAAAATTTCAAAGTTTGAATCTGAGATGTTTATTTGAATGTCTAAGAACTTTGAAACATGAAGTAAAGTTTTAGGGGGAGCTGGATAAAACGTTGATTAAAGATACCAGAAAGCTCAAAGCAAGGGGGAGTTTGAAGATTAAAGCACAAAGCTAGGAGGAGCATGGTGATCAAGTTTTATCAAGTTAAGCTTAAGAAATAGAGTTGAAGAAGATTTGTAGATCGAGGACATTAAAGTTTATTCAAGACTAAAGATCAAGAGATTGTTAAAGACTCTGGAGCTTATTTGAAGTCAAATGACTACGGCAACATCCAAGGGGGAGTCTGTTAGTTCATATGTATGTTGCCTACGTCATTATACTAGAAAGAGTATGAATGAACAAGAGCTTCTGAAGACTGATCAAGACGAAGACGATATCCAAGGGGGAGTCTGTTAGTACAATATATCTATGTCTTAGTATTGTATCGAGTCTATTTAGAATAGGTGAGATCACGTTAGAAAACGAGGTATTTATGTATATGGGGGATCAAGTTCGCTCGGATCTTGAGATGTGAACAAGTTCGGCCGAACTTGTTCCAGACAAGTTCGGCCGAACTTGTTCCAGACAAGTTCGCCCGATCTTGTCTATCCCAAGCGAACTTGAGAGCCTATAAATAGGTAGTTTGTGATCTCACATAAAACAACTTTGGCACACTGACGACGAAGCTCTGTCCGATCTGGAACTTGAACGTTTATGAATATTGGTCAATAAACAAACATTTAAAGAGTAATTCTTGTTATACGATTAACACGTCACATAGTTCTGCCTATTTGAACATTAGATACAAATCCTAGGTTCCTAAGCTAAGGAGGACGGTCCTATCAGAATGTGAAGCAGTTCAAAATCCAGTTCCCATGGTTGATGACAAACCTTGGATATTGTTCCCTGACGGCGCATCAAACAGCGATGGGGTTGGTGCAGGTTTTCGCTTGGTAAACCCCGACAATCAAGAGTTCACATATGCTATTCATCTTGACTTCAAAAGTACGAATAATGAAGCTGAATATGAAGCATTTCTAGCAGGCTTACGCCTCGCTATCAAGATGGGAGCAGCGAACTTAACATCACACGTAGATTCCTTGTTGGTGGCGGAGCAAGATACTAGTGCCTATAATGCCAAAGGAGATATTATAGCTCTGTATCTAGAGCAGGAAAAGACATTGATCAGTCAGTTCAAACACTTTAAAGTGGTGCATGTTAATCGCAACGAGAATAAACAGGCAGATGCTTTAAGCAAGTTGGCGGCCACAAATTTAAAACATTTGGCTAAAGAAGTTTGAATAGAAGTTTTGAGCAACCCTTATGTCCTACTGAAACAAGTAAACATAGTCGAAGTTGAAAGTCCATCCTGTATGTCTCCAATTATTATGTATTTGCTGCATGGTTCTCTCCCTAATAACAAGGCACAAGCAAGAAAGATACGTTGCAAGGCCCTCAATTATGAAATGGAGGACGATATTTTTTTACCGAAAGTCTTACATGGGTCCTCTTTTACGATGTGTTGACAAGCATGACGCGCAGTACTTAATCAAAGAAATTCATGAGGGCTTATGTGGCATACACGTTGGACCGCACATGGTTGTCGCCAAAGTCATGAGCGTAGGCTATTACGGGCCAGGTTGTGCATTTAGACGCTGTTGAGATTCTCCGCAAATGCATATCTTTCCAGAGACATGCTCCAAAACCCTGCGCCCAAAGAATCCACTTGTCCCAGTAACCGCTGCTTGGCCTTTCCAACATTGGGGTGTTGATCTGATTGGTCCTTTTCTCGATGCGCCAGGTGCAGTAAAATTTATTGTAGTTGTTGTGGATTACTTCACCAGATGGGTTGAAGCGAAGCCTTTAGCCTCAACAACAGCTTTGGTGATCAAAAAATTTATATGGGAGCATATTATTTTTCGATTTGGGCTGCCGATGCGCATCGTAACTGATAACGGTTCAAATCTAGCGTCTGAAGATTTACAAAAATGGATGCAAGAGATGAAAATTGAGCATGTTTTCTCTTCCGTGGCGCATCCACAGGCGAACGGACAGGTCGAAAGCATTAATAAACAACTGGTTGATGGTATCAAGGCCCGCCTTGGCACGGCGTGGCGTGGATGGGTAGCCTTGCTTCCAAGCATCTTATGGGCTAATCGCACAATGCCCAAGACAAGCACGGCAGAAACTCTGTTCAGTCTAGTCTATGGAACGGAGGCGGTAATCCCCGCAGAGATTGGCCTCCCATCCCCAAGTATGCTGGCTCTAGAAAAACTCAACAATGAAGAACAAAGGCGTATGGATCTGGATCTGGTTGAAGAGAGGCGTGAAAATGCAGCCATACGCGAAGCAAAGTACAAATCCCAGTTAGAAAAATACTACAACAAAAGGGTGCACGTTTGTACCTTTTTGCCAGGGGATTTCGTCCTTTGAGACAATGAAGCGTCCAATTCTGAGAAACCAGGGAAGCTGGCTCCGCGATGGGAGGGACCATACGTAATAAATGAAGTCCTTGGAAAAGGCGCTTACACTCTAAAGTGCATGGATGGCTCCAGCGTTCCTCGAACCTGGAATGCCCAACAATTGCGCCGCTTCTATATGTAATCTCAGCTCTCAAAACAATGGCCTCGCGCCTTGTAAGAGACTGCTTACAGTAGTTTATTTGTAATCTTAGTGACAGTGTAAGCTCAATGCTTTATCAATGAAATATTATGCTGTTGCTCCTTACGTCTTACTTTTGTGAATATATTTCTTACAAATGTATGCAATTACTTTGGAAAAAAAAAACACTAAGGCTACCAACAACTCATAAGCTACAAGGCAACACAGTACTTACGCTCCTACTTGAGTTAGCCAAACACGTTCATTTGTCTGTCCTAAACAAGTAATTGTACTCATGCAGACATTGTAATCCAAATATATTATATTAACAGAATTAAGTACTTACGCAGCAGCGCACCTGTACATACTAAAAATATTACAAAATTCACATAATTCATAGTTTCTTGAGGTTACACAAACATACGATAACAAGGCCAATCCTACTATGGAGCCTTTGTTGCACCTTCTTCCACTTCTATCCTCGCAAAGATATCCTTCAAGCGATCAACAAAATCATCATGAGGCAGAGCATCATCAACAAGATCCATGATCGGGATTTGTAATTGATCATATCTTTCTTTAGCCCTTGTAAAAGCAGCGTTGGTGTTAGTTCCATGAGTAGCTGATCAGCTATTATCCCATTGAATTTTTAAAGCGTGCGAAACATGGACTGAGCACTCGTTGTAACCCTGGTTATAGCCATCAGTCCGCGACGAAACCATCAGCTGCGCCACTGCTTCATCAAGCTCAGTAGAATTCAATATTGAATTGGCAATCTACAAAAAGATACAAAGTTCAGAACAAATAAGGCAGCAAGCTGTATACTGATATCGATAAGTCACTTACTTTTATAATCCCATATTGTTGCATCCAAGTGAGCTTGTTCATCAGAGACTCTGCGAGACTTTCAGCAGTGGCACGAGCGACTTTCGTTTCTCCAATTTTCTTTTCACCTTCAGTTAAACAGCGTGTCGCTTGGCCTTCTCAACCTGACTCACTTTGATATCCTTCTTCAAGGAGTCAAGCTCCGCTCGCATTTGTTCCTGATCAAAGAACATAGAGGTAAGATCAGCAATTTCCTTATCTCTAAGAAAAAGAGTCATTCGCGACTCTACCTCTTTCTGTTCACTCTGTTCATGATGCAAACGGGCTTCATCAGCAGCTGCAACGGCGTCATCTTTCTCCTTCTTTAATTTCTCAATCTCATTGCAAAGAGAAAATTTTTCATTATTATCGCGCTCACATGCCTCTAACCATCTCTTGGGCTCCATGGGAAGAAGCGTCGCTTCGGCCTCTGCCTTCTTTTTCCATCCAAGCGCAGACCATTCTTCGGTTTTCTTCTCCTTGTTAAATTTGGCTTTTTCAGCCTCTAGATCAACAAGCAGTTTTCTCACCTTCTCCTCCTCCAACCCAACCTTGAACTTTTCAGATTCAAATTCATCCTACTCTTTATTCATACTACGCCATTCGCGCACAATTCTGTGGGTGACAGAAGAAGCTTGTGCTGTCTCTAGCAGATATGCCTGATATGTTTGTTCATGAGTGTGCTCTTCTTATCGCTTAACCTCCGCCGAAGGATATATGCCCTTATACCATTCCCTGCAAGCTGGCAGGTCGGTAAAGGTATCGCTTTGTTTAAGTTTCCATATTGGTTCATGGATGGCGGAGGCTCGCTTTATAGAGTATGAGCGATAATAGTAATCCCAGGAGTCTCTTCAGGGCGTATGGGGGATTCATCTGTTGGGTCATTAAAAAATGATTCAAAGTTATGTGCAGCAGATGACGAGCCAATGTTCTTCGCTTGGCTATCAAGAATCTTTTCTGGGTGTGATGGCGGAGGAATAAAATCTTTCTTCGGTTCTTCAACAGTTGGTGATTCGACGACACCGGATGGGGCAGTATTTTTTACCTGCTCGCCAGCAGGGTCATCAAAAGATACTTTTGTTTGCTCTTTTTCTGGAGCAGGTTTTCTGGTATATCAGGCACAAACGGCTCTGAGCCACTGTTCAGCGCATCTGGATTCACCACATTATCACCCTTCGTTGAGTTTTCAAGTTCTGGTTGGTGCACTGCAGGGGTCGATCCTTACCAAGAGAAAAGGTTTTTCAACATACAAGGGAAATGTTAACATCCTTACCAAGAGAAAATTTCATTGCAAGAGCGTCCAAATTGCTCTTCTTTCCAATTCTCCCTCTCACAACTTTCTTCGGTGGTGGTACTGGTGGTTCAGGATCGCTGTTTTTCCTCTTCTTGGATGCACGGTGCACCAATACATTAGGACTAGAAGGTATGTCGATAGGATCATCTGGATTCACCGCAGGGATCTCTGCTGTGTCCATTGGTTCCGCTTTTGGTTTCTTTAAACCTACAGGCGCAAGACCTTATAATGAGTCCGACACCACCACGTACTCACACCAAGAATCAGACACAAGGTGCGTACCTTTCTTGATTTCTGCCTTAAGGGTTTCAGAAACCTTAGGTGTAGGAGCATCAGGCTTCTTGGGCAGTGGAACTGTAAGAGTAGGCTTCTTCTTCTTCTTAGAATCGGTGCCTACGCCCAATTTTGACAAATCACCTACTTGGGTAACTAAAAAACAATATGCGCGCCATAAGTTATATTGCAATATTACTCTAAGATATAACATTAGTGGTAATATTGCAATACTAACTCAGGCCTCAAGAAAAATTACTTACCGGCGTTAGAGGAGGGTTGCGCGTTGAGCTCTTCTATCTTGGGCAGTTCAAAGTTTCCGAAGATTTGTGTAAACCAAGGTTCTTCATTCGTATCTATCGGCATAACTTCCATCTTGCCCTTATCTCTTTTAAAAGATACTGCGTATAAGGAAGTAACTGCATCAAACGCAAGTATGAGCGTATGAATATACAAATATATTATAGAATGAACAACTGACCTATGCCTTCTTCAACATATATTGGTTTCTCGCGACGACCCGCCTTCCAAAGCATGCTCATTCTAGCAGCAACCAATGCCCTTTCATGCAACACAATGTTTCGCACACCCTTCAAATCTTGGTACCACACCTCATCAACCGGGATTGCCATTCTCTCTAGATCAATCTCTTCTACTCCTCGAAACGTCATCTTCATCGGTATCATAGCTGCTTTGATATAGAAGAATTTTTGCTTCCAATCATGATAGGTCTTGGGAGGATTGAGCAATAATCTTTTTGTTGGAAGACGTTGTTGAAACGAGTAGAACCCTAACAAGCAATGTAACTGGTAGAAAACCCTTAATCTATCAACGGTGGGAAGGATGTTCATCGATCGGCAAATAAACTCGAAGTGCCGGATACGTACCATCCCCATCAGGTTCAACTGGGATATATGAAATTTATAAAAGTCAAGAATTTCCAGAAAAAAGTGGGTCACCGGAATTCTAAAATTGCCCTCTACAAAATAATCCCAAAACAACCTGATTATCCTGCCGGAGCATTCGCCGATGTATCTGTCTCATCGGGATATCTGGCATCACATGTCTTTGGGAACTTAAAATTGGCACCGAGATTATCGAAGGCACTCCAGCTCCATTTTAACGCAGCAGTGATGAAGTCGACGGCATATTTGATTGCTCTTCAGGCTTAGAACTGGTAGCCATGACTAGTTCGTAAACAAACAAGAATGTCGAATGATCTTGAATAGTAGTAAAGAAACAATTTTTGGAACTCAAGAAGAAGGAGAAGAAACAATTAGGATTTGTTGGAAAGCATATGGACGATGTTTAAGCAACATGGTGTTTTTATAGGCATCACAATTAATGCCTGGGAAATCATGCAGCAGTTTTTCAAAACCCCTGGCATCTAAAGGGGCGAGTGGGGACAGTAACCGTCCCCACGCACGCGTGCACTTGCCAAAAGCCCATCATGCAATTAATATTGTACTTCTGACAATTTGGCAGCTGTACATAGTGCTCAGTACGTCACCTTAGCACGTGCTTTCCACCAACCACCTGACACACAATCACGTCACAAGACAGGCTGTTTTCAAAATTCAAATTTCTCCAACATTATCCATTCAAAGGAGTAAGATGGTTCTTAAAGTCCGCGCAACTATGCAACAACATTTCAATTAGTCCAGTATTCCACCTCTCCGCCACAATGCATCAGAGCAACACTGGACTGGGGGGAGTTGAAGGGGTATGGTCCCAAAACCTTGCGCCGAGTAAGAGACCATACCCATTGTTATACACAAAGCAGACCTTGCACCTCAACTCAGTGATATTATAAGTACAGTATTCCTACTTGTTACATCATATAGGAGCAACACTGGACTGGGGGACTTGAAGGGGTATGGTCCCAACACCTTGCGTCGAGCACAGGACCATCCCATTATCATCCAAAAGCGAGTCTCGCGCAGACTAGATCGTGGGTGATAGACACCAATTATTCATGTACCAGATCATTGAAAAGAGTATTAAAATCATTTAACTACCTTGCGTAGGCTCGCGCAAGGAAATAGTTAAGCTTGAAAGTTGTATTCTATATCAAACGACCTCCGCGCAAGGAACTTAAACAAATGGCAAAAAGAATCTTTTCTGTTATAACAGAAATAACACGTGGTAGCAGATCAAGAGATCACAACTGTAAAACATTCTAGAAGCCATAAAAGCTCAAATCTTGCAGGAGCACAAGTGGTTACAACAGAATTACACGTGGCACGATCTGGTGCACTCCTGAAAATCATGATGATGGCATATCTCGTAACAAAAAGTGGAGAGGCGTCATCTGCCATGTGGTGTTTCCCCAGCCGTTGATCAACCCTTGATCCGTGTGCTTGGATGAGAAAATAACCAACTAACGGCGTTGGACAGATTCTGTTAAGTTTTCCTCTTTCACATTTTGGCGCCTAAATCCGGTTATAAATAAGTAACTTTAGGTACAAGAAATCTCATTCACTCGCACTTACTCTCTCTCTTACTTCACTTTAACTATTCTAATCAACTTGTACTTATTCTCACGCCGGAGGGTGGTTACAGAGAGAATCCGCATTCTCCCCTTGGCGAGTCTAACGGTGTTTTGTTTTGCAACGTTTATCGGAGGTTTCTATCATTACGGCGAACAATCAGAGGATTAAACTTTTATGCAGAAACTCTCACAACAGATCTGATCTGATTCCGATCAATTAGATCTGGTGTTTCTTCATTGGCGCCCACCGATTTCTCTTTTCTTCTCATCTTTTCGTTTGTTTCGCCTGAATCTTCAGTATCATGGCTGATGATTCATCTCATCATTTAGGTCCTCGATCTGAGATTCATCATGTTGCTCGTGGCGCTCGGATTGACGGACCAACAAAAGAGGTGTTTTCCGACGAAGCTGATGTTCAACATGACCTTGGTCATACGAGCATTCCAGTAACTCCGGCGGCTGCACATGTCGATGTTGCATCAATTTTACCACCAGGCGAGACTCCATTGTCTTGGCTTATCAAATCTCAAACTGCTCTAAATTCTATGTATGCTCAGCTCTGTGCTCAGACCGGAACTCCAGCTTTTCAAGCTCCGGTTAATGCTCCTCAGGTTCGTGCTTCGCCAGCACCTCGAGCGTTAAGTTACGATTCACAGATCCGTGCTCGTGCACCTTCGCATGTATCTGCAAAAAGAACTGAGATGTACTCTCAAACCAAGAATGATTCTATTCATTCTGGTAATCGAAAACAAGAAGACAATACTCAACCTCGCACATCTGTTCACTCACGTTTGGGCCCGCGACTGTCACAGAAGCGGGACACCCAACATGATCAGTATGATAAAAAACTTATGACGAAGGAGATAGCGTAAGTGTTTTTAATCGATTATCCACGGACCATGTCAACTATAAGCCCAAAATTTGTGCAACATACAACCCTAAGGTGGAGCACGTCTATAATCTGGTGTATAGACCTGCTGAAGCAGCTGAACAATCAAAGCTTGTAAGGGAAATAGCATTGGCTCCGCTAGAACGAGCAAAGTTACCATCCAATGTGGGGAAGTTTAATGGTTTAAATGATCATGATGATCACATGCGCCTCCTCACTAGCGCAGGGCTGATTGGAGGCTGGACGTTACCAATGTGGTGTCATCTGTTTGTGCAAACTCTTACCAGCGCAGCGCGTGTGACACCCGGCTATTTAGGCTGTCCCGTACAAATGTAACATGTGTCGTGAATGAATAAAAGGCCGCATTTGATTATTTATGATATTTTTATATGGTATTTGATGTGTTGGTAAATCCAAAGTTTGATAAAAATTACGTTGGCAATATTAAGATAAACGTTTATCGCGTAACGGTTAAAATGCGAAACGAACGTCGGTGACCGCCGAATAATGTTAAAATCCCAAAAATAGTCTGTTATAAGTTAAATAATATATCTAATCATAATCGTGAGGAAAAATAATTTAAAACGCTAAGAAACTCTATTTTTCGAGTTTAAGCGCGTACTGCGCGATATTGCGCGTATCTGACAAAATATTGTCACCACAGTCAGTTCAGGGCAACCAATGTGACATCCCGGTTTTTCGGATAACTTAAACGCAAAACTTGTCGAATAAATTATATGCTACGTATTAAACGTGTACGAGTTAGTGAATACGTGATGTGCGATTATGTGATTGTTTTAGTTAAAAAATAATTATGGTAAATATGTACACGAACCGAACCGAACCGCGACACGAGCCAACCTCGATTCCTTGTGACTCTAGGAGTGAACCAAGTTTTAAACCCAAACCATGTCGCAAGCAAACAACCCAAACCGAACCAACCCAAACCACTCTCGGCCGTGTGCAACCCAAACCGCAAACCCATTGCGTGCAACCCAAACCTTAAACCCAAGCCTTCGGCCGCGAGATCAAACCCAAACCGTAACCCTTCATCTTGCGCCTATATATACTAACCATGCATGCTTCCTTCACAACACAAAACCCTAATAGCAAACAGCCGACGGCAGCCCCTTGTTCACCTCCATTCGGTCGCGAGATCAGCCCATTTGTTCACTTCCTCGATCACAAACAGCCTACTCTTTCTTCCCGGTCGCGAACAACACTTCCTTCTCGGTTACGGATCTTCCCGGTCGCGATTCTTTTGATCATTGGTTCCTCATCTACTCACGGTTCATTAAGCTTGATTTAAAGGTTAGGATTTATAATCGTTTGCAAGATCATATTCGGATTATATGTGTTTGAATGTAATGATTATGTTGTTAATCGGCTGATTGATCATTGTTTGTATGTATGATTGTTTTCGGAACTTATAGTTTGCAAGTATGTTTTGTTTATAAAAACTAGAGATGTTGATTAGGGTTTGCATGGATGTAATATATGTATTGATCTATGATTAGAAAAATCGGTTCTTGATCGCCTAGGTTAATTATATTGACGGTTTATGCGAATTAATGGTAACAATATGCTGAAACAGGTTGCTGAGTGATAGTTACAGCCGACTTCAACTGGCTGTAACTCAGTCATTAGTTGTCGAAAAACGGATTTTCTGAAGTCTAAAACGTAGAGATTTGAATAACGAATCTAATGGCACTGGATTCATATTTTTCTGAAGTCGTTCGATATTTTTAAGTGGCCAAATAAGTTCAGTAACTAAAGCTGTGAAAATCCTGAAATTTTGTTAGTTGTCTATCGAGTTGGATTTTATAATCAGTAGGGAGTCGAATTATGAAATTTGTACAGCAACTAGGTATGGAAATTTCCGGGCAACTCCCACTGGAATTTTGTTAATTGAACGATCAGTAATTTTTAAATAAATTCTTCCGTTGACTGCAGTCAGAAAGCGACGAATCTGACTGCAGCCTAGTATATTAATATTTACGGTTAATTGGTAAAGATTTAGGACTTGGAAAATTTATATAAATTTCTACAGTATAAATGTCACCTGCTGTAAAATAATTGGAATTTTTGGAACGTTGGAACTATTTTATAAAAATCCTAGAAAACAGCTGAATTATGAGTATGTAAGCTGAAATTTGATAACTTGTGATTGTATGCACCAAAGTGTTGCATGGATTGGATTATGTTCATGATAAATTGTTTTGATTACTATGATCACATGAGAATACTTGCATGCATGTTGAGTGTTAGGTATTTTGTTTGTGTGTATCACTTTGTGCGTAAATTAAGTGTAGAATTTGTATTGGTGTGTTCACACACTGACTTGAAATCAATTGGTTTGTTAGGACGCAATTAGCGGTCCCATCCTTTACGACTTCTTTGCTACACTAACCGAGCAACAAAAGGTGAGTTCACGGCCCCTAACTTTATCCGGTTTTTAAACAACAGGGGGAGAAACATGTATACACTCTTCAAACTCAATCTCTTTACGTTATACGAAATTAACGTCACATAACTATTCGGTAACTAAGTTGATGTTAATGTAATGTTATGGTCACTAAGCAGCTATATCACTTAAGTCCTCGTCAATCTCTCGGATCGTTAGTATTGGGTTTTAATAGCGGGGGAATTATAAGTAGTACTACTGGGCCCGACAAGCCCCATCCGAGCTAGTCGCGCTAGCCGACCGGGTATGGTCAACGGGTGAATAATTTGGCCTAACTTCGCCATGGTCAGTGATAGGCCTAGCAACACGGAGGCACAACAGTCAGCTTCGATCGCGAACACTTACGTGACATAACTTTAGGCTAGCTACCTATATATGTTAACATTGAACTTAATTACGAATCAACTATATTATCCCGGGTTGAGGATAATGGAAACAACAACTATATTATCCCGGGTTGAGGATAATGGAAACAACAACTTATTATTCCGGGTTTGGAATAATGGAACCAACATCATTATTATTCCGGTTAAGGAATAATGGAACTATCGGTATTATTCCGGGTTGGGAATAATGGAACTAAATCGTTATCCCGGGTTAGGGATAACGGGGGAAACAAACTCATAACCGAACAAACGAATTTATGAAAACCTGTGAACTCACTCATCTTTAATGTTGACACTTGTTTCTTTACATGTTTCTCAGGACGCTAGGAGCTCTAGGTGCACTCACGTGCATTGATCAAGATATATTTTATCGAGTCTCATTTACAAACATTGTTTTGGATTTTCCTTTGGTTTTGGCGTTTGTGTTGGCGCCCGTTTCTCTACTTATTTTATGCTTCCGCTCAACCATAAAAACTAATGCTTCCGCTAAACTTTGGTAACTAACTAAGACAATCTAAAATCTACGATGATTGGTTAATCAAATGATTTTTGGAAAACGTATTATCAAATCATATAGAGTCGTTCGACGTACTAGTGTTTCAGATTCTAGTTTGTTCACACGCCTCGCGGTAAAACTCCGCAAGTGGAAATTGAGGGTGTGACAGATTGGTATCAGAGCCACTAGCTATAGAGAACCAGGTTTGCATTAGAAGTAGACCTAAACTATAGCTGATTTCACGACACTAGACGTAGTTTGGCACCGAACTGATTATATCTTATCATGTGATGTACCACAACTGTGTATGTAGATTATGACTTCATAATAAGAAATGAAAACAACTCGTAACTAACTACACAACCTAACAGGCAATGTCATCATCATCATCGTCATCATCATCCGACAAACTTACGCCACCAAGAGCGCCAGGAAAGGCACCTATGGTGGAACCCTTACCATCTTATGGCGTGGAGACATGCTCAGCTGCGAGGAAAAGGCTCGCTCTGGGGGAGGAGTCGTCATCACGCCCAATCATCGTTGTGCCGGTCAAACCGGTTAACTCTGTAGAAGTAGGAAATGACCTACTTAGAAACATGATACAGAAACAACAAGAACAATTAGAACGAATGCAGGAAACCATCCTAGCACAGGGATGGATGATCCGACAACTGACAGGTAAAACCGACTCGCTCGAGGAAGAGCAACATACGAGTAAGATAGCTCGCAACACCTTAGCCAGAGATCTGCGTGCTGAGCAGATAAGAGCCGACTGGCTCGAAGACAGAGTCCTGGAAAATAGTTGGAACATTCAGGAGCTAGAGCAAAATCAAGCACCTGCACCAGGACCGGCCCCTCCAGAGCCGGTAGAGGAGGATCCGGAAGAGGATCCAGAGGTGGACCCTGAAGAGGATCCAGAAGAGGATCCAGAGGAGGACCCAGAGGAGGATCCAGAGGAGGATCCGGAGGAAGATCCAGCTGTAGAAGCTGGAAATGCCGCGCAGGATGACGGCAACGACAGTGATATGGGGGATGGAGACGTAGACGACTGACACGTCTCGCTTATTTTATTTACTTTCCTTCAGTCTATTTATTTTCCCACTTGTGTTTAAACTTGAGACTTTATAGTGAATTCATATGTTTGGTTGGCACTTTGTAAGACGTTGAAACTCCATTTAATCAAGTACTTCTTTTGACTATTTAATATATTTGAGCTGACATAACTTGAGAATTATTTAAGTACGAAGTAGGATAACTATATTGGATATATAGACTTATCGGGGTGTGTTTATGTTGTTTTTTTCGAAGATCTAAATGGCAACTGGACGACGTGGAAACCTTAACATGACGTCCGAAGAACTAGCTGCCATGATTCAAGAGCACGTGAACGCAGCTTTAGCGGGTGTTCAGAACCAACCGGCAGGTAACCATTATTAAATTTTCATGTGAAAATCTAATAGTTGGGCTAGTAGAATCCCTCGCTGACTACCTATCCTCTGTCAGCAGGAGGGGGTTTTAACCCCTACAAGATGTTCCTCGACGCTAAACCAAGCAAATTCTCGGGGGCAGAAGGACCCATAGGACTGGTCCGCTGGATCGAAAAATCCGAATCAGTATTTGAAATGTGCAACTGTCTAGAGGCCAACAAGGTCAAGTACGCAGCCTCAACACTGGAAGATGGGGCACTGACATGGTGGAATGCACAAGTCCAAACGCGTGGACTTATTGCTGCAAATGCAATGGCCTGGACCGAGTTCAAGGCCCTAATCAAAGAGGAGTACTATCCGCGAGACAGAGTGCAACAGTTGGAGCAAACACTATGGAACCACAAGATGGTGGGATCTGAAATTGAAGCATACACAGCAAAACATCACGACCTGGTATTTCTGTGTCCCGATCTGGCCAACACTATGGAGAAAAGACTCGAGTTCTACCTTGGGGGTCTGATTCCGGAGATTCAGGGTATGGTAATATCAAGTAACCCTGCAACTGAGCATCAAGCAATCCGATTGGCGCACAAACTCACCGATAAGGCGGTGGAACAAAAGAAGTTGCCAGCACGGGGTACAACTGAAGTCGCCCCTGATAACAAAAGAAAGTTTGAAGACTCAACTGTTCGACAGTCTTCGTCATCCCAGCCGCAACAGGGGAACCAGAAACGGTTCAATCATTACAACAGCCACCGGGGTCACCAAAATCAGCCCGCCAACAACAACAACCAGAACGCAAGCGGCTATGTAGGTCGAAAGCCGCCGTGCACCTACTGTAATCTTCATCATTACGGCCCTTGTGCCGGGAATCGCTGCCAACGATGTGGCAAGGTTGGACATACGGCAAAGGATTGTCGTGGGGAAATCATGTCCCGACAAAACCAAAATCAACCCCAAGGCCCACAACAGGGTGTTAACCGGGGATGCTATCAGTGTGGTAGCACTGCCCACATCAAAAGAGACTGCCCACAGCTCCGTAACAACAACAACAACAATGGTGGGAACAACCACAACCACAATAACCACAACAACAACAATAACAACAACAACAATGGAAATGGTGGCACAGGAGGTGCCAAAGGTCGCGCATTTACATTGGGCCGCGGAGAGGCCAGAAACGACTCGAACGTGGTCACCGGTAAGTTTCCCCTTAATGAACATTTTGCTACTGTGCTTTTTGATACGGGTGCGGATAGGAGCTTTATATCTGAATCTTTTAGGAAGAACCTAAATCTCACGCCTAAACCATTAGAGACCCCTTATGTTATAGAATTAGCCGATGGTAATTCTGTAGATGTGACCCAAATAGTATCCGGCTGTCAACTCAAACTCGCGGGTCACACCTTTACCATTGATCTGATGAAAACTACCCTGGGTAGTTTTGACGTGGTAGTCGGAATGGACTGGCTATCCGACGTCAGGGCTGAAGTTCTCTGCTTCGAAAAATCTATCCGTATTCCGCTCTCGAACGACGAAATCTTGACGGTACAAGGCGATAAGGCAAGCGCCGTCACAAACATCATCTCTTACATGCAAGCGCAGAAGTATCTTCGGAGAAAGAACTCCTTCGCTTTACTCGCACTAGTTACCGAGCAGCCTAAGGACGAGAAACGTATAGAAGACATCCCTGTCGTCTGTGATTTTTCCGATGTTTTCCCAGAGGAATTACCTGGTCTTCCACCCCATCGACAATTGGAGTTTGAAATTGAATTGGCGAACCATGCAACTCCTATCGCCAAGGCTCCATACCGCCTAGCTCCAGCCGAGCTGCAGGAGCTGTCTACCCAACTTCAGGAGCTGTTAGAAAAGGGATATATCCGACCAAGCGCTTCGCCATGGGGAGCTCCAGTCCTTTTTGTCAAGAAGAAGGACGGGACCTTCCGCATGTGCATCGACTACAGGGAACTCAACAAGGTTACTGTCAAGAACCGATACCCGTTACCTCGCATCGACGATCTTTTCGACCAACTTCAAGGGTCAAGCTACTACTCCAAGATTGACCTACGGTCCGGTTACCATCAGCTACGCGTCAGGGAGGAGGATATCGCCAAGACGGCATTTCGTACTCGGTATGGCCATATGAGTTCTTGGTCATGCCCTTCGGTCTCACCAACGCACCTGCGGTGTTCATGGACCTCATGAACCGTGTGTGTAAACCATACCTCGACAAGTTTGTCATTGTGTTCATCGATGACATACTCATCTACTCCAAAAGTGAAGAAGAACATGTTGAACATCTACGATTACTGCTAGGATTACTTCAACAGGAGAAGCTATATGCCAAGCTTTCGAAGTGTGATTTCTGGATTCGGGAAGTTCAGTTTCTTGGGCATATCGTAAATGAAAAGGGTATCCATGTAGACCCTGCCAAGATTGAAGCCATCAAAAACTGGGAAGTACCCAGGACACCGACGGAGATCCGCCAATTTTTGGGTTTGGTTGGTTACTACAGACGTTTCATCGAGGGATTTTCAAAGATCGCACAACCGCTTACTACCCCCACCCAGAAAGGCATCAAGTATGCTTGGGGTGACAAGCAAAAGCAGCATTTCAATTGCTAAAGCAGAAACTTTGCAGTGCACCCATTCTGTCCTTGCCGGAAGGGACAGATGACTTTGTAGTATATTGTGATGCTTCCATTCAGGGGTTGGGATGCGTACTCATGCAACGCGATAAGGTCATCGCGTATGCGTCGCGACAACTAAAGGTTCACGAGAAAAACTACACGACGCATGACCTGGAATTGGGAGCAGTAGTGTTTGCACTTAAGATTTGGAGACACTACCTCTATGGAACGAAGTGCACAATCTTTACAGACCACAAGAGCCTCCAACACATCTTTGATCAGAAGGAGTTGAACATGCGACAGCGTCGCTGGGTCGAACTCTTGAACGATTATGAGTGTGCCATTCGGTATCACCCGGGTAAAGCTAACGTGGTAGCTGATGCCCTCAGTAGGAAGGAACACTTGAAACCTCGTCGTGTGCGAGCATTGCAGCTCACTATTCATTCGGGGCTACCCGAACAAATACGCGACGCCCAGTTAGAAGCAGTTAAGGAGGAAAACATCAGGGCCGAATCGGTGGGAAAAATGGAACGCGATTGGGAAGTAAAACCCAATGGAGCCCGGTATTTCATGAATCGCATATGGGTACCTCTCTACGGAAACCTCAGAGAGCTAGTCATGGACGAAGCTCACATATCTGATACTCTGTCCATCCTGGTTCGGATAAGATGTATCAAGACCTTAAAGCTGCGTATTAGAGGCCCAACATGAAAGCCGATATAGCCACCTACGTGAGTAAATGTTTGACTTGTGCAAAAGTCAAGGTAGAGTATCAAAAGCCATCGGGGCTACTCCAACAACCTGAGATCCCAGTGTGGAAATGGGATCAGATCTCAATGGACTTCATCACTAAACTCCCGCGAACTTTGGGTGGTTGCGATACCATCTGGGTAATTGTGGATCGTTTAACTAAGTCCGCACACTTCCTAGCTATTAAGGAAATAGATAAGATGGAGAAGTTGACTCGCATCTACATTAAGGAAGTAGTTTCTCGGCACGGAGTGCCAACATCCATCATCTCAGACAGAGATGCTCGCTTCACGTCCAACTTCTAGCAGTCACTCCAGAAAGCGTTGGGAACACGCTTAGATATGAGCACAGCCTATCACCCTCAGACTGACGGTCAAAGTGAAAGGACCATACAGACCTTGGAAAACATGCTTAGGGCATGCGTAGTAGACTTTGGAAATAGTTGGGAAATCCACCTGCCTTTAGTAGAATTCTCATATAACAACAGTTATCATACGAGTATTTCGGCAGCACCGTTTGAGGCACTATACGGTCGTAAATGTAGATCACCGGTCTGTTGGGCAGAAGTCGGTGACAGTCAACTCACAGGCCCTGAGTTAATATTTGAGGCTACCGAAAAGATTGTACAGATCAGAAACCGCATGGCGGCGGCACGAGATCGACAGAAATGCTACGCTGATCAACGACGCAAACCGCTCGAATTTCAAGTAGGCGACCGCGTCCTACTGAAGGTGTCACCCTGGAAGGGTGTAATCCGCTTCAGAAAACGGGGTAAACTAAACCCACGGTACGTAGGTCCATTTGTAATCTTGAAACGTATTGGACCCGTAGCTTATCAATTAGACCTTCCTGCCGAACTCAGTGGAGTTCACAACGTATTTCACGTGTCAAATCTGAAGAAGTGTCTATCAGATGAAACTCTAGTCATTCCATTGGATGAGATTCAAGTGGATGAACAACTGCACTTTGTGGAACAGCCTATCGAGATCAATGGATCGTGAGATCAAGACTCGAAGGCACAGCAAGATTCCGATCGTTAAGGTTCGTTGGGACTCTAAGCGTGGACCGGAGTTCACGTGGGAAAGAGAGGACCAAATGAAAAGCAAATACCCACACCTCTTCGCAACTGAGCAGCAAACTAACGATACCAACAACTAAATTTTCGGGACGAAAATTCTTTCAACATGGGGATGATGTGACAACCTGGAAATTTCTCATACTTTCGCGTACCATTGTTAACTAAATTTTTGTGCATGGCACTTGGAAATCTTTGTGCATGGCACATGGGAACTTCTTGTAACTTCGCGTACCATCATTAACGAACTAACTCTTTGTGCGTGGCACTCTAAACATGTACGCTACATGCTAAACCGCGTTTACTCAATTTTCGGGACGAAAATTCTTTCAACATGGGGATAATGTGACATCCCGGTTTTTCGGATAACTTAAACACAATACTTGTCGAATAAATTATATGCTACGTATTAAACGTGTACGAGTTAGTGAATACGTGATGTGCGATTATGTGATTGTTTTAGTTAAAAAATAATTATGGTAAATATGTACACGAACCGAACCGAACCGCGACACGAGCCAACCTCGATTCCTTGTGACTCTAGGAGTGAACCAAGTTTTAAACCCAAACCATGTCGCAAGCAAACAACCCAAACCGAACCAACCCAAACCACTCTCGGCCGTGTGCAACCCAAACCGCAAACCCATTGCGTGCAACCCAAACCTTAAACCCAAGCCTTCGGCCGCGAGATCAAACCCAAACCGTAACCCTTCATCTTGTGCCTATATATACTAACCATGCATGCTTCCTTCACAACACAAAACCCTAATAGCAAACAGCCGACGGCAGCCCCTTGTTCACCTCCATTCAGTCGCGAGATCAGCCCATTTGTTCACTTCCTCGATCACAAACAGCCTACTCTTTCTTCCCGGTCGCGAACAACACTTCCTTCTCGGTTACGGATCTTCCCGGTCGCGATTCTTTTGATCATTGGTTCCTCATCTACTCACGGTTCATTAAGCTTGATTTAAAGGTTAGGATTTATAATCGTTTGCAAGATCATATTCGGATTATATGTGTTTGAATGTAATGATTATGTTGTTAATCGGCTGATTGATCATTGTTTGTATGTATGATTGTTTTCGGAACTTATAGTTTGCAAGTATGTTTTGTTTATAAAAACTAGAGATGTTGATTAGGGTTTGCATGGATGTAATATATGTATTGATCTATGATTAGAAAAATCGGTTCTTGATCGCCTAGGTTAATTATATTGACGGTTTATGCGAATTAATGGTAACAATATGCTGAAACAGGTTGCTGAGTGATAGTTACAGCCGACTTCAACTGGCTGTAACTCAGTCATTAATTGTCGAAAAACGGATTTTCTGAAGTCTAAAACGTAGAGATTTGAATAACGAATCTAATGGCACTGGATTCATATTTTTCTGAAGTCGTTCGATATTTTTAAGTGGCCAAATAAGTTCAGTAACTAAAGCTGTGAAAATCCTGAAATTTTGTTAGTTGTCTATCGAGTTGGATTTTATAATCAGTAGGGAGTCGAATCATGAAATTTGTACAGCAACTAGGTATGGAAATTTCCGGGCAACTCCCACTGGAATTTTGTTAATTGAACGATCAGTGATTTTTAAATAAATTCTTCAGTGGACTGCAGTCAGAAAGCAACGAATCTGACTGCAGCCTAGTATATTAATATTTACGGTTAATTGGTAAAGATTTAGGACTTGGAAAATTTATATAAATTTCTACAGTATAAATGTCACCTGCTGTAAAATAATTGGAATTTTTGGAACGTTGGAACTATTTTATAAAAATCCTAGAAAACAGCTGAATTATGAGTATGTAAGCTGAAATTTGATAACTTGTGATTGTGTGCACCAAAGTGTTGCATGGATTGGATTATGTTCATGATAAATTGTTTTGATTACTATGATCACATGAGAATACTTGCATGCATGTTTGAGTGTTAGGTATTTTGTTTGTGTGTATCACTTTGTGCGTAAATTAAGTGTAGAATTTGTATTGGTGTGTTCACACACTGACTTGAAATCAATTGGTTTGTTAGGACGCAATTAGCGGTCCCATCCTTTACGACTTCTTTGCTACACTAACCGAGCAACAAAAGGTGAGTTCACGGCCCCTAACTTTATCCGGTTTTTAAACAACAGGGGGAGAAACATGTATACACTCTTCAAACTCAATCTCTTTACGTTATACGAAATTAACGTCGCATAACTATTCGGTAACTAAGTTGATGTTAATGTAATGTTATGGTCACTAAGCAGCTATATCACTTAAGTCCTCGTCAATCTCTCGGATCGTTAGTATTGGGTTTTAATAGCGGGGGAATTATAAGTAGTACTACTGGGCCCGACAAGCCCCATCCGAGCTAGTCGCGCTAGCCGACCGGGTATGGTCAACGGGTGAATAATTTGGCCTAACTTCGCCATGGTCAATGATAGGCCTGGCAACACGGAGGCACAACAGTCAGCTTCGATTGCGAACACTTACATGACATAACTTTAGGCTAGCTACCTATATATGTTAACATTGAACTTAATTACGAATCAACTATATTATCCCGGGTTGAGGATAATGGAAACAACAACTATATTATCCCGGGTTGAGGATAATGGAAACAACAACTTATTATTCCGGGTTTGGAATAATGGAACCAACATCATTATTATTCCGGTTAAGGAATAATGGAACTATCGGTATTATTCCGGGTTGGGAATAATGGAACTAAATCGTTATCCCGGGTTAGGGATAACGGGGGAAACAAACTCATAACCGAACAAACGAATTTATGAAAACCTGTGAACTCACTCATCTTTAATGTTGACACTTGTTTCTTTACATGTTTCTCAGGACGCTAGGAGCTCTAGGTGCACTCACTTGCATTGATCAAGATATATTTTATCGAGTCTCATTTACAAACATTGTTTTGGATTTTCCTTTGGTTTTGGCGTTTGTGTTGGCACCCGTTTCTCTACTTATTTTATGCTTCCGCTCAACCATAAAAACTAATGCTTCCGCTAAACTTTGGTAACTAACTAAGACAATCTAAAATCTACGATGATTGGTTAATCAAATGATTTTTGGAAAACGTATTATCAAATCATATAGAGTCGTTCGACGTACTAGTGTTTCAGATTCTGGTTTGTTCACACGCCTCGCGGTAAAACTCCGCAAGTGGAAATTGAGGGTGTGACAACCAATAACTATTATAGTAATAATTTGACAAGTTTATTTTTATAGAATGATAAAAATATGTCACACACCGACTCGTGGTAATTCTCCATAGTTTAAAAACATGATATCATAAATAGGGAGAACCTCGGTTACAACATACTATCAGTATCATATTACACACCATAAGTTTCAGTACAGTACTACGAGCTATGACAGCTCTTATTCTGCTACCGTTCACTACTAAAGCCATCCATACGCACATTTCTTACTCTTGCTTCGCTTTACCTGAAATGCATGTTAGTTTTAAAAAGGTCAGCTCGCTGAGTGAGTTCCACTAGTTTAATTGCTGTGTAACAATATGTGTTAACAAGTTTAATTGCACAAGTCACAGTTCACGGATTTATCAACACAAACACCTTCAGCTAGCACGCCCGGGTTACGACAAACACCTGCAGCTCGCCGAACTGTGTCATAACAGACACCTATTACAACAAACACCTATAGCTTGCCGAACCATGTCATAACTGACACCTACAGCTTGCCGAACCGTGTGTTATAAAATTACCTCATCGCAAGTTGGTGCAATTAACACAGTTTTGTAACATGCAAATCACCTCAAAAAACAGTAACACAGTTTAAAAGTGGTGCAGTGAAACTCACTCCCAACTTGGTGTAATCAACACAGTTTTTTACATGCAAGTCCCCAGAAAACAGTAATACAATTCAAAAGTGGGGAAGTGAAACTCACAGTGTAAATAGGGGTCTTAACACAAGAGTCGTCGAATATCTGGATCAACTTTAATAACACACATGCAAGCATGGACTCAAATCAGTATCTAAGTTGGTAATGGTCATAACTTGGATCTGGTCAGGAGTTTTTACTTCGGATGGAGTCTATAGGACACGGGTATGGTGATGGACATCAGGGCAGTATTAGTTTTCAGTTTGGCTTCCGGGCACCGATTCGCGTGCCGGCCAAAGTCAGTAGTTTAACGCGTTCGGGTAATGGTATGGAAATACCAAAAGTGCTAACACGTTGTTATTTAAGAATGATTAACTTTTTTTAAGGGAGTTTGAGTGTTTTGGGAGTCTAGGGTGTCCAAAATTGAGTTTCCATTTTCACCGTCGGAAATTCTCCCAAGTTGTCTTAGAGCACACCCATAGTGCCCAAATTACCCGGGAATCACCCGGAATACTCCCAGTGTTCCAACTATAGTATCTTTTGGGTTGGGTCAGTTCCCCGTCCGGCAGGTTCGTTATACGATAAAACTGCCGAAAATGATTTAAATAACTTATTTTTAATTCAAATAACTCCCATTTAATCTAGAATTGGAGTAAAAATCTATAAAAATATATATAACTCAGTAAAAATCAGTCAATCATAAGACAAACTTCTGGGAATTTATTTTGGTAATTTTCTTATTTAAATAAACTATTTATAAACCCATTTTTAACCACATAATTAACATAAAATACTTTCACAAGTTCTAAAATTCCGAAACAATTCCTGAACCTTCTATACATATCCAGGAACATCTCCAAAAGTTTTGAGAATTTTCCGATTTCATTTTGGTGTGTTTACGGCTACCGAAACCTCTCAAAAAACACGGATTTTTAACCCAAACCAAAACTCAACCAATGGACTTTGAAATTTCCCAGATCATTCCCCATATGTTCCTTAGTGTCTCTATAAAATTCGGTGATTTATTGATCTCGTATGATATTTTTTCCAAAATTCTTTTGGTAAAACAGTTAAAAATTCACTAAAAATCATAGAAAATTCCAAAACTTCTAACATTTTACGAGGACCTTCCTGACAATACCCTACATCACCATTCCAAATTTCAGCTCAATCCAAGCTACACGAACCAAGTTATAGGCAAAACAATTTTCTGCCTAGCCTAGATTCGGTTTTCGGATGATATACCTAGCGATTCTTCCGTTTCCAAGCGTTTATCTTGATCCCAGAAGTTTGTAAAGGCTATATTCAGTACCTACACACCAAGTACAATCCAAATATGTTAGAACTTAGATCAATCAAGCTTTAATTCATTGTTTTTCGGTTATTCGAATAGTTAAGCGATTTTTGTCGAATAAGAGTTGATTAGGGTATCAAACCCCATTGATTAGCAACCATGGCTGCCATATAACACCAGGGATATATGTGGTGTTCATATTCAGCCCTAAAATTTGTTTAAAACTCCAAAATTCATGGATTAAAAAGCGTTTTTTCGGCTAGAAATCGCGTTTAATCCAGAAACCAAGCTTGAAACCTTAATGATTTGAGTTAATAACTTTGATTTGAGTTGGTTTATGGGTAAATTCAGCTGATGAAGAAGGTTGGAGAGCAGATTTTTGAGGGATTTTTTGGAAGTGTTTTGATTAAAAATAAAAGAAAAAGAAAAAAAATACTTTTATAACCATGTGGGGGGTGGGGGCATAGAGGTGGGCCCCTAGGGCCACCTCGTGCTTTGTTTTACATGCGTGAAGATGATGTTTATCCTACAGATAAGCATGGGTTCGTTTCGGGTCCGGCGCGCGTTCTCGATTTGCGTGACGGACTCCGTTTTGCGCGTACTTAGTGTTAAAAGACTCGGTTTTAAAAATTATGCATAACCGTCTAAAAATCCGAACCCAAATATCTTTTAATCATAAAAGTCTCGTTTGACATTCTTTAAGTGTTTTTAAGCTTGATCGATCGTTCCTTGCACATTCGGTTGCCTTATGTTGTGCCCGGAACAAATGCGTTTCCCCAACTGGGAGCTGCTTCGTTTTGCTTGCCCGGGCTTTGATTATTTTCAAACCTTATGTCACAGTCTATGGCACAAAATTAAGTTATTCCTGGAACTCAGAATCTTAAATAAGGCTACCGATAATCTAATAATCAACGTCAAAGGTTTAATGCGTTGTTAAACGTCAAGTCTCCGTTTACCACGTGGTTCAAGGCTAAGGACGCCAACCTCGCATCGTTGGTCCTTGGTAGTGTTATGTCAACCATGACGTGTTCTCAGATTCCTCCGAGATATAACATATATCGTTTCGCACAACACACAAATCATGAAATTTCACAAGGTTTACTCACAATTATAGTTTTAGTCATGCTTTAAGTTTAGGACCAATTAAGGTGTACCTGGTTTCATCATGGGTATCACAGTCTCTCCTGGTTAAGAAATTTCATCCTCGAAATTTACTTTGTTATGCTAGAGAAGAGGTGAGGTATTTTCTACGGAATTCATCCTTTTGTTCCCAGGTATATTCAGGTCCTTGTTTAGAGTTCCATCAGACTTTAACCACTGAAATTTTTTTATGCCTTAATTGCTTGACCCTACCATCAACTATTTCCACCGGCTCTTCCACAAAGTGGAGTCTACTCTCAACGGGTATGTCTTCCAAAGGTACCTGGGTAGCTTCGCCTGACAGGCATTTCTTCAGGTTTGATACATGGAAGACATCATGAATGGCACTAAGTTCGGTTGGTAACTTCAACCGATACGCCACTCGACCTACCTTGGCTAGGATCTCGTATGGCCAAATGTAGCGCGGGGCTAGCTTTCCTGACTTTCCAAATCAGATAACGCCCTTCCACGGCGATACCTTTAACAACACTCGTTCACCTACTTTGAACGATAATGGTTTTCTACGCACATCAGCCTAGCTCTTCTATCGGCTCTGAGCGGCTTGTAAACGCTTTTGAATCTGATAGACCTTATCGGTCGTTTCCTGAACCAGTTCAGGTCCCGTCATTGTGTGTCACCCACTTCGGCCCAACAAAGTGGTGATCGGCACTTTCGACCATAGAGGGCCTCATACGGGGCTGCTTGCATGCTACTATGGTAACTATTGTTATACGAGAATTCCACTAGTGGGAGATGCTTGTCCCAGCTTCCTCCGAAGTCTAGGACACAAGCCCGAAGAAAGTCCTCTAGTGTCTGAATCGTGCGTTCCGATTGGCCATCAATTTGGGGATGATAAGCAGTGCTCAGATCGATGCGTGTCCCCAAAGCCTCTTGTAGTTTCTGCCAGTATTGCGAAGTAAAGTGGCTATCTCGGTCGGAAATAATAGCAATCGGGACACCATGTCTAGCTACTATTTCATTAGTGTAGATTTCGGCCAACTGGTCGGTCTTATAGGTAGTGCGGATCGGAATAAAATGCGCGGATTTGGTCAATCGATCTACGATACCCAGATCGCATCATGACCACGAGGCATTTTCGGGAGATGAGTCACGAAATCCATCGTGATTTGTTCCCACTTCCACTGAGGTATCTCGGGTTGTTGCAACATCCCCGAGGGTTTCTGATACTCGGCCTTGACAAGTCAAGCATTGGCTCACATGTTCGGCCACGTCCTTTTTCATTCCCGGCCACCAATAAAACTCTTTCAGGTCATGGTACATCTTATCTACACCGGAATGAATCTAATATTCGATTTATGAGCCTCGTCCATTATTAATTGTCTCAGCTCCGCTCTCGCAGGAATCCACACTCGGTTCTTAAAGTACAATACTTCGTCCGATTTTCTTACAACATTTTTCTCGTTCCCGTGCAATTCTTCACAAGGTAACTGGCTTTCCTTCAGGGCTTGCATCTGCGCGTTCCGAAATTGATCTATCAAACTTATCTACACGATCACTCCCAAGGCCCTTACTCGAAGAGGCTTAATTCGATCCTTCCTACTTAGCGCATCTGCTACTACATTAGCTTTTCCCGGGTGGTAATTTATTTCACAATCATAATCATTTAACAGTTCCACCCATCTGCACTGCCTCATGTTTAAGTCTTTTTGATCGAAAATATGTTGGAGGCTTTTGTGATAGGTATATATAGTACACTTGGTACCATATAAACAATGTCTCCAAATCTTCAACGCGAATATAACTGCTCCTAGTTCCAGGTCATGGGTTGTGTGGTTCTTTTCGTGCACCTTTAGTTGCCTAGAAGCGTACGCGATAACTTTATTCCTTTGCATAAGGACACATCCAAGTCCTTGTCGCGATGCGTCGCAATATACGACAAAGTCGTCATTGCCTTCGGGTAACGTTAAGATGGGGGCCTCACATAACTTTTTCTTTAACAGCTGGAACGCTGTTTCTTGGTCTTCACCCCAGTCGTACTTTCTATCCTTCTGCATCAATGCGGTTAACGATTGTGCGATACTAGAGAAGTTTTCGATAAAGCGGCGGTAGTATCCTGAGAATCCCAAGAGTTGGCGTATTTCTTTTGGGGATTTCGGCGCTGGCCAGTTTTTGATTGCTTCAATCTTGCTTGGATCCACATGAATTCCATGTTGATCCACCACATGCCCTAGAAATTGTACGGCTTGTAATCAAAAGTCGCACTTAGACAACTTAGCATATAGTTTTTCAATCCGTAGTATCTCCAAGATAGCACGCAAATGATACTCGTGCTCGTCCTTGCTCTTGGAGTAGATCAAGATATCGTCGATGAAGACGATGATAAATTTGTCAAGGTATGGCTTACATACCCTGTTAATGAGGTCCATGAACACCGCAGGTGCGTTAGTTAACCCAAAGGGCATAACCAGGAATTCGTAGTGGCCGTAACGAGTTCGAAATGCGGTCTTCGGAATATCGTCCTCTTGGACCTTTACTTGATGGTAACCTGACCAAAGATCTATCTTAGAAAAGTATCGGGCTCCTTGCAACTGATCAAATAGATCATCGATTCTTGGAAGAGGGTAACGATTCTTAATAGTGACTTTAATTCAATTCCCTATAGTCGATGCACATTCGGAAGCTACCGTCCTTCTTCTTTACAAATAAAACTGGGGCAACCCAAGGGGAATAACTAGGACGGATAAAACCATGATCGAGTAACTCCTGCAACTGCGTCGATAGCTCTTGCATCTCGGACGGTGCAAGATGATATGGAGCCTTGGCAACGGGTGCCGTTCCCGGTATTAAGTCAATACGAAACTCGACTTGCCGATTGGGTGGCAATCCGGGTAGTTCTTCCGGGAACACATCAGGGTACTCACATACTACTGGAATATCTTCAATACGTTTCTCGGCTGGCTCCTCCGATATGACGCTAGCTAAGAACACGTCACATCCCTGTCGTATACATTTCAACGCCTTAAGGTGAGATATAAGGTTCAACGTGGCGCCTAACTTCTCTCCTTGCACCATAACTATATACGTGGGGGATAAAGGAATCTTCACCACCTTTTGTTCGCATAACACCTCCGCACGATGGTTGGACAACCAGTCCATTCCTACGACAATATCAAAACTACCCAACTCTACTGGTAAAAGGTCAATGGTAAACTGGTAACCGTTAAAGGTTATAGGGCAATTAACAATAAGTTGGTGACTAGTAATTGGTTTCCCGCTGGCAAGTTCAACGGTGTAGGGGTGTTTCAGGTCAACAGCAGGCATATTCAAGAGTGGCAAAAATGCAATCGACACATAACTTCTATCGGCTCCCGTATCAAATAATACTGAAGCAAATTGATTGGAAACGAGGAATGTACCTGAAACCACGTTGGGATCCTGGCGTGTGTCACCAGGTCCCATGACAAAGGCACGACCTCGGGCTGCATTCGAGGTAGATGCTTGGTTCTGAGTGTTCCTTCCTGCCATCTGTTGGGCTAACTTCGGACAACTGTTTCAAAAATGCTCCGTGCTGCCACATCCAAAGCACGTACGGGGATAGGCAACCTGTGGGGCTGGTTGCTGAGGTCGCTGCTAAAGAGGTTGAGGCCTAGGAGATTGAAAACAGGTTGGGTTAGGATTTAGTTCCCTGGGCACCCTACAATCTCGGGCGAAGTGCCCAGTTCCATGGCACCTTGAGCATATCACTGTTCGGCACTTACCAGTGTGGTGGAAAGCGCACTTATTGCACTTTGGGATGTTTCCTTTGTACCCATCAAAGTTATTCGCGGGGGTAGTCATGGCATAGTTCTGGCTAGCGTTTCTCCCCTTCTTTGGCGCTGCTGCCCTTGCGCGACTATTCTCCGGGGCTTCTCGCTTGTTTCTGGCCGGCTCTCCCGGCATTGTCAGAATCTTACGCCTAACCATGTCATATGTAACGGTACCTGACCTTGCTACCACCTCATGCATGGTTCGGTATTCCACCGAATTAATAATACTCCTAACTTCTGGTGCTAGCCCCCAGATATACCTTTCGATCCTCTTGGACTCTGGTCGGACCATGTCTGGCAAAATACGCGCCAGTTCATTAAAGCGGTTGGTATCACCTGCATGATCAGCACCTTGCATCTGCAGGTTCCAGAACTCGTGCTCAAGCTTCTGAATCTCATGAGTTGGGCAAAACCTTTCCCTCATCAAAATCTTGAGATCATCCCAAGTCATAGCATTAATCGCGTCTTGTCCGCGAGTTTGAACAATCGTGTTCCACCAGTTTAAAGCATGGTCAACAAAGGTACAGGTGGTATACTTAACTGCGCAATTAGCAGGACAATTACTTATGTTTGGCATTGATTCCGACTTTTCAACCCATTTCACAAACCCCTTGGGTCCCTCAGTACCATTGAATTCCATCGGTTTGCATTCCATGAAATGCTTATATGTGCAAACCGGCTGCCATTATTCTGATTATCGTTCTGACCAACCGGTCCTGGTTGCGGGTTCGGTTGCGGGTTAGCACTAATACCGGCGCTAACCTGCGCCACAATCGTGGGAATAACAGCTTGAAGCTGTTGCGCTACTATTTGCACGATTTCTGCCTCAGTTATTTGCGGTGCGCGTTTCGGCGCCATTCTATTATAAACAATATATATATATATTGTGTGTGTGTGTGTGTGTGTGTGTATCAACCTCACATAGTCAATCATCACATATCGCACACAATTTCAATTTTTACGATTCATAAAAATAACTTGCGGTTGGTGACGTTAGTAGAGGGATTTTTGTCCTATCTCAATGACGTTCCCAGAATCCCCAACTAGGAGCAGATAAATTATGGTGTTCCGGACCACAATAATTTATTTGCCCCACCAGGGTTTCCTGGTAATAGCCATACTACTCAGTTTCTAAAGGTTCTCAGCGTGTTGAGACTAACTTAGGATTATAGTCTAGGTTCTTTCGAGATACCTAGTTCGCTAAAACCGAAGGCTCTCATACCATCTTCTATCACACCCCGTCTCGCAGCGGAAGACAAATGCAGGGTGCGGCAGACACGTGGTAATTCTCCATAGTTTAAAAACTTGATATCAGAAATAGGGAGAACCTCGGTTACAACATACGATCAGTATCATATTACACACCATAAGTTTCAGTACAGTACTACGAGCTATCACAGCTCTTATTCTGCTACCGTTCACTACTAAGGCTATCCATACGCACATTTCTTACTCTTGCTTCGCTTTACCTGAAATGCATGTTACTTTTAAAAAGGTCAGCTCGCTAAGTGAGTTCCACTAGTTTAATTGCTGTGTAACAATATGTGTTAACAAGTTTAATTGCACAAGTCACAGTTCACGGATTTATCAACACAAACACCTTCAGCTAGCACGCCCGGGTTACGACAAACACCTGCAGCTCGCCGAACTGTGTCATAACAGACACCTACAGCTTGCCGAACCGTGTTACAACAAACACCTACAGCTTGCCGAACCGTGTCATAACTGACACCTACAGCTTGCCGAGCCGTGTGTTATAAAATTTATCTCATCGCAAGTTGGTGCAATTAACACAGTTTTGTAACATGCAAATCACCTCAGAAAACAGTAACACAGTTTAAAAGTGGTGGAGTGAAACTCACTCCCAACTTGGTGCAATCAACACAGTTTTTAACATGCAAGTCCCCAGAAAACAGTAAAACAATTCAAAAGTGGGGAAGTGAAACTCACAGTGTAAATAGGGGTCTTAACACAAGAGTCGTCGATTATCTGGATCAACTTTAATAACACACATGCAAGCATGGACTCAAATCAGTATCTAAGTTGGTAATGGTCATAACTTGGATCTGGTTAGGAGTTTTTACTCCAGATTGAGTCTATAGGACACGGGTATGGTGATGGACATCAGGGCAGTATTAGTTTTCAGCTTGGCTTCCGGGCACCGATTCGCGTGCCAGCCAAAGTCAGTAGTTTAACACGTTCGGGTAATGGTACGGAAATACCAAAAGTGCTAACACGTTGATATTTAAGAATGATTAACTTTTCGTTAAGGGATTTTGAGTGTTTGGGGAGTCTAGGTTGTCCAAAATTGAGTTTCCATTTTCACCGTTGGAAATTCTCCCAAGTTGTTTTAGAGCACACCCATAGTGCCAAATTGCCCGGGAATCACCCGGAATACTCCCAGTGTTCCAACTATAGTATTTTTCGGGTTGGGTCAGTTCCCCGTCCGGCAGGTTCGTTATAAGATAAACTGCCGAAAATGATTTAAATAACTTATTTTTAATTCAAATAATTTCCATTTAATCTAGAATTGGAGTAAAAATCTATAAAAATATATATAACTCAGTAAAAATCAGTCGATCATAAGACAAACTTCTGGGAATTTATTTTGGTAATTTTCTTATTTAAATAAACTATTTATAAACCCATTTTTAACCACATAATTAACATAAAATACTTTCATAAGTTCAAAAATTCCGAAACAATTCCTGAACCTTCTATACATAACCAGAATTCCTGAACCTTCTATACATAACCAGGAACATCTCAAAAGTTTTGAGAATTTTCCGATTTCATTTCGGTGTTTCGGTGTGATTTGAGTTAATACCTTTGATTTTAGTTGGTTTGTGGGTGAATTCAGCTGATGAAGAAGGTTGGAGAGCAGATTTTTGAGGGATTTTTTGGAAGTGTTTTGATTAAAAATAAAAGAAAAAGAAAAAAAATACTTATATAACCATGTGGGGGTGGTGGCATAGAGGTGGGCCCCTAGGGCGACCTCGTGCTTTGTTTTACGTGCGTGAAGATGATGTTTATCCTACAGATAAGCATGGGTTCGTTTCGGGTCCGGCGCGCGTTCTTGATTTGCGTGACTGACTCCGTTTTCCGCGTACTTAGTGTCAAAAGACTCGGTTTAAAAATTATGCATAACCGTCTAAAAATCCGAACCCAGACGTTTTAATCATAAAAGTCTTATTTGACGTTCGTTTAAGTGTTTTTAAGCTTGATCGATCGTTCCTTGCACATTCGGTTGCCTTATTTTGTGCCCGGAACGAATGCGTTTCCCCAATCGGGAGCTGCTTCGTTTTGCGTGCTCGGGCTTTGATTATTTTCAAATCTTATGTCACAGTCTATGGCACAAAACTAAGTTATTCCTGGAACTCGGAATCTTAAATAAGGCTACCGATAATCTAATAATCAACGTCAAAGGTTTAATGCGTTGTTAAACGTCAAGTCTCCGTTTAACACGTGGTTCAAGGCTAAGGACGCCAACCTCGCATCGTTGGTCCTTAGTAGTGTCATGTCAACCATGACGTGTTCTCAGATTCCTCTGAGATATAACATATATCGTTTCGCACAACACACAAATCATGAAATTTCACAAGGTTTACTCACAATTATAGTTTTAGTCATGCTTTAAGTTTAGGACCAATTAAGGTGTACCTGGTTTCATCATGGGTAAATAAATTAAAACGCTTAAAATCCATATTTTTGCGAATTTAAGCGCGTATTGCGCAACACAGCGCGCATATTGCCAATTACCGACAACGTAACTAGTCAAGACAAATAAAATATTGATTAGTAATATTTTAGTGTGTTTATTTTTATAAAGTGGTAAAAATAATTTAAAAAGTTTCAAAAGGCAGTTAAAACGCTAGATAAAACACCCGGTAACCAGTAAAATACAATTTTAAGACATATATGTGTAATATATATGTATGTGTGCGGCTATATGTGTGTGTGTGAGGTGTTGTGGCAGCCAAAGAGGGCTCTCTCCCACCTCTCTCCTCCAAGTGTTGGTCTTGGAGATCCCACACAATGATTTCCCTTATCAAATCTTCCATAAAATCTACCAATTCCAAGAAACTAATCAAAACTAAATCTCACTCTCTCTCTCTCTAAGTAAAGCTCGGCCGAACACCCCCTTAAACACCTCCATCTTCATGTTTCAACCTTGTTCATGAAGATCTAGGGCCATTCCAAGGTGTTTCCAAGAAGATTTGAAGGTCAAAAGGTTATTCTAGGGAGTTTCCAAGCTAGAGCCAAGTCCTACACCATCACATTCTTGTCAAAACCCATTTAAAACTTGAAGGTATAAAATTATTTCTCATAAACAAGTTCATGAATCTTGATGATTGGTGATGATAGAAGTTTCTCTAGTTCTTGAGTTAAACACTAACTTGAAAATACTATCAAATGGGTTTTTAATAAAAATAAAAATGGACATGTATGTATATATGTATGGTCGTATGTATATATATATATATATATACATATGAGCTTTAAGTTTCATGGGTTGAATGATCTTGCATGATGATGTGTTGATTTGTTATAGAAAGTGTGATCTTGGAAGGTTCTAAAAAGAGTTTGTGAAAAGGTTTCATGTGATTAAGGAATATATGAAAAGTGAACTTTTGGAAATATGTATGTATATATGCATGGCCGTATATATATATATATATATATATATATATATATATATATATATATATATGTATATTATATATATATATATATATATGTATATTATATATATATATATATACACATGAGTTTTGTAGTTAGTTCTTAAATATGCAAGAACATGATACATGCATTTATGTCCAATGATTTGATGATGATGATGATGGTTATATGAAGATGGTGTCCTTGAATGTATGAACATGAAATAAATATATGTTGGATGCATGTTAGTTCATACAAAATGATGAAGACATGATGTTTGTGCATTAAGTGCTTGTACCTAGTCATGCATGTGAATGTATGTACATAAAATGAGGATTTAATCATGTTATAATAAAATGGTTTTAGATCAGTAAATAAACCTTATAAATAAGGTCATCTCATGTATAAAAGTGGTATGGAACTTTGATATAAAGTGTACTAGCTTTGCATGTAGTACTATGTGCTTAAAAAGTTGTAAAATGTGTGAAATCACATGAGTTATGTGCCTTACACAAAAACTGCACTAATCTGATTATAACCATAATTTTATTCAGTATATAACATGTATTGTGTTAAAATTTGAAGTCGTTTCGAGTTCGGATGGTTATGGTAACGTTTGACGCAAAACTATGCGGTAAAAACGGTAAAAATCGCCTTTTTAAGAGGGTTTTTATGAAACTGTTTTAGATCAGTAAATAAACTGATATTTTTAGTATAAATATAAGTATATTAACTTATATTTAGTTTATTTGGTATTTGGTTGGTCATACGTGACTTCCGGCGCCCGAAAACGTTACCGAATTACTAAAATACGCATTTTTCAACATACACTATAATGGGTTGTTAATGGGTGAACCTTATGTGTTTAAATGTGTTATGTGATTTAAATATGTGAATTTGATAATATTTTAAGTGTTTACATGATAGCGGGAATTAAGACTATGCATGTGCGCTTGTATGTTTAAAACGGTAGAATCGGTGAAATCACGTTAAAATGTGTAACTTATTTGTCGAGCATGAAAATTGATACATAGGTTAACTTAGTGAGTTATTTCATGTATGCATGCTTTAAAAATGATAAAGTGAATAAGTTAATAAATTCTCGCGTGTTATGATGTAGAGAAAATGTGCACGTTTATGTATATATATTACGACATGCAAATCGTAGATATATAGTATTTATAAACGGGAGTGTAACGGATATAACATTAAAGGTCACCAATAAAATCGTTCAAGTCGCAAAATCTTAAATATATATATATATAAGTATATATATGTATATCGATGTATATCTATGTATATCTATGTATATATATGTATATATATGTATATATATATGAATTCATATATATATATATATTAATATGCCAACATAATTAAAAATAATAATTTTTCGAGAAAATCTCAAAGTTATGTGAAAATTCTAAGTACTGGAGAAACTTAGGAATTTTGTAATATATTGATTATTAAATCGTGCCTATGTATATTAAGACGTGTAGAATCAAATTGTGGGATCGCGCTATTTTAAATACGCACCCAAAGGTGAGTGTCACCAAACCCCTCTTTTTACTGTTTTAGTATATATGTTTTGGGGGAAGAACACGCCTTAAAAGGATAAGTATACGTTTTTGTATAAAATATGCCTTTGATTAAACTATAAATATATTTTCGTGGAAAATATGATTTGGAAATTATGTGATATGTTTTTGGAGAAAAACATGGTTTTGGATATAAATATGTTTCGGGATGAAACGGATTTTGGAATAATGATATATGCGTTTCGGGGATGAAACGGGGATATTACGGCGTTATGGCATAGAACGACCGTGTGGATTTAAAATGTTTAAATCTAAAGTTGTAACGAATTGGCCCGGTCTCAAGAGAGTAAGTATCGGGATTAGGCTTACGTTTCGGTGGGGACGTCGGGGATTCGTACAACATGTTATATTAAATTTTATCATTTTAGTAGGATATGTATATTGTTCATAAGGTTGGCACCTTGGGTGACCCATTGTGGGCACTTTGCGCAAACTTAGCCATTTAATCATTAATATGGATTGCGTGGAATTGTTGATAGATCTATCGGGTTGACAACCCTGTCGTGACCGGTAGCTCCGTGTCATGTCAAGCGACGAATTTATATTCTGTTATTGTCTAGCGTTGATTATACCCTTAATGTTAATATATAGCTCGTAATGTCTTGCAAACTTGCGAATCTGAACAAATGGATGTTAAAAATAATTTAATATGTGAAACTTGGGAAGATGCTTAGTTCGGAGGTTTCAGAGAAAACGCTTGCAACGGCTGACCCATGGATTTTTTAAGGAAATAAAATTGACTTTCAAAAATATTATTTGGATGTTTTGATAATAAACACATCATTAGAAAGTTTTCTTTGTTTTAAAGTTGAATATGTGAGCCCACCCTCCTTTATGTTGACACTTGATTTTAACATGTTCTTCAGGTAATTGAGCATGGCTTCGGGAATTATGGCGTATCTTGTGGTTGTTGGTGCATGGTTGTTTTATGAATGTTTTGGACAAACTTTTAAAACTTTGGGACCTATGTAATAAGATCCATAAGGATTAAAAACAACTTAACTATGGTGTGGTTGTGACGTACTTTAAACTTTATGTTTTAAAAACTATGTTTTAATTAAGTTGAATGTCCAACATTAACAATGCATCGATCGTCAAGATATTTATGGGCACCAACTTCCGTCACCATTACGGTTGTATTTCCGGTGTGACGTTTTTGGGGTGTTACAGAAGTTGGTATCAGAGCTAATGGTTGTTAGCAAACTAGATGTTTTCGGGGGAAAACTCTAGACTTCAACCAAATAATTTTGAAATATAAGTCCAAAATTCGCGAAGCCAAAATTTTTAAATAAACATGGATTTTTATTATGTATGAGAACCATTGCGTGTTATTATGGTGTAAATCTTTTTATTGGGCCTTATGTATTATTTTTCATTTGAACACACACTTACTTTGTAGGGTTATATATGTCACAGATGTCGCACGAGCACGAGGTCATCGAGATTGCTGACTCTGAGCGCGAGCCATAATTCAAGACTTCACCTAGATCCGTTTTACCAGAGGTACCCCCTACGATTCCACAGTTTGTTGATGCGGCCGGATTCGCTTCATCCTTCTAGGTTAACCCTGTTGCTTTCGCAAGCCAGGTTGACCCCCGTTATGCTTTTACAAGCAACGGTTGGATCGAAGACGATGATGATGATGCTCCACCCTCGATTTACGAGACCGGGCAATCGTCACGTACCGTGTCAGTTATCGATGATGTGGGTAGAGGTGTTCCGTTGATCGGAAGATCTTATAGTGTTGCACCAGCAGTAGACGCTGCCATTGTTACGGCTCAGCCATTGGAGCCATTGGTCGTCTCGTCTGCTGTCATTGTTGAGCCCACTACTGAGATCCCTCGACCTGTTGTTACCGAGTCGTCACATCCATCGATCGAGGCGCGTGCTCCTACTGCACCCCTGTTGGTATACTTTCGACGTAGGAAGAGGATACGACCAGCTGGAGACATCGCTTCAACATCCAGAGCTGAGACAGCATCTGCTTCGAAGAAGCAGAAAGGACTGTGGGTTAACTGATGTTCTCACTGCGACCGTCAGTTGGGGGCCATACGCAGAGATCTGGAGGCGATCAGGGGAAAAGTGAAGGATCTAGAAGGGCAAATGGACTGGTTTGATGAATTGAAGGACTTGGATGACAGTGCAATGGATCAGATGCACTGGAGGATAGCTGACTTGGAGGAGCTTGGGAGGAGGCTTCTTGAGTTTGCGGGATTGAAGAAGTGATTGTTGGTTGTTTGTTTTGTTTGTTTTGTATGTCTCTTTAATAAACCCTTATGTTGGCTTGCATGCCAAATTTTTGGATATTTAGGAGGAAATTTCATCTAGACTTGTTATTGGTGGTTGATTATGTCACACCAAATTTTGGTTAGTCGTCGTACTATGAACAAGCTTTGTAATTTCCATGATAAATATCAATGATATGGGTTCTCTTTCGGTTAAATTATTCTCATTATTATGTGGATGCATGTGTATTGTTTAGTCCACTATTATTTAATGATTGAAATATTTAAACAATGCCTTATGTTGATATTAGTATTGCAATAATAGAAACGACAAGATGCCGCCAAAAGCAAGACAGGGTACTGGACTACCTACCACCCCAGGAGAGTTGGCACAACTCATAGCCCAACACGTTAATACTGCCTTGGAACAGCGTGAAGCTAACCAGAATATTGGGGCAA
Organism: Scalesia atractyloides; assembly: GCA_947069175.1. Taxonomy (NCBI): domain Eukaryota; kingdom Viridiplantae; phylum Streptophyta; class Magnoliopsida; order Asterales; family Asteraceae; genus Scalesia; species Scalesia atractyloides. The sequence goes on along the minus strand of CAMTDV010000017.1, from coordinate 45,367,880 downwards.
GGACGTAGACGTGGTCTCCGGGGCATGGTGAAGGTGGTGTGCAGATTGGAAACCCGCAAGGTAATATAATGATTGGAAAAGTTTTAGTAGTTCCTGTGTTATGATATAATCAGAGCGAAATCTTGATTTTTCATTAACCTTGTGAACAGTGCATGGATGTAGGTATAAAACATTTCAGGGCTATAACCCACGATCATTTATTGGTGCTGAAGGGCCTCTTGAAATCACTAGATGGATCGAGAAGATGGAATCTGTGATGGCCATCAGCGGTTGTGCTGCTGATCAGAGGGTTAGGTATGCTTCATGTTCGTTTCTCGTTGAAGCTTTATTCTGGTGGAACACTCAAGTTCAAGTTTTGGGCGAAGATGCGGCTTACGGTCTTACCTGGACTGAACTAAAAGAGATGCTTCTTAAGGAATACTGCCAGCGTAGTGAGATGCAAAAAACTATGACTGACTTCTGGAATTTGACCATGGAAGGCCTGAACGTCAGAGCTTATACGTCTTGGTTCAATGATTTGGCTAGATTGGTTCCACAAATGGTCACTCCTGAGTAAGTTAAGGTAGAAAGGTATATCTGGGGATTGTCACCACAAATTCGTAGTATGGTTACGTCAGCGAAGCCCACTACCTATCTGGAAGCTACTACTCTAGCGAAATCGTTAGCGGATGATGCTGCTCGCAAAAGTAACCTTAACAGGAAAGAGGAGACTGGGAAGTCGGCGGGAAAGGTCAAGGCAGACGCGAAATCTGAACGATCAAAGCATGTTGAGTCTAGATCTGCGGATTCACAGAAGCGAAGATCTGAAAGCTCGAGGAAAGATTCCGAAGTGAAGCGTGAGAGGAAACGCGATTCGGGGAAAGCATATGTGGCTAACTCAAGTGGTTCAAGGAAGAATAATGCCAGGGATGGCGGAAGTGGATCAGCGAAGAAGACTCACGATGATGAGCAGGGAAAGTGTGCCAGATGTGGTCGAACTGGACACGTGACGCGTGAGTGCTATGCCAAAAGCACCGCAGATGGAGTCAAGCTTGAGGGTTGCTTCGAATGTGGAAAGCAAGGACATATCAAGCAAAATTGTCCATCGTTGAAGAATCAGGGTGCTAGGGGCAGAGCTTTTGAGCTGAATGCTGGGAAAGCACATGAAGATCCTACAGTTGTTACCGGTACGTTCTTAATCATTGACCATTCTGCGTTCGTACTATTTGATACTGGTGCTGACTTGAGTTTTGTTTCGAAAAACTTTGAACCGTTTCTGTGTTCTCAAACAAGTAAGCTAAGTAAAAAGTACTCGATAGAATTAGCAAATGGTAAATTGATAGAGACTAGCAAAGTTATTTGTGGTTGTAGAATTCGGTTATGTGATCATAGTTTTAGTACCGATTTATTACCAGTGGAGCTGGGTAGTTTTGATGTAGTCGTTAGGATGCATTGGTTATCCAAGAACGGAGCTGAGATCATTTGTTCGGAGAAACAAGTGCGAATACCTAGTCCTGGTGGTGGTGAAGCTTTAGTTGTTCACGGTGACCGATCAAGTCGGGTATTAAGAGTTGTTAGTATTATGAAGATGCACAAGATGTTGTGTAAGGGCTATCCTGTGTTCTTGGTTAACATAGTGGATACGAATGCCGAAAGTGGGAAGATTGAAGAAATTCTTGTAGTTCGCGATTATCCGGAAGTTTTCCCTGAAGACTTGCCTGGATTACCCACTGTGAGGCAGATCGAGTTTAAAATTGATCTTGTACCTGGTGCTGCACCGATTGCAAAATCTCCTTATAGATTTAGCTGTCACACCCTCAATTTCCACTTGCGGAGTTTTACCGCGAGGCGTGTGAACAAACCAGATTCTGAGACACTAGTAATATCGAACGACTCTATATGATTTATTTAAACGTTTTCCAAAAACATTTGTTTAACCATTCATAATTATTTTCAAATTGTCTTAGTTTAGTTTCAAAGTTTAGCGAAAGCATTAGTTTCTAAGTTGTGCGGAAGCATTAATAACGGTTACCTGCTGGTGGGTTTTGAACACCTGCCAGAGCGGCATTCACGTGTTCTTGGATCATTGCGGCTAATTCTTCAGGTGTCATGTTGAGGTTTCCGCGACGTCCAGTTGCCATTTCAGATCTTTGCAAGACAACACAAACACACACCGATAAGTATATATATCCAATATAGTTATCATAATCCAAACTTCAATCATCACACAAGTTATGTCAACCCAACAAATTAAACAATAAAAAGGAACATTCGATTAAATAAATTGCAATGTCTCACAAATTACCAACCAAACATCTCAGTTTAATTATAAAGTTTCAAGTTCAAACATAAGTGGAAAATGAACAAACTAAAGAAAACAAAGCGGGAATTGGCGAGACGAGTCAGTCTTCTACGTCTCCATCTCCCAAGTTGCTATCGTTGACGTCATCCTCTGCGGCGTTTTCAGCTTCAACAGCCGGTTCCTTTTCCGGCTCCTCTTCCTCCGGATCCTCCTCCGGATCTTCCTCCGGATCCTCCTCTGGGTCCTCCTCTTCTTCCTCTACTGGCGCTGGAGGGACCGGTGCTGGGGCGGGTACTGGGACAGGTGCTTGGTTCTGCTCCAGTTCTTGAATCCTCCAACTGGACTCAAGAACTCTGTCTTCGAGCCAGTCAGCCTCAGCTGCTCTGCACGAAGATCCTTAGCTAAAATGTTTCGAGCTTTCCTATTCTCATGTTGCTCTTCCTCGAGCCTTCCAGTTTTACCAGTTAATTGACGTATCATCCATCCTTGTGCTTCGATCGTCTCCTACATTCTCTCTAGTTGTTCCTGTTGTTTTCTTAACATATCCCTAAGTAGGTCGTCCCCTACTTCTAACGAGTTGACCGGTTCGACCGTCATAGCGGTGGTCGGACGGGAGGACGACTCCTCTCCTAGAGCGAGTCTTTTCCTAGCAGCTGAGCGTGTCTCCACGCCATGAGGTGATGAGGGTTCGACCATAGGTGCCTTCCCCGGCGCCCTTGGTTGTAGAGGTTTGTCGGATGATGATGATGACATTGCCTGTTGGGTTGTGTAGTTAGTTACGAGTTGCGTGCATCACAATATACATTTATATCTTACATAAAACAGTTGTAGTATAACACATAACAAGATATCACAGTTCGGTGCCAACTAAGTCTAGTGTCGTGTAATCAGCTATAGTTTAGGTCTACTTTTAATGGAAACCTAGTTCTTTATAGCTAGAGGCTCTGATACCAATCTGTCACACCCTCAATTTCCACTTGCGGAGTTTTACCGCGAGGCGTGTGAACAAAACAGAATCTGAGACACTAGTAATATCGAACGACTCTATATGATTTATTTAAACGTTTTCCAAAAACATTTGTTTAACCATTCATAATTATTTTCAAATTGTCTTAGTTTAGTTTCAAAGTTTAGCGGAAGCATTAGTTTCTAAGTTGTGCGGAAGCATTAAAGTAAAGTTAAGTAACGGGCGCCAACATAAACGCCAAAACCAAAAATCCCAAACAATAATCGTAAATGAGACTCGATAAAAATATGTCTTGGTCAATGCAAGTGAGTGCACCTAGCGCTCCTAGCGTCCTGAGAAACATGTAAAGAAACAAGTGTCAACATTAAAGAAGAGTGAGTTCATAGGTTTTTATAAGTTCACAAGTTCGATTAAAAGTTTGTTTCCCCCGTTATCCCTAACCCGGGATAACGATATAGTTCCATTATCCCTAACCCGGAATAATAATGTTGGTTCCATTATTCCTAACCCGGAATAATAATGTTGGTTCGTAATTAAGTTCAATGTTAACATGTAGGTAGCGAGCCTAAAGTTGCGTCACATAAGTGTATGCGATCGAAGCTGACTGTTGTACCTCCGTGTTGCCAGGCCTATCACTGACCATGGCGAAAGTTAGGCCAAATTAATCACCCGTTGACCTTACCCGGTCGGCTAGCGCGACTAGCTCGGGTGGGGCTTTTCGGGCCCAGTAGTACTACTTATAATTTCCCGCTATCTAACCCAATACTAACGATCCGAGAGTTTGTCGAGGACTTCCGTGATATAGCTGCTTAGTGACCATAACGTACATTAACATTAACTTAGTTACCGAGTAGTTTAACGACGTTAATTTCGCATAACGTAAAAAGATAGAGTTATAGAATGTATACATGTTTCTCCCCTGTTGTTTAAAACCGGATAAAATAGGGGCCGTGAACTCACCTTTAATTGCTCGGTTAGTGTAACACAGAAGTAGCAAATGATGGGACCGCTAATTGCGTCCTAACATGTCAATCGATTTAAAGTTAGTGTGTGAACACACTGATACAAACCCTACGCATAACCAACACACAATGCGGCACACATAATAACAAATTCGAAAACACAATCATGCATGCAAAGTATCATTATACCAAAATAGTGATCAAACCAACTTGTCATAAACACAACTCAACTCATACAACACTTTGGTACACACATACGCAAGTTATCATGTTTCAGCTTGTACGCTCCTAACTAGGCTGTTTTCGAGGATTTTTATAAAATAGTTCCAACGTTCTAAAAATTCCAGTTTCTTTACAGGAGATGTCAACTAAACTGTAGAATTTTATGTAAACTTTTCAAGTCCTAAAACTCTACCAATTATTTATAAACATTTATATACTAGGCTGCAGTCAGATTCATCGCTTTCTGACTGCAGTCCACGGGAAAAATTATTTAAAAATCATCTTCATCCAATTAACAAAATTCCAGTGGGAGTTCTCCGGAAATTCACGTCTCCAGTTACTGTACAAATTTCGTGACCCAACCCTCTACAGATTATGAGATCCGACTCGATAAACAACTAGCAAATTTTCAGAATTTACGCAGCTTCAGCTGCCGCGCTTAAATGACCACTTAAAAATAGAAAACTACCTCAGAAAAATATGAATCTGGCTCCATAAGAAGCGTTTTTCAAAAATACACGTTTTAGGCTTCAGAAAATCCACTTTTCGATAAATAATGATCAGGTTACACCAATTGAAGTTGGCTGTAAATGCTATTCAGCAACCTGCGACTTTTATCGCAATAGAACACGCTTAAACGATCAAGACGCTAAATAATAATGATCAAGAACAGGTTTATTTGTCACATATCATCATGTACATCAATATTCATGAAAACCCTAATCATATAATATGATTTTTATCGCTAAAACGCAGCCTATGATTTTTGTATTCATCCTAAGATCACAATCGCAAAAACTCGCACAATTAACCAAACTAATCACAAATCATAACACTTTTTATACCAATGATCCTAACAATACATATAATCATGATCAAGATTACAAACCCTAATGTGATTTGTAAAACAACTAAAACCCTAACCTTGCAACGATGAAGATTAGCGAACCCGGAACAAGATTGGAATCAATCCGGGATTGGAGGCTTGTGCGATCGAGAGAGGGGGGGGCTGCCGTCGGCTCACTTAGGGACTAGGGTTTGTGTTTTTTTTTTTTTTGAAACATAACACATGCATGCCCTCATTTATATAAAACAAGGGAAAAGAAGGAGAAAGGGGGTGGGGGGCTCGCGACCGCAAAGGGGGGGCGGTTTGGGTCATTAGCTTGGGCCTCAAGTTTAGGAGTTCCTTGGGCCACAAGGAGGTGAGGTCGACACGTTTCGCGGCTCGGTTTGGTTCCGCTATTTACTTATTATTTATTTTTATTTTTATAACTAATAATCGCGAAATCAAAACGTGATATAATAATTCTACAAACGTCTAATAACACATAGCACGTAATTCACCCAATGAATTCACAAAGTTAGCGTAGTTATTGCGAGCGTGTAGTTTAATTCTCCAAATTAAATTAGCGTAGGAATGAATAACCGTGAAGTAGCGCGTTTAAGATACCTGAAAAGCCGGGATGTCACATTATCCCCATGTTGAAAGAATTTTCATCCCGAAAATTAAGTAAACGTAGTTTAGAATGCAACGCACAAAGATTCAGTTTGTTAGCAATGGTACAAGAAATTCTCAGGCTGTCACATCATCCCCATGTTGAAAGAATTTCGTCCCGAAATTTAGTTGGTGGTAACGTTAGATTGCTGCTTAGCTGCAAAAAGGTGTGGGTATTTGCTTTTCATTTGGTCCTCTCTTTCCCACGTGAACTCCGGTCCACGCTTAGAGTCCCAACGAACCTTGACGATCGGTATCTTGCTGTGCCTTCGAGTTTTGATCTCACGATCCATGATCTCGATAGGTTGTTCCACAAAGTGCAGTTGTTCATCCACTTGAATCTCATCCAATGGAATGACTAGGGTCTCATCTGATAGACACTTCTTCAGATTTGACACGTGAAAAACGTTGTGAACTCCACTTAGTTCGGCAGGAAGGTCTAATTGATAAGCCACGGGTTTGATACGCTTCAAGATCACAAATGGGCCTACGTACCATGGGTTTAGTTTGCCTTGTTTCCCAAAACGGATTACACCCTTCCAGGGTGACACCTTCAGTAGGACGCGGTCGCCTACTTGAAATTCGAGCGGTTTGCGTCGTTGATCAGCGTAGCTTTTCTGTCGATCTCGTGCCGCTGCCATGCGGTTTCTGATTTGCACAATCTTTTCAGTAGCCTCAAGTATCAACTCAGGACCTATGAGTTGACTGTCACCGACTTCTGCCTAACAGACCGGTGATCTACATTTGCGACCGTATAATGCTTCAAACGGTGCCGCTTGAATACTCGAATGGTAACTGTTGTTATACGAGAATTCCACTAAAGGCAGATGGATTTCCCAACTGTTCCCGAAGTCTACCACACATGCCCTAAGCATGTCTTCCAAGGTCTGAATAGTCCTTTCACTTTGACCATCCGTCTGAGGGTGATAAGCCGTGCTCATATCTAAGCGTGTGCCCAACGCTTTCTGAAGTGACTGCCAAAAGTTGGACGTGAAACGAGCATCTCTGTCTGAGATGATGGACGTTGGCACTCCGTGCCGAGAAACTACTTCCTTAATGTAGATGCGAGTCAGCCTATCCATCTTATCTGTTTCTTTGATCGCTAGGAAGTGTGCGGACTTATTTAAACGATCCACGATTACCCAGATGGTATCGCAACCACCCGGAGTTCGAGGGAGTTTAGTGATAAAGTCCATCGAGATCTGGTCCCATTTCCACACTGGGATCTCAGGTTGTTGAAGTAGCCCTGATTTCTGGTATTCCACCTTGACTTTCGCACAAGTCAAACACTTGCTCACGTAGGTGGCTATATCCGCTTTCATGTTGGGCCACCAGTACGCGGCTTTAAGGTCTTGATACATCTTGTCCGAACCGGGATGGACAGAGTATCGGGATTTGTGAGCTTCGTCCATAACTAGCTTTCTGAGGTCTCCGCAGAGAGGTACCCATATACGATTCATGAAATACCGGGCACCATTGGGTTTTACTTCCCAATCGCGTTCCATCTTTCCCACAGATTCGGCCTTAATGTTTTCTTCCTTAACTGCTTCTAGCTGTGCATCGCGTATCTGTTCGGGTAACCCGAATGAATGGTGAACTGTAGTGCTCGTACCCGACGAGGTTTCAAGTGCTCCTTCCTACTGAGGGCATCAGCTACCACGTTAGCTTTACCCGGGTGATACTGAATGGCACATTCATAATCGTTCAGGAGTTCGACCCAGCGACGCTGTCGCATGTTCAAATCCTTCTGGTCAAAGATATGCTGGAAGCTCTTGTGATCCGTGTAGATTGTGCACTTTGTTCCATATAAGTAGTGTCTCCAAATCTTAAGCGCAAACACAACTGCTCCCAATTCCAGGTCATGTGTTGTGTAGTTTTTCTCGTGAACCTTCAACTGTCGGGACGCATACGCGATGACCTTATCACGTTGCATGAGTACGCATCCCAATCCCTGAATGGAAGCGTCACAATATACCACAAAATCATCTGTCCCTTTCGGCAAGGACAGAATGGGTGCACTGCAAAGTTTCTGCTTCAGCAATTGATATGCTGCTTCCTGCTTGTCACCCCAAGCATACTTAGTGCCTTTCTGGGTGAGAGTGGTAAGCGGTTGCGCGATCTTTGAAAATCCCTCGATGAAACGTCTGTAGTAACCAGCCAAACCCAAAAATTGGCGGATCTCTGTCGGTGTCCTGGGTGCTTCCCAGTTCTTGATAGCATCGATCTTGGCGGGATCAATGTGTATACCCTTTTCATTTACGATATACCCGAGGAACTGAACTTCCCGAATCCAGAAATCACACTTTGAAAGCTTGGCATGTTAGTTTCTCCTGTTGAAGTAATTCCAGCAATAATCGTAGATGCTCAGCATGTTCTTCTTCACCCTTAGAGTAGATGAGTATATCATCGATGAACACGATGACAAACTTGTCGAGATACGGCTTACACACGCGGTTCATGAGGTCTATGAACACCGCGGGTGCGTTGGTGAGACCGAAGGGCATGACCAAGAACTCATAACGGCCATACCGAGTACGAAATGCCGTCTTGGAGATATCCTCCTCTCTGACGCGTAACTGGTGATAACCGGACCGTAGATCAATCTTGGAGTAGTAGCTTGACCCTTGAAGTTGGTCGAAGAGATCGTCGATGCGAGGTAATGGGTATCGGTTCTTGACGATAACCTTATTGAGTTCCCTGTAGTCGATGCACATGCGGAAGGTCCCGTCCTTATTCTTGACAAAAAGGACCGGAGCTCCCCATGGTGAAGTACTGGGTCGGATAAATCCTTTTTCCAACAATTCCTGAAGTTGGGTAGACAGCTCTTGCAGCTCTGCTGGAGCTAGGCGGTACGGGGCCTTGGCGATAGGAGTTGCATGGTTCGCCAATTCAATTTCAAACTCCACTTGTCGATGTGGTGGAAGACCAGGTAACTCCTCTGGAAATACACCGGAAAAGTCACGGACGACGGGGATATCTTCAATCCGCTTCTCGTCCTTAGGCTGCTCGGTGACCAGTGCGAGCAAAGCGAAGGAGTTCTTTCTCCGAAGATACTTCTGAGCTTGCATGTAAGAGATGATGTTTGTGACGGCGCCTGCCTTCTCGCCTTGCACCATCAAGACTTCGTAGTTAGAGAGCGGAATACGGATAGCTTTCTCGAAACAGAGAACTTCACCTTGGACGTCGGATAGCCAGTCCATTCCGGCTACCACGTCAAAACTACCCAGGGTAGTTGTCATCAGATCAATGGTAAAGGTGTGGCCCGCGAGTTTAAGTTGGCAGCCGGTTACTAAATGGGTCACATCTACAGATTTACCATCGGCTAGTTCTATGACGTAAGGGGTCTCTAGGGGTTTAGGCGTGAGATTTAGGTTCTTCCTAAAAGACTCAGATATAAAACTCCTATCCGCACCCGTATCAAAAAGTACAGTAGCAAAATGATCGTTAAGGGGAAACTTACCGGTGACCACGTTCGAGTCGTTTCTGGCCTCCCCGCGGCCTAGTGTGAACGCACGACCTTTGGCACCTCCTGTGCCACCATTTCCATTGTTGTTATTGTTGTTGTTGTTGTTGTTGTTGTGGTTGTTGTTGTTGTTGTTGTTGTTGTTGTGGTTGTTGTTGTTGTTGTTATTCCCACCATTGTTGTAGTTGTTGCGAAGTTGCGGGCAGTCTCGCTTGAAATGGGTAGTGCTACCGCACTGATAGCCCCCCCGGTTAATACCTTGCTATTGAACCTGATGCTGATTTTGATTTTGTCAAGACACGATTTCCCCGCGACAATCCTTTGCCGCATGTCCCGTTTTGCCACATCATTGGCAGCGATTTCCGGCACAACGGCCGTGATGATGGAGGTTACAACGATTACATTGCGGCTTTCGACCCACATAGCCGCTTGTGTTCTGGGTGTTGTTGGCGGACTGATTATTGTGACCCCGATTGTTGTTGAAATTGTTGAACCGTTTCTGGTTTCCTTGTTATGGCTGGGCTGACGAAGACTGTCGAGCAGGTGAGTCTTCAAATTTTCTTTTATTATCAGGGGCAACTTCAGTTGCACCCCGAGATGGCAACTTCCTTTGTTCCACCGCCTTATCGGTGAGTTTGTGCGCCAACCTGATCGCTTGATGTTCTGTCGCAGGGTTGCTAGACATTACCATGCCCTGGACCTCAGGGACCAGACCCCCAAGATAAAACTCAAATCGTTTTTCAACGGTGTTAGCCAGATCAGGACATAGGAACACCAGATCGTGATGTTTCGCCGTGTACGCTTCAATTTCAGACCCTACCATCTTGTGGTTCCATAACGCTTGCTCCAACTGCTGAACTCTGTCCCGCGGACAGTACTCCTCTTTGATTAGGGCCTTAAACTCGGCCCAGGCCATTGCGTTTGCAGCAATAAGTCCACGCGTTTGGACTTGTGTGTTCCATCAAGTTAATGCCCCATCTTCCAGCGTTGAGGCAGCATACTTGACCTTATTGGCCTCAAGGCAATTGCACATCTCGAACACCAATTCAGACTTTTCAATCCAACGGACCAGTCCTATGGGTCCTTCTGCACCCGTGAATTTGCTCGGTTTCGCATCGAGGAACATCTTGTAGGGGTTAAGACCCCCTCCTGAAGACAGAGGATAGGTAGTCAGCGAGACAGTCTACTAGCCCAACTATTAGATTCTTCCATGAAAATTTAATAATGGTTACCTGCTGGTGGGTTTTGAACACCTGCCAGAGCGGCATTCACGTGTTCTTGGATCATTGCGGCTAATTCTTCAGGTGTCATGTTGAGGTTTCCGCGACGTCTAGTTGCCATTTCAGATCTTTGCAAGACAACACAAACACACACCGATAAGTATATATATCCAATATAGTTATCATAATCCAAACTTCAATCATCACACAAGTTATGTCAACCCAACAAATTAAACAATAAAAAGGAACATTCGATTAAATAAATTGCAATGTCTCACAAATTACCAACCAAACATCTCAGTTTAATTATAAAGTTTCAAGTTCAAACATAAGTGGAAAATGAACAAACTAAAGAAAACAAAGCGGGAATTGGCGAGACGAGTCAGTCTTCTACGTCTCCATCTCCCAAGTTGCTATCATTGACGTCATCCTCTGCGGCGTTTTCAGCTTCAACAGCCGGTTCCTTTTCTGGCTCCTCTTCCTCCGGATCCTCCTCCGGATCTTCCTTCGGATCCTCCTCCGGATCTTCCTCCGGATCCTCCTCTGGGTCCTCCTCTTCTTCCTCTACTGGCGCTGGAGGGACCGGTGCTGGGGCGGGTACTGGGACAGGTGCTTGGTTCTGCTCCAGTTCTTGAATCCTCCAACTGGACTCAAGAACTCTGTCTTCGAGCCAGTCAGCCTCAGCTGCTCTGCACGAAGATCCTTAGCTAAAATGTTTCGAGCTTTCCTATTCTCATGTTGCTCTTCCTCGAGCCTTCCAGTTTTACCAGTTAATTGACGTATCATCCATCCTTGTGCTTCGATCGTCTCCTACATTCTCTCTAGTTGTTCCTGTTGTTTTCTTAACATATCCCTAAGTAGGTCGTCCCCTACTTCTAACAAGTTGACCGGTTCGACCGTCATAGCGGTGGTCGGACGGGAGGACGACTCCTCTCCTAGAGCGAGTCTTTTCCTAGCAGCTGAGCATGTCTCCACGCCATGAGGTGATGAGGGTTCGACCATAGGTGCCTTCCCCGGCGCCCTTGGTTGTAGAGGTTTGTCGGATGATGATGATGACATTGCCTGTTGGGTTGTGTAGTTAGTTACGAGTTGCGTGCATCACAATATACATTTATATCTTACATAAAACAGTTGTAGTATAACACATAACAAGATATCACAGTTCGGTGCCAACTAAGTCTAGTGTCGTGTAATCAGCTATAGTTTAGGTCTACTTTTAATGGAAACCTAGTTCTTTATAGCTAGAGGCTCTGATACCAATCTGTCACACCCTCAATTTCCACTTGCGGAGTTTTACCGCGAGGCGTGTGAACAAAACAGAATCTGAGACACTAGTAATATCGAACGACTCTATATGATTTATTTAAACGTTTTCCAAAAACATTTGTTTAACCATTCATAATTATTTTCAAATTGTCTTAGTTTAGTTTCAAAGTTTAGCGGAAGCATTAGTTTCTAAGTTGTGCGGAAGCATTAAAGTAAAGTTAAGTAACGGGCGCCAACATAAACGCCAAAACCAAAAATCCCAAACAATAATCGTAAATGAGACTCGATAAAAATATGTCTTGGTCAATGCAAGTGAGTGCACCTAGCGCTCCTAGCGTCCTGAGAAACATGTAAAGAAACAAGTGTCAACATTAAAGAAGAGTGAGTTCATAGGTTTTTATAAGTTCACAAGTTCGATTAAAAGTTTGTTTCCCCCGTTATCCCTAACCCGGGATAACGATATAGTTCCATTATCCCTAACCCGGAATAATAATGTTGGTTCCATTATTCCTAACCCGGAATAATAATGTTGGTTCGTAATTAAGTTCAATGTTAACATGTAGGTAGCGAGCCTAAAGTTGCGTCACATAAGTGTATGCGATCGAAGCTGACTGTTGTACCTCCGTGTTGCCAGGCCTATCACTGACCATGGCGAAAGTTAGGCCAAATTAATCACCCGTTGACCATACCCGGTCGGCTAGCGCGACTAGCTCGGGTGGGGCTTTTCGGGCCCAGTAGTACTACTTATAATTTCCCCGCTATCTAACCCAATACTAACGATCCGAGAGTTTGTCGAGGACTTCCGTGATATAGCTGCTTAGTGACCATAACGTACATTAACATTAACTTAGTTACCGAGTAGTTTAACGACGTTAATTTCGCATAACGTAAAAAGATAGAGTTATAGAATGTATACATGTTTCTCCCCCTGTTGTTTAAAACCGGATAAAATAGGGGCCGTGAACTCACCTTTAATTGCTCGGTTAGTGTAACACAGAAGTAGCAAATGATGGGACCGCTAATTGCGTCCTAACATGTCAATCGATTTAAAGTTAGTGTGTGAACACACTGATACAAACCCTACGCATAACCAACACACAATGCGGCACACATAATAACAAATTCGAAAACACAATCATGCATGCAAAGTATCATTATACCAAAATAGTGATCAAACCAACTTGTCATAAACACAACTCAACTCATACAACACTTTGGTACACACATACGCAAGTTATCATGTTTCAGCTTGTACGCTCCTAACTAGGCTGTTTTCGAGGATTTTTATAAAATAGTTCCAACGTTCTAAAAATTCCAGTTTCTTTACAGGAGATGTCAACTAAACTGTAGAATTTTATGTAAACTTTTCAAGTCCTAAAACTCTACCAATTATTTATAAACATTTATATACTAGGCTGCAGTCAGATTCATCGCTTTCTGACTGCAGTCCACGGGAAAAATTATTTAAAAATCATCTTCATCCAATTAACAAAATTCCAGTGGGAGTTCTCCGGAAATTCACGTCTCCAGTTACTGTACAAATTTCGTGACCCAACCCTCTACAGATTATGAGATCCGACTCGATAAACAACTAGCAAATTTTCAGAATTTACGCAGCTTCAGCTGCCGCGCTTAAATGACCACTTAAAAATAGAAAACTACCTCAGAAAAATATGAATCTGGCTCCATAAGAAGCGTTTTTCAAAAATACACGTTTTAGGCTTCAGAAAATCCACTTTTCGATAAATAATGATCAGGTTACACCAATTGAAGTTGGCTGTAAATGCTATTCAGCAACCTGCGACTTTTATCGCAATAGAACACGCTTAAACGATCAAGACGCTAAATAATAATGATCAAGAACAGGTTTATTTGTCACATATCATCATGTACATCAATATTCATGAAAACCCTAATCATATAATATGATTTTTATCGCTAAAACGCAGCCTATGATTTTTGTATTCATCCTAAGATCACAATCGCAAAAACTCGCACAATTAACCAAACTAATCACAAATCATAACACTTTTTATACCAATGATCCTAACAATACATATAATCATGATCAAGATTACAAACCCTAATGTGATTTGTAAAACAACTAAAACCCTAACCTTGCAACGATGAAGATTAGCGAACCCGGAACAAGATTGGAATCAATCCGGGATTGGAGGCTTGTGCGATCGAGAGAGGGGGGGGCTGCCGTCGGCTCACTTAGGGACTAGGGTTTGTGTTTTTTTTTTTTTTTGAAACATAACACATGCATGCCCTCATTTATATAAAACAAGGGAAAAGAAGGAGAAAGGGGGTGGGGGGCTCGCGACCGCAAAGGGGGGGCGGTTTGGGTCATTAGCTTGGGCCTCAAGTTTAGGAGTTCCTTGGGCCACAAGGAGGTGAGGTCGACACGTTTCGCGGCTCGGTTTGGTTCCGCTATTTACTTATTATTTATTTTTATTTTTATAACTAATAATCGCGAAATCAAAACGTGATATAATAATTCTACAAACGTCTAATAACACATAGCACGTAATTCACCCAATGAATTCACAAAGTTAGCGTAGTTATTGCGAGCGTGTAGTTTAATTCTCCGAATTAAATTAGCGTAGGAATGAATAACCGTGAAGTAGCGCGTTTAAGATACCTGAAAAGCCGGGATGTCACATTATCCCCATGTTGAAAGAATTTTCGTCCCGAAAATTAAGTAAACGTAGTTTAGAATGCAACGCACAAAGATTCAGTTTGTTAGCAATGGTACAAGAAATTCTCAGGCTGTCACATCATCCCCATGTTGAAAGAATTTCGTCCCGAAATTTAGTTGGTGGTAACGTTAGATTGCTGCTTAGCTGCAAAAAGGTGTGGGTATTTGCTTTTCATTTGGTCCTCTCTTTCCCACGTGAACTCCGGTCCACGCTTAGAGTCCCAACGAACCTTGACGATCGGTATCTTGCTGTGCCTTCGAGTTTTGATCTCACGATCCATGATCTCGATAGGTTGTTCCACAAAGTGCAGTTGTTCATCCACTTGAATCTCATCCAATGGAATGACTAGGGTCTCATCTGATAGACACTTCTTCAGATTTGACACGTGAAAAACGTTGTGAACTCCACTTAGTTCGGCAGGAAGGTCTAATTGATAAGCCACGGGTTTGATACGCTTCAAGATCACAAATGGGCCTACGTACCGTGGGTTTAGTTTGCCTTGTTTCCCAAAACGGATTACACCCTTCCAGGGTGACACCTTCAGTAGGACGCGGTCGCCTACTTGAAATTCGAGCGGTTTGCGTCGTTGATCAGCGTAGCTTTTCTGTCGATCTCGTGCCGCTGCCATGCGGTTTCTGATTTGCACAATCTTTTCAGTAGCCTCAAGTATCAACTCAGGACCTATGAGTTGACTGTCACCGACTTCTGCCTAACAGACCGGTGATCTACATTTGCGACCGTATAATGCTTCAAACGGTGCCGCTTGAATACTCGAATGGTAACTGTTGTTATACGAGAATTCCACTAAAGGCAGATGGATTTCCCAACTGTTCCCGAAGTCTACCACACATGCCCTAAGCATGTCTTCCAAGGTCTGAATAGTCCTTTCACTTTGACCATCCGTCTGAGGGTGATAAGCCGTGCTCATATCTAAGCGTGTGCCCAACGCTTTCTGAAGTGACTGCCAAAAGTTGGACGTGAAACGAGCATCTCTGTCTGAGATGATGGACGTTGGCACTCCGTGCCGAGAAACTACTTCCTTAATGTAGATGCGAGTCAGCCTATCCATCTTATCTGTTTCTTTGATCGCTAGGAAGTGTGCGGACTTATTTAAACGATCCACGATTACCCAGATGGTATCGCAACCACCCGGAGTTCGAGGGAGTTTAGTGATAAAGTCCATCGAGATCTGGTCCCATTTCCACACTGGGATCTCAGGTTGTTGAAGTAGCCCTGATTTCTGGTATTCCACCTTGACTTTCGCACAAGTCAAACACTTGCTCACGTAGGTGGCTATATCCGCTTTCATGTTGGGCCACCAGTACGCGGCTTTAAGGTCTTGATACATCTTGTCCGAACCGGGATGGACAGAGTATCGGGATTTGTGAGCTTCGTCC
This sequence comes from Scalesia atractyloides, assembly GCA_947069175.1. Classification (NCBI taxonomy): domain Eukaryota; kingdom Viridiplantae; phylum Streptophyta; class Magnoliopsida; order Asterales; family Asteraceae; genus Scalesia; species Scalesia atractyloides. Next base: position 45,351,905 of record CAMTDV010000017.1, on the reverse strand, counting down.
ATAACTAGCTTTCTGAGGTCTCCGCAGAGAGGTACCCATATACGATTCATGAAATACCGGGCACCATTGGGTTTTACTTCCCAATCGCGTTCCATCTTTCCCACAGATTCGGCCTTAATGTTTTCTTCCTTAACTGCTTCTAGCTGTGCATCGCGTATCTGTTCGGGTAACCCCGAATGAATGGTGAACTGTAGTGCTCGTACCCGACGAGGTTTCAAGTGCTCCTTCCTACTGAGGGCATCAGCTACCACGTTAGCTTTACCCGGGTGATACTGAATGGCACATTCATAATCGTTCAGGAGTTCGACCCAGCGACGCTGTCGCATGTTCAACTCCTTCTGGTCAAAGATATGCTGGAAGCTCTTGTGATCCGTGTAGATTGTGCACTTTGTTCCATATAAGTAGTGTCTCCAAATCTTAAGCGCAAACACAACTGCTCCCAATTTCAGGTCATGTGTTGTGTAGTTTTTCTCGTGAACCTTCAACTGTCGGGACGCATACGCGATGACCTTATCACGTTGCATGAGTACGCATCCCAATCCCTGAATGGAAGCGTCACAATATACCACAAAATCATCTGTCCCTTTCGGCAAGGACAGAATGGGTGCACTGCAAAGTTTCTGCTTCAGCAATTGATATGCTGCTTCCTGCTTGTCACCCCAAGCATACTTAGTGCCTTTCTGGGTGAGAGTGGTAAGCGGTTGCGCGATCTTTGAAAATCCCTCGATGAAACGTCTGTAGTAACCAGCCAAACCCAAAAATTGGCGGATCTCTGTCGGTGTCCTGGGTGCTTCCCAGTTCTTGATAGCATCGATCTTGGCGGGATCAATGTGTATACCCTTTTCATTTACGATATACCCGAGGAACTGAACTTCCCGAATCCAGAAATCACACTTTGAAAGCTTGGCATGTTAGTTTCTCCTGTTGAAGTAATTCCAGCAATAATCGTAGATGCTTAGCATGTTCTTCTTCACCCTTAGAGTAGATGAGTATATCATCGATGAACACGATGACAAACTTGTCGAGATACGGCTTACACACGCGGTTCATGAGGTCTATGAACACCGCGGGTGCGTTGGTGAGACCGAAGGGCATGACCAAGAACTCATAACGGCCATACCGAGTACGAAATGCCGTCTTGGAGATATCCTCCTCTCTGACGCGTAACTGGTGATAACCGGACCGTAGATCAATCTTGGAGTAGTAGCTTGACCCTTGAAGTTGGTCGAAGAGATCGTCGATGCGAGGTAATGGGTATCGGTTCTTGACGATAACCTTATTGAGTTCCCTGTAGTCGATGCACATGCGGAAGGTCCCGTCCTTATTCTTGACAAAAAGGACCGGAGCTCCCCATGGTGAAGTACTGGGTCGGATAAATCCTTTTTCCAACAATTCCTGAAGTTGGGTAGACAGCTCTTGCAGCTCTGCTGGAGCTAGGCGGTACGGGGCCTTGGCGATAGGAGTTGCATGGTTCGCCAATTCAATTTCAAACTCCACTTGTCGATGTGGTGGAAGACCAGGTAACTCCTCTGGAAATACACCGGAAAAGTCACGGACGACGGGGATATCTTCAATCCGCTTCTCGTCCTTAGGCTGCTCGGTGACCAGTGCGAGCAAAGCGAAGGAGTTCTTTCTCCGAAGATACTTCTGAGCTTGCATGTAAGAGATGATGTTTGTGACGGCGCCTGCCTTCTCGCCTTGCACCATCAAGACTTCGTAGTTAGAGAGCGGAATACGGATAGCTTTCTCGAAACAGAGAACTTCACCTTGGACGTCGGATAGCCAGTCCATTCCGGCTACCACGTCAAAACTACCCAGGGTAGTTGTCATCAGATCAATGGTAAAGGTGTGGCCCGCGAGTTTAAGTTGGCAGCCGGTTACTAAATGGGTCACATCTACAGATTTACCATCGGCTAGTTCTATGACGTAAGGGGTCTCTAGGGGTTTAGGCGTGAGATTTAGGTTCTTCCTAAAAGACTCAGATATAAAACTCCTATCCGCACCCGTATCAAAAAGTACAGTAGCAAAATGATCGTTAAGGGGAAACTTACCGGTGACCACGTTCGAGTCGTTTCTGGCCTCCCCGCGGCCTAGTGTGAACGCACGACCTTTGGCACCTCCTGTGCCACCATTTCCATTGTTGTTATTGTTGTTGTTGTTGTTGTTGTTGTGGTTGTTGTTGTTGTTGTTGTTGTTGTTGTGGTTGTTGTTGTTGTTGTTATTCCCACCATTGTTGTAGTTGTTGCGAAGTTGCGGGCAGTCTCGCTTGAAATGGGTAGTGCTACCGCACTGATAGCACCCCCGGTTAATACCTTGCTATTGAACCTGATGCTGATTTTGATTTTGTCAAGACACGATTTCCCCGCGACAATCCTTTGCCGCATGTCCCGTTTTGCCACATCATTGGCAGCGATTTCCGGCACAACGGCCGTGATGATGGAGGTTACAACGATTACATTGCGGCTTTCGACCCACATAGCCGCTTGTGTTCTGGGTGTTGTTGGCGGACTGATTATTGTGACCCCGATTGTTGTTGAAATTGTTGAACCGTTTCTGGTTTCCTTGTTATGGCTGGGCTGATGAAGACTGTCGAGCAGGTGAGTCTTCAAATTTTCTTTTATTATCAGGGGCAACTTCAGTTGCACCCCGAGATGGCAACTTCCTTTGTTCCACCGCCTTATCGGTGAGTTTGTGCGCCAACCTGATCGCTTGATGTTCTGTCGCAGGGTTGCTAGACATTACCATGCCCTGGATCTCAGGGACCAGACCCCCAAGATAAAACTCAAATCGTTTTTCAACGGTGTTAGCCAGATCAGGACATAGGAACACCAGATCGTGATGTTTCGCCGTGTACGCTTCAATTTCAGACCCTACCATCTTGTGGTTCCATAACGCTTGCTCCAACTGCTGAACTCTGTCCCGCGGACAGTACTCCTCTTTGATTAGGGCCTTAAACTCGGCCCAGGCCATTGCGTTTGCAGCAATAAGTCCACGCGTTTGGACTTGTGCGTTCCATCAAGTTAATGCCCCATCTTCCAGCGTTGAGGCAGCATACTTGACCTTATTGGCCTCAAGGCAATTGCACATCTCGAACACCAATTCAGACTTTTCAATCCAACGGACCAGTCCTATGGGTCCTTCTGCACCCGTGAATTTGCTCGGTTTCGCATCGAGGAACATCTTGTAGGGGTTAAGACCCCCTCCTGAAGACAGAGGATAGGTAGTCAGCGAGACAGTCTACTAGCCCAACTATTAGATTCTCCCATGAAAATTTAATAATGGTTACCTGCTGGTGGGTTTTGAACACCTGCCAGAGCGGCATTCACGTGTTCTTGGATCATTGCGGCTAATTCTTCAGGTGTCATGTTGAGGTTTCCGTGACGTCCAGTTGCCATTTCAGATCTTTGCAAGACAACACAAACACACACCGATAAGTATATATATATCCAATATAGTTATCATAATCCAAACTTCAATCATCACACAAGTTATGTCAACCCAATAAATTAAACAATAAAAAGGAACATTCGATTAAATAAATTGCAATGTCTCACAAATTACCAACCAAACATCTCAGTTTAATTATAAAGTTTCAAGTTCAAACATAAGTGGAAAATGAACAAACTAAAGAAAACAAAGCGGGAATTGGCGAGACGAGTCAGTCTTCTACGTCTCCATCTCCCAAGTTGCTATCGTTGACGTCATCCTCTGCGGCGTTTTCAGCTTCAACAGCCGGTTCCTTTTCCGGCTCCTCTTCCTCCGGATCCTCCTCCGGGTCTTCCTTTGGATCCTCCTCCGGATCTTCCTCCGGATCCTCCTCTGGGTCCTCCTCTTCTTCCTCTACTGGCGCTGGAGGGACCGGTGCTGGGGCGGGTACTGGGACAGGTGCTTGGTTCTGCTCCAGTTCTTGAATCCTCCAACTGGACTCAAGAACTCTGTCTTCGAGCCAGTCAGCCTCAGCTGCTCTGCACGAAGATCCTTAGCTAAAATGTTTCGAGCTTTCCTATTCTCATGTTGCTCTTCCTCGAGCCTTCCAGTTTTACCAGTTAATTGACGTATCATCCATCCTTGTGCTTCGATCGTCTCCTACATTCTCTCTAGTTGTTCCTGTTGTTTTCTTAACATATCCCTAAGTAGGTCGTCCCCTACTTCTAACGAGTTGACCGGTTCGACCGTCATAGCGGTGGTCGGACGGGAGGAGGACTCCTCTCCTAGAGCGAGTCTTTTCCTAGCAGCTGAGCGTGTCTCCACGCCATGAGGTGATGAGGGTTCGACCATAGGTGCCTTCCCCGGCGCCCTTGGTTGTAGAGGTTTGTCGGATGATGATGATGACATTGCCTGTTGGGTTGTGTAGTTAGTTACGAGTTGCGTGCATCACAATATACATTTATATCTTACATAAAACAGTTGTAGTATAACACATAACAAGATATCACAGTTCGGTGCCAACTAAGTCTAGTGTCGTGTAATCAGCTATAGTTTAGGTCTACTTTTAATGGAAACCTAGTTCTTTATAGCTAGAGGCTCTGATACCAATCTGTCACACCCTCAATTTCCACTTGCGGAGTTTTACCGCGAGGCGTGTGAACAAAACAGAATCTGAGACACTAGTAATATCGAACGACTCTATATGATTTATTTAAACGTTTTCCAAAAACATTTGTTTAACCATTCATAATTATTTTCAAATTGTCTTAGTTTAGTTTCAAAGTTTAGCGGAAGCATTAGTTTCTAAGTTGTGCGGAAGCATTAAAGTAAAGTTAAGTAACGGGCGCCAACATAAACGCCAAAACCAAAAATCCCAAACAATAATCGTAAATGAGACTCGATAAAAATATGTCTTGGTCAATGCAAGTGAGTGCACCTAGCGCTCCTAGCGTCCTGAGAAACATGTAAAGAAACAAGTGTCAACATTAAAGAAGAGTGAGTTCATAGGTTTTTATAAGTTCACAAGTTCGATTAAAAGTTTGTTTCCCCCGTTATCCCTAACCCGGGATAACGATATAGTTCCATTATCCCTAACCCGGAATAATAATGTTGGTTCCATTATTCCTAACCCGGAATAATAATGTTGGTTCGTAATTAAGTTCAATGTTAACATGTAGGTAGCGAGCCTAAAGTTGCGTCACATAAGTGTATGCGATCGAAGCTGACTGTTGTACCTCCGTGTTGCCAGGCCTATCACTGACCATGGCGAAAGTTAGGCCAAATTAATCACCCGTTGACCTTACCCGGTCGGCTAGCGCGACTAGCTCGGGTGGGGCTTTTCGGGCCCAGTAGTACTACTTATAATTTCCCCGCTATCTAACCCAATACTAACGATCCGAGAGTTTGTCGAGGACTTCCGTGATATAGCTGCTTAGTGACCATAACGTACATTAACATTAACTTAGTTACCGAGTAGTTTAACGACGTTAATTTCGCATAACGTAAAAAGATAGAGTTATAGAATGTATACATGTTTCTCCCCCTGTTGTTTAAAACCGGATAAAATAGGGGCCGTGAACTCACCTTTAATTGCTCGGTTAGTGTAACACAGAAGTAGCAAATGATGGGACCGCTAATTGCGTCCTAACATGTCAATCGATTTAAAGTTAGTGTGTGAACACACTGATACAAACCCTACGCATAACCAACACACAATGCGGCACACATAATAACAAATTCGAAAACACAATCATGCATGCAAAGTATCATTATACCAAAATAGTGATCAAACCAACTTGTCATAAACACAACTCAACTCATACAACACTTTGGTACACACATACGCAAGTTATCATGTTTCAGCTTGTACGCTCCTAACTAGGCTGTTTTCGAGGATTTTTATAAAATAGTTCCAACGTTCTAAAAATTCCAGTTTCTTTACAGGAGATGTCAACTAAATTGTAGAATTTTATGTAAACTTTTCAAGTCCTAAAACTCTACCAATTATTTATAAACATTTATATACTAGGCTGCAGTCAGATTCATCGCTTTCTGACTGCAGTCCACGGGAAAAATTATTTAAAAATCATCTTCATCCAATTAACAAAATTCCAGTGGGAGTTCTCCGGAAATTCACGTCTCCAGTTACTGTACAAATTTCGTGACCCAACCCTCTACAGATTATGAGATCCGACTCGATAAACAACTAGCAAATTTTCAGAATTTACGCAGCTTCAGCTGCCGCACTTAAATGACCACTTAAAAATAGAAAACTACCTCAGAAAAATATGAATCTGGCTCCATCAGAAGCGTTTTTCAAAAATACACGTTTTAGGCTTCAGAAAATCCACTTTTCGATAAATAATGATCAGGTTACACCAATTGAAGTTGGCTGTAAATGCTATTCAGCAACCTGCGACTTTTATCGCAATAGAACACGCTTAAACGATCAAGACGCTAAATAATAATGATCAAGAACAGGTTTATTTGTCACATATCATCATGTACATCAATATTCATGAAAACCCTAATCATATAATATGATTTTTATCGCTAAAACGCAGCCTATGATTTTTGTATTCATCCTAAGATCACAATCGCAAAAACTCGCACAATTAACCAAACTAATCACAAATCATAACACTTTTTATACCAATGATCCTAACAATACATATAATCATGATCAAGATTACAAACCCTAATGTGATTTGTAAAACAATTAAAACCCTAACCTTGCAACGATGAAGATTAGCGAACCCGGAACAAGATTGGAATCAATCCGGGATTGGAGGCTTGTGTGATCGAGAGAGGGGGGGCTGCCGTCGGCTCACTTAGGGACTAGGGTTTGTGTTTTTTTTTTTTTGAAACATAACACATGCATGCCCTCATTTATATAAAACAAGGGAAAAGAAGGAGAAAGGGGGTGGGGGGCTCGCGACCGCAAAGGGGGGGCGGTTTGGGTCATTAGCTTGGGCCTCAAGTTTAGGAGTTCCTTGGGCCACAAGGAGGTGAGGTCGACACGTTTCGCGGCTTGGTTTTGTTCGGTTATTTACTTATTATTTATTTTTATTTTTATAACTAATAATCGCGAGATCAAAACGTGAATATAATAATTCTACAAACGTCTAATAACACATAGCATGTAATTCACCCAATGAATTCACAAAGTTAGCGTAGTTATTGCGAGCGTGTAGTTTAATTCTCCGAATTAAATTAGCGTAGGAATGAATAACCGTGAAGTAGCGCGTTTAAGATACCTGAAAAGCCGGGATGTCACATTAGCACCGTCAGAAATGAAAGAATTGTCAAATCAGCTTCAAGAGCTATTAGACAAAGGTTTCATACGACCAAGCTTTTCGCCTTGGGGAGCACCTGTGTTATTCGTGAAGAAGAAAGATGGTTCATTCAGAATGTGTGTTGATTACAGAGAATTGAACAAGCTGACTATCAAGAATCGGTACCCGTTACCAAGAATCGACGATTTGTTCGACCAGCTTCAAGGATCAAGCTACTACTCGAAGATAGACCTGCGTTCAGGTTATCACCAGTTGAAGATTGCTGAGAAAGATGTTCTGAAGACTGCTTTTAGAACACGTTACGGCCATTATGAGTTCTTAGCCATGCCTTTTGGCTTAACTAATGCGCCTGCAGTGTTTATGGATCTCATGAACAAGGTATGCAAACCCTATTTGGATAAATTCGTGATAGTATTCATTGACGGTATACTAATCTATTCGCGAACCAAGGAAGATCATGAGAAACATTTGAAGATGATTCTGGAGCTGTTGAAGAAAGAGAAGTTGTATGTCAAGTTCTCTAAATGTGAATTTTGGATTCGAGAGGTGCAGTTCCTCGGTCATGTCATAAGTGAAAAAGGTATACATGTGGACCCGTCGAAGATTGAGGCGATTAAGAATTGGGAAGCGCTGAAGACTACGTCAGAGGTGCGACAATTCTTAGGAATTGCTGGGTATTATAGAAGATTCATTGAGAAGTTTTCCAGAATAGCGCAGCCATTAACGCCATTGACCAAGAAGGATAAGAAGTTTGATTGGACAGAAAAGCAGGAGGAAGCTTTTCGGATGTTGAAGGAGAAGTTGTCTAGTGCACCTATCCTATCCCTGCCAGAGGGAAATGACGGTTTTGTTGTATATTGTGATGCGTCATGTTTGGGCCTTGGTTGCATGCTTATGCAGAAAGATAAAGTGATGGCCTATGCATCCAGACAACTGAAAGTGCATGAGAAGAACTACACAACTCATGATTTAGAGTTAGGAGCTGTTGTGTTCGCTTTGAATATTTGGAGACATTATTTGTATGGCACGAAGTGTACGATTTACACAGACCATAAGAGCCTCCAACATATTTTTTATCAGAAGGAACTCAACATGCGACAGCGGCGTTGGGTAGAGTTACTCAATGATTATGAGTGTGATATTCGTTATCATCCGGGAAAGGCAAATGTTGTTGCTGACGCGCTCAGTAGGAAAGAGCGGGAAAAGCCTCTGCGCGTTCGTGCTTTGGGTTTGACCATACAAACGAATTTGACCGATCGAATTCGTAATGCACAGCGTGAAGCTTTGAAAGATGAGAACCTGAGTAGAGAAGGTTTGAAGGGTTTGGAATGTGAACTGATACCAAAAGCGGATGAAGTGATGTACTTCATGAACCAAGTTTGGGTTCCGCTTAGAGGTAACCTACGTGAACTGGTTATGAACGAGGCTCATAAGTCCAGATATTCGATTCACCCAGGTTCAACCAAGATGTATCAGGATATTAAGGAGTTATATTGGTGGCCGAATATGAAGAGAGATATTGCGATGTATGTAAGTAAATGTCTGACATGCTTGAAGGTTAAGGCTGAACATCAGAGGCCATCTAGGCTTCTGCAGCAACCAGAGATTCCTAAATGGAAGTGGGAGCATCTTGCTATGGACTTTATCCCAAATTACCCGTACGTCACGTGGACATGACACCATATGGGTAATTGTGGATCAATTGATGAAGTCTGCTCATTTCTTGCCCATTAAAGAAACGGACAAGACGGAAAAGATATCGCAGTTGTACCTTAACGAGATTGTAGCCCGGCCTGGAGTGCCCGTGTCAATTATCTCTGATAGAGATGGACGTTTTGACTCCAGATTTTGGCGGTCTCTCCAAGAGCGCTAGGCTCTCGTTTGGACATGAGTACTGCGTATCATCCTCAGACGGATGGTCAGAGTGAGAGAACCATTCAGACGTTAGAGGATATGTTGAGAGCGTACGTGATTGATTTTGGTGGAAGTTAGGATACTCATTTGCCGTTGGCAGAGTTTTCTTACAACAATAGTTACCACGCTAGTATCAAAGCCGCTCCGTTTGACGCTTTGTACGGAAGGAAATGTCGATCGCCCTTGTGCTGGGCTGAAGTTGGCGAAAGGCAACTAACCGGACCTGAGCTTATCCAGGAAACCACCGACAAGGTTGTCCAGATCAAGGAAAGGTTGAAAGCTGCCGCCGATCGACAGAAAAGTTATGCAGACAACCGAAGGAAACCGTTGCAGTTTCAAGTCGGAGATCGTGTTCTGCTGAAAGTGTCACCTTGGAAAGGTGTTGTTAGATTTGGAAAAGGGGGAAAGCTTAGCCCGCGCTATATAGGTCCTTTCGAAATCGCATCTCGAGTTGGACCAGTCGCGTATAGGCTTAAGCTGCCACAGGATTTGAATGGAGTTTATGACGTGTTTCATGTTTCCAACCTGAGAAAGTTTTTGTCGGACGAGACACTAATTATACCCCCTGATGAGGTTCAAGTAGACGATAAATTGAGATTTATCGAGGAACCGGTTGAAGTTCTGGATGAGAAGATTCAGAAGCTTAGAAGGAGTCGGATCAAGTTGGTCAAGGTTCGCTGAAATTCCAAGCGTGGACCCGAGTTCACATGGGAACGAAAGGACCAGATGCAACGAAAATATCCGCATCTCTTTAAATCTAGTGTGAAAACGAAACCTGTAGTGTAAGAATTTCGGGGACTAAATTCCTTAAACAGGGGGAGATTGTGACACCCGGCTATTTAGGATGTCCCGTACAAATGTAAAACGTGTCGTGAATGAATAAAAGGTCGCATTTGATTATTTATGGTGTTTATATATGGTATTTGATGTGTTGGTAAATCCAAAGTTTGATAAAAATTACGTTGGCAATATTAAGATAAACGCTTATCGCGTAACGGTTAAAATGCGAAACGAACGTTGGTGACCGCCGAATAATGTTAAAATCCCAAAAATAGTCCGTTGTGAGTTAAATAATATATTTAATCATAATCGTGAGGAAAAATAATTTAAAACGCTTAAAATCCCTATTTTTGCGAATTTAAGCGCGTACTACGCAATACAACGCGCATACTGCCAATTATCGACAACGTAACTGGTCCACACAAAAAAATATTGATTAGTAATATTTTGGTGTGTTATTTTTATAAAGCGCTAAAAAATATATAAAAACGCGTCAAAACGCAGTTAAAACGCTAGATAAAACACCCGGTAACCAGTAAAATACCGGTTTAAGACATATATGTGTAATATATATGTGACATCTGTGCTTTCTAATCTTTGTATTGTATCCGACAATATTATATCAATAAAATTTTGTGTTACATTTTATGAGTTTTGTATATTTACTTATGACATTTATATATTTTTAATCCTTGATTCAATCCGATCCTTTAAACATTTTCTGGATATGAAATCGCAAACCGTTGCGTAAATTTAATCAGTTTAACACAACGTACACTCCGGAACAAGGTAATAAGTTTAACATACCTTAAGTAACCCTAACATAACTTAGAAATAAGTTTTGAAGGGTTCGGTATGCCAAAAACATGTTTATTCAGCTATAGGGGCTATTTTGCAAAATCTGCAAAACTATGCCAATTCGCGTATTTCACTATCCGGAACATGTAAGGACATCCAAAAAAATTTTTAATCATTAAAATATCATATTTTAGTGATTGGAATGCAAAAATACCTTTCGTTTCGCAATTTGAATCGTTTTCGCGTTCGTTGCAACTTTCGTCGTAATCAACCGAAAACCGCAACCGTACGACCGAACGAACCAACACCCGGGACATTTTTGAACATATTTCATCTTCCCTATGCTTTCTCATCCTTATGAAGCTTGGAAAGTTGGTTAACAGGGGTTAAACGTGTCGAAAAACAAGTTTAAAGGCTGCAGGGACCAAAACTGCAACTTTTGCAAACTTCAGCCCTGCACAAGGCTTACGGACCGTAAGCCATGGACCATACGGTCCGTAAGGCATGCCCAGAACCAGAATTTGGCAGCCCCTTGTTTTTATTCTTGGAGGCCAAGTTGTGTGATCACCAAGGCTTTAATTCCTAGCCTAACAAGTGTATGGTGTAGATTGTTCCTTGTTCACCACACAAAACACTTGGCATGATCCAATGGTTCAAGAATTCCTATAAATACCCATGATCATCTTCATTCCAATTTGCTCATTTTCTTTCCATCTTCATCTTTGCTCTAAATTGGAGGCTACCATTATTGTGAAGGCTTCCTACTGAGCATTCTTGGATCCTAGAACACAAGTAAGTGTTCTATCTTGATCTCTTTAGTTGTTTTAGCTATTTCAAGCTAAAATTCAAATAATTTTTGACTTTCGGCTTTGACCATGAATTGGTCAAGACAAAGTTCATTTAAACTTTGCCACGTGATCGTAATCATGATGATGGTTATAGTCCTTGCGACGATACCTACTGATTACCACGTTAACTAGTTGTAGTGACGAGTCAAAGTTTCGGTCAATAATGCGATAAATGCACATTATCCGACGGAACTATTTTCGGGTATCAAAACACTTTGTTTTGATATCAAAACACTTTGTTTTGATATCAAAACATTTTTTAAAAACTTAGGTTAGACATGTTTTAGCATGTCTAACTCGTCACTTCTAGTTTAGTGCTTAGTTAGGGTCATAGGTCAAGGGTCTCGACAACCGCTTAGACTTTCAAACCCGACCCGTTTGGCCGATCATTAGGATCCGACCAAACATATTTTGTGGCCATAGTTGTATAGGGATAACCTTCAGGGGTTATACCTTATGGTTACTTCGTTTAAGTAGTTGTATGATATGTAAATTATATGCCTTAGGAAAATGACCAAAATGCCCTTTTTGCGCATAAATTCAATCTAAGCATATGTAACCTAAATTTTGACACCTAAACTGATTGTGCAACATTATTAAACATTTTTAGGCATATAAGACTTATCATAGGACTAGTTAGACCATCCGAACGCGCTTTTGCGCAAACGACACGCTAAAGTAGCTTAAACTACCTTAACGAGTCGTAACGCGTCATAAGCACTTAGGATTGCTTTCAAATCAGAATGTAGGCTTAGTTAAACCATATCATATGAGTTCCAACACTCATTTGGTTACAAGACCTCATTTTATCCGATCTCCCGATTTAGGTTCCGATTTATTAACGTAGTGATTCCATACTAGGTGCCACTTGATTCCTTGACTTTCCGAGCTTTGTTAGTTCACTAGATCAAGGATACTTGCAATCTCAAGTGAGTACATAGTTCCCCCTCTTTCACGTTTTCAAATGTTTTGGCGTGAAACATATTGTGCCTATGATTACTTTCGTGTTTACATGACATATTACATGCTTTGATTACATAGTACATATAATACATGATTTTCGTTGCATTTTGCTTCATATGTTGACCTAGCATATTTAGCACATTGGTTTTCAAAGACATTTTTGCTGTGTATGTTGACCGAGCATACTAGTACATGGTTTTCAAAGACATTTTTTGGACATTTTCAAGACATGCTTACATTGTTATTTAACATTTTGGTGTGTTGAACTCGACAAAGATACATTCATTAACATTGATCACGCCGACCGGTAGTATGTCATGGTACCATAGGATTGGCAATCACGTTCCTGCTTCCTAGGTTTGTTTGGAAGTGACCTTAGGGAATGACAGAATCCGATGAACCTTGATAAACCCTTGACCTGATAGGGGTTTATCCGACAGTCAACAAGGCTTGAATGTATTCGCCAACAACCCATAATATATGTCTTAACAATAAAGGCAAATGGTTTATAAAACTCGACATTGTTCACTCGACATTGGTTTACTCGACATTGTTTACTTGACATTAGTTTACTTGACATTGTTTACTCGACATTTGGTTTACTTGACATTAGTTTACTCGACATTGTTTACATGACATTTGTTTACATGACATTTATTTACTTATATTTAGTTACTCGACATTGGTTTACATGACATTTATTTATTCGACATTTGAGGATTGGTTTATGGTGAGTGATTTAAATAACGTGACGTCTGTAATGTGATAAAAGCATGGTGGATACGCCGATGGTACTTCCTATATATAAGTGTTTTTATTACCTTACATATTGTGGCATTATCTAAATCATTTTAAACAAAATACAAGACATGACATTTTACACAACACAAAACTTACTTTTGGTTATCTAATTAACCATATATTATTTCTTTTATATCATATTGATTTTTCATATGGTTTTTATAAAAGAAACTTTTTATGGTTCATGGCGACTTTTATATTACTTTAAATTTTTTTATTAAAATAATCAAAGCCATGAAGCATCAACACAAAACCTATGTACATGCCAGCATTTTTTTTTGCTGACTTTATTTTCACATATGTTTCAGGTGCAAATGTTTGATGTCAAGCTAGCTACACTTAGGGCGGACTGGGCCTTAGTGACTAAAAATCAGAATAATAGCTTAACTTTTGTTGTATTTCCGTTTTTTAACCATGACAATGTAATAACAATATTAATTAATGAAACTCAACTTATGTGCCATGGTTATTGAAATAATAATTCTGTCACGACACTCCCTGACGTTTCCGCCACGGTTTGTTGTTTTACGCGGTCGGGGTGTGACAGAAAAGATTGGTATCAGAGCCAATGGTTATAGGGAATTAGGTTATTAGTAATGCTTTAACCTAGTCTATAACCTTTCTAGGACCCCATAGCGAGTTTACTTGCATTTAGAATTTAAAACACTACCATCACCTATCCTTAGGTGATTACCAAAAACAAATCCACAAATTTCAATGCGGTTTTGAAAATAATCATCTATCCTTAGATGATTTGTTTTGGCTTAATGCCTTTCAAAGTTTTCAAAATCTCGTCAAAGTTTGGGTCTTGTTAATGTGAACACGTGCACTCTGGAAGGGTGGGTGCCTGTACCCTGAGTTTTCTGTCTAAGGCTAGAGTGTTCGTACAAATCCACATTATCGGACCAGTCACTCTTACCTGGGAACTCTTAGGGTGAGTGTTCACTTATAGGCTAAAGCATGTCTTCGCGATACATTATAAAGACCCATTTACTTTGATTAGTCACCGTGTGTCGTTTGTTTGTTTTGAAGGAACGAACGAATGACCACCATCCTTACATTTGTCGATATTTTATCATCTCTCTTTGATTATCCAACATTCATCTCACTCGCTTCCTTTCATGTTTACTCTCTTTTAGAATGCCTCCTCGACGAGACCCAAATGCAAATCCAGCGCCGCTATGGCAGCTATGATAGCTCAGCAGATTGCTGCTGTACTACCGAATCTTGTAACTCAAATGAACCCAGCCAACAATAACAATAATGCACCTGCTTCGTGCAGCTTTAAATAGTTTAACTCGGCTAAACCGCTCAAGTTTAGTGGTTCTGAGGGAGCAACTGTGATCCTACAGTGGTTCGAGAGTCTCGAGAACACTTTTGGTCATGTGCAATGTCCGAATGAGCGCAAGGTTGAGTTTGCTTCAAGCGTGTTTGAAAAGAGAGCGTTAACATGGTGGAACGGAGTGATGAGATACAGGGGTGTTGTCAATGCTATGGGTCAGACTTGGGAGGACTCAGGGGCTTAATGATGAAAGAGTTTTGCGCCCGACATGAAAAGAGGGCACTTGAAAATGAGTTCCATGACCTGAAGCAAGAAAGTGGTGAGCACCGTGTGTATACTGACAGGTATGAGGAGTTGAGCTTGTTGTGCCCTGAGATGGTGACGCCTTTGGATAAGGCAATCGAGAAATACATAGATGGTCTTCCTGACCCGGTTCAGGATATTGTCACCGGTAGCAACCCCACTACTGTTAGACAAGCTATTGAGCTGTCTACGACACTGACTGAATCGCAGATCAAAAAGGGTAAGCTCCACCGGAAGGGTGACAAGAGATTGTCTGACAAGTCTGAGAAACCAAAGGGTAAGAAAGCTGAGTCTTCAAAGAAGTCGAGGAAGCGCAAGGCTTCTAAGAATTTTGCTGTCACTACCCAGCCTACCCAAGCCTAACCAAGGCTTCGAAGAAACAATATACCGGCACTGCACCTTTGTGCAACAGGTGCAACAGTCATCACCAGCCTCATCTTCCATGCCGTGTTTGTACAAACTGTGGTAGATCTGGTCATTTGGCAAATGTTTGTCGCTCGCCTCCTAACCCGAACAATGTGGCTCAAAACCATGTTCAGCAGGCAGCTAATGCTGCAAGACCACATTACCCACCTGGTTCTTGCTATAACTGTGGTGATCTTACCCACTACAGGAACCAATGCCCGAAGTTGGCAAACGCGAATCAGGCTCGTGGGCGAGCTTTCAACATTAACGCAAATGAGGCACGTGCAGACAACGAAGTGGTGAACGGTACGTTCTTTGTTAACAACCAACCTGCTTCTGTTCTTTTTAATTCGGGTGCCGATAGAAGTTTCGTATCCCTAGCTTTCGAACCTTTGCTTTCCATGCCTAGAACTAAACTAGGAAAGCCCTTGACAGTCGAAATAGCTAGTGGCGAACCCCTTAAACTTGATTTTGTCATCCGTAATTGCCAAATAAGCCTTAATAACCATCTTTTTCCTATTAACCTCACGCCTATGCAACTTGGGAGCTTTGACATTATTGTGGGAATGGATTGGCTAACCAAACATCATGCCGAGGTGGTTTATTTCGATAAGATTGTTCATATATCTCTCCCGTCTGGTGAAATTCTTGAAGTTCGAGGAGAAAAACCCGCTAGTAGCATTAAACTCATGTCTTGTGCCCAAGCTCACAAATACCTATAAAAGAATTATGTTGCATTCCTGGCACATATCATAGAGGAAAGTCAAGGGCAAGACTATTCAAAGATATCCCTATTGTTCGGGATTATCCTGAGGTGTTTCCTGAGGAGCTACCTGGTTTACCTCCTGCTCGTCAAGTTGAGTTCCGTATAGACCTTGTACCTGGTGCCAACCCGATAGCCAAATCTCCCTACCGTCTTGCACCGTCTGAGATGCAAGAGTTATCGAAACAGCTTCAGGAACTTTGTGACAAAGGATTTATCCGTCCGAGTTTTTCACCTTGGGGTACTCCAGCTTTATTTGTGAAAAAGAAAGACGGATCTTTTCGCATGTGTATCGATTACCGTGAGCTTAACAAACTCACAATCAAGAATCGATATCCCCTACCTCGCAGTGATGATCTTTTTGACCAACTACAGGGTGCTACTTGTTTTTCGAAAATTGATTTACGTTTTGGGTATCATCAGCTTCGTGTACTCGAGGAAGATATTCCCAAGACAGCTTTCCGCACTCGTTACGATCATTATGAGTTCACTGTTATGCCCTTTGGCTTAACCAATGCTCCTGCCGTCTTCATGGACTTGATGAATAGGGTTTGTAAGCCTTATTTGGACAAGTTCATCATTGTTTTCATTGATGACATCTTGATTTATTCCAAGACACGAGCCGATCATGAACAACACCTTCGTTTAACAATGGAACTCCTAAAGAAAGAACAACTTTACGCCAAATCCTCCAAGTGTGAATTTTGACTTAAGGAAATTCAGTTTTCGGGACATATTGACAACGAACAAGGTATTCATGTGGATCCCGCAAAGATCAGTGCAATCAGGGATTGGAATAGACCTTCTACTCCTACTAAAGTTCGTTCATTCTTGGGTCTCGCGGGTTATTAACGCCGTTACATTGCTAACTTCTCCAAGATTGTGGTTCCCCTCACTGCTTTAACTCAAAAGAATAAACCTTTCGAGTGGGGACCCAAACAGGAAGAAGCTTTCCAGGCATTGAAACAAAAGCTTTGTGATGCTCCTATTCTATCTTTACCCGAGGATAACTACGACTTCGTTGTATATTGTGATGCATCTAACTTAGGTCTCGGTTGTGTCCTCATGCAAAGAGACAAAGTTATAGCCTATGCATCAAGACAGCTGAAGGTTCACGAAAAGAACTACACCACTCATGATCTTGAGTTGGGTGCTGTTGTTTTTGCTCTCAAAATTTGGAGCCATTATCTATACGGTACGAAATGTGTGGTTTTCAGGACCACAAGAATCTTCAGCATATTTTCAATCAGAAAGAACTTAACATGAGAAGACGTTGGGTCGAGCTTCTAAACGACTATGACTGCGAAATTCGTTACCATCCTGTTAAGGAGAATGTCGTAGCCAATCCATTAAGTCGTAAGGAACGAGTCAAGCTGCATTGTGTTTAAGTTCGATCTGATATCCAGACATGCATTCTTGAAGCTCAACATACTTGTGTTGCACAAGGCATAATGGGTAATGAATTACCACATCATCTTGAGCTTCAACTCGAAACAAAAGACAATGGGTTGCTTTATTATCTGAACCGTTTGTGGGTTCCAAGTCAAGATAATCTCCGCACTTTGATTATAACGAGGCTCATAAATCTTGTTATTCAATTCATCCTGGTATAAACAAAATGTATAAGGATCTTCGTACTCAGTATTGGTGGCCGGGTATGAAGAAAGACATTGCCTTATACGTAGCTAAATGCCTTACTTGTCTTAAGGTAAAAGCAGAACATCAGTGTCCTTCTGGCTTGCTTGAACAACCAGAGATTCCGGTTTGGAAATGGGAAAACATTGCCATAGATCTCATTACCAAATTACCGCGTACACCTAGAGGACATGATGCCATTTGGGTAGTCGTTGATCGACTAACAAAGTCAGCACACTTTATAGCCAATCGTGAGGATTTTTCTGCTGACAAACTCGCCAAAATCTACGTGGATGAAATAGTATCTCGTCATGGTGTCCTTTGGACATCATATCTGATCGCGATACTCGATTCTCATCTCACTTTTGGAGAACCATGCAATCTGCCATGGGAACCAAGCTTAATTTGAGCACTGCTTATCATCCTTAAACGGATGGACAATCTGAAAGGACGATCCAGACATTGGAGGATATGCTAAGAGCCTGTGTGATTGACTTTGGTGGTAGTTGGGATTCGCATTTACCATTAATCGAGTTCTCCTACAACAACAATTATCACTCCACCATTGATATGGCACCTTTTGAAGCTCTTTATGGTCGAAAATGTCGTTCACCTGTCTGTTGGAATGAGATTGGTGAATCTCGATTCACTGGACCTGAACTTATTCAAGACACAACAGACAAAGTCAAGTTAATTCGTGAAAACCTTCTGACAGCTAGAAGCCGTCAAAAGAGTTACGCGGATAAACGACGCAAGCCCTTGGAATTCCAAGTCGGTGATCACGTCCTACTCAAGGTATCCCCTTGAAGGGAGTGATTAGATTTGGGAAGAAAGGAAAACTTGCGCCACGTTATGTTGGACCATTTAAGATCGTTGAGAGAATCGGAAAAGTGACCTACAAACTTGAGCTACCTCCACAACTTGGAAACGTTCATCCAACATTCCACGTATCCAATTTGAAAAAGTGTTTGACTGATGAAAACCTCCACATCCCTCTTGATGAAATTCGTGTTGATAACACGATGCATTTTGTTGAGAAACCCGTGGAAATATTGGAACGTGAAGTCAAGAAGTTAAAGCGCAGACGTATACCGATTGTTAAAGTTCGCTAGGAATCTAAACGTGGCCCGGAGTTTACTTGGGAACGAGAGGACCAAATGAAGGCGAAATATCCGCATCTTTTCTCACCAGTTTCCTCAAGCTAAATTTCGGGACGAAATTTCCTGAAGTAGGGGAGACTGTGACATCTGTGCTTTCTAATCTTTGTATTTTATCCGACAATATTATATCAATAAAATTTTGTGTCACATTTTATGAGTTTGTATATTTACTTATGACATTTGTATATTTTTAATCCTTGATTCAATCCGATCATTTAAACATTTTCTAGATATGAAATCGCAAACCGTTGCGTAAATTTAATCAATTTAACACAACGTATGCTCCGGAACAAGGGAATAAGTTGAACATACCTTAAATAACCCTAACATAACTTAGAAATAAGTTTTGAAGGGTTCGGTATGCCAAAAACATGTTTATTCAGCTATAGGGGCTATTTTGCAAAATCTGCGAAACTATGCCAATTCGTGTATTTCGCTATCCGGAACATGTAAGGACATCAAAAAAAATTTGTAATCATTAAAATATCATATTTTAGTGATTGGAATGCAAAAATACCTTTCGTTTCGCAATTTGAATCGTTTTCGCGTTCGTGGCAACTTTCGTCGTAATTAACCGAAAACCGCAACCGTACGACCAAACGAACCAACGCCCGGGACATTTTGGAACATATTTCATGTTCCCTATGCTTTCTCATCCTTATGAAGCTTGGAAATTTGGTTAACAGGGGTTAAACGCGTCGAAAAACAAGTTTAAAGGCTGCAGGGACCAAAACTGCAACTTTTGCAAACTTCAGCCCTGCAAAAGGCTTACGGACCGTAAGCCATGGACCATACGGTCCGTAAGGCATGCCCAGAACCAGAATTTGGCAGCCCCTTGTTTTTATTCTTGGAGGCCAAGTTGTGTGATCAACAAGGCTTTAATTCCTAGCCTAACAAGTGTATGGTGTAGATTGTTCCTTGTTCACCACACAAAACACTTGGCATGATCCAATGGTTCAAGAATTCCTATAAATACCCATGATCATCTTCATTCCAATTTGCTCATTTTCTTTCCATCTTTATCTTTGCACTAAATTGGAGGCTACCATTATTGTGGAGGCTTCCTACTGAGCATTCTTGGATCCTAGAACATAAGTAAGTGTTCTATCTTGATCTCTTTAGTTGTTTTAGCTATTTCAAGCTAAAAGTCAAATAATGTTTGACTTTTGGCTTTGACCATGAATTGGTCAAGACAAAGTTCATTTGAACTTTGCAACGTGATCGTAATCATGATGATGGTTATAGTCCTTGCGACGATACCTACTGATTACCACGTTAACTAGTTGTAGTGACGAGTCAAAGTTTCGGTCAATAATGCGATAAATGCGCATTATCCGACGGAACTATTTTCGGGTATCAAAACTCTTTGTTTTGATATCAAAACATTTTTTAAAAACTTAGGTTAGACATGTTTTAGCATGTCTAACTCGTCACTTCTAGTTTAGTGCTTAGTTAGGGTCGTAGGTTAAGCGGTCTCGACAACCGCTTAGACTTTCGAACCCGACCCGTTTGGCCGATCATTAGGATCCGACCAAACATATTTTTTGGCGATAGTTGTATAGGGAATAACCTTCAGGGGTTATACCTTATGGTTACTTCGTTTAAGTAGTTGTATGATATGTAAATTATATGCCTTAGGAAAATGACCAAAATGCCCTTTTTGCGCATAAATTCAATCTAAGCATATGTAACCTAACTTTTGACACCTAAACTGATTGTGCAACATTATTAAACATTTTTAGGCATATAAGACTTATCATAGGACTAGTTAGACCATCCGAACGCGCTTTTGCGCAAACGACACGCTAAAGTAGCTTAAACTACCTTAACGAGTCGTAACGCGTCATAAGCACTTAGGATTGCTTTCAAATCAGAATGTAGGCTTAGTTAAACCAGATCATATGAGTTCCAACACTCATTTGGTTTACAAGACCTCATTTTATCCGATCTCCCGATTTAGGTTCCGATTTATTAACATAGTGATTCCATACTAGGTGCCACTTGATTCCTTGACTTTCTGAGCTTTGTTAGTTGACTAGATCAAGGATACTTATAATCTCAAGTGAGTACATAGTTCCCCCTCTTTTACGTTTTCAAATGTTTTGGGGTGAAATATATTGTGCCTATGATTACTTTCGTGTTTTCATGACATATTACATGCTTTGATTACATAGTACATATAATACATGATTTTCATTGCATTTTGCTTCATATGTTGACCTAGCATATTTAGCACATTGGTTTTCAAAGATATTTTTGCTATGTATGTTGACCGAGCATACTAGTACATGGTTTTCAAAGACATTTTCAAAAGACATTTTCAAAAGACATTTTTTGGACATTTTCAAGAGATGCTTACATTGTTATTTGACATTTGGTGCGTTGAACTCGACAATGATACATTCATTAACATTGATCACGCCGACCGGTAGTATGTCATGGTACCATAGGATTGACAATCCCGTTCCCGCTTCCTAGGTTTGTTTGGAAGTGAACTTAGGGAATGACAGAACCCGATGAACCTTGATAAACCCTTGATCGGATAGGGGTTTATCCGACAGTCAATAAGGCTTGAATGTATTCGCCAACAACCCATAATATATGTCTTAACAATAAAGGCAAATGGTTTATAAAACTCGACATTGTTCGCTCGACATTGGTTTACTCGACATTAGTTTACTTGACATTGTTTACTCGACATTTAGTTTACTTGACATTGTTTACTCGACATTGGTTTACTCGACATTGTTTACATGACATTTGTTTACATGAAATTTATTTACTTGATATTTAGTTACTCGACATTGGTTTACATGACATTTATTTACTCGACATTTGAGGATTGGTTTATGGTGAGTGATTTAAATAATGTGACGTCTGTAATGTGATAAAAGCATGGTGTCTACGCCGATGGTACTTCCTATATATAAGTGCTTTTATTACCTTGCATATTGTGGCATTATCTAAATCATTTTAAACAAAATACAAGACATAACATTTTACACAAGACAAAACTTACTTTTGATTATCTATTTAACCATATATTATTTTTTTATATCATATTGATTTTTCATATGGTTTTTATAAAAGAAACTTTTATGGTTCATGGCGACTTTTGTATTACTTTAAATTTCTTTATTAAAATAATCAAAGCCATGAAGCATCAACACAAAACCTATGTACTCGCCAGCATTTTTTTTGCTGACTTTATTTTCACATATGTTTCAGGTGCAAATGTTTGATGTCAAGCTAGCTACACTTAGGGCGGACTGGGCCTTAGTGACTAAAAATTAGAATAATAGCTTAACTTTTGTTGTATTTCCGTTTTTTTATCCATGACAATGTAAACAATATTAATTAATGAAACTCAACTTATGTGCCATGGTTATTGAAACAATAATTCTGTTACGACACTCCCAGACGTTTCCGCCGCGGTTGTTGTTTTACGCGGTCGGGGTGTGACAATATATGTATGTGTGCGGCTATATTTGTGTGTGTGAGGTGTTGTGGCAGCCAAAGAGGGCTCTCTCCCACCTCTCTCCTCCAAGTGTTGGTCTTGGAGATCCCACACAATGATTTCCCTTTATCAAATCTTCCATAAAATCTACCAATTCCAAGAAACTAATCAAAACCAAATCTCACTTTCTCTCTAAGTAAAGCTCGGCTGAACACCCCCTTAAACACCTCCATCTTCATGTTTCAACCTTGTTCATGAAGATCTAGGGCCATTCCAAGGTGTTTCCAAGAAGATTTGAAGGTCCAAAGGTGATTCTAGGGAGTTTCCAAGCTAGAGCCAAGTCCTACACCATCACATTCTTGTCAAAACCTATTTAAAACTTGAAGGTATAAAATCATTTCTCATAAACAAGTTCATGAATCTTGATGATGTTGGTGATGATAGAAGTTTCTCTAGTTCTTGAGTTAAACACTAACTTGAAAACACTATCAAATGGGTTTTTAATAAAAATAAAAATGGACATGTATGTATATATATGTATGGCCGTAGGTATGTATATATATACATATGAGCTTTTGAGTTTCATGGGTTGAATGATCTTGCATGATGATGTGTTGATTTGTGATAGAAAGTGTGATCTTGGAAGGTTCTAAAAAGAGTTTGTGAAAAGGTTTCATGTGATTAAGGAATATATGAAAAGTGAACTTTTGGAAATATGTATGTATATATGCATGGCCGTATATATATGTATGTATATATACACATGAGTTTTGTAGTTAGTTCTTAAATATGCAAGAACATGATACATGCATTTATGTCCAATGATTTGATGATGATCATGGTTATATGAAGATGGTGTCCTTGAATGTATGAACATGAAATAAATATATGTTGGATGCATGTTAGTTCATACAAAATGATGAAGACATGATGTTTGTGCATTAAGTGTTTGTACCTAGTCATGCATGTGAATGTATGTACATAAAATGAGGATTTAATCATGTTATAATAAAATGGTTTTAGATCAGTAAATAAACCTTAAAAATAAGGTCATCTCATGTATAAAAGTGGTATGGAACTTTGATATAAAGTGTACTAGCTTTGCATGTAGTACTATGTGCTTAAAAGGTTGTAAAATGTGTGAAATCGCATGTGTTATGTGCCTTACACAAAAACTGCACTAATCTGATTATAACCATAATTTATTCAGTATATAACATGTATTGTGTTAAAATTTGAAGTCGTTTCGAGTTCGGATGGTTATGGTAACGTTTGACGCAAAACTATGCGGTAAAAACGGTAACAATCGTCTTTTTAAGTGGGTTTTTTTATGAAATTGTTTTAGATCAGTAAATAAACTGATATTTTTAGTATAAATATAATTATATTAACTTATATTTAGTTTATTTGGTGTTTAGTTGGTCATACGTGACTTCCGGCGCCCGAAAACATTACCGAATCACTAAAATACGCATTTTTCAACATACACTATAATGGGTTGTTAATGGGTGAACCTTATGTGTTTAAATGTGTTATGTGATTTAAATATGTGAATATTATAATATGTTAAGTGTTGACATGATAGCGGGAATTAAGACTATGCATGTACGCTTGTATGTTTAAAACGGTAGAATCGGTGAAATCACGTTAAAATGTGTAACTTATTTGTCGAGCATAAAAATTGACAAATAGGTTAACTTAGTGAGTTATTTCATGTATGCATGCTTTAAAATGATAAAGTGAATAAGTTAATAAATTTCCGCGTCTTATGATGTTGAGAAAATATGCACGTTTATGTATATATATTACGACGCACAAATCGTAGATATATAGTATTTATAAACGGGAGAGTAACGGATATAACATTAAAGGTCACCAATAAAATCGTTCAAGCCGCAAAATCTTATATATATATATATATATATATATGAACTTCATATATATATTAATATGCCAACATAATTAAAAATAATAACTTTTCGAGAAAATCTCAAAGTTATGTGAAAATTTTAAGTATTGGAGAAACTTAGGAATTTTGTAATATATTAATTATTAAATCGTGCCTACGTATATTAGGACGTGTAGACTCAAATTGTGGGATCGCGCTATTTTAAATACGCACCGAAAGGTGAGTGTCACTAAAGCCCTTTTTTACTGTTTTAGTATATGTTTTGGGGAAGAACACGCCTTAAAAGGATAAGTATACGTTTTCGTATAAAATATGCCTTTGATTAAACTATAAATATTTTTTCGTGGAAAATATGATTTGGAAATTATGTGATATGTTCTTGGAGAAAAACATGGTTTTGGATATAAATATGTTTCGGGATGAAACGGCTTTTGTAAAAAATGATATATGCGTTTCGGGGATGAAACGGGGATTTTACGGCGTTATGGGATAGAACGACCGTGTGGATTTAAAATGTTTAAATCTAAAGTTGTAACGAATTGGCCCGGTCTCAAGAGAGTAAGTATCGGGATTAGGCTTACTTTTCGTTGGGGACGTCGGGGATTCGTACAACGTGTTATATTAAAGTTTATCGTTTTAGTAGGATATATATATATATATATATATATATATATATATATATATATATATATATATATATATATATATATATTGTTCATAAGGTTGGCACCTTGGGTGACCCATTGGGGCACTTTGCGCAAACTTAGCCATTTAATCATTAATATGGATTGCGTGGAATTGTTGATAGATCTATCGGGTTGACAACCCCGTCGCGATCGGTAGCTCCGTGTCATGTCAAGCGATGAATTTATATTCTGTTATTGTCTAGCGTTGATTATACCCTTAATGTTAATATATAGCTCGTAAGGTCTTGCAAACTTACGAATCTGAACAAATGGATGTTAAAAATAAATTTAATATGTGAAACTTGGGAAGAGGCTTAGTTCGGAGGTTTCAGAGAAAACGCTTGCGACGGTTGACCCATGGATTTTATTAAGGAAATAAATTGACTTTCGAAAATATTATTTGGATGTTTTGATAATAAACACATAATTAGAAAGTTTTCCTTGTTTTAAATTTGAATATGTGAGCTCACCCTCCTTTGTGTCGACACTTGATTTTAACGTGTTCTTCAGGTACTTGAGCATGGCTTCGAGAATTATGGCGTATCTTGTGGTTGTTGATGCATGGTTGTTTTATGAATGTTTTGGACAAACTTTTAAAACTTTGGGACCTATGTAATAAGATCCATAAGGATCAAAACAACTTAACTATGGTGTGGTTGTGACGTACTTTAAACTTTATGTTTTAAAAACTATGTTTTAATTAAGTTGAATGTCCAACATTAACAATGCATCGATCGACAAGATATTTATGGGCACCAACTTCCGTCACCATTACATTTGTATTTCCGCTGTGACGTTTTTGGGTGTTACAGCGCGTCTTTGGTTTGACAACTTACCCACATGTAAACTTTCCTCTTGGAATGACCTCAAGGAGAAATTCCTTACGCATTTTAGTCAACAAAGGCGCTACGTCAGAGATTCCTCAGATGTGATGAACATCTGGCGGAAGGATGACGAGAGCCTAGAGGATTTTATCACTCGTTATAACAAGGAAGTGTTAGAAATTGGAGATGTAAATGAAGATCTTATCCGCGCACAGTTCAAATATGCGGTAAGATGCGATGAAATGGTAAAAGTGCTCTCTGGAACTACTGGTCTTCTAAAGAGCTGGGATAAACTAATGGTAGCAGCCAAAGTTTATGCGCAAACAGAGCGGAATCTAAATTCCAACAAACTACCACTACCTCAGAATCGTCCTCAAGATCTGAGTAGGGGCAGTCAGAAGTTTAAGAAAGGTTGGAAGGACTCGAATCAAGGTTCATATTCTCCTTATTCACCAGTAGATGCTCGCGCGACAATTAATAAATTACTACCCAAAAAGCAATCAAACAAGAGAACCGTGATCGGCAATGGACTCCTCTAACAAAGTTCCCGAGAGGTTCTTAGCACTGAGAACTATCAGTTTAAGCAACCTCAACCCATGAAGAACAAGAAGGGTCAGGACCTAAATCTCTTTTGTGACTATCACAAAGATACCGGGCACACAACTGACAACTGCATCAGTTTGCGCACAGAGATAGAAAAAGCGTTAAAGAGTGGTAAACTAACACACTTACTGCAGTCGGTGCGTAAAGAAGTTAGACAACTTAACTTTCAACGTTTTTGAAATGACAAATGGCGTGAATAACAGGTGATTTTTCCCATTGTTCCTGGCGGACCACAAGAAGAGCGATCAGTAGTGGTTACAAGTATTTTTGGCCATTATCAAACCGATTATGTGTTTATAGACCCTGGGAGCTCCATGGATATCATATATGAACAGTGTTTTAAGCAATTGGATCCAGAGGATAAGGCACGCCTAGAACCAGTTGATTTTCCTTTAACTGGGTTCTGTAATGAGGCTGTTTTTCCTCTAGGACAGATAGTTTTTCCCGTCACTAGATCGTGGGCCAGATAATTGAAAAGAGTATTAAAATCATTTAACTGCCTTGCGCAGGCTCGCGCAAGTAAACAGTTAAGCTTGAAAGTTATATTCTTTATCAAACGAC
Organism: Scalesia atractyloides; assembly: GCA_947069175.1. NCBI lineage: Eukaryota > Viridiplantae > Streptophyta > Magnoliopsida > Asterales > Asteraceae > Scalesia > Scalesia atractyloides. The sequence goes on along the minus strand of CAMTDV010000017.1, from coordinate 45,324,990 downwards.
CTCCGCGCAGGGAACTTAAATAAATGGCAAAAAGAATCTTTCTGTTATAACAGAAAGAACATGTGGCAGCAGATCAGGAGATCACAGCTGTAAAACATTCTAGAAGCCATAAAAGCTCAAATCGTGCAGGAGCACAAGTGGTTACAGCAGAATTACACGTGGCACGATCTGGTGCATTCCTGAAAATCACGATGATGGCATGTCTCGTAACAAAAAGTGGAGAGGCGTCATCTGCCACGTGGTGTTTCCCCAGCCGTTGATCAACCCTTGATCCGTTTGCTTGGATGAGAAAATAACCAACTAACGGCGTTGGAAAGATCCTGTTAAGTTTTCCTCTCTCACATTTTGGCGCCTAACTGTTATAAATAAGTAACTTCAGGTACAAGCAATCTCATTCACTCTCACTTACTCTCTCTCTTACTTCACTTTAACTATTCCAATCAATCTGTACTTATTCTCACGCCGGATGGTGGTCACGGAGAGAACCCCCACTCTCCCCGTGGCGAGTCTAACGGTGTTTTGTTTTGCAGCGTTTACCGGAGGTTTCTATCATTACGGCAAACAATCGGAGGATTAACCTTTTATGCAGAAACTCTCACAACAGATCTAATCTGATTCCGATCAATTAGATCTGGTGTTTCTTCAGAGCTGACTCATTTTTTTAACGAGTTGGAAAATTGGGCTCGGGCTCAGCTCGTCAAAAGCTCGAGCCGACTCGTTTGTTTAAAAAAAGTTTATATTTTTGTAATTTATATATAAATAGAACATTATTTAGGCTAATAGAATAATACTTTTTGACAAACTATAAATAAAGCGAACAAGAAAAGATTCTATGTGACTTACCTTAATATATTTTTTAAATCAATACTACTAATTAAGACTATAACTTAACAATCTATTTCTTTCAATAAAAGAATAAACATGTTACTAATCAAACAACATTATTAAATATATTAGAATATCCACGCGCACACACATATATAATTTGTGTTTTAATTTAAACGAGCCAACTAACAAGCGAGCCATGAATCAAACCTACATTGGCTCGGGCTCGGCTCGTTTACAAAACGAGTCATGCCGAGCCAGCTCATTTAAAACCGAGCTGACTTCGAACCAAGCTTTTTTCAAACTCTTTTCGAGCGTATTTCGAGCGAGACTTGAAATACATTTTTGTACGGCCCTAGCAAAGCCTAGGTTTGACGTATGTGTTGATGTGAAGTGCACGCCTTGGACAACTCATATACACACCATGTCCACTTTTCTTCCTCTGCCTATCTCTTCTCTCTACCCCTCCTGATAACCCCTCTCACGCAATCACTCTGCTTTGCTGGCTTCAAGCTCCTCCCAATTGTTAATTCACTCATCATCATCATCGACAAGTGCTGTAATTTCCCCCACTCTTCTTTCTTCAACCATAAAATTGTTCTAAAATCTCCAGTTTCCCTCTCGATTTGATTCCATCCATAGATCTAACTTAATTCACCTTCAGATCATCTTCAATTTCCCCTAATTTATTCAAATCGAACAAATTAGGGTTTTATATCCCTTTCTCTGTAAGTACACTATTCGATTACATTTGACTATATATCTTTTTATTTTTGACCACTCCTATTTAGGTTTTCATTTCATTTATGTAAATTTCATCTGTTGTAATCATATTTCATATATGTTTTATAACTTTGTAGAAGTGTTATAGAGATCGAGATTGAGGTTTGACTATTTGACTGGAATTTGTTAATTGTGAATATTAATAATAATAATAATAATAATCAGATTTGTTTCATTTTCCTTTTGTAATTTCAAGTTTATAGACTGTTGTAATCATAAATTATGGTATATAAATTTGTTTATTTATATTTGTTAGTATTGTTTAATTTTGTAGAATTCAAGATTGAGGTTTGACTGGCATAAGTTGATTGTGAATATTAATAATCAGATGTGGATAATTGGAAGAGGTGGTTTGATGAGATGAGGGATGTTACCAGGGTTGATGAACTATTTTTGGGCTTGTTTTCGGCCTCGGTCCGAGAGATATGTTTACAGTGGTGAATCCGGTGGTAGGCATGACGGGTTGTTGTGGTATAAGGATTCAGGACATCATGTCAATGGGGATTTCTCCATGGCTGTAGTTCAGGCTAATAATTTGTTGGAAGATCAGAGCCAGGTTGAGTCAGGGTGTTTGAGCTTGCAGGAGTCCGGCCCGTATGGGACTTTTGTTGGAGTTTATGATGGGCATGGTGGTCCCGAGACGTCGCGCTTTATTAATAGTAATTTGTTTCAGCATCTCAAGAGTAAGTCAGTTGAGTTTGATAATATTGTATGTAGCCCGTTAGGGATAGTCCCGTCAGGGATAGTCATCGTTATGATGACGTAGCGGGCTTAACCTGACATGTTTAACCCTAATGGGCCTAACCTTGATTTTAGTGCCTTTAGGGGCTCGTTAGGTTTGGCCTATTAGGGTTAGTCATTGTTACAATGACTCAACGGGTTTAAGTGGATTTAACCTGACCTGTTTAACCCCGGTGGGCTTAACTCTGATTTTAATGAACTTTATGAGCTCATTAGGTTAAGCACATTAGGGTTAGAGTTGTTACAATGGGTCAATGGGCTTAACCATAATGAGCTTTACATTAGGGTTAAGTTCATTAAGTTAAGCCCGTTGGGGTTGCGGGTCATTGTTACAATGACTCGATGGGTTTAAGCTGATGGTCTTAAGTCTTAACCCTAATTTTAATGTACTTTAGTGGCTCATTAGGTTAACCCATTAGGGTTTTAATCGTTGCTACAATGACTCGACGGGTTTAACCCTGATGGCTTTATCTTGAATAAAGTTCTTTATGGGTCATGGGATATTGAATTCATCAAAGTTGTTGATTTATCAGGGTTTACATCAGAGGATCAATCAATGTCAGTGGAGGTAATCAAGAAGGCTTTCGAAGCAACAGAAGACGGGTTTCTTTCTCTTGTAACCAAACAGTGGCCATTGCAGCCGCAAATAGCAGCTGTTGGATCATGCTGCCTTGTGGGAGTTGTGTGTGGTGGGAACCTTTACATTGCTAATCTCGGAGATTCTCGAGCTGTTTTAGGAAGACTTATGAAGTCAACCGGAGAAATTGTTGCACTTCAGCTTTCGGCTGAACACAATGCGTGTATAGAGTCTGTGAGACAAGAGCTGCACTCAATACATCCAGATGATTCACAGATTGTAGTTTTGAAGCATAACGTGTGGCGGGTAAAAGGTCTTATACAGGTAGTTATTGACCGCACGATCCCAAGAATTGATATTGCAATGGGTAGGGTTTTTGGTATCATACCCGATTGTAAAATCGTACTCATACCTGGTCCCACTCCATAAACTGTCCTATACTTATTATAATATTCAAGCCTTAAAACCTTTGCTTTCTCTGCAGATTTCAAGATCCATTGGTGATGTGTACTTAAAAAAGGCTGAATTCAATCGGGCACCTTTATATGCCAGATTCCGCCTTCGTGAACCATTTAAAAGACCGATATTGAGCTCAGATCCATCTGTTTCGGTACACCAATTGCAGCCACATGATCACTTTATCATATTTGCTTCTGATGGCCTCTGGGAGCATCTTACTAACCAAGAAGCTGTTGACATTGTTCAAAATCATCCACGCTCCGTAAGATGCTTAGCTCAAAACACGCACACTTACACTTATACTTCCGTTATCTTGTTTGACTTTTTAGAAGACGAAATACCAACGTGGATAAAATTTTTTTAAAAATACTATCATTATTTATAATGTCTGCAGTACTTTGTATTTTAATTTGATGTAGTTGATTCATGATTTTATTCTTTAAAATTATAATATTCAACATCAATGAAGCGATCGAATCGTTCTGTTTTGACCTGAAAAGTCAATTCGTTTTCTTGTATTTCAAGATATTTTCTAAAAAAAGACCATTTTATCCCTCCACGCATAATTTTTGACTTGAACTTCTTTAATCATTGATGCAGGGAAGTGCTAAGAGATTAGTAAAAGTTGCACTGCGATCTGCAGCAAAGAAGAGGGAAATGAGATACTCGGACTTGAAAAAGATCGATCGTGGGGTCCGCCGTCATTTCCATGATGACATCACGGTGGTTGTGCTATTTCTTGACTCAAACCTTGTGAGTAGGGCTAGCTCGATTAGAACCCCTAACATATCCGTGAAAGGCGCAGGAATAAACCTCCGTCCAAACACACTCGCTCCTGGGCCCGCCTGACAGTCTGGTCTCTCTCTACATATCTATACTCTCTAATTTTCAGACTCCTTGTACTATATCAGTGTGAATACCACCCAGAAAGAAAAGCAACCTGGTGCACCCTAGTTCCATGGCTCTTAGCCTTGCCTGTTTAATGGTTGAACCGCGCAACCCCGGTACACCATGGTTAACCGTGCTTTGAGCAAAAATTTCGAAACTCTTAAATGTACACTGTAACCTGGAATAGCAATACTAAAACTTCACAGATGCAAGTGTTATAGTTTATTCTTTTCTTAGTTGATTACATGGATAGATCATATGGTCTGTAGAGTCGAAGTTTATAGAAATTACTTTTTTTTTTCCTTTTTCTGAAAACAACAAACGAACACGCATTCTAAATATATTCTTAAATTTACACCAATGCCTACAACGGGACTAAACCTTGATGCACAACACCTTACAACCTACACTACAAATTACTACCTAATATGTTTACCATACGTGTTTGATCTTTGGTAGTTAAAAAGGTCTATTTAGTTTTCAAGTTTATAAATTTTACCCTTTGTAACTTAAAAGATTTTTAAAACTCTTAAGCCTTTTTCACATGTTCTTCTTCCTCGTTTATTTCTTCTATGACTTTTCGCTAGGGTTGCAAATGAGCCGAGTGATCGTGAGCTGCTTGAAATCGGCTCGAGAAAAAGCTGAGCCAAGCTTTATCGAGCCCAAGCTGAGCTTGAGCTTAAAATAAAGCTCGTTTATATATCGAGTCCGAGTTTAAGCTTGGCATTTGAAGCTTGTCAGGCTCGTAGAGCCTTATCGGGCCTTGGTGCAATATTAGTTTTTATTAATATTTGACAACATTTACCCCTTATTTAAAGTTATTTAGTAAACGAGCCAAGCCAGACTTATTTACACTTGTTTATGAGCCAAGCTCGAACCTAAAAATAAGTTTGTTTAGTAAACGAGGCCGAGCCCCAGCTTCAGCGTGCCTAAACGAGTCGTATCATTTTTAATATTTTTATCTAATATATTAATTAATAAACGATAAATGAGTCGAGCCCGAGCCGAACTCGAGGTTGAGAAATTACCAACGAACCGAGTTCGAGCTCAAGCTCTCATAAGTTAATAGATTTAGAGCCTTCGACGGGCTCGGCTTGTTTGCGTTGCGCCCCTACTTTTCGCGACCTAGTATCAGTTGCTAAATCACTTACGACAACCTGTTTTTACGACATTCTCTCTCTTCCGTCTCAACTCGCTTTTGTTCGTTTTGTCCACTCTTTCAATCATGTTTTTGGCAATCTGTCTCCGTTTGTCAGCTCGAACCAGCTCACCCTCGTTGTCTTCGTCGCTTGCTCATCGGTTATCTCCAATCATCTCTTTCTAGGCTTGTAAACGAACCAAACGTTCATGACCTGATTGCCAACTGTTTGGCAAGAAAAGTTCGTTTGTTTTTATTTATTTAATAAACGGATGATCCTGGACAGTTTTTTTGTTCATTTAATTAAGCGAACGAACATAAACACACCTTTGTCAATTTGTGTTCGTGAACATTTGCTTATGTTGGATCATTTATGTTTATTTATGTTTGCTTGTTTGTGTTTATTCGTTAATGTTTGTTTAAATTTTAATAAATACACAAATATATATTTTGTATGAATATAAACATAAACGAGATTTTCTATTTCTAACTACTTTAGTAAATATATATAAGGTGAGAATCATTTAGGAACCACCATTTGTCGCAGGAACCACTTATTAACACAACCAAAACTACCTTAAAAAGCTTAAAAACACTTTTTTTTTAAATTCCGTTAAAATCACAAGTTTTTATTGCTTTTTTATTTTCTTATTAATAAAAAGTCGCCATTTTTATGGAATTATATATATATAATATAGGGTATGGTTCATGCGAGAACCATCTTTATTGTGAGAACCACGAGAACCACCTTTATTGCAAAATAAAATATAAAAAAAAAATCAAAAAAGCACTCAAAAATTTTTTTTAATATTTTTTAATATTTTTTTAATAAAAATCGTTATATTTCGTTATAAAAAAAAACTTTTTTTTTTCGAGTAACGGTTATCCATGCACATGTGCATATGTATCATAACTTCAACAAATTCAGTAATACGTTATCACTAGTAGACAATTGCACTTTAATTTACAATACCATCCATAATACACTCGATCTTACATTAAATGCACATGTGCATCATTATGTATAACAATTAAATACCGTGTTTTGGTACAAAAAGTTTGTGATTTTGAATGATGAAGTAGGCTCATATATATGTTTTTGGTTAATTATATATAGTGGTTGATGGGTTCATTATAGTTGTCACTTTATGATGTAATATGTTGATTGGATGTTATAAACGGTGTTGATATACATGTAATAAAGTGAAAATATTAGTATTGGTATTGTATTATAAATGGTAGGAGGTAATGGTATTGTATTATGGATGGTAGAAGGTAATGAAAGTGTATTATGGATGATATGATAGATGAAAGAGAAAGTGTATTCAAAGTAGTGTACCAAACACTTTATTTCATGTTGATACATATAGATGCACATGTGCATTTCTTATATTGGTAATGTGAAAAGTAGTGTATTACACATGGTAGTGTAAATGAAAGTACAATGTCTAATGTTTGTAATGTATTATGAAATTTGTCAAAGAAATGATGAAAATGCACATGTGCATGGTAGTGTATTATGGATGGTATGATAGATGAAAGAGAAAATGTATTCAAATTAGTGTACCAAAACATCTTATTTCATGTTGATATATATCGATACACATATGCATTGCTAATATTGGTAACGTAAAAAGTAGTGTGTTACACATGGTAGTGTAAATGAAAGTACAATTGTCTAATGTTTGTAATGTATTATGGAATTTGTCAAAGAAATAACGTACTCAAATTTTTTTTTTGAATTTTTTTTCTTTTATTGTTGAGTAAATATAGCGACTTTTTCAAAAAAAATTTGTATTTTTTTGGAACTTTTTAGGTGTTACTGTTTGTGTTTACACTGGTTCTCATGGTTCTCGCAATAAAGGGTGTTTCCTAACGAATCCTTGTCTATATATATATATTTGGGTGAGGGGTTTAGGTTTTTTGGGTTTTTTTTGGAGTATGGATTTTTTCTTGGTGGGTGTGGGGGGGGGGGGGGGGGGGGTTAGGTTTTTTGATGGTGGTGAGGTGGAGGATTCATTTTCTTTTGGATTTATTTTGTTTGTGTTCACACTAGTTATCATGGTTCTCTCTTTATAACTAATTCTCGCATGAACCCTACTATATATATATATATATATATATATATATATATATATATATATATATATATATATATATGGAAATGGTAGAATGAGAACCACCTTGAGTTACTGAGTTGCGAGAACTTTATGATCCAGCGTGGGTTGGGTCAAAAAAATTTTCCACAAACGTATATGAAAAAATTATAAACACATCTATTAAAAAAGTAAAAAATAATTGCCGAGTCGGTAGTTTTAACTGATACAAGTTTCTTTACGGCATACGTAAATTTTGGAAGAAGATAAACATTTTTTTTACGCCTCATGTAAATATGGGTATGCGACATTTTTCTTTTCAATTTTTTTTGCTAAAACAAGTGACTGTTTTTACGACTTTTGAGAAAAATAATTCAAAAAAAACGTTTTGGATGACCTAGTTCTCGCAACTCGTGGTGGTTCTCATTTAAACCGAATCCTATATATATATAGGGGATGTTTATCTTGAGAACCGTGAGAACGAATAATACAACTCTCATTTTAATTAAAATACAACATCAAAAAAAGAAGTCACAACATCAAATAATTCATTTCTTCTCTCAAAATTACTCTTATTAGATTTTTTACACATGTGTAAACACAACAAATTTACACATGTGTAAATGGCAAACTTACGCATGTGTATATTTTCTTTATTTATGAATTCTCATAAATTTGAACGTGTAAATTAAATTTCTAACATTGTAATCGAATAATAATAAGTGTAAAAAGATATTTTGAATTTAAATTGTTTTTTACCAAGTTCTCGTGGTTCTTTCGTTCGTTCTCACGGTTCTTACAATATTTAGCGTTATCATGTAAACTCTCCCCTATATATATATATCCTAGGGATGGGGTAAAATAGAAACCACCTTTAGATGTGAGAACTGTAGAAACCATTATCCACCTTAGATCTCTCATATATGAGTAGTTGAGATTGAATTGTTTAAGTTTGGTTTGTCTGGTAATGATTTTATTGATTAAAAAGGAACAAATAGTACAAGAAATGTATTTTGGAAAATTTGACTTGTGTACTATTTATGTTAACTTTTCAAATTAACAATCAAACATCATAGACCACATCATTCTTCATGTCAACATTAATTAAATTTATCTATTAAAAAAATTACACATGTATAAAAAGAAAATGTCTTCAATCTCTTATCTTGATCTTCATTTTTGTTTGTTATCCTTGTCAATGTAAAAGCCCCAACACCTACGAAACTCAAAGAAAAAACAGAGCGTTTACATTCCACAAACGTTTAGAGGAGCTCGGGCCGGCAATCGGGGGCGTAAAAGACGTTTTTTTATCGTGTGTAATAAAAAATATTTTTTACATTCGACACCATGCACGAATTTTTTTACATTTGACACCGTGTGCGATTTTTTTTTTACATTCGACAACGTACGAGAAACAATTTTTCAAACGTATGTAAAAACTAAACATTTACCCGTGCCGTTTTACATACGTTTGAAAAATAGATTTACGCGTGACGTTTAGAGGAGCTTGGACAGGGGCGTAAAAAACATTTTATTTCATTCGACACCGTGCGCAAATTTTTTTTACATTCAACAACTTACCTAAAACATTTTTCAAACGTACATAAAAACTATTTTTCGCCTTCCATTTTTACATGCGTTTGAAAAGTAGATTTACGCGTGACGTTTAGAGGAGCTCGGGTCGGCGACCAGGGGGTAAAAAACTTTTTTTACGGACGTTGTCAACATGTTTTATTTATTTTTTTACATAGTGGGGTTCTCATACTCAGTTCGTGTAAAAGTTTACGCACATTGTCAAAAAAAAATTACACACGTTGTCAAAACTTGTTTTACGCACGTTATAAAAACTTTTTTTACTCACATTGTCGAATGGTTTTTTAAAAAGTTGTAATGCAAAATCATCAAACGTTAACGAATGAAATAGAAATTCTCAATAAACATATAAGACAATTATAGCTTGCATTTTATAAAGAACATTATGTCAAAATATAGGGAAAATAGTGCAAAAAAATATATATATCATTTTCGATAATTTTGTATTTTCTAATAAACATATAAGACAAATATAGTTTGCATTTTATAAAGAACATTATGTCATAATTAGTGAAAATAGAGAAAAAAGAAACAGATATCACTTTCGATATTTTTGTATTTTCTAAACTACGTAATACTTTTGGTATTTGAATTTAAAACCAAAGATATTTTTCCCAATTATAATTATAAAAAAAGTATAACAGAGATGAAATGAGAGAGATATTGTTATGTCGAACATATAAATGATGATGTGATGTGTTTTAGATATAAGAGAGAGAGAGAGGATGTGACATTGAGAGAAAAGAACTAAAATACCCTTTTGAATTAATTGATTATAGGTAATGTGTTAAAATTCTATTGGATGGGAGGAGTTCTCATGGTTCTCGTAACTGGTAGTGGTTCCTCCTTGAGTCCAATCATATATATGTATATATATATATGTATATATATATATGTATATATATATGTATATATATAGGGGATGGATCATGAGAAAACTAGTTTAAATGAGAAAACCAAAAAACTAACTAAAAAAGCCAAAAAAACATATCAAATTTTTTTTTTTTTGATTTTAATTAAAATTCTCTATATCTATTATATAAAAAAACTTAAAAAAAATAAATAAAAAGCATATAATGCACATGTGCAACATAAACATATAATGCACATGTGTAACATAAACATATAATGCACATGTGTAGTACACATATAGTGCAAATGTGCAGTACAAGTTTTTTTTTTGAAAAAAAAAGTTTTTATATATAAAATTCAGCAATTTTTTATAAAAAATTGTAAAAAAAATTTGTATGTTTTTATGTTTTTTTTGGCTTTTTGAGTTAGTTTTCTAGTTTTCTCATTTATATCTAGTTTTCTCATGATCCTCTTCCTATATATATATATATATATATATATATATATAGAGAGAGAGAGAGAGAGAGGATGGGTAAAATGAGAATCACATTAAGTTGTGAGAACCGTAGGAACCAATATTAGCCATTGATCAAGTTAGTTTTGATGGATAAAATTAAAAGACAATAAAGCAATGTAATGATTGTGTTTTAATTAATTACATTTTATTTTTAGTGAAAAATGAGCATATTGGTCTTTTTACTGTAGCTTTAATGATTGATATAATTATTGATTTTGTTTTATTTAATAAGATTGTTTTTTTTAATTTAAACATGCATTATTGATTTTCTTTTAATTCTCATATAATTTTTTATTTTAATTCTCAGTTAATTTTTTTAAACATAAATTATTAGTTTTGTTTTAAACATGAATTTTAATTCTCAGTTATTTTTTACTCGCGGTTTTTTGCTTTTTCGCGCCTCTTTTTAAATTTTTTACGCGCTGGTTTTAAACTTTTTTACGCGCGATTTTAAACTTTTTTAACGCGCAGGTTTAAAAAGTTTTTTGCGCGCCGATTTTAAGTTTTTTTTGCGCGCGGTTAACTTTTTTTACGCGCGGTTTTAAACTTTTTTTACGCGCCGGTTTAAAACTTTTTTACGCGCCGGTTTAGAATTTTTTTACGCACCGGTATAAAACCTTTTTTTATGCGCGGTTTTAAAAATTTTTTACGCACGGTTTTAGACTTTTTATACGCGCCGGTTTTAATCTTTTTTTACAACCGGTTTTAAAACTCTTTTTACGCCCCGGTTTTAAACTATTTTACGCGCCAGTTTAGAACGTTTTTTACGCGCCGGTTTAAAACTTCTTTTACGCACGGGTTTAAAGTTTTTTTACGTGCCGGTATAAAAAAAAAATTTTACGACCCGGTTTTAAAACATTTTTTTACTCCAAATTTTTTTTACGATTTTAAACTTTTTTACAAAAAACTAGTGGGATTACCCGCGCTCCGTGGCGGGAATTCGATTCGGTTCGTCACGGTATTGGCCCGACTCTTGTATGTTTACAATACCAAAAATTAAGCAACTAAGTATTTGTTTTTTTAAGAAAGCTAACAAACGTATTAAAAAACAAATTAGTAAAATCATTAAAAACTTGTATCACATATATAGTGTGGGGTATATAAATGATAAGTAAAATAAAAAATTTATTTATTTATTTTTCTTCGCACCAAAACCAACCATATCAAATTAACCTACATTTTTTACTGCACAATACACAATAATGACTAATTAAAAGTTGCAACTTAACAAAATTTTGCTCTGGAAAAAGAAAGTCAAATTGACCAATCCGAAAGAAGCACCGACAGAACATATTAGTATTATGTATAATAGATTTTTTTATAGATGGAAAAGTCTGATAAGGCTTTAAAGAGAGAGAGAGAGAAGACATGACATTTTGAGTAAATTACCAAAATAACCTTTAAGATATAAAATAATAGTATATAGGTGGCATGATCTGATTGGTGGAGAGTGGTTCTCGCGGTTCTCGCAACTGGGGATGGTTTTCATTTGAACCGATCAATATATATATATATATATATATATATATATATATATATATATATATATAGGATTACAGAACACTAACTATTGCGAGAATAAAAAAAACAACTCTAAAATTTTTGAGGATCATTACACATGTGTAAGTTTGTTACTTACACATGTGTAAATTTTTTATATTTACACATGTGTAAAAAATCTAATAAGAGTGATTTTGAGGGGAGAAATGAATTATTTGATGTTGTATTATATATATATATATATATATATATTATATATATATATATATATATATATATATATATATGATGGGGATCATTACAGAACACTAACTATTGCGAGAATAAAAAGAACAACTCTAAAATTTTTGAGAATCATTACACATGTGTAAGTTTGTCACTTACACATGTGTAAATTTTTTATATTTACACATGTGTAAAAAATCTAATAAGAGTGATTTTGAGAGGAGAAATGAATTATTTGATGTTGTATTTAAATTACAATGAGGTTTGTATTAAAAAAAATGGTTTTGATTGGTTTTTTCATTCGTTCTCATGGTTGTCATAATATTTAGCGTTCTCAGGATAACCCTCCCCTGTATATATATGGGGATGGATCATTAGAAAACTTGTTTAAATGAGAAAACAAAAAAACTAACTAAAATACATAGGGGATAAATCATTATAAAACTAGTTTAAATGAGAAAACCAAAACACTAACTAAAAAAACCAAAAAAACAAATCAATTTTTTTAATTTTTTATTAAAAATCGCTCAAAATAATATATAAAAAACTTTAAAAAAAAGTTGTACCGCACATGTGCACTAATACGGAAAAGCCTAAACCACCTAACCCACCCCACCGACACCCCGCAAAAAAACGTAACCCCCCCCCACCCACCCGCACCCCCAAAAACCTAAACCCCCTCCCCCACACCAAAAACCTAATGCTAATCCTAAATCTCTAAAAAAACATAACTCTTAAAACTAAACTAAACTCAAAAGCTAACTTTAAGCATATAATGCACATGTGCAACATATACATATAATGCACAGGGTATGGTTCATGAGTGAACATTGCTGTATCTGTTAACAAAATAAACTTATCTTGACCATTGATTTTGTAGATCTAGATTTTTTTCTTTAATGACAAGATTGTAATTATCTTTTGTAACTTCTATATATATTAATAAATACAATGGTATAATTGTATTTTCTCTCTCCTGATTTCTCTTTCCACTTAAAAGAATATTTAAGTATTTTTTTTACTTTTTTTCTTTAACCAATTACCCAACTTTATAATTTTAAAAAATACAAACATTATCAACTATTGTTCCATCTAAAACACGATAATTATATTCTCTATACATATATGTATTATACGTATTCGCATTTTAAAAACGTATGTACACATATGTACATTCATAATATACCATTAACTAGAAGTTAATGACATTGTTGTTCAGCATTATACATATGTGTATAACAAGTGTCTGAGATGGTTATTCAGCATTGTACACATGTGTACAGTCTCGCTAATAATCAGTTTATACAAGATAAATAACTGCTAGTTTATACACATGTGTATAGAATTTTATACATCTGTGTATTATATTCAGAACTGGTTACACGTGTATAGGGTGATTCTATTTACATTCAACTTTTTGCTATATACACCAAGTGATGAGACATTAATAAATTCAAATTTGTGTTCATTTTTTATAACTTCCGATATATAATAATTGTAATAAAAAACGAATACGGTTTTGTAATGTGCTTATTTTTATCTACGTTTTGATATAAATTTAAAAAAACGGAATATAAAATTTTATAACGACTTATAAGACGTTACATTTGATACGACTCCGTTTTTTTATAAAATTTATATCAAAACGTAGATAAAAATAAGCACATCGCAAAACCATGTTCGTTTTTTATACAACATTATATATCGGAAGTTATAAAAGAAAAACACAAATTTGAATTTATTAATATCACATTAAATGGTGCAAATAGCAAAAGGTTAGATGTAAATTGTAGGACCCTGTGTATATTAACAACATATTTATAAAATACATTTCTAAACATTCTAATATAATTTCTTTTGAAAGCCTAATGCATTCAAAATAAAGTATTTTTTCCTATTATAAACAATACCAAGTGTCGGTATCATACGATACTTTTTTTTGGAATATGTAATGAAGTTATTTATTTTTGCTATTACTAACATAATCAAACACTAAGTAAAAAAATAATTGATCATAAGTGCAAGGATTATACATATATAATATACAAATCGATACATGAAATAATAAATTAAGAAAACTAGGTATCACTTTGATACATAAATGTATCTCGCTCTAAACACATAGGTATCTCGCTCTACACACATATGTATCTTGAATATCACGCGAAGATACAAAAAAGAAAAAAAATAAATTAAATATACTATGTAAATAATAACTGGATTATATAGTACTATAAATTCATAAACAACAGTATAAATAATTCTTGAAAATATGAAAAAGAAAAGTTTATCGAACAAAACGAGACTTTATTTAAATAAATAAATATGAAATTCAGTGTATTTTCAGAAGAAGTAGAAAGTTTAGGCCTTATCCTAAATTTCAAAGTTTCAATCTCTTATAATTAAAATAATGAAGAAATAATTAAAAATGAGAGAGAGAGAGAAAGAGAGAGAAAAGGTTAAGAGATGAGAAATTTAAATAATTTTAATTAAATATAATTGGCTAATGTCAATCTTACCCTTTTAATCTAAAAAAATGATCAAAAGCCAAGATTAGCTCACTCAGTTCACTTTCAAGAAGTTGTTCACTCTTGATCCTAATCCATAATACACATGTGGAGTACATATATAATGCACACGTGCAGTATAAGTTTTTTTTTAAGTTTTTTATATATAAAAATTAGCGATTTTTTCTAAAAAAATGTAAAAAAAATTGTATATTTTTAGGCTTTTTTTAGTTTTCTCATGATCCTCTCCTCTGATCACTAACTATGCACGTTTAATTTTGTTTGTATTCGTTCACGTTTAAAATTATTCATTTAGGTTTTAAATGAAAAAACACAAAGATGGCCATTTTCTTTCTACTCACCTATGTTCTCTTTCAAGAAATATGTTGTTTGAAAGGAAACCAATTTAAATAAAGGGATAGAAATAATTTCAGTTTTAAAGGTGTGATAGAAGACAAGAACGACGTTATGGGAACCCATCTATATGATTTAAGCAGTATTTTCTTTTTGGAAATAAAAGTGTCAATTTTTGTTAAACACTTCTTCTTTGCTTCAACTAATATATATATATATATATTAGTTGAAGCAATATATATATATATATATAATATTAGGTTATTTGTAAATACTTACGGGTTTGAATATTTAAATTTTATTAAACACAACTGTATATATATTTTTTAAAAGTGAATATTCACAAGTTCGTATATTTAATATTATTAAACACAACTTTATATACATTTAAAAAATGAACAATGCATTAATGCGTAACGGTATATTAATTAAAAGTTATCACCTGTGAATTTGTCTTGTTTCACCAGTTAAATGATGTGAACAACGAATGTAAAAATTTATTTAAAATGTATGATGTGCGAGAAATTAAGTATATATATAGATCAAGCAATTCGTCAAATATAGTAAGTTGTTCTCTTATATATTTAATGTTTTATAGATAATTAATATAATGATCAAATCAAACATTTTAAAATTGTTGTATAAGGTATAGAAAGAATTTTTTATATGATGCGTAAATATTCCAATTGGAAAATAGGTTCTTTTTCGTAAGATTCACAGCAATGATGTTCATTAAAAATAATTTAACAGAATACACAATTCACATCATAGTTTATTGTTTTTTCAAAACATATCTTTACAATTCACAATTGTACAATCACAAAATTCCAGTCATAAACAAATGTTTCGAGCCCAGTCGTCATTCGCTGGTCATATGTAATGACTTGAAGTACACAGCAATAAGACAATTTGAGATATTTCGCAACCAAATGTGTGGATACAACAAGAATTTACATATTGTTTCCCACATGTCCTGTAAACAACATTAGAAAAATATAAATGACTTAACACAAATCAAGTGTATCAATTAAACAGTTTTTTGAGAAAAAATATAAATAACAAAACTCAAATCAAGTGCATCAGTTAAACAATATTTTGTAAAGGATGATATCAGTTTATGATGATTATAAAAACAATATTATTATTGTAATACTCTAAATTTAGAAATAGAGAACGATTTAAGTGCATTATATATCCTATGGACGACTTCCAACCCGCTTGACTGAATCTCCTTTACGCTAAGCAATTTTTAACTTGACTCATTTGACCTATTTGAGATAAAACACAACCCCAAACGGTCTAGTAAAAAGTAAAGATGTCCGGAATAAAGCCTATACATGTGATGCAATACTTCATAAGCCTTGTTTCTCCCATAAATACCAAACACTATGCACTATAATATAGACCTTTGACTTTGTGACAACACACAACCAACCTGAACCAAGTACCTTGATGTATTGTTGAATTCATTTTTTGAAGATTGTTGAGATGTTACAAACAGTGGCCATGATTGTTGCAAAATACAGTCATGTTTTACCTGTTCGTACAAATAAAAAAGAAAGATTATTGGTTTAAGTAAGATAAATTATGAAGCAAAATAATGATGTTACAATTAAACGATATTACTAATGATGTAGTTCAAGTAAATTCCCATCTTGAGCATGATAAGGTTAGTAGAACATAATCAATACCAATTACGTTTTACACAGAGCTAATGCATCAAGATCGAGCAATTACGTTTTACACCGACAATCCAACATAGGTAAAAATTCAATTCTTTTTATTAATTTCCCTAAATCTCACTTGTTAATAGAATATGATCATATTATCATATTCCCCACTTTATAATTACCTTAATCTTTGGTAAAATCTCTAATAAATGATTAGCTAATTATATACTGTTGAGTCAAATACTTAAATAATGCACAAGAAGAGCAAAGTTGGAACGTATACCCTTCCACGGAAAGTATCAGTTGACCCAAATGGTCAAATCAGCTAAGAGTAGCCCATAATATATTTTTAATGCATTCAACTTCCTAAATTGATTTATTCAAAGATTCTGAATATTAGTGTATGATTAAGTAAAAACTTGTGTAATACTTATAAGAAATAACTAAAAAAATCATTGTGGGTCAAACCTGTTTCAGCCATAAGCCATGATATGTTGGAAAGATGGTGTTTCGTTGTATACCTTGTTCAATTTAAGTAAGAGAATGAATTAGATCCGCACCAACCAACGAAATTTAAAAAAATGAAAATATAAAGATTACATGTTAATAGCTTATGAGAAGAGAATAGTGTAAGAAACTTGTACTTCTTGATTGCATTATCAAGTTGAGAGTCTAAAACAAGTCTATTTGCAAGTAGTCAATGGCACGATATTTAATTTCATGAAAAGAATAATCCAACTTATTGATTAAAGTAATAAAAATCATAAAATAATGATGTGGTAACTCTGTCGTTTAGTTGTCACATTTCAACCAATGGTGGAAATATCAGGGCGGGACGAAATAGATTGTAAGAGACTTCATAACACCATTTGTGACAATATTTAATAAGATCAAAATTTCATTTCATTGATAAATTCAAGGTACATCGTTTGAAATAAAATTACAGCAACATATAACAAGAAATCAATTTACAAGTACTAAAATTTAAATGTGCGTTTCTAGTCTCCCTACTAGATTTCATTCATCATCATCATTAATTTCTTGCGATACTTATTAAAGTATAGATAATACATAAAGTATTGGCAAGCATACGACTTATAAAACGTTACCTTTGATACGGCTCCGTTTTTTATAAAATTTATATCAAAACGTAGATAAAAATAAGCACATCGCAAAACCATGTTCGTTTTTTTATAAAACATTATATATCGGAAGTTATAAAAGAAAAACATAAATTTGAATTTATTAATATCACATCAATTTGTGCAAATAGCAAAAGGTTGGGTGTAAGTAGTAGGACCCTGTGTATATTAAAAACATATTTATAAAATATATTTCTAAACATTATAATATAATTTCTTTTGAAAGCGTAATGCATTCAAAATAAATTATTTTTTTCCTATTATAAACAATACCAAGTGTCGGTATCATATGATACTTTTTTTTGGAATATGTAATGAAGTTATTTATTTTTGCTATTACCAACATAATCAAACACTAAGTAAAAAAAATAATTGATCATAAATGCAAGGATTATACGTATATAATATACATAATCGACACGTGAAATAATAAATTAAGAAAACTAGTTATCACTTTGATACATAAATGTATCTCGCTCTACACACATAGGTATCTCGCTCTACACACATATGTATCTTGAGTATCACGCGAATATACAAAATAAATAAATAATTTAAACATACTATGTAATTAATAACTGGATTATATATGACTCTAAATTCATAAACAACAGGATAAATAATTCTTAGAAATATAAAAAAGAAAAGTTTACATAACAAAACGAGATTTTATTTAAATAAATAAATATCAAATTCAGTGTATTTTCAGAAGAAGTAGAAAGTTTAGGCCTTATCCTAAATTCCAAAGTTTCAATCTCTTATAATTAAAATAATGGAGAAATAATTAAAATGAGAGAGAGAGAGAGAAAGAGTTAAGAGATGAGAAATTTAAGGAATTTTAATTAAATATATTTGGCTAATGTCAATCTTACCCTTTTAATAAAAAAATGATCAATGGCCAAGATAGTTTACTCAGTTCACTTTCAAGAAGTTGTTCACTCTTGATCCTAATCCATAATGCACATGTGCAGTACAAAAAAGTTTTTTTATATATAAAAATTAGCATTTTTTATAAAAAAACTGTAAAAAAAATTTGTATGTTTTTTAGGCTTTTTTGTTTTCTCATTTATATCTAGTTTTCTCATGACCCTCTCCCTTGATCACTAACTATGCACGTTTAATTTTGTTTGTTTCCGTTCACGTTTAAAATTATTCATTTAGGTTTTAAATGAGAAAACACAAAGATGGCCATTTTCTTTCTACTCACCTATGTTCGCTTTAAAGAAATATGTTGTTTGACAGGAAACCAATTTAAATAAAGGGATATAAATAATTTCGGTTTTGAAGGTGTGATAGAAGACAAGAACGACGTTGTGGGAACCCATCTATATAATTTAAGCAATATTTTCTTTTTGGAAATAAAAGTGTCTATTTTTGTTAAACACTTCTTCTTTGCTTCAACTAATATACATATATAATATTAGGTTATTTGTAAATACTTACGAGTTTGAATATTTAAATTTTATTAAACACAAATGTATATATATATATTGTAAAAGTGAATATTCACACGTTCGTATATTTAATATTATTAAACACAACTTTATATATATTTTAAAAATGAACAATGCATTAATGCGTGATGAATAAGGTATATTAATTAAAAGTTATCACATGTGAATTTGACGTGTTTCACCAGTTAAATGATGTGAACAACGTATGTAAAAATTTATTTAAAATGTATGATGTGCGAGAAATTAAGTGTATATATAGATCAAACAAGTCGTCAAATATAGTAAGTTGTTCTCTTATATATTTAATGTTTTATAGATAAATAATTTAATGATCAAATCAAACATTTTAAAATTGTTGTATAAGGTATAGAAAGATTTTTTTATATGATGCGTAAATATTCCAATTGGAAAATACGTTCTTTTTCGTAAGATTCATAGCAATAATGTTCGTTAAAAATAATTTAACAGAATATTCACATCATAGTTTATTGGTTTTTCAAAACATATCTTTACAATTCACAATTGTACAATCACAAAATTGCAGTCATAAACAAATGCTTCAAGCCCAGTCGTCATTCGCTGGTCATATGTAATGACTTGAAGTACAAAGAAATAAGACAATTTAAGATATTTCGCAACCAAATGTTTGGATACAACCAGAATTTACATATTGTTTCCCACATGTCCTGTAAACAACATTAGAAAAATATAAATGACTTAACACAAATCAAGTGTATCAATTAAACAGTTTTTTGAGAAAAAATATAAATAACAAAACTCAAATCAAGTGCAGTAGTTAAACAATATTTTGTGAAGGATGATATCAGTTCATGATGATTATAAAAACAATATTATTATTGTAATACTCTAAATTTAGAAATAGAGAACGATTTAAGTGCATTATATATCCTATGGACGACTTCCAACCCGCTTGACTGAATCTGCTTTACGCTAAGCAATTTTTAACTCGACTCATTTGACCTATTTGAGATAAAACACAACCCAAAATGGTCTAGTAAAAAGTAAAGATGTCAGGAATAAAGCATATACATGTGATGCAATACTCCATAAGCCTTGTTTCTCCCTTAAATACCAAACACTATGCACTCTAATATAGACCTTTGACTTTGTCACAACATACAGCCAACCTGAACTAAGTACCTTGATGTATTGTTGAATTCCTTTTTTGAAGATTGTTAAGATGTTACAAACAATGGCCATGATTGTTGCAAAGTACAGTCATGTTTTACCTGTTCGTACAAATAAAAAAAGAAAGATTATTGGTTTAAGTAAGATAAATTATGAAGCAAAATAATGATGTTACAATTAAACGATATTATTAATGATGTAGTTCAAGTAAATTCCCATCTTGAGCATGATAAGGTTAGTAGAACATAATCAATACCAATTACGTTTTACACAGAGCTAATGCCTCAAGATCGAGCAATTACGTTTTACACCGACAATCCAACATAGGTAAAAATTCAATTCTTTTTATTAATTTCCCTAAATCTCACTTGTCAATGGAATATGATCACATTATCATATTCCCCACTTTGTAATTACCTTAATCTTTGGTAAAATCTCTAATAAATGATTAGCTGATTATATACTGTTGAGTCAAATACTTAAATAATGCATAAGAAGAGCAAAGTTGGAACGTATACCCTTCCACGGAAAGTATCAGTTGACCCAAATGGTCAAATCAGCTGAGAGTAGCCCATAATATATTTTTAATGCATTCAACTTCCTAAATTGATTTGTTCAAAGATTCTGAATATTAGTGTATGATTAAGTAAAAAATTGTGTAATACTTATAAGAAATAAATAAAAAAAATCATTATGGGTCAAACCTGTTTCAACCATAAGCCATGATATGCTGGAAAGATGGTGTTTCGTTGTATACCTTGTTCAATTGAAGTAGGAGAATGAATTAGATCCGCACCAACCAACGAAATTAAAAAAAATGAAAATATAAAGATTACATGTTAATAGCTTGTGAGAAGAGAATAGTGTAAGAAACTTGTACTTCTTGATTGCATTATCAAGTTGAGAGTCCAATACAAGTCTATCTGCAAGTAGTCAATGGCACGATATTTAATTTCATGAAAAGAATAATCCAACTTATTGATTAAAGTAATAAAAATCATAAAGTAATGATGTGGTAACTCTGTTGTTTAGTTGTCACACCCCAACCGATGGCAGAAATATCGGGACGGGACGAAATAGATTGTAAGAGACTTCATAACACTATTTGTGACAATATTTAATAAGATCAAAATTTCATTCATTGATAAATTCAAGGTACATCGTTTGACAGCAAATTACAGCAACATTTAACAAGAAATGAATTTACAAGTACTAAAATTTAAAGGTGCGTTTCTAGTCTCCCTACTAGATTTCATTCATCATCATCATCACTAATTTCTTTTAATACGTATTGAAGTATAGATCAATACATAAAGTATTCGCAAGCTTACAAGTTTGATCACTAGCATAAGTATAAAAACGAATCCACATGGCAAAATTGTTATATTAAAACTAACATACGATAATAGTATGCAACTATAAATGTCAACCCAAAGATTCCTGCTAGCGTAATCTTATCGTAGCAACAATAAGACCGTTTTGTTTACTTAACATGACCTCAAGAATACGGACGGTGCGTTAATCCTATAGCACTATACATGTTATGGGAGGCTCGCACAAAGTTAATGACAAGTATAAAGCATAAAAAATTCTAGCATATATGAGTTCAAGTTTAACGTATTAAGCATGTATGTTGCATTGTTTGTTTGTGATTTAAGCATAAAGTATGTGATTGCGTGAGTTTAACAGCATATACGTATTGTCACACCCCGATAAATCGATTTCATCAAAGCCGGGCGTGATCTGACTGGTATCTTCATTGCACAACGGAAGTAAGTGTTTAAGCTAAGACTTCTATAAAAGAACGCCTGCTAAGTATTTGAGACCCAAAAGGTTCTCCTATTCCAACCGTACCATAGTTTGACTTTTGAAAACCTGAGAAAGAAACATGCGAAAAATCAACTTAATGTTAGCGAGTTCATAGTTTGTTTGTTTGGTTTCAAACGAGTCTTAAAACATTTGAAAATCATGCATTTGAAAACCGGTTTGTGAGATCATAGTATCTCAAAGCGTTTAAAATGTCATAACTGTATATCGGTATTGAAATGTTTTCTATTATGTTTGTAAACCGATGCATGTAACTGTTGTATTTGTAAACCGGTAATAAAATGTTTTCGCATCTTTGAACCGGTATTAAAATATTATCTGATGTCTTTGAAAACCGGTATTGAAATCATAGTAGGTAGGATACCTATGGAATCAAATGATCATCGGTGTGTAGCTAATACACTGACCTATGTGCTATACGTAAATAACCAACCCGAGACAACTTTTGGCATCAATTGGGCACACAAAAGCACTCTAGGGTATACCAACCAGGAGTGGAGCGTGTCTCATAGATCTACACCTTTTGCAACTTGGTCACTAAGTGATAAATGGTTATTATTGTCATCGTCCTACTTACCACATTGATCTGTTATCCTCTAATCCCATAGCTACATACCAATTGTCATAATCTGTGTTATTGGGCCTAGCCCATGTTATTTTGTCATCCATGTCATTAGGCCTAGCCCATATTATCTTGTCATAATAAACTTTGGGGCCTCGCCCCTTGTCATAAACTCATGCATGTTTCGAAAACGCGTATGTTTTTGTATAAACTGGTATGTTTGGCATAAACTTTTCATAAACCATTTGTGTTATCTGGAATACATTTGTAATATGGTTTAGAAATATGTATTTGCGTTTATCGAAATATTGTGTGTTTTCATAAAACTTGCATGTCTTTCCACCACCGAAAACATTTATAAAAATGTAAAATGGTAAAAAGTGGGGGTTATGAACACCTTGATATCCTTGTGCAAAGCTAGCTTAGTGTGATTCCGTATTGTCATTCCAAGAATGTGAACTCGCTAGCGTGCAACTATAGCATTCCTATCAAGGAATCAAGCTTATAAGTTTCTAATAAGACAACATAGTTAAACTATGTATCCGAGCTCTACCGAATCGTTAACAAACGATCCTAAAAAGGTGTTATTATCTTGACTTAGTATATCCAATCTATGGTTACTTGACCCCAATTATAATCCGGATAAAACTAAGTAGAGGAAACGAATATAAATATATTTATAAAGTCGTGTTAGTTGTCGTGAATAAAAGGCATAGATGAATAATGACACAACTCCTCGTAGTCTCTGTAGACGTACACACACACACACACATATATATGCACCTATATATGCATATATGCAAAACGTTACGTGTCCGGCATACACGTCTTGCGTCTCGTTTATGATTAATAAAAATTGTAATATCGACGCATGTTGTACTCTTACAATAAGATGTCGTGCTTTGTTTTAGATGTTTGAAATAAATATAAATAATTATATTTATTTTATGAAATTTCCGACTCGTTGGCGTTTGAAATAAATATAAACTATCATGTTTATATAAATAAAATTATTCGACTCGTTGGTATTTGAAATAAATATAAACTATTATGTTTATAAAAGCATCTGAATCATCGACATTTGAATAAATATAAAACATTATATTCATTTAAATAAAAGTGTCTGAATTGTCGACGTTTGATATAAATATAAAACATTATATTTATTTTTTAAAAATAACCCGAGGTTTGAAATAAGTATTCGGATTTCCGATATTGGAAATGAACATAAAATAATTCATTTATTTTGTATTGCTTTCGAGTTGTAAACGTTGGAGATAAATATAAATAATTATATTTATTTATAAAAGTTTTCGAGTTGTAAACGTTGGAGATAAATAATACTAATTGTTTTTATTTCACATAATCACCGAATAATAGTCGTTTGAAATAAGTATTCGGATATCTGATGTTCGAAATAAATAAGCTATTATACTTATTTTATACGATTTTAGGATTTCAAAACGTTTGAAATATATAAAATCCGAATTTTCATTAACTAGTAGACCGAATTCGACGATTGATATAAACTCATTCCGTGAATTATAAAGTTTCGCCAATAAATATATCCTTATATTTATTTTCATAAAATCCTTTGACTTCCGATAGGTGTCGTTTTTAAAACATGACACATGTCGTGTTACGGATTTTCACAAAAATCAGGCAGAGTTTCCGCTGTTTTTAGGATAACCCGATAACTCAAGTTGTCGTTTTTTTTTCAAAACGCAATACACAATGTCCAAAAATATATAAATACTACCTATCGTAACATAAATCGTCGAATACTTATCGTGCTCAAGTCTAATATATAAATGTATGATATCTATATTTTGTGTAACGATGTCGGTCCGCTTTTATTTAACATATACTCATTTTATATATGAAATCCATTGCACGAAAACATAAATGATTTTTATTATGACGTTTTATGTTGATTGGTTTGGTATGGAGCTCGGTTCCGCGATAAAAATATTGCTAAAATAATCAATAAAACGCAGTCGTGTCATTAACCTTTTACCGAGTCTTACATTGACTAGTTGACCCGTGTTGATCGATCGTTGACTGCGTTGACTGAGTTTGACCGGAACAAATACGGTGTTGACTAAACTGACCGAACCGAATCCGAACCAAAATCTAACCCGAAACCGCCCGTTGACTGCTTTGACCATGGTTGACCATCTTTGACTGAGCTTTGACCAAACCAAACCTGATGTTGATTGCGGTTGACCGAACCCGAAACGATGATACCTACCACCATTTTCGTATTACCAAACCCCTAAAGAGCAAAACAAGACTGAGATGTAACCGATCTAAGTTATAACACAAGATTCAAGCCGAGCCACTTACCGAGCCGCGGGTCTGCCGCCGTCGGGCTCGTCGGAAGGACGGCAACCCACCGTGCCTCCGTCGTCGTCTTTGCAGCTCCAACGGCTACCCCGCCGTCGGTCCTCAGTGCCACTCCCTTTAATCCCGATCCCGAATCCACACCACTGCCGCCGTTTGTGGCGTTTCTAGCCACCCGTGTGGCGGCTTGCCAACTATTCGCCGTCGCCGCCACCGTAGAATGGTGGCCGGCGTTGTCTCCCCTCGTCGATCTCTCTCTCTCCCTCTCTTAAATATTTAGATGGGTGCGTGTATGAAATGGTGTAAGAGGGAGGGGTGTGTAGAGGTGGTTGTGTGTGCGCCGACCGGAGGCTCAGCGCCGGAGCGCCGGCCGGAAACCAGCACCGGTGGCTCGGTCTGCAGAGAGAAGGGGGAAAGGGATAAGGGGGTCTAGGGTTTATTTTAAGTGAAAATGAGAATATGAGGATAAAAGTTGTTTATATAAGTGGGCTTGGGCCAGGCCCACAAGCCCGTTTCGCGCAACCCGATACGTTTTTGAAGTCTGTTTTTGAACTCGTTCATTGTAAAACGTTATAAAATATAATGTTAACTTGAGAATACTAAAAATTACGTCGGATATCGATATTTTGACGCACATTTTGTCGGTTGCGTAATAACGCTTAAAATGTTTTATTCGTCGTTTCTTGTCTGTCATTCGATTCGTTTTCAACCGTGAGCATTAAAATTCGAAAGTGAAGCTAAATATATCATAATATATAAATTTCGAGACCTCACTCGCATCTGGTGCTTCCGTTTCGTTATTAATTGTCGGTGTGCTCTCGTTTTCTGCGTAGCTTCCGCATTTGTGCTCTGTCTTGTTCGACAGTCCGAAACTCTCGCGTTATCATCAATATAGGATAAATATAAGCACAAAATTCGTATTTTTATGCATTGTTAGTATGTTATCCGCTGTTGATTCATTTAAAATTCAAACGCGCGCTAAAAATCTCAAAATCGTCAAATCGCGTAACGTGAATTTAAGTAGACGTTCCTAGGCTTTCCAAAGGCTAAATTACGTTAATTTACGTCTAACTACGCCATGTGTTATTGTTTTAGTGACTGTTATTCACGTAATTAAAACCAAAAAGTATCGGTTGTCACATTCTCCCCTGTTATAGAAATTTCGTCCTCGAAATTTAGTCTTTGTTATCTCCTTAGAGTTTGGTCATGCATAGGTATGTATGAATAATACCGAGGTAATTGACTACGAGAATGAATCAAGACTCGTCCGAATCATATGAATACAATGACTTACTGCAACAATAAGAACCCAACTATTCAATTATATTTGTTTTCTGAATTGATGCCAAGTGAACCAGATGTTATGATACAGTCACCGATGTGACTAAGTTACAGGAGTCCAACAAAAAGGGAATCCAACCAATAGATGTCCAATCTAACATTCACAACTTGCAAATGAATTCTAGAAATAATAAAAATTTCTACCAACAGAAACTGACGTTAGTCATTAAATAAGTGAAAATTAGCATCAAACAAGTTCATAGAAATATGAAAATGATATGTCAACTATCAAACCATTAAATGAAATAAAATATGTGTGTTGACATTATCGAATTGCAAGGATACACCGAAATACAACCGATCATGGTGTATCATTGTCTTAATATGTAGTTGCATTAAGACAATTGAGATGATGACTCAAACGAAAAGCATACATCGTTTTGAATGAAACGTATGATAGCGATTAGCCCAAGCTACAAGTTTGTACCAACGCCACAAAGTGTCGCAGTGATCGGAATAATTCAATATTAGCGGTGACCGAACAAGTTCACCGTGTTTGCAATAAGATAGGAGGTTCAACGAATAACTCCAAAAATTTATTCCAAATGAACTTCATAGAAATTCGGGTCGATGACAAAAATAAATAACAAATGAATGTCATCGAGGTTGCAAGTGGCGTTGAAATAACCGCTAGATGTACACAGAAACAAGCCATGAAATTGTGTACCATTTTCTTAATACACGATTGTATTAAAAATGTTCCAAGATAACGGACCAACAAAGCGGATTTAATAATAAATAAATAAACAAATAATTAAATCCGCATGTGAAGTGTGTAGGCGAAGTTAGCATAAGCTTCAAATTTGTGAAAACGCCATCACAAGGTGTCGTATCTAACAACGATTCAATGGAGTTGAGATAAAAAAATGTCCACTATGGTTCGAAATAACTGAAATGCTTGTTGATATTACTTTGAATATGATGGCTATAGTGAGCAAGTTTAGCCATGTTGGTGCATATTTTTGACAACAGCTTAGATTTGGTCTTTGGATATCTTGTAATTAGTGAATCGATAAACGGTTAGCCGGGTTTAGCTTTGTATTGGTTAATTAGTAGTGATTGGGCTAACCAAACCCACAATGGGGGAATGGTAGGGCGAATTGGGCTTGTCTTATTCGCAGCCTATGGCCTAGCCCAGTTAGCATGGCTGTAGTATATAAACAACATTATGCTTTAGGGTTTAGATCAGACACTTGTTAGACATTTGGTTAGAGAGATTGAGAGAGAATTCGTCATAGCATTGGCTTGGACGAATTTGTGATCTTGAGTGATTGTAAACATTCGAGTTTGATAATCATAGAAGATCGGTTTGAGTATTTCTTTTGTGTTCTTCATCTATACTTGTTTCTGTGTTTGTTGATTATTAAGGAGATTCTGCATCCTTGATTAGTTATCAGTTTTGTGACGATCCATACGGGATAGGGGACCTACGATTGGTATCAGAGCATTTGCTCTTGTGAAGGTTCAAGACTGATCGACAGAAATCAAGTTTTGGTTTGTTTGGGAAGATTTTTGGTGGTTTATTCATAATTTTTCGAAGAACAGTGAAGAACATCGAAGAACATGTTGAATTTCGTGGTTTTGATCTGTTTTTGGTGGGACTGAAAGTTGTTTTCGGAATTTTAGGAGATTTTGTTTGGAAAGTTTTGAAGGAAATTGATTTCGAAGATATTATGTTTTTGAAAGTGCTTGATTTTTGGGATTAACTTGATATTTGGTTGGATTCATTAGTGTGCAAAATCCTATTGTGCGAATTAGCAGTGTGCGAGATTGGACTGTTCAAGGTCAACTGTGCGGTCAACTGAACTGTGCGAAGTCAGTGTACGACCCAATTCAAGTGTGCGAGTTTGAAGTGTGCGATTTGGTTATTGCAAGACTGGTTTGTAGTGTGTGACCGGAAATGTGCGACCCGGCCCAAGTATCACTGTGCGATCAATTAACACAAGTGTGCGGCCCAATAAACTGATCTGTACGATCCCGTTAACACTGTGCAATCCAGATTGCAGTGTGCGATCCAGTTAACCCCTTCCAGTTTGCAATCTTGAAGTGGTGGAATTTTCCTTGGCTGTCGTAGCTAAAAATTCATGTTTTTGTGAATAGAAAATTATCCGTAGCTCATCTAAGCAAAAAGGTATTGGACAATATATATCATTGGAGTCGTATCGTCGAGACGATTCTAACGGTACATTTTAGTAAAAACCAGTTTCGGAAAATATTTTACCGTTTTTAACCAGCCGGTTGCGCTAAAAAATGTCGAACATGTCTAATTTGAACGAACTTTTGAGGATGGAGCATGAGGTTGGCACAACCAACAAACCGCCTAAGATGATAAAGGTAGAGAATTATTTAACATGGAAAGACAGATTTCAGTCCTTCGTTGAATATCAGGACATACGAATGTGGATGTGTATTGAAGATGGGTACGTGAACCCAACTCATGAATTTGAAGGCAGGCAACGTGTCACTACATATGCAAATATGGAAGCTAAAGAGAAAAAAATGTATGAAGCAGAGAAGAGAGCCCTTTCTGCTATAAAAATGTCTCTACCTGATGGCATTAAACATACTTTCAAGAGGTACACTACCTCAAAGGAAATGTGGGATGCTTTAGAGAAGAGATACGAAGGAAATGTTGATGTGAAAAAGAACAAGGTAGACCTGCTGAAGAAGCAATTTGCTGTGTTTAAAGGCATGAGAAATGAGTCTCTCGAAGATATCATCACGAGATATTATCATCTAATGTCAGATATAGATAACTATGATATAGAGGGATACACTGATATTGAGATGAATGATAAGTTGCTAGACGCTCTTCCTACGAAGTGGGATATCTATACTCTCATGATTAAGAAAGAAGCAAATTATGAGACTATGGAATTGGATGAGGTTGTTGGACAATTGAGAGCTTACGAGCTTCATATGCAGAAGAAGGACACTGGTTATGATCAGGTTCAAGATCCGGGAATTTACAAAGGCCTTTTGTCTTCATCTTCTCACAATGCATCGAGTGATTCGGCAACTGCGTTTCTTTCATGTGAGAATGAGAAAGTTGTGACTAATGCTGATGGTGATGTATTTTTTGTTGCTACTTCAGGAGGAAGATCATCTGGAGGTAAGAGACAACAGTCGAGTACTAATAACAGCAATACCAGGTCTATGCCTCTGAGTGTTAAAGCTGCCGAAGAGCATCTTGCCCTGCTTGCTTCTTTTGTTGCATCTTACGAGAACTATATTCAGGGACGGATATCTGATCCAGCTACTTTTGATGAAGATTATGATCAGATTGACCCTGATAACCTTGAGGAGATGGATCTACAGTGGCAGATGGCCATGATATCTAGACGAGGAAAGAGATTCATGAATAGGACAGGCAGAAAGTTTGTGGGAAAGAGTGTTGGTTTTGACAAGTCTAAGGACAGGTGTTACAACTGTCAGAGTTATGGACACTTCGCTAGAGAATGTCAACGACCAAAAACTGAGTCTCGTCCTAGTAATTCACATCAGGATTCTCCAGGTCATGGTTCGAGCAATAGGAACACATCAAATAACACCAGTTCAAAGGCCTTGATCTCTACTGCAAGAGAAGGTTCTTACGATTGGAGTGTTCATCTGGAAGGCGATGACAATGTCACACAGGCTTTCATGGCTGAGATAACCCAAGTGGAAGATGCAGAAGTGAAGAATGATGCTGAGGCAGAGCAGGAGTCTGGAGTTGAAAAGGTTGATGCTGATCAGGCATAAGCTGAAGAGGTTGAATTTAAGTCTGATGAAGAGAAGGATGCTGCAGATAAGAAGATGGCTGCAGATTTTGCTGCTTTCATGGCAGACTTAAGCAAATCTATAGGAGAGGTAAGTTCTAATCATGTTAGTTCTGTGTGTTTAACGTGTTGTGAACTTCAAGGTGAGATTGATAAGCTATCAAAGCAAAATCAAAGTCTGGTTAATGAGCTCTCGAGTGTAAAAGAATCAGACTTTTTCGTAGAAAGAAACGAGTCATTATATTTGAAGAAAATTAAGGGTTATGAAGAAGAAATTAACATTTTAACCTGTAAATTAAATGAAAAACTTCAAGTTATTGACTTAGCTCATGATATGACGAGTGAGAAAACAAAAGAGATTTCTGAAAAATGCAAAGAGTTGTCAGATGCACAACTTAAAATTTGTGAACTTGAAAAGAAATTGAGCCAATTCAGAGATTCATCTTTTGTTATGAAACACATGATGAATGGCCTAAAGAAAAGTAATGACAAGAATAGTGTGGGCTTCCAGGGCTTCAATGAAGTTCCACATCCTCTTGGTCATGACTATTCTTTCTTGCCAAATGAAAAAGAGCTAGCAGACTTTGGGTCAACCGCAGCATGTAGCTCCATATCAGGGAAAGTGGAGGTGCCTGAAAATGATAATGCCAAGAAGGATAATAACAGAAAACCGGTTTTGAAAACAAATAGTACACATCCTAAAAACAAAAACCAAACTTTTGTTAAAAAGGTTGATTTTGTAAAAGGAAGTGACATGAAAAATGAAACCATTGTTATTGAAAAGGAATGTGCAGTTTGCTAAAAATAAAAAAAAACGAAGAGAAATCTGACATTGAGCAAACTAATTCCAATCCTTCTAAGGCATCATCATCATCACCTGATGGATCTAAACTAGAGACTTACGTTAAGAAGTCTTTGTCAAAAAGATCATGCTTCAAGTGTCACACTAAGGGACATGTAGCTAGCTGTTGTCCTAACAAAAAGAGTGAAGCACAGGTGAGTGAGAACAAGAGAGAGAGAAATCACCAGTAAAGGGCAGTGATGGTGAGAAAAAGGTGTCTGCTCCTAAGCAAAAAGTGGGTGTTGCTGTTGGTATAGATAAGGCTGAGACAGGAACTCAGCAAATTCCTCGTTTTCAAAGAAATCAACAAAGGTTTCAGCCTGAATCAACATCAGGCAGATATCAGAGACCTAGAAGTTGTTCACCAAGAATGAATAATTTTAATGGTTATTCAAATAATTTCAAAAGTTAAAGTCAATATCAAAATCGATACCAAAACAATGGTGGTCAAACTTTTTATAACAATGGCATTAGAAATTACAACTATCAAAATTCTTGGAATCAAACAAGGTCTCAAAATTAAAAATTTTCAAGGTCACGAAGTCCAAACTTGCATAGGAAACCCCAGGACCAGAGACCTAGTGGAAATTAAACCCCATTTCCATCAACAGGTCCTAGATCCAAGACTCCAGTAAGGGGTGATGGATATTGGATGGATGTTAAAATAGTTGATGAATTTGGTAGACCCAAGACCATCCAGGCTTGGGTCCCCCAATCTAACTAATTTTTGTTGGTTTGTGCAGGAGCTGCTAAGGAGGATTATCAACTTGTAGTATGTCGATAGTGGCTGCTCCAGGAACATGACGGGGGATGCGAGATTGTTGACTGATTTTGAAAATATAGATGGTGGTTATGTGAATTTTGCAGGTGCTAAAGGAGGTCACATTACGGGTCGAGGAAAAGTGACAAATGGGAAGATCACACTGGACAAAGTGAACTATGTCGAGCATCTGAAGCACAATCTGATGAGCGTGTCACAAGTTTGCGACAAGGGTCACTCGGTCCATTTTACTAAGTCTGAAGCTTTGGTGTTGAAACCGGGTTTGGTGATACAGAATGATTGGATAGTGATGAGAGCACTAAGGAGGAATGACACTTATGTCATGGACATGGGTGCTGGATTCTTCCACTGTTATGGCATGTTTGTTGTCAAAAGCATCTGAGGCTGAGTCAATGTTGTGGCATAGACGCATGGCCCACATCCACTACCGAAAAATGAATTATTTTATTAAAAACGGTCTAGTGGAAGGGGTTCTAGTGCAGATGTTCCATGGGGAAGACAAATGTCTTCCATGTCAAAAGGGAAAACAACATAAAAAACCTCATAAGTCTAAAACAGTAAATTCCATAGATGCCCCTTATGAACTACTTCATATGGATCTATTCCGTCGAGTGAACGTAAGGAGCATAGGTGGAAAGTACTATTGTTTAGTTGTCACAGATGATTACTCACGTTATTCATGGGTTTTCTTTTTAGGTACAAAAGATGAGACAACTGAGTTAGTGATTGATCTTTTTACAAAATTAGAGAATGCCCATGAAGCTTGAATCAAGAGGATAAAGAGTGATAATGGCCCAGAGTTCAAGAATTTGATTCTGGATCTCTATTGTCTGCGCAAGGGAATTGAACATCAATACTCTGCTCCTTATACACCTCAACATAATGGAGTCGCTGAGAGAAAGAACAGGACGTTGATTGAAGCCGCTAGGACTATGCTTTCTGATATCAAGCTCCCAGTTCCTTTCTGGGGGAAGCTGTGAACACAGCTTGTTATGTCCTAAATAAAGTTTTGACCGTTAAACGTTTTAACAAAACATGTCATGAACTTTTGTTTAACAAGAAACCAAATTTGAAAGGCTTTGAACCATTTGGATTACCATGCACAATTGTGAAAAATAAAGAATAAACAAAAATTCGGTGAGGTAGCAGACGAGGGATACTTTCTAGGTTATGTACCTGGAACACCGAATAAAAGGGTTTTCAATCTAAAAACAGGTAAACTTGAGGTTGTGTTTAACGTTGAAATCACGAGTTATTCGCCTCAACAATCAACGAGTGGTCCTGCTATATTATATGATTATGATAGTGTGTTTAAATCATTTAATATTCCTGAGTTTTCAAACCCAGATGAGTCTTAGTTGATCCAAACAGTGATTAGTGAGGATGAAGAGGGTGACTTTATGCTGAGATCGAGTATACCGATGACAGATGCTCTAGAAACTTCCTCAAATGCAAATGCAAATGCAGAAGCAGCGGATTTAAGTGATAATGAGTCTGAACCTATTCAGGGGGATGATTTCACTAATCCGTTTGCAAATCAGAATATTCATGGGGAGGTTGGATCCAATCTGGGTGAAAATTTTGAAATTGATGCCATTGCTACTACACAAGCAAAAAGAGATCACCCAGTTGAGAACATTATAGGTGATACTGGTGCAGGTGTTCAGACAAGAAGAGGTGTTATTGAAGGTTCTTGTCTGTTTGCTTCAATTGAGAAAACAGGAATTATCAATGAGTGCTTATACAATTGCTTTATTAAGAGGATCCAAAGAATCTACATATGGCTCTAAAAGATAATTCATGGGTTGAAGCGATGCAAGAGGAACTAGCTCAGTTCTCAAAATTGAAGGTTTGGGAGCTAGTTGATCTACCAGAAGGAGAAAAGGAAATAGGCACTAAGTGGGTGTTCAAGTGCAAGAAAGATGATCGAGGGATTGTTACAAGGAATAAGGCTCGATTGGTTGTGAAGGGGTTCAATCAACAAGAAGGGATAGACTACAATGATGTGTTTGCACCAGTGGCAAGGTTGGAAGCAATTCGATTGTTCCTAGCCTTTGTATCATTCAAGGGCTTCAAAGTTTACCACCTAGACTTGAGGAGTGTGTTTCGTTACGGGAAAGTCCAAGAAGTGGTGTATGTCTCACAACCAGATGGGTTTACTGATCCAGACTATCCAGATTGAGTGTATAAGCTGAATAAAGCTTTGTATGGATTACATCAGGCACCTAAGGCGTGGTATGAGACACTGTCAAAACATTTGTTGAAGAATGGATTTGAAAGAGGTCAAATCGACAGTACAATGTTCATTAAGAGGAAGAAGGAATATTTTCTGTTGGTACAAGTATACGTGGATGACATCATATTTGGGTCATCTAATGAGAGCATGTGTCATGAATTTGAAGAGGTAATGAAGAGCACGTTTGAGATGAGTGCGATGGTTGAGCTGTCCTACTTTCTGGGTTTGCAAGCTAACCAAAAGAAGGATGGGATGTTTATACATCAGACAAAGTATGTGTATGACATTTTGGCTCGTTTCAAAATGGAGGATTACACTACTTTCAACACACCTATCTGTGAGAATCACAATCTTGGCTCAGATCATGAGAGCGTGGAAGATGTTGATCCAACGCAATACAGGGCAATGATTGGTTCTCTTATGTTGTGACATTTGTGGCGATCCGATTGTATAACAATTCCGAACGAATTATCAATCAATGAAATTTTTGTGTTTTATTTTTGAGATTTGTATTTTTATCATGACAATTGCACGTATTCGATTCTTGCACGATTCTGAACTCTTAAACGACTTCTGGAAGTGAAATCGCAAACTATTACGCAAACGTAATCAGTTTAACACGACGTACACTCCGGAACACCGACATAAGCTAAACATACCCTAAATACCCTTTACATAACTTAGAAATAAGTTTTGAAGGCTTCGGTATGGCAAAAACATGCTTATGCAACTTCAGGGGCTATTTTGCAAATTATGTGAAACTATGCCGATTCGCGTATATAGTTATCCGGAACATGTACGCACGTCCATAAATTTTTGTAATCATTAAACCTAGTATTTTAATGATTGGAATGCAAAAATATCATTCGTTAAGCGTTTACGGTCATTTGCGCGTTCGTTACGATTTCTGTCGTAATTAACCGAAAACCGCAACCGTACGACCAAACGAACCGACATCTGAAATGTTTCCGAGAATTTTTCAAGTTCCCTATGCTTTATCTTCCTTGTAAAGCTTAAAAATAGGGTTAACGGGTGTTAAAAGTGCCAAAACGCGTCGAAAAATAAGTTTTAGGTTGCAGGGACCTGTTCTGCCAATTCTGAAACTTAGGAATCCCAGGCGCCATGCGAGAGACCCCCCAAGATCTCCCGCGACGCACGGGGGATGCCTAGTTACAGCAGAAAAATGGCAGACAGCTGTTTTACAGCTTTGAAACCCAAGATTCGTCATCTCCAAGTTCTAGCCTGGTCTTGACACGTCTTTGAACATGTGGAATGATCCTAGAATGGTCCTTGACACTTGTGATCATCAAATCCATCCTCCACAACTATAAATAGGTCCTTGATCTCACATTTTAACTTGCTCATTCTTTCCCTTTCTCTCTATAACTCTAAGAGGAGAACTCCCACTTTGTTGGAGGTCTCCCATATGAGTTTTCTTGAGCTCTTGGGTGTTTTCAAACACAAGTAAGTGCTCTTCCTAGTCTTGTTTAGTTATTTTAACTATTTCAAGCTAAAAGTCAAACCGTGTTTGACTTTCAGCTTTGTCCATTAATTGGTCAAAACAAAGTCCAATTGGACTTTGCAACGTGATCGTAATCACGATGGTTATGATCCTTAGCGATCATGCCTACTGATTACCACGTTTCCTAGTCGAAGTGACGAGTCAAAGTTTCGGTCAATAATGCGCAAATGCGCATTATACGACGGAACTATTTTTGGGTATCAAAACCCTTTGTTTTGATATCAAAACAGTTTTATAAACCTTGTTAGACATGTTTAACATGTTTAAATCGTCACTTTTAGTTTAGTGCTTATTTAGGGTCGTAAGTCGAGCGGTCTTGACCACCGCTTTGACTTTCGAATCTGACTCGTTTGGTCGATCTTAGGATCCGACCAAACACATATATGTGACCATAGTTGTATAGGGAATAACCCCATTAGGTTATACCTTATGATCACTCGTTTGGTTAGTGTTATGTGAAGTCGTCTATTATGCCCTATAAATGACCAAAATGCCCTTTTTGCGCATAAATCAACTTTAAGCATACGTGACCAATGTTTTGACATATAAACTAATGTTGCAACTATATTAAACTTAATTTGGCATATTAGACTTATCATAACATATCTAACCATCCGAACACGTTTTTACGTAAATGATCCGTTAAAGTAGCATAAAACTACCTTGACGAGTCATAATGGGTCAAAAGCACTTAGGAATCTTTCCAAATCAGAATCTTAACTCTATTAAACCATTTCATATGAGTTCCAACACTCATTTGGTTTAGAAGACCTCATTCTATTAGATCTGCCGATTAAAGTCCCGACATTTACATAGTTATCCAATTTTAGGACACGTTTGATTTCTCGGACTTTTGAGCTTGTTTGATCTTTTATTCAAGGTTACTTTGCAATCCCAAGTGAGTACATAGCTCCTCTCTTTATGATTTTCAAATATTTTGGGGTGATTCATATGTGCTAAATTGTTTTCAAATTTTAAAATTACAAAAGCTATGGTTTATATAAACACGACGATTTCAATAATGTGAACGAACTTGTTGGTGCGTTATATACATGACATGAATAACATTCATTAGCTTTGGCCAAGCTGACCAGTAGTAAGTTATGGTACCATAGGATTGAGAATCCCGTTACCAAGTTTCCCGGTGTTTGTGGGGAAGTTTGGGGAACGACCGAAACTGTTTACTTTAACAAACCCTTTGGTGGTTTGTTATTGCAATTTAAAGATACCCTTTGGTGGTATAGACGAGTCAACACAGGTTTGAATGTATTCACCAAAACGACCAAAAGTTTTCATAATTAAAACAAGGACGATTTGTTTACACGGATGATGAACAATGGGTTTATGACGCGAACAATGGACGAATGGGTTTATGACACGAACAATGGACGATTGGTTTATGGTAAGTGATTTAGATAATGGTACGTGTGTAATGTGATAAAAGCATGGTGGATACGCCGCTGGTACTTCCTATATATAAGTGCTTTTATCGTATAACATTCGTGGCGTTATTTGCATCACTTGGAACAAAGGTTTTCAAACAATGACACGCAACGATTTTCAATTAAAGATATAAACCATACAAAGTTTCTTCAAAGACGATTTACT
Source organism: Scalesia atractyloides (assembly GCA_947069175.1). NCBI lineage: Eukaryota > Viridiplantae > Streptophyta > Magnoliopsida > Asterales > Asteraceae > Scalesia > Scalesia atractyloides. The sequence goes on along the minus strand of CAMTDV010000017.1, from coordinate 45,287,701 downwards.
ACTCGAATTTACAAAACAAATGTTTTGGTCAAGATTCATGGCTACAAGTCTTTTATAAACTATAACTAACTTGTTTTAGTTGGTTAGTTATCATTGCAATACCAAATACTTTTGATAACAAGGTTTTTAAATTAACGACTCTAGTAGTCTGACGAGGTATTGCAATACATATTCAAAGCCATGAATTTGACACACTCACAAAACCTATGTACTCGCCATCCTTATTCAAAGCCATGAATTGCAATAAATACTTTGATTAGTCACCGTGTGTCATTTGTTTGTTTTGAGAAACGAACGAATGACCACCATCCTTATTTCATTGATATTTTCAACACCTCTCTTGATTTATATCAATATCACGTATTTTCCTCCATGTTTTCTTTTAGAATGCCTCCTAGACGTGACACAACTCAAATGCCGAAATGGCAGCTATTATCGCTCAGCAAATTGCTGCTGTACTCCCAAATCTTGTGACCCAACTCAATCAAGCGAACAACAATAACAATTACGATGCACAAGTTCCGTGCAACTATAAACAATTTTGTTCGGCTAAACCACTCTCGTTTTCTGGGTCTGAGGGAGCTACTGGGCTTTTGCAATGGTTTGAGAGCCTGAAAGTACTTTTCGTTATGTGCAATGCCCAAACGAGCGAAAAGTTGAGTTTGCGTCGAGCGTATTAAAAAAGAGAGCTCTTACATGGTGGAATCGTATTATGAAGCACATACTTAGGAAGAGCTTAGGGCTCTAATGATGAAGGAATTCTGTCCTCGTCATGAGCAGAGGGCGCTTGAAAACGAATTCCATGATCTCAAACAGGATTGTGGTGAGCATCGTGCTTATACTGACCGGTACGAGGAGTTAAGTTTACTTTGTCCTTCAATGGTGACGCATTTGGATAAGGCAATCGAGAAGTATATCGATGGTTTGCCTGATCCTGTTCAGGACATTGTTACCGGAAGTAACCCAACCACTGTTCGACAGGCCATTGAGCTACTGCGACTTTGACCGAGTCTCAGGTCAAAAAGGGTAACCTTCAACGCAAAAGCGATAAGAAATCATCCACCAAAACCACTCAAGAGAAACAAAAGGGAAACAAAGCCGAGCCTTCTAAACGATCAAAGAAGCGTAAGGCTTCTCAGAACTTTGTTGTTACTACACAACCCGCACCAGCCGCTCAACCCAATCAAGCTCCCCAAAACCAACCAGCTCAACCTCATGTGAGGAAGCCATATGCTGGTACTGCACTGTTGTGCAATCGGTGCAACGGTCACCACCAACTTCATCAACCATGTCGTCAATGTACGACTTGTGGAAGATTTGGCCACTTGGCCAAAGTTTGTCGATCTGTTCCAAACCAAGCTGCACAGAACCATGTCTAACCCCAAGCAAATCCTGTTCGACCTCACTTTCCACTTGGGTCATGTTTTAACTGCGGCGAGATGGGCCATTACAAGAACAACTGACCGAAGTTAGCCAATGCCAATCAAGCTCGTGGACGAGCATTCAACATTAACGCCAACGAGGCCCGTGCTGATAACGAAGTCGTTAACGGTACGTTCCTTGTCAACAATCATCCTGCTTCTGTTCTTTTCGATTCGGGTGCCGATAGGAGTTTCGTAACCTTAGCCTTTGAACCATTACTTTCAATGCCAAGAACTAAACTAGGAAAGCCCTTGACTGTCGAGATAGCTAGTGGCGAACCTCTTAAACTTGATTATGTCATTCGTGATTGCCAACTGAACCTCGATAACCACCATTTTCCCATTGACCTCACGCCAATGCAACTTGGGAGTTTCGACATCATCAAAGGAATGGATTGGTTAACCAAGCAACGTGCCGAAGTTATTTGTTTTAACAAGATAGTTCGAATACCTCTTCCCTCCGGTGAAGTCTTAGAAGTTCGTGGAGAGAAACCCGCTAGTAACCTTAAACTCATGACTTGTAACCAAGCCCAAAAATACCTACGAAAGAACTATGTTGCCAGCCTGGCACATATCGTAGAGGAGAAAGGCAAAGGCAAAACTATTCACGATATCCCCGTTGTTCGAGATTATCTTGGGGTGTTTCCTGTGGAATTACCCGGTTTACCTCCTGTACGTCAAGTTGAGTTCCGCATTGACCTATTACCTGGTGCCAACCCTATTGCTAAATCTCCTTACCGTCCTGCACCATCTAAGATGCAAGAATTATCAAAACAGCTTCAAGAGCTATCTGATAAAGGATTCATTCGTCCGAGCTATTCACCTTGGGACGCTCCTGTCCTATTTGTGAAAAAGAAGGATGGATCTTTCTATCACACCCCGACCCGCAGCGGAAAAGGTGATCGGGGCATGATTGGGTTATCATCAAAGCTCATGACATTTATTAAGCGTTTCATATTCATTAATACAAATTAAATGGAATTTTACAATAAATGTTACAACATGATCTAACTAACAATCTAAACTTCTTTGTTCTCTTCTAAGGCATATCCTATGTTTTCCTTGCTTCAACCTGTTCACCTGTATCATGTGTAAAAGGGTTTTTTGGATCAACATAATGTTGGCGAGTGAATCCTAAGGAAAACATTTGAACAAATTTATTTAAATTGATTATGAAATATGTGCACAACCAAACATGAGTAAAAATAGATGTAACTTAGTCAACAATCATAAGATATTAAATGAAACACACATGAACAATAATGGAACATTTAGAGGCATGCGATGCTCAACTCGTCTCTCACGAGGAACTGAGGGGCCTAATGAATGAATTGTATAACCATGATAATATGAATGACACAACTACAAACAATACAAACTCAATGATATACACATAAACAATAATGAATTTGATTTGTAGCACGCGTTGTTCAACTCGTCTTCCACGAGGAACTGATGGGCTTAATGTATGAGTTTCATATAATATGACAAAAGGAAATAAGTAAATCACAACAATAAAAACAATCTAAGTTTAAGTCATGATGTGGTATGGCACGAGTTTAAATAAATAAATTGATTATTTTCATAACACATGACACACCCCAAAACGTGTAATTTAAAAGGGGGAGTTGTAAGATTCACTCACAGTGGGTGCGTTCGGTTGATGACGTTGAATGCACGCGAAGTGGTTTTAACCACGACTGAGATTTAACCTAGATAAATCGCATTATGGTTTGGTAAGTAAACGGGTTTTATTAATCTATTTTAGTAGGATTGTTGAGTGTATTTTTGTGAGTTTGAGGCTATTTCCTAACCTTAAAATGTTATTTTTAAGTATTTTTAATTGATTTTTAATTAAAAAAATTAAATAAAAATAATAAAAAAAAATTATTTTTTTCTGACCGTTGACCGTTGACCTGACCGTTGACCGGTTCGATCATGTATACAAGTGCGCTGAGTGAGGCTCGAACCCGAGACCTCCCGTACGCGTGCACGCAGCTCTACCAACTGAGCTACGTGTCTAACCCGTTATAAATCTGATTTTAATTATATATATATATTAATTAGTTTAAACCGAAAATCATTTTTATTTTAAAAACAGTTTAAGCGAATCGGACATGCACTCCACAGGTCTCGAACCCGGGACCTGTGGTTTAATCTAACACACAGTCCATCGCTGGACTGTGTGTTCAACATGTTATATATTTCGATTTTTATTATACTTAAATACAAATTATTTGTTTCCTTTTCTGCCTTATTAAAAAGACTAGATAATTGTCCGAGTCGGTGCAGTAGACCGGACTCGAACTCGTGACCTGTGATATAAACAAACACACAGTCCACCGCTGGACTGTGTGTCTAACTTGGTTATTATTCCGGTTATTAATATACTTAACATATACCAGTATCGACTCCGGTTCAGTTAAACAAAAATTTGATTTTTATTGAGGCAGCGTGTGTGAAACCGGATTCGAACTCGTGACCTTTGCGTTATATGTGCACACAGTCCACCGCTGGACTGTGTGTCTAACCCGATTAATAAGTTGATTTTAATTAAACTTATATGATAACGAATACATCGTCTTCTTCACTGAAATATAACCAGAGGTAAAGTCTGACTGATTCAAGGTTTTTATCGGTTTATTAGTGTGTTTCAGATCATTACGGTGAGATAAATGTGAAAAGAAAAAAGAAATTGGGCGGAGAGGTATACCGACTGGACCCTCTGTTTTCCGGCAGAACTCCGGCGACAGCAATCAACTCCGGCGTCAGGTGTCTTGCAGCAGCAAGTCTCCGGAAAGCTTGGAAAGAGTATGGGTATCTCCGGTATAAGCTTCAGAGACTCAGTAAGGCTCGGCAATGGGGAACCCGGTTATCCGGCGACAAACAGGAAAATTCCGGCGAGTGGAATTACGCCGAGAAAAGGTGTGTTTTTGAGCGAAAAGGTATGCAGTGGGTTGTGGGTGATTTTATAGGGAGAAACCGAGATGTATTTAGTCTGATTTCCGACTGTATTCATCGATTTAAAAAAACTCCGGCGGTTATGGTTTGGTCGCGGACTTCAAACATCGGTTATAACCGATGTCTGGTTAATGGTTTACGTTATAACGTAAATTGTAGTTAAGACTCGCGAGATTTCCGGGATTCCGACGACTGAACTGTTTGGGCGCCGGTTTTGAAATCGTAACGTCACTTTATCAAGAACAAGTGGCGCAGTGGTTTGTGTGTGTGTGTTAAGACATGTTTCCGGAATCGGTACAGACCCGGGTTCGAAACCCGGCAGAGGTATAATATTTTTATTTTGCGATTTTTGACAGTTTTTCAAAAACTAATTATATATTCTTGTATAATAATTGATTACGTATCGTTTAAAAATATTTTGGGCATTTAATTCGCAACGAAATTTTTGACTGACTGTTCGGTTGATAAACGGAGCGGGTTTGGTAAATCCGTTTTTGACGGATGTTACAGTATCCCCTGCTTTTTAGAAATTTCATCCCGAAATTTAAATAATGATATATTTTGACTAAAAAGGATGGTGATGTTTTGTTTGACAGTTGTATGCTCAGAAAAATGAGGGTTTAAGTTTTTGTTCGAGGCGGGTAACGTTCCTTGTAAGGGTTAAGTACCCTAATCAGGAATCGCTTTTTGTTGCCTACTGTATAAGTATTGATAAGCAGAAATGATTTGCTAAAAATGATATCATGCATAAGAATTTAGATACGTTTGGGAAAGTATGGTTATATCCGAAGGCAAAACTTCTAACACTACAACCTATATGGAACATAAATAAAAACACAACAACTGATATTTGAACATAAGTAAACACAACAGCTAATATTCGAACATGAATAAACACATCAGCAAATATTTGAACATGAATAAACACATCAGCAAATATTTGAACATGAATAAACACAACAGCAAATATTTGAATCCACATTCTGATAGCATATATGTTTGAATGATGGAAGTTCCTCTCTCGCTTGTTATGATGGAGAGGTTAGTTTATGTAGAAATGGATCACAATCCAATCTCTTTAAATAACATGATGATATAAATGTAACACAAATTCCAACCAAGGCAATACTAAATCCTACATGGAACTTCTCATAACCGCCTGATAATGCCTCTGATCCTTTGGCAAGAATACTTATATATAGGAAGTACCAGCAGCGTATCCACCATATTCTTGCCAAATTTTCATTAGTTTTATCCACAAGTTATGATTGGTTACCAAGAAACTAATAAATCCTACATAGAACTTCTCATAACCGTCCGATAATGCCTCTGATCCTTTGACAAGAATACTTATATATAGGAAGTACCAGCGGCGTATCCACCATATTCTTGTCAAATTTTCATTGGTTTTATCAGTGAATTATGATTAGTCCTATAACTCTACAACCAATACAACAAACATAAAATACTGAAATGAAATATATCTGTGCGATCAAGGCTCAATCGAACGGAGCCGATCGTATTGCATGTACTGAAAATGAAATGGATGTGCGCTCAAGGCTCAATCAAACGGAGCCGAACGTATTGAATGTACTGAAATTGAAATTGTGTGCTCAAGGCTCAATCAAACGGAGCCGAGCGTATTGCATGTACTGAAAATGAATAACTTAACCACACAAACAGCCTATGCATGGAACCTCTCATAACCGCCTGATAATGCCTCCGATCATTTGACAAGAATACTTATATATAGGAAGTACCAGTGGCGTATCCACCATATCCTTGCCAAATTTTCATTGACTTTATCCGCAAGTTATGGTTAGTTCGATGCGACTCTACTACAAACACCACAACCACAAGATACTGATAATGAAATTGTCTGTGCGCTCAAGGCTCAATCAAACGGAGCCGAACGTATTGAATGAAATTGTATGTGCGCTCAAGGCTCAATCAAACGGAGCCGAACGTATTGAATGTACTGAAATTGAACAACTTAATCTAAACAACCATCACACAATCAGCCTATGCATGGAACCTCTCATAACCGCCTGATAATGCCTCCGATCATTTGACAAGAATACTTATATATAGGAAGTACCATCGACGTATCCACCATATCCTTGTCAAATTTTCATTGACTTTATCCGCAAATTATGGTTGGTTCGATGCGACTCTACTACAAACACCACAACCACAAGATACTGATAATGAATTTGTATGTGCGCTCAAGGCTCAATCAAACGGAGCCGAACGTATTGCATGAACTGGAAATGTAAATTGAAATGTGCGCTCAAGGCTCAATCAAACGGAGCCGAACGTATTGCATGTATTGAAATGTAAAATGAAATAACCGATCAAGGCTCAAACAAACGGAGCCGATCGTGCGGGCACGCCCTGATCAACCGCATAATAAAATGGGGATCAAACTCAACCTCGATGGATGGGGAGCTGCGGCCTCGGCAAAAGCATATACTGAAAACAATATATAATATATAATATACCATAATTACTCTAACAGTCTACACATGTGATAAAGAAAAACATAAAACTAAACGATAGGAGTTGAATCTGGATCTTCGGCGAAGAGGACTAGTTGAGTATCTTCGTTTGGGCCGTCATTATCTTCGACAGGATTGGCGTTGATATTGAAGACTCTTCCTCTTGCTGGTGGCATAGTGGTTGGGTTTTCTTGGTTTACTTGGTTAACTGGGTTTGATTGGGCTTGAGTGTTGATAACATTAACCAATTGGGGGCATGTGTTTCTAAAGTGGGTAGGGTCGCCACAATTGAAACAGGCTCGCGCATATGGGAACATGGGGTATTGGGGTTGGTGATAAGTTTGGGCCATGTTTTGAGTAGGGGAAAAGGTTTGGTCTTGAAAGGTGCGACAAACATTGCTCAAATGACCATAGCGTCCACAAGTTGCACATAGACGGCAAGGTAGGGTATGGGGATGGTGATAAAAACAGTTGTTGCATCGAGGGTGAGGTCCAAGATATGGTTTCTTATCTGGGTAAGCTGAGTTGGGTGCCACTTGGGTGATTGGGATAGCTCGAATAGGTATAGCGGGTAAAACTGGTTGATTTCGTTGGGTCGCAGCGAAAAGTCGCCCGACTCTTCTTCTCTTAGGATTGGGTTGAGAAGGGGATTCAGTTTGAGTGGGGTCGGAAGTTTCAGTCGGTTCTTTATCCTTCTTCTTCTCCTCCTTGAAGTCTTCGTTTCGGATTCGGTTCTCGGTGAGCTCTGTTGCTAGCTCCATCGCTGCTTCTAAAGTTGCAGGCTTGATACTTATAATAGGGTCTTGAATCTTTGACGGAAGACCACGAATGTAGTGCTCGATCAAACGGTAGAGGGGAGTGAACATGTTGGGAACCATTTGATGTAACTCGAGGAATCTTTTGTTGTAGGTGATGTGGTCTCCTTCCACTTGCTTCAATGAGTAAAATTCATCCTCTAACTTCTTGATTTCGCTCCTTGGGCAAAATCGTCTGGTCATGATTTCCTTCAATTCGTTCCAAGTTAAGGACATAGCATCTTCCACACCTCGTTTTGCCTTCTCTGTGTTCCACCAAGTAAGTGCTATCCCATATAGTCGACCGGTAGCATAACGCACTTTGCGATCATCAGGGCAATCGCAATTTAGAAAAGTGTTCTCTATTTCTTCAAACCAATGGTGAAGAGCAGTGACGCCTTCAGTCCCTTTGTATTTCGGAGGGTCGCATGATTTGAAGTGCTTGTAGGTGCATTTAGTGGTATTTGGGGGAGAGTTGAAAATGTTTTGGTTTGCTTGATTGACAGGATTATCGGTGAGTGCTTGTTGAACTTGGATTACAATGTTGGGTATTACGGCAGCCATTTGTTGAGCGATTAAGGCAGCCATGCGCTCGCGGGCTTTTCTTGCTCTCGTCTTCCTACGGGCGAGGTTAGAAGACATCTACAATGAATACATGACAAGAGTATGAGTTGGATGCTTTTGGGTTCATGGGTCGCATTAGGAATGAACATTCATAAAATAATTATAGATAAATAAATTACGACATCCCTTGGATGTCTTGGGTTTTGCTCGCTGTTAGGCCCTACATGCCGCCATACTTTACCTGTGTAATCATGTGGGCCCCCATGAATACCGGTTTTTTCATATGATTCGCACGGTTTCTGCCAGGTTGCGTACACAAAAACCCAGAGAAAATCGAGAAATATGTATACAACGTGTGATATTCGGAATGTGTCCAGGTGTAGACACGGTGACACCTCAAAGTAGGGTTAGTTCGAACGACGTTTGGTGTGTCATGCTTTGGCCTAATAGGTCCCTCATACTCTCATCGTTGGTCCCCAGGTAGGCAAACTGGTCCGTTATATTGGATTTATACGAATGCCAGCCTAGACAGGACGTTCCGACTACCGGTACTTGTACCCTTCCAGTTACTACATGCCCGTCGCAGAACTTACTTTGATGAGATTTGAAAATTGCACAAAATCTTTGGATAATGAGAGTATGAAATTAAATTGAACACATGAACATCGATATATGTATAATGAATATGTATTTATGTATAATGAATATGTATATAAGCATGTATGTTTGACTGTAAATGTAAACAAATATGAAACAAATAAATATCACAAGTTTGTATGTAACCACCTAATCAATTAAAATTTAGGCAGACTATAGTATAGGCTCTAAGGGTCTAATAACCTATCCTATATCCCTATAGTCATGGCTCTGATACCAATCTGTCACACCCCGACCCGCAGCGGAAAAGGTGATCGGGGCATGATTGGGTTATCATCAAAGCTCATGACATTTATTAAGCGTTTCATATTCATTAATACAAATTAAATGGAATTTTACAATAAATGTTACAACATGATCTAACTAACAATCTAAACTTCTTTGTTCTCTTCTAAGGCATATCCTATGTTTTCCTTGCTTCAACCTGTTCACCTGTATCATGTGTAAAAGGGTTTTTTGGATCAACATAATGTTGGCGAGTGAATCCTATGGAAAACATTTGAACAAATTTATTTAAATTGATTATGAAATATGTGCACAACCAAACATGAGTAAAAATAGATGTAACTTAGTCAACAATCATAAGATATTAAATGAAACACACATGAACAATAATGGAACATTTAGAGGCACGCGATGCTCAACTCGTCTCTCACGAGGAACTGAGGGGCCTAATGAATGAATTGTATAACCATGATAATATGAATGACACAACTACAAACAATACAAACTCAATGATATACACATAAACAATAATGAATTTGATTTGTAGCACGCGTTGTTCAACTCGTCTTTCACGAGGAACTGATGGGCTTAATGTATGAGTTTCATATAATATGACAAAAGGAAATAAGTAAATCACAACAATAAAAACAATCTAAGTTTAAGTCATGATGTGGTATGGCACGAGTTTAAATAAATAAATTGATTATTTTCATAACACATGACACACCCCAAAACGTGTAATTTAAAAGGGGGAGTTGTAAGATTCACTCACAGTGGGTGCGTTCGGTTGATGACGTTGAATGCACGCGAAGTGGTTTTAACCACGAGTGAGATTTAACCTAGATAAATCGCATTATGGTTTGGTAAGTAAACGGGTTTTATTAATCTATTTTAGTAGGATTGTTGGGTGTATTTTTGTGAGTTTGAGGCTATTTCCTAACCTTAAAAATGTTATTTTTAAGTATTTTTAATTAAAATAATTAAATAAAAATAATAAAAAAAAATTTATATTTTTCTGACCGTTGACCGTTGACCTGACCGTTGACCGGTTCGATCATGTATACAAGTGCGCTGAGTGAGGCTCGAACCCGAGACCTCCCGTACGCGTGCACGCAGCTCTACCAACTGAGCTACGTGTCTAACCCGTTATAAATCTGATTTTAATTATATATATATATTAATTAGTTTAAACCGAAAATCATTTTTATTTTAAAAACAGTTTAAGCGAATCGGACATGCACTCCACAGGTCTCGAACCCGGGACCTGTGGTTTAATCTAACACACAGTCCATCGCTGGACTGTGTGTTCAACATGTTATATATTTCGATTTTTATTATACTTAAATACAAATTATTTGTTTCCTTTTCTGCCTTATTAAAAAGACTAGATAATTGTCCGAGTCGGTGCAGTAGACCGGACTCGAACTCGTGACCTGTGATATAAACAAACACACAGTCCACCGCTAGACTGTGTGTCTAACTTGGTTATTATTCCGGTTATTAATATACTTAACATATACCAGTATCGACTCCGGTTCAGTTAAACAAAAATTTGATTTTTATTGAGGCAGCGTGTGTGAAACCGGATTCGAACTCGTGACCTTTGCGTTATATGTGCACACAGTCCACCGCTGGACTGTGTGTCTAACCCGATTAATAAGTTGATATTAATTAAACTTATATGATAACGAATACATCGTCTTCTTCACTGAAATATAACCAGAGGTAAAGTCTGACTGATTCAAGGTTTTTATCGGTTTATTAGTGTGTTTCAGATCATTACAGTGAGATAAATGTGAAAAGAAAAAAGAAATTGGGCGGAGAGGTATACCGACTGGACCCTCTGTTTTTCCGGCAGAACTCCGGCGACAGCAATCAACTCCGGCGTCAGGTGTCTTGCAGCAGCAAGTCTCCGGAAAGCTTGGAAAGAGTATGGGTATCTCCGGTATAAGCTTCAGAGACTCAGTAAGGCTCGGCAATGGGGAACCCGGTTATCCGGCGACAAACAGGAAAATTCCGGCGAGTGGAATTACGCCGAGAAAAGGTGTGTTTTTGAGCGAAAAGGTATGCAGTGGGTTGTGGGTGATTTTATAGGGAGAAACCGAGATGTATTTAGTCTGATTTCCGACTGTATTCATCGATTTAAAAAAACTCCGGCGGTTATGGTTTGGTCGCGGACTTCAAACATCGGTTATAACCGATGTCTGGTTAATGGTTTACGTTATAACGTAAATTGTAGTTAAGACTCGCGAGATTTCCGGGATTCCGACGACTGAACTGTTTGGGCGCCGGTTTTGAATTCATAACGTCACTTTATCAATTAAATGATTTCAATATTTACCAAACAGAACAAGTGGCGCAGTGGTTTGTGTGTGTGGTGTTAAGACATGTTTCCGGAATCGGTACAGACCCGGGTTCGAAACCCGGCAGAGGTATAATATTTTTATTTTGCGATTTTTGACAGTTTTTCAAAAACTAATTATATATTCCTGTATAATAATTGATTACGTATCGTTTAAAAATATTTTGGGCATTTAATTCGCAACAAAATTTTTGACTGACTGTTCGGTTGATAAACGGAGCGGGTTTGGTAAATCCGTTTTTGACGGATGTTACACTTTCCGTATGTGTATCGATTATCGTGAGCTCAACAAACTCACGATCAAAAATCGATACCCCCACCTCGCATTGATGATCAATTTGATCAACTACAAGGTGCTAGTTACTTTTCAAAGATTGATATGCGTTCTGGGTATCATCAACTTCGTGTGCTCGAAGAAGATATTCCCAAGACTGCCTTTCGCACTCGATATGGTCATTACGAGTTTAGTGTCATGCCTTCGATTTGACAAATGCTCCAGCTGTTTTCATGGACTTGATGAATCGGGTTTGTAAACCTTATTTGGACAAGTTCATCATCTTTTTCATCGACGACATTCTTATTTATTCCAAGTCTCGAGCCGAACACGAACAACACCTTCGATTAACTATGGAACTACTAAAGAAAGAACAATTTTATTCCAAATTCTCCAAGTGCGAGTTTTGGCTAAAAGAAGTTCAATTCTTGGGAAACATAGTCAATGAGCAAGGTATACACGTGGATCCTTCCAAAATCACTACGATTAAGGATTGGAACACACCCACTACTCCCTCAGAAGTTCGCTCATTTCTTGGTCTTGCTGGATATTACCGTCGATTCATCGCGAACTTCTCAAAGATCGCGGTTCCCCTCACCGCTTTGACTCAAAAGAATAAGCCTTTTGAGTGGGACCCAAACAAGAAAAAGCTTTCCAAACTCTGAAACAAAAACTCTGCGATGCTCCTATTCTATCTTTACCCGATGGCAATGATGATTTTGTTGTCTATTGTGATGCATCGAACCTAGGCCTTGGTTGTGTTCTTATGCAACGAGATAAAGTCATAGCCTATGCGTCAAGACAATTGAAAGTCCACGAGAAGAACTACACGACCCATGATCTTGAATTAGGTGCTGTAGTTTTTGCTCTCAAGATTTGGAGACACTACCTTTATGGTATGAAATGCGTGGTTTTTACCGACCACAAAAGTCTCCAACATATATTCAATCAAAAGGAGCTGAACATGAGACAACGACGCTGGGTCGAACTTTTAAACGACTACGACTGCGAAATTCGCTACCATCCTGGTAAGGCGAATGTTGTGGCCGATGCGCTCAGTCGTAAGGAACGTGTCAAGCTTCATTGTGTTCGAATTCAATTTGATTTCCAGACACGTATTTTCCAAGCTCAACGTACTTGTGTTACACAAGGTATGATGGGTAGTGAATTACCGCATCAACTTGAGCTCGAAACGAGAGACAATGGATTACTCTATTATTTAAACCGTTTGTGGGTTCCAAGTCAAGACAACCTCCGCACCCTATTGATGGACGAAGCTCATAAGTCTCGTTATTCAATCAATCCTGGTGCAGACAAAATGTACAAGGATCTTCGTACCCAGTATTAGTGGCCGGGTATGAAGAAAGACATTGCCTTCTATGTATCAAAATGCCTAACTTGTCTTAAAGTCAAGGCTGAACATCAACACCCATCTGGTTTGCTTGAACAACCTGAAATCCGGTATGGAAGTAGGAGAACATTGCGATGGATCTCATCACAAAACTACCGCGCACATCTAGAGGTCATGATGCCATTTGGGTAGTCATTGATCGTCTAACAAAGTCAGCACACTTTTTGGCGATTCGTGAGGAATACTCTGCCGACAAACTCGCCAAAATCTATGTCGATGAGATTGTATCTCATCATGGTGTTCCTTTGGACATCATATCTGACAGAGATGCTCGGTTCTCATCTCATTTTTGGAAGACCATGCAATCTGCTATGGGAACCAAACTCAATTTGAGCACTGCTTATCATCCTCAAACGGATGGACAAACCGAGAGAACTATTCAAACATTGGAGGATATGCTTAGAGCGTGTGTGATTGACTTTGGTGGTAGTTGGGATTCGCATCTACCATTGATCGAATTTTCCTACAACAATAGTTATCACGCTAGCATCAACATGGCGCCTTTTGAAGCTTTATACGGTCGAAAATGTCGTTCACCTGTCTGTTGGAATGAAGTTGGAGAGTCTCAGTTTACTGGACCAGAACTTATTCATGACACAACAGACAAAGTCAAGAAAATACGCAATAACCCTCTGACAGCTAGAAGCCGTCAAAAGAGTTACGCGGACAAACGACGCAAGCCCTTAGAATTCCAAGTTGGTGGTCACGTCCTACTCAAGGTATCCTCTTGGAAAGGAGTGGTCAGATTTGGAAAGAAAGGAGAACTTGCACCACGATACGTTGGACCATTCAAGATCGTTGAAAGAATCGGAAAGGTGGCCTACGGACTTGAGCTACCTCCTAAACATGGAAACGTTCACCCAACATTCCACGTGTCCAATCTGAAGAAGTGTTTAGCCGACACAAATCTTCACGTCCCTCTCGACGAAATTTACGTTGATGACACTATGCACTTTGTCAAGAAACCTGTGGAGATTTTGGACCGTGAAGTCAAGAAACTCAAGCGAAGACGAATTCCGATAGTCAAAGTTTGCTGGGAATCCAAACGTGGCCTAGAATTTACTTGGGAACGAGAGGATCAAATGAAAGCGAAGTATGCACATATGTTTCCACAAGTTTCCTCTAATTAAATTTCGGGACGAAATTTCCTAAAGTATGGGAGACTGTGACATTTGTGGTGATCCGATCGTATAACAATTCCGAACGAATTATCAATCAATGAAATTTTTGTGTTTTATTTTCGAGATTTGTATTTTTATCATGACAATTGCACGTATTCGATTCTTGCACGATTCCGAACTCTTAAACGACTTCTAGAAGTGAAACCGCAAACGATTACGGAAACGTAATCAGTTTAATGTGACGTACACTCTAGAACACCGACATAAGATAAACATACCTTAAATACCCTTTACATAACTTAGAAATAAGTTTTGAAGGCTTCGGTATGGCAAAAACATGCTTATGCAACTTCAGGGCTATTTTGCAAATTCTGCGAAACTATGCCGATACGCGTATATAGTTATCCGGAACATGTACGCACATCCATAAATTTTTGTAATCATTAAAACCTAGTATTTTAATGATTGGAATGAAAAAATATCATTCGTTACGCGTTTACGGTCAATTGCGCGTTCGTTACGATTTCCATCGTAATTTACCGAAAACCGCAACCGTACGACCAAACGAACCGACATTCGAAATGTTTCCGAGAATTTTTCAAGTTTCCTATGCTTTATCTTCCTTATAAAGCTTAAAAATAGGGTTAACGGGTGTTAAAAGTGCCAAAACGCGTCGAAAAACAAGTTTTAGGCTGCAGGGACCTGTTCTGCCAATTATGAAACTTAGGAATCCCATGCGCCATGGAGACACCCCCAAGATCTCCCGCGATGCGTGGGGGATGCCCAGTTAGCAGAAAAATGGCAGACAACTGTTTTATAGCTTTGAAACCCAAGATTCGTGATCTCCAAAGCCTGGTCTTGACACGTCTTTGAACATGTGGAATGATCCTAGAATGGCCCTTGACACTTGTGACCATCAAACCCATCCTCCACAACTATATATAGGTCCTTGATCTCACATTTCAACTTGCTCATTCTTTCCCTTTCTCTCTATAACTCCAAGAGGAGAACTCCCACTTTGTTGGAGGTCTCCCATCTGAGTTTTCTTGAGCTCTTGGGTGTTTTCAAACACAAGTAAGTGCTATTCCTAGTCTTGTTTAGTTATTTTAGCTAGTTCAAGCTAAAAGTCAAACCGTGTTTGACTTTCAGCTTTGACCATTAATTGGTCAAAACAAAGTCCAATTGGACTTTGCAACGTGATCGTAATCACGATGGTTATGATCCTTAGCAATCATGCCTACTGATTACCACGTTTCCTAGTCGAAGTGACAAGTCAAAGTTTCGGTCAATAATGCGCATTATACGACGGAACTATTTTCGGGTATCAAACCCTTTGTTTTGATATCAAATCAGTTTTATAAACCTTGTTAGACACGTTTAACATGTTTAACTCGTCAATTTTAGTTTAGTGCTTATTTAGGGTCGTAAGTCGAGCGGTCTTGACCACCGCTTTGACTTTCGAATCCGACCCGTTTGGTCGATCTTAGGATCCGACCAAACACATATATGTGACCATAGTTGTATAGGGAATAACCCCCTGGGGTTATACCTTATGGTCACGTCGTTTGGTTAGTGTTATGTTAAGTCGTCTATTATGCCCTATAAATGACCAAAATGCCCTTTTTGCGCATAAATCAACTTTAAGCATATGTGACCAATGTTTTGACATATAAACTGATGTTGCAACTATATTAAACTTTATTTGGCATATTAGACTTATCATAACACATATCTAACCATCCGAACACGTGTTTACGTAAATGATCCGTTAAAGTAGCATAAAACTACCTTAACGAGTCATAATGGGTCAAAAGCACTTAGGAATCTTTCCAAATCAGAATCTTAACTTTGTTAAACCATTTCATATGAGTTCCAACACTCATTTGGTTTACAAGACCTCATTCTATTTGATCCGCCGATTAAAGTCCCGACATTTACATAGTTATCCAATTTTAGGACACGTTTGATTTCTCGGACTTTTGAGCTTGTTTGATCTTTTATTCAAGGTTACTTTGCAATCCCAAGTGAGTACATAGCTCCCCTCTTTTATGATTTTCAAATATTTTGGGGTGATTCATATGTGCTAAATTGTTTTCAAGTTTTCAAATTACAAAAGCTATGGTTTATATAAACACGACGATTTCAATAATGTGAACGAACTTGTTGGTGCGTTATATACATGACACGAATGACATTCATTAGCTTTGGCCAAGCCGACCAGTAGTAAGTTATGGTACCATAGGACTGACAATCCCGTTACCAAGTTTCCCGGTGTTTGTGGGGAAGTTTGGGGAACGACCGAAACTGTTTACTTTAACAAACCCTTTGGTGGTTTGTTATTGCAATTTAAAGATACCCTTTGGTGGTATAGACGAGTCAACACAGGTTTGAATGTATTCACCAAAACGACCAAAAGTTTTTACAATTAAAACAAGAACGATTTGTTTACACGGATGATGAACAATGGGTTTATGACACGAACAATGGACGAATGGGTTTATGACACGAACAATGGACGATTGGTTTATGGTAAGTGATTTAGATAATGGTACGTGTGTAATGTGATAAAAGCATGGTGGATACGCCGCTGGTACTTCCTATATATAAGTGCTTTTATCGTATAACATTCGTGGCGTTATTTGCATCACTTGGAACAAAGGTTTTCAAACAATGACACGCAACGATTTTCAATTAAAGATATAAACCATACAAAGTTTCTTCAAAGACGATTTACTACTCGAATTTACAAAACAAATGTTTTGGTCAAGATTCATGCTACAAGTCTTTTATAAACTATAACTAACTTGTTTTAGTTGGTTAGTTATCATTGCAATACTAAATACTTTTGATAACAAGGTTTTTAAATTAACGACTCTAGTAGTCTGACGAGGTATTGTAATACATATTCAAAGCCATGAATTTGACACACTCACAAAACCTATATACTCACCGGCATATTTTTGCTGATTCGTTTAACATATGTTTCAGGAAACCAAGTTTGATGTCGATGTATGCTCACGTAGGATTGGACGCGGACTTAGTGCCTTAAAATATGAAAGACGATAGTTTAATTAGTTTATTTTAAACTTCAAGACAATGTATCTATGTAATTTCAATATCCAATAAAACATAACTTTAATAACCATGTGTTGTTGTAACAATCTGTTAACGTGACTCCCGACGTTTCCGTCGCGGTTCGTTGTTTTTACGCGGTCGGGGTGTTAAAGATTGGTATCAGAGCACTGGTTATAGGGAACTAGGTTATTAGTAATGCTTTGACCTAGACTATAACCTTCCTAGGACCCTAACGCAAGTTTACTTGTGTTTAGATTCTTAATACACCACCATCACCTATCCTTAGTGATTAGCAAAAACAAGACAAAATTGAAGGCATAAAGTGAAAAATGAATCATCGGTCTCTTTTAGCCTTCAAGGTTTTCAAAATCTCGTCAAAGTTTGGGTTTTATTAATGTGAACACATGCAATCTGGAAGGGTGGGTGCCTGTACCCCGAGTTTTCTGTCCAAGGTTAGAGTGTTTGTACTGTCACACCACGACCTGTAGCGGAATAAGAGTCGGGGCATAATTGGGTTATCACCAAAGCTCATGATATTTACTAATATGTTTCATATTTATTAAAGTCAAAATTACATTCTCAATAATCCAAACATGTCCATACAAATACAAAGAAAAATAACCAACTAAACAATTCCAAGCTCTAAATCAGTTTATTCTTCTAGGCAAATCCTATGTGTTTCTTGCTGCAGCTGGTTCACCTGTATCATGTGTAAAAATGGGGGTTTTTGGGTCAACATAAGTTGGCGAGTGAACCTTGTTAGATAAACATTTATTATTGACTTTCTTGTTATTTTATCAAGGAAAAATTGTGCATAATCATAAGTGAGCAAATGTAAATAATCAATCAGTAACATTGTCAACCACAAACTATAACACACAATAACATACAATGACATATAATAACTTGCATAAATATATAACATGAATGAAACTGTGCGATCAAGGCTCAATCAAACGGAGCCGATCGTATTGCATGTACTGAAAATGATAAATGTCTATGCGATCAAGGCTCAATCAAACGGAGCCGATCGTATGTTGGCACGCCAGGTTCCGCTCATAATGTAATGGGGAACATGCTCAACGCTCATAATGTAATGGGGAGCGGCGGCCTATGAACTTGCATGTACTGAAAATAATAAATTAAATCTAACAATAACCACACAAACAGTTGAAACAAGCTGAATACACATTTGTTCATGATATGATGTATGCACAATGATTTAAATATAATAAATGGCAAGACACATGATACACCCCAAAAACGTGATTAAAACGGGGAATTTGTAAAGATTCACTCACATTGGGTGCGTTTGGTTGGAGATGATGAGATGCGCACGAGTTGGAAAGGATTGAACAACGAGTATTAACTAACCTAAATAATAACGGAAAATATAGTAAATGAGTGGATTTTATTGATAATTTTAATGGGATTTTTAGATATATTATTGTGAGTTTAAGGCTATTTCCTAACTTTAAAAACCTTATTTTTAAGTATTTTTAATTGATTTTTAGATTAAATTAAATAAATAAAAATATAAAAATATGTCGACTTTTGCATTGACCGTTGACCGTTGACCGTTTGACTTGTTGACCGGTTTTATTGTGTAATTGTATGCGCCGGGTGAGGCTCGAACCCGAGACCTCCCGTACGCGTGCACGCAGCTCTACCAACTGAGCTACGTGTCTAACTCGAAATAATTCTATTTTTAATTATACTTATATACTAACTCAGTTTATTCAAAATTCTTTTATTTTCAAAAATATTTTAAATCATCGAACCGGTGTCACTAACAGGTCTCGAACCCGGAACCTGTGCTTTAACGTTACACACAGTCCACCGCTGGACTGTGTGTCTAACTTGTTTAATATACAGATTTTTATTATACTTAACATCTAATTGCGAAAAGGATCCGGTTCATTTAGAAAAAAGAACATTTTAATTATGAGGTATACGTGTGTCAAAGATCGAACTCGCGGCGTGTGATTTGTATGTGCACACAGTCCACCGCTGGACTGTGTGTCTAACCCGTTTACAATATCCATTTTAATTAATCTTACTATCATCTACTACTTCGTCTTCTTCGTCTATAACACAGACAACGGTTATCTCGCTGTTATTTGTTTAATTCAGTTAACGAATAATATGAACAAGTTGAAAGGTGATGAACGGGGAAGGTTTGGGGAAAGAAAGTACCGGAACAGGTCGTTGTTCTCGAAACTCCGGCAAGGATCGTCGGCTCTGATTATGAGCTTCCTCTGTTCGGTTCAATTACCAAATTTGATTGATTAGTTATGAAAGTGGGGTACTAAACAAGGATTAACAGAGGTTTTGAATGTTCATACCGATTCACCGCGTGAGATTGGAAATTCCAGAAGTTTTCCGGCGAGAGCTGAATATTCCGGCTATGTCGTCTGGGATTGATTCTGATTGTTGGTTTGAAGTTAGTAACAGCCTAACAACGGATTGAAACTGAAATAGTCGAAGTATTTACCGTATTACTGAAGGTCTCGGTTTTCCGGCGACTTGCAGAGATTTTCCGGCGAGTTAAAAAAGTTTTTCTGACGAACTGAATGAATAGCGAAAGTGCAATTGAAGGTTTGTAGAATGTTTCTAAGTCGCGAGAGAGGTCTTTGATTGAAGTAATTCAGAAATTGAATATCTTCGGTTATAAAAACCGATCATCATCAAAATTTAAGTTAATTCAAGACTGAATTGATTAGGATCGTCGGTGCATCGGTTATAAACCAGAATCCGCGAACACTCAACCGTTTTGGGACGGTTGAAAGCCGATTACGGTTTCAGTTTGGCGCAACAGGTTGCTTCATGATTGTCTATAAGATTTATTTGTTTCCTAGAGTTGACAGAAAACAACAAGTGGCGGAGTGGTTATGTGTGTATGTGTTAAGTCTTTGGAGTTCAACCCAGCTGACTCGGGTTCGAGTCCCGGCAGCCTCATTTTCTTTTAATTATTTTATTTTTACTTTTTATCAATTATAACTTTTATGGTTTAGTTTGTTTATTAATTATGTATCATTAAAAATCAAAATAGACATAAATACGCAACGAAACATTTATAACTTGATATTTGATTACAAACGGAGCGGGTTTGGAAAACCCGTTTTCGACAAATGTTACACGTACAAATCCACTTAATCGGACCAGTCACTCTTACCTGGGAACTCTTGGGGTGAGTGTCCACTTATAGGCTACAGTATGTCTTCGTGATACATTTTAAAGACCCATTTACTTTGATTAGTCACCGTGTGTTGTTTGTTTGTTTTGAGAAACGAACGAATGACCACCATCCTTATTTCATTGATATTTTCAACACCTCTCTTGATTTATATCAATATCACGTATCTTCCTCCATGTTTTCTTTTAGAATGCCTCCTAGACGTGACACAACTCAAAATGCCGAAATGGCAGCTATTATCGCTCAGCAAATTGCTGTTGTACTCCCAAATCCAGTGACCCAACTCAATCAAGCGAACAATAATAACAATAACAATGCAAAAGTTCCGTGCAACTATAAACAATTTTATTCGGCTAAACCACTCTTGTTTTCTGAGTCTGAGGGAGCTACTGGGCTTTTGCAATGGTTTAAGAGCCTCGAAAGTACTTTTCGTCATGTGCAATGCCCAAATGAGCGAAAAGTTGAGTTTGCGTCGAGCGTATTCAAAAAGAGAGCTCTTACATGATGGAATGGTATTATGAGAGACAGAGGTGCTAATGTAGCCTTAGCACAAACTTGGGAAGAGCTTAGGGCTCTAATGATGATGGAATTATGTCCTCGTCATGAGTAGAGGGCGCTTGAAAACGAATACCATGATCTCAAACAGGATAGTGGTGAGCATCGTGCTTATACTGACCGGTACGAGGAGTTGAGTTTACTCTGTCCTTCAATGGTGACGCCTTTGTATAAGGCAATCGAGAAGTATATCGATGGTTTGCCTGATCCTATTCAGGACATTATTACCGGAAGTAACCCAACCACTGTTCAACATGCCATTGAGCTAGCTGCGACTTTGACCGAGTCTCAGGTCAAAAAGGGTAACCTTCAACGCAAAGGCGATAAGAAATCATCCACCAAAACCACTCAAGAGAAACAAAAGGGAAACAAAGTCGAGCCTTCTAAACGATCAAAGAAGCGTAAGGCTTCTCAGAACTTTGCTGTTACTACACAACCCGCACCAGCCGCTCAACCCAATCAAGCTCCCCAAAACCAACAAGCTCAACCTCATGTGAGGAAGCCATATGCTGGTACTGCACTGTTGTGCAATCGATGCAACGGTCACCACCAACTTCATCAACCATGTCGTCAATGTACGACTTGTGGAAGATTTGGCCACTTGGACAACGTTTGTCGATCTGTTCCAAACCAAGCTGCACAGAACCCTGTCCAATCCCAAGCAAATCCTGTTCGACCTCACTTTCCACCTGGGTCATGTTTTAACTGCGGCGAGATGGGCCATTACAAGAACAACTGCCCGAAGTTAGCCAATGCCAATCAAGCTCGTGGATGAGCATTCAACATTAACGCCAACGAGGCCCGTGCTAATAACGAAGTCGTTAACGGTACGTTCCTTGTCAACAATCATCCTGCTTCTGTTCTTTTCGATTCGGGTGCCGATAGGAGTTTCGTATCCTTAGCCTTTGAACCATTACTTTCAATGCCAAGAACTAAACTAGGAAAGCCCTTGACTGTCGAGATAGCTAGTGGTGAATCTCTTAAACTTGATTATGTCATTCGTGATTGCCAATTGAACCTCGATAACCACCATTTTCCCATTGACCTCACGCCAATGCAACTTTGGAGTTTTGACATCATCATAGGAATGGATTGGTTAACCAAGCAACATGCCGAAGTTATTTGTTTTGACAAGATAGTTCGAATACCTCTTCTCTCCGGTGAAGTCTTAGAAGTTCGTGGAGAGAAACCCGCTAGTAACCTTAAACTCATGACTTGTAACCAAGCCCAAAAATACCTACGAAAGAACTATGTTGCCTTCCTGGCACATATCATAGAGGAGAAAGGCAAAGGCAAAACTATTCAGGATATCCCCGTTGTCCGAGATTATCTTGGGGTGTTTCCTGTGGAATTACCCGGTTTACCTCCTTTACGTCAAGTTGAGTTCCGCATTGACCTAGTACCTGGTGCCAACCCTATTGCTAAATCTCCTTACCATCTTGCACCATCTAAGATGCAAGAATTATCGAAACAGCTTCAAGAGCTATCTGATAAAGGATTCATTCGTCCGAGCTATTCACCTTGGGGCGCCCTGTCCTATTTGTGAAAAAGAAGGATGGATCTTTCCGTATGTGCATCGATTACCGTGAGCTCAAAAAACTCACGATCAAAAATCGATATCCCCTACCTCGCATTGATGATCTCTTTGATCAGCTACAAGGTGCTAGTTACTTTTCAAAGATTGATCTGCGTTCTGGTTATCATCAACTTCGTGTGCTCGAAGAAGAAATTCCCAAGACTGCCTTTCGCACTCGATATGGTCATTACGAGTTTACTGTCATGCCTTTCGGTTTGACAAATGCTCCAGTTGTTTTCATGGACTTGATGAATCGGGTTTGTAAACCTTATTTGGACAAGTTCATCATTGTTTTCATCGACGACATTCTTATTTATTCCAAGTCTCGAGCCGAACACGAACAACACCTTCGATTAACTATGGAACTACTAAAGAAAGAACAACTTTATGCCAAATTCTCCAAGTGCGAGTTTTGGCTAAAAGAAGTTCAATTCTTGGGACACATAGTCAATGAGCAAGGTATACATGTGGATCCTTCCAAAATCACTGCGATTAAGGATTGGAACACACACACTACTCCCTCAGAAGTTCGCTCATTTTTGGTCTTGCTGGATATTACCGTCAATTCATCCCGAACTTCTCAAAGATCGCGGTACCCCTTACCGCTTTGACTCAAAAGAATAAGCCTTTTGAGTGGGACCCAAACAAGAAGAAGCTTTCCAAACTCTGAAACAAAAACTCTGCGATGCTCATATTCTATCTTTACCCGATGGCAACGATGATTTTGTTGTCTATTGTGATGCATCGAACCTAGGCCTTGGTTGTGTTCTTATGCAACGAGATAAAGTCATAGCCTATGCGTCAAGATAATTGAAAGTCCACGAGAAGAACTACACGACCCATGATCTTGAATTAGGTGCTGTAGTTTTTGCTCTCAAGATTTGGAGACACTACCTTTATGGTACGAAATGCGTAGTTTTTACCGACCACAAAAGTCTCCAACATATATTCAATCAAAAGGAGCTGAACATGAGACAACGACGCTGGGTCAAACTTTTAAACGATTACGACTGCGAAATTCACTACCATCCTTGTAAGGCGAATGTTATGGCCGATGCGCTTAGTCGTAAGGAACGTGTCAAGGTTCATTGTGTTCGAATTCAATCTGATTTCCAGACACGTATTTTCCAAGCTCAACGTACTTGTGTTACACAAGGTATGATGGGTAGTGAATTACCGCATCAACTTGAGCTCGAAACGAGAGACAATGGATTACTCTATTATTTAAATCGTTTGTGGGTTCCAAGTCAAGACAACCTCCGCACCCTATTGATGGACGAAGCTCATAAGTCTCGTTATTCAATCCATCCTGGTGCAGACAAAATGTACAAGGATCTTCGTACCCAGTATTGGTGGCCGTGTATGAAGAAAGACATTGCCTTGTATGTATCAAAATGCCTAACTTGTCTTAAAGTCAGGCGGAACATCAACGCCCATCTGGTTTGCTTGAACAACCAAAAATCCGGTATGGAAGTGGGAGAACATTGTGATGGATCTCACACATCTTCACGTCCCTCTCGACAAAATTCACGTTGATGACACTATGCACTTTGTCAAGAAACCTGTGGAGATTTTGGACCGTGAAGTCAAGAAACTCAAGCGAAGACGAATCCGATAGTCAAAGTTCGCTGGGAATCCAAACGTGGCCCAGAATTTACTTGGGAACGAGAGGATCAAATGAAAGCGAAGTACGCACATCTGTTTCCACAAGTTTCCTCTAACTAAATTTCGGGACGAAATTTCCTAAAGTAGGGGAGACTATGACATTTATGGCGATCCGATCGTATAACAATTCCGAATGAATTATCAATCAATGAATTATCAATCAATGAAATTTTTGTGTTTTATTTTCGAGATTTGTATTTTTATCATGACAATTGCACGTATTCGATTCTTGCACGATTCCGAACTCTTAAACGACTTCTGGAAGTGAAATTGCAAACTATTACGCAAACGTAATCAGTTTAACACGACGTACACTCCGGAACACCGACATAAGCTAAACATACCTTAAATACCCTTTACATAACTTAGAAATAAGTTTTGAAGGCTTCGGTATGGCAAAAACATGCTTATGCAACTTCAGGGGCTATTTTCCAAATTCTACGAAACTATGCCGATTCGCATATATAGTTATCCAGAACATGTACGCACATCCATAAATTTTTGTAATCATTAAAACCTAGTATTTTAATGATTGGAATGCAAAAATATCATTCGTTACGCGTTTACCGTCATTTGCGCGTTCGTTATGATTTCCATCGTAATTAACCGAAAACTGCAACCGTACGACCAAATGAACCGACATTCGAAATGTTTCCGAGAATTTTTCAAGTTTCCTATGCTTTATCTTCCTTGTAAAGCTTAAAAATAGGGTTAACGGGTGTTAAAAGTGCCAAAACGCGTCGAAAAACAAGTTTTAGGCTGCAGGGACCTGTTCTGCCAATTCTGAAACTTAGGAATCCCATGCGCCACGGAGAGACCCCCAAGATCTCCCGCGATGCGTGGGGAATGCCCAGTTACAGCAGAAAAATGTCAGACAGCTATTTTATAGTTTTGAAACCCAAGATTCATGATCTCCAAGTTCTAGCCTGGTCTTGACACGTCTTTGAACATGTGGAATGATCCTAGAATGGCCCTTGACACTTGTGATCATCAAATCCATCCTCCAAAACTATAAATAGGTCCTTGATCTCATATTTCAACTTGCTCATTCTTTCCCTTTCTCTCTATAACTCCAAGAGGAGAACTCCCACTTTGTTGGAGGTCTCCCATCTGAGTTTTCTTGAGCTCTTGGGTGTTTTCAAACACAAGTAAGTGCTCTTCCTAGTCTTGTTTAGTTATTTTAGCTATTTCAAGCTAAAAGTCAAACCGTTTTTGACTTTCAGCTTTGACCATTAATTGGTCAAAAAAAAGTCCAATTGGACTTTGCAACGTGATCGTAATCATGATGGTTATGATCCTTAGCGATCATGCCTACTGATTACCACGTTTCCTAGTCGAAGTGACGAATCAAAGTTTCGGTCAATAATGCGCAAATGCGCATTATACGACGGAACTATTTTCGGGTATCAAAACTCTTTGTTTTGATATCAAATCAGTTTTATAAACCTTGTTAGACATGTTTAACATGTTTAACTCGTCACTTTTAGTTTAGTGCTTATTTAGGGTCGTAAGTCGAGCGGTCTTGACCACCGCTTTGACTTTCGAATCCGACCCGTTTGGTCGATCTTAGGATCCGACCAAACACATATATGTGACCATAGTTGTATAGGGAATAAACCCCTGAGGTTATACCTTATGGTCACGTCGTTTGGTTAGTGTTATGTTAAGTCGTCTATTATGCCCTGTAAATGACCAAAATGCCCTTTTGCGCATAAATCAACTTTAAGCATATGTGACCAATGTTTTGACATATAAACTGATGTTGCAACTATATTAAACTTAATTTGGCATATTAGACTTATCATAACACATATCTAACCATCCGAACACGTTTTTACGTAAATGATCCATTAAAGTAGCATAAAACTACCTTAACGAGTCATAATGGGTCAAAAGCACTTAGGAATCTTTCCAAATCAGAATCTTAACTTTGTTAAACCATTTCATATGAGTTCCAACACTCATTTGGTTTACAAGACCTCATTCTATTCGATCCGCCGATTAAAGTCCCGACATTTACATAGTTATCCAATTTTAGGACACGTTTGATTTCTCGGACTTTTGAACTTGTTTGATCTTTTATTCAAGGTTACTTTGCAATCCCAAGTGAGTACATAGCTCCCCTCTTTTATGATTTTCAAATATTTTGGGTGATTCATATGTGCTAAATTGTTTTCAAGTTTTCAAATTACAAAAGCTATGGTTTATATAAACATGACGATTTCAATAATGTGAACGAACTTGTTGGTGCGTTATATACATGACACGAATGACATTCATTAGCTTTGGCCAAGCCAACCAGTAGTAAGTTATGGTACCATAGGACTGACAATCCCGTTACCAAGTTTCCCGGTGTTTGTGGGGAAGTTTGGGGAACGACCGAAACTGTTTACTTTAACAAACCCTTTGGTGGTTTGTTATTGCAATTTAAAGATACCCTTTGGTGGTATAGACGAGTCAACACAGGTTTGAATGTATTCACCAAAACGACCAAAAGTTTTCACAATTAAACAATGACGATTTGTTTACACGGATGATGAACAATGGGTTTATGACACGAACAATGGACGAATGGGTTTATGACACGAACAATGGACGATTGGTTTATGGTAAGTGATTTAGATAATGGTACGTGTGTAATGTGATAAAAGCATGGTGGATACGCCGCTGGTACTTTCTATATATAAGTGCTTTTATCGTATAACATTCGTGGCGTTATTTGCATCACTTGGAACAAAGGTTTTCAAACAATGACACGCAACGATTTTCAATTAAAGATATAAACCTTACAAAGTTTCTTCAAAGACGATTTACTACTCGAATTTACAAAACAAATGTTTTGGTCAAGATTCATGGCTATAAGTCTTTTATAAACTATAACTAACTTGTTTTAGTTGGTTAGTTATCATTGCAATACCAAATACTTTTGATAACAAGGTTTTTAAATTAATGACTCTAGTAGTCTGACGAGGTATTGCAATACATATTCAAAGCCATGAATTTGACACACTCACAAAACCTATGTACTCGCCGGCATATTTTTGCTGACTCGTTTTCACATATGTTTCAGGAAACCAAGTTTGATGTCGATGCATGCTCACGTAGGATTGGACGCGGACTTAGTGCCTTAAAATATGAAAGACAATAGTTTAATTAGTTTATTTTAAACTTCAAGACAATGTAACTATGTAATTTCAATATCCAATAAAACATAACTTTAATTACCATGTGTTGTTGTAACAATCTGTTAATGTGACTCCCCGACGTTTCTGCCGCGGTTTGTTGTTTTTACTCGGTCGAGGTGTTACATATGTAAACTCCCCCTTGACAATAGCTTCATAAAATGATCTTGTCTCTAGTCATCTTGCAATCTTCAACGTCTTTGGTTTTTGGATAGTTTCCGCTTTATTAGCTTCTGTCAGCAACAGACCCCCCCTAAGCTGATGCATCCAATCACCAAATCTTCAAAATCATTAGCACTTGAGTAAACTCTAGTTCAGCTTTTGCATAGCAATCTTCAAACTCTTCAAAACCTTGTCTGCAATGTAGAAAGGAGGTTCTACCAAGCAACAACAAACTCTCATCTCATCACATCAACTTCTTAGCAACACAATGCTTCAATCTGTATACTATAAAACAAACATCTCGAGAAACCATAAGAATATTTCAACATAGTTAAACAAATTATTATTAATCAAGAGACAGTTAGACTGTATAACAGATTAAGCAAATTCAATTCAGCACCAACACACAAATTTTTTTAACACACTAGAAACTGCAATATTTAAAAATTTTGACCTCATCTTCTAACACCGTCTCCCCCTATCAGTAACAACTCCTCCATGAACAACCATTTTCTGTACGCTAAGAATTTTAACGAAAAAAATAGTTTTGGATTTTTATGTTTTCTGAAAGCAAGTAAATAACATAAATGTAAACACTCTATTTTTGTGAGAAGCATCGGTAAGAAGATCATATCAGTAAAATCAAACTGTTTTCACACTATCAGATTAATCTTTAATTAATTTTCGTGAAAAGCAGTCCAAGACGATTACCGATATGTCTGTCCACTTAAACAGAACGCATGAACATTTCAAGTTCCATTACCGTGTCATACGTTAAGGTAATATTATACTGATATACTAGCGTGTCCCACTTCAGGACATACCCCCGCGATCAAGGTATGCACAAAGATTCCTCGTAGTAAGTGAGTATACCAAAATTCATCCTTGTGTTTTACAACGTTAGATAATTGATGATCAGGTCAGTACTTTCGTACAACAAAGAGACCAACATCTAACGAGGGTTAAGGCAAATACCACATATTTTGGTACGATTTATGCATTTTGCACATTTGAATGAATCTCTAGGAGATCTTCTTCATATCTGGGTTTTTGACATTTTAGCTCTTTTAAGATATCCTTGTTGTGGCTAGGTCAGCATATATCTGGATGCAGCAGAAGGACAACCCTGATATCCCGGATGAAATAACAGCATGAAGACCCAAAACCTCGGATTTTGGCAATCTATCAACGCAAGATTTAAGGCTATAAAACCATACGCCACTGACATGTTACCTACTCATACGCAGTTCTTTAAGTTTATATCACATTGGTAAGTTGATTATTTCATGCTTTTTGCCTACTGGTACATCATATGATGAAGCTGCTATCACACTTATCCAATTTAATTTCAATTTCAATGTGAAAGACTAAACCGCTGATGTACTATCATCTCTTCTTTTTCACATAGTGACAAATCATTTTTGTTTTTCTATTTTTTTATTTGATTTTTTCACATTTTTCATTTTTTTATGTTTTTCATTTTTAAGAAAGCAGTAAACTATTTACAAAATTCTTATGAAAAACAGGTTATTCGGGATTCCTCATCTCGTTGAGTTCGACAAGATGTTCCAAAGGAGCCCTATCAAACGCTTTTGTGTAAAGATCTGCAAGGTTATCTAATGTGTCGACTCTGTGAAGTTCAATCATTCGTTTTTCAGCACAATCCCGTATAAAATGATGACGAATGTTAATATGTTTTGTTCTACTGTGCTTTACGAGATCAACATCTAACGAGGGTTAGGGCAAATACCACAGATTTTGGTATGATTTATGCATTTTGCACATTTGAATGAATCTCTATGAGAGCTTCTTCATATCTGGGTTTTTTGACATTTTAGCTCTTTTAAGATATCCTTGTTGTGGCTAGGTCAGCATATATCTGGATGCAGCAGAAGGACAACCCTGATATCCCGGATGAAATAACAGCATGAAGACCCAAAACCTCGGATTTTGGCAATCTATCAACGCAAGATTTAAGGCTATAAAACCATACGCCACTGACATGTTACCTACTCATACGCAGTTCTTTAAGTTTATATCACATTGGTAAGTTGATTATTTCATGCTTTTTGCCTACTGGTACATCATATGATGAAGCTGCTATCACACTTATCCAATTTAATTTCAATTTCAATGTGAAAGACTAAACCGCTGATGTACTATCATCTCTTCTTTTTCACATAGTGACAAATCATTTTTGTTTTTCTATTTTTTTATTTGATTTTTTCACATTTTTCATTTTTTTATGTTTTTCATTTTTAAGAAAGCAGTAAACTATTTACAAAATTCTTATGAAAAACAGGTTATTCGGGATTCCTCATCTCGTTGAGTTCGACAAGATGTTCCAAAGGAGCCCTATCAAACGCTTTTGTGTAAAGATCTGCAAGGTTATCTAATGTGTCGACTCTGTGAAGTTCAATCATTCGTTTTTCAGCACAATCCCGTATAAAATGATGACGAATGTTAATATGTTTTGTTCTACTGTGCTTTACGAGATCAACATCTAACGAGGGTTAGGGCAAATACCACAGATTTTGGTATGATTTATGCATTTTGCACATTTGAATGAATCTCTATGAGAGCTTCTTCATATCTGGGTTTTTTGACATTTTAGCTCTTTTAAGATATCCTTGTTGTGGCTAGGTCAGCATATATCTGGATGCAGCAGAAGGACAACCCTGATATCCCGGATGAAATAACAGCATGAAGACCCAAAACCTCGGATTTTGGCAATCTATCAACGCAAGATTTAAGGCTATAAAATCATACGCCACTGACATGTTACCCACTCATATGCAGTTTTTTAAGTTTATATCACATTGGTAAGTTGATTATTTCATGCTTTTTGCCTACTGGTACATCATATGATGAAGCTGCTATCACACTTATGCAATTTAATTTCAATTTCAATGTGAAAGACTAACCCGCTGATGTACTATCATCTCTTCTTTTTCACATAGTGACAACTCATTTTTGTTTTTCTAATTTTATTTGATTTTTCACATTTTTCATTTTCTTATGTTTTTTATTTTTAAGAAAGTAGTAAACTATTTACAAAATTCTTATGAAAAACTAGTTATTCAGGATTCCTCATCTCGTTGAGTTTGACAAGATGTTCCAAAGGAGCCATATCAAACGCTTTTGTGTAAAGATCTGCAAGGTTATCTAATGTGTCGACTCTGTGAAGTTCAATCATTCGTTTTTTAGCACAATCCCGTATAAAATGATGACGAATGTCAATATGTTTTGTTCTACTGTGCTTTACGAGATCGTTCGTGATTGAAACAGGGGCATTATTGTCTATCATAATAGGAGTACGAGTGAAATTCAAACTGTAATCGTGCATTTGCTGTTGTATCCAGAGAACCTAAGAGCAACAGCTACCCGCAGCAATATATTTAGCTTCACACGTAGAGGTAGACACGCAAGACGGCTTCTTGCATTGCCATGACACAATCCTCCCTCCTAAGAACTGACAACCACCTGTGGTAGATTTTCTGGTCGATTTACATCCTCCAAAGTCTAAATCAGTATAAACAACAAACTTCAGATCACTATCAGCAGGATACCACAACCCAAGTTTAGGTTTCCCCTTCAAGTAACGTAGAATACGCTTCCCCGCTTTCATATGTGACTCTTTTGGATTCGCTTGATATCTGGCACAAAGGCACATTGCGAACATGATGTCTGGCCATGAAGCATAAATACTACCTATCGTAACTTAAATCGTCGAATATTTATCGTGCTCAAGTCTAATATATAAATATATGATATCTATATTTTGTGTAAAGATGTCGGTTCGCTTTTATTTAACATATACTCATTTTACATATGAAATCCATTGCACGAAAACACAAATGATATTTATTATGACGTTTTATGTTAATTGGTTCGGTATGGAGCTCGGTTCTGCGATAAAAATATTGCTAAAATAATCAATATAACGTAGTCGTGTCATTAACCTTTTACCGAGTCTTACGTTGACTAGTTGACCCATGTTGACCGATCGTTGACTGCGTTGAATGAGTTTGACCGGAACAAATACGGTGTTGACTAAACTGACTGAACCGAATTCGAACCAAAATCTGGCCCGAAACCACCCGTTGACTGCTTTGACCACGGCTGACTATCTTTGACTGAGCTTTGACCAAACCAAACCTGATGTTGATTGCGGTTGACCGAACCCGAAACGATGATACCTACCACCATTTTCTTATTACCAAACCCCTAAAGAGTAAAACAAGACTGAGATGTAACCGATCTAAGTTATAACACAAGATTCAAGCCGAGCCACTTACCGAGCCGCGGGTCTGCCGCCGTCGTGCTCGTCGGAAGGACGGCAACCCATCGTGCCTCCGTCGTTATCTTTGCAGCTCCGACGACTACCCCGCCGTCGGTCTTCAGCGCTACTCCCTTCAATCCCGATCCCGAATCTACACCACTACCGCCATTTGTGGCGTTTCTGGCCACCTGTGCGCTAGCTTGACGACTATTCGCCGTCGCCGCCACCGTAAAATGGTGGCCGATGTTGTCTCCCCTCGTCGATCTCTCTCTCTCTCCCGCTGTTCCTCTCTCTACGGGTCTCTCTCTCTCTTAAATCTTCAGATGGGTGCGTGTATGAAATGGTGTAAGAGGGAGGGGTGTGTAAAGGTGGTTGTGTGTGCGGAAAGATTACAAAAGATGATTGTAAAGTTATTTTCTAATACAAAACAATGCTTAAGAATTCAGTGGGACTGAAGGGCAATGGAGTATGTAAGTTGTAATACTTGCAATGCTCTGCTCCATTGATCTTTGGTTTGGTGATCTCTATTTATAGAGAACAATTTGCATGAATACACAATTGTTTATTCATGCAAGTGTATATCGTGGCAGATCGTTTCATATGTCATGCTTACTACTTCCACTTGTATCATAAATGTCCTTCAACTGAGTTACCTTATCTTCAAATGCAAGTGGACATTATGATTGGTCACCAGATTTCTAATGACATCTGATCAGAATCTGATGAGGTTTCATCAGATTTGATCAGATCTTTTCTGATTCTTTCTTCGAACACTTAGACAAAGATATTCTCATCAGATCTGATTCAGATGCTTCTTTTTATGGCCTATGATCATGTATCTTCTGTTGATTTGATCCTTTGACTTCTTTTTCATCAGATCTGATCAGATTGATCAGACTCTCTTTCTTCATTTTTCTTCAATACTTTAAACTTACACATAAAGTTCCTAACAGCTTAGGCCCTAGGCCCACAAGCCCGTTTCACGCAATCCGATACGTTTTTGAAGCTTGTTTTTGAACTCGTTCATCGTAAAACGGCGTACAATATAATTTAACTCGAGAATACTAAAAATTACGTCGGATATCGATACGCATATTTTGTCGGTTGCGCAATAACGCTTAAAATGTTTTGTTCGTTGTTTCTTGTCTTTCATTTGATTCGTTTTCAACCGTGAGCATTAAAATTCGAAAGCGAAGCTAAATATATCATAATATTAAATTTCGAGACCTAACTCGCGTCCGGTGCTTCCGTTTCGTTATTAATTGCCGGTGTACTCTCGTTTCTGCGTAGCTTCCGCGTTTGTGCTATGTCTTGTTCGACAGTCTGAATAACTCGCGTTATCATCAATATAGGATAAATATAAGCACAAAATTCGTATTTTTATGCGTTGTCAGTATGTTATCCGCTGTTGATTCGTTTAAAATTCAAATGCACGCTAAAAATCCTAAAATCGTTAAATCGCGTAACGTGTATTCAAGTAGACGTTCCTAGGCTTTTCAAAGGCCAAATTACGTTAATTTACGTCTAACTACGCCATGTGTTATTGTCTTAATGACTGCTATTCGCGTAAAACCAAAAAGTACCGGTTGTCACACGTATTACACCCAAAAGTGTTAAAAGTAAAAAGGGAGTCTTGTATACTCACGGTTTTGCAAGCTTTCCGAGTTAAACCGCGAAGTTGTTAAGTTGTGAAGATGGAACGCCAAAGTTACCCTACATGGGGGAAACGTAGGTGTATCAGTATTTTGGAGTTTGTGGAGAGTTCGGATTTGGAATTTAAGTAATAAAAGTATGTATACGAGAATATATCGTGTTCTTAAACACTCGTTTTGACACTAAGATTTTTATGTGATTTCATGAGTCCGAACTTGCCCATTAGAATCATAAACGAGGAATTTGGGATAAAGATAAAGTAACCTGTATTCATAACATTTAACCATCTACCGGTTAATATTAAGAATTTGGCTATAATATATATATATATATATATATATATATATATATATATAATATAGTCCATCATATAATATCATAGAATTTATGTAAGTCAAGCATGGAGGTATGTATACCTCATTGTATGATTCACCGAAGCCCAAAGTTTACCAACATAGTTGGCGAACCCGGTTAGTCATGAATGAAAGTAAAATACAACTATTCTATTAAGGTACTAAGTAGCCGAATAAGAACAACCCGGGCGTGTCATACCAAACATGGAAAATGTTGACGGCAAGGCAAGGTTAACTTACTTTAGGACTAGGAAACTACTTGGTTGAACATGAATAAAAACATTAAGTGAGGTGGTGGAACGAGTAGGATAGCCAAAGCTTCCAAGGTTCACACCTTTACCAAAACACAAGTCTGGCCATATGAACTATGGTAAACTTGGATGACCTCAACATTTGTAAGTTGTCTAAACCTTGTCAAAACAGAAATTTTAGAGGGTGTTTGTACCTCTAAGCTCATAAGAATCAACCTTAAACAAGTCCCACAACCATAGATGGGTTTAGGAACAAGTAGGCATAAGATTTATGAAAGAAAGTTTAAGTTTTCATAAAAGATTGTAGCATAACTTCCAAAACAGAATTTTGGACCTCAAAATAGTGATGTTCCACCTTAGTTTACCATGGTAAACTTGTGGATACACTCCTAGAAGTGTTCCAAGCTTTGTAGTGGAAGAAAAGATGAAGAAACGATGTAGAAAAGTGAGTTTGAACTCACTTTAGGACTTAGAGTATTATGTATTTTTCTTGCAATTACAACTGACTGAGAGTGGTTCAAGAGTGTAAGTGAGTTGGGAAAGTGAAAATGGAAGGATGGAGGCTTGTTTATTGTAGGAACGCCCACGATTTGCACGGGAACCTAAATTTGTTATCTATTGTCCGATTAGGCAGAAACTAATGACAAGTTAACCAAATAACAAGACTCATTTAAATGTTGGTTTCATTGATCTAAAGTTCAATACATTCGAGATCCGGATCTGATAGAGCTTCGCCGTCTCTGTGCCAAAATATCTCCAAGCTACAAATGAGATCAACATGCTAGCTATTTATAGGAGGTGAAGTTCGCTCATGGAAGGCATAAGTTTGCCCGAACTTGATAATGCATATCCATCATGGGCGAACTTGACCCTATTTCACATAAATACTCCGTATCGCTAGCCTAATCAATTCTATTCTATACAGTCTGGATACAAGACTAATATAGAAATGTTATGCACTAATAGACTCCCTCTTGGATATCTACTTTGTCTTGTTCGGTCTTCAGGAACTCTTGTTTATTCCAGACTCGTTCTCGCGTAATGACGAAGGCAACAGACATATGCACCAACATTTATATAATGGGTTAGTAGGGTTTGTGTTTAATGGATGTTTAAAGGTAATTGTGGAAGAAAAAGGTGGGAAAAGAGGACCAACCCGTAGCTGGGAAACAACCAACTGCGGATTGTGACCCGTGGCGTCACGCGACTAGAAAGGGGGGAGGGGGTCGCGCGACGCAACACTCCTTTAATCCAGCAGGTTTGTTTTTATTACACTTTGGTCCCTAAACTTCCATTATGTTATCATTTTATGCCCAAACTTTAGTACTTTACATGTTTTCAAGCATGGAAAGCGTATGTAAGTATAATTCGAGTATCGTGAATGTACGTATGAGTATTTGCACGTATAACAAGTGCCGTTTTGCAACTAAACACGTATTTAATGATTGATTGTATGTATAACATGTATGTGTAAAGTATAAATTTCATTATGATCAAAGTCTCGGATTACAAAGTTTGAAAAGGAATACGAACATGATACAAAAACAAGTTTCCATAAATAGAAATACGATTACATTTTCTAAATAAGGAAAGTACAGAATGTGAAACGTTACATTAGTTATGGTTATCAACATCCACATCCAACATCCCAAAAGGTTTAGCATAAACTCAAACGAATAAACTAACCTGCAAAGTGGAATAAATACATTCTACATGTAACACAACAGCCTTAGCTACATACTACATGTTAATAAAACTAAATACACACAAAAGAGATTGAAACTTACACTAGACAACAACGATCTAACACCATAATCTTCTTCAAAACCAAGTTTATCCTTCTGAAAACAATGGCTTAGCTACATCAAACATGCAACTTTAGTTAATAAATGCTATTCTTTGTTAAGCAAGTTTTGACCTTTTACATGTAAACAACACCATTATACACATGGAACATTGATGACCTTACGATTAAAAAAATGATATATATCTATTTCATGAATCAAAATAATATCCTAATGACTACTGAAGAAAACCTTGCTCTCTTTGTCATTTTTCATGCCAATTACCTTATATCTTAAAAGATGTGTCAACCAGATTGTTGATTGACTAAATCATAATTTTTTAAGTTGATACAAAAATCGTTTGAATGAACATGGTTTATAAAAATGATTTTGTCAAATCACTCTCTTGAACTATAAAACTAGCATCTCATCACGCATATTATAGGTTAATATACCTCAATGTATCAGAACAGATTTTACCATTGCTGGAACTCAGAATAAGAAATAAATCGGCAAAATCAACTATTACTCAAGAAGAACAAACCGCAAATTAGTGAATATTCATCTACTAAACTCAAGATTAAAGAAAAAGACGTTAAAAGTCTAAAACTTACAATCAGCATTGATGATTCGCTTATTGTTTTCTGCACAGCCTAAACCTAAGCATCCATCGCTCCGTCGTTACTTCGTTTTCAAATTCCCATCGTAATTCACTTATTGCTTCTTTTTGTCCGCTCGTTTTTTTTCAAAAAGGTAACTCTAATTAATCAAAACAATCAACTGGTAGGTAAGGGCCACGCTCATCACTTCCTTCTAGTTCCACCTACGTGACCTAAGCGGTTTCTCTAAGCCCATTTTATATTTTAAGTTCAAAAACAAAAATACCCTTTATAATTTTTTTTAGTTGAGGCCCTATCCTGCAACAACTATAATTGATGAATCTCTTAAAAATTCTCATCAATCTAAAACTAAACAAAAGTAACACTCAAAAAGGTCGTATCTTACCTTAATGCCACTGATGATGAAAACATTTTGCCGACATCTTCGTCATAACCCTAGCCACCATTGCTAGAGAGCTAGGGATCCATCTTCGCTTGATGCTGTCACACCCCAACTGATGGTGGAAACATCGACGTAGAACGAAATAGATTGCTCGAGACTTCATAACTTTCTAAAAATGACAATAATTTAAATAACCATATTTCATTTCATTCTAAAGTACATAGCCTTGAAAGGAAAATGCAACAATTTTGGTAACTTGATAATAATAAAACACGGAAATACATAACATAAAAATTTCGGGTGCCTATCTAGTTCACCCTAACCAATTTCTTCAAACAATCAAGGCTTAAACTCCTTCAACATGTATTAAAATAATTTGTCAGCACATAATGGTCGGTGAGCATATAAGTATGGTTTACATAGCATAACATAAGAAAAGACTCAAATCCGACATGACAAAATGTATACTAAGTTGAAGCTAGCATGCATAACTATAGGCTAAACCCTTGTATCCACGGAATAATGTGCAACCCTCGTTATCGAAGTGAACGAGATCGTAAAAGTTGATTGATGTAACACCCCAAAAACGGGTTTGATAATCAAACCACGTTAATATTAAAAGGCGGGTAAAGTACCGTTACTGTAAAAGTTAACCCGTAAACAAAATAACTAGGAACTAATTAACCTAGTTAGTGACATGTAAATAAGTAATAAAAACATGGAGATATAGTCTTTTATAAACAAAGCTCTACTGGAGGGACCTAAGTTGGCAAAAAGGAAGCTTGTTTTATAAAAAATATAAAATTAACACACAACACACACATAGTGTGTGTGTGCATGTCGATCATCAGGGGAACAAAACAAGGCAAACCCTTGTTCACCAAATCCATCAAATTGGAGGGCGAATTGAACCCAGAATCGATGCATGACCGTAAATTATTGATCACCTAGACTAGGGGATCGTAAGGTATGTCGAATTTTTGACATTGATGAAGTTGTGAAATTTGATTAACTTTACAAGATGCGATTTACGTATGAATCATAGAGGCTATGGCCGAATTAGTGATGTATGATTGCTTAGGAACAAACCCTAAGTGAAGATTTAAAGTAAAATTGCTATAATATAGGTGTTCGGATGAATTACCACACCTAGCTAAATGGGTTTTTATAAATGATGAAGTTAGTGTCTAACTTGTGATTAGAATCATCATATTGGATAGTAAAGGCAAGGTACTTAAACAATTTACAAGTTTGATTACTTGTTCATACATGATTCGAAATGGGTTTTTGAATGTTGTGATGAAATTGGTGATTTTATTCATGTATATGGATGTTTGAAATCATGATATCTATTAGTTGATAGGTAGAACTTGATTATATTATGTGTTCGGATGAATGTCTAATGATATGATGAAACGGGTTTCACTTATAGATGAAAACCCTTAGTTCTTGCAAAGTGAATGAATAAATTAGCTTTGATAATCGCTTGAACTAGTTAAAGTGTTGGAAATGTAATGAACTTGGTTAGAACTTTAGTTAAAACGTGGCCTAAAAATAACGCCTACCGGGTAATTAATGGAATGCCTAAACTAGTTGTTGAACTTTATTATGCATTTCATATGCTAATGGGCAGTTGCCTTTTAGAAAGTCAAACTGACCTATAATACGATAAATGATAATTTTGATATAAAATTCGTAAGGTGGAGTAATCATATTAAACTATGATTAATCTAACCACCTTGTGAATGATGAATAATAGTTTGACGCTTAACAAGCTAGGTGGAAGCTTGGGAAGGAAGCGAGTCAAACGAATCAAGTAGGAAAGAAAAGTGTAGTTTAGATGCAAGGTAAGTAAAGCTTACACCTGTTTTATAGAATACGTACTTGTGTGTATTGGATATGAATAAAGTAAATTTCTAAATTGAAATATGATGTTCCGATGTGAAATAATATGGGTCGGAACAAGTGAAAATGGTGAGAAACCATAATTTATGGTAAAAAGGGTAAAACGATAGTCATATGATGATGAAAAATAAGGAATTTTGAAACTATTACATTATGGTATAAAACCGTGACAGGTAAGAGTGGTAAAATAGTAATCCGGACATGAGTTGATGCATAGATAAAGAGATTTGAAAAGACACCACATGGTGTAAGTCATAAAGGGCCAAACAAAATAAGAAACGACTTTTAAGTAATATGAACTCACGGAGGAAACCGAAATAAGTTAAAGAGGTGAGATGGTAATTAAATACCATCTCATAAAGATAAATGGTTATTTCAACTAAACGGGTCGAATGGTGTTGTTAACACCATTTGAGAATATTAATTGATATCGCTTGTTGAGTTTTGTGATCACAGGGAAACAAGATACGGTTCGCGTTGCTATTATCTAGTAACTAATAGTGAAAGGTATTTAAATGGGTCAATGCTATGACCCGAGCCAGGTATGCGTAAGTAAGATTATAGTTAAACATGCGATTTTGGTCAAATAGTTCATTAAAAGTCTTTCGTTGTAAAAGGAGGGACTAAAGATGACCAAAATGCCCTCGATCGAATAACCGGGTAGATGACCCTTGGGGGTTGTTTAGGAACATGTATTATGATCATGTAAGCTTTTGAAAAGTATAAACGTTATACGCATAAGCCATTTTGGGTCAAATGCTTATAAATGGGTCTTTTCCGTAAAATGATGAACCGAAGGGTAGAATTCGGACTAAATGTTTCATTGTATTAAATCCACCACAAATACAGTTGTGGTGGAAGATAAGTAGATATCTTAATGTGGGAATGAGATGTGTGTAAAGAAAGAGCAAGATTTAAACTTAAATGTTTGAATCCTCTAAACGGGTCAAAATGAATTATGCGCATAGCTTGGTATTGGCCGCGTAATTCATAAAAGTTATGAACCCAAGCGAAAGATTTTGAGTTAAATACGTTGGTTTATGCTTTAAGATTATTTAGAAACAAGTTTGTAGTTTAAAACATGAAGGGGTCAATTATTTGGTTATTTAAAAGAGATCTTGTAACGTAAAACACTAAAATTCATGAATCCAAATTGTGGGTTATGAGCTAAGAATGTGGGAAAATGTTTTACGATCACTTCGAAACAACTTTCGAGTGAAATGGACGAGTAGTGAAAAAGATATGCAAGTTTTAGTAAATAAAAGAAGTGAGAAAGGAAAGTTCAGACTGAACCGTAACCTACGGTTCGAAACGTAGGCTACGGTTGGGCATTTCTGGCCAATGTTGATATGTTGAACTGTAAGCTACGGTTCCTCAACCGTAGCTTACGTCGGGTTTTGTTGAAATTTTTATTTTTGCTCCTTCTGGTTATTAAGGTTAGCAAATTATATTTTGGCATTATAAAGCTAACATTTAACATTGTTAAATGTTATATAGATCATCATTATGAAGTATTGAATGTGATTAAGCTCAACGAAGAACCGAACACGATCAAGGATAAAGCTTCAACATTTCGATCGAAACGCTTACCAAATCGAATTATGTTAATATGTTAAAAGATTTTGAAATACTTGTAAAGTTCAAGTTAACTTAGAAATTCGGATCATTATATATTTGCATTATTCCTACTTTAATCCAAATTCTTTTATAAAAGTTACGTTATAACACGTAAGGTCTTACAACTTGGTAATCAGAGCTCAAGGTTAAAGGGTAAATGTGTTCGGTTCGAGACTTGATCGTATAATTAGGTAAGTTATATGTATATTAACGGTCTAGCATGTAAAAGTGTTGTAAACAACACATAAGGTTATCGTGTAAATACACGTTACCCCAATTAAACCGACGAAATACCGATATGGTTAACGAATTATGTGTGTTAACACGTATTGTAAAAGCCTTGTATTATAGTACGGGCGCTTGTTGATGTTAGCATTACTAATATTTTGTAAACGTTATAGCTGAAAGACACTCGCATCTAAAGATGGCAAGAGTTTAACAATTTACGGATATGACAGAGGAACGGTTCGAAGTATGACAATTAGAGCATGCTCACCAAGGACCTAAATCGCATAACGATAGCGAGTAAGGGTAATGGCAAGGAAAGCCCGTTAGGGCAAGCATTTACCAAGTGCATGTTTTAAATTTATCGCACAAATAGTAATATGCAACAAATACGTAGAGACTGACTATTGCATATGTAGGATAAAAACTTGGAAAACTTGAATTGGATAACTATCCAGGATGATGTTTCCAAGAGAAATTTAGTAGAAATATGTGTTATTCACGATTGTGAATAACAAGACAATGATAGAATTAGTTTATATAGAAACTTGGACGAAAGTAATCATCCAAGTAAGTATTCTCAATATGAATACTATTGAGAAGAGTAATGATCACATTAACGAATGTGATTGTAAAATAGTTTGATAAAAGGAAAACATTTTATATGTTTAAGAGCAAAACGAGTAAAACTAATGATTGTTGTTTAACAATTAATTAAAGTTTTACAGAATGAATTCAAAGATATGGAAATAAATAGAGGCATTACTTGCGTGGGGCATGATGTGAAAATTATAAAAAGGTCATGTGTACCATGCGTTGATCGCTTACTCTGGCCACGTAAGTAGTGAACACATGATACCATGAACTTTTTATAATGAACACATTTACGTTCGATGTAGTAAGGATGGCGTGAATGGGACGAATTAAAAAGGTACCCAAAACGGATCAAATAAGCGAAATGTTTGATAATAAATGTAAACGCAAACCGGGTAATGGAAGCGTATTGAATTAGAATAAAGAGCCCGAGGGAAGGGACAAGAATCAATGTAAATGAAAATGCAAACCACTAATGAGAATGTTAAAGAATAGGGACAAAGTTTGACTGTCTTAAGTGATGAAATTCACACGAACAAGTCAAACGGATTGAATGAAAAATAAGGACTTGGTCGAATAAAAGCGATGGATTTCGCTAAGATGACCAAATAAGCCAAAACGAAGTCTTAATGCATACCAGAATGGTTGCTTTGATAAGGACTTCGGTAAAAATACCCGATAGATGGGTATGATTCCAAATATATGCGTAAACCAAAATATGGGAACGCGAATTAAAAGTCAAAAGACTCGGATTATGAGTTATGACTAAAAGACGATAAAAATTTGCAAACAGAAATTTTGATAACTATGTTCAGCTATTTCAAGGTTGAACGGGGAGAATAAAGAATAAAGTTTGACTGTCATAAGTGATGAAATTTCACACGAACAAGTCGAACGGGTCAAATAAAGTATAACGCTTGATAGTGTAAGTAAGCCAAACCGAATAATGGGAGCGCAAAATATTAATAAACCTATGCAGTGGGTCATGAGAGAATATAAAAAGGAAAACGCAGACCAGGCAACGGGAGCGTTAAAGACATTAAGATAAAAGAACCCGGGTAACTGGTTGTAAAGAAATATAGGTGTAAACCGGATAATGGTAAGCGGAGAACAAACCAACACGTAAATGACGTAAGAAGTCATAGAGTCGGAAGAATAGTCCAAAAGAAAACAAATGTAGCCTTAGACTACTGTCATAGTCATCAGAATTCAAAATTGAAAAATAAATGATTATTTTTAACTTAAAAAGGGTGCCTTGACACCAAGAATATATATTTTAAGAGCGACAAGACACGAGTAAAAGATGATCTATGGGATCACCATAACCTTCGGGTTA
Organism: Scalesia atractyloides; assembly: GCA_947069175.1. NCBI lineage: Eukaryota > Viridiplantae > Streptophyta > Magnoliopsida > Asterales > Asteraceae > Scalesia > Scalesia atractyloides. Next base: position 45,245,000 of record CAMTDV010000017.1, on the reverse strand, counting down.
TAAACAATGTAAAGGTCTACGGGACCAAAATGACCCTTTGGTCACAAATAGCAAGAAACGAACTATAGGGGTCTCACCTTAAAAAGGTAAAAACCTAAGGAAATAGCCTATGAGGCTAAGTGAAAGAACCTACGGGTCACTTGGGTAAAGCGTGGGAACTAGTTACGATTCCCCGCGTAATATAATAACGAAAAAGAATAAAATTCTTGATTGTCAATTTCTTGATATGAGTAATTGACGTAAGCTAAAGAGAAAACGTTAAACTAAAATTGAGTTTTTAGTCAAAATCAACGTTTTTAACGAGCTTAAATAGTATGAGATGGTTTGGGAAACGATTAACATTAAAAGAAACAGGTCTTGACACCAATAGGTGTAAGGCGATAAATTCGAAAGGAAGATTTTTATATGAAAAGTTTATATAAACTTAATCATGATGTTGTGATGCAATCACGAACAAGAAGGTAACATGGTATATGGTTACCTAATAACACAAACTATAGGACTGGGGTCACGAATAATCGTAAAAGCCTTGCGAAGGCAAAATGAGGGTACCTAAACTATGAGGTATAAGATAACCGGTGACTGATAAGTCTAACCAGCAAGACCGGTCAAGGTCGAAATCACATTTAAAACTTGTTTAATGCGCTTGTCATTATAGGATTAGCGTGGAATAAATATATTGACAGACTCGTATGACCGAGTGACCAGATGGCGACTCGCTCTAGAAAATGAAAAAGACGAGGAATACAAGATGAAAGTAACGGCCCATGAGGCCCTACAATTCTCGACCATCAGGTATTACATTATTACATTACTAATAAGTTTGAATTGATTGTTGTTTTTGTTTCAAGTAATGGAAAATGATTGAAAACAAAAAATAAATGCAGCGGATTAATGGAAAATTTTTACAACAATCAATCGATCGTTTATTTTCATCATCATCATGCTTTCAAGTAATTAAACTATCGCATGTGATTCACAAACTCCCCCTTAGCCCAATAACGATCGTTTGATAGTAAAAAATGAAGAAGAAATGCGAAATTGATCTTTTTAAGAAGACAAGTGTTAACTGTTACATTGAGCGCCTATTTATACTAATTGTCTAACCACTGATCGACTTTCAATGACGTCAGGGTTGATAGTGACAGCTAACAAGAAGTAACTAACTACAAACACTGCTTATACTAAACTATCAGTGCATAGCACTGTTACATTGATTAGACTAATACTAGACTAAGCACTGTTGGCTATCATCTGTTCTTGTGATCTTCTATCAGTGGTTGAGAGTTTCTTCTGTCAGAGGATAGGAATCAATGTGTTTATTGAAAGCAGTAAATACTCATCAGAGGTTAGAACCTCTGATGGTTGGATCAAAGCTCGGATGGTGTGTTTTAACTATGTATCATCTGTTCCTTTCCAAAGGTTCAATCCCAACAATCTCCCCCTGGAACAGATGATACCAAAAACACCTTATTCATGATCTTTATTTCTCAGAAAGAATTCTCTTGTTTGACCCTTGAATTGCAGTTCAAAGTTAAGAGATTCTATATCATCAGCATCCTTCTCAAGCTCTAAACTTAGTAGTTCGTGGAAGTCTTCTACTGTAAGCCTATAAGCAGCTTCCATGGATAGTTTAGTGGCTTTACCGTCAGACTTGAGCAGAGTCAATTCATGGGTGTCTTTGTCAACCTTCCACTTTAGAATTTTTTAGGTCTGAAGGCTTTCTTGAAGGGGCCTTTATTGCTGAGGTTAGAAAAGGAGCTATTCTTGTCAGATCTTTTGCCAACTTGGCACTTGTATCATCTGTTGGATAGTCCATCATATTTTTGATACCTTCTTTGATGAATACTTCTTCAAACTCTCTGTCAACCTTCTCAGACATCTCCCCTTGCCTTTTTCGCTTTAGCAAGGCAAGTGTGGATTGGGCAGATGCTGAGCTGGGCTTTTTAGAAAGTTGCGCTTTGAGAGCTGCATCTTCTTTGGTATAATCAGGTTTAGGAGGCATTGATGGATCCTTTTTTCCTTCTGGCTTCCAGCATTTTGTAGGTATCCAACACTCTTAACTCCTCTCATCTCATTACCTGGTTCTTTGACCCATATTGATTTTGAATTAGCTCTTCTTTCATTCTTCTGAGCTTCAGGGTCTTTTCTGGTACATTCTTTTTTATTTGTTCCAATCTGAGCATGTAGGTTTGTTGTGAGGATCTTTTCGTTGTTCTTCTATTCTTCCAATTTCTTCTTGAAGCTCACTCACAGACCAATCTTTGAAATGTGCCCTAGTTGCAGCATATTTTTTGTATTCCATGATGTGAGAGATGTACTTATCTTTCAAAAATTTATCATCTGCTTCAGAAATCTGATTTGATAGATTCTTTGAAAATCTTTCCAGTGATTGGACTTTGCTTAGCTGAAACTGGTGCACTTCTCTATCACTTTTGCCTTTAGACAACTTCTTAGCAATATCCTCTGCCTGCCTTTCTTTGAGTTCCAGATACTTATCAATATTTGCAGGCTTCGGATAACCTTGAAGAGATGGGAAATGTCTTTTGTCTGGATCTTCTTCAGCGTAGAAAGACTTAATTTCTTTCATAACTGCAGGCAAATCAAGAGGAAAATTTATAGCTGCAGGAACCACTTCTCTTGAAGGAACAGATGTTGTAATTGGGGAAGCAGAGGTTAGATTTAACATTGGTGCAGATGCAAGAGGCGTAGGAGCAGGGATCTCTTCTTCATTTATGACCTTTGTTACCTTCCTTCTCTTAAAACTGATTGATGGCTTGGAATTCTGGGTGGTGTTGGTAGTATTTGTGTGGAAGTGGGAAAGGTGAGGATGGCAGTGGTTGTGATAACATCTGATACAACTCTGCTGTGTCAACAGATGTTGGCACAACAGTTGCTGTAACATCTGTTGGGGTGGATATGGGAGTTGTGTAAGAAGATGTGGTTGATTTTGTGATGACAGAGGTTTTTGTGGTTGGATTGGTAGCAGCTTTAGTTTTGAGAGGTGTGGATTCTGGTTGTCTTGCTTTTGTAGAAGAAGATCTCCTCTTTGTTGAGGTACTAGTCTCTCCCTTTTCTAACTGTCGATCAATCTTTTTCTCAACCAGCACCTTGCCTTCATCAAACACAGTCTTCTTATGAGACATCTTTGCCCTTGCCAGGATATCTTCAGTTGTGTCATGTTTCTTTGAGCCATCTGGCTTAGGGATATTCACTGTAGGCCTTGCCTTTGTATCATCCATCTTCAACTTTTCTTTTCCCAAAGGTTTCTCCCCCTTTTTGGCTTCATCTGGACTCACAAAAATGACAGTAGGAGGAGATTTACCGGTGGTGGTGAGCAAGTTGGCTTTGATTGCCTTGATATCTGCAGTAGTATCATTGTATCTTGCCTCAACCATATTCCTGAGTTCCATCATCTGATGTTTATGTTTTTGCTCTAGGAAATGTTTTTCTTGTTGAAAGATTAGATTTATTGCAGATTTGAGCTCAGCAGTGGTTGGAACAGGGGGTTGACTCTGAATAGTGATCAACTGTTTCAAAAGAACTTTAATTTCATCAACAGTGGTTTCAACATTATTAACCCTCTCCGTCAATTTCTGGTATTTTAGCTCATCACCTAACTTAATAGGATCATCTGAACTCCTACCAGATGTGGTAGTTTTATCTAAGATATCATGGGCATGTGTTTTGCCACTTGCTTCAATCTTAGATGCCCTTTTGTCTTGGTTCTGGGGACTTCCCACTGGAACAGAGGCTACCTTAGTAGCCTTAGCAGTGGTTGCCTTCAACAAGGACTTAGCTGTGTAACCACTGTCCAATTGAGAACTTGGGACTTCAGCAATTGTAGTGGCTGCCATTGTTGAACTATCACCAAGGGTTACATGTAACCCAAGGGATGTAGCCTCTTCATTTGCTGATGGGCTAGCAATTAGAAATAAGTCAGACCCAGCTTCTTGTTGAAGTATAATCTAATTGATGAGTTGGTGAGAAGTGTTGGATAATGTCTGCTCAATATATATTGCATTCAGAAAGGGTAACATTGTAGGTGGAAGTGATGGCATTGGTGAGAGTGGCTGTGTAGAAAGCGACATTGCCCTGGGAGAGGGGCTGTGGAAGATAGAACCAAGTGGTCTTAGAGCTTCATAATTCGGTGTCCCTGTGCCTACAACCTGATCCTTTTGTGAGGATGCAGGAGGAGTTTCAAAGCCGGGTTGAGATCTTTCTACCATCTGCTGTGAAGAAGTAGCAGCAGTGTTTGTGACTTTGGTGCTGTCACAAGGTTAACCTCTGGGATCTCATCTTCCAGAGGACCCTTTTTGGGTTTGGTGGGTTTACGGGATGCTCTGGATGGTTTCTTTTTGGAGATTTTAGGTGTGGGTTTCAGGGCAGCGGTTGTGATGCCCTAATCACCTAGAGCAGTAGGCTCAGCAGTCGAAGGTTGAGCTTGAACATTTTGTTCTTGTAAAATAGGCTCAGCCTCCTCTGCTTCTATTTTGGAAACTTTGTCTTGATTTATTATTCGTGTAAAGGTTTCATGATTTAGGCGGCCAGGGTTGGTTACGGCGCCTTGTTTACTTGCATTTGATTTAATCTGGTCTTGCAAGTAAACACTCAAGAAACAAGGATGTATCAAGAAAGCTTTTCTTTTTTCAATATTTATAAAATTATTAATAAGATCATTGAATAATACCATGGAAAGATTAAAATCAGACTCAGTTAAGATTGCAAATCCCAGATATTGCATGTTTAAAGGGATCTCATTAAAGGCAGTAGTTTTTGCAGAGACACAGGTAAGCATTGTGTGAAAAAAGAATTTCACCTCTGCTGGAAAATTGGGTTTGAAGATTATCATACCTTTCAACTGCCCGGTGTAACCTCTTTCAACGAACTCATGCTGCATTTCCCTCAAAGAAAATGATACCGGATGTTGCATATCATTTAACATGAAAACTTGGGAGATAGATTGTGGGCTTATTTGCATTCGTGTGCCACCAACTTTTGAAGTGATGGAATAGGGCACACCATCATCGGATGAGTTTACTTTAGCATTTGCCCAAAATTCTCTTAAAGAGTCGATGTAAACTGGGGCTTTGACTTCCAACGTGTGCTTAAATTTTGATTCTTTCAGAATCCGGATCATTGAATGATAGCGAGTGTTTGCGTCGGTTTCTTCGAGAATAGCAGTGTAGTTATGTGGTGTTTTGATGATTAGGATAAATGAGGTTGTTCTTGTGTCGATTTCTTCTTCGATTTGGTTTTAGGAGCCATGATTTTGGAAGATTTTTGAGAGAAGGGCTTTGAAAAATTTGAAATCGCACAAGAAAAGTGAAACCTTTGTTTGGGGATAGAACAGGGTTTATAGGGTTTTTCAAAAAGTGCACTTGACGTGGCGTCTGATGCAACATCTGTCGAATAACATCTATCCACGTGTAACCTCTGTTTGACAATGGAAAACAGTTGTTTGGCTAACCACTGTTAGAGCAAAACTGCCAGTGGTTGTGACCAATTTAAACACTATCAGAGGTTTGCATCAGTGGATAATTTTTTCTAAACAACAGTGTTTTTGTGCTATCAGAGCTTTGAACAGACTTTAAGGATTTATTGAAATTTTCAATTTTAACTATTTTAAGTATGAATTTCTGATTTTCTAAAAACAATTTATTGTTATTTACACATGGATCACAAGAAAATTTGTTTTTAATCCATGTTTAGCATTCCAAGCCTAGAAATCAAACTGTCAAATGTGGAAGCATCAAGTGCTTTTGTCAACACATCTGCTAGTTGATCCTTGGTATGGACATGTTGTAAAGAAATCAGACCTTTTTCATAGCAATCCCTCACAAAGTGATGGATGTCAATGTGCTTGGTGGTTGAATGTGAAACTGGATTTTTGATGATGTTTATAGCTGCTTGACTATCAATTTTGAGAGGAGTCCTCAAGGCAGTAAAACCAAAATCCAGAAGTTGATTTTGAAGCCACAAAATTTGAGCAGTGCAACTTGCAGCAGCTATATATTCTGCTTCAGCAGTGGACGTGGATACTGCAACTTGTTTTTTGCTTTGCCAAGACACTAGGCAATCTCCTAGGAATTGGGCTCCCATAGATGTGGACTTCCTTGTTGTTTTACATCCAGCAAAGTCACTATCAGAATATCATGCAAGCTCAATGTTACCATTAGCTGGATACCAGATACCAAGTGTGGGAGCACCTTTTATGTATCTGAATATCCTTTTTACAGCAATAAGGTCTGATTTTCTTGGTAATGACTGTGATCTGGCACAAACACAAGTAGCAAACATAATGTCTGGCCTTGAGGCAGTTAGGTACAATAAAGACCCAATCATGCTTCTGTATAAAGTTTGATCAACAAGGTCATCTTTGCCATCTATAGTGACAAGCTTGGATGTTGCCATGGGTGTGCTGCAGGGTTTACAATCATCCATATCAAATTTCTTAAGTATTTCTTTCACATACTTATTTTGATGAATGAAAGTGCCTTTTTGCATTTGTTTGACTTGTAAACCAAGAAAGCATTGCAACTCACCCATTGCACTCATTTCAAACTCAGCTGCCATGAGTTTTCTAAACTCTTCACACATGGCAGTGCATGTGGATCCAAAAATGATGTCATCCACATAAATTTGGACAAGCATCAAATCTTTTCCTTTCCATTTTAAAAATAGGGTTTTGTCAATCCTACCTCTGGTGAAACCAATGGATAAGAGAAAAGTGGATAGAGTTTCATACCAGGCTCTTGGTGCTTGTTTTAGACCATAGAGTGCTTTGTTAAACCTGTAAACATGATCAGGATGAAAGTGATCCTCAAATCCAGGAGGTTGACAAACATATACCTCTTCCTTGATCTTTCCATACAGGAATGCACTTTTGATGTCCATTTGATACACCTTGATGTTGTGGTTAGCAGCAAAAGCTAAGAATAGGCGAATGGCTTCTAACCTTGCTACTGGAGTAAAAGTTTCATCGTAGTCAATCCCTTTTTTCTGTCTGTAGCCTTGAACCACGAGCCTTGCTTTGTTCTTGACAAGAATACCCCTTTTGTCAGTTTTGTTTTTGAAGACCCACTTTGTGCCGATGGGACTCACATCTTTTGGCAATGGTACAAGTTCCCATACTTGTTGTCTCTTGAATTGTAGGAGCTCTTCTTGCATGGCCTCTACCCAGCTGTTGTCTTTCAGTGCCTCTTGGTACTTGACAGGCTGTGTGAGTGATAGAAAACCAGCAAAAAGACAAATGTTTTGGGCTTGGCTTCTTGTGAGCACACCCGCATTGATGTTGCCAATAACTTGATCCAATGGATGGCTTTTGAGGAAGATCAAATCACCTTGATATGGGACAATGGCATTTTGAGGTGATGCTTGCAAATGTGTATACTAACCTCTGCTGGTGAATTTGATGGTCCAGCCTCGGATTGGAATGGTGATGGGGGGATTGGTGGAATGGTAGTGAACATGGGTTGACTTTTGTCCATTTGTTGTGGACTTTTATCAACATATGTTTGGTTGGAAGAGCTGACAGAGGTTTGAGTACTAACCACTGTTGGACTGGCAGAGTTTTCACCATTGCTACTAACATCTGCTTCTCTGTCTGTAGGATTGATTTTGAAATTTGGAAGAATGCAATCATATCCTTGCTCTTGAAATGATGATTGTGGGGTACCTGCAGGGTTAGTCTTCAAATGTAAATTTAGATAAATCAAACAATTCAGCAGGTCCATTTGCTGGGATTTTCAAAGACGAGAGTTCATTCAACTTCACATTTAGAGTTTCCTCAACACACTTGGTCCTAGAGTTAAAAACTCTGTAGGCTTTGGCAGTGGTTGAGTATCCCAGAAAATAACAACAATCAACTTTGGCTGCAAACTTGGATATTGAATCCTTGATGTTTAAAATGAAGCATGGGCAGCCAAAGACTTTGAAATAAGAGATCAGAGGTTTGATTTTATAGAGCAATTCATAGGCAGTCTTTTAATGCCTAGGGTTTATCAAAACTTTGTTCTGGACATAGCAAACAGTGTTTACAGCCTCTGCCCAAAAAGACAAGGGTAAACCTAAGTCTACAAGCATGGTCCTTGCTGATTCAATTAAAGTTCTATTTTTCCTTTCAACAACCCCATTTTGTTCTGGAGTTCTAAGGATGTTGTATTGTCTAACAATCCCTTTTGACTCACAGAAGGCATCCAACTCCTTGTTCCTAAACTCTGTCCCATTATCACTCCTAAAGATTTTTTACCGGAAGATCAAATTACTTTTAAACTTTTTTGACAAAGTTTTGCAAAATGTTTGTTGTTTCATCCATAGAGTGTAAAAAGAAAGTCCATGTGAACCTGGAAAAATCATCAACTACCACCAGAAAATATATTTTGTGTTTTAAGCTCATGATTTTTACAGGTCCAAACAAGTCCATATGAAGCAACTGTAAACACTGACTTGTTTTGGACTCCTCAATTGATTTGTAATAACTTTGATGTTGTTTACCTTTTAAACATGAAACACAAGACTCTTCATAAGTAAATTGTTTTTGGGGCAAACCTCTAACCAAACTTTGTTTTGAGAGAGTGGATATGGTTTTTAGATTTGTGTGCCCTAGCCTTTTATGCCATAGCTCTGTCTCTTTGCTTGAGGCAACTGAGAACAAGCATGCACTTGAAATAGGATTATCCTTTACCATATCAACCACATACACATTTCCTACTCTATGAGCAGTCAACTGTGCTTTGCTCTCTGCAATGACTTGATCCATCTTTTTGACAACCTCTGGCCCTACTATTTGGCAAGTTTTCTTTGTGAAAAAGGAACCATAACCCTTATCACTCATCTGTGAGACACTTAAAAGGTTGAATTTTAGATTGTCAATGAGATTCACATTTTCAAACTTGAGTTTTCCTGCTGAGACACATCCTGACCCTAACACCTTCCCTTTTGAATTATTTTCAAAAGATATATCACCCCCTCCATGAGCTTTAAAATCTCTTAGCAGGGCTTTACATCCTGTCATGTGCCTGGAGCCTCCACTATCTACATACCAAAGACTGTCAAGGCAAGTAGAAGCTCCCTGCACATGTTTTGAAATAATTAGTTCAGGTGAGTCTCCAAAGCCAAAATGGCTTTGGATGGGGTATCAGATGATCCAGACTCAAGTTCAGATTGATGAGCAGTGGTTAGATCAGGCTTTTGTAACCACTGTTGTGAGCTACCTCCTATCAACTGTTGGTAACCATGAGGATGCCTATTTACCCTTGTCTTAGAAAACTTTTTGTAAGTCTCATAAGTCATAGGCACCTTTTGGTAATTAGGCTGGCTTTTACCTCTTGGAAACTGGTTTGATAGAGGTGCATCTGTTACTTGAATTTCTCTGCAAACAGAGGTTTTATTTAAAGCTTTGGTGACAGATGTTTCACATGTTTTAATTTTTTGTTTGGCATAATTTGAATTTTCTCTCTCTAGAGCTTTTTCTCTAATCTCTTTTACCTTTTGATGATAGGTTTTGAGATAGACACACTCTTGAGTTGGATGATTTGTTTTGTTGCAAATGGTGCATCTAAGAGATTTAGGTATAACACAGGTTTTGTTTATAAAATTAGCTTTCAAAAGAAAACAGTCTGCTGTATCATGATTTCTCTTTTCACAAAATTCATAAAACAAGTGTTTAACCTTTTCTTTCCTTTTCCTATCAGACTTTTTGAGAGCAGATGGTGTAACCTCTGCTGGCAAGTCTTTGATAGGAATCACCAATGCTTTTGCTGCTTTTATACCATCAAGAGTTGAAAAGTCCATTGGCTTGAAGTTTTCCAAAATATCACATTCATCTGACCAGGTTGGTTGAAACTGATATTTTTCAATTTCTTTTTCTTTTGGTGAAACCTCTGGTTTTTCAAGAACAATTTTGTTTCCTTCTTTATCAGTGATTTTAATTTCTTCACCAGCCAAGTTTGTTAGGACTATTTCAACCAGCTCAGAGTCAATTTTTGCAGCATTTTCACAAGTATGGTCATATTCCCTAAAGCCTATACCAAACTTTATGTTGCTCTTGACTTGAGCATCAAGCATAAGCTCATAACTTTTGCAAGACTCTACCCATTTTTCACAAGTGATCTGGGTAGATTCTAGCTCCTGTTTGCAAACTTGGTATTTTTCTACTCATTTAACTTTGTTTTCAACTCTTTAACAAATTTTTCAAAATTAAGTTCATCTTCTAAAATTTTGTTTCTCGGGTTTCATTCACCTGTTTTATGTTTGCAAAAGCAATAATTCATTTTTCAAAACATAGATCTTTAAGGATCTGAGGTGATACCTTCGAAGCAGCCATAAGAGCACAGTCACACTCTTCTTCACACACCTTTGTGTCCCATGGGTCAGATAGATTGTCTTTTTCAACATCAACAACATTCGTTTCAACCACAGGTGTAACTTCTGGTGTAACCACTGTTGTAACACCCCAAAAACGTCGCAGCGGAAATACAAACGTAATGGTGACGGAAGTTGGTGCCCATAAATATCTTGGTGGACGACGCATCGTTAATTTTGGACATATTACTTAATTAAAACATTGTTCCCAAATTAAAACACAAACCACAACCATAACACAGTTAAGTTGTCTTGATCCTTATGGATCTTAATACAGTCGGTCCCAAATAAGTTTTAAAAGTGTCCAAAGTTTATTATTAAACAAACATGCATCACAACCACAAGATATGCCAAAGATTCCTGAAGCTATGCTCAAGTACCTGAAGAACACGTTAAAATCAAGTGTCAACACAAAGGAGGGTGAGCTCACATATTCAAATTTAAAACAAGGAAAACTTTCTAATTATGTGTTTATTATCAAAATATCCAATAATATTTTCGAAAGTTTATTTTATTCCTTAATAAAATCCATGGGTAAGCCGTCGCAAGCGTTTCCCCAAAACCTCCGAACTAAGCATCTTCCCAAGTTTTACATATTAAATTTATTTTCCATCCATTTGTTCAGATTCGTAAGTTTGCAAGACATTACGAGCTATATATTAACATTAAGGGTATAATCAACGCTAGACAATAACAGAATATAAATTCGTCACTTGACATGACACGGAGCTACCATTCGCGACGGGGTTGTCAACCAGATAGATCTATCAACAATTCCACGCAATACATATTAATGATTATATGGCTAAGTTCGCGCAAAGTGCCCGCAATGGGTCACCCAAGGTGCCAACCTTATGAACAATATATATATCCTACTAAATGATAAAATTTAACATAACACGTTGTACGAATCCCCGACGTCCCCACCGAAACGTAAGCCTAATCCCGATACTTACTCTCTTGAGACCGGGCCAATTCGTTACAACTTTAGAGTTAAACATTTTAAATCCACACGGTCGTTCTATCCCATAACGCCGTAAAATCCCTGTTTCATCCCCGAAACACATATATAATTATTCCAAAATCCGTTTCATCCCGAAACATATTTATATCCAACACCATGTTTTTCTCCAAAAACATATCACATAATTTCCAAATCATATTTTCCATGAAAATATATTTATAGTTTTATCAAAGGCATATTTTATACGAAAACGTATACTTATCCTTTTAAGGCGTGTTCTTCCCCCAAAACATATACAAAAACAGTAAAAAGAGGGGGTTTATTGACACTCACCTTTGGGTGCGTATTTAAAATAGCGCGATCCCACAATTTGATTCTACACGTCCTAATATACGTAGACACGATTTAATAATCAATATATTACAAAATTCCTAAGTTTCTCCAATACTTAGAATTTTCACATAACTTTGAGATTTTCTCGAAAAGTCATTATTTTTTATTATGTTGGCATATTAATATATATATATGAGTTCATATATATATATATATATATATATATATATTTAAGATTTTTGTGACTTGAACGATTTTATTGGTGACCTTAATGTTATACCCGTTAACACTCCCGTTTATACATACTATATATCTACGATTTGCGCGTCGTAATATATATATACATAAACATGCACATATTCACAATATCATAACACGTGAAAACTCATAAACTTATTCACTTTATCATTTTTAAAGCATGTATAAATGAAATAACTCACTAAGTTAACCTATGTATAAATTTTCATGCTCGACAAATAAGTTACACATTTTAACGCGATTTCACTTATTCTACCGTTTTAAACATACAAGCGTAGATGCATAGTCTTAATTCCCGCTATCATGTCAACACTTAACATATTATCATAGTCACATATTTATATCACATAACACATTTAAACACATAAGGTTCATCCATTACCAACCCATTCTAGTGTATATTTGAAAAATCCGTATTTTAGTGATTCGGTAACATTTTCGGGTGCCGAAAGTCACGTATGACTAACCAAACACCAAATAAACTAAATATAAGTTAATATACTTATATTTATACTAAAAATATCAGTTTAGTTACTGATCTAAAACAGATTTACAAAAACCCTCTTAAAATGCGATTTTTACCGTTTTTACCGCATAGTTTTGCGTCAAACGTTACCCTAACCATCCAAACTCGAAACGACTTCATATTTTAACACAATACATGTTATATACCGAATAAAATGATGGTTATAATCAGATTAGTGCAGTTTTTGTGTAAGGCACATAAGTCATGCGATTTCACACATTTTACAACTTTTTAAGCACATAGTACTACATGCAAAGCTAGTACACTTTATATCAAAGTTCCATACCACTTTTATACATGAGATAACCTTATTTTTAAGGTTTATTTACTGATCTAAAACCATTTTATTATAACATTATTAAATCCTCATTTTATGTACATACATTCACATGCATAACTAGGTACAAGCACTTAATGCACAAAACATCATGTCTTCATCATTTTGTATAAACTAACATGCATCCAACATATATTTATTTCATGTTCATACATTTAAGATCACCATATTCATATGACTATAATCATCTAATCATTTAAATTAAATGCAAGACATATATATGCATATATTCTTACACATTTAAGATTTAATCAACAAAAAAGTACATGCATGCATATATATACATATATACACGGCATGTATACATATACATACAAGATTCCAATGTTCAACTTTTCATATGCATCCTTTCAAATCACCATAACCTTTTAAGAACATTCCAAAGATTACAAGCATTCACCGTTTAACATCTTATCAAGCAAGATCATTTCAAACATCAAAACTCAAACTCTAACATTCACACACACACACACTCACGACCATATATACACACATTCATGTCCATTTTCATTTCCTTTTAAAACCCATTTGATGTTTTTTTCAAGTTAGTGTTTAAACCCAAGAACATGAGAAACTTCATTTACTATCATTTCCATCAACAAGAATCCAAAACATATTTTAAGAACATGATTTTATACCTTCAAGTTCTAATGGGTTTTGATAAAGATGTTGATATGGAGCTTGGATGTTGCTTGAAACACTTTAAAAACACCTTTGATTCTTCAAAAATACTTGAAATGGGATTACATGAACATGAATTCTTCAATGGAGGTTCAAAGTTGAAAATGGAGGTGTGTGTGGGGGCTCACGGCCGAGAGAGAGAGAGGAGAGATGAGATTTGTTTGGTGATTTTGCATGTTAAATGGAGTGTATATCTTGCCTTAATCATCATATGAGCTTCCCTAGGTGCACACTTGTCTAAATGGAAGATTTTTCAAAAAGTGGGCAGCCATTAGGCCGCCACCCATGGCACACGCACACATACATATCTTATACATACACATATATATACTATATACTGGTATTTAACTAGATACCGGGTGTTTTATCTAGCGTTTTAAGTGCGTTTTAATGCGTTTTAAATTATTTTCAATGCTCTATAAAAATAAACTCACTAAAATATTACTAATCAATATTTTATTTGCCAGGACCATTTACGTTGTCGGTAATTGGCAGTATGCGCGCTGTGCTGCGCAGTACGCGCCTAATTCGCAGAATAGGGATTTTAAGCTTTATAATTTATTTTTATCATTCTATAAAAATAAACTTGTCAAATTATTACTATAACAACTATTGGTTGCCCTGAACTGGCTGTGTTGACAGTATTTTGTTAGATACACGCAGTATCGCGCAGTACGCGCTTAAACTCGAAAAATAGAGTTTCTTAGCGTTTTAAATTATTTTTCCTCACGATTATGATTAAATATATTATTTAACTCATAACGGACTATTTTTGGGATTTTAACATTATTCGGCGGTCACCGACGTTCGTTTCACTTTATAACCGTTACGCGATAAGCGTTTATCTTAATATTGCCAACGTAATTTTTATCAAACTTTGGATTTACCAACACATCAAATACCATATATAAACATCATAAACAATCAAATACGACCTTTTATTCATTCATGACACATGTTACATTTGTACGGGACAGCCTAAATAGCCGGGTGTCACAGTCTCCCCCTGTTTAAGGAATTTCGTCCCCGAAATTCTTACATTACAGGTTTCACTTTCGCACTGGACTTAAAGAGATGCAGATATTTTCGTTGCATCTGGTCCTTTCGTTCCCATGTGAACTCGGGTCCACGTTTAGAATTCCAGTGAACTTTGACCAACTTAATCCGACTCCTTCTAAGCTTCTGAATCTTCTCATCTGGAACTTCAACCGGTTCCTCGATAAATCTCAATTTATCATCTACTTGAACCTCATCAGGGGGTATAATTAGTGTCTCATCCGACAAAACTTTCTCAGGTTGGAAACATGAAACACGTCATGAACTCCACTCAAATCCTGTGGCAGCTTAAGCCTATACGCAACTGATCCAACTTGAGATGCGATTTCGAAAGGACCTATATACCGTGGGCTTAGCTTTTCCCCTTTTCTAAATCTAACAACACCTTTCCAAGGTGACACTTTCAGTAGAACACGATCCCCGACTTGAAACTGCAACGGTTTCCTTCGGTTGTCTGCATAACTTTTCTGTCGATCGGCGGCAGCTTTCAACCTTTCCTTGATCTGGACAACCTTGTCCGTGGTTTCCTGGATAAGCTCAGGTCTGGTTAGTTGCCTTTCGCCAACTTCAGCCCAACACAAGGGCGATCGACATTTCCTTCCATACAAGGCTTCAAACGGAGCGGCTTTGATGCTAGAGTGGTAACTATTGTTGTAAGAAAACTCTGCCAACGGCAAATGAGTATCCCAACTTCCACCAAAATCAATCACGCACGCTCTCAACGTATCCTCTAACGTCTGAATGGTTCTCTCACTCTGACCATCCGTTTGAGGATGATACGCAGTACTCATGTCCAAACGAGAGCCTAGCGACTCCTGAAGAGATCGCCAAAATCTGGAGTCAAATCGTGCATCTCTATCGGAGATAACTGACACAGGCACTCCATGTCGGGCTACAATCTCGTTGAGGTACAACTGCGATATCTTTTCCGTCTTGTCTGTTTCCTTAATGGGCAAGAAATGAGCAGACTTCATTAATCGATCCACAATTACCCATATGGTGTCATGTCCACGTGACGTACGGGGTAATTTGGTGATAAAGTCCATAGCAAGATGCTCCCACTTCCATTTAGGAATCTCTGGTTGCTGCAGAAGCCAAGATGGCCTCTGATGCTCAGCCTTAACCTTCGAGCATGTCAGACATTTACTTACATACACTGCAATATCTCTCTTTATATTTGGCCACCAATATAACTCCTTAATATCCTGATACATCTTGGTAGAACCTGGGTGAATCAAATATCTGGACTTATGAGCCTCGTTCATAACCAGTTCACGTAGGTTACCTCTAAGCAGAACCCAAACTCGGTTCATGAAGTACATCACTTCATCCCCTTTTGGTATCAGTTCACATTCCAAACCTCTCAAACCTTCTCTTCTTAGGTTCTCATCTTTCAAAGCTTCTTACTGCGCATTACGAATTCGATCGGTCAAATTCGTTTGTATGGTCAAACCCAAAGCACGCACACGCAGAGGCTTTTCCCGCTCCTTCCTACTAAGCGCGTTAGCAACAACATTTGCTTTTCCCGGGTGATAACGAATATCACACTCGTAATCATTGAGTAACTCTACCCAACGCCGCTGTCGCATGTTGAGTTCCTTCTGATCAAAGATATGCTGGAGGCTCATATGGTCTGTGTAAATCATACACTTCGTGCCATACAGATAATGTCTTCAAATCTTTAAAAAAGAACACAACAGCTCCCAACTCTAACTCATGAGTTGTGTAGTTCTTCTCATGCACTTTTAGTTGTCTGGATGCATAGGCTATCACTTTGTCCTTCTGCATAAGCATGCAACCAAGGCCCAAACGTGACGCATCACAGTATACAACAAAACCGTCATTTCCCTTTGGCAGGGATAGGATTGGTGCACTACACAACTTTTCCTTCAACATTCGAAAAGCTTCCTCCTGCTTTTTTCGTCCAATCAATCTTCTTATCCTTCTGGGTCAATAGCGTTAATGGTTGCGCTACTCAGGAAAAATTCTCAATGAATCTTCTATAATACCCAGCAAGTCCTAAGAATTATCGCTCTTCTGACGGAGTCTTTGGCGCTTCCCAATTCTTAATCGCCTCAATCTTCGACGGGTCCACATGTATACCTTTCTCATTTATGACATGACCGAGGAAATACACCTCTCGAATCCAAAATTCACATTTAGAGAACTTGGCATACAACTTCTCTTTCTTCAACAACTCCAGAATCATCTTCAAATGTTGCTCATGATCTTCTTTGGTTCGCGAATAGATTAGTATATCATCAATGAATACTATCACGAATTTATCCAAATAGGGTTTGCATACCCTGTTCATGAGATCCATGAACACTGCAGGCGCATTAGTTAAGCGAAAACGCATGACTAACAACTCATAATGGCCGTAACGTGTTCAAAAATGCAGTCTTCGGAACATCTTCCTTAGAAATCTTCAATTGGTGATAACCTGAACGCAGGTCTATCTTCGAGTAGTAGCTTGACCCTTGAAGCTGGTCGAACAAATCGTCGATTCTAGGTAACGGGTACCGATTCCTTGATAGTCAGCTTGTTCAACTCTCTGTAATCAATACACATTCTGAAAGAACCATCTTTCTTCTTCACGAACAACACAGGCGCTCCCCAAGGCGAAAAGCTTGGTCGTATGAAACCTTTGTCTAATAGCTCTTGAAGTTGATTTGACAAATTTTTTCATTTCTGCCGGTGCTAATCTATAAGGAGATTTTGCAATCGGTGCAGCACCAGGTACAAGATCAATCTTAAACTCGATCTGTCTCGCAGGGGGTAATCCAGGCAAGTCTTCAGGGAAAACTTCCGGATAATCGCAAACTACAGGAATTTCTTCAATCTTCCCACTTTCGGCATTTGTATCCACTACGTTAACCAAGAACGCAGGATAGCCCTTACGCAACATCTTGTGCATCTTCATAATACTAACCACTTTTGATACTCGACTAGATCGGTCTCCGTGAATAACTAAAGCTTCACCACCACCAGGACGAGGTATCCGCACTTGTTTCTTCCGAATAAATTATCTCAGCTCCGTTCTTGGATAGCCAATCCATCCGAACGACTACATCAAAACTACCCAGCTCCACTGGTAATAAATCGATACTAAAACTATGATCGCATAACCGAATCTACAACCACGAATGACTTTGCTAGTCTCTATCAATTTACCATTTGCTAATTCTAACGAGTACTTTTTACTTAGCTTACTTGTTTGAGAACACAGAAACGGTTCGAAGTTTTTCGAAACAAAACTCAAGTCAGCACCAGTATCAAATAGTACAAACGCAGAATGGTCATTGATTAAGAACGTACCGGTATCATGTGTAAAAATGGTTTTTCCTACGTTTTCCTTGCTTCATCCTGTTCACCTGTATCATGTGTAAAAATGGTTTTTGGATCAACAAAAAGTTGGCGAGTGAATCCTATGAAAACATTTGAACAAGTTTATTGAATTGATTATAAAATAAGGTGCATAACCATATATGAGTAAATATAGATGTAAACATATTCACAAAACACTTAATATCAGATAATGCACACACATACAATAATAAATTGTTTTGAGGCACGCGTTGCTCAACCCGTCTCTCACGAGGAACTGATGGGCCTAATGAATGAGTTTTAAGGCACGCGTTGTTCCACGAACTGATGGGCCTAATGAATGATTTGCATACAACTTGACAATATGTAATTCATAACTACAAACAATATTTACATTCTAAGTTTAAATCATAATATGGTATGGCACGAGTTTAAATAAACGAATTAATTTAGTTGACACATGACACACCCCAAAACGCGTAATTAAAAAGGGGAGTTGTAAGATTCACTCACATTGGGTGCGTTCGGTTGATGATGTTGAATGCGCATGAAGTTTGATTTAACCACGAGTGAAACTAACCTAGATAATAACATAATGGTTCGGTTTATAAGCGGATTTTATTAATCAATTTTAGTAGGATTATTGGATATATTTTGTGAGTTTAAGGCTATTTTCTAACTTTAAAAATGTTATTTTTAAGTATTTTTAATTTAAATAAATAAATAAAAGTAATAAAAAAATGTTTATTTTTGACTGTTGACCATTGACTTGTTTGACCGTTGACTTGTTGACTTGTTGACCGGTTCGGTCGTGTATGTGATATGCGCTGGGTGAGACTCGAACCGATGACCTCCCGTACGCGTGCACGCAGCTCTACCAACTGAGCTACGTGTCTAACGCGAAATATTTCTGTTTTTAATTATATTTATATACTAATTGAATTAATCCGAAAATCATTTATTTTAAAAACGATTTTTAATGTATCACTCGTGCTCTCCACAGGTCCTCGAATCCGGGACCTGTGGGTTAGTTTGGCACACAGTCCACCGCTGGACTGTGTGTCTAACTTGGTAAATAATCTGGTTTTTATTATACTTATATACAAACTGGATAAATTCATTTCTGTCCTTATATAAAAAGTTTGATAATTGCTAGAACCGGTGCGGTAGTCTGGACTCGAACCCGCGACGTATGATTTAAACGCGCACACAGTCCACCACTGGACTGTGTGTCTATCTTGGTTATTATTCCGGTTTTCATTAAACTTAAAATCTATTTGCGAGTGAATCCGGTTCAGTTTTAAAAAGGAACGTTTTTATAAGGCGAGTGTGCGTGTGACAAGAATCGAACTCGGGACGTATGCGTGTTTATTTGCACACAGTCCACCGCTGGACTGTGTGTCTAACCCGAGATATAACTTGATTTAAATTATATATATGTATTACTGAAAACTTCATCTTCTTCGTTAAGCTTAATCCAGAACCAATGTCCGACTGGTTCAACGATTTAATCAAGTTCTTTAGTGTGTTGTGATTAATTACATATGCGATTAATAAAAAGAATGAGAGAGATTAGGTATAAGATATACCGACAGAGATCCCTGTTTCGCCGGCGAGTTTCCGATTACAGCAGGTTATTCCGGCGACGTGTGTCTTGCGGCAGAGGGTCTTCAGGAAGCTTGAAGTGAGTGTGGGTGGCTTCGGTATGAGCTCTAGGTGTTCTGTTTTTAGAGTAAGGCACAGAGGTGAAGGGGTTCGGTTTTCCGACGAGTTGCAGAAAGTTTCCGGCGAGTGAAATTACGTCGAGAATGGGTGTGATTGTGAGCGAAAAGGCTATCAGAGGTTAGAGGGTGCCTTTATAAGAAAGAATCGAGATGCATGTGGTCTGATTTCAGTCTTGATTCGTCGGTCAATAAGTTTTCCGGCGGTTATGACCAAAGTCGCGGACTGGACATCGGTTATAACCGATGTTAAGGTTAATGCTTCGGTTAAATCAGAAGAAACCGTCCAATCTCGGCGAAATCGTCGGGATTTCCGACGACTGCGATTTGGGCGCGTCAGTTTGAATTCGAGATTTATGTTATGTATTAATTGTTTTAATATGAACACAAACAACACAAGTGGCGGAGTGGTTGAGCGTGTAGGAGTTAAGACTTGGAGCTTAACCCGGCTGACCCGGGTTCGAAACCCGGCATCAGCAATATATTTTTATTTCATTATTTTTGATGAATTTTCAAATATAAATTATATATTCCAATATACTTATTAGTTATGTATCGCTTAAAATTAATTTGAGCATTAAATACGCAACGAAATTTTTAACTGATTGTTCGGTTATTAAACAAAGCTGGTTTGGTAAATCCGGTTTTGACGGATGTTACAGTATCCCCTACTTTTTAGAAATTTCGTCCCGAAATTTAAGTAGTGGCATATTTGTCTAAAAAGGATGGTGTTTAATTTGACAGTTACATACTTAGAAAAAGAGTAAGAGTTTAAATTTTTTCGTTTGTGGCGGTAAGGTTCCTTGTAAGGGTTGAGTACCCTGCTACAGGAATCGCTTTTTGTTGCCTACGGTAAGAATATTGATAAGCAGAGTTGATTGACTAAATATGATTTCATGCGCAAGAGTTTTGATATATTTGGAAAGATAAGGTTATATCCTAAAACAAAAACTTCTAATACTACAACCTACATGGAACTTCTCATAACCGCCTGACAATGCCTCTGATCCTTTGACAAGAATACTTATATATAGGAAGTACCAGCGGCGTATCCACCATATTCTTGTCAAATTTTCATTGGTTTTATCAGTAAGTTATGATGGGTTCTATGATGTGACTCTAGGACATAAATAAACACAACAACCAATGTCTGAGTCCTAATTCTGATAGTATACATGTTTGATTGGTGACATAATCCAATTTCTTTAAATGATGAGATGATATGGATGCTAGATCAGTGAGTATAAAACAAACTTTAGCCAAGAAATTACTAAATCCTACATGGAACTTCTCATAACCGCCTGACAATGCCTCTGATCCTTTGGCAAGAATACTTATATATAGGAAGTACCAGTGGCGTATCCACCATATTCTCGTCAAATTTTCATTGGTTTTATCAGTAAGTCATGATTGGTTCTACGATACGACTCTAAACATAAACAAACACAACAACCAATGTCTAAGTCCTAATTCTGATAGTATACATGTTTGAATGATGACAGTACCTCTCTCGTTTGTTGTGATGGAGAGGTTAGTCTATGTAGAAATGGAACAAAATCCAATTTCTTTAGATGATGATGTGATATGAATGTTAAATCAGTGAATGTAACACAAATTTCAACCAAGACAATACTAAATCCTACATGGAACTTCTCATAACCGCCTGATAATGCCTCTGATCCTTTGACAAGAATACTTATATATAGGAAGTACCAGCGGCGTATCCACCATATTCTTGTCAAATTTTCATTGACTTTATCCGCAAGTTATGATTAGTTCTATGTGACTCTAAAACAAACACAACAACCAAAACTTGAGTCTTAATTCTGATAGTATACATGTTTGAATGATGACAATACCTCTCTCGTTTGTTATGATGGAGAGGTTAGTCTATGTAGAAATGGAACACAATCCAATTTCTTTAAATGATGAGATGCTATAAATGCTAAATCAGTGAGTACAAAACAAACTTCAATCAAGACAATACTAAATTCTACATGGAACTTCTCATAACCGCCTGATAATGCCTCTGATCCTTTGGCAAGAATACTTATATATAGGAAGTACCAGCGGCGTATCCACCATATTCTTGTCAAATTTTCATTGGCTTTATCCGCAAGTTATGATTAGTTCTATGTGACTCTAAAACAAACACAACAACCAAAACTTGAGATAACATAAAGAAAAACATAAAAAAAAACTAAACGGTTGCAGTTGAATCTTGATTTTTGGTGAAGGGGACTAGTTGGGTGGTTTCGTTTGGGCCGTCATTATCTTCAACAGGATTGGCGTTAATGTTGAAAACTCTTCCTCTTGCTGGTGGCCTAGTGATTAGGTTTCCTTGATTTGCTTGGTTAACTGGGTTTGCTTGAGCTTGGGCGTTTATGATGTTAACCAATCGGGGGCACGTGTTTCTAAAGTGGGTAGGGGTCGCCACAATTGAAACAAGTTCGAACATATGGGAACATGGGGTATTGGGGTTGTTGATAGGTTTGGATCATGTTTTGAGTAGGGGGGGAGATTTGGTTTTGAGAGGTGCGGCAAGCCTTGCTCAAATGACCATAGCGTCCACAATTCGCACATAGTCGACAAGGTAAGGTAGATGGATGGTGATAAAAACAGGTGTTACATCGAGGGTGAGGTCCAAGGTATGGTTTCTTATTTGGGTAAGTTGAGTTGGGTGCTACTTGAGTGATTGGGATAGCTTGGATGGGTATGGCTTGTGAAATTGGTTGATTACGTTGGGTGACAGCGAAAAGTTGCCCATTTCGTTTTCTCTTAAAAATGGGTTGAAAAGGGGATTCGGTTTGGGTGGAGTTTGAAGTTTCAGTTGATGCTTTATCCTTCTTCTTCTCCTCCTTGAAGTCTTTATTCCGGATGCGGTTCTCGGTGAGCTCTGTAGCTAACTCCATTGCTGCTTCCAAAGTTGCAGGCGTGGTACTTATTACAGAGTCCTGAATCTTTGACGGAAGACCTCGAATGTAATGCTCGATCAAACGGTAGAGAGGAGTGAACAAGTTGGGAACCATTTGATTTATCTCGAGGAATCTTTTGTTGTATGTGGTGTGGTCGCCTTCCTTTTGCTTCAACGAATAGAACTCATCTTCTAATTTCTTGATTTCGCTCCTTGGGCAAAACCGTTTTGTCATGATTTCCTTCAACTCTTCCCAAGTCAAAGTCATAGCGTCTTCAACACCTCGTTTGGCCTTCTCTGTATTCCACCAAGTAAGTGCTATTCCAAATAAACGACCAGTAGCATATCGCACTTTGCGATCATCGGGGCAATCGCAGTTTAGAAAAGTGTTCTCCATTTCTTCAAACCAATGGAGGAGAGCGGTGACACCTTCAGTCCCTTCGTATTTTGGAGGGTCGCAGGATTTGAAATGCTTGTAGGTGCATTTGGTGGTAATTGGGGGAGGATTGACAATGTTTTGATCTTCTTGATTGACGGGATTAGCGGTAAGGGCTTGTTGGACTTGAACTACAATTTTGGGTATTACGGCAGCCATTTGTTGAGCGATTTGGGCAGCCATGCGCTCGCGGGATTTTCCTGCTCTCATCTTCCTACGAGCGAGGCTAGAAGACATCTACAAGGAATACATATCAAGAGTATGAGTTGGATGTTTTTGGGATCATGGGTCGTATTTAGGAATGAACATTCATAAAATAAATATAACATAATAAATCTACTACATCCATAGGATGTCTTGGGCTTTGCTCGTAATTGGGCATTGCATGCCGCCATACTTCACCTTCGTAATCATGTGAGCCCCCATGAATACCGGGTTTTTCATATGGTTCGCATGTGTTAGCCTGGTTACGTACACTAAAACCCGAAGAAAATCGAGAATATGTAACGTATGATATTCGGAATGTGTCCAGGTGTGGACACGGTGACACCTCAAAGTGGGGTTAGTTCGAACGACGTTTGGTGTGGCATGCTTTGGCCTAATAGGTCCTTCGTACTCTCATCGTTAGTCCCCAGGTAGGCAAACTGGTCCGTTATATTGGATTTTATACGAATGCCAACCTAGACAGGACGTTCCGACTACCGGTACTTGTACCCTTACAGTTACTACATGCCCGTCGCAGAACTCACTTTGATGAGATTTGAAAAATGAAAAAATGCGACAAAATATTTGAATAACGAAAGTATGAAGATGATTTGAATATGTGAACATTGAAATATGTATGATGAATGTGTATGTAAGTATGTATGTTTGACTGTAAGTATAAACAAATATGAAACAAATAAATATCATAAGTTTGCATGTAACCACATAAACAATTATAATCTAGTCAACTATAGTATAGGCTCTAAGGGTCTAATAACCTATCCTATATCCCTATAGTCATGGCTCTGATACCAATCTGTCACACCCCGACCCGCAGCGGAAAAGGTGATCGGGGCATGATTGGATTATCATCAAAGCTCATGACATTTATTATAACGTTTCATATTTATTATTACAATTTAAAGGGAAACATACAATCATAATTACATCATGTCATACACATCATTCTAGACTTCATTATTTTCTTCTAAGGCATTTCCTATGTTTTCCTTGCTTCATCCTGTTCACCTGTATCATGTGTAAAAATGGTTTTTGGATCAACAAAAAGTTGGCGAGTGAATCCTATGAAAACATTTGAACAAGTTTATTGAATTGATTATAAAATAAGGTGCATAACCACATATGCGTAAATATAGATGTAAACATATTCACAAAACACTTAATATCAGATAATGCACACACATACAATAATAAATTGTTTTGAGGCACGCGTTGCTCAACCCGTCTCTTACGAGGAATTGATGGGCCTAATGAATGAGTTTTAAGGCACGCGTTGTTCTACGAACTGATGGGCCTAATGAATGATTTGCATACAACTTGACAATATGTAATTCATAACTACAAACAATATTTACATTCTAAGTTTAAATCATAATATGGTATGGCACGAGTTTAAATAAACGAATTAATTTTAGTGACACATGACACACCCCAAATCGCGTAATTAAAAAGGGGAGTTGTAAGATTCACTCACATTGGGTGCGTTCGGTTGATGATGTTGAATGCGCACGAAGTTTGATTTAACCACGAGTGAAACTAACCTAGATAATAACATAATGGTTCGGTTTATAAGCGGATTTTATTAATCAATTTTAGTAGGATTATTGGATATATTTTTGTGAGTTTAAGGCTATTTTCTAACTTTAAAAATGTTATTTTTAAGTATTTTTAATTTAAATAAATAAATAAAAGTAATAAAAAATGTTTATTTTTGACTGTTGACCATTGACTTGTTTGACCGTTGACTTGTTGACTTGTTGACCGGTTCGGTCGTGTATGTGATATGCGCTGGGTGAGACTCGAACCGGTTACCTCCCGTACGCGTGCACGCAGCTCTACCAACTGAGCTACGTGTCTAACCCGAAATATTTCTGTTTTTAATTATATTTATATACTAATTGAATTAATCCGAAAATCATTTATTTTAAAAACGATTTTTAATGTATCGCTCGGTGCTCTCCACAGGTCCCGAACCCGGGACCTGTGGGTTAGTTTGGCACACAGTCCACCGCTGGACTGTGTGTCTAACTTGGTAAATAATCTGGTTTTTATTATACTTATATACAAACTGGATAAATTCATTTCTGTCCTTATATAAAAAGTTTGATAATTGCTAGAACCGGTGCGGTAGTCTGGACTCGAACCCGCGACGTATGATTTAAACGCGTACACAGTCCACCACTGGACTGTGTGTCTATCTTGGTTATTATTCCGGTTTTCATTAAACTTAAAATCTATTTGCGAGTGAATCCGGTTCAGTTTTAAAAAGGAACATTTTTATTAAGGCGAGTGTGCGTGTGACAAGAATCGAACTCGGGACGTATGTGTGTTTATTTGCACACAGTCCACCGCTGGACTGTGTGTCTAACCCGAGATATAACTTGATTTAAATTATATATATATATATTACTGAAAACTTCATCTTCTTCGTTAAGCTTAATCCAGAACCAATGTCCGACTGGTTCGACGATTTAATCAAGTTCTTTAGTGTGTTGTGATTAATTACATATGCGATTAATAAAAAGAATGAGAGAGATTAGGTACAAGATATATCGACAGAGATCCCCTGTTTCGCCGGCGAGTTTCCGATTACAGCAGGTTATTCCGGCGACGTGTGTCTTGCGGCAGAGGGTCTTCAGGAAGCTTGAAGTGAGTGTGGGTGGCTTCGGTATGAGCTCTAGGTGTTCTGTTTTTAGAGTAAGGCACAGAGGTGAAGGGGTTCGGTTTTCCGACGAGTTGCAGAAAGTTTCCGGCGAGTGAAATTACGTCGAGAATGGGTGTGATTGTGAGCGAAAAGGCTATCAGAGGTTAGAGGGTGCCTTTATAAGAAAGAATCGAGATGCATGTGGTCTGATTTCAGTCTTGATTCGTCGGTCAATAAGTTTTCCGGCGGTTATGACCAAAGTCGCGGACTGGACATCGGTTATAACCGATGTTAAGGTTAATGCTTCGGTTAAATCAGAAGAAACCGTCCAATCTCGGCGAAATCGCCGGGATTTCCGACGACTGCGATTTGGGCGCGTCAGTTTGAATTCGAGATTTATGTTATGTATTAATTGTTTTAATATGAACACAAACAACACAAGTGGCGGAGTGGTTGAGCGTGTGGGAGTTAAGACTTGGAGCTTAACCCGGCTGACCCGGGTTCGAAACCCGGCATCAGCAATATATTTTTATTTCATTATTTTTGATGAATTTTCAAATATAAATTATATATTCCAATATACTTATTAGTTATGTATCGCTTAAAATTAATTTGAGCATTAAATACGCAACGAAATTTTTAACTGATTGTTCGGTTATTAAACAAAGCTGGTTTGGTAAATCCGGTTTTGACGGATGTTACAGTATCCCCTACTTTTTAGAAATTTCGTCCCGAAATTTAAGTAGTGGCATATTTGTCTAAAAAGGATGGTGTTTAATTTGACAGTTACATACTTAGAAAAAGAGTAAGAGTTTAAATTTTTTCGTTTGTGGCGGTAAGGTTCCTTGTAAGGGTTGAGTACCCTGCTACAGGAATCGCTTTTTGTTGCCTACGGTAAGAATATTGATAAGCAGAGTTGATTGACTAAATATGATTTCATGCGCAAGAGTTTTGATATATTTGGAAAGATAAGGTTATATCCTAAAACAAAAACTTCTAATACTACAACCTACATGGAACTTCTCATAACCGCCTGACAATGCCTCTGATCCTTTGACAAGAATACTTATATATAGGAAGTACCAGTGGCGTATCCACCATATTCTTGTCAAATTTTCATTGGTTTTATCAGTAAGTTATGATGGGTTCTATGATGTGACTCTAGGACATAAATAAACACAACAACCAATGTCTGAGTCCTAATTCTGATAGTATACATGTTTGATTGGTGACATAATCCAATTTCTTTAAATGATGAGATGATATGGATGCTAGATCAGTGAGTATAAAACAAACTTTAGCCAAGAAATTACTAAATCCTACATGGAACTTCTCATAACCGCCTGACAATGCCTCTGATCCTTTGGCAAGAATACTTATATATAGGAAGTACCAGTGGCGTATCCACCATATTCTCGTCAAATTTTCATTGGTTTTATCAGTAAGTCATGATTGGTTCTACGATACGACTCTAAACATAAACAAACACAACAACCAATGTCTAAGTCCTAATTCTGATAGTATACATGTTTGAATGATGACAGTACCTCTCTCGTTTGTTGTGATGGAGAGGTTAGTCTATGTAGAAATGGAACAAAATCCAATTTCTTTAGATGATGATGTGATATGAATGTTAAATCAGTGAATGTAACACAAATTTCAACCAAGACAATACTAAATCCTACATGGAACTTCTCATAACCGCCTGATAATGCCTCTGATCCTTTGACAAGAATACTTATATATAGGAAGTACCAGCGGCGTATCCACCATATTCTTGTCAAATTTTCATTGACTTTATCCGCAAGTTATGATTAGTTCTATGTGACTCTAAAACAAACACAACAACCAAAACTTGAGTCTTAATTCTGATAGTATACATGTTTGAATGATGACAATACCTCTCTCGTTTGTTATGATGGAGAGGTTAGTCTATGTAGAAATGGAACACAATCCAATTTCTTTAAATGATGAGATGCTATAAATGCTAAATCAGTGAGTACAAAACAAACTTCAATCAAGACAATACTAAATTCTACATGGAACTTCTCATAACCGCCTGATAATGCCTCTGATCCTTTGGCAAGAATACTTATATATAGGAAGTACCAGCGGCGTATCCACCATATTCTTGTCAAATTTTCATTGGCTTTATCCGCAAGTTATGATTAGTTCTATGTGACTCTAAAACAAACACAACAACCAAAACTTGAGATAACATAAAGAAAAACATAAAAAAAAACTAAACGGTTGCAGTTGAATCTTGATTTTTGGTGAAGGGGACTAGTTGGGTGGTTTCGTTTGGGCCGTCATTATCTTCAACAGGATTGGCGTTAATGTTGAAAACTCTTCCTCTTGCTGGTGGCCTAGTGATTAGGTTTCCTTGATTTGCTTGGTTAACTGGGTTTGCTTGAGCTTGGGCGTTTATGATGTTAACCAATCGGGGGCACGTGTTTCTAAAGTGGGTAGGGGTCGCCACAATTGAAACAAGTTCGAACATATGGGAACATGGGGTATTGGGGTTGTTGATAGGTTTGGATCATGTTTTGAGTAGGGGGGAGATTTGGTTTTGAGAGGTGCGGCAAGCCTTGCTCAAATGACCATAGCGTCCACAATTCGCACATAGTCGACAAGGTAAGGTAGATGGATGGTGATAAAAACAGGTGTTACATCGAGGGTGAGGTCCAAGGTATGGTTTCTTATTTGGGTAAGTTGAGTTGGGTGCTACTTGAGTGATTGGGATAGCTTGGATGGGTATGGCTTGTGAAATTGGTTGATTACGTTGGGTGACAGCGAAAAGTTGCCCATTTCGTTTTCTCTTAAAAATGGGTTGAAAAGGGGATTCGGTTTGGGTGGAGTTTGAAGTTTCAGTTGATGCTTTATCCTTCTTCTTCTCCTCCTTGAAGTCTTTATTCCGGATGCGGTTCTCGGTGAGCTCTGTAGCTAACTCCATTGCTGCTTCCAAAGTTGCAGGCGTGGTACTTATTACAGAGTCCTGAATCTTTGACGGAAGACCTCGAATGTAATGCTCGATCAAACGGTAGAGAGGAGTGAACAAGTTGGGAACCATTTGATTTATCTCGAGGAATCTTTTGTTGTATGTGGTGTGGTCGCCTTCCTTTTGCTTCAACGAATAGAACTCATCTTCTAATTTCTTGATTTCGCTCCTTGGGCAAAACCGTTTTGTCATGATTTCCTTCAACTCTTCCCAAGTCAAAGTCATAGCGTCTTCAACACCTCGTTTGGCCTTCTCTGTATTCCACCAAGTAAGTGCTATTCCAAATAAACGACCAGTAGCATATCGCACTTTGCGATCATCGGGGCAATCGCAGTTTAGAAAAGTGTTCTCCATTTCTTCAAACCAATGGAGGAGAGCGGTGACACCTTCAGTCCCTTCGTATTTTGGAGGGTCGCAGGATTTGAAATGCTTGTAGGTGCATTTGGTGGTAATTGGGGGAGGATTGACAATGTTTTGATCTTCTTGATTGACGGGATTAGCGGTAAGGGCTTGTTGGACTTGAACTACAATTTTGGGTATTACGGCAGCCATTTGTTGAGCGATTTGGGCAGCCATGCGCTCGCGGGATTTTCCTGCTCTCATCTTCCTACGAGCGAGGCTAGAAGACATCTACAAGGAATACATATCAAGAGTATGAGTTGGATGTTTTTGGGATCATGGGTCGTATTTAGGAATGAACATTCATAAAATAAATATAACATAATAAATCTACTACATCCATAGGATGTCTTGGGCTTTGCTCGTAATTGGGCATTGCATGCCGCCATACTTCACCTTCGTAATCATGTGAGCCCCCATGAATACCGGGTTTTTCATATGGTTCGCATGTGTTAGCCTGGTTACGTACACTAAAACCCGAAGAAAATCGAGAATATGTAACGTATGATATTCGGAATGTGTCCAGGTGTGGACACGGTGACACCTCAAAGTGGGGTTAGTTCGAACGACGTTTGGTGTGGCATGCTTTGGCCTAATAGGTCCTTCGTACTCTCATCGTTAGTCCCCAGGTAGGCAAACTGGTCCGTTATATTGGATTTATACGAATGCCAACCTAGACAGGACGTTCCGACTACCGGTACTTGTACCCTTACAGTTACTACATGCCCGTCGCAGAACTCACTTTGATGAGATTTGAAAAATGAAAAAATGCGACAAAATATTTGAATAACGAAAGTATGAAGATGATTTGAATATGTGAACATTGAAATATGTATGATGAATGTGTATGTAAGTATGTATGTTTGACTGTAAGTATAAACAAATATGAAACAAATAAATATCATAAGTTTGCATGTAACCACATAAACAATTATAATCTAGTCAACTATAGTATAGGCTCTAAGGGTCTAATAACCTATCCTATATCCCTATAGTCATGGCTCTGATACCAATCTGTCACACCCCGACCCGCAGCGGAAAAGGTGATCGGGGCATGATTGGATTATCATCAAAGCTCATGACATTTATTATAACGTTTCATATTTATTATTACAATTTAAAGGGAAACATACAATCATAATTACATCATGTCATACACATCATTCTAGACTTCATTATTTTCTTCTAAGGCATTTCCTATGTTTTCCTTGCTTCATCCTGTTCACCTGTATCATGTGTAAAAATGGTTTTTGGATCAACAAAAAGTTGGCGAGTGAATCCTATGAAAACATTTGAACAAGTTTATTGAATTGATTATAAAATAAGGTGCATAACCACATATGCGTAAATATAGATGTAAACATATTCACAAAACACTTAATATCAGATAATGCACACACATACAATAATAAATTGTTTTGAGGCACGCGTTGCTCAACCCGTCTCTTACGAGGAATTGATGGGCCTAATGAATGAGTTTTAAGGCACGCGTTGTTCTACGAACTGATGGGCCTAATGAATGATTTGCATACAACTTGACAATATGTAATTCATAACTACAAACAATATTTACATTCTAAGTTTAAATCATAATATGGTATGGCACGAGTTTAAATAAACGAATTAATTTTAGTGACACATGACACACCCCAAATCGCGTAATTAAAAAGGGGAGTTGTAAGATTCACTCACATTGGGTGCGTTCGGTTGATGATGTTGAATGCGCACGAAGTTTGATTTAACCACGAGTGAAACTAACCTAGATAATAACATAATGGTTCGGTTTATAAGCGGATTTTATTAATCAATTTTAGTAGGATTATTGGATATATTTTTGTGAGTTTAAGGCTATTTTCTAACTTTAAAAATGTTATTTTTAAGTATTTTTAATTTAAATAAATAAATAAAAGTAATAAAAAATGTTTATTTTTGACTGTTGACCATTGACTTGTTTGACCGTTGACTTGTTGACTTGTTGACCGGTTCGGTCGTGTATGTGATATGCGCTGGGTGAGACTCGAACCGGTTACCTCCCGTACGCGTGCACGCAGCTCTACCAACTGAGCTACGTGTCTAACCCGAAATATTTCTGTTTTTAATTATATTTATATACTAATTGAATTAATCCGAAAATCATTTATTTTAAAAACGATTTTTAATGTATCGCTCGGTGCTCTCCACAGGTCCCGAACCCGGGACCTGTGGGTTAGTTTGGCACACAGTCCACCGCTGGACTGTGTGTCTAACTTGGTAAATAATCTGGTTTTTATTATACTTATATACAAACTGGATAAATTCATTTCTGTCCTTATATAAAAAGTTTGATAATTGCTAGAACCGGTGCGGTAGTCTGGACTCGAACCCGCGACGTATGATTTAAACGCGTACACAGTCCACCACTGGACTGTGTGTCTATCTTGGTTATTATTCCGGTTTTCATTAAACTTAAAATCTATTTGCGAGTGAATCCGGTTCAGTTTTAAAAAGGAACATTTTTATTAAGGCGAGTGTGCGTGTGACAAGAATCGAACTCGGGACGTATGTGTGTTTATTTGCACACAGTCCACCGCTGGACTGTGTGTCTAACCCGAGATATAACTTGATTTAAATTATATATATATATATTACTGAAAACTTCATCTTCTTCGTTAAGCTTAATCCAGAACCAATGTCCGACTGGTTCGACGATTTAATCAAGTTCTTTAGTGTGTTGTGATTAATTACATATGCGATTAATAAAAAGAATGAGAGAGATTAGGTACAAGATATATCGACAGAGATCCCCTGTTTCGCCGGCGAGTTTCCGATTACAGCAGGTTATTCCGGCGACGTGTGTCTTGCGGCAGAGGGTCTTCAGGAAGCTTGAAGTGAGTGTGGGTGGCTTCGGTATGAGCTCTAGGTGTTCTGTTTTTAGAGTAAGGCACAGAGGTGAAGGGGTTCGGTTTTCCGACGAGTTGCAGAAAGTTTCCGGCGAGTGAAATTACGTCGAGAATGGGTGTGATTGTGAGCGAAAAGGCTATCAGAGGTTAGAGGGTGCCTTTATAAGAAAGAATCGAGATGCATGTGGTCTGATTTCAGTCTTGATTCGTCGGTCAATAAGTTTTCCGGCGGTTATGACCAAAGTCGCGGACTGGACATCGGTTATAACCGATGTTAAGGTTAATGCTTCGGTTAAATCAGAAGAAACCGTCCAATCTCGGCGAAATCGTCGGGATTTCTGACGACTGCGATTTGGGCGCGTCAGTTTGAATTCGAGATTTATGTTATGTATTAATTGTTTTAATATGAACACAAACAACACAAGTGGCGGAGTGGTTGAGCGTGTGGGAGTTAAGACTTGGAGCTTAACCCGGCTGACCCGGGTTCGAAACCCGGCATCAGCAATATATTTTTATTTCATTATTTTTGATGAATTTTCAAATATAAATTATATATTCCAATATACTTATTAGTTATGTATCGCTTAAAATTAATTTGAGCATTAAATACGCAACGAAATTTTTAACTGATTGTTCGGTTATTAAACAAAGCGGGTTTGGTAAATCCGGTTTTGACGGATGTTACAATAATCAACCACCAATAACAAGTCTAGATGAAATTTCCTCCTAAATATCCAAATATTTGGCATGCAAGCCAATATAAGGGTTTATCAAAGAGACATACAAAACAAACAAACAACACCAAGAACAACAACAATCATTTCTTCAATCCCGCAAACTCAAGAAGCCTCCTCACAAGCTCCTCCAAGTCAGCTATCCTCCAGTGCATCTGATCTATTGCACTGTCATCCAAGTCCTTCAACTCATCAAACCAATCCATTTGCCCCTCCAGATCCTTCACTTTTTCCTTAGTCGCCTTCAGATCTTCGTGTATGGCCCCCAACTGACGG
Source organism: Scalesia atractyloides (assembly GCA_947069175.1). Lineage (NCBI taxonomy): Eukaryota > Viridiplantae > Streptophyta > Magnoliopsida > Asterales > Asteraceae > Scalesia > Scalesia atractyloides. The sequence goes on along the minus strand of CAMTDV010000017.1, from coordinate 45,211,927 downwards.
TCACAGGGAGAGCATCGGTCCATCCACACTCATTTCTGCTTCTTCGAAGCAGATGCAGTCTCAGCTCTGGATGTTGAAGCGATGTCTCCGACAGGTCGTATCCTCTTCCTACGTCGAAAGTATACCAACAGGGGTGCAGTAGGAGTGCGCGACTCGATTGATGGAAATGACAACTCGGTAACAACAGGTGGAGGGATCTCGGTAGCGGGCTCAGCAACAACAGTGGATGAGATGACCAATGGCTCTAATGGCTGAGCCGTACCAATGGTAGCGTCTACTGCTGGTGTGACACTGTAAGATCCTACAATCAACGGAACACCTCTATCCACATCATCGATAACAGACACGGTACCTGATGATTGTCCAGTCTCGTAAATCGAGGGTGGAGCATATCATCATCGTCTTCGATCCAACCGTTTCTTGTAAAAGCATAACATGGGTCAACCTGGCTTGCAAACGCAGCAGGGTTAACCTGGAAGGATGAAGCGAATTCAGCCGCATCAACAAACTGTGGAATCGTAGGAGGTACCTCCGGTAATACGGATCTAGGTGAAGTCTCGAATTCTGGCTCGCTCTCAGAGTTAGTAATCTCGATGACCTCGTGCTCATGCGACATCTGTGACATAAGTGTGTGTTCAAATGAAAAATAACACATAAGGCCCAAATAAACAGATTAACACGTATGCACAATAACACGCAATGGTTCCATACATGATAAAAATCCATGTTTATTTAAAATTTTTGTCTTCGCGAATTTTGGACTTATATCACAAAATTCTTTGGTTGAAGTCTAGAGTTTTCCCCTGAAAACATTTAGTTCGCTAACAACCGTTGGCTCTGATACCAACTTCTGTAACACCCCAAAAACGTCGCAGCGGAAATACAAACGTAATGGTGACGGAAGTTGGTGCCCATAAATATCTTGGTGGACGATGCATCGTTAATTTTGGACATATTACTTAATTAAAACATTGTTCCCAAATTAAAACACAAACCACAACCATAACACAGTTAAGTTGTCTTGATCCTTATGGATCTTAATATCTTAATACAATCGGTCCCAAATAAGTTTTAAAAGTGTCCAAAGTTTATTATTAAACAAACATGCATCACAACCACAAGATATGCCAAAGATTCCCGAAGCCATGCTCAAGTACCTGAAGAACACGTTAAAATCAAGTGTCAACACAAAGGAGGGTAAGCTCACATATTCAAATTTAAAACAAGGAAAACTTTCTAATTATGTGTTTATTATCAAAACATCCAAATAATATTTTCGAAAGTTTATTTTATTCCTTAATAAAATCCATGGGTCAGCCGTCGCAAGCGTTTCCTCGAAACCTCCGAACTAAGCATCTTCCCAAGTTTCACATATTAAATTTATTTTACATCCATTTGTTCAGATTCGTAAGTTTGAAAGACATTACGAGCTATATATTAACATTAATGGTATAATCAACGCTAGACAATAACAGAATATAAATTTGTCGCTTGACATGACACAGAGCTACCGGTCGCGACGGGGTTGTCAACCCGATAGATCTATCAACAATTCCACGCAATCCATATTAATGATTAAATGGCTAAGTTCGCGCAAAGTGCCCGCAATGGGTCACCCAAGGTGCCAACCTTATGAACAATATATATATATCCTACTAAAATGATAAATTTTAATATAACACGTTGTACGAATCCCCGACGTCCCCACCGAAACGTAAGCCTAATCCCGATACTTACGCTCTCGAGACCGGGCCAATTCGTTACAACTTTAGATTTAAACATTTTAAATCCACATGGTCGTTCTATCCCATAACGCCGTAAAATCCCTGTTTCATCCCCGAAACGCATATATCATTATTCCAAAATCCGTTTCATCCCGAAACATATTTATATCCGACACCATGTTTTTCTCCAAAAACATATCACATAATTTCCAAATCATATTTTCCATGAAAATATATTTATAGTTTTATCAAAGGCATATTTTATACGAAAACGTATACTTATCCTTTTAAGGCGTCTTCTTCCCCCAAAACATATACAAAAACAGTAAAAAGAGGGGGTTTAGTGACACTCACCTTTGGGTGCGTATTTAAAATAGCGCGATCCCATAATTGGATTCTACACGTCCTAATATACGTAGGCATGATTTAATAATCAATATATTACAAAATTCCTAAGTTTCTCCAATACTTAGAATTTTCACATAACTTTGAGATTTTCTTGAAAAGTCATTATTTTTTATTATGTTGGCATATTAATATATATATATATATATATAATGAGTTCATATATATATATATATATACATATATATATATATTTAAAATTTTTGTGACTTGAACGATTTTATTGGTGACCTTAATGTTATACCCGTTAACGCTCCCGTTTATACATACTATATATCTACGATTTGCGCGTCGTAATATATATACATAAACATGCACATATTCACAATATCATAACACGTGAAAACTCATTAACTTATTCACTTTATCATTTTTAAAGCATGTATACATGAAATAACGCACTAAGTTAACCTACGTATAAATTTTCATGCTCGACAAATAAGTTACACATTTTAACGCGATTTCACTTATTCTACCGTTTTAAACATACAAGCGTACATGCATAGTCTTAATTCCCGCTATCATGTCAACACTTAACATATTATCATAGTCACATATTTATATCACATAACACATTTAAACACATAAGGTTCATCCATTACCAACCCATCGTCTTTTACTGATTCGGTAACATTTTCGGGTGCCGAAAGTCACGTATGACTAACCAAACACCAAATAAACTAAATATAAGTTAATATACTTATATTTATACTAAAAATATCAGTTTAGTTACTGATCTAAAACAGTTTTACAAAAACCCTCTTAAAATGCGATTTTTACCGTTTTTACCGCATAGTTTTGCGTCAAACGTTACCCTAACCATCCGAACTCGAAACGACTTCATATTTTAACACAATACATGTTATATACCGAATAAAATGATGGTTATAATCAGATTAGTGCAGTTTTTGTGTAAGGCACATAAGTCATGCGATTTCACACATTTTACAACTTTTTAAGCACATAGTACTACATGCAAAGCTAGTACACTTTATATCAAAGTTCCATACCACTTTTATACATGAGATAACCTTATTTTTAAGGTTTATTTACTGATCTAAAACCATTTTTTTATAACATGATTAAATCCTCATTTTATGTACATACATTCACATGCATGACTAGGTACAAGCACATAATGCACAAACATCATGTCTTCATCATTTTGTATAAACTAACATGCATCCAACATATATTTATTTCATGTTCATACATTTAAGATCACCATATTCATATGACTATCATCATCTAATCATTTAAATTAAATGTAAGACATATATATGCATATATTCTTACACATTTAAGATTTAATCAACAAAAATGTACATGCATGCATATATATACATATATACACGGCATGTATACATATACATACAAGATTCCAAAGTTCAACTTTTCATATACATCCTTTCAAATCACCGTAACCTTTTTAGAACATTCCAAAGATTACAAGCATTCACCTTTTAACATCTTATCAAGCAAGATCATTTCAAACATCAAAACTCAAACTCTAACATTCACACACACACACACTCACGACCATATATATACACACATTCATGTCCATTTTCATTTCCTTTTAAAACCCATTTGATGTTGTTTTCAAGTTAGTGTTTAAACCCAAGAACATGAGAAACTTCATTTACTATCATTTCCATCAACAAGAATCAAAAACATATTTTAAGAACATGATTTTATACCTTCAAGTTCTAATGGGTTTTGATAAAGATGTTGATATGGAGCTTGGATGTTGCTTGAAACACTTTAAAAACACCTTTGATTCTTCAAAAATACTTGAAATGGGATTGCATGAACATGAATTCTTCAATGGAGGTTCAAAGTTGAAAATGGAGGTGTGTGTGGGGGCTCACAGCCGAGAGAGAGAGAGGAGAGAGAGAGATGAGATTTGTTTGGTGATTTTGCATGTTAAATGGAGTGTATATCTTGCCTTAATCATCATATGAGCTTCCCTAGGTGCACACTTGTCTAAATGGAAGATTTTTCAAAAAGTGGGCAGCCATTAGCCCGCCACCTATGGCACACACACACATACATATCTTATACATACACATATATATGCTATATACTGGTATTTAACTGGATACCGGGTGTTTTATCTAGCGTTTTAAGTGCGTTTTAACGCGTTTTAAATTATATTCAACGCTCTATAAAAATAAACTCACTAAAATATTACTAATCAATATTTTATTTGCCAGGACCAGTTACGTTGTCGGTAATTGGCAATGCGCACTGTGCTGCGCAGTACGCGCTTAAATTCGCAGAATAGGGATTTTAAGCGTTTTAATTTATTTTTATCATTCTATAAAAATAAATTGTCAAATTATTACTATAATAATTATTGGGTGCCCTGAATTGGCTGTGTTGACAGTATTTTGTCAGATACACGCAGTATCGCGCAGTACGCGCTTAAACTCGAAAAATAGAGTTTCTTAGCGTTTTAAATTATTTTTCCTCACGATTATGATTAAATATATTATTTAACTCATAACCGACTATTTTTGAGATTTTATCATTATTCGGCGGTCACCGACGTTCGTTTCGCTTTTTAACCGTTACGCGATAAGCGTTTATCTTAATATAGCCAACGTAATTTTTATCAAACTTTGGATTTACCAACACATCAAATACCATATATAAACATCATAAACAATCAAATACGACCTTTTATTCATTCATGACACGTGTTACATTTGTACGGACAGCCTAAATAGCCGGGTGTCACAACTGCTTCACAACATTCAACCACATCAGAGTTTGACTCCTGTTCCACAGACTCATCACCTTCAACTATGGTCTCAAGAGCCATTAAACACACGTTTTTATTTTCAAAATCATTTTTGGCTATGAGAGCAAAGTTTTCATCAGTTAAATCCTCAGGCAAACTACTCCAGTCAACAAAACCTTGGGTAAAGAAGCTTTGTTGTGTAACCTCTGCTGGTGTAGCAGTGGTTTGAGTAGTTTGAGTGACATGTGGAGCTTGTTGCACATGCACGTGAGGTGGTGCTTGAACATATTGAATCTGTGGAGCAGAGGTTTGGACATAATGAATAGGGACAGTTGTTACATGATTTTCAAAATGAGCAGTGTTTTGCATTTGTTGTGCAGGGGCAAACTTGGAATATTGGAGAGTGCTTTGAGGATTGGGGCCAGGATGTGTAATAATTGGTCCTGCAGTTTGAACTCTGCATTCCCTAGCAAAATGTCCCATCCGATTGCACTTAAAACATTTTATCTTTGATTTATCTAACCCAACTTTTAACCCCCCATGCAATCCTGGAAACCTCCTACCAGTTTTTTTTATCCTGACACTCAAAAGTGCCTACTGGTGTAGGATGTCCATCTCTTCCAAATTCGTGGGTTCAAAGTGTTGTAGGTCATTCATCTCAAAACTCAGATTGTCAGAGGTTTGGCTTTCACAATTTGAAGCAAAAGCAAAATTGGGTGTACAGGGATCAGAGTTGAAATTGTTTCCAGAAGTTATGTCAATGTAATGATCAAAACTCTAGTCCTTTCCAATGCCAGACCCCTCCTCATGACTATATAGAGCAGTGTTTCCCAGAGTATAGTCATCGGTCATTTTCTCTGACTCTTGTAATTTCTTTTTCTGGTTTAACTCTCTCTCATATGTGAGGAGTCGACCATGAAGTTGAGTCAATGTCATTTCCTTGTAACCAGGCTGTTCGAGTGACATAAGCTACAGTCTCCCATTTCTCAGGTAAAGATCTCAAGAAACGACTATTGACAGTCGAATTTGGAAATTCCACATTTACCAATTTGAGCTCACTGATGAGACAGCTATATCATTCGAACTGTTGGGTTAATGACTCACCTTTAACGTGGCAAAATGTTTCATACTGTTGATTTAAAACTTCTCTATTATTCTCGATCACCTCTTTAGTACCACCGAATTGCTCTTTAAGAGCATCCCATAACTGTTTAGCACTATTACAATGAAGTAATCCCGCATAAATCTCATTGGGCAAAGCTGAAGCAACGATGCTAAAAGCCTTAGCATCCAATTCGATTTTGAGGAAATCTTGTTCAGAGTAATTTTTGAGTTTTTTAGGGACTTGAGTGTGGGGATCCTCTGTACTTGGAACCATGGGGACATGTGGTCCAAACACAACGGATCTCCAACATCCGGTGTTCTGTTGGGCGAGAATATGACACATCCTACGTTGCCAAATAAAATACTCATTTTGTTTCAACATAGGTGGTTTGAACATGGATCCAATATTGGATTCCGGTGTGTTTTGTGCCATTTCTCTTGTTTACAACAGATTTGTGTTTTAAAAACTTTTGTAGTAATAAAACTCTGTATTCAAGCAAAACTTATCAAACGAAATTAGCAACAAAGAGCTGATCTGTTCAAATCAATTTGACTTTTAAATCAAAATCGATTGATCAAGCTCTGATACCAATTGTCAGGATCTAAGTTTGAATTGATTGTTGTTTTTGTTTCAAGTAATGGAAAATGATTGAAAACAAAAAATAAATGCAGCAGATTAATGGAAATTTTTTACAACAATCAATCGGTCGTTTATTTTCATCATCATCATGCTTTCAAGTAATTAAACTTTCGCATGTGATTCACAAACTCCCCCTTAGCCCAATAACGATCGTTTGATAGTAAAAAATGAAGAAGAAATGCGAAATTGATCTTTTTAAGAAGACAAGTGTTAACTGTTACATTGAGCGCCTATTTATACTAATTGTCTAACCACTGATCGACTTTCAATGACGTCAGGGTTGATAGTGACAGCTAACAAGAAGTAACTAACTACAAACACTGCTTATACTAAACTATCAGTGCATAGCACTGTTACATTGATTAGATTAATACTAGACTAAGCACTGTTGGCTATCATCTGTTCTTGTGATCTTCTATCAGCGGTTGAGAGTTTCTTCTGTCAGAGGATAGGAATCAATGTGTTTATTGAAAGCAGTAAATACTTATCAGAGAGAACCTCTGATGATTGGATCAAAGCTCGGATGATGTGTTTTGACTATGTATCATCTGTTCCTTTCCAAAGGTTCAATCCTAACATTCCCGCTACATAGCGCGAAGAATCCTACAAGTTTTGATAAGAAAAATACATTACTAGAAAGTTTAAACTTCTCTTTAATATATCATAAACTTTATTATAATACTTTTTAATGAAATATAAACTATAAAATGTATAAAATATCATTATATGATTTTAAATACACCGAATAAAATATATATGAAAATTTGCTTAACACATTAATTTAAAATACATATAATTCGTTTCATATATGACTTATAACCTATTCACTTTATTTTATCGGCTTTTGCCAAAAAAAGAAAAGAAAAGAAACATAACTTATAACTTTTTTTTATTTTCTTTATTTATTACTAATTTTACACTTATCCAATCTTGGGAAAGTTGGCCTGTAATAATCCCCAGTAGACGTCAAAGCTATTGGCAGTCTCACTTTTAAATATTTCTCACGTCAGTCCAACTTTTCACCTATTTTTCTTTTACTGGTCCCCCGTTAAAAAAAACTTAACGGAGTTAAATTTTTCCCCCGAATTACAAGCAGATGTTTCAGGGTTTTGATCAGAACGACGATACGAGTCGATTAATATAAAATTTACCTTGAAACACTTCTCCAAATAACGAAAACGGTGCTTTAATTCAGGTGTTTAAACTTCCAATTAACAAAAATCAGTTCGTTTGGAACAACATTTTGAAGTAAGTTTTACATCAATCGACTCATATCGTCGTTCTGATCAAAAGCTCTAAAACATATGTTTGTAATTCGAAAAAAAAAACTTAACCCCCGTCAAGTTTTTTTAACGGGGGACCGGTAGAGGAAAATAAGTGAAAAGTTGGACTGGCAAAGGGAATATTCAAAAGTAGGACTGAGAATAAACAATGACGTCTACTACGAATTATTACAATCCAATTTTCCTTAAATATAAAATATCATTACGATGAAAATTTGCTTAGCACATTTACTTAAAATACACACGATTCATTTCACTTCCTTAAATGTATTTGCTTTTGCAAAAAACGCTACTTATTATTTTTTTCCTTTAATTATTGCTAACTCTACACTTATACAATCTTCTTATTAAATACAAAACGTAAAAAGATATCACTATATTTTTTTAAATAAACTTAATAGAAGATTGATGATGAGAATATGCTTAATATATTTACTTAAAATACATAAAATATATAATCCATTTAATGTTTGATATATGACTTATAATTTTTTTTCCTTCGAAGTATTTGCTTTTGCTAAAAAAACATAACTTATAATTTCTTTTATTTTTTATATTGATTGATAATATTACACTTGTACAATCTTCTTATTAAATATAATAATAATAATTTATTCCCGTAAATTATTATCCTTATAAAATAAGTATATTATTATTACTCTTAAAAGTTGAGGTATAAAGAAAAGAGACATGACCTTGAGTAAATAAAAGAATATATTTCTTTTATTTCAACAGCTAAATTCCATATAGCAACAGTTTATCCCTGCAATATAAAAACATAATCTAAACCAAATTCACTTCTTTCACAGGGGTCAAAATTCCCAAATCCAAGGTGAGTCTACAAGTCTCTATGCACTATGTACAAGTAGTAATGACTAATGTACAAATCACTAAAGCTTCATTAATCTTCATTTTGAAATTCAAACACAAACAAAACACTTACACAGCCAGTTGCACACATTCTCTCGCTCGCACACACTTATGTTTGACAAGCCATTTTCAGAAAAAACCAACTTTAGTATTTCCCCACTCTTTCTCTGTAAACCCACCTCCATCTCTGTCACAAAAACGCCATTTTTTTTTCTTCAGAAAATGATTTTGACAAGATGGGTTTCTCTTTGGGTTCATCAAGCAAGAATCTTGTTAGCTAAAACTCACTCAAATCTTCAAAACCAAAATGGGTCTCTTGTTGTTTTTCTCCTTTGAAAACCTACATTTTCTTGAAACCTTAAGTTTTCCCATCTCCAAAAAAGATTCCTTTTTCACACCAACCCATCACATTTCCACTAAAAATCTGTAAAAATCATTCTTTTATACTTTTGAAAAAATGGGGTGTGTTGCTACAAAGTTGGAAGAAGAAGAAGAAGTGGTGACCATTTGTAGAGAAAGAAAACAGTTGTTGAAGTTAGCTGTGGAAAAAAGGTACAGTCTTGCAGAGGCTCATTTTAGATATTGTCAATCAGTTTATGGAGTTTCAGCTGCTATAAAACTGTTTGTTGCTAGGCACTCTTCACCTTCTTCCCCTTTTCTCATCACTCTTCCACCACCCTCCCCCCTAAAGAAAACAAGATTGTGTCAAACCCTTTGTTTCTCCAACAAAACACTTGTCAAGAACCATCTCAAAAGAGTAAAGATGATTCCAATGCATGTGGTGGTTCTTGTTCCTGCTCATCTTCTTCGACATCTTCAGAAGAAGCTTTAGAGAGAGAAAGTAAGCTTAAGAGTGAGAGAGAACAACAAGAAGAGGGTTGTCGGTCTTATTATTATATGGATATGGGTTCAAGTATGCCACCACCAGAGGTGGAGTTCGGGTGGGATTTTTTTGACCCATTTGTGACAATGAGGCCAGAGGTTATGAGAGGGTATAACCGTTATTCTGATGATGATTTGAGGGTAGTTAGGGAAGAAGAAGGGATACCAGAGCTTGAAGAGGAAGTGGAGAGAGTGGAAGAAGTGAAAAACAAGGTGGTGAGTAGTGAAGAGAAGAAGCAAGAGGAAAGTTGTGAGAGTGAAACAACAGTGGGTTGTGCTAATGTGAGCCAGGGGGAGGCACAAAAGGGTTTAACAGTCATAGATACACCTGAAAGAGGGAGAGAGTTGTTGGAAACCGTGAAAGATATTGAAGACTATTTTATTAGGATTTATCATTCTGGGAAAGGTGTATCCAAAATGTTGGAATCTAACAGGATCCAGTTACAATCAGGTTTGGAAGAAATTAAAGGTAGGGGCTTTTTGGTCTTTTTGCATATCAAACACACACACATACACAACCATTTGTTTTCAATCAAATTTGTGCACTTTACTTCTTCATAACTTGATTTGTGTTTTGATGTGGGGAGCAGATCTTTTTAAAGCTTTGGTTAAGGGAACCAGTATAAAATCTTTTTAAACAAACAAATATGTTCTTATTTGGACATGATCTAAGTCATATAAATAGCAAAATCTACAACTGAAGAAAAACTTTTAGGACTAGAAAAGTATTGAATTCTGGTTGCAGAAAGTGTTTGGTTTGACTGTGGAAAGTTAAATGTTTTAAGGCAGGGGCTTTTTGGTCATTTCAGGCATGCAATAGATGAGTCCAGTCAAACATATATAGAGAGTTCATTTGTGAGGTTAAATCATCAACTCTGAAAAAGTTTGTGGTTCATGTTAGTTTCTCATCATGGCAAAGGTCAAAGCTTTAGTCAACAGAAATATATATAAACTCAATGAATAACATTAACATCTTTTTTAAGATTATTCAGTTAACTTATCTTATATTAAGATTGTTCAAACCCCCAATCCCTGAAATTATTTGGAGCAATAGAATACTAAAAGAGCCTTATTTGAGTTCTAATTTGAGTAATGTTTTGTTTGACTATCTAAAGTCAAATGTGAAATGTTCATCTATGTTTGTTTCTTGCATGCTTTCTTTTTTACAGTTTTTGTTGTCCCATTATTATGGGAGTAAAAACTTAAAGAGGGTCATTTTGCTATCAAGAATTTCATTGTGTGGGTCCCTAGGTAAATGGTCCAAATAACCACAGTAGCCCTCACTTAAAAAGCATTAAATCCATGAGAATTTCAAGATTCCCTGCATTGTATACATCAATTGAATTTACATTTTGTCATACATATCAAATATCACTATCACTCCCCATTTTTATTCTTGTTTGTGTAATTACTCCATTTGTTTAATTAAACTAGACACATGTTGACTTTGAGAGTCAAAGTTAACATTTTTACTTTCAAGAAACTAAACTTGCCTTGCAATGATGCAGAAAATTCAACTAAGCTCATTCAAGCAATTGCATCACGGTCAACATCTTACCGTTCAACAACATGTAAGAGTCTTGTCGCATCAAACTCTAAAACGCCTTCTGCATGGACGGAATTCAATAATGATCTCTTTGATGATGGAGGGGGGATGAACGCAGGAAGCCATTCGTTAACGTTAGGAAGACTCTATGCTTGGGAAAAGAAGTTATATGAAGAAGTTAAGGTAATTACTGTCAATCTTTTGTAATTAACTTTCTCGCAAATGACATGTAGTTTGACTTTTTTGGTCAAAGAGAATAAAGTTTTGATGTCCAAAATTGATACATAAATTATGAAGACACATTTTTCTATACCTGTTTCAACCTTGTAAAAGATCTAGAGAATGCATCCTATAAAGCATGCTAAATATGATTACAAATACTATACATTACAAAAATAATAATCGTCAAATTCATCAAAGAACCTACGTATCTTCACATAAAATGCGGGTTATAAAAAACCTCTCAAACTTTCACATCAAATGTCGTCAAGTCCCTATACGAATTATTGGTGTTAATAAAGTCCCTAAACCTTGTATTATTCAATCACAAACGCGGGACTTAACAATTTTGGGACTTAACCACATTTGATGTAGAAGTACGAGGGTTTTTTAAAAACAACTTTTTGTGTGTTAAAAAACCACTCATAGTTTCACATCAAATGCGCTGAGGTCCCTATCAGAGGCGGATACATGCCTTTTGTAGGGTACCATAGGATTCATCTTACATTCGGATTTATTATATAATTTTTGTAGTATCAACCAATTTGAGACACTTTGAGGGGCATAGTTTTGGCGATACTTTTGTGGCTCTTGGGGTACACTTGCAAACAACTCACCAATGTTGAATTTACTTTTACATTTGACTCATTTTCTTTTTAAAGGTCATTTGACGTTTTTCTAAACAAAGTTATGTATTCTTTTATATTTTTAATGTAAAATAGGTAAACTTTTATGTATCTTGAACAATTGTATCGTCTTAAATTTTTCACGTTAATCATAAATGCAATCCATTAAATCAATTTCTTGAACCCCACTGATTACTATTTTTAATAATTCGCTAGCTCTAACTTTCTATGTTAAAAACTGATCAGTAACTTGTATTGATTACTAATTGTATATTTATTTTAAAGTTTCTTCATAAAATCATAAATTTAAATGCATGTGGAAATTATGTAAAAGAGGGTATTATCAAAATTTTTAACAAAACTATTTTTAGTTTGCTTTTCAAAGTTGTAAAATATTTCATGTTTTTTCAACAATGTTTTATTTGACCCAGCTCAATATACCGTCTCATATTTTGTGCCCCCCCCCCCCCCCCCCCCCTTAAAGAAAATTCCTGGGTCCGCCACTGGTCCCTATAGGTGTGTGCTGTTAATAAGTCCCTAATAAATAAAATATAACCCAAGTCAAATATGTAGAGTTCATTTTGAGGATCTTTTAACACATAAAAGTATAGCTACTTAGCCTCATTTTATGTGAACACCAATGCAACTTTTGATGACAATGATTTTGAAGGTTTTATGCTGTTGAATACCCTTTAGATGACTTTCCACCTGTTTGACCTGTTTTCTTTTTATTTCAATCTTTTAGCATAACCCATTTGACCCTTTATAAATAAAATATAACACAAGTCAACCTATTTATCAGTAAATGTGTTGACATTTATGCCCATGTGTTTGTACTTAAATAGTTAATGAGACATTTGCATGATTCTTAGGCTGGAGACAACACTCGGAAATTATACGAGCGAAAATGCAGCCAGCTGAGAAACCAAGATGTCAAGGGGAACGAGGGAGGCACAATAGACAAAACACGCGCTGCGGTTAAAGATCTGTACAGTCGGATCTTGGTTGCCATTCGAAGTGCAGAATCAATTTCAGAAAGAATTGAGAAACTCAGAGATGAAGAGTTGCAGCCACAAATCATTGAACTCTTACACGGGTAAGCATCAAATACTGCGATAAATACTTGTACACATCAGCATTCTTGCGCTTTCTCGACTTTTACCGTACACAGTAACAGTGCTAACTGGTAAATTATAACACATGTCATGTATTTTGTGCAGCATGATGAACATGTGGAAGGTTATGTTGGAATCACATGAAATTCAAAACAAAATCATGTCTGAAGTCAAACTGTTTACATGTCCAACATACAGGAAATTCTCAAACAACACGCACCGTCTTGCAACCCTGCAGCTGGAGGCTGAATTTCAGAACTGGCGGACGTGTTTTCGAGACTATCTCACCGCACAAAACAATACGTTGGAGCTCTTTACAGTTGGTTATCAAAGTTCATAGTTCCAGAAGTCGAATTCTACTCAAAAAGTAGGAACACATCTCAACCTTTTCAGACAACAAACGGGCCCCCGTTGCTCATGATTTGTCAAGATTGGTTCAACTTTATGGACAAACTGCCAGACAGATTGGTTTATGTTGCCATGAGAAGCTTCTCAAAGGATTTACACTCTTTATGGATTCAACAAGGAAAAGAGCAAGACCAAAAGCGAAAAGTTGATAGCTTGTCGAAAGAACTCGACCGCAAGATTCTTGCTTTTCAGAAAACCGAAAACCGAGTCTTTGAAACCAAGCTCCCGAGTCTCGAGCTTTGTGAGCTCGAGGTTGACCAAAAAGCAGATTACTTGAAACAAAGAAAAGAGTATTTAGACGAGTTAAGGGCAAAAGTGGAACTGGAAAGAGGAAAACATCAAAGTTGTATGCAAGAAACTCAAAGGATCACGTTAAACGGATTCCAAACAGGGTTGGGTTTTCGAGGCGTCAATAGAGTTCTCAAAAGGGTCACTAAAGATGTACCGTGATCTTGTCGGCATCCGCGAGAACCCTGAAAAGGTTGACAACTCGTCTTATATCCAAGAAGATGGGAGCAGCAGATACAAACTACAAAGCAAAGTTCATTTGTGTTTTTTAAGGATTCTTGAGGTAGTGGTGTTAGTTATATGTTGTGATTGTTGTACAGTAGATTGTGATTTGTGTTCAAAGCTTCTCCCGCGTAGATGATGGGTTGGATTTGATTAATCAAGAAGTGGCTTTTTATCTTCTTGTGGGCAGATTTGATTATTAGGGTGATTGGTGTTTGTGCTCACAATTTTGTTGATTAGAACTGAAATTTCACCATTTCTTGCAAATCTTTATTGGTAAAAAGTCCCAATAAGTTTGTATAGAAAGGTGGATATTCTAGTTGGCTATTGGTTTGTAAAGTAGCAATCTCTGCTTTGTTGATGGAGCAGGGGTTCTATTGTTGAGTGCTTTAATGCAATTTTATTTTTTAGAGTTAAATGTTTGGTTGGTCCCTGTGGTTTACGAAATTTGCAGATTTGGTCCCAATGGTTCACTAATTACAAAGTTGGTTCTAATAGTTGTAATTTTTGCACTCAGGTGATCCTTATCACTAACCTCTATTAAATTTCTCAGTTAAGTTAATGTTAAATGACCAAACTGCCCTCAACAATTAAAACATAAAAAGTAAAAATAAGAAACAAAAGAGATGGACCAACACCCCATCATCTTCTTCTTCACCTCTCTCTTAGGACCAATTTTTGACTACTTATGAGGCTGTGCTATGCATACATGATCTGCCTCCTGCTCCTAAATCACCTCAATTTTCGAATGTTAATTTCTAATTGATTGCAACATACCCTTAACAGTTGCAGAGAGATAAACAACCATTCAAATACTTCAAAAATTTCATGTAATTAAACCTTTCACATTAATTACATCAGCATTGGATATGTTTTCGGATATTTCACCCATTCGAAACTAAAAACATGAAAGCTTGTAATCAATTTATCTGGTCAACATCATCCATCATCGAGCTACCTTTAAACTTAGTGTGCATCACCATCACCATTTAGAAACCGAGCATCACCACCTACGCAGCAAACGACCAGCACTCTCCACCATAACCATCGTCACCATCAACTACCCACCGCTACTCCAACCACCGTAAACCACCACACAGCCACCACCATCGCTATCCCCGCCGGTACCCACCACACTAGTCGCCGCTTGTGTTGCTTCACCACCACCACCGTGGCTCTGCCACCAAGCTAGCTACCGCCTGGGTGATTAGGGTTTTGGGTGATTTAGTGGATGGTCGACGGAGTAATTGAGTGAAGGAGGATCGTTACCGCCCGGAAATGCTTGATTTTTCGGCGAGAGAGGATGTTGGTGGTGATGGGGGTATGTGGCTGGATATTGGGGGTTTGAGGAATATGAAAGAACCGGTGATGGTTGTGAACTTATGGTAGAAGAAGATAGGTGGAGTGGGGCCCACAAAGTATTAAATAATCCTTTATAAATCTTTTGTTTATTTTTTAGTCTTGGTTTTTTGTTTTTTAATACCAATGGTAGTTTGGTAATTTTAGATGTATTTAACTGAGAAACTTAACATGAGTTAGTGATAAGGACTACTCGAGTGTAAAAATTATAACTATTAGGACCAACTATGTAATTAGTGAACCATTGGGACCAAGTCTGCAAATTTCATAAACCATAGGGACCAACCAGACATTTAACTCTATTTTTTATTTGAAAAGTGACCACTATTCTAGACTTCTTGACCATTTGTTGAGAGATGGTTGAGGTCTTGACCATTGTGTTGAAAGATCCTTAAGGTCCTAACACTTTGCTAGTATGTTACAAGTTGATTTTTTAAAATCAACCATTGTGATATTGAAACTTTGCAGTGATTGTTGTACATTAGAAACCTGAAAACTGACCCATTCGGGTTGAAATCTGAAAACCGACTCTTTTGGGTCAGGACTGGGTCGGTTTTTGGGGATGGAATCTATGGGATAACCCTTTTCTTATTAGGGGTGAGCAATACTAAGCTCAACCCGAGAATAATGGAATCTATAGGATAATTTTTTTACGTTTTTTAATAGGGGTGAGCAAAACTTAGGTCAACCCGAGAAGAACCGAAACTCGACCTGAAAAAAAAAAACCACAACCGGACTAAACCCGTATGTATCGGTCATAACTCGGTTCCTATTCTAGCTAATTTTTGGTTTCGGTCTCGGTCTTATATCAGAAACCAAAGCACCGAAACCGACAACCCAATACCTGAAATGAACTCACCGGTGTGGTCCTCAGTTTTTGAGATTTACATGCATCTCGGTTTCGGGTCGGTTTGTTTCGTTGCTCAGCCCTTATTTTTTATGGGTTGATGTTTCGTATTGTCAGTTTTAAAACTGCCATGGGTCAAGAAATAGTTATAAAAAATCTGAATTCTATTACGTTTCGATAGTTACCCTATTAATACTTATATCATATTAACATAAATAAATAAACATGATCCATATGCCACGTACAACTTACGATATGCACACACAAGCGGATCCAAAGGTACCGGTGCCATCTCCGAGGAATCTCGAAACGTTTTGGGCCCGTGGCCAGTACAAAATAAATTGGGCCCACATAATCTAAACCCAGTATTCATATATAAAAAAACCATAATACGACAATAATTGCTAACAATCCTCAAAACAAAAATATTGTACCAAAATGAAAAAGAATTACCTACTTAAGCGAATCGTGCAACTCTCCTGGAATTTTTGAAAGCAAAGCTCTCGATTAAGTCTTCATACTCCATAGTATCCAAATACGTCGTTTTCAATAGATGTCTCCGGAATCAAAATCAATATATATGAGTGAGTATACATGACAACTTTGACAAGTTAAACAACGCATAAAATATCAACTTGTACCTCCATTTCGCCGACTACAACCCGAAAACCACTCAATTCCGATGTTGAAGTCACTGTTGTGCTATTGGTTGGTGCTTGCGTGATGTTGTGATGCGTTGATAGTGAGATGATCGTCAATCGTAGCTGGCCGCTCCTACACAAGTCCACACCTTAGGCCTAGAATAGTTTTTATTTAAGTTTAAACTTCAAGGTTTGGCTTGTTTCTACAGGTCTAAACTTTTAAACAACTTGGTTTTAAAAAAAAATCAGTTGGGCCTTTATCAAAGTTTTAGAGATAAGTAGCCCACAAGTTCAAATATATTGATTTTTTTTAATATATACAGTATATTATATAATTTAAAAAAAAACTTTTGGCCCTCGCCCTCTTCGCCCTCCCTAATAACCGGCCATGAAAGGTACCATAAACATATGTGAGAACTTGCGAAACCACCTCGAAACACAACACAAACATCACAAAAGATATTATCGAAGTTTTGGTTGTTGTAAATAATTATCTTAGAAAATATAATCAAATGGGTTGGTTCGGTTAGTATGTTTAACTTGTTAAATTTATTAGGTTGACCCGTCAACATTTTTTATTAAACACGTTGACCCACTAACATGTTACAACCCATTTATTTGAATCCACCAATCATGTTAACATGTTTACAACTTAATCACTACTCCCAACCTTTTTTACACTATTAAAAATATAGGTCGTGTTCGGGTTAAACAATTCAACCTGTAAACCCAATAAGAAGATTTACACGGCTTAAATATATATTAATTTTCATTTTAAACAAGAGCAGAGATGTTTATAGAAATAGGCATGGAACTCGACCAAAAAACCCGAAGCCGGGTTTTGAAAAAAACCGGGTATGTCGTACCAGGTTCTATACCCTACTCTACCCACCGGTTATATATGAGTTCCATACACTATGGTTTAAAACCAATTCCAACACCCGACCCGTAACGGAAAAAGCCCATCACTTCATCTCAAAAACCCAATTCCATACATGCTAACCCTACTTAATCAGTTTCAACCCAAAACCTGGTATGGCCCAATACACAATTTGTGCACCGGATAATAGAGTTGGGCTTCTCCGTTGTCACTTGTCACTACATAAAGCCCAGCCCAATAATTTCACTACCGGCGGTGGGTCAAACGACTCTCCGTCATCTAAAACCCTGCAACAAACCCTAACCAAACATTTCAACCGATGGCCGGGGGTCGATTCCGCGAGCTCTTAAATAAATACAGCAAGGTCGCTCTCGGCGTCCACCTCTCCGTCTCCGCCGCAAGCATCACCGGCCTCTACATCGCCATTAAAAACAACCTCGACGTTGAATCGGCGTTAGAAAAGGTCCGATTCAAGCAGCTCGAATCGATCCTCGAAAAAGTCGGTATGGCTGGACCTAAAGAAGAAGAATTAGACGCTGAAATTTCAAATCCGGAATCGAAGAAGAGGAATCGGACGGCGGAGCTGGCGGCGTCGAGCGGCGGAGCGTTGGCGCTGGCGGTTCTGTGTAATAACGCTCTGTTTCCGGTTAGGGTTCCGATTACGATTGCGGTTACTCCGCCGGTTGCTAGGTTTTTGGCCAGGAGACAGATTATTAAAAGCTGATTATTGTCTTTTGTTTATTTAGGATTAGATGTTATGAGATTTGTGAATTATTATTGTTGTTAGATGTTAAAAGTTGAGTGTGTTTGTATAATATGAATGATAATAATAATAATGAATGCAAGATGAATTTGTGTTTAGTGATGGCATTTCATGCCTCAAGAATGAAAATTGTTCATTTTTGTGCTTGTTTTGTTATGTGACTTGTGAATTAAATTATATAATTCATTGACAGTGCTTTTAGGTTCTTGGTTGTTGTCTAATTTGATAATGCTATTAGGTTCTTGGTGGTTGTCTAATTGAAGAAAACAAAAAAGATCTTGATCTGGAGTCAAATGGTACCCCAAGAGTATATGCTATATTGGTTTTTTTTTTAGTTTATATATTTGACTAGGTTATCTCCCGTGATTGCTTCCCGGATTCGAGAAAGTCAGTTATATTAAAAACTATTCATAATTAATAGATAACTAAAATCATACAAAAAGTATGATATATGAATTGTCTTAGCTACAAAAGAGTTATAAACTTTTTATAAACTAAATCACTAGTTGTGAACGTATAATAAAACTTATAAACTTATTGATTGTTTGTGATTCGTATTTAGATTAATTGTTAAAGATCAATATGAACTTGGCATCTACAACATTCTCCATATTTAAGCGAATAAGCGCATGGTAACACAAGCCTCCTCTAGTGAAGTTCACGAGCTAGAAAATCTAATATAAATGAATCTTAAATGTATAAATGAAATAAAAATACTAATACCAATCATAAAAACGAATACTGGTACAAGGTTCTGATTATAACAATACAAGATGCGATGTTGATATTAGTTTGAATCGGTTCATCGCATTTACTAATAGAGAAAAGTGTCTGGATAGTCACTGTGGTTTGCTCCGAGTTCACCTTTAGTCCCTACATTTTCAAAATTACACCTATAGTCCCCAACTTTGGCAAATTCGTTCTCGGATAGTCCCTGACGTAAACAAGGTTAGTTTTCTTAGTTAAATGACTCTCGAATTACTAAAATGCCCTACTAAAAAATAACATAAAATAAAAAATACATGTGGGGTCACCTTTACTCACCTACCCATTCTCACCCTCTCTCCCCTTTATCTTTTTCAGACCATAATCGCCAAACCATCACCACAACCACCACTGTAACATCTTAATACCACCACCCCCGCAACCACCACCTCACCCATCTAGAAAACACCACCAACTTACCCCTCGCCGGAAAGAACACACCGCTGAGCCAACTTTCTTGTGTTGACCGGAGGTTGTTGTTGCAGACGATAATTCATTTTGTACACAGCCGGAACAGTTGATGATTCCCATGCCGGAATTCAAGATTCCATCCCTTAGTTTTTCTTTAGATGGAATGGGAAGTGGCGGTGGGAGGATTTTGTTCCCATCTGAAGAACTAAAAACAGGCACCACATCAACAACTCATGATGAACCTCACGGAAGGCAAAGTAAAGATGATCAGAATTGTAATTCCAATGGGTTCTGGAGCTCATGGTAAAGATATTAATAGATATTCTTAAATCCATATATGATAGTTTTTTAAGCTAAAGGTGTGGGAAAGTTTGAAGCTTTCTTTTTTATTTCAAAATCTTGGTTTTTCTAGTAGCAAAATGGTGGCTGGTATTTGGATTTCTTGAAAAAAAACTAACTTGATAGGAGCAGAGAACTGGCCTTCTTCGTTTAGTTATATAATATAATTACATTCAGATGTAGAGCTTATTATAAGTGATTTGGTTTATTAATTTATGAGATTCAAGATTATGGCGAATAGATCCTCAAGTAAGCTAAACCCCAGATTTCTCTTAGTAGAAGAAGGAAAACCTAATGCTGTAATGTCATTTGTTAATTGGCTGATTGATCTAGAGTGGTGAGGCGTTCACAGAGGCATTCAGGGTAGAATCCAATGAAGTTTTCGTCGGGATGGCGGTCTCAGCTGGAGAGGAGTGTGATGGCGGCAGTTTGGGTGGAGAAGAAAGGGGTGGGTGGGGTTTAATAAGTGGGGCCCACAATATATTGTTTATTTAATAGTTTAAGTTATTTTGTTTTGTAATAAGGGTACTTTTGTCATTTCACACTCACTTAACTGAGAAAACTAACTGATGTTAAGCGTAGGGACTATCCGAGAACGAATTTGCCAAAGTTGGGGACTATAGCTGTAATTTTAAAAATGTATGGACTAAAGATGAAATCAGAGCAAACCACAGGGACTATCCGGGCACTTTTCTCTTACTAATATGAAAACAACTATTTTTTCAACAAAGTTTATATAAGAATGTCGAGAAAAATCATATTAAACACAGTCACGTATTCAACTTAATTTTTTTTAAAAGGATAGTAACGTGAGCATCAAATTAAATGGGTTAAAGCATATATATTATTTAAAGTATAAACGGTGAAACTGAAACTTAAAAAAAATATCGATATAATAAGATTGGAAAATTGTTACAATTCATCGAGGTTTACAAATTTGTAGGTATGATAATCTGGAATCAAAAGTAAAAGACATGTATGAGCTTTGATTCAGATTTAACTTAAATGACATGTGGATAGTGTTGACTACAAAAGTATTATAGAGGTTTCACAAACGAATAGCAATTATTACATTGATGATGTAAAATAAATAATGATCCGTAAAGGCCTTCTAAAGCACATAAGCAATGATTCCCTTAAAGAGTAGAAACAAAAGACCCCAACACTATATCTAGTTGCAACATCCGATGGTAAGAGTTGCGTTTGTGTGTCCACCCAACCCAACTCACCCCATACCATAAAAAATCATGGAAGCCTATTTAAAAAAAAACCTCAAATTAAGCATCCAACTAAAGTAACTAATTCAATCTTTTTTTTTAAACGGGGACGACACCCCGTCAAAACTTTATTAATAAAATTAAAAAAAAATACACCTAAAGAACATTGGGTCTTCCAAGACATACCTAAAAAGAACACCAACCTCAAAAACACCTAAGGCCTTACAGAACTGTTTTAACAAACCCCTACCCCAACCACTCTAACCAATAACAATTACTACTTCTAACTCTACTCGCGACCACACACAGCCCATGTATTACTGTTAGGATCGCTCCTCCACTGCTTAGGAACCTAATTTGTACCTAAAGTCATCGTAAGCGGAAATTACGTGAATTGTTAATCGAATACACAAGATTACTGTTTAAAGTGTTTGTTTATTAGTCCAAAATCATATTACATCGAGAATCCAAATAGACAGAGTTTCGCCGTCTTCAATGCAAAGTTACAACAATGAAAGACCCTAGACACATATATATAGGGCATCAAGTTCGCTCGAAGTATGAAATGGCTAGGACAAGTTCGGCAAACTTGTCCTTCCTAAGCATAACTTCGGCCGAACTTGGTCCTTTACAATCATAAATATTTCAAATTTAACAATTTCAAACCCTAATCACACAGAGACGATCCAAGACCTAGACAATAGACATCATGCATCAACAAACTCCCCCTTGGATATTGCCGTGGTCTTGATCAGTCTTCACAATCTTCAACCTCTTCCAAAGAAGTTCTTGTACGGCTTTCGTCTTCTTTCTTGTTTAGGAATAGGCATTTGGTCAGTAGGAGGTGCCCACTTCATGAACTGAAATCTTCTGAGCCTTGCCTCTCTACCCCTTTCATGTATCCTTTCGAGACACTTTTCCTCTTTCAAGAACTCTTCCCTTTCTAACTCTCTCCATCTTGATTCCCACATATGACCAGAATTAATACCATGTGCGTAACATACATTGATCACACCTTGGTATTGTTTGGCTTGAACTTCTTCACGTTTATCGAAGCAAATCTTGTTGAAGAACAAACACTTCACATCTTCTCTTGAACAATTTACTAGCCACAACGGGTCTAGTATACGTATAGTTCTCCATAACCCCCAAATCCTTCTACGTTCGATGCATTCCGGATCTTTTTCTTTAGTGATATCCCATGTTTCATCAGATCATAACACTATCACTGCTTCACTTGTTTTGGGATCCGTTTGCTACCACAAGAAGTAAGGATGAAAATCTTGTTCAATAGGTTTCAGTGGCATGTTCTTCATCACTCTTGGCCTTTTCATTACCAAAGTAACATCTTTAACACCCGTCTTCTTATCAAACTTGATTCAACGTTTCGGAATAAACGGCTTCCATAACTCAAAACCCTAGAAGCTTGAAACTTGATAACCCTCCAAAGCCGTTGTTCATTAAATTTCATCTGAAGACTGATGTTTCTTGTTTGCACCAACTCTTCAACATCCCAAAATGGTAACGTCTTTATATCAGTAAGATGTCTAAAGTATTGAACTCCAAATTCTCTTTTGATAGCATAAACATCAAGTTCTCTAATCCACCCCCAACTAAGAATATCACCAAGAGATTTGTCTTTATCACAAGTAAAGAATGCCAGTGGTCGTTTGAACTTTCTTTCTTTAGGTATCTCTTTAAACTATGACTTCTTTGCTTCAGTAATCTGTTCTTTAGTATAACGTTTAGGGATATTGCCTTCTTTTACCACTTAGTCAATCTTTTGCTTTAACAAATCCACATCAATCTGACTCATGATTTCTTCAATCGTTGGAAACCTGTCAGTATTGATACCAGAATACTTTTTAGCTTCATCGTCAGAAGATTCTTCAAAGATAACACGATTATAATCATCTGCTTCTGATACTCGCTTGTACACATACTCCTTCGGTTCAAACGTATTAATATTCACCATCTCTTCTTCAAAATCAAACTCGAACGAATCAGCATCAACTTCAAACATTTTGGCCAACTCTTCTTTTCTATAGTTGTGAACGAATTCCCCCTCTTCAATACTCGGGTTCAACATAATCATCAAAGTTTTATCATGAACAGCAACAACAGGCATAGCAACTATTGCGTCAGAAACATCATCATCTTTAGGCCCTATTTGCTTTATGTGCTCCCCCTTACTCTGATCATCCTCCATGTTCACATCATCATTTATCAAGGACTCAAAATCAAAATCAGAGTGAACCTTAGCAGAATCTATCTTTAGACCAACGCCACCCTGATCATCATCACCATCATCATCATGATCTGAATCATCTTTCATATCATCACCTGCAGGGTCGTCGTCTTTATCATCATCATCTTTCTCTTCTGTTTCTTTTTCTAACTCAGAAGATTTGACAGATTCATCAATCTTTTCAGCTTCCTGAGATTCAACAACAGAAATATCTTCAGGAACAATCTCAGATTCTGGAGCTTTTTCTGCTTCAACAGTCTTTTCTATCACAGGCTCCTCTGTAGGTTTACGGACACCATCAACAATCCTTTTTCCTTTTCCCTGTTCTGCCAATTCCTTTTCAGCTTTTTCTTTGGCTTCTTGTAGATCAAGTCTTTTATATTCTGCTTTAAAATCAATACCCAAGCTATTAGTCAACACTTTCTGTAGCCTGGCAAACCTTCTATTATTCTGATCTCTTTCAGTTCGAAGTTCAACAATCTTTTTCTCCAATTGTTCATTCGCAGCACTCAGACTATCAACCATCGCTTTCATATACCCTCTGTCATCTTCGAGAAATTTAACTTTGTCTTGCAGAATCTCTTTTTCGACCAAACTTTGCTTCACTTTACTTTCCAAAGTTTCTTTCTCGACTTCATTCTGTTTGAGTTTATCTTCCAGAGCTTTGATTCTTTTCTCTAACACATCAACTGGAGTATCTTCAAACCAATTCTCAAGATCTTCAGATGTGACAGGATGTGTAACATCATCTGGAATATTGCCGAAAGCATCTTTAAACTCTTTAGCTCTAGCACTTTGTGGAGTAGACTGCTTTGATCTTGGAGGAGTAACTTTAGGAGTACCCTTTGTAGCAGATTTTGGTGTTGATTGAGGCGTACTCTGAACCGGTACTTCAATAACAATCGGTGGTTCTTGAGTTGCAGTTGTCGGTGGAACTTGCACTTCAACAACTGGAATATCTTGCAAATTAGAAACAGGAGGTTCTTGTGTAGCTCCTTTCCTCTTTTTCTGACTCAAGTACCTGTGACTCTGAGGCTTTTTCTTTCCTCTAGTACTTAGAGTACCCGTTGTTTTCTTTGAATCTCTAGCCTTTGATTTAGAGCACTTTGTTTTCTTCTTTGGTATATCTTCATCAGAAACCTCATCAGCAGACGGTATATACAGATCTTCACCACGCTTTTTCAAACGTTCTTCTTCTTTTTCTTTCTCTGCTTCTTTCTGTCGAATGTCAGCAGAATCTTCAGAAGATTCATCATCTTTATCAGAAGTCGCTGAAATAACGTCATCATGTTCTCCACCTGCTGTCCCAGTTTCAACTTCTTGACTTTCAACGTTGACTGCAGCACTTGATCCTTCAACATTCTGAGGATTCTCTAGATTAACATCAGACTCGTCAATCAACATAGTTTCCACTTTCTTTGACGCCATTTTTCGTTTTGGCTTCTCAACGACAACAACTTTCTTAATATACTAATCGCCTCTTTTCTCCTTGAAATTCTTTAACAATTCAACCTCGTCTTTATCGTCTCCACTACCATCCTTCCTCTATTTATTTTCAGGTGGTGACACATAATCGGCTTTGACAATAGCAACAAACACAGGTTTTGCAATAGGAGCAGAATCTTGCTTCTGATAGATCTTAAGCTTCTTCAAAGTTGTTTCGTCCATGTGGCTCAAATAAAGAATATCGTTCGGATCTTTTGCAATATCTTTGAATTTTTCGTCTATCAGCATCTGAACGAACCTTGGATACATCACCAGTCTGTCTTTGCCCATATTCTTCGACATGAACTTGAAAATCACTTTCGAAAGTTAAACTTCTTGTTGAGCACCAACGTTGTCACCATGCAAGCCATATAATCCTGAATGTCGTCTAAACCAGCTTTCCTGTGGCTGAAAGCATGATTATTGGCGTGAATAAGAAACTTATACGGTAGAGGAACACCGCCTTTCTTCAATGTTGGCTCATTTGCATGCCCTTTATATCCCATCCTGAAGAAACAGCCCTTAACCATTATTTCCTCAAAGCTAATAGGATCATCAGTGTCATCATTGAATTCCAGAACTCTTCGAATATCAGCTTCAGAAACTTTAATCTCTTTATCCTCATTTCCAACTCGAACAGCCGAAGAAATGACATTTGTCTCTTCATTAAAGGTCGCTGAATTCCAGAAAAAGTATACTTGCGATCGATACACAACATGCTTGTCTGTAATAGCCTTTGTAATCGGAATTCTTCCCATAAAATCAAGAATCTCTGAAAAAGCACCCAGCAAAGGATAAATCTTTTCGTCCAGAGATATGCACGTATTGTGGAACTCTGAAAATGAAAGATGAATATTCTACGGACAAAAAAATCAAGCAATTAGACAAATTTCACAATTTTTTCAACAAAATACATCAAGTTCGGGCGAACTTGACATATCAAAACATTACAATTTTACACAACTTCGCTCGAACATGTCATTTACACACTTTTATTTCAAATTTAAACAAGTTTAGGCGAACTTGTTGTGATTACAGAATTTTAACATGTTTAAACAAGTTCGGGCGAACTTGTTGTGATTACAGGATTTGTTCAGGGATTTGAACAACTTCGCTCGAAGTTGTGATTTTTCAATTTTATTCAATATGATGACAACTTCACCTGAAGTTATCTCAAAACAACTTCAACAAGTTCGGGTGAACTTGTCATCTTCCCCAACAAAACCTGCAACAACAACAACAGTCCAATGTCCAAATTTTCGGTTTGTTCATGTTGTTTACATGTTTATTACCATCTATCACCGTTCAATTTGTTCAAAATGACCCTAGATCTACTGATTTTAACATTTTCGGTCCAAAAGAGTTCAAACACATCAATTTTATGGATGATTTATTCAATTTATACCTCTACCATATTACTAAGTGTGCCAATCACTTAGAATAGGTCTCAATTTGGGCAGCACAACGGTACTCTGATTGCAAAATCACAAATTTCTCTTATCGCACTTTAAGTTCGCTCGAAGTTAAGAACAGGTGAAATGAGTTCTCAGCGAACTTCATTATATATACTCAGACAAGTTCGGGCGAACTTGTCAACATCTTGACAATATCTGACCAACAACTTCGCCCGAAGTTATCTTTTATTGAAAATTCATGTTCAACAACTTCGGCCGAACTTGACTAGAAACAATTTTGAATTTTTGAATTTTTTTAATTGATTTTTTTTGAACTTTTTACACTTTAGACCTTGTACTTTCACATGTTTACCAGTTATGAAAACCCACTCAGTTGACCAAGTCCAAGTTAATGACTTTGGTTAACCGATTTGTCTGTCGAGTCCAAGTTAATGACCTCGATTTGACCCGTTATGAACAAACTGATGTTTTCTTCAGATTAAAGTTTCAAATTAATGAAGTTTACATCATTTTTCGTGTATTTTGATTTTACATATTAGCTCCCAACCCGTTATCATCAAGATTTCCAACAACTTGCACCATTCCGAACTCCGAAGATCCGCTTTCCATCATTGGCTGTTGAAAACAATGTAGAAACAAAATATTTTTGAATTTTTGAAAGTTTATGCTAAAACACACTAAAAATCTTTTTGAGTTTAAATCTGAAATCAAATAAACTATGTACAAACATATTTACAGACATATTTTTTGTGAATTTGTGTCTAAGGATCATATCAGTTGATTGAGACGTATCACCAGTACCATTAACCTTTTGATGACTTTAAGTTCTAAACGTGTTTACCTAGATTGTCGATATGTTTGTCCACTTAAACTTCAACACATTTCTCAATTGTTCTAAGATATCTTAGTTAGAATTATGAAACTTGACTTAACTATGGTTCCCATCTCAAAATATACTCCCGTATCAAGATTCCTTATATTTCACCTTACAGGTGAGTATAGCGTAATTGATATCTGTATCTGGGTTATGCGAAGCCTTGAGAGCTCAGGTTAATACTACCGTATCGACAAAGAGATGAAGGCTCGTCCTTAAGGTGTGTTCCAAAAAATGGAATCTTTTGACTGCAATTGGTTAGATCTTTTGATTTTTTTCAATTTTGCTGCAGTTTAGGGGTTTTAGCAAAAGCATTATAGAAGTTTTAGGCCATTGCTTATGCAAAATCAGAAGAACTTGTATAATACCCCAGATATCAATTATCTATAAAGACCTCGTATCTCAGAATCAGGAAATCTCTCAAACGAAATTTCGGAGTACTAAGTCCATATATCCGAGAGATGTTAATCCACAAATTTAAGCAGTTGTAAAATTTAGTTTATATCCTGGAAACAATTTACTGAATGTGTAAAGCCTATCAACACATCCACAGTAAGACTTGTTTAAACTTTTTAAACTTTACAAATCCTTAGCATGCTGTGATAGTCCACTGATGTACTATCATTTCCTTTTTACCACAAAATTCTTTTTATCTTTTTCATGTTTTTGTACTTTTTGGGTTTTCATATGTTTTTGTATTTTCTGCTTTCATTTCTCCCCCCTAAAATTAAAAACATATTTTTGGATTTTAGTCTTTAAAGAAATCTAATCTAAAAAGATAACAAACTAATGAGGATCACAAGAAATCGTCGTCCGATCCATATTCAACCTCTGCTTCCGCACCTGTCAAAAGACTTTTTATACCGTAAGTCTCATTAAGTATTTAAACCGTGAAAGACTGAAAGGTTTGGTATAAAAATCAGCTTTTGTTCATCGGTGTGGATTTTCTCAATTCGTACCAATCTTTTTTCGTAGCAATCACGAATAAAGTGGTAGCGAATATCGATATGTTTTGTTCGAGAGTGATGAACTGGATTTTTAGTTATGTCGATTGCTGCCTTATTGTCTACATATAATGGAGTGTCAAGAAATTGCAATCCATAGTCTCTCATCTGTTGTTGTATCCACAATATTTGTGAACAACAACTGGAAGCTGAGATATACTCAGCCGCACAAGTAAAGAGACCGACCGTGGTTTGTTTCTTGCACTGCCAAGTTACTAGTCGAGTTCCAAAGAACTGGCAACCGGCCATCATAGACTTTGCGTTCAATTTGTCAATACCGAAATCAGAGTAAGCATATCCTATCAGATTGAAGTTGTCATTCTTCGGGTACCACAAGCCGGTGCTTGGACATCCGTTCAAGTATCTGAAAATTCGCTTCACGATCTGCATGTGAGATATTCTGGGACTAGACTGATAACGTGCACAGAGGCAGGTAGGATACATTATATCTGGGCGAAATGCCGTCAAATACATGAGTGATCCTATCATCGACCTGTAAAGAGTATCGTCAGCTTTGGTTCCGGTTTCATCAATGCAAATTCCATGATTGAGTGCCAGTGGAGTAGATAACGGCTTCGTGCTATCCATCTCAAACTTCTTCAAGATATCATGAACATACTTGGTTTGGTGGATAAAAATACCGTATGGCAACTGATCAACCTGCAATCCGAGGAAGAATTTCATTTCACCCATAGAGCTCATCTCGAATTTCTTCTTCATGATAGTTTCAAACTCTTTGCAAAGAACGTCATTTGTCGAACCAAAGATGATGTTATCCACATAAATTTGTACGATAATCAGATGACTTCCAACTTCTCTGGTAAATAGCGTACTATCCATTGTTCCTCTAATAAAGCCGTTGCCAACGAGATGTTGAGATAACATCTCGTACCAGGCTCTCGGGGCCTGATGCAAACCATATAGTGCTTTATCCAGAAGATAGGCTTTCTTTTTGTTCAGGGGATCGACAAAACCTGGTGGTTGGCCGACGTACACTTGCTCTCATAGCTTACCGTATAGAAAAGCGGATTTTACATCTAATTGATACACTTTAAAACATTTCCAAGCAGCGAATGCAAGGAAAATGCGAATGGACTCCAATCTTGCAACTAGTGCATATACTTCTAAATAATCAATTCCTTCTTGTTGATGGAAACCTTTGACAACAAGCCAAGCTTTGTTGTGCACTATCACTCCACGTCGCGCTTGCACTTGAAAACCCATTTAGTATCTATTGCCTTTTGATTCTCCGGAAGGTCAACAAGTTTCCATACCCCTAGCTTTTAGAACTGTAACAATTCTTCTTGCATCACAAGCACCCAATTCTCATCTCCTAAAGCTTCAGAAACATTCTTCGGCTCTATCTGGAATATGAAACACTGATAAGTACAATAATCTTGAATTGGAGTTGTTTTAGTATAAAAGCAACTCAAAGCTTTGTTGATCTGGCTCCTTGTTCTTACGCCAGTTTGCAATTCTCCAATTATAGAATCCGATGGGTGGTATGAATAAGTTCTCGGTATCACCTCACTTGGAACATCAACAGTAATCTCCTGATTAGTAATATTTTGATCAACCACCAATTCAACTGCAGGAGCACTAGAAGACGCTTCATTTCGAGTACTTGGGCCAGCCAAGAATTGATTCAACATACTTGTGATCTGCTCAGATTCTTCGTCAGAAGAAGATTCTCCATCATCATCAAACGTCGGAGAATCATCAGAGTCGGAATTATGTGCTAGAGAAAGACTGGGTTCTTTTGTAGCATTAACTGGTTCTGCAGCCGGTGTCACTTGTTCTGCATGAGTTTCTTGAACACCGCTACTGCTTGGACCTTCACCAGAAGAAGATGATCCAACAGTTGGTTGATTAACCACTATTAGTCTGATAATCTGCTCTTGATTAGCCGACTGATGTAGATAATATAACACAGCAATGTCTTCTTCAGAAGGCTCTTCTGGCAAATGATTTCCACAATTCACTATAATTGGACAACCAAGCATCGCCTGCTCTTTGAATTGGAGTTGTATACCGAAAACAGTCGACGTGCTGTGCTTCTACCACTCTTCTTAAACTTGGAAGATAAACTCTCTTGAGCAGACTTGCGTAGCCGACAAAGAAACCATCTATCTTTTTGGCACCAAACTTTACGTCTGAATCAATGACTGTACAAGGTGCGCCAAACGGTTCTAAATACTTCAGATTGGGTTTCCTTCGGTTTAGCAATTCAAAGCAAGTCTTCTTGGTAGGTTTGACTGTCAAGACTCTGTTCAATGTATAGCATGCTGCTGCGACTGCTTCACTCTAGAAACTGACAGGAAGCTTTGAATCTGCAAGCATAGTTCTTGCTGTTTCTATTAACGTTCGGTTCTTCCTCTCAGCCACTCCATTTTGTTGCGGAGTGTATGGAGCACTGAATTCGTGTAAGATGCCTTTGTCGTTGCAAAATTCTTTCATTCAGGCGTTCTTGAATTCTGTACTGTTATCGCTTCGGATTCTTCTAATAGGGAGATGGTACAGATTTTCAGTCTTCCTGAAGAGGATCATGAGATTATCAAACGTTTCGTCTTTGCTCTCTTAGAAGAAGACCCATGAAAATCTTGAATAATCATCGGTGAAGACAAGACAATAAAGATCTCAGATATACTCTTCACATTCACTGGACCGAAGAGATCCATATGCAGTCTTTCGAGCGGCAGCTTGATGGAGTTAAGAATCTTTCTTGGATGAGACTTTTTAATCTGCTTTCCTTTCTTGCATTCCAGACAATTATCAGTCATGTGAAAGCTTCTAAGATTCACTCCTTCAACTAAATCATTGTGAACCAGGTGATTCATCTTTCTGAGGTGTATATGACCCATCTTTCTGTGCCAAAAAATTGACTCCTTCTCTGTGGCCTTCGTTACGAAAACATTGAGCCGACTTTGAAGTAGTTGTAGCAACACTCGTATCCAGCACATAAAGATCATTCTCGCGAGGAACAAGCATGAGAATCCACTCTTCTGGAATCTTAAAGCCCGGTTTAATAATCATGCACTCCTTGTCATTGAAATGGGTGGTAAACTGCTTATCACAAATCTGAGAAATGCTAAGAAGATTGTTCTACCGCTTGGCGATATAGTTGACCTTATCAAACGACACCATACCATTAGATAGCTTTCCTTCTGCAATGATTCTAACTCCTTGATTACCCGCGAATCCCACGTACCCTCCATTGATTGCTTTAATATCGAAGAGTAAGGCACGCATCCCAGTCATGTGACGTGAAGCTCCGCTATCCATAATCCACTTTGATAAGATGGATCTTGGGAGCCCCTGCACATGCAAAGAACTTATTTAAAGAGGGAAACCCAAGCCTTTCCAGTCTTGGGTGGAATCGGGATGTCATAAGTAGGAACTTGCAAATCAACATTTGATAACTTCTGATCAATCTTTGTGTCATTGACATTTTCATTCTTGACTGATACAGTAGTTGTCTTTGTTCCTTCAGATGATGATGATGTTTTCTTTGCAACCCATGATTGAGATTTAATTCGAGCTTTCTTGATGTAAAATTTTGAATCTTTGTTCTCCTTTGATTTAGAAGTCTCTCCCTTTTCAAAAGTTGATTTCTCAATTTTAGATTCACTTTTAGGTTTCACTTCAATGTTAGATTCATTATTTCGTTTTAAGATCGTGATTGGCTTTACGATCTCTGGTTGCTTAAATTTCTGATCATCTGAAGTTTTCTTTCTTCGTTGATACATAGGCTTTGATTTCGGACACTTGCGTGCAATGTGACCAAATTCATTGCATTTGAAGCAAGTCCGAGTATCAGCAGAATGTCCACTCGTGGGTTTTACTCTACTTGTGGATTTAGCCTTATCACGAAGTTCTTTTTCCTTCTTAAATTCATCGTTCGATTGTTTTCCAATCGAATTCTCTGCCTGAACCGTCTTTGTCCCAAACACGAATTTCATGTTTTTATTCTTATATTCGTTAAATGGTGACTTTTGTTTCCTTTTCGGTTCATCTTCTACCTCTAAACCTAAACCCGCTCTCCTGTTCTCGGGAAATGCACCACCATTTCTTCGGTAGTTGTTATAAACTTTCTTGGGTTTTGAGTAAAATTTCTTTTCATTCTTCTCTAGATCATCTGATGATACTTCAACAAGTTTGAAGAGTTTGTCAATCTAATCTTCTTTCACATTCCAAATCGGAAAACTATCGTTAAAATATAGTCTATCAGAGTCCTTAACTTTGTACATTACAACGTTAGGAATCACTTAGGCTATTTTCGATGAAGTATCTTCATTTTCAGATTGTGAGTCAGAACTATCTAAACTCGAGTCGGCGCTTTCAAAGCTGCCATCATCAGAATCATTTCCCAAAACATTTTCAACCACATTTTTCACGACTGCTTCACTGTCATCATTAGGTGTCGTGTAGACTACATCAATATTCTCAGGCAACTTATCATTTGTTTCTGATAAAAGTGTTATATTAAGTGCCTTCTCAATTCCTTCCACTTTCTTGCGGCAGTAACTTGCGCACAATGGAGGTGGAACATTGCTATAATCTCCACGCTTCTTACCTTTTGGTTTCACATCATTTTCTTCCGACGGAATTGTTGGAAGAATATGATCGATGACATAAGCTTTAGTTGTATAACTGAGCAAAAGCTGTCTCACTCGTTCAGTTTCAATTTTCATTTCTTGAAGCTCATGTTTTGTTTCAGCAATGGTGTTAATATATATATGAATTGCTTCTTGTTTTTCAATTACCGTTGCTTTTAACATTCTTATTGTGGCACCTTGTTTTAAGTTAGCTTTTTCAACATTGCTATAAGTGCCTTTCATCTTATCATAAGCTTCCTTCATTGTGCGATAATAGTATCTAAAATTTACATTATGCACAACCAATTCGCTTATGATTAGGGATTTCTCAGCACATTGCTCACAAGGTTTTGTGCACTTTGTGCAAGGTTTTTCAACCTCCACAATTTGCACTTTCACAACTTCTTTCTCAATCACCTTTACCTCTGAACCTACCTGTTTCAGATTAGCCATCATTGCTTTGTCAGCAATCTTTGTGTGGTTCTCTTCATTCATTTCCTTTGTCACATCAATGACCTCCTCGACCTCTGGTTTCTTTTCTTCAACTACTTGCTCTTGCGATGTAGTTTCAAAGCAACCTTCAAAACTAGAACGAAAATTAGGAGGAATAATGTTCTTCATCTTTGTCTCGTGATAGATCATCTCCTCTTCTTCTGTTCTTTGCAAATACTCTTCTAAGATTGCATTCTCAAGAGTTGCATCATCAACTGTTGACTCTGGTTGTTCCACGATCTCGGCCATCAACGTGACACCAGTTTTCTTGGAAATATATTTATTCCAATCAAACCCTTCATCCTCATGTGCAACAACTAAAGCCTTCTCATTTGTCTTTAACGAATCGTCTTGTACTTCAACTTGAGTTTTTTTGGATATGGCTTGTGCTGCAATGCTTTCTTGTAATAGTCATTGTTGTTGCCAAACGGGCTTTGATTGCCGCTTGCTTCTTGCTTTGTGCACTCGCATTTGAAATGCCCCTTTTGTCTGCATTTGAAGCACGTTACTTTCGATTTATCAAATCCAAGTTTGTTGCTCGAATTTCCAATGTCTCTTCCAGTAAGCGCGACAAACTTTGTGACTCTTCTGATAATTGATGCTAAGCTCCATTTGATATCCATCAGCTCTAACTCCTCTTCATCAACTTGGTCGTAATCCTCAACCGTCATCTCTGGATTTCCGATCTTTCCCGCAACTAAACTTTCATATGATTCAAGCACAGTTGCAAGAAGTGCTATATGTTGTTTGGACACTTGTTCATTCGGATTGACCGCAATGTTGCACTGAAATACGTTTGGATCAGAACTAGAATGATTTGTCTGATTTGTCTGATTAGTTTGATTCTTGAACAGAGAATTTGAGAATATTCTGTGTTCGAAGGACTCTGATCATAACTCGGGTATGATTGAGTGTTTGGTTGACTTTGGAACGAATGATTCGAAGAATTCATATTCACACTAAACGTCGTTTGAATTTTCGGACTCGAAATTTTCTGAACACCTCCTGCAGCAGTACAGACCCAAGTCTTGCACAACATTTGCATTCTTCGATTTTGCCATTTTTAGCATCTCCATTTCATGTCCCTCCAACTTGTCAATGAAATCTGATAGCTTGTAATGCCTCCAACTCTGACCATTCTTCAAAACCATTAGGTAGGTCGTCCACTCCCCTTCAGGAAGTGCATCAGCCAATTTATCAATCGTCTCTTCATCAGTTTTATGAATATCATGTCTTCGCATCTGAACCATCAATATCTATTGATCATCTGCTTCATGGTTTCGCCTTTGATCATCGTGAAAATATCAAATTCTTTCTTGATTAAAGCCTTCTTGCTTTTAATCATCTCAGCACTTCCCAGATATTTTGCACATAATGCATTCCACAACATCTGTGACGTCTTGCATTAAGGTAGCAAGATCAAGATGTCTTCTTTCACTGATTACTGTATTAGACTTATCATCTTCTTCTCTGCCACAATATGCATCTTTAAGTTTTGGCGTAAACTTTACCAATGAAAGATCTTGATCACGTTCATCCTTTGGCCATGTATATCCGGTTTGAACAGCAACCCAACTGTAGAAGTGATTCGCTTGAACCCAGTTCACGAACTTTTCTTTCCAGCCTTCAAATTCATCCATACTCATCAACTTTGGCGGCTTAACCGAAGTTCCCATCTCATTATCCAGATTCATCTGGTTTACCGCGTTTGCATTTGCATTCGCATTTGATGTAGAAGCCACTGTTGAAGCAAAGGCGTTATGGAAATCATCCATTTTGTCAAACTGAAGATTTTTAACTGAAACACGTTCAAAAACACTTGAAGATTGATTAGCAAACAGACAAGTTCGGGCAAATTTGTGCCGTAAAACAATTTCAAATTCAGCTTTGACAAGTTCGAGCGAACTTGTGTGAACATTTCAGAAATCTCACTTAATGACAAGTTCGGGCGAACTTGTAATGATTTTCAAGAAAAAATCAACTTTTTATCAAGTTCGGGCGAACTTGTGACTAAAATTCAACCAAGTTCGGGCGAACTTGTGAAAAATCTTTGAAAAATCTCATAACTTCGCGCGAAGTTGTTCAAAATCCACAAAAACTTGTGATTTTAGGCCAACTTCAGGTGAACTTGATGTATAAGTTCGGCTGAATTGAGTTTATGAAACATGGTTTTTTTTGACATTTTTGACATGAAATCGATTGAATTTGGTTATGAAACTTTCAGGGGTTTGTATATAGGTGATTTTATGTGACCTATTCAAAATTTAGACATTTTTAACCGTAGATTCATCAATTTTGTGAAGAAGTGTAGAAAAATGAAAAAAAAAATGGATAGAAATAGAGAGTGTCTTGTGTAGATCTCAGCAAATTAGGTATCCATGGCTCTGATACCACTTCTTAGGATCGCTCCTCCACTGCTTAGGAACCTAATTTGTATCTAAAGTCATCGTAAGCGGAAATTACGTGAATTGTTAATCGAATACACAAGATTTACTGTTTATAGTGTCTGTTTATTAGTCCAAAATCATATTACATCGAGAATCCAAACAGACAGAGTTTCGTCGTTTTCAATGCAAAGTTACAACAATGAAAGACCCAAGACACATATATATAGGCCATCAAGTTCGCTCGAAGAATGAAATGGCTAGGACAAGTTCGGGAGATTGGTTGAAACTTCAAGTGATTTCATTTACAAAATAAATCATGAATCAAAGTAGAAAGCTATAGGAAAACCGAAAATGCGTAAGACCGAACATTAGTATCCGAAGTTAAAAGAGAAAAATACAAATGTCTCTGCGTGTCAAAAACTGACTTTTTTTAAAACGAAAAAAAGGGTGTGGGTCAACCCGGCCCAGTTTAAGCTTCCCCAACCCATCCGCTCTGCCCATATCACTATTTACACATGAACCTCGTTTGCCTTAGTATGTTTTTTTGCTAAAGCGGGTTGGTCATATACCTATTCGGGCATCACGCGAAGAAAAAAAACAATTCTGAAAGCTTCATCAACTACACGTGTCCCACAAAAGATTTTATTTATTAAGTAGATTGTAGATATAATTATGTGTGTTTGTGTAGAGAGAAATAGACCATTATGTGAGGCTTTGGTAAACTCAATAGTTAGCTTTGCTAAAATAAATTAGGATCAACGCTGGCTCTCATGAAAGTATCATGAATCTGGGCAACTTAGAAGACGCCCCCAAGCCAGTGTTGTTATAACCTGAGCCCTGCCAAAGTAACAAACTTGATAAATGAATAAGGATATCAATGTGTTATCAAAAATAAAAAAAATATGCCATGTGATACAAAAGCGTATAAACGTAATGTAAAATATCTTACGAAAACATAATACATGAAAGTGTTCAAATCAATAACATCCTCTTAGAATGATGTAATATTGAGGTTTCCTTATAACATTCAACATTTAGTGTGCATATAAAAAGTAAACATTTTTTTCTATTGGTACATAAAATATAAAGAGTGCTTACGCTACAATTCAATAATTTCTATTTTAAAAAACCAAAATTTATGCTCGCCACGGAGGAACTGAAGTCCCAACCTCGGTTTAAAATAGCGCAAGGTGCCCCGAAGTGTTTTGGTTCCAAAAGCTTTAAGCGAAGCTTCAAGCGTGAAGCGAGAGCTTCACGTATACGAAGCGCTCAGTATTAAAAATAATAAAAAAAACATTTGTACACATCAATATGACATATTCTACTTATTAATCAATAATAAACACAAAAACATGATTAAGAAACACACACTTAACGCATAAAAAACATAAATTAAAGTTGATTATTGTAAAAAGTATGAAGAATCGATGGAGGAGAGGGAGAGAGCGGCTGAAGATGTTTACTAACGTTCTTTTTTTAGGGTAAAGAAGTAGCGGGCCTCAATTAAACCCTATTAGAGACTATTGGGCCTAAATAAAAAACCCAAATCTGTCCGGATTGGGCTGAAGCGTCGCTTCAAACCAATGGCGCTTTGGGCTTAAAGCGCGCTTCAAAACGCTTCACGTGGTTTGTCACCTCAGAGCAAAAAAAGCGACAACCCTTGCGCTTCATCGCCTCACGCTTTAAGCTCGCTTAAAGCTCGTTTTTTTTAAACCAAGGTCCCAACACAATTGAAAAGCACATATGTTTTTTTGAAAATGAAAACAATAAGTAAAATATGGGTCATATATTAACATACCTATTTGGGTTTAACCCAATCGTAGAAAAATAAATACATTGTTGAATTCTTAAGTACACAATATGGCTGGGGAGTCTTTTTCTTGATGATTAGTGCTATCTAACAGTTTCATGTGCCCAAATTAATGAAGCAGCAAGTTTCCAGGTTTAATATGCCTGCATAAGCTGAAAAAAGATTATACATATGAAATTAAGTAAGAACATTTTTTTACATCTGCAATAGATGTCATCATGTTTGTGTATTAAGTCAATTGCCAAAACAATTTTCATAATATAAAACCTAGTTGCATGTTCAGTAGTTAGGGGTTAGTCCAACCGACCATTTCGAGGCAACCACAAAAAGCATAATAATGATTACTACTACTCCAACTACTATGTGTACTCCTAATTGAGTCAACTTTAAGTTTTTAAGCTGGTTATCAAAATTTAGAATAAATTTATATACTACATCTGCACAAAAGAGACACGAACCAAACAGTAAGTCAAGTCAACAACCAAGTACAAATAAAGATGCTTTATTGAGTCCAAATACAAATTTCAAACCCATATGTTGAATTCATATATGTTTAGCATAAAAGCAGTGTACCTGAAATAATATGAGCCTAATGAAGACTGGTTGAATCGACAACAACAGAACTAACGGCTGGCAAACGGCTAATGTCATGATCCGAGAATCGTAGTGATGGAAAAGTAGAAGGGTTGTTTACCTAATCGTCATATGGGTTCGCCATAGAGAAGATGATCGGGATACTCTCTTGGTTGTGTCTGTAGAGAGAAACAAAATCAATCTCCTCCAAACGATGAACATAGGCAATATAATGTCAACAATTTCAGCTTTCTTAACTTGTACATTTAGCTCTACAAGCAACTTGATGATATTGAGCTGTAAGAGAGTAACTGAGTGCTTCTCTTTGACATCCTGAATTTATGTATATTGATCGTAAACATAATTTTACCATGGATATAAAGAAATTTCATTCCATCATAAAGAAACTTCTAAGTAACGAAATGAGCCAAAAAATAGTTCCTCTTTTAAAAGTTAATTGTTAGGTTTTCCAACAATATAATGGCAGTTTTACTAAAACATAATGTGCCTAAAATAGTCAGGCTAGTGGTAAACAGTTAGGTGCTGTTAAGTTGAATTTCAACTTAGGGGCTGTTTGTTTACCTCTTAATGGGGCTCTTAATGGTTCAGACTTCTTACTGGTTCAGACTGTTTGTTTCGCAAGCAGATGTCTGAAATTTGCCTCTGAATGGTTAAGCATTTATACTGAGTCTGAATGGTTAAAACCTCTAGTCTGAATTGGTTAGACATTTGCCTCTAAACAGTTAAGCATTATACTGGCTCTTAATGGTTCAGACCTCTTACCGGTTCAGCACTTAATGGTTCAGACCTCTTACCGGTTCAGCACTTAACCATTCAGAAGTTGCCAAACAGCCTCTTAGTAGACCTAATGGGCTGAGTGACTTAATTGGTAAGCCATATATAATTCGGGACTTACTCAATAAGCCAATGACTTGATATGTAAGTCATCAGCACCATGGTTTCTTCATTCAAACCAAGACTTTTCCTATAATGTCCCTCCTATGGTTCGTCTAGATCAATAAAATTGATATGCATCTATAGCTTGATAAGTTAAAAGGTATCGAAACTTGTTTAGAAAAAAAACTAACAAAACGGATTTATTACAAAGTTTATCATAAAATTTATAAAACTCGGTAAAAATAATGTATGTTTCGAAGAGAGGTTCATGTAAAATTTACCCCAATTTCACTCCTTACGCTCCACATATGACAACATCAATCTTTGTATCAGTTTCAAGCAAAATCGAGAGTTTGAAACACAATATACTCTACAAATTACCAAATTAAACTCTT
Organism: Scalesia atractyloides; assembly: GCA_947069175.1. Classification (NCBI taxonomy): domain Eukaryota; kingdom Viridiplantae; phylum Streptophyta; class Magnoliopsida; order Asterales; family Asteraceae; genus Scalesia; species Scalesia atractyloides. Next base: position 45,172,452 of record CAMTDV010000017.1, on the reverse strand, counting down.
AAACCATAATTATCCCCAAGTCTAAACTTGCTTTCAATAACAAAAAGATATAGTCAAACCCAGACAACGTAATAGAGCACAACCAATAACAAAAGAGGGAAAATTCTTACCTGACAGGGAAGTTGATTTACCCACAATCAATTTCACTTCTAACGTATTGAAATTAATGATTATTAAATATAAATGTGTAAAACGTACATATTTGTGTTGATTTTGAAACATGTTTCTACACATTGTTTATGATTATGCACATAGAATAAAGCTAGAGAAAAAGGATTCAAAAACAACCTTTGTCGGCATTGCAGCAATCTGAAACACAAATGGTTTAGAACAAAATGAACATGATCAAAGGGAAAATGAAATAATATATAGGATTATAAGTTAACATACCTTGATTTTATCGATGTTAATCGCAAAAGTATATCATCTCCACAATCGCCGATGATAACTCTCAAGATAAAAGTAGAGATAATCGACAGAGAAAGAGATATACCTAGGGTTTTGAAGAAACACGGAACTAACAGGAGAGTTAGTTTGTGACACGTGCTTCAGTAAAAAAAGGTTAATCTCTTTTTTTCTCGCTTGATTCAAGTGTAATCAGTCCTGCAAAACACTACATACATCGTTAAGCTCGTTACAAGGAGGGAATAGGGGTTCTCCTTGTAACTACCATCTGGTGTGAAAATAAGTATATGTATTGAGGATATTAAGTGAAAGAGACTAGAGTGAGATCCTTGGAGATGAAGTCCTCTATTTATAGCCGGGGTGATTTGTGAAGGAGTTGGGCTGATGGGCCTTGGGCCCGACGTTGTCAATGAGGAATATGGTTTTGGTCGCCTCTGCCACGACCGTTAGTGGTTTCAGGCTATGACATACACGGCGCGACGTGAATGGATCCACGTGTCCTGACAATCGTCCTTGCTGTCTGCCCTGACATTAGCTGTTAATGGAGATCGTGTGACAGTGGTCGGCGCAGGCTGATTGGTGCCACGTGTACGTCCTTGTGTACTTTTTGTCTCCTGGACGATTCTTCATCGTGCAGCACGTCCCAATACAGCTTGTCGAGCTCTCACTGGTCTATAGGTCTGCCATTTGCCTTTTGTACTTGTCTTGGTGATGCCATCCCGTTCCTTCCTTGCGTGAGAGCATGGGTCGTCGTGCGGGCATCGCACGATTGAGAAAGCTACGTTAACTCCTTGCTCACAAGTGATGGAAGGAGTCTGGGCGACATTCATTACCACGCACGATCTAAAGGGTGTTGTTATGATCGGCGCCTGGATTGATATACTGTTAGTTACGTAAATGAAGAGTATGGTTATGCACGCCTATGAATGTTGATCATTATTGTCGGCGCGCTTTGGGACCATACCCCTTCAAGTCCCCCAGTCCAGTGCTGCTTCCAGCACGAAGTGGATGGTTGGAGCTCTGGACTAGAAACAAAAGCTAAGTATATCTACCGTTATAACAGGTTTTAGTACTGATGATTTGGTTAATAATAGCCACCACGCGCATGTGACATCAGTCGTGTTTACGGCGCAACTATGACCTTTTCTTTCATACCCGTGCACTTATGAGCGGGAAAATTTCCTCGAAATTTGAAACGACGGACATGCGGCTGACAGGTTGGTGATGATAGTGACAATTGAAACGATTGCTGACACCGTAGACGTCATGTCATTGCCGTGTCAGGCATGTCGCTGTGGATTCTGTCAGGCACGTGAATTCCACATGCGCGTGACAACTGTCATTCCGAATTCGCCGCCTGACGCGTCGTTGTCCTATTGGAGACGCGCTCCACTTGTTGGGCACGGTTACCCATCGCATTTAATGCGATGGGTATATATAGCCCAAGATGAGAATCATATGGTTACCTCCTTCAAGTTTTCTCTCCCAAATCATCTTCCAAACTTCAAATCTTCAAGTTTTTACCGAAGATCTTCAAGTTTTCTTCAAACTTCCTTCAAGTTTTCTTCAAACTTTTCTTCAAGTTTTTTATTTCGTGAGTTTTTCTCTGAATATCATCATGTCTGATCGTCATGATGAGCCTGAAGTAGAAGAGCTCGGTGGGAGTATGTCGTCGCTAAAGTGGGACCAAGCATCCTTTGAACAGATTGTTCGTGGGCATGAGTTTGCTGCCGAGTGGGACGCGCGGTTCCCTACAACAGGCCAGACTGCAGCTGATGCTCCTCCCGGCTATAATACCCTCTTTGCAGATTTCTTCGATGGAGGCAACTTCTGTTTACCTACGACCCACTTCTTTAGGGTATTGCTCAGTCATTATGATATACATGTTTCCCAGCTCAGCCCATTGGGAATGGTTCGAGTTAGGCACTTTGAGTTCTGTCTCCGTTCACAGGGGTTGGAGCCGACTATCAAGAGGTTTCGCGCTTTTTACCAGTTGCAAGTTACACTGGGGTTCTATTCATATGCTTCGCGCGGGTCAAAAAGGTTACTGATTAATCCTCCGAAGAGTCTCCACGATTGGAAGGTAAGTTTTTCTTCATTCGGGAGGAGGTGGTTCCCATTGCTATGTCCTTTCGTGACCCTGTCTCCATTCCCAAAGAAGACCTTAAAATCCCCAAGGGGGATGGGTGGTATGAGAAGCTGCTATCTTTGCCCAATAAAGCCTTTGGGGAGTACGTGCTCGTTGCGGCAGGGATGAGTGATAAGTGGCTCTTTATGAGTACTAGTGTTCATGTGCTTCTGCTGGAGGGCCAAGGTATTTTGCGCTTTGTCGCCTGGTTTTTAAATTTTATCATTATTACTTGTTCAGGAAATGAATGGAAAAAATAGCATGTCATATCAATTAAGAGTTCTGAGAATATTTTATTTTGTTCATTTGCTAACATCATCTCGAAACCTCTATTTCAGAGGTTGCTTTATATCATCACGCTTTTCCTGCGCATGCGGGCATTATGGGGACCCGGCCTTTACGAGGCGATGAAGAAACTTGGTATGATCAAATCCATGGCAACTTTATGTATCCTGCTGCAGGATCATTTGTTGCGCCCATTACTGCCGACACAGGTGTGCATATTGCGAACCCTAGGCCTTGTCGCGCTATAACTCCTGTTGGGGAAGATGTTGTCCTTCTTTCCAGTGGGGAGTCTATAGCTTCTTCCGATCATGGCTTAAGAAATGCTCCTCCTACGTTTGCAGGTAGCTTGCATAACCTTGGCGCTTACCCGGAGGACCAGAAGCTGAAAAGACAGAGCAAGAAAAAGAGAGTTGTCGGTGCTACTGTTGTGAAGACGGAGGTTGGAGCGGGTGTTTCCCATGCCACCTCACGCAAAGGTACAGCTCTCCCCCGCTCTCAACGTAGCATAGGTGACTACCTTGTTGTAGCTGATCCATTAGATGGGTTGCGTGAGACAGGTGATAAGGTGAAGATTGTTGGGGAGGCGAAAAGCGCGGGTAGCGCAGGTTCGAGAGTTCAGCCATCTGGCGCAACCCCCTCATCAACTCCTGTTGAAGGATAAGAGGAAATTGAAGTGGTCCCTGACTTGGTGAGGAAGAAGGTGAGCAAAAGGACTCGTTCTGAGTCGTCTGATAAGACAAGCCTGCCAAGAAGGTTGCTTTCGCAGCTAAACCCTTGATAGAGAAAAAAGCTAACCTTGGTTCATTGCTTTCTGCTTCTTCTCCTGGTGTGTAACTTTTCTATTCGTATTACTTTGTTAATTATTTTGTCATTTCGATGACCCTCTTTGTTTTTGCAGAACCGAAAAAATCGCAGCCAAGATTCCGGATCATACATTCTAAATCTAGCGTTCATGCTCCCCCGCCACCTTCTGTTGGTGTGTCGCAAAAAAACAGAGGGCACCTCTGAAGTGGTGATGGACAAGAACGTTGATCCCTTGGTGAAGGGAGGTAATATTGAAATATCTGCCGGTAATGTGGCGCAGGGAGAAAGGCCGGTAGAGGCTAGGCATGTTGACAAAACGGTTGGGTTTGTCGCGTCGGTATCGGCTGAGACACCGGTCGAGAAACCTGTTGAAAAGGCGGTTGATAAATCTGTTGAAAAGGCAGTTGAGAAACCTGTGATGGCCACCCAAACTGGTGAGAAGACCTTTGGCGCGGAAGGGTTCCATGTTCGTGCAAAAGAGCCTTCCCCTATTCGGCCAGAGGATACTCATAGTGATCATTATTATCGATCGTATGCCGATGATCAAGCGCAAGAAATCCACGCTCCTGTGTGGAATCTAAAACATGGAGATACCCTATCGAAATTCCCTGCATGCCGAGAATGGCTCAAAGGCGTCTTACCACATGCCGAGGTTAATTTTCAGAAGCAGCGCAAGCATGAACACGTTTACCAATCTCATGTTGTTACGCAAGCTAACCAGCTCTCTACTAGCACTCAGATAGTGCGCGAATGGCGCACTATGTATCGAGAGCGTGCACAAGTAGAGGCTTATAGATCTCGTTTGGCCGCTGATGCCAAAAGGTTTGAAAAAGCCAAAGAAGAACTCGCCGCTGAACAAGCCAAGTTAGAGACTGATAAGAAGAGTGAGGAGTGGGGTTTACTAGGTTTGAAGAAGAAATTACAGTCTAGCGAAGATGTTCTTGCTAAGGAGCGCAAAGACTGGAAAGAGGCTTGTGATAGGAACAACCAGAAAATGTATGCTGCGCGCCAAGAGATCAATAATCTAAAGGCGCAGGTTGAATCATCTGCCAAGACCATTGCAGAGTTAAACGCTGAGAAAGAAACCCTTGTTTCATCGAAGACAGACCTTGATGCCAAGCTTGAAGAAGCCACTATCCAACCGAACGCGCAGAGGCCAATCAGGTTCGTTCTCATCTTGAATGCCTTCAATTATCTGAAGATTTTGGGAAACTTAGATCCTTCGTGTCTTCACAGGAGGAATTGAAGAAACAAATTGTCTCTCGGGATAGAGACTTGGCTGGCAGGGACGTTTAGATACTCGAACTTAAGCGTCTTCTGCGCGAGTCAACTGAAGTGTGTGATGCTGAGAAGGCGAAAGCTCAGTCTGCGGAGGAAGCGCGTCAAGTCTCAATCGGCTTTGAACATTGCGCAAGAAAACTATGCTGAGGTTCAAAGTACCGTCAAGCCCTTGTCGAACAACCTTACCTGGCTACAAGAATATGGCATCGCACAAGTGAGTTACTAATTTCTTGCCTTTATAAAGGGTTTTTTTGGAATTTTCTCTTCCTAACTCGTATTGTCTGTGTGTAGATTGCCAATGCCATTCTTAATTCCATCGAGCTGGATCAAGCCGTCGCCGCACTTACGGACACGGCACGCCAGGTTGGGCACCGTGACGGTTATAAAGAGTGTACAGCGCACATGAACAAGGCCTTAAAGGCTAAGTGGGACACCAGCCATTGCTCGGTCAACTCTGATGTGGAGAGTGTGTATGTGGCTAAACAAGAAGCTTACAACCATCTCTCACTTCCAATAATGGATCTGGTGTCTGATGCTTTGCCTCATGATGACTTTGTTCCGCGCTTAAAGGCTTTGTTCGAGATCCCGGCAATGGTTGAACTCTCTGAGTCTACTGAAGAAGGCGACGGCGATGATGGTGGTGAAGAATAGGTGATGTCGTAGGTATGGTTGATTTGTAATAGGCTTTTTATGCCTTGATAACTTTTTGTTTAAAATCTTGTAACCGTTGCGCAAGGTGCGCTTATTTTGAATTTCAGATATGTTTTTTGCGTTTTTACCTTGGGATAATTATTGCAATGTTGATAAGAACTTTGTTTAGGTAGCGCGAATAAATGTAGGTCTAAACTCAAGTGACCATATAAACCAGATTCCGCGCCTTGTGTTTACGGGAATCTTTGGGTTGTGTTCATGAGTATACTTGTTGACAGTAATGTTTTTGCGCGTACTAAAAGTTAACATGCATTTATAACAAGTTAAACGGAAAACACATGATGACGTAGTGGAGTAATAAAGATAGGTTCTCATTAATTGATCTGGCAAGGCGATCAGCCTTTGATTATAATACTCAAGGAATTTCATATATGTTTTTTGCGTTTTTGCCTTGGGATAATTATTGCAATGTTGATAAGAACTTTGTTTAGGTAGCGCGAATAAATGTAGGTCTGAACTCAAGTGACCATATAAACCAGATTCCGCGCCTTATGTTTACGGGAATCTTTGGGTTGTGTTCATGAGTATACTTGTTGACAGTAATGTTTTAGCGCGTACTAAAAGTTAACATGCATTTATAACAAGTTAAACGGAAAACACATGATGACGTAGTGGAGTAATAAAGATAGGTTCTCATTAATTGATCTGGCAAGGCGATCAGCCTTTGATTATAATACTCAAGGAGTTACATATACATTTGCGCAATTGTTGCGCGTTCCATATGCGTGGAACCAAGTGACCATTCAATGTACGCACCTTGTATGTGCCTTTTCCCAACACTTCGTGTATGAGGTAAGGGCCTTCCCACTTGGGTGCTAGCTTCCCTGGGCGTTCGGCATTGGACGCTTCATTATCGCGGAACATGTAGTCCCCTTGATTGAAAGTACACACGCGCACGCGTGCATTGTAGTACTTTTCTAGTTTTGTTTTGTACCTTGCTTCCTTAATAGCCGCGTTTTCGCGCCTTTCTTCGAGTAGATCGAGGTCTAAACGGCGCTCCGCCTCGTTGTCAATCGTATTGACAGCCTTCAAGCGTGCCGAGGGGAGGCCGACTTCGGCGGGAATAACCGCTTCGGAGCCGTATACAAGGCTGAAAGAAGTTTCTCCGTTGCTTGTTTTTGGCATAGTGCGTTGAGCCCAAAGTATACTTGGGAGCTCGTCCACCCAACCTCTTCGTTTGGTGCCCAGACGGGCTTTGATGCCTTCCACGATGCCTTTGTTAACGCTTTCTACTTGGCCGTTCCCTTGCGGGTGTGCGACCGATGAATAGGAGTGTTCAATCTGAAGTTCTTTCACCCAGGCATGGAGGTCTTCGGATGCGAATTTGTGCCGTTATTGGTGATAATGCGTAGAGGTAGACCAAAACGGCAAATGATGTGCTCCCATATACCATCGCAGATGTGGATGCCAATGCCTGTGCTTCCACCCATTTAGTGAAGTAATCGACTACGACTATTATGAATTTTACTGCGCCAGTTGCCTCTGGGAATGGGCCTACCATATCAATGCCCCATTGTTGGAACGGCCAGGCCGTGGAGACGGGAATCAAATTGTTCTTCGGGCGTATGGCATTGGCATGAGTCACATTTTCGTAGTTCTTTCACCACATCGAGATGCATACCAGGCCAGTACTAACCAGTATTCATGATTTTTGCCACCACCATGCGTGGTCCAGCATGGATCCCGCAAATACCCTCGTGAACTTCTCGTATCAGGTAGTTGGCGTCCTGTGGGTCTATGCAACGCAACAGTGGTCCGAGGTAGGATCGCCGATACAAGATTCCATCATCCATCTGATAGTATAGCGCTTTGTTTTGGATCTTTTGCGCCTCCGCCTTGTTGTCTGGTAGAATCCCTGTCTGCAAGTATTGTATGATAGGCGTCATCCACGATGGTGGCCCAATCTCCACTATATTGACCTGGCGCAGAGGGACTGGGGGATTCTTCAAGACTTCAATTCGGACATCCTTTGCGAGGTGTTCGAAGGCTGTTGACGCTAATTTGCTAAGCGCGTCGGCGGGTTTGTTCTCACTCCTGTTGATATGCACTACCTTGAATGTTTCAAAATTCTTGATTAGTTCTTTCGCCTGATCCAAGTATAATGCCATTGTTTCGCCCTTCGCGTCGTATAACCCGTTGATTTGCCCTGCAACAAGCAATGAGTCGACATGCGCGTGGATGTTTTTGGCTCCCATTTTAATTGCCAATCTTAACCCTGCTAGAAAAGCTTCATATTCGGCCTCGTTATTCGTGCTTTTGAAATCTAGCCTGATGGCATATATTTGAACTCGCTTTTCTCAGGGCTGACCAACCTTAGACCTGCCCCTGCGCCGTCTTCGTTCGACGCGCCGTCAGTGAATAATAACCAGGGTTCGACACTATCATCTTGTACAGGATTGGTGATTGCATCACATTCCAGGGTCTTTCCTTCAGGGATTTCTGTGGCGAAATCTGCGAGGATTTGCCCCTTGATGGCTGGGTGCGGGCGATATACAATGTTGTGGCCTCCCAGCTTGATTGCCCATTTCGCCAATCTCCCCGATATTTTTGGCTTTTGTAGGATTGTTCCGATATGGTAATTTTTCAACACATGAATGACGTTCCCGGTAAAGTACCTGCGCAGTCTCCTCGATGCGTGTACTAGCGCGAGGACCAATTTTTCCATGAGTGAGTATCACGTTTCGGGGTCCGTGAGCATCCTGCTGACATAGTAAGTTGGGGTTTGAACCCCATCTCGTTCGACTAGTAATACCGCGCCCACTGCTTTTTCTGAAGCAGACAAGTATAACAACAGTGGTTTGTCTTTGAGGGGTGCTGTGAGTGTTGGAAGTTGGATCAGGTAGTCTTTCATTTCTTTAAATGCTGCTTCTGCCTCTGCAGTCCACTTAAATTCACCTTTCTTTACGCAATTGCACAACGTGTTGATAAAGGGAAAAGTCTTTGCGGCGTGGTTTGACAAGAATCTATTTAGCGCGGCCAGGCGGCCGGCCAATCTTTGCATGTCTTTGATACTTCTTGGTGACGGCATCCGTTCAATGGCCAAAACTTTCTCTGGGTTGACTTTGAACCCTCCTCTAGTCACCATAAATCACACTTGCTGGGATTAAGCTTCATGTTGACTTTGCGTAATGACTTGAAGGTTTTCTCTATGTCTTTCAACATCTGATTCCCTTTTGGACTCATAATTACCAAATCATCTATGTAGACTTCAACATGTTTCCCAATATTATCACCGAAAATCCTATCCATTAAGCGCTGGTAGGTAGCCCCTGCATTGCGCAACCCGAAAGGCATTCTGGTGTAACAGAAAATGCCCATTTCGGTACGGAAAGTTGTCTTGTATTCGTAGTGGATTGCCATTTGTACTTGATGGTAGCCTTTGTAGCAATCAAGAAAGCATTTCCATCGAAAAGGTGCTAGTGAATCGATCTATTTGTCTATTTCGGGTAAAGAATAACAATCTCTTGGGCAAACTTTGTTGAGATCTTTGTAGTCAACGCACATGCGCCATCCTCCGTTAGCTTTTTCCACCATCACTGGGTTTGCTACCCAAGTTTGGTATCGGACCTCGCACAGTATCCCAACGTTCAACAATTCTGTGACTTGCTCGTTCATAGCTTTGGTTTTTGCCTCCCCCAGGCTGCGCTTCCGTTGGATCTTTGGTTCTAGCGATGGGAAAGTGTTTAGACGGTGTTCAGCAACGTCGCGCGGGACACCGGTCATGTCCGCTGGCGACCAAGCGAAAATGTCAATGTTGCGGAATAGGAGTTGCTTCAAGTACGTACGGATGTTTTCGGACATCGCCGGTCCTAGCGTTATTGTTTGCTCTGGATACTGCCTGTTTAAAATCCACTTCTCGGGTTCAGTGCGCGGAGATTGCTTGTTGCGCTTAGATGGGGGTGCCCTTTCGACTGTCATGTCTTCTTTTTTTGAATAAATAATTGCGATTCCTGTTTCTGTTGGAAAACCTATCGCTGAGTGTGGAGAAGAAATGACCATGTGTAACTGACCTTGAGTTCCTCTTCCGATCAAGACATCATATATGGAATTCGTCGGCATAACCATGAAGTTAACATTGACTGTCCTCGAGCATTTTCCATCACCGAGTGTGACGGGGAAAGTGATTTGACCGAGAGGAAAGACTGTTTCATTACAGAAACCTGGCAAAGGACAATCTACTGGTTCTAATCGTTCTTTATCTTCTTGATCGAACTGATAGAAGCATTGCTCGTAAATGATAACAGGTGTACTTCCTGGATTAATGAACATATACGCTGTTTCATAGTGTCCAAGAATACCAGTGATCACAACAGGTTGTGTGCCGCGGGGGCCCCGGGCAATACTGGGAAGACGACCTGTTGTTCTCGCCAAGATTCGCCTGTTACAGACTTGCCTTTGTTGCGCGCGTACTTCTTTTTTGGTCCTCCAGTAACCATATGAGTTTCCAAACGGCGCACTTTCTTCTGCCCCCCATCGTCTTGACGTTCATGTCTTTGCGCATATTCTTTACCAGGTGACTCAACTTCCCGCTTTTGAGAGCCTTTTCTATCTCCATGCGCAGGCTGATGCAGTCATCTGTCAAATGGCTGTGTCCTTATGAAAATCGGGAATACAAATTAGGGTCTTGTCCTTCTTGTTCGTCATCTGTGGTGGTGGTTTGAACTCACAGTTCTCCGTCATTAGGACCTCTTTTGGAGTTTTGGACAGCGGTGTCCAGTGTTTTTCCCTATTTTCATTTTTGGTGGCTTTTTTTATGACCGATTCTATCGATCATTGTGCGGGCATCATCGGTGTATCGAGGTCTATCATCGTAGCGAGAACGTTCATCGTAACCGCTGGGTTGGTGGGTTCTCCAACCGGGGTTTCTGTTCCGCCTACTGCGCCTGCCGAAATCCTGCGCCGTGCTTCTTGAATATGGATCATCAGAGTAAAGGCTCGGCTTACCTCTTGTTAACGACTCTTCAGTCTGCGCTACCACCTTGGCTGTTGCCATTAACTTATCCCATTCTGCCGGCATCCCATCTTTACCGGTAATGGTTCGGATCAGTGTGTCACATCGTATTGCCTTCTTAAAATGTGCGCGCATTAAGTCTTCGCTTACATTGCCAATCTCTAGGCATTCTTTGTTGAAGCGCGTGATGAAGTCTTCCAATCCTTCATTATCACGCCTCCGAATGTTCATGACCTCGGATGTATCGCCCTTGTACCGCCTTTGCTGAAAATGTGCTAGAAATTTTTCATGAAAATCGGGCCATGACTTTATTTTTCCCGCGGGGAGGCTGCCGAACCACGCGCGAGCCGCTCCTGTCAAGGTTTGCACGAAAAGATGACACCACATTTGCATAGTCCATACTCCCAATACTCCAACACTCGTAAAGAGCTGGACATGATCATCACGGTCTGTTAAGCCATTGAACTTTCCGACCATTTGGGGGAGTTTCGCCTTCTCAAATGCCGCTAGTGCGATTTCTGGGATAAAATTCGATTGTTCTGCTGCAGCTGCTGGTCTGTATACCAGACTGTAATCGTGCTGCGCCAACAGGTTGTACGCCGCGCGAGTCTTTGGCTTGTAATATTCATGATTCTTTGGGAGACGATTGAAAACTGAAGTAACTTCTTGTTGATATGTTGGATCATTCTCGTCGGTTTCAGTGTTGAACTCAGCATTCAGGATGTTGCGCGGCCCTAGCCTGCTACTGATTGGCGCGCGTTGCCTAAACTCGGTGTGAGTATGGAAATGAGATCCGGAGTCTGTGTGTGTTGTACTTGCGGTGTGGAGTACCATAACTTAGCTGGCTAGGCATTGGTGGCATCATGAGTGTTTGGTGTGTTGGGGCTGGTGCGGCTCCTTGTTGTGTGCGCAGTTGCGCATAAATGAGATTCAGCGTGGCTTGGCTTTTTGCGAAACAAGTTTCGGGAGTTTCTCCATCTGGTAAACCCGACATAGCAGGGGTTGACGTACCAGCTATTTGAATCGATGGGGTCACCGCTTGGGTGGTGTGGGGACCACTTGCACGGATATCCCCCATTCTGGTGTAAGCGTCGGCAAGCTCATCAGCAGGTTGGTTTTGGACGTGCGCGTTGTCCGCAACCGTTCCCGGTTGAGAGTTTTGGCCGAGTGGTGGGAAAGGAATACCCTGATCTGCCATCAGAGTCCCTTTTTTTGAGAAAAAAAGGAGATGAAGTGATTGTAAAAATCGGTCGGCGCCAATGAAGAAACACCGAACTAACAGGAGAGTTAGTTTGTGATACGTGCTTCAGCATAAAAGGTTAATCTCCTTTTTCTCGCTTGATTCAAGTGTAATCAGTCCTGCAAAACACTAAACACACCGTTAAACTCGTTACGAGGAGGGGAACAGGGGGTTCTCCTCGTAACCACCCTCTGGCGTGAGAATAAGTATATGTATTAAGGATAATAAGTGTGTGTATTAAGTGAAAAAGACTAGAGTGAGATCCTTGAACCTGGAGATGAAGTCCTCTATTTATAGCCCGGGGTGATTTGTGAAGGAGTTGGGCTGATGGGCCTTGGGCCTGACGTTGTCAATGAGGAATATGCTTTTGGTCGCCTCTGCCACGACCGTTAGTGGTTTCAGGCTATGGCATACACGGCGCGACGTGAATGGATCCACGTGTCGTGACAATCGTCCTTGCTGTCTGCCCTGACATTAGCTGTTAATGGAGATCATGCGACAGTGGTCGGCGCAGGCTGATTGGTGCCACGTGTACGTCCTTGTGTACTTTTTGTCTCCTGCACGATTCTTCATCGTTCAACACGTCCCAATACAACCTGTCGAGCTCTCACTGGTCTACAGGTCTGCCATTTGCCCTTTTGTACTTTTCTTGGTGATGCCATCCCGTTCCTTCCTTGCGCGAGGGCGTGGGTCGTGGCGCGGGCATCGCGCGACTGAGAAAGCTAGGTTAACTCCTTGCTCACGAGTGATGGAAGGAGTCTGGGCAACATTCATTACCGCGCGCGATCTAAAGGGTGTTGTTATGATCTGCGCGTGTATTGATATATTGTTAGTTACGTAAATGAAGGGTATGGTTATGCGCCCCTATGAATGTTGATCATTATTGTCGGCGCGCTTTGGGATTATACCCCTTCAGGTTTGAATGGTGTTAGAAAGGTAGAGCGTGTTTTTTTAGTAGAACTAGTTGATTTTCGCCCGCGCGTTGCAGCGGGGATCCAGTGTCTGCAAAACGTGTGCCGGCAACCGCAATCAGATACCAAATATCAAAACATAGATAAAAATGACGTAGTAACGATAATCACTCCGTCCTTAAAAAACGATTTTAAATAATCTAATATATAATAGTAGGACCCACACGTCCTACACGTTGGAAATTCGGTTGTTTTCATTTCAGTTATTACAATACTAACACGTTAAAATATGGATGAGCTCGGAACCGGTAATGGCACTGAAAGTATCGATCCCGAAAAATCATCGAAATTAGGTATCGGCACCGAAAATCCTGGGTACGATACGGTAGGGATGAGCACGGTACCCGTTCGGTACCGAACTGGTACCGTTACTTAAAACGGGGAAAAGCGGTATCAGTACTTGTACCAAATACACTGGTTCGGTACTGGTACTTACTGGTGTTTTGCCCATAAATACCGGTGCAGTACTGAAAAACGGGGAAAATGGGGACCGGTACCGGTACTGAATATACTCGGTTTGGTACTCGTACGGTACTGGTATTTGAGGGTAAAAACCGGTACCAAAAATGTCAAAAGCGGTACCGAATCGGTACAAAAAATGTACACGGTTTGGTAAATTCGGTATTGGTACCGGTTCAGTACCGGTACCCATACCATTCGCTCATCCCTAGGTGATGTTATTGTTATAACATTAAAATAATAGAAACGAAAGAAAAAAAACGTTAAAGCAAAAAAATTATATATGAAAAAAGAAATAAAAAAGTAAAAGAAAAAAAAGGGACTACTATTCATACTTCATAAGGTTAGGTTTTTAATAATAGGATAATATATAGATCCAAATATAGCGGGTCGGATTGCATTTGTGGGGCTTCACTAAAGAAAAAAACCCAGGATTTTTCCGTCAAAACATGATCTAGGAGGCTTTAATTAAGTGCTACATCAGCCCAGATTCATTTGTTTATTATATATAATAGATTTGTTGTATAACGGTTTTGTATGTTCACTAGTTGGATTCCCCGCATGTGTTGCTGGGCGTTAAGTAAAGTATTTCTTAGTTTCATAATATGTACGCATGTATTTTAATTACTTGTACATACTACTTATAACACGATTTCATCAAAAAATACATCAAGTCAACCAATTAACCAAAACATTATCATAGCATTGTTAAAAAAAATCTAAAACAATGGCAAGCCTTTAATTTTGAGTTGGGGGCAGAATAGTAATTTGTTAGAGGCAACCAATGAGCGAGTGCTAGACACTTGCTTGACACAAAAGTTAAATTGAGACAGCCAAGTAAAATAAAAACTACTATAGTTTTGCAAAAAAATGGCAAGACTACAAATTTTAATTGGGGGCAAAATCGTAATTTTTTAAAGGGGTTTTTACATATTTCCCTTTCTTAAGTTGGCTTATTATGTATTTACCCAATTATAAAATTTAATTACATATTTACCCTTCCTAACCCATGTATATTACATATTTCTCATTTTCATTAAAATGACTCTTAATAAATGACTATTTTACCCTTAAAGAACTAATTAAATGAATATTTACATATTTTCCTTTTTATATAGTCAATCAATTACATATTACCCCAGTTTATAGTTCATATAGTATTTTTCCAATTCTTCTACTTGCTATTCTTCTCAAACAATACCATAATGCTCATAACAAAAAACGCAAACTTTCAAAAATTCGGGCTAAAAACATAAGTTTTGTAAAATTTAAGAATTACAAAAAATTGAAAATCAATGGCTCAAACTATGTATCAACTTCACTGTTAGAAATATCTGAATAATGTTTAGGGATTTAAAAAGTAAATTGATTTAAGTCTTTGTCATAATCAAAAGGAAATCTGATTTCTCAGAAAAAAAAATTATACGTTGTTAGGGATTGAGACGATTTCACATAAAAGAATGATACAAAATACTAACGAAATCCTTTTAACTATAGTACTAGCTGGTAAAATAAAAGATGGAGTCATCTCCTTCGAAAAGAATGATACAAAATACTAATGAAATCCTTTTAACTATAGTACTAGCTGGTAAAATAAAATATGGAGTCGTAAATGATTATTAATATATAGTTACTGGTTGTTTGACATTTAGTTGATAAATGATTATTAATTTTTGTTGATTATTGCTAGTACTTAGGCAAGAGATAAAAATGGAAGAAAAAAGGTAGTTGAGTAGTTTCTTAAAAAAGCGGGAAATATGTAATTGAGTTTTTTGTTTGAGGAAATATGTAATAAGTCCTCTTGGGGGGGGGGGGGGGGGGGGGGAGGGGGTATGTAAAAATCTATTTTTTAAATGAGGCCAAACTCATAATTTTAAACTGAATGCAAATTTGTAATTTTAATCTGTGGGCAAAACCATTATTTTATTTTGAGTTGGGGCAAAGTCATAGTTTTGAACTCAAGGGAAAATCGTAATTTTAGTTGGGGCAAAAACATAATTTTATTTTGAACGTAGGGAAAAAGCGTAATTTTGAATTCAGGGCGAAATCGTTTTTTCTTAAAAGAGGGCAAAATCATATTTTTGAAATGAGTGCAAAATCATAATTTTGAGCTAGGAAAAAAAACTAAAACGATAGCAAGACTACAAATTTTAACTGGGGAAAATCATAATTTTTCAAATGAGGGCAAATTCATAATTTTAATCTGAGAGCAAGTTCGTAATTTTCAGCTGGGGGCATAACCATGTTTTTTTTAAACTGAGGCAAAATCATAGTTTTGAACTAAGGGCAAAATCGTAATTTTGAGCTGGGGTAAAAACATAATTTTATTTTGAACCGAAGGCAAATTTGTAATTTTGAACTAAGGGCGAAATCGTAATTTTTGAGGGGACAAAATCATATTTTTGAATTGAGGAAAAAATCGTAATTTTGAGCTATGGGCAAAAGCATAATTTTATTTTGAATTGAGGGCAAGACCGTAATTTTAAACTGCAGATAAAATCGTAAATTGGTTGGGCCAATGAGGTTATATATTGAACTAGTTTAAGAACCCGTGAATTTCACGGGTTACTTAAGGTAACTTATATTATTTAACACGGTTGACATAAACTTTTAAACGAATGAAACTTTCCGTTACTTATGTATAGATTAAATTCCAATGATCATAAATAAAATGAGGTTTAAAAAGCGCAAGAAGATATGAGGTGTTCAGGTCCTAGAAGATTAAACGCATAGAGCTTCACGTATGCGAGCCATTGCTCTATACACAACCAAAAGCTATATCTCGCACATAGCTTTTAGATATTATCTTTTGTCAACTAAACCCTCATGATCTTTTCATGCCTTTTGGTTTACAAACATATCACTCTGCTACAGATCTGAATTTTACAAATTTTGACCCAAATCAATGTACATTAGGCACACCTTGTTAAACCAAGGATCATAGACATGTGACCGAACCATAAGTTTGAGAACCTTAGTTAAATGAGTTCCAGCACCATGCCAAGCCTCACCCAACTCTCGTGTGTTACACGGGTTGTATAAAAAAATAGTTCTTATAAATCTATATGTTTTAATAAATTACACATTGATACAAATGGTACTATACTCATAATTGGTCCCAATGTGTTTCAATTATTAACATATTTCAACGTTTTCAACACCCTAAACAGGGATTATGATTTATTTCTTTCAAAGTGTTCATAGTGTATCACTGGAAAATGGAGTTGTAATTTCATTCAGTTTAATTTAATTTGTGAGAATCATATATAAAACAAAACATTTGGTTATGTTGATACGAGGGCCATGCTGTAAGCCTGCAATCGATTACAATCTATTTGGGATGGTCAACCCTCCTTTAAGTCTCTAATTAACATATTTCAGAGCATTCACAATGAATTCCATATCCTTATCCATATATTTCCACTAAAAATAAATACTTTTTTCTCTCTCCTTTTCAATTAAATAATATTTTTATATCTTTATCATTACCTTTTCTCTCTCATTCACTCACAACCATTTCTAATAATATTAAAAAATTTATACAGTTTTCTCTCTCCTGTTTTTTTTCTCATATATTTACAGATGAACAGTAATTTTTCCATATATTTTCTTTCTCTTCCACTCACAACCACTCAAAAACACTAACAACCATTCCTTATAATATAACTAAACTACCTCACATATATTCAAGGATTTTATTGTGAATGCTCTCACATTTTTTTATTTAACCTAACAATTTCAAAATTTACCATTAGACCAGCTGGAAAAAGTTAGAAGCACATCTAATTTCATTACCACACACGAGTGATGGAAAACAGTATTCCACACTATAAAATCAACAATCATGCTACATGTACATCATTTCACCAACCATGCGAAAATAACCACCTCTCTTGTTCTTGTTGACACATAATATTCTACATCTATTGAACATGGAAAGAACAGAAAGTAGCATACATTACCAGTTCAATCTCATGTCAAGTTATCCGTCTTTCCTGTAAAATGGTAACACATATGTAAAAATTGGATAATTAATTGGTAAAAACGCGTTCATTTCAAAACCAACAATAAGTTGAGAACCGCAAGAACCACTAATGCATTGAAATAATCAAAGTAACAGGACAGGAAAAATGTGGTGGTTATATAACTGTCTTATGTATCACATTCAAAGCACCATGTACATGTGCATTATATGGTTCTCGCAGTTCTTGACGTATTTTTTTGTTTTGATTTGAACACCCCTAAAAAAATAGAAATGTCAATTTCGACCAATTAATGGGTTGTTTTTTTAATCAAAAATGTAACGCTCCGCTTTTTCGTAACTTTCCTTAATTAGAAAGCTTGTCTTGTATTTCTATTTTTAGAGACTTGTATTCCTTGTAATCGTCTTTCATTGTAACGTTGTAAACCGAGACTGAGATCGTAATGAGAAACTCATATTTTATTCATGTTGTGTTAATCATAATCATGTTACACTTATACTTACTTGTTCATACTTTTAACATATAAACGTACTCGTGATACTCTTATTCGTAAACGCGTGATAACTCGCAAACATGGTTGGTATGCGTAAACGAGACTCAAACGTGAAACTTGTAATCCTTAAACTAATCACCTATTTCATTTGTTAATTAATCTAAATTAATTAATTAAATAAATTAATTAACTAAATTAGTTAATAAAATTAGTTAATTTCTTTTTACAAAAAAATAAAATGCTAATCTTATATAAATATATATATATAAATATATTAACATTTAGAATTTAAATACTAATATATATCTTTCTTTAATAAAGTCCAAGGTTTAAAGTGTAAATACTAAATTCTTGAACTATAGGGACCTTTCCTGCCATTTATGAAACTAATATAAATAAGTTATTTAATTAAAAAAAAGAAAAAAAAAAGAATAATAAACCTGAAACGCGGGACTCGAACCCGGGATCCCCGGTTCAACATACAACGTCTTAACCACTACGCCACTCCCCAACTTCCGAAAGAAACCCAGCTAACAAAGGTTTTAACCTTTTTTCTGGACGAGCTGAAGCGAGCAAAAGAGGCAGCACCAGCAGGTTTGGGTGGGATTGGGTTGGATTTTTGTGTTTTTATTAACTTTTAACATTTAATAACTCACCTAAACCTCACCTAACTTACCCTAATCCTTTCCCTATAAAACCTACCTCTAATCCAAGCATTTTTACACTTTAATCTCTCTCAAATCTCTCTCAAACTCTCCAAATCAGCTGCCAAATTTTAAGTTCGAGCAGATTGTATACCTCTTACAAAAGTGAGCATATCTTGCTCATTTCTTAACCAAATCACTCCATTCTTTTTCCTACTTGCTTGGATAATCTTTGGTTTGAATTTCTAGGGTTCTCCATGGAGAATCTAGATCTGGAAATGCCCCAAAATGTCCAGAAACTTTCTGTTGTGATTAAACTTTTGAAAAACTTATGTTTTACCTTCAAACAACTTGTGTTCTTGTGCTTACAATCACTCTTATGATTAGTAAAGCCTAACCAAGTTTGTTAACATGAACTAAGGGCTGATTAATCGCCCAAAACGTTTTGTTTTTGAAGAGCTTTAAGCTCACAAGTGGTGCAAGTCCTTAGACTTGAGCATGTGTGTCCACCAAGGAAGCTTGGGCTTTCCTAACTTGAGACCACACATCACTTGATGTTTTTCATCAAAATCCCAAGCTAGTTTGCTAGACCTAAAGTGTCACAACCCCGCATAGCCGTTGACCATTGTCCTCGTGTGCTCTCCGGGTTGATTTCACTTGGCTACTTGGTATCTAGATGACACCTTATTTACATTCTCGTATGTTATGTTCTTGGACCCTCCTTGTCACATATGGTGACTCGTATAGTGGTGAACAATTCCATGAGGTTCCCAAGTGGATGGTTAATCCTCCCACCTCTTACTTGACTTGCATGATACTAAGAGGTTCCAAAGTGGATGGTTCATCCTCCCACCTCCGACATGATTATAATAACTATAAATGGACTATATTATAATTCTGTAAAACCGAACCCTTGAGAATAATTTAATAGTCATCTACCAAGTTAGTAAGTTTATTACTAATGTATGTAGTTCCTTGTCACGATTCTAATGGGTCTTGAACCTATGAAAACACATTTAATCCTTACGGGTTCTTTATAGTGTCGTTGACAAGTGCTACATCTTAGTAATTAGTTTATGTTATAATACTTTCTTATATATTAATCCCTTACCATTACCCGAATGCTCCAAATCTACCGTCAACTCGTTACTCATACGCCTTCATTTCCTCTTGTAGGATAATTCGGCGTTCTTCCCACGAATCAACCACCTCCACGGATTGTCAAGTGTAGAAAACACTAAACAAACCGTGAGTATACTTGAACCCGTTTTACGTTTAACACTTTTGAGGTGTAACATGTTTACATATCAAAACAACACCAAAAACTTATGCTTTAATACTTGCACGAACAATCCATTATACATGAACGCTTTGATACGTATGTTATGCTTATACTAGGATTGAACGTATGCGATACTATAGACATTAGCTTACTTTGAGCCTCCATTTGACACGTATAGCGCTATAGGAGTAACGCACCGCCCGTGAATGTGTGGTCATGTTGAATTATTTATACTTGTTGCGTAAACAGAGGGTTGACTAGAAATATCGCATGCCTTTTATATGCTCGTATGTAAACTTAGTTGCCATTTGGATTTGTTTAAACTTATGCTTATACGTATGCTATGCTCAAACTTGTATACTCGCCTTTGCTTTTGCATTGAACTCGTATTTTAAACATGTTACAGGTTGAGGAGATGATGCTATGAAAAGAAGTAGCGATTGACGCTAGATACACATGTAGATGTTAGGGTTTATTAATGTTGTATCGATTTTGTTATATTGTTATTTGTCAAACTTGTTGCATTGTTGTATTTCTGAGATTATGTTGTACTTGACAATTTTTATGAAATGAAATTTTGTTTGATTAAATATTGTCACCAAATAGCGTTATGATGCTTTTGAACGATTTGTTCGTCTCATCCCGATGTTTCCGCCATCGGTTGGGGTGTGACAGATTGGTATCAGAGTCATAACTATAGGGAATTAGGTAGAATTGCCATGTTCGATCTAGTCTATAGTTCTAAGTACCCGTTTTGACCATTCTTGTTTATGCTTAAAAGGTTATGCTTCTTAGTTGCTTCTCCTCTTTTTTTGGTCTTAACATATGTACGATGTCTTTCCTAAGACATTTTTACCCAAAATACACACTTTGACTCTTGAAGACACTCGTAATACAAACGAGACGACTTCACTAAAATAGGTGTGAAAACCGTAATTTGGTGAACGACTCTCAATCCGCTATTCTTGTTATTTTGCACGAAATTACGCCATTAAGCTAGGAGTGAAATCCACAACTTAATGGAAAATTTCCAATTCAAAACTCTAGTGGACCCTTACCAACAAATCGGAACTTGCTCTTCATTTTGGTAGGTACCAACCACATTTAAGGTACGAAATCTTCAAGTTAGGAGTGAAACCCGCACCTTGTCGATTAAGTCCCATTCCTTGATTTTCGTTCTCGCCAAAGTCTCAATTTTCTAATCGATTAGATACGTGTAGTAACTAGAAGGGTAAAATACCATTAGTCGCTTCTCGATGAGAGTATTTCACCTATAGGCCAAAGTACGTTCCTTTAATTCGAAAGGATTTTCGATTCACTTTGGAATTGTCAATGATTCTCTACCCGAATCATTCCCATGTTTTATGAGCCTATTCTTTTTATGTGATTCAATTTCTATGTGTTTTATATACTTGTTACCTCGTTAATTTCAAACCGCTACATGTTTCGCACGTTATCGCAATAAAAAACAATAATAATCCTCGTGAACAAACTAAATTTATACTCCTTATACGCATTTATACGTGTTTGTACATGCCATACTTGTTAAATTCATGCTAACTATGTGAACCATATGTGATACACCATGCTTACATACTTATACATGCCAAACCTATTTTACATTTTGATTCAAGTCTCATCCTTTCTTTCCCTTTCGAACTTCTAGCTGGCATCTCCAAGCTCATCCGATGAACACAAGAAGAGCAAGAAGAACTCTCGTTCCAACTCCAAGAAAGAACCGCTGAACAAATGGCCGACCATATGGCCCGAATCATGCCTGATATCGTTAGAAAGATCCAATCGAACACTGAATTGCTTCATGGTTCGGTCGACTCCAAGGTGGAAAAACCTAAGACGCAATTCCTCTTCAAGCACTTCATTGCTTGTAAACCCTTAGAGTTTACAAGTAAGGATGTCGCCACAGTGTTGCTGACTTGGTTAGAAGCCATGGAACTCGCGTTCTGTCACAGTGGCTGTCCCGACGATCTGCATACCCAAAACGCCACAGGGGTGTTCCGATCGAGAGCTCTCGATTGGTGGACCTCCGAACGCAGCACAAGAGGGGACGATGCAGCCCACGCCCTGCCATGGTCCGAGTTGAAGAAAATCATGAGAGACGAATTTTGCCCTCCTCATGAGCTTAGGAAGCTAGAGCACGAGTTCTGGTACCTCAAGCAAAATGGGGACGATAACGAGGACCTAACCACTCGTTTCAAGCAGCTTAGTATCCTTTGCCCAACCCAGGTTGATACCACCGAGAAGGCTATCAACAAATACAACCATTTTTTGCCCGACTCCTTCATGAACCTCGTGGAAGCTGCTTTCCCAGCAACCGTCAAGGAAACCTTTCGTTCAGCCGCTCGTTTGAACAGCAACCACGTTGAGCGCCGAAATGTCGCGAAAGCAGCATCGAAAAACGCTCACCAAGCCACTGCCAATACCACCACCACTGAATCATCACCTACCCAAGACAAAAAGGGGAATAACAGGAACAGGAAGCGGAAGGCTTCTGTTCAAAACTGTGCGGTTGTTACTCCGCCAAACCCTCAACCCCTCCAAGCAGTTGCAGCCATTATCCCTGCCAACCCTGAAACACTAAGATTGGGTTACGTTGGGTCCCATCCCCAATGTACCACCTGCTTACACCATCATCCCACTGGTACCCCATGCCGCAAATGTGCCCAATGTCACAAATTCGGGCATTTTGCTAACCGTTGTCGCAACAATCCTCAACCACAAACCAACCAAACCAACCAAGCCATCATGCCTAACCCTGCCCAACCTCATCCTCAAAATGCTCCTGTGCGAGCGTATTTCAAGTGCGGTGATTCAAATCATCTTGCTAACGTCTGCCCTTATCGTAACGTCAACCAGCAGCCTCAACAACAACAGCAGACTCAACCAGCTAAAGGAAGAGCCTTTGTCCTCACCTCTGCTCAGGCCCAAAGTTCAAACGACGTTATCACTGGTATGTTCCTTGTTAACCATGTTTATGCTTCATGTCTATTTGATACTGGCGCCGATAAGAGTTTTATGTCGATTGAATTTGAACCTTTACTTAAGTGTGTACGTTCCAAGATGCCTATTCCTTTCGCTGTTGAAGTCGCTAATAGTAAAACCATCACTGTCGATTCCATTCTTTCTAACTGCTCCTTGATTCTTAACAATCATACGTTCTCTATCGATCTCATCCCCATGCAAATGGGAAGTTTCGACATCATAGTAGCCATGGATTAGCTTATGCGAGTTCGTGCCGAAGTTGTTTGTTCTGAGAAGTTTATTCGTCTTCCTCTTCCTCAAGGTGATTCTCTACACGTCTATGGTGAGAAACCTTCTAAAGGTCTCAAGCTAATGTCGTGCATCAAAGCGAACAAATACTTATGCAAGGAGTACTTTGCCTTTCTCACCCACGTTGTGGAAAAGAAAGACAAAGGTAGCCTAAGTGACGTTCCTGGCGTTTGTGATTTTCCCTCCGTTTTACCGGAGGATCTTCCTGGTCCTCCGCCTCCTCGAGTTGTCGATTTTCGTATTGACCTCATTCCTGGCGCAACTCCTGTTGCGAAGGCTCCCTATCATCTAGCACCCTCAGAGATGCAAGAGCTATCAAGCCAACTTTAATAACTTCTTGACAAAGGCTTCATACGCCCTAGTGCTTCTCCTTGGGGTGCTCCCGTTTTGTTTGTCAAGAAGAAAGATGGATCCTTTTGGATGTGCATTGACTATCGTGAGCTCAACAAGCTTACTGTCAAAAACCATTATCCACTACCTCGAATTGGCGACCTCTTCGATCAACTTCAAGGTGCGACTTGTTTCTCAAAAATCGACCTTCGTTCTGGCTATCATCAACTTCGAGTTCTTGAAGAAGATGTACCAAAAACCGCTTTTCGCACACGCTATGGACACTACAAGTTTGTGGTCATGCCTTTTGGTCTAACCAACGCACCTGCAGTGTTCATGGATTTGATGAATCGCGTGTGTAAACCGTTCCTCGATCGCTTCGTAATCGTTTTCATCGACGATATTCTCATTTACTCCAAAACGAAAGAAGAGCATGGACGACATTTGCGTCTCATTCTTCAGCTTTTGCAAACCGAACGTCTTTATCCCAAATTTTCTAAGTGTGAATTTTGGCTAAAAGAGGTTCAGTTTCTAGGTCACACCACCGTCAATGAACTCGGTATTCATGTTGACCCTGCTAAGATAGAAGCTGTGAAGAATTGGATCGCACCTAAGTCGCCTTCTGAAATTCATTCGTTTCTTGGCCTAGCTGGGTACTATCGTCGTTTCATCTCGAACTTCTAGAAGATTACCGTTCCTTTGACTTCGTAGACTCAAAAGATAAACCTTTTGTTTGGGGTCCCGAACAAGAGGAGTCTTTTCAAACTCTCAAGGACATGCTCTGTAATGCTCCTATCCTTCCTCTTCCCGACGGAAACGATGATTTCATCGTATATTGCGATGCCTCAAACCAAGGTCTTGGTTGCGTTCTTATGCAACGGGACAAGGTTATCGCTTACGCGTCGAGACAACTCAAAATCCATGAGAAAAACTATACTACTCACGACCTTGAACTTGGAGCAGTTGTTTTTGCATTGAAGATTTGGCGACACTACCTTTATGGTACCAAGTGTACGGTCTTCACCGACCATAAGAGCCTTCAACATATCTTTGATCAAAAGGAACTCAACATGCGTCAACGTCGTTAGGTGGAATTGTTAAATGACTATGACTGTGACGTTCGCTACCATCCTGGTAAGGCAAATGTTGTGGCCGATGCACTTAGTCGTAAGACTCTTGTGAAGAGTACTCGTTGCTATCAAATCGTGGGAAAACTTCACGAGCTAATTCGTCAAGCGCAATTCTCAGCCATTAACGAGCGTAACCTCAGTAACGAATTGAATTGTGGAGTCGAAAACCCACTCGAAGCTAAACCTGGTGGTATTCTTTACTACCATGATCGTATTTGGATTCCCGATCGTCTCAATCTTCGAAACACCTTGATGGACGAAGCCTACAAATCTCGATACTCCATTCATCCTGGCGCTGATAAAATGTACCATGACCTTCGCGCATCTTATTGGTGGTCTGGAATGAAAAGAGATACCGCTCTCTATGTCTCAAAGTGTCTTACATGTTCCAAGGTTAAAGCTGAACATCAACGCCCCTCTGGCTTACTCGAACAACCAGAAATTCCTGTCTGGAAATGAGAGAGTATTGCTATGGATTTCATTACCAAGATCCCTCGTACTTCATCTGTGTCACACCCCGACCCGCAGCGGAAAAAGGTGATCGGGGCATGATTGGGTTATCATCAAAGCTCATGACATTTATTATGCGTTTCATATTCATTAAATACAATTTAATGGAAATTTACAATAAATGTTACAACATGTTCTAGCTATCAATCTAAGCATCTTTGTTCTCTTCTAAGGCATTTCCTATGTTTTCTTTGCTTCAACCTGTTCACCTGTATCATGTGTAAAAAGGTTTTGGATCAACATAAAGTTGGCGAGTGAATCCTATGGAAAAACATTTGAACAAGTTTATTAAATAGATTATGAAATATGTGCACAACCACTCATGAGTAAAAATAGATGTAAACTTGTTCAACAATCATAAGATATTAAATAAAGCACACATGAACAATAATGGAACATTTAGAGGCACGCGTTGCTCAACTCGTCTCTCACGAGGAACTGATGGGCCTAATGAATGAATTGCATAAACATGATAATATGAATGACACAACTACAAACAATATAAACTCAATGATACACACATGAACAATAATGAATTGGTTTTGAGGCACGCGTTGTTCAACTCGTCTCCCGCGAGGAACTGATGGGCTTAATGAATGAATTTCATATAATTTGACAAACTGACATAAGTAATCACATCAATATAAACAATCTAAGTTTAGGTCACGATATGGTATGGCACAAATTTAAATAAACGAGTTAATTATTTGAGACACATGACACACCCCAAAACGTGTAATTAAAAAGGGGAGTTGTAAGATTCACTCACAATGGGTGCGTTCGGTTGATGATGTTGAATGCACGCGAAGTGGTTTTAACCACGAGTGAGATTAACCTAGATAAATCGTAGTATGGTTCGGTAAGTAAACGGATTTTATTAATCTATTTTAGTAGGATTGTTGGGTGTATTTTTGTGAGTTTAAGGCTATTTTCTAACCCTAAAAATGTTATTTTTAAGTATTTTTAATTGATTTTTAATTAAAATAATTAAATAAAAATAATAAAAAAAATTTGACTTTTTCTGACCGTTGACTTTGACTTTGACCGTTGACTGACCGTTGACCGGTTCGAGTGCGTTGGGTGAGGCTCGAACCCGAGACCTCCCGTACGCGTGCACGCAGCTCTACCAACTGAGCTACGTGTCTAACCCGTCATATATCTGTTTTTAATTATATTTATATATTAATTAAGTTAAACAGAAAATCCTTTTATTTTAAAAACAGTTTAATTGATTCGGACGATGCGCTCCACAGGTCTCGAACCCGGGACCTGTGGGTTATGATAACACACAGTCCACCGCTGGACTGTGTGTACAACTTGTTAACTTAACTGATTTTTATTATACTTAAACACAAATTAATTATTTTCATTTCTGACTTATTTAAAAAGCTTAATAATTGTCCGGGTCGATGCAGAAGACCGGACTCGAACTCGTGCACTTTGATTAAACATACACACAGTCCACCACTGGACTGTGTGTCTAACTTGGTTATTTTTCCGATTATTAATATACTTAACATATATATATAATGAATCCGGTTCAGTTAACAAAAAAAAACATTTTTATTTACGCAGCGTGTGTGGAACAGGATTCGAACTCGAGACCTTTGTGTGTTTATTGTGCACACAGTCCACCGCTGGACTGTGTGTCTAACCCGAGTTATTTCTTGATTTAAATTATACTTATGAGTTACAGGTTCATCGTCTTCTTCGTCGGATTTTAACCAGAGATGATGTCTGACTGGTTCGAGTTTTTATTCAGGTTCCTTTAGCGTTTTAGGTTAATTACCGATGAGATAAAAGTAAAAAGAAAGGAAATTAGGCGTGAGGTATACCGACTAGCTTCCTCTGTTTTCCGGCAGAACTCCGGCGACAGCAATCCCTTCCGGCGACGAGTGTCTTGCAGCAGCGAGTCTCCAGAAAGCTTGAAAAAGGTATGGGTGACTTCGGTATAAGCTCAAAGGGTTTAGTAAGGCTCAGAAATGGGGAAACCGGTTTTCCGGCGACGAACAGAATAATTCCGGCGAGTGAGTTTTCGCCGAGAAAAAGGTGCGGTTTTGAGCGAAAAGGTTTGCAGAGGTTCGAGGGGGTATTTATAGGGCAAATTATCGATGAACTTGGTCTGATTTCCGACTGGATTCGTCGGTTATAAAAACTCTGGCGGTTATAACTTTGGTCGCGGAGTCAGACGTCGGTTATAACTGATGTCTTAGTAAATGTTTACGTTATAACGGAAGATGTCGTTAAAACTCGCGAGATTGCCGGGATTTCCGACGAATGAACTTTTGGGCGCCGGTTTTGAATTCGGAAGTTATGATATGAATTAAATGATTCCAATATTTAACAAGGAACATCCGTGGCGTAGTGGTTTAAATGTTGAGTGTTAAGTTGTTGTTGAACCGGTACTGACCCGGGTTCGAAACCCGGCAGGAACAAAGTATTTTTATTTTGCGATTTTTAACAGTTTTTCAAAAACTAATTATATATTCCCGTATAATAATTGATTATGTATCGTTTAAAATTATTTTGGGCATTTAATTCGCAACGAAAATTTTAACTGACTGTTCGGTTGATAAACGGAGTGGGTTTGGTAAATCCGTTTTTTGACGGATGTTACAATCTAGTTACGACAGTATCTGGGTCATCATTTACGACTGACCAAATCAGCTCATTTTCTCCCTATCCGTGAAGATTACAAAGTCGAGAAATTGGCTCGTATCTACACGAATGAAGTCATTTGTCGTCATGGTATCCCCAACGACATCATTTCCGATCGCGACGCTCGTTTACCTCCCGTCTATGGCAAATGTTTCAAACAGCTCTTGGTACTCAACTCAATCTTAGTACCGCTTTTCATCCTCAATCCGACGGTCAAACCGAGCGCACTATCCAAACATTGGAGGATATGCTTTGTTCATGCGTAATCGATTTTGGTGGCAACTGGGATTCACACTTACATTTGGTAGAATTCTCGTACAACAACAGGTATCACGCTAGTATTCAAATGGCTCCATTTGAAGCATTGTATGGTCGTAAGTGTCGTTCGCCTATTTGTTGGCACGAGATCGGAGATGTTCAGATCACTGGTCCTGAATTAATACAAGAGACAACGGACAAGATCCTACAGATTCGTGACAACTTACGCAAAGCCCGAAGCCGACAAAAGAGCTACGCTGACAAAAGACGCAAGCCTTTGGATTTTAACGTAGAAGATCATGTACTTCTCAAGGTTTCACCTTGGAAAGGTGTTGTCCGTTTTGGTAAGAAAGGCAAACTCGCTCCTCACTACGTGGGTCCTTTCAAGATTCTCGAAAGGATTGGCAAGGTAGCCTATCGACTGGACCTACCTCAAACGCTCAACAATGTTCATCATGTGTTTCACGTTTCGAATCTCAAGAAGTGTCTGGCCGAAGAAGGACTTCAAGTTCCACTTGAAGATCTTCAAATCAACAAAACTTTGCATTTTGTGGAGAAACCAGTTGAAATCATGGACTGAGGAATCAAGCAATTCAGGTGCAGTCGCATTCCTATCGTCAAGGTTCGATGGGAAGGAAAACGTGGCACTGAATTTACTTGGGAGCTCGAGATATGAAGACCAAGATCCGCATCTCTTCGTTGCATCTTCCTAAATTTCGGGACAAAATTTCCTAAAGGAGGGGAGACTGTAACGCTCCTCTTTTTCGTAACTTTCCTTAATTAGAAAGCTTGTCTTGTATTTCTATTTTTGGAGACTTGTATTCCTTGTGATCGTCTTTCGTTGTAACGTTGTAAACCGAGACTTGGATCGTAATGAGAAACTCATATTTTATTCATGTTGTGTTAATCATAATCATGTTACACTTATCCTTACTTGTTCAAACTTTTAACATATAAACGTACTCGTGATACTCTTATTCGTAAACGCGTGATAACTCGCAAACATGGTTGGTATGCGTAAACGAGACTCAAACGTGAAACTTGTAATTGTTAAACTAAATTCGTTACGAAATATAATCACCTATTTCATTTGTTAATTAATCCAAATTAATTAATTAAATTAATTAATTTAATTAATTTAATTAATTAATTAAATTAGTTAATAAAATTAATTAATTTCTTTTTAAAAAAATTAAAATGCTAATCTTATATAAATATATATATATATATAAAGTCCAAGGTTTAAAGTGTAAATACTAAATTCTTGAACTACCGGGGCCTTTCTTACCATTTATGAAACTAATATAAATAAGCTATTTAATTTAAAAAAAAGAAAAAAAAGAATATATATATATATATGTATATATATATATGTATATATATATATATGTATATATATATATTAACGTTTAGAATTTAAATACTAATATATATCTTTCTTTAATAAAGTCCAAGGTTTAAAGTGTAAATACTAAATTCTTGAACTACAGGGGTCTTTCCTGCCATTTATGAAACTAATATAAATAAGTTATTTAATTTAAAAAAAAGAAAAAAAAATCATAAACCAGGATACGCGGGACTCGAACCCGGGATACCCGGTTCAACATACAACGTCTTAACCACTCCGCTACTCCCCAACTTCCGAAAGAAACCCAGCTAACAAAGGTTTTGACCTTTTTTCTGGACGAGCTGAAGCGCGCAAAAGAGGCAGCAGCAGCGGGTTTGGGCGGGATTGGGTTGGATTTTTGAGTTTTTATTAACTTTTAACATTTAATAACTCACCTAAACCTCACCTAACTTATCCTAATCCTTTCCCTATAAAACCTACCTCTAATCCAAGCATTTTTACACTTTAATCTCTCTCAAATCTCTCTCAAACTCTTCAAATCAGCTGCCAAATTCCAAGTTCGAGCAGATTGTATACCTCTTACAAAAGTGAGCATATCTTGCTCATTTCTTAACCAAATCACTCCATCTTTTTCCTACTTGCTTGGAAACCGAGCGGTGGTTTTCGTCTCTCAGGTCGGTTTTGAGGAAGGTGTGTTGTTTCTCGGTGCATAAAGATTAGTTGTTTGATTTATTTATTTTTCAAAGGATGTTTATGTCATTTTGTGTTGTGTAGCTGTAATTATTTTCTGCATATAATCTTTGGGTTGAATTCTTAGGGTTCTTCATGGAGAATCTAGATCTGAAATGCCCCAAAATGTCCAGAAACTTTCTTTTGTGATTAAACTTTTGAAAAACTTATGTTTTACCTTCAAACAACTTGTGTTCTTGTGCTTACAATCACTCTTATGATTAGTAAAGCTTAACCAAGTTTGTTAACATAAACTAAGGGCTGATTAATCGCCCAAAACTTTCTGTTTTTGAAGAGCTTTAAGCTCACAAGTTGTGCATGTCCTTAGACTTGATTGTGTGTCCACCAAGGAAGCTTGGGCTTTCCTAACTTGAGACCACACATCACTTAATGTTTTTCATCAAAATCCCAAGCTAGTTTGCTAGACCTAAAGTGTCATAACCCCGCATAGCCGTTGACCATTGTCCTCGTGTGCTCTCCGGGTTGATTTCACTTGGCTACTTGGTATCTAGATGACACCTTGTTTACATTCTCGTATGTTATGTTCTTGGGCCCTCCTTGTCACCTATGGTGACTCGTGTAGTGGTGAACAATTCCATGAGGTTCCCAAGTGGATGGTTAATCCTCCCACCTCTTACTTGACTTGCATGATACTAAGAGGTTCCAAAGTGGATGGTTCATCCTCCCACCTCCTACATGTTTATAATAACTATAAATGGACTATATTATAATTCCGTAAAACGGAACTCTTGAAAATAATTTAATAGTCATCTACCAAGTTAGTAAGTTTATTACTAATGTATGTAGTTCCTTGTCACGATTCTAATGGGTCTTGAACCTATGAAAACACATTTAATCCTTATAGGTCCTTTATAGTGTCGTTGACAAGTGCTACATCTTAGTAATTAGTTTATGTTATAATACTTTCTTATATATTAATCCCTTACCATTACCCGAATGCTCCAAATCTACCGTCAACTCGTTACTCATACGCCTTCATTTCCTCTTATAGGATAATTCGACGTTCCTCCCACGAATCAACCACCTCCACGGATTTTCAAGTGTAGAAAAGACTAAACAAACCGTGAGTATACTCGAACCCCTTTTACGTTTAACACTTTTGGGGTGTAACATGTTTACACATCAAAACAACACCAAAAACTTATGCTTTAATACTTGCACGAACAATCCATTATACATGAACGCTTTGATACGTATGTTATGCTTATACTAGGACTGAACGTATGCGATACTATAGACATTAGCTTACTTTGAGCCTCCATTTGACATGTATAGCGCTATAGGAGTAATGCACCGCCCGTAAACGTGTGGTCATGTTGAATTATTTATACTTGTTGCGTAAACAGAGGGTTGACTAGAAATATCGCATGCCTTGTATATGCTCGTATGTAAACTTAGTTGCCATGTGGATTTGTTTAAACTTATGCTTATACGTATGCTATGCTCAAACTTGTATACTCGCCTTTGCTTTTGCATTGAACTCGTATTTTAAACATGTTACAGGTTGAGGAAATGATGCTATGAAAAGAAGTAGCGATTGACGCTAGATACACACGTAGACGTTAGGGTTTATTAATGTTGTATCGATTTTGTTATGTTGTTATTTGTCAACTTGTTGCATTGTTGTATTTCTGAGATTATGTTGTACTTGACAATTTTTATGAAATGAAATTTTGTTTGATTAAATATTGTCACCAAATAGCGTTATGATGCTTTTGAATGATTTGTTCGTCTCATCCCAATGTTTCCGCCATCGGTTGAGGTGTGATAAATAAAGAGGTTAAACTTAAAAAGGAAAATATCAAAAGTATATTTAAAAACAACACAAACTCCTATTAATGTTATTCAAAAAGAATAGTTTATTATTGAAAACCTTTTCACCATATGTGACACTTAATATATGTTAATTATGTTGACCAAAAACAGCTAGGAGGTCAATCCAACTTAGCCCCGTTTTAAAGACACAAAACTACTACATGTTATGACTCATTACCCTATACACCTAGCCAAGCTGACCATTTTGCAACCACTAATAAAAAGTAGTTACTAAAGATTGTATATGCAGTCAAACCGAACATACAGAGAAAACTTTTACTTTCTATTTCTTCTATGATAGGGATGAGTGTGGTACCGGTACCGAAATTCATCAAAAGTGGGTACCGGTACAAAAAATGTTCGGTGTACCGGTATTTAAAGGTAAAATTTGGTATTTTACCGGTATTATACCGAAAGTACCGATACCGAAAATGCCTAAAAGTGGGCACGGTACCGTTATCGAAAAAAATCGGTATGGGAAATTCGGTACTAGTACCGGTACCCGGTAACAAATGATCATTCCTACTTCTATCAATTGTATTTCTTGGGTCATTTTTTGCTAGAGATGGCCCAGAAGGTACAACATACTACATGGGAGAGGGTGCAGACTCAGAAACAGATGAAGCAGCCATGGTGGTAGACTGGTAGTGGTAGGTGGAAGAGCATTGGATGGTGGTGCAGCCGTAGGCTTAGGAACAGGCCTAGGCAATATATGCTTTAGCTGATTATTCATGTAGTTCTTTTACAAATAAATTTGTTGCCTGTGTGTCAGCCCCTAAAAGATTAAATAAGTGAATTAAGCATTATGATAAATCAAAAAAATAGTTGAAGATGTTAAAAATTTGAAAAGACACAAAATCAAACTCACACATGATGGTTTGATAATATCAGATATTCAAAATTCTAAGACGAATTAGTTACTGGATAATCCTTAACTGAAACTGGAGTAAAACAATGAAACTTGGTACATGTAACAGAGCATGCTTTATGCGGTTCCCAATTGGCCACTGGAATCGCAAGATCTTTTGGTATGAACGAGCCAAAATCATAGATAGGATTCAACAACATCAAACGCGATTCAGTATTTGAATATACATATTGTTGCTTTCTTCCTTTAGATTGCGAGCTAGGGCTTTTGAAATATGAAAAGGCAAATGTGTATGTGGTAAAGGTATGGATGGAGACAGGTATAGAATAAATGGATGTGGGCTGGATTCGGGAATGAGACGTGTTAATTATATAGTATTGAAACTATGGTGTGCGGAATTTCGTTTTACAAATTACTCTGCATTACTCCAATTAATACAAAAGCTGACTAAAGAAGTCAAAATAATTTCACGAGGACTTCATTTGTGACTACACTTCAGTAATCTTTTCCCCAAAACTTCCTTTCATGATTATTAAATTATCCTAGGACTTTTTCAGAAACCAATTACAGAAATCAAATTAAACACATGCTACCTCTTAATTTCTATCAGATATTATACTCACTATAAATTATTTCTTAATTAGTAATCATACAACAATCACTACTTCATTTCATCTCAAAACAATGATTGTTTAAGTCTCTAAACACCTTTAACCATTTCAGTACTCTCCAAGTGTCTAAATTTGGATTCAATCACATGTCAATGATCCAATCTTAAACTAACCAATCACCAAAACAACAAAAATCCAACAGCACAAAAGCCATAAATCTCAACAAATTCATCTAGAGTGATCTATATATATATATAGGAACTGAGAACGATTCTGAAATGCACAACTTACCAGACGATTTATAGTTAGAATCAATAACATGAGCATAACATGAACAATCTGACAACAATTAGCCGCAATGAAATTATTATAAAAAGGGTACATTGTATGGATTAGATATAAAGGTTATGCTTTGTTTTGTTTCTTTCATAAAAATCACATAATCTTTTTTCAAAAGCCACAAAATGCATATCGTTCTTCTAAACCATACATACAAACATACCTTTTTGGTACGTTTATGCATCTTAAAACAATTTTAATTGCTAGAAAACGAAACAAACTCTTTGGCCTTTGCAAATAACCTTAGAAAAACACATAGCAAATGAGGTTTTGTTTATGTTCCTTCAAAGTCTTCTATTTTGATGAAAAAGTCAATATCTTTGCAAATTTCTATTACAAAACTTTCAATTTTCAAATACATATGAACAATTACATCTCAAAAGAACTTGAACGCCCCTATTTCAATTTTCAAATTACACATCAAAAGAACTTGAACGATCTCATAACTTAGGTGCGTAAACTTAAACCACACCAAAAAAATTCTAATCATATGAACTAAACTTAACAACCTTTAAAAATTGAAAATGCACAAATACATATGAGCGATTGTTGGGTTTAGGGTTTCTGATGCACAAATACATATCACCGATTATCAGGTTTAGGGTTTCTGATATAGAATCATATGATTGCAAGATTAAAAGAAGCAAAAAAAGATGTAAAAATGTCTAAACATACCTGGATACAATTGTTCGAATGAGGTTAACCCAATGATCAAGGCAACTACTATTCAGCCCCGTTTTCACACTCAGAAACATTTCATAAGGCATAACATATTCTAGTCTTTAACATCATACCTAATAAACTTATCATTGATTCAAATTACTAAGAATATGGAATATAGACAACGATTCATAAAGAACATGATTAAAACCTAAATCTAAGTATAAGACTGAAGAATCCATCTATAATTAGGGTTACAGAGTTGTAAAGAATCAACAAAAATAGACAACGATTCATAAAAAAACATGATTAAAACCTAAATTTTAGAATAAAATCTATCTAATACTCGATAAATTAGACTATAGATTGGATTGAGAAAGAAAAAAATTACCGAATGAATGCCATCGTTACCAAGCCTGTTAGGGTTTGTTCAACAAAGAAACCTTCTATTGAAATTCAGATGAATCAAAACACCTACGACTTACCATTTGATGATTGATGGAAAGAAGATAAAACATGGATGGCAAAGGAGTCAGGCATGAGGTATATGGAACAGAGAGATGACGTTTGTAAGGAGATTACAATTTCATTATGAGACTGTGAGATTGACGAAAGAAAATGGGGGAAAATTGACGAAAAAGAATAAGCGGCCGTGAAGATAGTTTAGGGTTTGGAATAAAGGAGAATTAAAGAAAATAAATTGACGTTCGAACTTGTATTCTCTTGATTAAGAGAATGTCCACATCAGCTTGGTGGTTGAGCCCAAGATGTATTTTTTTAATATAATAGATAGATTTGTGTGTACTTTTGATAATGCTCAATTATAACTATACTAAACTAAAAACTACAAAAAGACAAAAAAAGAAAACCGCCCTTTTTCACTAATATGTTGGTAGAACTATTGCCTCCATGTTGTTTGTATATGTACTTAACTAGTAAGATTACTCGCGCTACGCTGCAGGGTTTTGGTCAATATCTATTTTTGTTCAGTATAGCAACCGAAAGAAATACGCTTAAATGAATATTAACACATGTCATACATCGACTGAAAATCATAAAAATGAATTTAAATTGGACAGCGGGACAGACTGATTTTTAAAGGAACCTAAAACCAAAACACTAAACATAAAGAAAAAAATAAAAATAGTAACGTTCCGAAAGAAAAAAAAACTTAAGAAAGAAAGAAAAAGTCACACAACTTGCTAATTGTAATTTACGTCAAAACGTAGAACAACTAAAAACGTACATAAAAATAAGCACGAAAACGTATTATATTTGCGCTGACATATTTCCGAAGAAATTTACGTGGATACATAAACCAAATTAAATTTATACCAACATGTACATAAAAATAAGCACGTGAGAAAATAGTGTTTTTAAGTTAGTGAATGGTACGGCACGTTGCGTGGTGTCGAAACGTAAAATGACTTAAATTTATACCGTCTAATGAAAACGCATTATATTTGACCCGACTCATTTCAAAATAAAATTTACCTCAAAACGTAGACAAACTGAAAACATACATAAAATAAGGACGAAACCGTATTATATATAACCTGATTTATTTACAGGAAACAATAAAATTTATGTCAAAAACGTAGATCAATAGAAAATACATAATAATAAGCATAAGAACATATTATAGTTGACCCAACTTATTTCCAAATAAAATTTAGTCGAAACATAAATCAACTTTACTTTACAGCGACACGTACATAAACATAAAAACGTAAAACTCAATTATTAAATATTTAAAACGTTAAAAGGTTGTATGTGTTAAAACGCAAATTTATATTTATAATGAATACAAAAGACAAAAAAAAAAGTCTATAACTTACTGTTCATGTAAGTTGTGTATATATGTATAATGTATAAATTTATTATTATATAAGATAAAACTAGGTGATTGTTATCTTTCTAATATATATATATATTATATATATATAAATTTATTTATTGATTTAAAATAGTGTAGATTTCATCTCATGTATTTTTAAATTCAATGTTAGTTTTATTGTCAGTTATTAAAAGTTAAGAACGTTGTTCTAAAATAGTTCAAAATTATAATACACTAGCAAGTTTTCATCCGCGCGTTGCGACGGAGACCCGACAGGAGTTTAGTCGGTATCGGTAAACGAAAGAGAATAACCAAAAAATAAAGTCGTATATGACTAAAACGATATCTATATGTGTTCGGTTGCAGTGGCTACATTATCAACATCGAAACGGAAATAAAAACTTAACAAAAAATAATCAATTCTATTGATGCTAAAAACAAATAAAAAATCAATTCTAACTATTGATGTAACAAAAAGAATCTAATCCTAATAATTATGGTTTTAAAAAAACATATCAGGATTATACGTTGATGTATTTAACGTCCAAATAATAAGATCCATGTCATATGTTATTCAATTTAAATTTATAAATGATGAAAACTCAACAATAAAATCAAAACTCATACAAAATATAGAGCAAAACTTAAAGAAACAAAGGAAATTCAAGGTGAGTAGGCACTTTTGTAAAGGTTCACCAGTAATATTTTTAAATTATAAATAATAGTGTAATGACAATTTTATAAATAAGACTAAAAGGATGGAACTTTTATCTATTCTAGTTTGTGATGCACTTTAATATATATTATAATATAATAACAACTTATAAATAATAATTCACCATAAAACAAATATAAAACGCATGTGGTGCACATGGGTAATTTTAAGAGGAGTTTTATTATTTGTTTTCTTCAGTAGTAGTGATGGTTAATAGAAAAGTAGATGGAGTTAGACTAAGGGTATGGAGAGGCCCATCCTCATGGGGATGGACCGGTACGTCAGCGTCATATCCTTATCCTTAAAAGGATAGGTCATTCACCAAAATGAAGGGGGTGAAGGATGGGTATCGAGATCCAACTGTAGAATTTTAAAATCACTCGCTCGAGCGAAGTCGGCCGACAAATCTTTCTTATATTCATTTTTTTCTCCGTGATCTCTCGGAACGAATGCATCTCGTTTA
Source organism: Scalesia atractyloides (assembly GCA_947069175.1). Classification (NCBI taxonomy): domain Eukaryota; kingdom Viridiplantae; phylum Streptophyta; class Magnoliopsida; order Asterales; family Asteraceae; genus Scalesia; species Scalesia atractyloides. The sequence continues at coordinate 45,135,235 of CAMTDV010000017.1, read as the reverse complement.
TCAACTCGTTCATTTTCGAATCGCTCTCGGAAGACGCCGCACTTTTGTAAAGGTTCACCAGTAATATTTTAAAATTATAAATAATAGTGTAATGACAATTTTATAAATAAGACTAAAAGGATGGAACTTTTATCTATTCTAGTTTGTGATGCACTTTAATATATATTATAATATAATAACAACTTATAAATAATAATTCACCATAAAACAAATATAAAACGCATGTGGTGCACATGGGTAATTTTAAGAGGAGTTTTATTATTTGTTTTCTTCAGTAGTAGTAATGGTTAATAGCAAAGTAGATGGAGTTAGACTAAGGGTATGGAGAGGCCCATCCTCATGGGGATGGATCGGTACGTCAGCGTCACATCCTTATCCTTAAAAGGATAGGTCATTCACCAAAATGAAGGGGGTGAAGGATGGGTATCGAGATCCAACTGTAGAATTTTAAAATCACTCGCTCGAGCGAAGTCGGCCGACAAATCTTTCTTATATTCATTTTTTTCTCCGTGATCTCTCGGAACGAATGCATCTCGTTTATCAACTCGTTCATTTTCGAATCGCTCTCGGAAGACGCCGCTTTTTTTCTTTTCGGCCGCCGCCGCTTTTTTCGCCTTGTCCCTTCCAACGGGACGTTCCAACTCTTGCACCTCAAACTCCTCGACAAACTCCTCCGGCTCCTCGTTATGTCTATTTGACAACGAGCGGTGGAGCCTCCCGCGCTATAACTTCTGGACTCGGAAGTTTTACTCCGTTTGGCAGACGCCACTTCGTTCGGAACCGGTTTCCATTTGTTTTCTTTCTTCAAAATTTTCCAAGCTTGAAGATGTGGGACCGTGGTTCTACCCCTCGGATCCCAATTTTCCAAAGCTAGGTTGAGGAGGGTGACTTCGTTTGCACCGCTAGGAGGATTAGTGTAATAGCGGTTGTAAATTTCGTTAAAGCGGTTGATTTTAGTGCTCATTTTTTGCCACTTGGAAGAGACGGACTCTTGATCGCGTGGGTCGGGGTGCTTCATAATCTTGTTAAAAGCATCCGTTATTTTCCTCCAAAAGCTAGTACTCATATGGTTGTTCCCTAAATTTAAAAAAAAATTAACATTAGTAAATAAAAATATAATCTTTTTAAATTTTAAATAAAAAATAGAGTATTAGGACCGACAACCGGGTTAGTAGACGACTTGACCCAGCCATTGGTAGCACTTCCTCCTCCTTTTTAGACCAAGGTCTTTGCTTTGGTTTGGAGCTCGAATCGTCTTGAGCCGCTTTCCCCTTGTTTTTTTGCGTCCTTTCCTTTGCGGTGGGGATCGGGGACGACTTCGTTGTCATCGTCGAGTCGAACCGGAGATGATCGAGGTTGAGATTCGAACGGGTTTCGGAGCATCAATTGTTGAAGAGCTTGATATTGATGCATTTGTTGGACTTGAGACATGGAATGGAACGCGTTGGGTGATTGTTGGAATCCCGAAAAGGTGAATTGCGGTGTCGCCCAAGAGGGGTCGATAGCCGATGTGTAACCGGGCGTGGAAAAAATATTAGGATTCGGGTTCGGGTTGTTTGGGTTGTTCGGGTTGAACTGGTTCTGGTTGTTTGGGTTATTTGGGTTGAACGGGTTCGGGTTGAAAGGATTCATGTCTTTTTTTTATAAAAAAGATAAGAGATTTATAAAGTTGATGAGAAGAGTAGGTAGATTTTGGGAGAATGTGGTATGAAAAATAAGAGGTTGTATTTTATTTAAAGTTAAAAAAACAATTTTTTTAAGAACTAGCCGTTGCCCCCAATGGATAATTTTTGAAAATGGTGCAAATTTGGAGCGGCATGAGCGGCAAATGGGGGACGGATGGGCTGGGGTCGGGCACAGGGGGCGGTGTGGGGGTCCGGCGCCGGGCATGGGCTGGCCCCCATACCGGTTGGTCTTAGTATTGTGGACTAAAATTGTAACAAATTGAAATATCTATGTGTAATTTACAAGACTTTTCATCTCTAATTTTCTAATCTAACTTATAATAGAAGACTCCAACTAATGCGACATGTCAAATTCTATTTTAATTTATTTTATTAGTAATATTAATTAAATATCATTGATTACATCAGTTAATATTAATAAATTAATTAAAAAAATTATATTATATCTAAATAATATATTAATATACAATCTTTTATCTTTCTTTAATATTTATCTTTTATTTGTACTTACTATATGATTATCTAAATAATATTATTAATATATAATCTTTTATCTTTCTTTAATATTTATACTTACTATATGATAACCAACGGATCATCATGAAACCGATGATGAACTGGACTCATTTAATAATTATTTTAAAATTCCAATCAAAGAAACACATAATCAATTTAAAAAATGCAAAAAATAAAAAAAAACATGTTGCTAATTTCTCTGCTACTAACCTAAATGTGGCATTTATACTAACCTAAAAAAATATGACAATACAATTATAACATCACATATGAAAATTGGAAATTTTAATATTTCTTTTCTTTAACTTTTTTTTAAATTTTTTTCGCTTATTAATAACTATTTAATTTGACATTTCACTCGTCTGACCATGTGTAAGACACAAGTTTCTAACATGTTAATAAATTGAAAACAAAGTAAAATGTTAGAACTTGTGTAATACAAAAGTTTCTAACTTAATAATAAATAAATAAATAAAAAACATAGTAAAATGTTACATAATACATCAAGGTTCAACTATTTTACAAAAGCTTATCTTGTCGATCGTATGTGTTAACCTATTATATTATATTTATTTAAGTTGTGTAATACACGGGGTTATAACCTAGGTCATAAATATAGCAATCTGATATAAACCAGAGGGACCAAAACACCTATCTAATGGAAAAAAAATATAGTTGATAAAAAAATTGTATTTTGAGGGTGTTTGGGTTAGCTTATTTTGGAAGAACATATAACTTATTGACTTATAAAGTTTACGTCAAAATGTAGACCAACTGAAAACGTCCACAAAAATAAGCACAATATATATTATATTTGACATGACTTATTTTCGATAAAAATTACATTGAAATGTAAAATGTCAATTTATACACAAAGTGTACATAAAAATAAGCACGTAAACTCGAGGGGGTGTCAAAATGTCATGTTACAAAGTTTTAGAAATTTAAGAGCATTTAAACGTCAATATTAAAAGTTTAGGGGTGAAATTCACTAAAGAAAAAAAAACTAAAGTTGATGAGTGAAATTCACAAAAAAGATAAAAAAAATAACATCCACAAAAATAAGCACAATATGTATTATATATGACATGACTCATTTTCGATAAAAATTACATTGAAATATAAAACGTCAATTCATACCCGACGTGTACATAAAAATAAGCACGTAAAACTCGAGAGGGTGTAAAAATGACATGCTACGAAGTTTTAGAAATTTTAGAAAGTTTAAATGTCAATATAAATAAAAAGTCGAGGGTTGACATTCAAAAAAAGACAAAAAAAATCAAACTAAAGTTAATGAGTGAAATTCATAAAAGGACAAAATATCAAATTACTAGGTAACAACTTAGTCAATTATATATAATAACTAGTATTAAGCCCATGCGTTGCAGCGCTTGTCGTAAAACTGTGTCGAGTATTATAAATGCTATACTACTGTCAGCGACCACCAACACTGGAAAAGCTCGTAAATACAAAATAAATAAAAACGAAACAAAATAATGCCGAGCGAAAAGCAAAATCTTTGAATCATGCACGCTCGTTGCATAGAAATTAAACCAAAACGTAAAACATAGAAAAAAATAACTAAATCAAACAGGACCCGCACGTTGGACGAACTTGTCAAATACAGAAAAATCGATGTCATGCGACGGACCAGTCAAACGGGAAAAAAATATACGAAAAAATGTTGAACCCCACACGTACATTGCGGTGCATTAACTCACAAAATTTAGAACAAAATGAAAAACTTGGGAAAGGTGAAAAGTATGGTGGACCAAAACTGAAAATAAAACAGAGGGATTAAATTGCAAAAGATAAAAAATGTTGGGTTAAAAGTAAAAAACAAATGGTCTAAATTGCAAAATTGAAGTTATTTATTAATCTTAGATATAAATAAGGATAAAAATAAGTGATATATATATATATATATAGGTAGAGGATCCTGTAAAAAAGGCCTAAAGTGTGAGAAAGGTAAGAAAGAATCTAAACCATTAGATCTTTAATCTAATGGTTAAGATCTTGATGACAATCTTGTAAATAGTATAACAACTAAAATAATTAATTTTCTAGATTAAGGATATAAATGTAAAAATTAACATTTTAAATTTTAGAAAGTCACATGCAATCCACATGCAAGTTCCCCTTTTATTTTTTAAACGCCAATAACTTTTTACACTTAACTCGTTTTTTTTAAAATTACACCATACTAACGAGTGTTTTTTAATCTTTAATATGAGTACCATATTACTATACTTATATATAGAAAAAAATTACGTTCAATCGAATGTTTCAGTTAATGGTTTTTTGTTTTAGTTCATGGTATTATATAATTTAATGAATGTGTTATATACTTATTGAATGATGTTATATATGTGTGAATGGTGTTATATAATTATTGAATGGTGTTATATATGCGCTGAATTGTTGTTGCAGTGTTATTCGTAGTGTTTTTATAGAGATCTTTAAAATGGTGTTATATACTTTTTGAATGGTGTTATATACTTATTGAAGGGTGTTATATAATTATTGAATGGTGTTATATACGTGCTGAATGGTGTTTGCAGTGTTATTCGGCATTCCTATAAATTAGGGTGGCGGTTTATGGAAGGTTTTGAATTAATTAAATCAATGATAAAATTACTTGATTACCCTTTTCAATTAATTTAGATCTAATGGCTGATATTTTTTCTTACATTTCTCACACTTTAGTTCTTTTTTACAATAACATTACCCTATATATACATATATATATATATATATATATATATATATATATATTAGTTATTAATATTAATATTAAAAAGAGAGTTCTTCTCTTGTGGCGGCACAACGACTGTCAAGTGGCAGCCGGCGGTATGGTTTACCGGGGAAACGTCCAGCCAAACTCTGAAGCCAGCATGGGCCCGGTTAAGACAACATAGTCTGGCCAGAGTGGGGCAACGGGGCTCTTCAATTTGGAGAGTCCGGTAGCCTAATACAAGAAAATCGTCGTTTAAAAAAATCTATATATTAATTATTAATTATTAATATTAATATTAATATTAAAATAAATTTTTAATAATAAATTATTTTTATAATGTTTGGATTAGATTATTTAACTTGTTTTAAGTTATTTTTATAATGTTTGGGTTAGATTATTTAACTTGTTTTTATGTTTTAACAAGTTGTTTGTTTTTAAGAAATTAGTATTTGTAGTAGTTATCTAAGTTAATAAGTTGTATTTGAGAAGGAATCCAAACACCCCTTCTTATATATCGGCTCAGAAGCTGATCCACAAATCTAATCGCGAGTGTTTCCGGCACTCTTCTCCCGGTATTCTAAGGTATTTCCCTATTCGATTACCAAACTGTGATGATATAGATACATATAAATCGCTGTATATATCTTCTACGTTGTACCAATATCTACATGGAATCGCAGTCTGCGTTGATTTTGAATTAAGTTGTTATTAGGTCTAGGGTTTCTACAAAACTAGCATCTTACTTAGGGTTTTTGATTGGTTAAATCTCGAGATTAGTTACGTTCGGATGTGTTCGTATCGTTTTGCCCTAATTACTGGTTGATTCTGATTAACTTTTTCAGCCCTAGTTGCACAGGGTGGTTTGTGATGTGTATATTTTTCTTTGTTCTATTTGATTATGTTAATATTGATTTATAGATACAGGCTTTGGAATGATTTGTGAAAATTTATCTTCTTTTTCACCGTCTGCAGGAATACACAGCCGAAAAGATGACTGGTAAAACCGGAGTACATCCGGATTGCAGAAATTCATCGAATCCGTACCATGAATGTTCTGAATTTTGCTTCAAGTTTATTGCCGAGGCCAAGAAATTGGCTGCTAAAAATGAACCAGGTAAGTTTAATTAGTTAAATGTACACGTTTTGTTTCGTGTGGTTTCTAACTAGTGGCATTCTCTGCAGCTTATTGCTTTGTGTTCCGGTTCCACTTTGGTTTGCTCATTGTTTTTACTGTTTAGCTATCTTTACTAAACGCTTGTTTCATATGAAGATCTATGCAGTTAATGCGGTAAAATTTTGGATATCGGTCAAGGACCGATATTTAAGATATAGGTTATCTCGGTGAGATATTGGTGGGATATCGGTAATTTTATAATAATGCAGAATTTATATATATAGCAATTTAACACCAGTAATTCAGTGATATATCGGTAATATCTGTCAATATCGCCGATGATATCGGTACCGATATTTGACACCGATATTTTACTATAGGACCGATATATCACTGATATTAACCGCATAGATGAAGATGTGCAACATGTGTTCTTTTTCAAATTTAAAATACTGAAACGAGTCAAGTCATGTGAGAGTCCGAGAGATGGCTTTGTTTTCGGTCAGTTAGAAAATATTTTGATAATATTATTTTGAACTTCTATTTAGTACTCTCTATCTCTCCACTTAGTTGTTATCAAGGGGAATCTGAAGTTAGACACGTTTCACATTTGGGTGATTAATGCATGTTGCTTTATCAATTTGGGGGAAAATGAATTTGGTACACAAAGTAAAAAACTTATATTAAGATGAGGAAATTTAGGGATATGGAGATGATTGATTAAAAGTTTGACTTCTTGTTATAATCTTAGCTGGCTTGAATGCTGAAACGAGAAGCTCTCAGCCGACTTCAATTACAACATCTGTTCAAACTGAGCTCCCAGATAATGAAAAAAGGGAACCTGATGATCTTCCAACTGGCGATGACAACACCACCCCTGAGGATCAACCACAAGTGGACTTCACTAAGCTTACTGGGAAACAAAAGAAGCTATTCGAGTTGAGACTGAAGATGGTAACTACTTTTTTCTAGTTGTAGTAATGTTTTACGACGTTCTTTATGTGTCGAGCATAATCATATATGTATGTTTGATCCTTTATACGCAGAACGAGGCAAGGAAAGCCAATCAAAGTGACATGGTGGCAGAAAAGAAAAGAAAGGAAGGTCCACAAGAGTCGAGGGGAATTTCAAAACAGAAGTGGTTGGATGAGAGGAAGAAGAAGATCGGGAAACTTCTAGATGCAAATGGGTTGGATATGAAAGAAGCATATATGTTAGATACGCAACAGGTGGCAGAAACAAAGTACAAAAAATGGGAGAAGGAACCTGCTCCAGCTGGTTGGGATGGTTTGTGTTTTCAAATTCGTTTATCTGCTATCAACAATTCATTAAATATTAGTATGAATTTTGTTCCAGTGAAATATTCGCTGGTTTGATCATTACTTTTGGTTTAGCATCAAGTTAGAATTTTTAGACGAGTAAAATGACATTTCGTCCCTGAGGTTTGGCCAGAGTTGCAACTTTCGTCCAAAGGTTTGTTTTTTCACACCCGGATCCAAAAGGTTTAAAATCTTGCCGTTTTCATCTGGCTCGTTAACTCCATCCATTTGTCAAGGGAATTTTCGTCTTTTTTGTAAACTTAAAGTGCAATTCGGTCTTTTTCAGGAGTATTCGGTCTTTTTACATAAAGTGAAAAAGACCGAATTGCTCTTTAAGTTAGCAAAAAAGACCTAAATTCCCCCGACTTAACGGAGAAAAATGGATGGAGTTAATGAGCCAGATGAAAATGGCAAGATTTCAAACCTTTCGGAGCAAGATGCGGAAAAACAAACCTTTGGACGAAAGTCGCAAAACTGGCCAAACCTTAGGGATGAAAATGACATTTTACTCTTTTTGGACAAATAGAAACATATTGGTTGTATTCAAATTTAGATTTTTGAAAGAGTAGAAGTGCGTATGAATCCGGTCGGACATGTTTAAATACGGGCCACAAATTTGGACCTTCGGCTGTTTATTTTCTTTTTTTCCTCATCTGTGATTAGGGAACTCACCAGTACCCTGCTAATCAATGAAGTTGTACCATTTGAACAGTGTTTAATCAGAAAACCTTGTATGATGCGCACAAGAAAAGGACAAAGAAGATTGACGTTGATCTTGAAGAATACAACAGAATGAAGGAAGCAGATCCTGAATTTTACAGAAAAACTTCAAGTCTGCAATATGGAAAGGTAAATCAGGAATTCAAATTTATCGCGTTTTTGTTATTATTATTTTGATAAAAAAAACATGTTTGTATATCAATAGGCACCTAAAGTTTCAGAGGATAAGCTTGAAAGGATGGTGAAGGAGCTCAGGGACAAAGATGAGAAGAGGAATGCATTTAGTAGGAGAAGAAAATTTCATGAAGAGAAGGACATCGACTCCATTAATGACCGTAACGAGCATTTCAATAAGAAGATTGAACGCGCGTTTGGCAGATACACTCTCGAGATCAAGAACAATCTCGAGAGAGGAACTGCTTTGCCTGATTGATTCGAAGGTATTTGCGTTTCTTGCATACTTTTCATGTGTAACAATAGTTGAATGCTCGTCATGTGTGCTTTCGTTACTGGATTGTAAGCAGATATCATAAGTCTTAAGCAATGATAGCAACACGTGTATTTTGGTATTAATTTAAGACACTGCCTTGCTACGTTTACTTTTGGCAACTGGGGTGGTCATAAACCGTTGCAACGCCCATACATAAGTAAATTAGCTGGTTTGATTAGTTTGAGATTTATACTGCTTGAAATCTGGAACCCGACCATGTAAACCAAACAGGTCATATGCCGCATTAATTTAATCCTTTTTTTTTTTTTTTTTCATTTTTTGGATATGCCGTTATACATATTTATAATATCCATAAAACAAACTTGCTATTTTGATTTTTTCCGAAAAAAGGTTAAAACCACCCAACTTTGGCAACCAACCAACCTGGCCTGTTAGGTTTGTTATTTTTAAAACTGTAGCGAGTGATCCAATCTAGAATTTTTGTTAACTAAAATCGGACTGGACTGTGAACACCTCACAATGAGCTTTTCATGACTTTTTAAGTGTTTGGTTTTTAAAAAGCTTCATCTCGGGTTTTAGCTAGTATTGCCAAAGACGTACGGTAGCGATTGTCACATGTAACAAAATCTATCACTTTGTTTGGATTTCGTTTATAATCGTCAAAACTAAAACTAAATTGACATTGTGTAGTTTTGGTCTACAATTAAACATTCTTTCTTATCAGTTCCCTAAACTATTTCATTTCATGTCATGTTCTCAATTACTAGTCCAATTCTATATGAGAGATTCATACATGATGATGATACAACAACCATCTTTTAAGCTATACCAATCATGCAACTTTAACTAGTAACCGATGTCTTCAGAACTGATGACACAATGGCGCTTTAAATCAGGATATATGGATCGTCTTGCATTGGACTTCTCGGGTTTTTATGTTTTATGGTTGAGCTGGTAACTCGGCTTGAGCAGGTGTTGAGGTGTTCCAGCCTTCCATACTTCCACAACCCTGTCATTGTTCTGTTTGTTACGCCGATTGTTCTCAATTGACTCTTATTTTGGATGGTGTTCGGCACTTCCAATCTATGCATTGCGGTCATTAAGTGGACGCCTAACTGTTTTTCACTGGGTCACAGTTTTTGGTCTTCGTTTGTTTATGAAAAAGGTGTTTTACCAGTTCGGGTTAAGGGTATTCAACAAATCGATTAACAAATTTACGAATCAATCGAATCGAATTTTTCAAATATTTATTTTTCATTTGAATACATATTCGACTAAAATTTGATTTACTCTGATTTTATGCCCAATTCGAAATTCGATTCAATGCTTAAACGAAACTCGAATTCGAATTTCGCTTTAATTCAAGTTCACCCTAAACAATAAATTATTTGTACTTTTAACTTCAAAACTACTACAAACTAATAAGAAGGGCTTTTAGTGTTCCAGATTTAGAAGGTTTTATTTCCATGTGTGTATTTGAATTCGAATTTCGAATCATAAATTTGTATTTGGTTCGAACTCAAATAATTAAAAACCGATTTCAAAGCTTGATAATCAAATTTAAACTGATTCGATCGAATTTCGAATTTTTTGAATCTGAATCAAATATAGAACACCTCTAGTTCAGATGCTACATATTTTCTAGATTGAGTTTGGTCGTTAAGAGATTTCAGTTTTGTTCGGAATATTTTGAAGGTGATTTCTATGTAATTTCATATTTATTTCACGACTGGATGATTTTGAAGGTGATTTCAATATAACATTCATCTTCATTTCACGAATTTCTTTTTCTTGTGTCTCTTTCTCACAACATCAAATATGGAAAAGTTGCAAGGTTTGTAAAAAACAACCCAGTTAAGAAATTATAAAATTTAGTGGATCATATTCACAAGCAAAACAAACACATATGTGGGATACAAGCTTCACTCTTCTATAGCCGATTCAAGCAACGATTTAATTTAGGATTTGAGGTAAATTGTTAACTCAGAAAGTGAGACGAACAACAGAGAAGAGAACACACAAACCAAGCCAATTCATTCACTCACTCACAAATCAGTTACATATAGTTGGTTACAATTGATTTTCCCGCTAATACTAATAGCTATTACAACTTACTAAACTTGTTACGCTTTTGACACTATTAACCCCTATATTTCTCAATGTTACCAACTAACCCATGTACTCTTATAAACGATAGTAACATAACTCCCCCCCCCCTAAACATCATTCTTATCCCTCAAGAATGAATTCCGGAAATCGCATTTTGAAATCATCCTCAAATTGCCACGCCTAACAATTCTTTATATCAATTATAACCCTAGGTTGCAGTACAAATCTTGGACCTGCTGGTAAAGGTAAAACTGGTACATTCTCCCCATGTGTAACCAATGTTTTCATGACCGGACCGGACGTTGAACCGGTCTCCTTACTGGTTCACTGGTCGAACCTGTTCAACCGGTCGGATCGGATTCAAGAACCGGATGACGTTGGAATTAATTTGTAGTTCTTATCATACAAATATATCATATTAAATTAAAAGATCCCTCTTTTACAAAGAAAATAGAAAACCAAAAACAACGACAGACATACTAGTAAAATAGTTTCTAGTAAAATAGTTTACGTTAAATATAAAATCATATAAGTAAAAAAATTGATTTTTTAGGGAAAAGAAAAAGAATGGTAAATTAGCAAAACTAATTGATAGAAAAGAAAAAAAATGAAAGAATAGTAATCTAAAAGGTTGGTGGAAACGTGAAAAGTAAAAAGGAAAACACAAAATACATTCCCCCTCAAAATATTTGTGTTGCCCTAATCACCAAGTAGCGCCGCTGCAACCTGTAAACACCCAAAAGACTCTACTGGCTGGCACTTTAAGGTAACTAACAATATAAGCTCTCACATTCCGGTAACTACTTCTCTCATCTCGCATCTGCAGCATCTAAACACTATACCGGCCCAATGTTTTTTCACCGGTTTTACGGTCCAGCCGCCAGCTACCGGTCCGTCCGGCCGGTTACTTGCCAAAAGGGTTCAACACCCCGAACCGGACCGTTTAAAGCTCCGGTCGCTGGTCCGACCGGTCTGGCCGGCCGGTCCGGCCTTCAAAATATTGTGTGTAACGCCCAGCTATTTCATACTTTCTATAAATAGAAAGCGTCGTTTGTAATTCTATTTTTGGAAACCCTTGTACTTGTATTCGTTCTTTCATTGTAATCCTTGTAATCGAGATTTGAATCATAATGGAATATACATTTTATCACAATACTTGTTATATATGTTCATACATACATACATTGATACATTATACTCGAAAACATGACCATACTTGCAAATACGTGACAACTATACCTCATACATACTTTATACGTGATGCGTATACTCGATCTCGTTCTTTGATACTTATATACATCTTAGAACATGCCCCTCATACTTAAAATACCTTACACTATCATAAAATATCATTACTTAACACTTAAACCACCAATTAACAAAACACAAAAATAATAATTTTTCAACCCTGACCCGGTCCTTGCGGACCGTAAGGGAGAACCCATACGGCCCGTAAGACCATATGGGCAGGCAGAATGTTTTGGCTCGCGAATTTTGCACGGATCCCACCCTCTAACTCCCTCCAATCACCTCTAGACCCCATTAAACACCCTCTAACCATCTCCCAACTCTTCCATTATAAATACCAAGCTTCCCCAAGCATTTCACACTTTCTAAATGTCACACCCCAATCGGTGGCGGAAACATCAGAGTGAGACGAAAACGAGATTGCAAGAGACTTCATAACACTAATTGTGACAAGTAGTTGATAATTGCTTTTTACGTTGCTTGAACTAGGAACACCACAAGTTTAAAGTGAAGAATGTATAATAAGTATTCAAATAAATAATTTCATTTCATTAAAATGATTTTTTACAAGAACTGGAATCGAGATACAACAGGATTGAAAATAAATTACAATACAACGAACATTAAAATTTAAATGCGTTTCTAGGCAATCCTACTAGATTCATCTGTCACAATCTTGCAACATGTAATAAAAGCATGGATCAGTACAAAAGCACTGGCGAGCATACAAGTTTGAATATAGGTATACGTATAAAAGTTTGTCTCAAATCCACATGGCATTTTATATTCAAGATGAACGAGCATACATAAACAAGTTAGGAAATAGTATATAATTAATCCTTAACTACCATGCATAACAATCTAAGAATAACAATATCATGAGATTACAAGTTGAAACTAACAAACATAAACAACCTAAGCATAACAATGAACGTATTCGATGGTTTGAGTATTTAATTATAATCGATTTCGTAAAGTGGATTTTGTATACATGTTGTACCCAAAAATGCGTTAAAGCGTAAAAAGGGTCGAGTATGCTCACAGTTTTACAAAGTTTCCTTTGGTGATTCCGTGAAGAGTTGGAGGTTGGAGCTTCAAAGCTTCCTTTAAAACACTTAGTGTTTTATTTTAGAACTCTTAGAGTTCTCTTCCTTGCTTAGAAGATTTGAGAGAAGTAGAGAGGTTGAGAGAAGAATGGTTGGAACACTTAGTGTCCTTTTAGAATTCTTGGAATTCTTGATTTAGAGAGATTGAGAGAATTAGAGAGATGTAGAGAAGAATGGTGTAAAGAAAATGGTAGAAGGAGGTTGGTATTTATAGGTATAGAAGGTGGAAAATGGTGAAATATGATTGGTTAAAGAAGGTGAAAGAGCATTGAAAAGATGATTGGTGGAAAAAGGAGGTGGAAAAGGGTGAAATATGATTGGTTAAAGAAGGTGGAAGAGGATTGATGAGGTGGAAAGATGATTGGTATATTTCTTGGTATTTCTTGAGTATATATTATGTAATTGAGTATATAAAAAGTATAAAAGTATAATTCACGTATTGAGGATGTGTGCATAAGTATTTATACGTATAATTGTATCGGTTTGCGTATAAATACGTATTTAAATGATCGGTTGTGTGAATAAAAAATATGTATAAAATATGGATTTTATTATGATTAACGCCTCGAATTGTGAGATTGAAATTAAAATACGAATGTAAGGTTTCTTAAATTAGAATACGAACACGAACATTTTTGAAATAGAAATACGAAGATACGAGGCGTTACACTAAACTCCTTCTAATCTCTCTCAAACACTCTCAAATCACTCACAAAATCAGTTGCAACTCAAAGTTCGAGCAGATTGTACCTCTTCCACTAAAGTGAGCATAACTTGCCCATTTCTTAACGAAATCACTTGATTCTTCTTCCTACTTCCTTGGACCAGTCTTAGGTTTGATCCCACGGACTTGCCATGGCATTTCCAGACCTGAGTATTCACCGAAAAGGCTCCAAAGTAGGCTGAAAGTTTCTGATGTGATTAAAACCTTTTCAAAACTTGTTTCTTCATTCAACCTTGTGTTCTTGAGCTTCTAATCAACTATATGATTAAGGAGCCTAACCTAGGTTGTTATACATGAAAATAGGAGTGTTTAGACACTCCAAACTTTCTGTTTTCGAAGAGCTTTAAGCTCACAAGTGATGCAAGTCTTGAACTTGTTCATGTGTGACTATCTTGGTTAGCTTGGGCTATCCTAACTCTAATTCCACACATCACTTGATGATTTCTTATCATTATCCCAAGTTAGTTTGCTAGATTGAAAGTAACACAACCCCGTCTAGCCTTCGACATGTGTCGACGCCGGTTCATCGGGTTGTAGTTTGCTTGGCTACTTGGTATAGTGATAACATAAATTTACATTCTTGTGTTAATATTGTCCTTGACCCTCCTTGTTGTCTATGATACGAGGTTCCTAAATGGATGGTTTCTTACCTCCTACCTACATGACTTCTATGATTATCCTTGTTAGTTGTAGCGTATTATTATGTATATATCTATTGACTCTATTATAATGAACCTAAAAACCGACCCCTTGATAATGCTTGTCAAGTTACTAAGTTTATCACTAAAGTGTGTAGTTCCTCGTTATGATTCTAATAGGTTCCAAACCTATGAAATCACATCAAACCCGTATGGTTACCATAGTGTCAAAAACGAGTGCTAGACCTTAGTGACTATTTTTATATCTTTATACTTTATTTTTTATTCATGCTCGATAATCCGAATCTTCCGTCAAACTCATTACTCATGTTCTTCGTGTAGAAGGACAAGGCACGTGATATCTCTAAGTGGAATACTTTTGCAAAACCGTGAGTACACTTGACCCATTTTACTGCTTTTTGCACATTTTGGGTTGTAACATGTTAACCTATCTAATACACAAAATCATACTTTATGCTTTTATACGCTCAATCCGTTAATACATGCTACTTGTTATGCTTAGGATACATGCTAGATTCATACATGCATTGTCATTAACTTAGCTACCCAAACTTGACATATATAACGCTATAGGAGTAGCACACCACCCGTCGGGGTTATGTTAAGCTTATTCATACTTTTTAGTCTCGTTGCTTTTGTGACGAGGGAAGATCATTATACTTGTGGACACTCGGGTTTGACTTAGCATTTCATGATTAGTATACCTTTCACTACAATTAACATGTGGATTCGAGAAATGCCTTTTTATACTTATGCTATGTATCACCAAACTTGTGTACTCGCCTTTGCTTTTGCATTGAATTGTATTATAAACATGTTACAGGTTTGAAGATGATTCTCATGATGCAAGCTAGTAGGGACTACCTTAGAAACACGCTTGAAACTTACTAGTTTGTTTACGTTGTAACCATCAAACATGTTGTATTGTTTTTGTTATGTTTAATTGTTGTACTTGTTTCAAACGATGTACTTGAAAATCTTCTATGAATGAAATTCGGATTTTATTAAATTATTGTCACAATTAGTGTTATGAAGTCTCTTGCAATCCTGTTTTCGTCTCACTCTGATGTTTTCGTCATCGGTTGGTGTGACATCTGTGTATTTTAATCATCATACAATTCCTACATGCACGCCAATGGGACCCTCCAATAAGTCTATCGGAATTAGCTCTATATCACAATTTCATATTTAATAACATTGTGTTTCATTCCAATATTTGTGTATTTACTTATGGCATTTCGTATTTTCAATCCTTGTTCAAATTCGACCTTCCAAACATTTTCTAGAAGTGAAATCGCGAACCGTTATGCAAACGTAACCCATTTAACGTGACGTACACTCCGGAACAATGAAACAAGCTAAACATACCTTAAATATCCTTTAAATAACTTAGAAATAAGTTTTAAAGGGTTCGGTATGGCGAAAACATGTTTATTCAGCTCTAGGGGCTAGTTTGCAAAATCTGCGAAACTATGCCAATTCGCGTATTTCGCTATCCGAAACATGTACGGACATCGAAAAAATGTTTTAATCATTAAATATCATATTTTAGTGATTGGAATGCAAAAATGCCATTTGTTACGCATTTACGGTTATTTGCGCATTCGTTACGATTTTCGTCCTAATTAACCTAAAATCGCAACCGTACGACCGAACAAGCCAACATCCGAAACATTTCCGAGCATTTTTTTCAAGTTCCCTATGCTTTCTCATCCTTATGAAGCTTGAAAATGAGGTTAACGGGTGTTAGAAGTGCCAAAACGCGTCAAAAACAAGTTTAGGGGCCAAACTGTCATTTTATGAAAGTTGCTGTCTGCAAGCAGCCTTGCGGACCGTAACCTTACCCCCCTTACGGTCCGTAAGACCTCCCCAGATCAGCAGATTGGTGACAACCCCGTGTTTTTATGAGTGTTGGCCAAGTTGTGTGATCATCAAGGTTTTAATTCCTGGCCAAACAAGTGTATGTGTAGATTATTCCTTGATCACCACACAAACACTTAGCATGATCTAATGGTTCAAGAATTCCTATAAATACCCATCATCATCTTCATTCCAATTTGCTCATTTGCTTTCTATCTTCATCTCTGCTCTAAATTGGAGGCTACCATTATTTTGGAGGCTTCCTACTGAGCATTCTTGGATCCTAGAACACAAGTAAGTGTTCTATCTTAGTCTTGTTTAGTTATTTTAGCTATTTCAAGTTAAAAGTCAAACAGTGTTTGACCTTCGGCTTTGACCATGAATTGGTCAAGACAAAGTTCAATTGAACTTTGTAACGTGATTGTAATCACGATAGTTATAGTCCCTTGCAACTATACCTACTGATTACCACGTTGACTAGTCGAAGTGACGAGTAAAGTTTCGGTCAAAATGCACGATTATGTGCATTTTGCAACGGAACTATTTTCGGGTATCAAAACACTTTGTTTTGATACCAAATCAGTTATCTAACTTAGTTAAACATGTTTTAACATGTTTAACTCGCCACTTCTAGTTTAGTGCTTATTTAGGGTTGTAAGTCAAGCAATCTCGACAACCGCTTAGACTTTCGAACCCGACCCGTTTGGTCGATCATTAAGATCCGACCAAACATATATTGTGACCATAGTTGTATAGGAAATAACCTCCAGGGGTTATATGCCTTAGGAAAATAACCAAAATGCCCTTTTTGCGCATGAATTCAATCTAAGAATATGTAACCTAAATTTTGACACTTAAACTGATTGTGCAACATTATTAAACATATTTAGGCATATAAGACTTATCATAGGACAAGTTAGACCATCCGAACGCGCTTTTGCGCAAACGACATGTTAAAGTAGCTTAAACTACCTTAACGTGTCGTAACGGGTCATAAGCACTTAGGATTGCTTTCAAATCAGAATGTAGGCTTTGTTAAACCATATCATATATGTTCCAACACTCATTTGGTTTACAAGACCTCATTTTATCCGATCTCCCGATTTAGGTTCCGATTTATTAACATAGTGATTCCATACTAGGTGCCACTTGATTCCTTGACTTTCCGAGCTTTGTTAGTTCACTAAATCAAGGATACTTGCAATCTCAAGTGAGTACATAGTCCCCACTTTTATGTTTTTCAAATATTTTGGGGTGAAACGCACGTGCCTACTTGTTACTTTCATGTTTCATGCTTTCATGAGATATACTTGCTATGTTCATCTAGTACACATATAGTACATGATTTCATTTATGTTTTGCTATGTATGTTGACTGAGCATGCTAGCACATTGATTTCAAAGACACTTTTTGCGGCATATGTTGACCTAGCATATGAGCACACTGATTTATATTGCATTTTGTTATGTATGTTGACCGAGCATGCTAGCACATTGATTTCAAAGACACTTTTTGCGGCATATGTTGACCTAGCATATGAGCACATTGATTTATATGGTATTTTGCTATGTATGTTGACTGAGCATGCTAGCATATTGATTTCATGGACATTTCTACTTCGTATGTTGACTTAGAATACTTAGTACATGGTTTTTAAAGACATTTTTACGACATGCTTACATTGTTTAAGACATTTGGTGCGTTGAACTCGACAATGATACATTCATTAACATTGATCAAGCCGACCGGTAGTATGTAATGGTACCATAGGATTGACAATCCCGTTCCCGCTTCCTAGGTTTGTTTGGAAGTGACCTTAGGGAATGACAAATTTTATTTTTATAAGAGTTTACCTGACAGTCAACAAGGCTTGAATGTATTCGCCAACAAACCTAATATATGTTTTTACAATAAAAGCATTGATTTATAAAACATAACTTTTAATTTAAACAAAACTTTTGTTTATTCAAAAACATTGTTTTATACACGACATTTTGAGTATACAAGACATCAGTTTACACAGGATATCGGACATTTGGTTGTACATGACATTTGGACATTGGTTTATACGTGACAATTTGACATTTGTTTTAAACTAGAAATTTTCGTTGGTTGGTTTATTGTGGGTGATTTAAATAACGAGACATGTGTAATATGATAAAAGCATGGCGGATACGCCGTTGGTACTTCCTATATATAAGTGCTTCTATCATATTACATATCGTAGAGTTATCTAAACCACCTCAACAAGATACAAGCATGGTATTTTATACAAGACATATCATTTTATACAAGACATAGTATATTTATTCAAAACATGAAGTCTTCATATAAGACTTGACATATTTTTGGTTATTAAGTTAACCTTACATTATTTCTTTTAATCATTTGATTTACATATGATTTTTATAAAAGAAATACTTTATAATGGTTCACGGCTATTTTTGTATTAGTTAAACTTTTATTTTAACTTTCAAAGCCATGAAATATCAACACAAAACCTATGTTACTCACAAGGATTTTTATGCTGACGTACCTAGTTTCACGTGTGTTTCAGGTGCGAATGTTTGAAGTTGATTTACTACATATAGGATGGACTTTGGGCCTTAGTTTTCCTTAAAACTTACAAGACTATAATCATGTGGAAGTTATCAGACAAGACAATTTAATTTCGTTATGTTTCCGTTCCAATTCAAGACAATGTAATCGAACTTAATGCAATAATACATAACTTTATTTACCATGGTTGTTGAAACAATACTTCTGTTACTCCACTCCCCGACGTTTTCCACTGCGGTTTGTTGTTTTACACGATCAGGGTGTGACAGTTGGGGTGTGACACGATGAGCTTTCTTCAATAATGAAACATGGAATACAGGATGCAGCTGAGCACTCTCGGCTAAGTCTAATTTGTACGCAAATGTGCCAATTTTAGCTATGATTAGGAAAGGTCCAAAAAACCTAGGTCCCAATTTGGAATGTTTACGAATTCTTAACGAAGTCTGGACAAATGGCTCCAACTTAAGATAAACCCAATCTCCAACATCAAAACTTCTTTCTTGTACGATGTTTATCTGCATATTGTTTCATTCTGTGCCTTGCTTGCATAAGGGACTGCTTTAAGTGATTAATCATAGCTTCCCTATCCCTGTGTAAATCCTCTACTGCAGCAACCTTTGTGTCATTAGCAATGCAGGGAATATAAAGTGGGGGGTGGAAAACCATACAGCGCCTCAAAAGGAGTGGTTTTGATAGATGAATGGTATGTTGTATTGTACCACCACTCAGCTAAACTCAGCCATTTAAGCCACTGACTAGGATTATGCATACACATACACCTCAAGTACGCTTCCAAACAAAAATTAAGGACTTCCGTTTGACCATCACTCTAAGGGTGATATGCAGTTGAATAAGATAGCTGAACTCCCTGTAGCCTCATGAACTCCTTCCAAAATTGACTTAGAAACAAGGGATCTCTGCATGGGACAACCATGCAACTTAAACACACACTCTAGGAACACCTGAGCGACAATAGGTGCAGTATAGGGATGGTTTAAAGGAAAAAATGGCCATATTTGGTCAATTGATCCACTGCCACCAATATTGTCTATTTACCTTGAACTTTAGGCAATCTAGATATGAAGTCCATCGAAATATCGGTGAAAACATGTGTAGGTACAGGCAATGGCTGTAACAATCCAGGACTTGCAATTGGTTCATACTTAGCTTGCTGACATTCATGACACTCCTTCACAAAATGATACACTTGCTTAGAACACCCTTTCCAGTAGCAAAATGCCTTGATTTTTTTAAGATTAGGTAAATGACCAGAATGCCCTCGAACCGGTGACTTATGAAACAGATGTAAGATATTTGTTTTGAGCTGCACATCATTTCCAACCCACAATTTTCCTTTCCTTTTAAGTAACTGCCCATCCCATGTTATCTTATCCATACTCTGCCCTTGTTTTAATTTCTGAATGACCATTTGTAAATGACTATCTGTCTCCCAAGAATGCTTTATTCTCTGTAACAACATAGGATCAATAGAACTCAATCCCATTTCAAACAAAGCCAATCCTGTAACTCTTGACAACCCATCAGCAACCATGTTTTTAGTACCCTTTTTGTAACAAATTTCATATGTATAACCCATGAGCTTAGCCAACCACGTCTGTTGCAAAGGAGTGGTAATCTTCTAAGTCAAAAGATATTTTAAACTTTATGATCAGTCTTGATTACAAACTTCTTTATAACTAAGTAATGGTGCCATTGCTTTACTGCCATCAATATGGCTAACAATTCTTTTTCATACACTGAAAGTAACTGCTGTCTAGTTGATAATGGCTTACTAATAAATGCCAAAGGATGCCCTTCCTGCATTAAAACTGCTCCCACCCCTTCGGAAGATGCATCTGTCTCTATCACAAACTCCTTGTCAAAATTTGGCAATGCTAACACATGAGCAGATGTAAGGTCTTGCCATAACTCCAAAAGACTTTATAAACCTTTTGTAATATCCTGCCAGCCCTCAAAATTCTAAATAAAAACATTTTGTAAGTATTCATGGCCACTTTTTAACTACGTATTCCTTTAAACATTCTAGGCCATGAATCTTAAACGCAAAACCTATGTTACTCACATGCATTTTTATGCTGACGTACTTTATTTTCACATATGTTTCAGGAGCGAATGCTTAAGGTTGATCATGCGACACTTAGGACGGACTTTGGGCTTTAGTGACTTAAAACCTGAAGACAATTTAACTTATGTTTTATGTTTAAATTCCAGACAATGTAAACAAATTCTATTAAATAAAGCTTAACTTGTTATGCCATGGTTGTTGAAACAATAATTCTGTTACGATACTCCCCGACGCTACCGCTGCGGTTTGTTGTTTTACGCGGTCGGGGTGTGACAACCGCCACCCTAGTTATCCTTCGTGCGTTGGAAAACTTCTTGGAACGAATGACATTTCTTGTTTATATCGGTCCATTTGCTTGAGATCGAATCTTTGTCTCGATACTCACCTTTACCCATTACATTAAAAAAGGTTTCACGAATTTTGTTCCAAAAAATGGATAGAGTTTGATAGTTGGCTAAAAAACAAATATATTGTATATCTTAAAAAATATAGTACCAAAAAAACATAATACAAACTATTTAGAGTACTAAGCTATTTAAAAAAAATACATTCTATTAAAAAAGGTAAATAACGCTTACCA
Organism: Scalesia atractyloides; assembly: GCA_947069175.1. Classification (NCBI taxonomy): domain Eukaryota; kingdom Viridiplantae; phylum Streptophyta; class Magnoliopsida; order Asterales; family Asteraceae; genus Scalesia; species Scalesia atractyloides. The sequence goes on along the minus strand of CAMTDV010000017.1, from coordinate 45,113,759 downwards.
ACTTCGAGATCCTCCGAGATGTCGAGCCACACTCGTGCTAATGCGTACTTCTCATCTTTCGACCAATCTAGGTAGGTCATTTCGTGCGTGGAGCGTTAGCCTCTCTTTTATTTTTGAGACCGTCTACCACGTTGAGACACCTCAGCTACGGGCTCGGGTTGTGTCTCCGACACTGTTTCGATGTCGTGCTCGGTTTCTTCTTAAGCCACATGCGACCCACCCATGGATGCAAAGCCATGTGGACCGTGAAAGAAATTCGGAGGCATGCTTAATATTTGCATGTACAACATCATATTCGGGTCTATATCTTGGAAATTGTAGGACAGTTGCAGTTGCGTGGTGTTCGGGCGAATGAAGTTTGGTTGTCGGGTTTAGACGGAACAGTGAAAAGGGGTTGAAAGGGATTCATGATATAATTTTTTAATAAAAATTTGAAGATATAGTGAAGAGAATAGGGAAAAGTTTATAAAAATGGAGTTGAAAGTGGGGTTTTTATAGGTAAAAAAGGATTAAAATAAAGAAAATAAATTTTTTATAAGCGTTGGACCAAACGGTCCTTTCCTTGATCACCGTGAAATTTAGGCATTTGATTTAAAACGCGGGAGCCATTTTTCGAAACAAACACCCAGGGAGCACTATGTAAGGTGTGAAGAAGGGTAATTCTAAATACATACTAATATAATTACTATTTACACCCTACTCTATTGCATTAATTAGAGTTGTATTTGATGTCCAACAAAACCAAGCATCCATTTTTGGTGTGTCAACTATCCCTAATTAATGTTTATAACCACCTACCCATACTAATAACCGAGTTTTTTTCCCCAAACTAGTGTTAGTGGAAAAACTATTTATCAAAATGGTGGGTTTTAAAAACTATTTATCAACATGGTGTTTTCCATTCATTTTGTATTTATATTTATTTTTTAGCTAACATATTATACTTCGTTTTATTTTTTGTTGAATTAATACACTAATGATTTTTATTCTATAATATACTTTTGTTTTTACGTTTTTATTCGATCAATCAAATATTTGCTACTTTTATTTTTTCTTCTTTAGTCAAGTCACTGTAGCTTTTTCTTTCACAAACTCATTATTATTCTTTTATTATTATTATAATTATTATTATTATTATTATTATTATTGTTATTATTATTTAATCAAACCATGCATTATCCCAAGTAAACTTGAATATCAAAATATGTAAATATATTCTATTACTAGCTTTGTTGAGCGAAAACAACCATTTTATATCATTTTAGATTGAACTGGAAAAAAAATATTTAAAAAAAAACTTACTTAAAAAATCACAAAAAAATTATTTCCAAAGACCTTCAGTATGGAAAAAAAATATAAAGAAAAATTCAAAAAAATGTTCAAAGAAAATTCAATATCAGAATGGAATATATTGACGTTTTTTATTGTTATCGTTCAACTTTATGTATGATGATTGTTATAGATCGTATTTGACATGGTCAGATTAATTTTTTAGTTAAAAATCGAAACTTTATTTTTTTTTTATTAAACACCAAAATTTGGCCAACATAGCAAGTAATCAATTTTGGTTTGAAAGCTTAAAAATAAAAGCAAATGTAATCATAAGTCATTTATAAATAGGGGAAAGTGAATACGGTGCTGTTAGACGCCTAAGCTTATACGCGAAACTCATCAAAACTACGTAGTTTTGATTAAAATTCTCCTTTTAAGTTCAATTAGAATACTTCCATGTTCACAAATCACGTCCCTTCCATCCCTCGGTCGTATGCTTTTCGTTTTTTGGTAGATCTTGAATCTTTTCCATTTATTTAAACGTTGAAATCAAAAGTATAGTTTGTGTTGATATTCTAATACGCTTATAACTCTCTATTTTGTTTTTTTTTATTGCTGAGCCTTAGTTTTGCTTGATTGACTATTCGTTTGTCTCGTTATAAATCTTTAGCCCTTTTGTTCTCTATATTTAGAATAATTGATAGTACTAAAATACCCCAAACTTCTACCATGATTTAGCAATTATGTCTTTCTTTCAATCATATTACAACCAAGATGAGTAAAACTACCTAATGATATGAAAAAAATACAACAGATCATGAGAGCATAAAATCATTAAGAATAAGTTGATTTAATAACCAACAGTTGAAGAGTGTGATCAATCAACAAAAACCATGTAAAACATGAAATCAATATATCAAGTTTGGTGAATATTCTTAACTTTTTCTACCTTGAGTGTTTCGGATGTGGCTTGCATTTCATCAGAGGTAGTGATGTTTAGGTTTTAGAACTTATGTATAATGATTTGTAAGGAAGCAAAATTAGGGTTCCATCAACAAGTTTAAAAGAAGACGAATGATACATGATCTGTCTCAAGTTCGGTTTATACTTTTGTTATATACCCTGCCCCACTAGCAATCCTAAAGCTACTGAATGAAACAAGGATGTCATTTATGAAATGGGTATAAACATTGATGTATTCTAATTGAACTTAAAGGAGAATTTTAATTAAAATTACGTATTTTTGATGAGTTTCACGTATAAGCTTAGGCGTCTAACAGCACCGTATTCACTTTCCCCAAATAAATAATAACTTCGTTTTACCCTATCACTCGATTCTAAATATTTAGAGTAACTTGATTTTTTATATTAATAGAATATAATTTTGAAATGCCTTAAAAAATCAAGAAAACAATTTTTATTTTTACCTTAATATATTGGTAAAAGTTGTTTTTCACTAACACTCTTTAGACAAAAAAAATCAGTTAATACCAGGTAATAATTCAATCATAGCTGCATTTAATGAGAATCCTATAGTAATGGTTAATAGTTAAACAATTATAACATTTATTAAGATTTGTTATAGAACAGGGTGTAGTAGAGTGTAATGTAAATAGCAACACCCTAAACAGGGTGGTTTAAGGAAGGTACGTTAAAGTGTAAGATTCTAAAAGATATGTCAGGGGTTGGGTGGTTGAAGTGTGCATGTGCTCCTATTTAGAGCACTTTTCTCACATTAGGCTTTACGCTTTGAAATATATATTTTTTTACTTTCTTTGTTCAATAGCAACACCTTTGGCTAGTGGTATCCATGTTTTGTAATAAGTGACTTGTTACTTGATGATGGGGTAAACCAAATCACAAAATTGATCAAAGCACAAAAACAGTTTGAAAGGTTAAAAGGTAAAAGGGTTTAAAATCCGCGAACTATACTAAACATAAAAAAGAACAAGCACAGTAATCAGTCACATCACTTATGACTTGCAAGACCCTCCCTCAGCCGCAAAAGGAGACATGTGCATAGGAAACTCTCTTTTGTCCGCATGTCCGAAACCTTCAACCCCTAAACAGGTAAATCCTCCACTGCAGCCTTGAATCCTTAGTTAAGGGCTTCCCCTTATAGAATATGGTCCTCTATAAAAGATAGCTTTGGCATCCATGCAAGAGACACCAGGATCAGTTCCAGATTACTTGAAATCTCTGATCTTTCTCTTCTCTCTTGAGAACTAGCTTTATGCTTGCTTCTCTTCTCCACTTCAAACATTGCAACTTCATTAACATCAACGTTCTGGGTTGAACTCCTTTCAATCTAGAATTAAAAGTGAACAATAAACAAGTGATCCAACCCCACGTGCTGTAAACGGGGGAGGACCCCACGAGATGCGTTAAGGAAACCGAAACCCTTGAAGCCTTTTGCCTAACCAGTCTATCCACTATCCTTGGTCTTGTATTTGTTGTAGCAACAAGTTGGTGCCCTCCGTGGGGCTATGCCGCTTATTTTCCAAGAAGACCAGTAGTGTAGCTCCATTTCGATCATGTCAGAAAACGGATCTCCCGGGGAAGTGAATCAGGTACCCCGTACCTTGACGTCTACCGTTAGTCCAACTTCACCGGTTGTAACAACTCCACTCTCTACCCCTGGAGATACCTCCGCTGGGATCTCGTTCCCGAAGTTTTTCCAAAAGTCAACTCCTTCTCGTTCAAGAGCTCCTTCTCCACAAGTTGGCCCTTCAAGCGCCCCGGAACGTGTTGATCTGACCATGAAGGAGTTGCTAGGAATTTCTTGCGGTTGAGGTCTCTCCTCAACCAACATGTAAGCCAAGAAAGGGAAAAGGGGGTTAGAATAAGGTTGGATTATGATGAACCAGAACCGTCTCTATCACCAGGACCACCACCTCAACCTTTCAGCACTTCACGACCTATGGCATTTGGTCATGAGGCTGGTCCTAGCACGGTAAACCAACCCTTCAACCCTACCCCTTATTCTTATGGGAGGCCTAACCCGACTGCCTTTTCTATACCCAGCCAGCCATGACAAGTGAACCTAATGGGCACAAGACCACTTTTGAGCAGCTTTGGCAGTCCCCTGCTACAAGTGTTCCTCCTCCGGTTGCTACCACATGGGAACAAGCATTGGCCACTTTACCTTTAGCACGGGGTGCTGTTATGAGTAACTCCATGGGAATGCCTTATGCTGTGCCGCCAGAAAGCCTTCAAGGCTTTAATCTTATGCCTCAGTTAATGACTCACATGATGGCACAGTTCATATGGCAGCATTTCATTAATCAGGTGCTTTCCACATATCAAGGAACTTCAAACGGCAATCAAGGTTCAATAATTGAAAAAGAACTGGCTAAACCATACAAGCCAAACAATCTGTCTTGTTTTTCACAACAGATTGCCGACTATGATTTCCAAACTCGAATCAAGAGACCATCTCATATAAAGACGTATGATGGAACGGAAGACCTAGAGGATCATCTCCAAATATTCACTGGAGCAGCCAGAATCGAAAAGTGGTCCAATGCAGAGTGTTGTCTCATGTTATGCAAACACTCGTCGGATCAGCCAGGATACGGTTCAATGACTTAACTACAAAAGCATTCGAACCTTTGACGACCTAAGCAAAGGTTTTTGGCCAACTTTTCACAGCAAAGAAGATATGTCAAAGACGCAACGGTGAATTTCCAAATCAAGCAAAGGGACGACGAAATTCTCCGTGAATTCATTAAGAGATACAAAAAAGAAGGCCTCACCTATGTAGGTGAAGACGAGAAAATGAGGGTGGCCGGATTAATGAACGCCATCACCTCCAAGCACCTCACAAGAGACTTCAACAAGAGCCTTCCCAAGACTCTCGAGGAAGCCCTCGAGAGGGCCGAAGCTCATATACGAGGAGATGAAGCAGTGGATATCAAGGAGCAAAGGAAACGGGCACCGAGCTGGCGAAGCAGCAGGCCAAACAGAAAGAGGGGAAATTTTGGTCATTATGATAAACGGTTTAAGGGTTCGAACTCTAGGAAACCTGAACCCCGGAACCCTTCAAGCAGGGAGAGAACAACCAATTTCACAGCCTTAATCAAAACTCACCAAGAAATCCTAGCGACCGAGGAAATCAAGCACAACTTCCGACCTCTTAGTCCTTTACCCAAGACTAAGAAGAACGAAAACTCCACCCAATACCTCGAGTTCCATGAAGAGAAACACCATCATACGAATGATTGCTTTCAGATTAAGAAAATAATCGAAGAGGCTGTTAAATCTGGGGAATTTGCTCACTTGGTAAAAGGGGTACGAGATAAAATGGCTGAAGTCAAAAGTAAAGAAGTAAGCATGGTGGATTGCAATGGAAAGGTTCATCACAAAAGGCCACGCTTGCAGGCTTGAGAACGACAGTGTGTTGGCTTTCCACCACTTGAAGGAAACTTGTCATCAAATCCTTTGGTAGTGGAGGCCATGCTTGGGACACTCAAAACAAATAAAGCCCACATTGACAAAGGGGCGGCAACGGAAATCATGTTTGAAAAATGTTTCAGCCGCCTCACTGCTGATGAACGTTCAACGCTTCAACCTTCTGAGTCATCCATCAAAGGTATCGCCGATATTCCAATCAAACCCTTGGGCCAACTAACCCTCAACGTTTGTTTCAGGGAAGGTAAAATGGAAAGATCCCAGCCTCTTACCTTCATTATGATCAACATTCCATCCAGTTATGATGTTATCATAGGAAGGCCAGGGCAAAGCATGTTTGGAATGGCGATATCAATTGGTCAAAGTATCGTCAAGTTCCCTACTGAAAGAGGAATAGCAACCCTCCAACTAACACAAGAAACTCTTTTGGTTGAAGGGGAACATTCTAAAAAAAGGTTGGAAAATGAACAAGGCTGGATCATTAACCTAAAATATCCTCAACAGAGGATAAGGGTAAATACCAACCTTAAGGAAGAAAGCCTTTCTTACCTCAGGAAGCTACTTCTACATAACCCGGATATCTTTGCATGGTGTCCTGAAGATATGACAGGCATTCCCTGAAGCATCGCTGAACATGAACTTAAAATCCCTAAAGATGTTAAGCCTATCGTCCAACAAAAACGAAGCCTGGCACCAGACAGAGTCTTAGCAGCTTGCCAAGAGGTTGAATAGTTGGTGCAAGCAGTAATACTTCATGAAGTTAAGTACCATTCATGGAGACAAACCCAGTAATGGTGCGAAAGCCAGATGGATCTTGGAGGATGTGCATCGACTTTAAGGATCTGAATAAAGCATGTCCAACTGCTATCCCTTACCAGAAATTGATCTCAAAGTTGACTCAATAGCGGGTTTCCCTTTCAAGTGCTTTCTTGATGCTTACAAGGGATACCACTAGATCCAAATGAAAAAAGAAGATGAAGAAAAGACGGCATTTCATACTGACAAAGGAATTTTTTGTTACCAAAAACTGCCCTTCGGTCTGAAGAACACAGGAGCAACCTACCAACGCTTGGTAGACAAGGCATTCGCTGAACAAATAGACAAAAACATGGAGGCCTATGTGGTTGATTTGGTAATCAAAAGGAAAACTGAAGAGGAAGGCTAAACGATATACAAAAAACCTTTCGAAACCTAAGGAAGATAAACATGAAGCTCAATCCCACCAAGTGTTCTTTCGTGTTTGAGGAAGGTAAATTCTTGGGACACATCGTCGGAAAGAAAAGTATAAAGGCCAAACCTAACAAGGTTAACGCCATCTTGGAAACAAAGTCCCCTCAGAGCAAGAAATAGGTTGAAAGCTTGAATGGCAAACTTGCTGCTCTGAAGCATTTCACAGCCAAGCTAGCAGAAAGGTCTTTACCCTTTTTCAAAACCCTTCAAGGATGCACAAACAAGAAAGATTTTTGTTGAACGGAAGAGGCTGAAGAAGCTTTCAACCAGATGAAATGACACCTAGCATCGTTACCAGACATCGCTACCCCCACAATGGGAGAATTAATCTTTGTTTACCTATCAGTCACTAACGAAGCTATCAGTGCAGTCCTAACCATTGAAAGAAACAAAGCACAGGTACCTGTATACTTCTTTAGCAAAACACTAAAAATAGAAGAAACAAAAGACCTCTAGTTCGCTATAAGCATTGGCTCTGATACCAACTTTTATCACACCCTGAAATTCGCAGCGGAAGACAAGCATGGCGGTGACGGAGGTTGGCAACCAACAATTATAGGGCAAACAAAGATAATTATTTAATTAGACCTAAATAGTTAAAAATTACAATCATCCCAATTATATTGCTTAAAGTGTTCATGTTCAAAAGTTCCATCTCATGGACCATGACACAAGCTTTATTATTGTCCATTTTTAGTGTTGCCCTAAACCCACATCAAACTCTGAAGCCACTTATGGACCTGAAAAACATGTTTAAAAATATCAACACAAAGTTGGCGAATTCACAGATTTTACTTGTTTTTATATATCAAAATATTTATTCTTGATTTCCATTTTGAAAAATATGAAAACCTTAGATCGACATGTAACATTGTAAACTAGCTAGGAATACGAAATGATGTTCGCAACCAAGAGCCCATAATCAAAACGAAACCTTATTCGTTTCCCATATTCTTCTTTTCAACATATATTCCTTGTCTTTAATGATCGGAGCGACCGATTGACAAGCTTGGGGTTTGACAAAACCCAATAGATCTATCAATATATCCTGTGCCCTCCAACCGAGAGGTTAATGATTACAGCGGCGGGAAAATGTCCATGGATACACCCTCATTAGGGTAACTTAAGGCCCTTACTCAAGGCCAACATAGGTTACATTTCCTTTTGTCATCTTTTAATCATATTAACTCAAAATACTTTACAAGTTTCTCCCCGAAATGTAAAAACATAATTTAAAAAGGGGCCGTGAACTCACATTTGGGTGCGTTAATTGTTTGCTACCAAAAGCCCAAATCAAATAGGTTTTCACCTATTAGTGTCCTATATACAAGGCACACTTTTATTTAATTTCAAGTCTACTAATGAAGTTGTTCACTCAACCCTTTAGACTTATAAAATAGTTTTGTACGTTTGACCCGTTATTTAGACAACCCGTTGGTGACTACGACACTTATGGTTATATTTTTCCTACCATCTTAACATTCAATCATATCAATATGAAATATAATTTCCCTCTAAATATCCACTCAACAACGCCATCAATACCTACTTATTAATACCAAGTTTTACTATTACAAATTCACATAACTTAAATCCATACTTAAGCGTTTCATATTATAATCACTCAATACTTAATCTCATCACATAAGCCACATAAATCATCAAAATAATCATATTATATACCATCATCATCACACAATCATGCTTCAATAACATAGTTTCTTCATAGTAAACACCATATGTATCATGCGTTCGTATTAGCTACTCATCTTTCATTAATCGTTTCATATTCATCATGTAAGATTAAAATACACTTTATATCATCAAGATATTCATGTTATACATTATTTTATCATTCGAAATAGTTTATGTCACAAAGTTTATGCATGCATAGATATGTCCATTTTTAAGCGTAGAATTAGTGTTTTCGACTCATACTTTCACATAGAACATATCAAACATGGACACATCATAATATACACTTTAAGACCTATTATAACATGATATTATATGCCTAAATTTTCTATTTTAAATCAGATTTACATTGCATGCTTCGATCATACCCAAAATCGCCATTTTTACGCCTTTTTAAGCCTCTAATGACCACATAAGCAATCCGAATCATGTTGATCATACTCCAAACTTATAATCTGATTGTTATGGATCAAATATCATGTTTTTAGCATCATCTTTTCAGTTCCACACAGATCATCTTATTAACATAGTTATCATCGCTTTTAACACCATTTGAAGCATGATTTACTAGATTGTAAGCTTCCAACTCATAGTTATCATAAAAATTAGGTATGACCTGAATATTTTACATAAAATATCACCATTATATAACCATATTTTCAGTTCACCATTTATCTCTACATGCATGTCAAAATCCTACATTTATCTTGCATTTTCTTCATTAATCATACACCATACACCCTCCTAACTTAGGGTTTTTCATCCAAGTTTACCATCAAACATTTTTAGACCATAAAACACTTCAAATAAAGCATCAAACTCAGATTACACAAAATCCCTAATTTATCACTTTGCATGTCACTTTAAACACCCATTTAAGCATCATTTTAACCCATAAAAGCTACGATTCACACACCTTTCGATCATAAATCATTTACACACATAATAACCTTCAAAAATTCTTATCAAAACCCTAAACTTACTGATTTGGTTTGTTCATTAGGAAATCCTCTTGTTTGGTGAACAACTTCACTTTTAAGCAAAGTAAAAATATCAAATCTTAGGGTTTTGAGAGATGGATTACCTTAGATGAATGAAATAGGGTTTCCTAAGAGTATAAGAGATTCTTGGGGCTGATTCTTCCTTGTTGATCTTCTATGGATGCTTGGATCCTTCAAGGACCGCCCAAGAACTTCAAGGTGTGTGAAAATGGAGGTGAAATGAGAGTGTTTTATGAGATATGAAGTTGAACAAGGTGAAATGAAGGGAGGGAGGGGGTGAACGATTTTTGAAGGGAGGAGAGAGGAGAGAGGGTGTCTTGGGAAGGGTTGTGAATGATTAGAGAGATTGAGTGTGGGTTTGGGTTAAATGGTGAATGGATGTGTAAGAGATTTTTAGAGGATTTAGGAGATTTTAATGATAAGAAAGATATTTAATATTTTATTTTATTTCTTTTTGTAGGTATAAATATATATATATATATATATATATATATATATATATATATATACTTATACATATATTTATTTTTATACATAACTTACACTTTTATAAAAATCTTGCAACTTTTATAAAAGTTTAGGGCTTAATTTCACTTGATTGAACTTATTGATTATGGAATAATATTCACTTATTAATTCCATCATAATTTTACTGATTAGAATAATACCGAATGTTTAATGATGTCTGGGTTTGCTCAGGACTGCTAAATGTTTGTCACACAAGCAAATTTCCGGACAATTTAGACAGAAACCACCAATTAAGGCGTATGCGCTTTTCTTCTAAATTCCCCCCTATGACTTACAATTCCACCATATTTTAACATGTTAGGCACATTCATGGGCTTCCAAACACTAACCGGGTCGTCATCAACATTCGTTATGGGTATATCATCACTTTAAATTACGGAAATTCTTAAAATCTCACCATTTGAAAATTCCATTGCACATTAGGGCTTATAAATTTTTAATTGGACTTTAATCACACATAAAGTAAATATAATTGCACCACCTTATAATAAGACATTCAAAAATTACAGTACAGATAGAAATTGGAAAACACGGGGTGTCATACATAACATCACCTATGTTCCAAGAAAAGTTGTAAAAGATCAAGTCCTGGAAGATTTCATTGTAGAAATTCCAAATGAAAAAATAATACTACTACAACTGAACAAACTGACCCCGAAGCTTGGTAGCTTTTTACCGACGGAGCTTCCAGCCTTGAAGGGTTAGGAGCCGGTTTAATATTAATCAACCCAAAAAATCTAGAGTTCACATACACTCTACGGTTTGAATTACAGGCAACCAACAATGAAGCTGAATACGAAGCTCTCATTGCTGGACTAAAGCTTGCCAAAAAGATAGAAGTTCAAAAACTTCAAATCTTTACAGATTCTTTGCTTGTCTCGAATCAGGTCAACGACAACTATGTTGCAAAGAACCAAGCATGAAGAAATACAGAGAAAAAGCAAAAGAACTTATGGGCACATTCCATTCATGTACCATCAAGCAAATACCAAGGTCCTAAAACAAAAAGGCTGACGCATTGAGCAAACTTGCTTCGCTGACATTTGCTCACCTTACCAAAAAAGTGCTTGTGGAGGTTCTGAAAACATCATCCATCCAAGAACTCGAAGTGCAAGACGTAATTACTGAAGAAGGGCTTAACTGGATGACCCCGTTGATCAAATTCCTTGAAAATGGTGAATTGCCAAGTGATCAACTAAAAGCTGAAATGGTTAAAATCAAGGCAAAACAATACGTGTTGCAAGGAAAAATACTCTACAAAAAAGGGTACCTGGAACCGTTGCTACGATGTGTAGGACCCGAGCAGAGTCAATACTTGATCAAAGAGGTACACGAGGGAATTTGTGGGGCACACTCCGGCCCAAGGTCAGTGGTGCAAAATTGTTGAATTTGGGATATTTTTGGCCTTCCATGCACCAGGATGCAGCCGAACAACTCAAAAGATGTGAAGCATGTCAGTTACCACTCCAATTCCAAAAAGCCCCAAGCATGACCTTGTTCCTATCTCCTCGGCCTGTCCCTTTTACAAATGGGGCATGGAAATTGTTGGTCCATTCCCACCGCCTAAAGGAGGAGTCAAATTCCTACTGGTAGCAGTCGACTACTTTACCAAGTGGCCCGAAGTAAAACCTTTGGCCAACATATCGGGGAAACAGGTCATCGATTTCATGTGGGAAAGCATTATCTGTCGTTACGGGCTCCCAAGAGTGATTGTCACGGATAATGGGAAGCAATTTGCTGAAAAGCCTTTCAGTGTTTGGTGCAAAGAATTTCGAATCACCCAATTATTTAGTTCGGTTGCCTACCCATAGTCAAACGGGCAAGTGGAAAGAACAAATCGCAGCATCATTGAAGGGATAAAAACACGTTTGGGAAGGCATGAAAACAATTGGCTTGAAGAATTACCTAATGTACTATGGGCAATTTGAACAATCGTAAAGACAAACCACAAGAAAACACCCTAGAGTCTAGTGTTCGGTTTAGAAGCAGTGATCCCTGCTGAAATAGGATTTACAACGCGAAGGAGTTTCAACATTGATCTCAAAGAAAATAAAAAGAGACTGTTGAACATGGAACTCCTCGAAGAAGCACGAGATCAAGCTGCAATTCAAGAGGCTAAATACAAGCAAAAGATGGAGTCTTATTACAATACCCGGGTGAAACAAGAGCGATTCAAACCCGGAGATCATGTACTTAGAAACAACGAGGCCAGCAAGAAAGAAAACTAAGGAAAGTTAGGCCCAAAATGGGAGGGGTCATATACCATCCTCGAAGCCCATAAAGGAGGATCATACAAGTTGGCCAACAACCAAGGCAAAAAGCTTCCAAGACATTGGAACGGCAAAAACCTAAAAATGTTCCACGTTTGGAAAAAATGTCATAGCTTGAACCGTTGAAGTTGTTCTGTTTCCCCTTTTGTAATCAGTAATCTTGGAAATGAATGAATGACGAAGTTTTTATAAAAATTGTCTTTCTATCCTTCAATCAGGTTGAGAACCTAGCAAACAACTCCATGGCAAGGGCCGTGAAAGGGGATGAGCTCCCAGACCACATCGCTCAATAGGTTCAAGGGTTGAATGAACCTATATAAGGGGTGAGTTCCTAGATCAATACAATTCCATGAGACTTAGAAATTTTTTTACAAACTTGTCTCATAGACGGGTCTGAACAGCCTACATCAATTGTTCCTTAAACCTTAAAATATGGTTTACGAAGCAAAAATATACTAAGTAATAGGATAGAGAACATGTGTCTATTTACCTAATAAAACCCTGAAGCTAAAGTGACTGCAACACTAAAACTTCTTAAGGAAAATTAGATAAATAGAAACATAAAACAATCAAGACAACCATGATCAACAACAAATATGCAACAAAAACACAAAACACCAAACATAGAAGATCCATAAACATAAAGGCCTTAGGGTCCATAAAACCTAAATATTGTTTCAACTGCCATCAAGGCAAACAACTAATAGAAACCTTAAGAGTTTCAATAAGACCTACATATTGTCCATACAGCCATTAAGGCTAGCAACCATCAAATGAAAACCTTAAGGGTTTCCACAGATCCTAAAATTGTTAAAGCATACAAAACATAACATTGTTCACAGTGCTAAGAAAGCTACGAATAAAGTTGTAAAGTATCATTTTGCATCATCAACCACATACTTTGATGCACCAGCCTCGCCGCCCTTAGCTTTCTTTGCCTTCTTATTCTTCCAGCCCTTACCAGCCGCCTCAGAGGCTTCAAGGCTTGGATCCTTCAGGCCTTCACCATCACCAGAAAAGGTCTCCTCACTATCCCCCGAGCAGGAGCTTTTTTGGACAAGGACTTCAGTACCTTCTCACAAGTAACCTCGTCAAGACCACGAGCCTTCAAATCCTGCAAAACAGAAAGTGGTTTGCCAAAATACTTAGAGACCTCACCCACATAAGGATAGGTCAGGTGCTCCATGTCCCGGATCGAATCTTTAAAAACTTGAAGAGCTTTGGGTTGATAAATGGAGGATTTTTCTTGAGGATCACCGGATTCACAGGCCTTGTAACTGGCAACATAGCCCTGGTGTCTTCCGTGGCCTAAGAGCTTGCCATACACACCACCCAAGACACTGTTAAACTCAGCAGAATGAAGAAGACAGGTAACTACCTGCTGAAAGCCTTGCTCAATAAGCCACTTGTTATCATTAGTCACTTGAGCAAGGGAAGCCGTCAACCTATTCTTCTCCTCCAAAGAAGCCTCCATCTGCGTTTTCAACTCATCAACCTCCACCTCGTGCCTTCGGGTGAGCTCTCCAAACTTTTTAACCCATGCTTCATCTTTCTTTGCAAAACCCTCGCTTTCCTTCTTTAGGTTATCAATAGAGGCCTTCATCTTGTCTCTCTTCTTGGAGAACTCCACGTATTCATGCATTCTTTTACGAAAACAAGTAACTCCTTAAGGAAGCATAGCAGTAAAATTGCAAGTACTCAACATCAAGCGGGGCAACATCATATCGTCTTCCATCTCAGCAATGGTGCCACGAACCATAGGAGGGGCAAAATGGTTCAGCACGTCTTCACAAACAGCCGCATCCTTGAAGCTGTCACTAACCTTGACACTCCAGTTAGGCACATACACTGCATCCACATCCAGACCTTCAGACTCACTAACACTTTTAGCAGACGGACCTGCTACAACTGCAACCTTTTTACCCCCTGGTTTTTTCTTCCCAACCACCACCGGCAATCCTTTCTTCCCACCCTCAAAATCGGTCTCTAAGCTATCTGAAGCTTCTATCTCATTGCCCAAATCCACAGGGCCAGAACTAGAAGGCTGGTCAGCACCTTTTATCAAACGGCGATTTGAACGCTGAGTTGTACCCTTCACAGCAGCAACCTTAGAAAACCCCTTCAAATTTGGCACGTTCACATATCCTGAACCCTCAAAACGATGCTCAGAGCCGCGAGTAACAGCATCCTCACCAATTGTGGCCCCAACATCAGTAAAAACAACATCTGATATGTCATCACTTTTGATAAAATCCAACGCAGATATGACTGCAAAAAAGTGACATATACATTCAAAATACAACTAATAACAAACAAAAAAAGCAAACAAATAAACAAAAACAAAGTGCATACCCTGTCCATCCCTCATAAGAACAAGATCTCGATCCTTTTTATCCCCACAGTTTGTTAATACCCAATAAGACTAACAAATGTTCAGGAAAGGGTCGAAGCCTCGAAGGGCAAGCCCTAACGGCTTCAAGAAAACAACTATTTAAATCAGATTCTAGGGGCTCCGGTTTATTAAGAACGGCGTCATGATGTCTCCAAATCATCTTAAAAGGGACAATAGAATCAAAGACCCAAAAGAACCGCTCTTTCTAAACACCAAGTGTAGTGACCTTGGATGAGATCAAACATGTATGTACCTGAGATATTTCAAAGGTGTACCAATCCCCATTTTTTGCCAAACGAAAAAAGCGACGGAATGACAACAATGATGGGTCATACCCATTGGACCGACATAAAAGTTCAAAATGTAAAACCCTAACCAAACCCTGAGGGTGAAGTTGACCAAAGGAAACACGATACTACTCGTTACATTCAACAAAAAAGTCGAAAAACGATGAAGGAGATTCGAAAACTCGAAATGCCTACAATACAGAGCGATTGAACCAGCCGGACACTAGTCAATTGATTTATCCAAACCCGGTGCAATCAGGTTGTATTTTAAACCGATCCCCCATTCAATACAGAATGCCTCAACTTCCTCTTGGGTAAGAGACGAAAACCTAGCAGAAAGATCCTTACAAGCACCAATGAAGAATGCCAAGAACAAACGCAACAAAAGAGGCGAGAGTAAAACTAACCAGAATGAGATGAGGAACTGTGGAATGCTTAAGATGTAATTGTTATGAAATCATAAGATAAATCAAATGATATAAAAGAAATAATGCATGGTTAAATCATTAACCAAAATGTAAGTCATGCCTCGTGTAAAAATGTCATGTCATAGATAAAAATGTCTTATCTTGTACTTTGTTTGAAATGATTTAGATAACGACACGATATGCAATATGATAAAAACACTTATATATAGGAAGTACCAGCGGCGTATCCACCATGCTTTTATCATATTACACCTGCCACGTTATTTAAATCTCTTACTATAAACCAACCATCAAAAAGTCTTGTTTAAACCAAAGAAATGTCTTGTAATAAGTATGTCATGTAAACCAATGTCAAGTAAACAAATGTCATGTATGAATAAAGTCTTGTGTAACCAAAATGTCAAATGTAAACCAATGTCTTGTATAGTCGAAATGTCTTGTATAAAACAATGTCTTTGAATAATCAAACGTTTTGTTTTATAAGTCATGCTTTTATTGTTTAAAACATACATTAATTTTGTTGGTAAACACATTCAAAGCTTGTTGACAGTCAAATAGACCCTTATAAAGATAAAAGTCTATCCATTTCATCGGATTCTGTCATTCCCTAAAGTCGCTTCCAAACAAACCCGGGAAGTGGGAACGGGATTGTAAATCCTATGGTACCATTATATACTACCGGTCGGCGTGATCAATGTTAATGAATGTATTAAGTCAATCTCCAACGTACCTATATGTCATGAACAATGTAAGAAAAAAAAATGTCTTTGAAAACAATGTACTAGTATGGTCAGTCAACATACATAGCAAGAAATGCCTTTGAAAAACCATGTACTAGTATGCTTAGTCAACATACATAGCAAGAAATGTTGTAAATCAATGTGCGCATATGCTAAGTCAACATATGCCGCAAAAAGTGTCCTTGAAATCAATGTGCTAGCATGCTCAGTCAACATACATAGCAAGAAATAATGTAAATCAATGTGCTCATATGCTAAGTCAACATATGCTGCAAAATGCAATGGAAATGATGTACTATATGTACTATGTAATCAAAGCATGTATAATGTCATGAAAACTCGAAAGTAGTCATAGGCACAATATGTATCACTCCAAACCATTTATAAAATGCAAAAGAGGGGACTATGTACTCACTTGGGATTGCAAGAAAGTCCTTGTTCAAGAAGATAAACCAAAGCTCAATAGTCCGAGAATTCAAGTATGTCCTAATATTTGATAGCTATGTTAATATCGGAACATTAATCGGAGGATCGGATAGAATGAGGTCTTGTAAACCAAATGAGTGTTGGAACTCATATGAAATGGTTTAACAAAGTTAACATTCTGATTTGAAATGATTCCTAAGTGCTTTTTGACCCATAATGGCTTATTAAGGTAGTTTATGCTACGTTAACGGGTCATTTGCGTAAACGCGTGATCGGATGGTTAGATATGCCCTATGATAAGTCTTATATGCCAAAAAAAGTTTAATATAGTTGTAACATCAGTCTATATGGCAAAACATTGGTTACATAAGCTTAAAATCAATTTATGCGCAAAAAGGGCATTTTGGTCATTTATAAAGGCATACTAGGCGACTTAACATAACACTAACCAAACGATGTGACCATAAGGTATAACCTTAGAGGGTTATTCCCTATACAACTATGGTCCCTAATATGAGTTTGGTCGGATCCTATGATCGACCAAACGGGTCGGATTCGAAAGTCAAAGCGATGGTCAAGACCGCTCGACTTACGACCCTAAACAAGCACTAAACTAAAAGTGACGAGTTAGACATGTTAAACATGTCTAACTAAGTTTATAAAACTGATTTGGTATCAAAAAAGTGTTTTGATACCCGAAAATAGTTCCGTCGTATAATGCGCACTTTGCACATTATTGACCGAAACTTTGACTCGTCACTACAACTAGTAAACGTGGTAATCAGTAGGCATGATCGCTATGGATTATAACCATCGTGATTACGATCACGTTTCAAAGTTCAATTGAACTTTGTCTTGACCAATTAATGGTCAAAGCCGAAAGTCAAATAATGTTTGACTTTTAGCTTTAAATAGCTAAACAAATGAAACAAGACAAGGATAGAGCACTTACTTGTGTTTGAAGAACACCTTAGAGCTCCAAGAAGACCAGAAAACTCAGGTAGGAGGCATCCAACAATGTGGTAGCCTCCACTTAGAGTGTTTGAGAGAAAGAAAAGAACTGAGCAAGTTGAAATGAGGATGATCAAGGGTATTTATAGTTGAATTGAAGCTACCAAATCATTACAAGTGTCCATGAGTCATCAAGGGGTTTGATTAGTGTCATAACACTTGTTAAATGCAGAAGAAAGGGTGGCATATTCGAATGCTTAGTCAACAAGAGAGCTAACCAGCTGCTGCCAAGTTTCTGCTATGCTGGAGGGTCCTTATGGACCGTAAGGGCTTTGGGCTTAGGGTCTGTAAGCCCTTTAGCTGGCAAACACTTTTGAAAATTGGCAGAACAGGCCCCTGCACCCGTTTCGTCGCGTTTTTGTACTTCTAACACCTGTTAACCTCATTTTCAGGCTTCATAAGGACGATAAAGGATAGGGAACTTGAAATACATTCAAAAATGTTCCGGGTGTCAGATTGTTTGGTCGTACGGTTGCGGTTTTTGGTTAATTACGACGAAAATCATAACGAACGCGTGTATGACCGTAAATGCGTAACGAATGATATTTTTGCATTCCAATCATTAATATACAAGATTTTTATGATTAAATTTTTTTGGATGTGCGTACGTGTTCCGGATTAAGAGATACGCGTAACGGCATAGTTTCGCGGAATTTGCAAAATAGCCCCTGAAGTTGCAAAAGCGTGTTTTTGCCATACCGAAGCCTTAAAAACTTAATTCTAAGTTATTTAAAGGTTATTTACGGTATGTTAAGCTTGTGACCTTTTTCCGGAGTGTGCGTTGCTACGAGAATCGGTAGAATTTCATAGATTGTCGTAAATAGTCCCTGCGATCGAATAAGCTTGTTTTTGACATACCAAACCCTTCAAAACTTATTTCTAAGTTATGTAAAGGATATTTAGGGTATGTTTAGCTTATGTAACTATTCCAAACTATACGTTGCGTTTAACTGATTTCTTTTTGTGATTACACTTCCAGAAAAGGTTTGAAAGGTCAAAATCGAACATATATATTGAAAATGCACAAAAGTCATGTTAAGATCGCTCCTCCACTGCTAAGGAACCTAATTTGGATCTAAAGTCCAACATAAGCGAAATTATGTGACTTGTTAATCAAATACACAAGATTTACTGTTTAAATATCGGTTTATTAATGTCCAAAAGTATTACAATGTGATTTCCAAACCGACAGAGCTTCGCCGTCAAAGTTGCAAAGTTCTTACAATGAAAGACCCAAGACAGCCTATATATAGAGTCACAAGTTCGGGCGAAGTGTGGCTTGGTTAGATCAAGTTCGGGCGAACTTGATCTACCCTCACATATGTTCGGCCGAACTTGTGCTTTACAAACATAAATACTTCACAAAATCTAACAATTCAAGCCCTAAACATACAGACTCGATTCAAGACCTAGACAATAGACATCATGTATCAACAAACTCTCCCCTTGGATATTATCGCAGTCTTGATCAGTCTTCAAACTTCAACATCTTCCAAAGAAATTCTTGTATGGTTTACGTCGTCGCTCTTGCTAGGAATAGGCGTTTGGTTAGTAGGAGGTGTCCACTTCATGAATTGAAATCGTCTGAGCCTTGCCTCTATACACCTTTCATGTATCTTCTCGAGACGCTTTTCCTCTTTCAAAAATTCTTCTCTTTCCAACTCTCTCCATCTCGATTCCCACATATGGCCTGAGTTAATACCATGTGCATAGCATACATTGATTACACCTTGGTATTGCTTTGCTTGGACTTCTTCATGTTTATCGAAATATATCTTGTTGAAGAACAAACACTTCACATCTTCTCTTGAACAGTTAATTAGTCACATCGGGTCTAGTATACGAATAGTTCTCCACAAACCCTAAATCCTTCTTCGTTCAATACATTATGGATCCAAATCTTTAGTGATATCCCATGTCTCATCAGCTCTTAACACAATCACCGCTTCGCATGTTTCAGGATCCGTTTGCCACCACAAGAAGTAAGAATGAAAATCTTGTTCAATGGGCTTTAGTGGCATGTTC
The DNA here is from genome assembly GCA_947069175.1 of Scalesia atractyloides. Classification (NCBI taxonomy): domain Eukaryota; kingdom Viridiplantae; phylum Streptophyta; class Magnoliopsida; order Asterales; family Asteraceae; genus Scalesia; species Scalesia atractyloides. The sequence continues at coordinate 45,094,044 of CAMTDV010000017.1, read as the reverse complement.
TTCATTGCTCTTGGTCGTTTCATCACCAAAGTAACATCTTTAATACCCGTCTTTTTATCAATCTTGATTCTGCGCTTTGGTATAAACAACTTCCACAATTCAAAACCTCTTAAAGCTTCAAACTTGATAACCCTCCATAACCTTTGTTCATTGAAATTCATTTAAAGACTGATGTTTCTTGTTTGCACTAACTCTTCAACATCCCAAAATGGTAACGCCTTTATATCTACAAGATGTCTGAAGTACTGCACCCCAAACTCTCTCTTTATAGCATATACGTCAAGTTCCCTAATCCAACCCCAACTTAGAATATCACCCAGCGATTTGTCTTTGTCTCGTGTAAAGAACGCCAGTGGTCGCTTAAAGTTTCTTTCTTTCGGCATTTCTTTGAACCACAATTTCTTTGCTTCGGCAATCTGTTCTTTCAAATAACGTTTAGGGATATCTTTTACCACTTCATCAATCTTTTCCTTCAACAAGTTCACATCAATCTGACTCATAAGTTCTTCAATAGTCGGAAAACTGTCAGTATTGATATTAGAATACTTTTCAGTTTCATCATCAGAAGAATCTTCAAATATTCCTTTGGTTCAAACGTCTTGATGTTCACCAACTTTTCTTCAAAATCAAATTCGAACGAATCAGCATCATCTTCGAACATTTTGGCCAATTCTTCCTTTGTATAGTCGTGAACGAATTCCCCATCTTCTATACTTGGATCTAGCATAATCATCAACGGTTTTTATGAACAACAGCAACAGACATAGCAACTATAGCTTCAGAAACATCAACATCTTGAGGCCCTGTTTGCTCTGTATGCTCCCCCTTACTTCTATCATCCTCCATATTCACATCGTCGTTAATCAAGGATTCAAAGTCAAACTCAGAGTGTACTTTAGCAGAATCAATCTTTAGACGAACACCTCCCTGATCATCATCACCACCATCATTGTCATGATTTGAATCATCTTTCGTATCATCTACAGGGTCGTCGTCTTTTTCATTATCTTCCTCAATGTCATCTTTTTCTAACACAGACGCTTTAATTGATTCATCATTCTTTTCAGGAACATCTTCAGAAACGATCTCTGATTCTGGAGCTTTTTCTGCTTCAATAGACTTTTCAATCACTAGTTCCTCTGTGGGTTTAGGGACACCATCAATAACCCCTTTGCCTTTACCCTGTTCTGCCAATTCTTTTGCAGCTTTGTCTTTTTTTTCTTACAGATCAAGTCTTTAGTATTCTGCTTTGAAATCAATGCCCAAGCTGTTTGTTAACACTTTCTGTAGCCTGGCAAACCTTCTGTCATTCTGATCTATTTCTGTTCGAAGCTCAGCAATCTCTTTCTCTAATTGTTCACTCGCAGCACTCAAACTGTCAACCATCACTTTCATGTAGCCTCTGTCATCTTCTAAAAACTTGACTTTATCTTGTAGAATTTCTTTTTCAACATCACTCTGCTTCACTTTCTTTTCTAGAGCTTCTTTCTCGATTTCATTCTGCTTCAGTTTATCCTCCAGAGCTTTGATTCTTTTCTCTAGAATATCAACTGGAGTATCTTTAAACCAATTCGAGAGATCTTCGGCCTTGACAGGATGAGTAATATTATCTGGAATATCACCGAAAGCATCTTTAAACTCTTTAGCTCTAGCACTATAAGGAGTATACTGCTTTGATCTTGGAGGAGTTGCTTTAGGAGTACCCTTTGCAGCAGCTTTTGGACTTGATAGAGGTGTACTCTGAACTGGTACTTCAATAACTGTTGGTGGTTCTTGTATTGCAGTCGTTGGTGAAACTTGTACTTCAATAATCGGAATCTCTTGCGAATTAGAAACAGGAGGTTCTTGTGTAGCTCCTTTCTTTGATTTCTGACTCAAATACCTGCGACTCTGAGGCCTTTTCTTTCCTCTGGTGCTAGGAGAACCCGTAGCTTTCTTTGAATCTCCAGCCTTTGATTTTGAGCGCTTTGATTTCTTTTTAGGACGTTCTTCATCAGAAGCCTCATAAGAGCCCGGTTCATACAGATCTTCATCAAGCTTTTTCAACCTTTCTTCTTCTTTTTGTTTCTCAATTTCTTTCTGGCGAATATCAGCTGAATCTTCAGAAGATTCATCATCCTTATCAGAAGTCGCTGAAATAACATCATCATTTTCACCTCCAGCAGTACCAGTATCAATTTCTTGACTATCAATGATCACCGCAGCACTCGATCCTTCAACATTCTGTGTATCTTCTTGATTAATGTCAGGCTCGTCAATCAACATAGTTTCTACTTTCTTTGACACCCTTTTACGTTTTGGCTTTTCAACAACAACAACAACAACCCTCTTGATATACCAATCGCCTCTTTTCTCCTTGAACGTCTTCAATAACTCAACCTAGTCTTTATCGTCTCTGCTACCATCCTTTCTCCATTTGTTTTCAGGTGGTGAGATGTAATCAGCTTTGACGATAGTACCAAACACGGGCTTTGAAATAGGAGCAGAATCTTGCTTCTGATATATCTTGAGCTTCTTCAATGTTGTTTCATCCATGTGGCTCAGGTATAGAATATCATTCGGATCTTTAGTAATGTTCTTAAACTTATCATCTATCAGCATTTGAACAAATCTTGGATACATCACCAGTCTATCCTTGCTCATATTCTTCGACATAAACTTGAAGATCACTTTCGAGTAGTTGAATTTCTTGTTGAGCACCAATGCAGTAACCATGCAGGCCATGTAATCCTGAATATCATCTAACCCTGCTTTCCTATGACTGAAATCGTGAATAATAGCATGAATAAGAAGTTTATATGGTAGAGGAACACCAACTTTCTTCATTGTAGGCTCATATGCATGACCTTTGTAACCCGTTCTGAAGAAACAACCCTTAACCATTCTTTCCTTGAAGCTTATTGGATCATTTTCATTGTCGTTGAATTCAAGAACCCTTCGAATGTCTGCTTCGGTGATCAAAATTTCCTTGTCTTCATTGCCAACACGAACAACAGACTTAATCACTTTGTTTGCTTCGTCATAAGATGTTGCGTTCCAGAAAAAGTAGACATGTGATCTATAAACGACATGCTTATCCATAATCTCCTTTGTAATAGGAATTCTCCCCAAAAACTCTAGAATCTCGGAGAATGCTGCCACCGATGGATAAATCTTTTCGTCCAGCGAGATACAGGTGTTGTGGTACTTAGAAAACGAAAGCTGGATGTTCTGCGAACAAGAAAATCAAGCGAATTAGACAATTTTCACCAATTTTAAACATGATATATCAAGTTCGGGCGAACTTGACACATCAAAACATTACCAAATACAACAACTTCGCTCGAACATGTGTTTCACATTTTATTTTCAACCTTTAAACAAGTTCGGGCGAACTTGTATTGGAAACCAAAATTTGTCACATTTACAACAAGTTCGAGCGTACTTATTGTGATTACAGGATTTGAACAGTTTAAGCAAGTTCGGGCGAACTTGCTATAATTTTCAAATATTATTCATAATGATAACAACTTCGCCCGAAGTTGTATCAAAACAACTTCAACAAGTTCAGGCGAACTTGTTATCTTCCTCATTCAAACCTGCAACACCACATCATGTCCGATGATCGATTTTATGTTTTGCTTATGATGTTTATACATTTAATAACCTATTTCCACCGTTCAATTTATTCACAAAGACCCTAGATCTACTTGTTTTTATCTGTTCGATCCAAGATCAGTTCAAACATATCAAATTCATGGTCATCCTATGCAATTTATACCTCGGCCATGTTCATAAGTGTGCCAATCACTTATAACAAGACTCAATTTAGGCAGCATAACAGTACAAATCTTGCAATTTCACAATTCACTCAATTCGCTCTCAAGTTCGCTCGAAGTTGATTAGTTCAGATGAAATGACATTATGAGCGAACTTGATTATTTATACTGAGTCAAGTTCAGGCGAACTTGACTCTGAAACACCAAAATATTTTAAACAACTTCGCCCGAAGTGATCATATATTGAAACAGTTTATTATCACTCAACTTCGGCCGAACTTGGTTAAGACCAATTTTGAACTTTTTCAAAATTTTCACTTTTAACCCTGAACTTTCACATGTTTACCAGTCATGAAAATCCACTCAGTTGACCAAGTCCAAATTAATGACCTCGGTTAACCAATTTTTCTGCCGAGTCCAAGTTAATGACCCCAGTTTGACCCGTTATGAACAAACTGGTGTTTTTCTTCAATTTTAAAGTTTCAAATCAATGAACTTTTCATCATTTTTTGTGTATTTTGATTTTACAGATTAGCTCCCAACCCGTTGTCATAAAGATTTCCAACAACTAGCACCATTCCGAACTCCGAAGATCCACTTTCCATCATTGGCTGTTGAAAACAATGTAGAAACAAAATCTTTTTGAATTTTCTAAAGTTCATGCTAAAACACACTGAAAAGCTTTTTGGGTTTAAATCTGAAATCAAATAAGCTATGTACAAACATATTTACAGACATATTTTTGTGAATTCATGTCTAAGGATCATATCAGTTGTTTGAGATGTATCACCAGTACCGTTGACCTTTTGATGACTTTAAGTTCTAAACTTGTTTACCTAGATTGTCGATATATTTGTCCACTTAAACTTCAACACATTTCTCAATTGTTCCAAGATATCTTAGTTAGAATTATGAAACTTGACTCAAGTATGGTTCCCATCTCAGAATATACTCCCGTATCAAGATTCCATAGATTGCATCTTACAGGTGAGTATAGCATAATTGATATCTGTATCTAGGTTATGCGAAGCCTTGAGAGCTCAGATTAATACCACCGTATCGACAAAGAGATGAAGGCTCGACTTTAAGGTGTGTTCCAGTTAAGGAATCTTTTAAGCGCTGCAATTGATTAGATCTTTCGATTCTTTCAATTTTGCTGCAGTTTAGGGGTTTTTAGCAAAAGCATTATAGAAGTTCTAGGCCATTGCTTACGCAAAATCAGAAGAACTTTTATAATACCCCAGATATCAATCATCTATAAAGATCTCGTATCTCAGAATCAGGCAATCTCTCAAACGAAATTTTGGAGTACTAAGTCCATATATTCGAGAGATGTTAATCCACAAGTTTAAGCAATTGTAAAATTTAGTTTATATCCCGGAAACAATTTACGGAACGTGTAAAGCCTATCAACACATCCACAGTAAGACTTGTTTATACTTTTTAAACTTTACAAATCCTTAGCATACTGTGATAGTCCACTGATGTACTATCATTTCCTATTTGACACAAAATTCTTTTTTTCCATGTTTTTGTACTTTTTGGTTTTTCATATGTTTTTGTATTTTCTCGTTTCATTTCTCCCCCTAAAACCAAAAACATATTTTTGTATTTTAGTTTTTAAGAAATTCTAATCCTAAAAGATAACAAACCAATGAGGATCACGAAAACTCGTCGTCCGATCCATATTCAACCTCTGCTTTCGCACCCATCAAAAGATTTTTTATACCATTAAGCCTCATTACGTATTTAAACTGTGAAAGAGTAAAAGGTTTGGTATAAAAATCTGCTATTTGTTCATCGGTGTGGATTTTCTCAATTCGTACCAATCTTTTTTCATAGCAATCACGAATAAAGTGGTAACGAATCTCGATATGTTTTTTTCGAGAGTGATGAACTGGATTTTTTGTTATGTCGATTGCTGCCTTATTGTCTACATATAATGGAGTTTCAAGAAATTGCAATCCATAGTCTCTCATCTGTTGTTGTATCCACAAAAGTTGCGAACAACAACTGGAAGCCGAGATATACTCAGCCTCACAAGTAGAGAGAGCTACCGTGGTTTGTTTCTTTCATTGCAAAGTTACTAATCGAGTTCCGAAGAACTGGCAACCGGCCGTCGTAGACTTTGCGTTCAATTTGTCATCACCGAAATCAGAAACAACATATCTCGTCAGATCAAAGTTGTCATTCTTTGGATACCACAAGCCGGTGCTTGGACATCCTTTCAAGTATCTGAAAATTCTCTTCATGATCGGCATGTGAGATATTCTCGGACTTGACTGATAACGTGCACAAAGGCAGGTAGGATACATTATATCCGGGCAAGATGCCGTCAAATACATGAGTGATCCTATCATCGACCTGTAAAGAGTATCATCAACTTTGGTTCCAGTTTCATCAATGCAAATTCCGTGATTAAGTGCTAGAGGAGTAGATAACGGCTTCGTGCTATCCATCTCAAACTTCTTCAAGATATCATGAACATACTTGGTTTGGTGGATAAAAATACCGTCTGACAACTGATCAACTTGTAATTCGAGGAAGAATTTCATTTCACCCATAGAGCTCATCTCGAATTTCTTCTTCATGATTTTTTCAAACTCTTTGTAAAGATCATCATTTGTTGAACCAGAATATGATGTCATCCACATAAATTTGTACGATAATCAGATGACTTCCAACTTCTCTGGTAAATAGCATACTATCCACTGTTCCTCTAATAAAGCCGTTGCCAACGAGATGTTGAGATAACGTCTCGTACCAGGCTCTCGGGGCCTGATGCAAACCATATAGTGCTTTATCTAGAAGATAGGCTTTCTTTTTGTTCAGCGGATCGACAAACCCCAGTGGTTGACCGACATACACTTGCTCTCGTAGTTTACCGTACAGAAAAGCTGATTTGACATCTAATTGATACACTTTAAATCCTTTCCAAGCAGCAAATGCAAGGAAAATGGGAATAGACTCCAATCTTGCTACTGGTGCATATACCTCTGTATAACCAATTCCTTCTTGTTGATGGAATCCTTTGACAAAGAGCCAAGCTTTGTTGCGCACTATCACTCCACGATCATCGCGCTTGCACTTGAAGACCCATTTAGTATCTATCGCCTTTTGATTTTCCGGAAGGTCAACAAGTTTCCATACTCCTAGCTTTTAGAAATGTAATAATTCTTCTTGCATTGCAAGCACCCAATTTTCATCTCCCCAAAGCTTCAGAAACATTCTTCGGTTCAATCTGGGATATGAAGAATGAATAATAGCAATACTCTTGAGTCAGAGCTACTCGAGTATAGAAACAACTCAAAGCTTTGTTGATCTGGCCTCTCGTTCTTACACCAGCTTGCAATTCTCTAATTATGGAATCCGATGGGTGGTATGAATAGGTTCTCGGCATTACCTCACTAGGAACATCAACAGTATTCTCCTGATTAGTAATATTTTGATCAACCACCAATTCAACTGTAGGAGCACTAGAAGACACTTCATTTCGAGTACTTGGGCCAGCATATTGATTTAACATACTTGTGATCTGCTCAGATTCTTCGTCAGAAGAAGATTCTCCATCATCATCAAATGTCGGAGCCTCGTCAGAGTCTGAACTATGTGCTTGAGAAAGATTGGGTTCCACTGTAGCATTTACTGGTTCTATAGCCGGTGTCACTTGTTCAGCATGAGTTTCTTGAACACCGCTAGTGCTAGGACCTGCACAAGAAGAAGATAATTCAACAGTTAGTTGATTAACCACTATTGGTATGATAATCTGCTCTTGATTAGCCGACCGATGTAGATAATATAACACCTCTCTGTCTTCTTCAGAAGGCTCTTCTGGCAAGTCAAATGATTTCCACAATTCACTATAATTGAACAACCAAGCATCGCCTACTCTTTGAATTGGAGTTGTATATTGAAAACAGTCGACGTGCTGTGCTTCTACCACTCTACTCAAACTTGGAAGATATACTCTCTTGAGTGGACTTGCGTAGCCGATAAAGAAACCATCTAGCGATTTGGCACCAAACTTTCTGTCTGAATCAATGACTGTACAAGGTGCGCCAAACGGTTCTAAATACTTCAGATTGGGTTTCCTTCGGTTTAGCAATTCAAAGCAAGTCTTCTTGGTAGGTTTGACCGTCAAGACTCTGTTCAATGTATAACATGCTGCTGCGACTGCTTCACTCCAGAAACTAACAGGAAGTTTTGAATCAGCAAGCATAGTTCTTGTTGTTTCTATTAACATTCTGTTCTTCCTCTCAGCTACTCCATTTTGTTGCAGAGTTTATGGAGCACTGAATTCGTGTAAGATGCCTTTGTTGTTGCAAAAGTCTTTCATTTGGGCGTTCTTGAATTCTATACCGTTATCACTTTGGATTCTTCTAATAGGGAGATGGTACAGATTTTCAATCTTCCTGAAGAGGATTATGAGATTATCAAACGTTTCATCTTTGCTCTCTTGGAAGAAGACCCGTGAAAATCTTGAATAATCATCAGTGACGACAAGACAGTAAAAATCTCTACATATACTTTTCACATTCACTGGACCGAAGATCCATATGCAGTCTTTCGAGCAGTAGCTTGATGGAGTTAAGAATCTTTCTTAGATGAGATTTTTTAACTTGCTTTCCTTTCTTGCATTCCAGACAATTATCAGTATGTGAAAGTTTCTAAGAGTCACTCCTTCAACTAAATCATTGTGAACCAAGTGATTCATCTTTCTGAGGTGTATATGACCCATCTTTCTGTGCCAAAGAATTGATTCCTTCTCTGTGGCCTTCGTTACGAAACATTGAGCCGACTTCGAAGTAATAATAGCAACACTCATATCTAGTACATAAAGATCATTCTCGTGAGGAGCACACATGAGAATCCACTCTTCTAGAATCTTAAAGCCCGATTTAATAATCATGCACTCCTTGTCATTGAAATGGGTGGTAAACTGCTTATTACAGATCTGAGAAATACTAAGAAGATTGTTCTCCAGCTCGGCGATATAGTTGACCTTATCAAACGACACCACACCATTAGATAGCTTTCCCTTTGCAACGATTCTACCTCCTTGATTACCCACGAATCCCACGTACCCTCCATTGATTGCTTTAATATCGAAGAGTAAGGCATGCATCCCAGTCATGTGACGCGAAGCTCCGCTATCCATAATCCACTTTGACAAGATAGATCTTTGGAGCCCCTGCACATGAAAAGAAACTATTTAAAGAGGGAAACCCAATCCTTTCCGGTCTTGGGTGGAATCGGGATGTCATAAGTAGGAATTTTCAAATCAGCATTTGGAATTTTCAAATCAGTCTTTGTGTCATTGACATTCTCATTTTGACTGATGCAGACTTTGCCCTTTCAGATGATGATGGTGTTTTCTTTGCAACCCATAATTGAGATTTCATTCGAGCTTTCTTAATGTAGAATTTTGAATCTTTGTTTTCATTTGATTTAGAAGTTTCACCTTTTTCAAAAGTTGATTTCTCCATTTTAGAATCAATTTTAGGTTTCACTTCAATGTTAGATTCATTGTTTCGTTTTAAGTTCGTTATTGGCTTTACAATCTCTGGGTGCTTAAGCTTCTCATCATTTGAAATTGTCTTTCTTCGATGATACACAGGCTTTGATTTTGGATACTTGCAAGCAATGAGACCAACTTCATTGCATTTGAAGCAAGTCCGAGTATTAGTAGAATGTCCATTCATGGGTTTTACTCCACTTGTGGATTTAGCCTTATCACGAAGTTCCTTTTCCCTTTTAAACTCATCGTTCGATTGCTTTCCAATCAAATTCTCTTCCTGAACCGTGTTTGTCCCAAACACGAATTTCATATTTTTGTTCTTATATTCGTGAAATGGCGACTTTTGTTTCTTTTTCGGTTCATCTTCTACTTCCAAACCCAAACCCGCTCTCCTGTTCTCAGGAAAGTCACCACAATTCCTTCGGTAGTTGTTATAATTCTTTTTGGGTTTTGAATAATTTTTTTTCTCATTCTTCTCTAGATCATCTGATGATACTTCAACAAGTTTGAATAGTTTATCAATCTGATCTTCTTTCACATTCCGAATCGGAAAGCTATCATCAAAATATAGTCTATCAGAGTCCTTAACTTTGTACATTACAATGTTAGAATCATCACTTAGGCTATTTTTTGATGAAGTATCTTCATTTTCATATTGTGTTTTATAACTATTTAAACTCGAATCGGCGCTTTCAAAGCTGCAATCATCAGAATCATTTCCCAAAACATTTTCAACCACATTTTTCACGACTGCTTCACTGTCATCTTTTGATGTCGTGTAGTCTACATCAATGTTCTCAGGAAATTTATCATTTGTTTCTGATAAAAGTGTTATATTAATTGCCTTCTCAATCCCATCCACTTTCTTGCGACAATAACTTGCGCATAATGGAGGTGGAACATTGCTATACTCTCCATGCTTCTTACCTTTTGGCTTTAAATCATTTTCCTCTGACGAAATCGTTGGAAGAATATGATCGATGACATAAGCGTTAGTCGTAAAACTGAGCAAAAGTTGCCTAACACGCTCAGTTTCAATTTTCATATCTTGAAGCTCTTGTTTTGTTTCAGCAATGGTAGTAATGTACATATTAACTACTTCTTGTTTTTCAATTACCGTTGCTTTTAACATTCTTATTGTGGCACCTTGTTCTAAATTAGATTTTTCAACATTGCTATAAGTGCCTTTCATCTTATCATAAACTTCCTTCATTGTGCGTTAATCATATCTAAAATTTTCATTATGCACAACCATTTCGCTTATGATTAGTGATTTCTCAGCACATTGCTCACACGGTTTTGTGCACTTTGTGCAAGGTTTTTCAACCTCCACAACTTTCACGACTTCCTTCTCAATCACCTTTACCTCTGAACCTACCTATTTCAGATTTATCATCATTGCTTTGTCGGCAATCTTCGTGAGGTTTTCTTCGTTCATCTCCTTCGTCACATCAATGACCTCCTCGACCTCTGGTTTCTTTTCTTCAATCACTTGCTCTTGTGATGTATTTCCAAAGAATCCTGCAAAACTAGAATGAAAGTTAGGAGGGATAATGTTCTTCATCTTTGTCTTGTGATAGATCATTTCCTCTTCCTCTGTTCTTTGCAGATATTCTTCTAAGATCGCATTCTCAGAGCTGCATCATCAATTGTTAACTCTGATTCATCCACAATCTCGGCCATCAACACAACACCAGTTTTCTTTCCAATATAATTATTCCAATCAAACCCTTCATCTTCATGAGACAAACTAGAGCTTTCTCATTTGTATTTGACGAATTGTATTGTACTTCAACTTGAGTTTTCTTTGGATATGGCTTGTACTGCAACGCTTTATTGTAATAATCATTGTTGTTGCCAAAAGGGCTTTGATTGCCGCTTGCTTCTTGATTTGTGTACTCACGTTTGAAATGCCCCTTTTGCCTGCATTTGAAGCACGTTACTTTCGACTTATCAAATCCAAGTTTACTGCTCGAATTTCCAATGTCTCTTCCAGTGAGCGCAACAAACTTTGTGACTCTTCTGATAATCGATGCTAAGCTCCATTTAATATCCATCAGTTCTAATTCCTCTTCATCAACCTGATCGTAATCTTCAGCTGTCATCTCAGGATTTCCGATCTTTCCCGCAACTAAACTTTCATAAGACTCAAGAACGGTTGCAAGAAGCGTTATATGTTGTTTAGCTACTTGTTCAGGAAAAGTGTTCTTCAGATTGACCGCAATATTGCACTGAAATACGTTTGGATCAGAACTGGAATGATTTGTTTGATTTGACTTATTAGTCTGGTTCTGTAACAGAGAATTTGAACTAGCACTAGAATATCCTATGTTCGGAGGACTCTGATCATAACTAGGATATGATTGAGTGTTCGATTGACTTTGGAACGAATGATTCGAAGAATTCATATTCGCACTAAACGCCATTTGAATTTTTGGACTCGAAATTTCCTGAACTCCTCCTTCGTAGTACACACCTACATCTTGCACAACATTTGCATTCTTTTATTTGGCCATTTTTAGCAACTCCATTTCATGTCCTTCTAATTATTCAATGAAAGATGATAGCTTGAAATGCATCCAACTTGGACTATTCTTCAATACCATCAAGTAGGTCGACCACTCCTCCTCAGGAAGTGCATCAACCAACTTATCAGTCGTCTCTTCATCAGTTTTATGAATTTCGTGTCTTCGCATCTGAACCATCAAATGATAATATCTGTCGATCATCTGCTTCATGGTTTCGCCTTTAATCATCGTGAAAATATCAAACTCTTTCTTGATTAAAGCCATCTTGCTTTTAATCATCTCTGCACTTCCCAGATATTTGGCACAAAGAGCATTCCACAGCAATTGTGACGTATTGCATTCAGGTAGCAAGATCAAGACTTCTTTCACTGATTGCTGTATCAGACTGATCATTTTAATCTCTGCCACATAAGTATCTTATGTTCAGGTGTAAACTTTACTAATACAAGATCTTGACCATGTTCATCCTTTGGCCATGTATATCCAGTTTGAACCGCAACCCAACTGTAGAAGTGATTCGATTGAACCCAGTTAACAAACTTTTCTTTCCAGCCTTCAAACTCATCCATGCTCATTAACTTTGGCGGCTTGACAGAAGTCCCCATCTCGTTATCCAGATTCATCTGGTTTACCGCGTTTGCATTTGCGTTCGCATTTGATGTAGAAGCCACTGTTGAAGCAAAAGCGTTATGGAAATCATCCATTTTGACAGGCTGAAGATTTTAACTGAAAACACGTTCAAAAACACTTGAAAATTGATTAGTAATCAGACAAGTTCGGGCGAAGAACTTGTGCAGAAAAAAAAAATTCAGATTCAATTTAAACAAGTTCGGGCGAACTTGTGATAATTTTTGAAAAATTTCCAAGTTTTACCAAGTTCTATGTAAATTTCAACAAAATTTGACAAGTTAGGACGAACTTGATCAAAATTTTCTGAAAATTCCAACAACTTCGCGCGAAGTTGGTTAAAATCAACAAAAATGATGATTTTAAGCCAAGTTCGGGCGAACTTGTAGTCTAAGTTCGAGCGAAGTTGTGTTCTCAAACATGGTTTTTTGACATTTTTGACAAGAAATCGATTGAATTTGGTTTTGAAACTTTCCAGGGTTTGTTATTAGGTAAAGTATGGCATGAGTTTTTGCCATTTTTAACCATAGGTTCATCATTTATGTGAAAAAATATAGAAAAATGATAGAAATGGGTAGAAATAGAGAGTGTCTTGTGTAGATCTCAGCAAATTAGGTATCCATGGCTCTGATACCACTTGTTAGGATCGCTCCTCCACTGCTAAGGAACCTAATTTGTATCTAAAGTCCAACATAAGTGGAAATTATGTGACTTGTTAATCGAATACACAAGATTTACTGTTAAAGATCGGTTTATTAATGTCCAAAAGTATTACAATGTGATTTCCAAACCGACAGAGCCTTCGCCGTCAAAGTTGCAAAGTTCTTATAATGAAAGACCCAAGACAGCCTATATATAGAGTCACAAGTTCGGGCGAAGTGTGGCTTGGCTAGATCAAGTTCGGGCGAACTTAATCTACCCTCACACAAGTTCGGCCGAACTTGTGCTTTATAAACATAAATACTTCACAAAATCAAACAATTCAAGCCCTAAACATACAAACTCGATCCAAGACCTAGACAATAGACATCATGTATCAACAAGTCATAAGTAAATACACAAATTGTAAACAACACAAAGTTTCATTAATCATCAAATTGTTTGGAAGTTGATACAAGATTGAATTACATAGATGTCACAGTCTCCCCTACTTTAGGAAATTTCGTCCCGAAATTTAACTAGAGGAAACTTGTGAGAAAAGATGTGGATACTTCGCCTTCATTTGGTCCTCTCGTTCCCAAGTAAATTCTGGGCCACGTTTGGACTCCCAGCGAACTTTAACAATCGGTATCCGTCTGCCTTTGAGCTTCTTGACTTCACGGTCAGAATTTCCACAGGTTTTTCAACAAAATGCATCATGTTATCCACACGAATTTCATCAAGAGGGATGTGGAGGTTTTCATCAGCCAAACACTTTTTCAAATTGGACACGTGGAGAGTTGGATGAACATTACCAAGTTCAGGAGGTAGCTCAAGTTTGTAGGCCACTTTACCAATTCTCTCAATGATCTTAAATGGTCCAACATATCGTGGCACAAGTTTTCCTTTCTTCTCGAATCTAATCACACCTTTCCAAGGGGATACCTTAAGGAGTACGTGATCACCGACTTGGAATTCCAAGGGCTTGCGTAGTTTGTCCGCGTAACTCTTATAACGGCTTCTAGCTGTTAAAAGGTTTTCGCGAATTTTCTTGACTTAATTCGTTGTATCATGAATGAGTTCAGGTCCAGTGAATTGAGATTCACCAATCTCATTCCAACAGATAATGAACGACATTTTCGACTATAAAGAGCTTCGAAAGGTGCCATGTCAATGCTGGAGTGAAAACTGTTGTTGTAGGAGAATTCGATCAACGGTAGATGCGAATCCCAACTACCACCAAAGTCGATCACACAGGCTCTAAGCACATCCTCCAATGTTTGGATATTCCTTTCAGATTGTCCATCCGTTTGAGGATGATAAGCAGTGCTCAAGTTAAGCTTGGATCCCATGGCAGACTACATGGTTATCCAAAAATGAGATGTGAATCGAGCATCACGATCAGATATAATATCCAAAAGGACACCATGACGAGATACTATTTCATCCACACAGATCTTAGCAAGTTTGTCAGCAGAGAAGTCCTCACGAATGGCTATAAAATGTGCTGACTTTGTTAGATGATCAACGACTAACCAAATGGCATCGTGACCTCTAGAAGTGCGCGACAATTTGATAATGAGATCCATAGCAATGTTTTCCATTTCCAAACCGGAATCTCTGGTTGTTCAAGCAAACCAGAAGGACATTGATGTTCTGTCTTAACTTTGAGACAAGTAAGGCATTTGGAGACGTACAAGCTATGTCTTTCTTCATACACGGCCACCAATACTGAGTACGAAGATCCTTGTACATTTTGTCTGCATGTGGATGAACTGAATAACGAGACTTATGTGCTTCATCCATTATCAAGGTGCGGAGATTGTCTAGACTTGGAAACCACAAGCGGTTCAGATAATAAGATAATTCATTGTCTTTTGTTTCAAGTTGAAGCTCGAGATGATGTGGTAATTCAATACCCATTTTGTCTTGTGCAACATAAGTACGTTGAGCTTCAAGAATACGTGTTTGGATATCAGATCGAACATGCACGCATTGCAGCTTGACACGTTCTTTATAACTAAGAGCATCGGCTACGACGTTCGCCTTACCAGGATGGTAGCGAATCTCGCAGTCATAGTCGTTCAGAAGTTTGACCCAACGTCGTTGTCTCATGTTCAGTTCTTTCTGATTGAAAATATGTTGGAGACTTTTATGGTCTGTGAAAACCACACATTTTGTACCGTATAGATAATGTCTCCAGATTTTGAGAGCGAAAACAACAGCACCCAACTCAAGATCACGAGTGGTGTAGTTCTTTTCGTGAACTTTCAACTGTCTTGATGCGTATGCTATAACTTTGTCTCTTTGCATGAGAACACAGCCAAGGCCTAATTTTGATGCATCACAATATACAACAAAGTCGTCGTTGCCTTCAGGTAGAGATAGAATAGGAGCATTACAAAGTTTCTGTTTCAAAGTCTGAAAAGCTTCTTCTTGTTTGGGTCCCCACTCAAAAGATTTATTCTTTTGAGCTAGAGCAATAAGAGGAACTGCAATCTTGGAGAAGTTGGCAATGAAACGGCGATAATAACCCGCAAGACCCAAAAATGAACGAACTTCGGTAGGAGTAGTAGGTGGTTCCCAATCCTTAATCGCACTGATTTTGGCGGGATCAACATATATACCTTCTTCGTTGACGATATGTCCCAAAAATTGAACTTCCTTTATCCAAAATTCACACTTGGAGAACTTGGCATATAGTTGTTCTTTCTTCAGGTGTTCCAAAGTTAAACAGAGATGTTGCTCATGATCGGCTTGAGACTTTGAGTAAATCAAAATGTCATCAATGAAAACAATGATGAACTTGTCTAAATAAGGCTTACAAAACCTATTCATCAAGTCCATGAAAACAGCAGGAGCATTTGTTAAACCAAAAGGCATAACTGTGAACTCATAATGACCATAACGAGTTCGAAAAGCTGTCTTGGGAATATCTTCCTCGAATACACGAAGCTGATGATACCCAGAACGTAGATCAATCTTTGAGAAGCAAGTAGCACCCTGTAGCTGATCAAAGAGATCATTAATGCGAGATAGGGGATATTGATTCTTAATTGTGAGTTTGTTGAGCTCATGGTAATCGATACACATACGAAAAAACCCATCCTTCTTTTTCACAAATAACACAGGAGCACCCCAAGGTGAAAAACTTGGAGGAATAAATCATTGTCACATAACTCCTGAAGCTGTTTTGACAATTCTTGCATTTCATATGGTGCAAGCCGATATGGAGACGTAGAAATGGGATTGGCACAAGGTACAAGATCTATACGAAACTCAACTTGTCGTGCTGGGGGTAAGCCTTGTAGTTCCTCAGGAAACACCTCAGGATAATCCCGTACAACGGGGATGTCCTGAATTGTTTTGCCTTTGCCTTTCTCCTCTATGATATGTGCCAAGAAAGCCACATAATTCTTTCGTAGGTATTTTTGGGCTTGAATATAAGTCATGATTTAAGGCTACTAACCGGTTTTTCTCCATGAACCTCCAAAATTTCACCAGACGAAAGGGGTATACGAACAATCTTATCAAAACAGACAACCTCAGCATGGTATTTTGTTAACCAGTCCATTCCCACTATAATGTCAAAGCTCCCGAGTTGCATAGGGGTGAGGTCAATAGGAAAAATATGGTTGTCGAGGTTCAATTGACAACTGGGAATGACAGAATCAAGTTTAAGAGGTTCGCCACTAGCTATCTCGACTGTCAAGGGCTTCCTAGTTTAGTTCTTGGCTTTGAAAGTAAAGGCTCAAATGTTAAGGATACAAAACTTCTATCGGCCCCTGAATCAAAAAGTATATACCATTCACCACCTCGTTGTCTGCACGTGCCTCATTTGCATTGATGTTAAACACTCGTCCACGAGCCTGGTTCGCATTTGCCAACCTCGGGCAATTGTTTCTGTAGTAGGTGAGATCCCCACAGTTGTAGCAAGAACCGAGTGGATAATGAGGTCTTGCAGGATTGGCTGGCTGCTGAACAGGGTTTTGTATAGCTTGGTTCTGAGCGGGAGGATAGCGACAAGTGTTCGCCAGATGGCTAGATCGTCCACAGTTTGTACAGATACGACCCGGTAAATGAGGCTGGTGATGACTGTTGCACCTGTTGCAGAAAGGTGCAGTGCCGGTATACAGTTTCTTGGCAGGAGGCTGAGCAGGCTGGTTAAGAGCGGCTTGATTGGGTTGTGTAGTGACAACAAAGTTCTTAGAAGCCTTACGTTTCCTCGACTTCTTTCACCCTTCAGATTTCTTACCCTTTTGCTTCTCAAACTTATCAGACGGTTTCTTGTCACCCTTACGATGGAGCTTACCCTTTTTGATCTGTGATTCAGTTAGTGTTGCAGATAGCTCAATGGCTTGTCTAACATTAGTAGGGTTGCTGCCGGTGATAATATCCTGAACCGGGTCAGGAAGACCATCTATGTATTTTTCAATCGCCTTCTCCAAAGGCGTCACCATCTCAGGGCACAACAGACTGAACTCCTCATACCTGTCAGTATACGAACGGTGTTCACCACTATCTTGCTTCAGGTCATGGAACTCATTCTCAAGTGCCCTCTTTTCATGACGAAGAACTCTTTCATCATCAGAGCCCTGAGTTCCTCCCAAGTTTGACCCATAGCAACATCAGCACCCCTATCTCTCATCACTCCGTTCCACCACGTGAGTGCTCTCTTTTCAAACACGCTAGAAGCAAACTCAAATTTCCGCTCATTTGGACATTGAACACGACGAAATGTATTCTCAAGACTTTCAAACCACTCTAGGAGCCTAGTTGCTCCCTCAGAACCACTAAACTTGAGCGGTTTAGCCGAATTAAACTGTTTAAAGTTGCACGCAGCAGGTGCATTGTTGTTATTGTTAGCTTGGTTTATCTGAGTTATGAGATTTGGAAGCACAGCAGCAAACTGCTGAGATTAGAGCCGCCATGTCGGCATCCATATTTACGTTTTGTCGAGGAGGCATTCTAAAAGAGAAAACATGAGAGAAAACGAGTAAGATGAATGTTGAATAATCAAAATGAGATGAATAAATATCGACAAATGTAAGGATGGTGGTCATTCGTTTGTTTACTCAAAACAAACAAACGACACACAGTGACTAATCAAAGTAAATGGGTCTTTATAATGTATCATGAAGACATGCTTTAGCCTATAAGTGGAGACTCACCCCAAGAGTTCCCAGGTAAGAGTGACTGGTATGATTAAGTGGATTTGTACGAACACTCTAACCTTAGACATAAAACTCAGGGTACAGGCACCCACCCTTCCAGATTGCACGTGTACACATTAATAAGACCCAAACTTTGACGAGATTTTGAAATCATCAAAGGCATAAAGCTAAAAACAAATCATTCAAGAATTAGACGATTGATTTCAAAATAGTTTTAAAATTTTGCGTTTTTGTTTTGGTATTCACCTTAGAATAGGTGATGCTATTGTTTCAAAATCTAAACACAAGATAACTTGTGTTAAGGTCCTAGAAAGGTTATAGTCTAGGTCAAAGCATTACTAATAACCTAATTCCCTATAACCATTGGCTCTGATACCAATCTTTCTGTCACACCCCGACCGCGTAAAACAACAAACCGCGACGGAAACTTCAGGGAGTGTCGTAACAGAATTATTGTTTCAACAACCATGGCATAACAAGTTAAGCTTTATTTAATAGAATTTGTTTACATTGTATGGAATTTAAACATAAAACATAACATAAGTTAAATTGTCTTCAGGTTTTATGTCACTAAAGCCCCAAGTCCGTCCTAAGTGTCGCATGATCAACCTTAAGCATTCGCTCCTGAAACATATGTGAAAATAAAGTACGTCAGCATAAAAATGCCTGTGAGTTACATAGGTTTTGTGTTTAAGATTCATGGCCTATAATGTTTAAAGGAATACGTAGTTAAAAAGTGACCATGAATACTTACAAAATGTTTTCATTGATGAAATCATAAGATAAATCAAATGATATAAAAGAAACAATGCATGGTTAAATCATTAACCAAAATGTAAGTCATGTCTCATGTAAAAATGTCATGTCATAGATAAAAATGTCTTGTCTTGTACTTTGTTTGAAATGATTTAGATAACGACACGATATGCAATATGATAAAAACACTTATATATAGGAAGTACCAGCGGCGTATCCACCATGTTTTTATCATATTACACTCGTCACGTTATTTAAATCTCTTACTATAAACCAACCATCAAAAAGTCTTGTTTAAACCAAAGAAATGTCTTGTAATAAGTATGTCATGTAAACCAATGTCAAGTAAACAAATGTCATGTATGAATAAAGTCTTTTGTAACCAAAATGTCAAATGTAAACCAATGTCTTGTATAGTCGAAATGTCTTGTATAAAACAATGTCTTTGAATAATCAAACGTTTGTTTTATAAGTAATGCTTTGATTGTTTAAAACATACATTAAGTTTTTTTGCAAACACATTCAAACCTTGTTAACAGTCAAATAGACCCTTATATAGATAAAAGTCTATCCATTTCATCGGATTCTGTCATTCCCTAAAGTCGCTTCCAAACAAACCCGGGAAGTGGGAACGGGATTGTCAATCCTATGGTACCATACACACTACCGGTCGGCTTGTTCAATGTTAATGAATGTATTAAGTCAATCTCCAACGTACCAATATGTCACTAACAATGTAAGCAAAAAAATGTCTTTGAAAACCATGTACTAGTATGCTCAGTCAACATACATAGCAAGAAATGCCTTTGAAAAACCATGTACTAGTATGCTTAGTCAACATACATAGCAAGAAATGTTGTAAATCAATGTGCTCATATGCTAAATCAACATATGCCGCAAAAAGTGTCCTTGAAATCAATGTGCTAGCATGCTCAGTCAACATACATAGCAAGAAATAATGTAAATCAATGTGCTCATATGCTAAGTCAACATATGCTGCAAAATGCAATGGAAATCATGTACTATATGTACTATGTAATCAAAGAATGTATAATGTCATGAAAACTCGAAAGTAGTCATAGGCACAATATGTTTCACCCCAAAACATTTATAAAACATAAAAGAGGGGACTATGTACTCACTTGGGATTGCAAGAAAGTCCTTGTTCAAGAAGATAAACCAAAGCTCAAGAGTCCGAGAATTCAAGTATGTCCTAATATCGGATAACTATGTTAATATCGGAACATTAATCGGAGGATCGAATAGAATGAAGTCTTGTAAACCAAATGAGTGTTGGAACTCATATGAAATGGTTTAACAAAGTTAACATTCTGATTTGAAATGATTCCTAAGTGCTTTTTGACCCATAATGGCATGTAAAGGTAGTTTACGCTACTTTAACGGGTCATTTGCGTAAACGCGTGATCGGATGGTTAGATATGCCCTATGATAAGTCTTATATGCCAAAACAAGTTTAATATAGTTGTAACATCAGTCTATATGGCAAAACAATGGTTACATAAGCTTAAAATCAATTTATGCGCAAAAAGGGCATTTTGGTCATTAATAAAGGCATACTAGGCGACTTAACATAACACTAACCAAACGATGTGACCATAAGGTATAACCTCAGAGGGTTATTCCCTATACAACTATGGTCCCTAATATAAGTTTGGTTGGATCCTATGATCGACCAAACGGGTCGGATTCGAAAGTCAAAGCGATGGTCAAGACCGCTCGACTTACGACCCTAAACAAGCACTAAACTAAAAGTGACGAGTTAGACATGTTAAACATGTCTAACTAAGTTTATAAAACTGATTTGGTATCAAAACAAAGTGTTTTGATACCCGAAAATTGTTCCATCGTATAATGTGCACTTTGCGCATTATTGACCGAAACTTTGACTTGTCACTACAACTAGTAAACATGGTATTCAGTAGGCATGATCGCAATGGATCATAACCATCGTGATTACGCTCACGTTTCAAAGTTCAATTGAACTTTGTCTTGACCAATTGAAATAGCTAAACAAATAAAACAAGACAAGGATAGAGCACTTACTTGTGTTTAAAGAACACCCAAGAGCTCCAAGAAGACCAGAAAACTCAGGTAGGAGGCATCCAACAATGTGGTAGCCTCCACTTAGAGTGTTTGAGAGAAAGAAAAGAATTGAGCAAGTCGAAATGAGGATGATCAAGGGTATTTATAGTTGAATTGAACCTACAAAATCATTACAAGTGTCCATGAGTCATCAAGGGGTTTGATTAGTGTCATAACACTTGTTAAATGCAGTAGAAAGGGTGGCATATTCGAATGCTTAGTCAACAAGAGAGTTAACCAGCTGCTGCCAAGTTTCTGCTGTGCTGGAGGGTCCTTATGGACCGTAAAGGCTTTTGGCTTACGGTCCGTAAGCCCTTTAGCTGGCAGACACTTTTGAAAATTGGCATAACAGGCCCCAACACCCGTTTCGTCGCGTTTTGGCACTTCTAACACCAGTTAACCTCATTTCAAGATTCATAAGGACGATAAAGGATAGGTAACTTGAAATATGTTAAAAATGTTCCGAGTGTCGGTTCGTTTGGTCGTACGGTTGCGGTTTTTGGTTAATTACGACGAAAATCATAACGAACGCGCGTATGACCGTAAATGCAAAACGGATGATATTTTTGTATTCCAATAATTAATATACAAGATTTTAATGATTATAAAAATTTTTGGATGTGCGTACGTGTTCTGGATTAAGAGATACGCGTAACGGCATAGTTTCGCGGAATTTGCAAAATATCCCCTGAAGTTGCAAAATCGTGTTTTTGCCATACCGAAGCCTTCAAAACTTAATTATAAGTTATGTAAAGGTTATTTAAGGTATGTTAAGCTTGGGAACTTGTTCCGGTGTGCGTTGCTACGAGAATCGGCATACTTTCATAGATTGTCGTAACTAGTCCCTATGATCGAATAAGCTTGTTTTTGACATACCAAACCCTTCAAAACTTATTTCTAAGTTATGTAAAGGATATTTAGGGTATGTTTAGATTATGTCACTATTCAGGACTATACGTTGCGTTTAACTGATTTTGTTTTGCGATTACACTTCCAGAAAATGTTTGAAAGGTCAAAATCAAACATATATATTGAAAATGCACAAAAGTCATAAGTAAATACACAAATTGTAAACAACACAAGTTTCATTAATCATCAAATTGTTCGAAGTTGATACAAGATTGAATTAACAAATGTCACAGCGGTCAAAACGACGCGAATAATAACAAGAGCGTTGGAGGAGTACAACCAAACGAGAGGTGCTTTTACATATTTAAATTGTTGGGAGCTTCTACGCGGAAGTCCTAAATGGCTTAACGTACCGAGCATGACGTTTAGTAGTAGACGTAAAGCAAAAAGGTCCAAAACATCCTCTTCAGTTGATCCGGAAACACCGTCTTCCGATGCTCGAAATGTCGACTTAAACATTAGTGTGGACGACGAGGATGAGGAAGTGGAGTTGGCCCGGCCGCCCGGTAGAAGAAGTGAGAAAAAGGGGGAGGGGCGGAGTCATCTTCGGCAAATTTCGAAATGAAGCAAGATCTCAAAGAGATGAACCGACGCCTACATGACATACGAGACCTCGGTCATAGGCGTTTGGAGACAATGCAAGGAAGAAACGCCGAAAACAAAAAAAATCGTCGCGCTACAAGAACGAGGCAAATGGAGAAAGACATAGAATTTTTGTCTAAATCGATCGATCATCTTGAAGGAGACACGTTGATCCTAGCGCAAATGCGTCGGCAACAAATATGTAACAAATACGGACTTAGATTTTATGTTTTTTAGCATTCTGTCGGTTTTTTAATTTTATTTTTAGTAATGTAATTTTTAAATTTAATGAAAGAAAAAAATTGGTAATCATCGGATGTGATGTAACGCCCCGCGTTTTCATACTTTCTATTTATAGCTAGCTCGTATTGTATTTCTATTTTCGGAAAGCATTGTATCTCGTATTCGACTTGTCATTGTAATCGTTGTATTCTGAGACTTGAATCATAATGAAAACTTGTATTTTGTTCATATATTTCTTATTCATAACCGTTTTATACTTATATATATGCATACACTTGGAACATATTCGTGATACTCGTAATCGTGTGACAAACTTGCAAAACGTGATGATTATACTTATTCGAGACTTAAAGGTGATGTTCGTACTTAATCGTATTCTTTTATACTTACACATATGTTACAACACATTATTTATACTTAAAATACCTTAACATATCATAAAATGTCCTAAAAATACACCCTCACAAAAGTGAGCATAACTTACTCAAATCTTGTTCTTTTTGCTTGATTCTTCTTTCTAAGTACTTTGATAAACATTGGGATTGAATCTAAGGGTTCTCCATGGAGAATCCAGACATGGAAATGCTCCCAAAGTGTCCAAAACTTTCTGTTGTGTTTCAAATATTTTCAAAACTTGTTTAATCTTATCAAACTTGAGTCTAACTAATCTAAAACCTATGTCCTAATGCTTACAACACTAATTGTGGTTGGTTAGGCTAAAAACAAGGTTGAGACATTCAAAATAGAGGATTTATCCTCACAAGAATTCTGTTTTCGTAGAGCTTCAAGCTCACAAGTGATGCAAGTTCATGAACTTGTTCATGTGTGTCCACCTTGGTAAGCTTGGGCTATCCTAAACTTTGAGACCACACATCACTTGATGATTTTCATCATTATCCCAAGTAGTTTGCTAGTTCTAAAGTGTCACAGCTCCGCCTAGCCGTTGACGTGTGTTAATGTGTGCTCTCCTGGTTGTCTTTCACTTGGCTACTTGGTATCATGGTGACACCCTTTACATTCTTGTATTTTACATTCTTGTTCATAGTATTGTTCTAGAATCCTCCTTGTTACCTATGGTAACTTGTGTAGTAGTGAACATCATAGGAGGTTCCAAAGTGGATTGTTAATCCTCCCACCTCATACTTGACTTACATGACACTAAGAGGTACCAAAATGGATGGTTCATCCTCCCACCTCCTACATGATTATATAACTATGTATATATGGACTATAATATAATCCTTAAAAACCGAACCCTTGATAATGACTATATAAGCATCTATCAAGTTAATAAGTTTATCACTAAGTGTATAGTTCCTTGTCACGATTCTAATAGGTCTTGAACCTATGAAACCACATTCAATCCTTATGGATTATTATAGTGTCAAAGACAAGTGCTAATACCTTAGTTACTATTTTCGTATCATATACTTTGTCACATTTTGAATCTTAAATCGGAATATCCCACCATCATCCCCAAAATACTCATACGCCTTTGTTTTCCTCCTGTAGGATAATTCGGCATTCATCTAATCAAACAACTACCTTCACGGACGTGTCAAGTTAGAAGACTTAGCAAAACTGTGAGTATACTCGACCCACTTTTCATTTATAACACTTTTGGGTGTAACATATTTCCTTATGCAAAATCACAACACTTAACCTTTATGAAATGCACAAAGAATCCTATATCCATGAATACTTGAATCGATTACTTGATGCATATATCTTGGACATTCTTTATGAAATACCTTAATCATTAACTATTTTAGCCTTCGTTTGACATGTATAGCGCTATAGGAAGTAACGCATCCCCCTCCTCATGAAATCTAGAGGCCATGTTAAAATATCGTGTTTGTGTTAAGGGTTTGACTAGTAGTATTGCATGCCTTGTATATGCTCTTGTAAAATCATAGTTGCCATGAGGATTTGTTTAAACTTTATTCTTATACGTATGCTATGCTTAAACTTGTGTACTCGCCTTTGATTTTGCATTGAATTGTTATTTTAAAACATGTTACAGGTTGATGGAGATGATGCTATGAAATTAAAGTAGCAAGGACGATAGATACACATTTAGATGTTTAGGTTTAATATTGTTGTATCAAATTTTGTTATATATATGTTGTTGTATTTGAATTTTTCTTGTAATATACGACAATTTATGTATGAAATGAAATCCAGTTTAATTAATTATTGTCACGATTAGTTTTATGAGCAATGAAAAATCTATTTCGTCCTGCCTCGAGGTTTCCGCCATCGGTTGGGGTGTGACAGATTGTTATCAGAGCCATAACTATAGGGAATTAGGTAGTTTTGCCATGTTCGACCTAGTCTATAGTTTAAGTGTCCATTTTTGACCATTCTTGTATCATGCTTAAAAACTTTATTCTCCCTCATTGCTTATTCCTTATCTTTTGGTCTTAAAATTTACATAATGTCTTTCCTAAGACATTTTACATAATACACTTGAAGACACTCATGATGCAAACGAGGCGATTTGCACCAATAGGTCCAATGACTTACAATTTTTGGTGAAATCCCTCATTTCGTGTATTCGATTTTTCATGAAGTTATACCATCAAGTTAGGAGTGATATCAACATCTTGATGGAAGCTTCCGTTTCATACTCTAGTGGATCTTACAAATGAGTCGGAATATGCTCCTCTTTTAGTAAGAAACAACCACACTTAGGGTACGAAATCGTCAAGTTAGGGGTGAAACCCGCACCTTGTCGATTAAGTCCTGTTCCTCGATTTTCAATCTCGCCAAAGTCTCAAATTTTCAATCGACTAGGGACATGTAGTAACTCAAAGGGTAAAATGCCGTTAATCGCTTCTCGACGAGAGCGTTTTACCTATTAGGCCAAAGCATGTTCCCTAACTCGAAAGATCTTACAAACCACTTTGGAATAGTCGATGTTTCTCTACCCGAAACAATCCCATGTTTTATTGAGCCAATCTTTTATGTTATCTCAATTTTATGTGATTTTATACTTGTTACTGTATTCATTTCGAACCGTTACACATCTCGCACGTTTAAGGCAATAAAAACAATACTAATTCTCGTGAACACACTAAATTTATACTCCTTATTCGTATCCATATGTGATTATACATGCTATACTTAATGAATTCATGCAAACTTTGTGAACCATGCTTGAACCTTTTCCGTACTGATACATGCAAAACTTGTTTTCTTTATTCTGATCAAGTCTCATCCCCTTTTCTTCTATGTTGAACCTCCAGATGAACTCCCCAATCTCTACCAAGAAGTCCAAGAGGTCCAACAAGGGGTCCAACAACAACATCAATAATGAGGACTCTATCTCCAAACAAGACCTCGTTGGTCTTGTCGTCGAGCAAATGGCCGATCAGATGGCCCGTGTCATCCCCGATATTGTTAGCCAACTCTAAACTATCCATACCGAAACACCCAAATCCTCCGCCGACTCTAAAACCGATATCCCCAAAACACCTTACTAGTTTAAGCACTTCATGGCTTGTAAACCCATAGAGTTCACTGGCATGGACGGGGCCACAGCCATGATAAACTATTTCGACGCAATGGAGCTTACCTTTCTTCAGGGCGGTGCCCTGATGAACTTCGAACCTTCAACGCTACCGGGGTCTTTCGCCAAAGAGCCCTCGAGTGGTGGACTACTGAACGCAACAAGCGTGGCAACGAAGCAGCCCACGCTCTAACTTGGGACGAGCTTAAGCATCTCATGAGGGATCAGTTCTGTCCTCCCCACGAGACCCAGAAGCTCGAGAACGAATTCTGGAATCTCACACAACAAGGGAGCGACGCTAAGGGACTAATCGTTCGCTTCAAACAGTTGAGTATCATCTGTCCTGGACAGGTGGATACGGTCCCCAAGGCGATAGCGAATCTCATTTGTTCACTTTCGCCTGTGATTATGAACCATGTAGCCGCCGCACGCCCCAAAACCATCGAAGAAGCCTTTAGACCCATCATGGAGCTTAACCATAACTGCATCCTTCAGGGGGCCTACGACAAGGTTCCTACGAAACATGCGCACCAAGCCATCACGGATACCACCACTGCTACCGAAACTCCTTCCTCCCAAACCAAGAAAAACAACATCAACCGGAACAAGAAGCGAAAGGCTACTATTCAAAATAATGCAGTCATCACTCCGCAAAACCCTCAACCTCTGCAATCCCTTGCAGCCATTACCCTTGCTACCACCGAACAACCCAAGCGTGGCTACACTGGACCTCATCCCCAGTGTACTAACTGCTCCTACCACCATCCCGTTGGCACGCCATGTCGCAATTGTGCCCAATGTCAAAGGTTAGGACATTTTGCTAACTGTTGCCGAAACATTCCTCCACCCCAAAACCAGCAAGCCTAAGCCATCATGCAAAACCCTATCCCGAACCAAGCTCAATCGCAAAGTCAAAATGCTCCTGTGCGAGCATGTTTCAAATGTGGCGATTTAAACCATCTCGCCAATGTTTGCCCTCTTCTCAACCAACCGCACCAACAACAGCAGCAGCAACAACAGCCTGAGCCTACTAAAGGACGAGCTTTCATGCTTACCTCCGCTCAAGCCCAGAGCTCTAACGACGTCATTACTGGTACGTTCCTTGTGAACCATATTTATGCTACATGTCTATTTGATACTGGTACCGATAGAAGCTTTGTGTCCTTAGAATTTGAACCCTTGCTTAAGTGCGAACAATCTAAAATGCATGATCCTTTCATTGTCGAAGTCGCTAATGGTAAAACGATCTCCGTTGATTCCGTTCTTTCTGGTTGCTCTTTGATTCTTAACGATCATACGTTCTCCATCGATCTTATTCCCATGCAAATGGGTAGTTTCGACATCATAGTAGGCATGGATTGTCTTATGCAAGTTCGTGCCGAAGTTGTTTGTTCCGAAACATTCATTCGCTTTCCTCTTCCTCAAGGTGATTCTCTACACGTCTATGGCGAGAAACCTTCTAAAGGTCTTAAGCTAATGGCGTGCATCAAAGCGAACAAGTACTTGCGTAAGGAGTACTTTGCCTTTCTCGCCCACGTTGTGGAAAAGAAAGATAAAGGTCCAAGCATAAGTGATGTTCCTGTCGTTTGTGAGTTTCCTTCTGTTTTCCCTGAGGATCTTCTTGGTCCTCCGCCTCCTCGAGCTATCGATTTCGTATTGATCTTATCCCTGGCGCAACTCCTGTTGCGAAAGCTCCCTATCGATTAGCACCCTCGGAGATGCAAGAACTATCGAGCCAGTTTCAAGAACTTCTTGATAAAAGCTTTATACGTCCTAGTACTTCTTCTTGGGGCACTCCCGTTCTCTTCGTCAAAAAGAAAGATGGATCATTCCGCATGTGTATTGACTATCGTGAGCTCAACAAACTTACAGTAAAAAATCGCTATCCACTTCCTCGTATTGATGACCTCTTCGATCAATTGCAAGGCACGAAGTGATTTTCAAAGATTGATCTCTGTTCTGGCTATCATCAACTTCGAGTTTCCGAGGAAGATGTACCCAAAACTGCCTTTCGCTCACGATATGGACACTACGAGTTCGTGATCATGCCTTTTTGTTTGACCAACGCACCTGCAGTGTTTATGGATCTCATGAACCGCGTGTGTAAGCCTTTTCTCGACCATTTCGTCATTGTATTCATCGACGATATCCTAATCTACTCCAAGACAAAAGAAGAGCATGGGCGACATTTGCGTCTCATTCTTCAGCTTTTGTAAACCAAACGTCTTTATGCCAAATTCTCCGAATGTGAATTTTGGCTAAAAAGAGGTTCAGTTTTTAGGTCACACCGTCAATGAACTCGGTATTCATTTTGACCCTACAAAGATAGAAGCTGTGAAGAATTGGATTGCACCTAGTCGCCTTCTGAAATTCGTTTGTTTCTTGGCCTAGCCAGGTATTATCTCCGTTTCATCTCGAACTTCTCAAAGATTGCCGTTCCTTTGACCTCATTGACTCAAAAAGATAAACCTTTTGTTTGGGGTCCTGAACAAGAGGAATCTTTCCAAACGCTCAAGGACATGCTCTGTAATGCTCCTATCCTTACCCTCCCGATGGGAACAACGACTTTGTCATGTATTGCGATGCCTCTAACCAAGGTCTTGGTTGCGTTCTCATGCAACGAGACAAATTTATCGCTTACGCGTCAAGGCAACTCAAAATACATGAGAAAAACTATACTACTAACAACCTTGAACTTGGTGCAGTTGTTTTTTCATTAAAGATTTGGCGACACTACCTTTATGGTACTAAGTGTACGGTCTTCACCGGCCACAAGAGCCTCCAACATATCTTTGATCAAAAGGAACTGTTGGGATTGAACCCTAAAAAGAACAGATGATAGAAAGCCAAAACAGGTTTGCTCTATATGATTCAGAATAAACAGAGTTTAGATTCACTCCTTCCAAAGACCAGTTACCAAACCACTGTTAGTTCTAACAACTGCCCAATGCCAAAGCTCTACCAGTTGTAAAGTCTGCTGATTCACCAAACTTCTGATGGGTCAAAGGTCTGCTTAAAAGTTAAAGGTCTGCTGGAAGTCAAAGGTCTGATCATCCTTTGAAGAACATCTGCTAATACTTTCATCAGAGTCTATGCCTATCAGCGTTTAGGGTCATCAGTGCTTTGTAAACACTGTTTAGGTTAGGCAATTGTTAGAGTTTGTTATTTGTTGTTATATGTCATTGTCAAAGATGATGTCACTTTTAACGATCAATGGTTAGGATAAGTACTATAAATAGAAAGTGCTTGTACTATTCTATCCAGCTTTTTCACACTTTCACTTTATTGTACATTCTTTTATGTGTAAGCTCGGTCTGAGGGGGAGTTTAGTGATACATACATGTAAGTTATCTGTTAATCATTTTAATCTTTTGAGTAATGAAAAACATGTTATGATGAAAACTATTCTCTCGTTGATTGTGTTATAAAGTTTTAACTGTTCTTCCGCTGCAAAATCCTTTATGATTTATCATTCTGGTATCAAATTTGTTAAAACAATACATTCAATCCAAACTCAGATCTTAACAATTGGTATCAGAGCTTGGTCGGTCAAATTGATCTAACCGTCAATTTGAATTAAAAAGGATCGGCTCGATCTCGTTGATATTGTGCTAATTCTTAATTGTTGAAAACGGAGTCGAAATTGTATGGAAGTTCACGTTTCATGTGTTTTATTGATTGTGTTTGAGATTATGTTGATTTCGGGGTTATTTGATGAAGAAGATACATATCAATTTCATATGAATGAACATTTGAATCATAAATTCTTCAAAAGAACCGGTGGAAGTCTATCAGATCTAATTGATTCACTTATCACGAAATTTTCTACGAATTTTATAGTAGTAATTTCATGTTTATATTAGGTCTTGTATTGCTCTTTTGAATTTTTGTTGAAGATAATACACCTTGAGTTTTGCTTGTTTTTGATAGTCAAAACTTAAGTACCTGCCTGAAGTAGAACAGTATTTTTAGAAAGGGAAGATACTTCATCTGATAGTGAATCAAGAGGACTCTGGATGATAACCAGTTCAAATCAGATTCAAGTGTCCTTGAAAACCTGTCTCTACAGACAAAATAGTTGTATCAGCTGAGATATTAAACTTCTGCCAAAGCCTGTAAAGTGTTTGTACACAAGGAAGAACATGTAAATGATGCTTTGACTGAAAAAGGTTAAAATCTTATGTCATTGAAAAATCTCATAAAAACATTTGAAATGGTCTGTCAAAACTAACCTTGCAAACTATCAAAATATTTATCAAACACATTGACATCAGACATCACTGTGTGAGGGATTGCTATGAAAAAGGTCTGAATTCTTTACAACATGTCCATACCAAGGATCAACTAGCAGATGTGTTGACAAAAGCACTTGATGCTTCCACATTTGACAGTTTGATATCTAGGCTTGGAATGCTAAACATGGATTAAAAAAAACTTTCCTTGTGATTCATGTGTAAATAGCAATAAAATGTTTTTAGAAAATCAGAAATTCATCCTTAAAAATAGTTAAAATTAAACTTTTCAATAAATCCTTAAAGTCTGTTCAAAGCTCTGAAGCCTAAAAACACTGTTGGATAGAAAAAATCTATCCACTGATGTGAAACCTCTGATAGTATTAAACATTTGGTCACAACCACTGATTAGTTATTTTGTCAGTGGTTAGCCAAACAACTGTCTTCCATTGTTCAAACAGAGGTTACACGTGGACAGATGTTATTCGACAGTTGTTGCATCAGATGCCACGTCATCATCACTTTTTGAAAACTCTATAAAACCCTATTCCATACACAAACAGAGTTTTCACTTTTAGTATACCATTTCAAAATCTCAAAATCTTTTCATCTGATAATCATGGAACCCAAGGCGAAATCAACACAGGAACCACGAAACACACTCTCAACATCAAAAATCCACATAATTATCTCTGTACTCTTGAGAAGACGAAGAAGAATACCGAGTTTCATGAAATCATTGATATACTGTCTTACTCAAAGTACAAGACTCTGTTAACCTATAATGCACCAATTTATCAAAATGCCCTTAGAGATTTTTGGGCAAATGCTGCGATTGAAAGTCTGAATCAAAAACCTTGGGCAATCACGTCAAAAGTGGGAGGGATTTTGGTTCCAATAACCCCACAAACCATCTCAGAGGTTTTTCAGATGAACAATCTAGAAGGTAAAACTTCTTTCCCTAAAAGTGAGTATCAAATTTTTTTGAAAAACAAAGGGTATACATGAGATTTATCAAAAGTTACCATGAAAAAGGGAAAATTCCCACCTCCTATGAAATTTTTGTTTCCTACCCTGCTCACATGTGTTTCCAATAAGACCACTGGGTTTGATGAAATACCATTGAAAATTCAATACTTTGGGTATGCCATTTTGTCTAAATCTGATTATAATTACCCCAAGTATTGTTTAATGATTTGGTAACAAATCTAGAAAATATGGAAAACAAAAGAGAAAATGCTTTTCTGCTATTTCCTAGGTTCCTAAGTTATTATTTAAAAGAGAAAATCCCAAAAGAAAGTGCACATGCTCTTGTTCAAGGTGTGCCATTTCAAATAAACAGTTTGTCATCTGAAACATATACTCGCCTTATGGCCAAAGAGTCAAAAGTTTCAAAAAACACAAGCAGGGGAGTCTGAGCAAAATTTAGATGAGTCCACATCTGCTCCTCAGACCTCAGCTGCTGAACCCACTGCTCTTGGTGACCACAGTAGCACAACAACTATTGTGCAACCCACACCAAAATTCACTAAAAAGACCAAAAAGAAACTTTCAAAACCCATCAAACCTATCAAAAAGGACCTTCTGGAAGATGAGATCCGAGAAGTTAATCCAGTGACAACACAAAAGTCACATGAAACCACTGTTGCTACTTCCTCACAACAGATGGTAGAAAGATCTCCACCCAAAACCATAACTCCTCATGATTCCTCACAAAAGGAACATGTTGTAAGCACAGGGATCCCACAACTGATAACATCACCCTCATTTGAGAGTATGTTAAAATGTCCATCTCCCAGGACAAACCTGCTTTCCACACCACTTTCCACATTTCAAAACACTACACCAAACACATCACTGTTTGAAACCTTTGATAGTCAGTCACAAAAGGCCACTCTCACCAACACATTACTGAGAGCAAAACTTCCACAATGGTTGTGTCTGATAAAAATCAAATGGTTATCCCACAAACAGTTCAGGAGGCTACATCACTTGGATTTCACGATATCCTTGGTGATAGTTCAATTGGAGCAGCTACTACAGATGTTGAATCCACTGATTTACATCTTGACAGTAGTTTCTTATATAAGTCTCTGTTGAAGGCAACCACTGTTGAGGGTACCCAGGAAACCTCGGCCGCAGCGGGAAGACCCTAGTACCAAGAAAAAGGGGCATCTAAGGTTGAAGCAAGTGATAAATCACATGCTCATGATAACCTAGTTAAAACTACCACCTTGGGTAGGAGCTCAGATGATCCTATTAACTTGGGAGATGAGCTAAAACAAAAGAATTGACGGATAAAATCACAAAGATTGAGACATCAGCGGGAGATATAAAAAATGTACTGCAACTGATGTTACACTCTGCAAAATTATGACATCTGTGCTTTCCAACCTTTGTACTTTATCCATCAATGTTATGTTTAATGAAACTTTGTGTTACATTAATAAGTTTTATATATTTATTTATAACATTTGTGCATTTTCAATATTGATTCGATTTTGACTTATTAGACCTCTTCTGAAAGTGTAATCGCAAAACGTAATCAGTTAAAATGTAACGTATAGTCTGGAATAGTGACATAAGCTAAACATACCCTAAATATCCTTTACATAACTTAGAAATAGGTTTTGAAGGGTTTAGTATGTCAAAAACAAGCTTATTCGATCACAAGGACTGTTTACGACAAACTACAAAAGTCTACTGATTTTCATAGCGACGCACACTCCGGAACAATAATATAAGTTAAACATACCTCAAATACCCTTTACGTGACTTAGAAATAAGTTTTGAGGGCTTCGGTATGGCAAAATCATGCTTTTGCAAACTTTAGGAGCTATTTTGCAAATTCTGCGAAACTATGCCAATTCGCGTATTTCTTAATCCGAAACATGTACGCACATCCCAAATATTTTTGTAAGCCACTTCTCTCATTGCCTTGCCACTTTTTGGCTTTGTAGATGTGATGCAATCTTTTGTAGATCTTCCATATCTTTATGAAATCTTTTGTAGATCTTGCATATCTCGATAGAATCTTTAGTAGATCTTCCATATCTTGATGCAATCTTTTGTGATCTTCCAAAATCGATGCAATCTTTTGTAGATCTTCCATATCTTTATGAAATCTTTTGTGATCTTCCATATCTCGATGCAAATATTTTGTGATCTTCCAAATCACGATGCAATCTTTTGTAGATCTTGCATATCTCGATGGAATCTTTTGTAGATCTTCCATATCTTGATGCAATCTCATTTAATCTTCCATATCCTATAAATCCAACATAATCTTCTCATTCCAAGGAGAGATCACTTCACTTCTCTCTCTCTCTTCAAACTCTCAGCCGAACACCCCCCTCCTCCCTTCCATTTTCGTTTTTCAACCTTATCTTCAAGATTCAAGTCCCTTCCAAGGTGTTTCCAAGCACTTTTGAAGATCCTAAGGTGATTTGAAACCAAGCTCCAAATCATCATACTTTGTCAAAAAAAAAACCCACCAAAATCTTGAAGGACGAATAAACAGTTTGAGGGATTTCGTTAGCACATAAAAACGCACCCAAAGGTGTGTACATAGTCCCCTATTTTACTTTTTCAAATGTTTTGGGGTGAAACATATTGTGCCTATGATTACTCTCATGTTTTTCATGATTTTATACATGCTTTAATTACATAGTACATATACTACATGACTTTCATTGCATTGATTTATATATTGATTTGCATATTTATCACAATGATTTTAAAGAAACTTTTGCGACATATGTTGACTTAGCATATGAGCACATTGATTTACATTACGTTTACTTGCTATGTATGTTGACTGAGCATACTAGTACATTGGTTTTCAAAGACATTTACTTGCTATGTATGTTGACTGAGCATACTAGTACATTGGTTTTCAAAGACATTTACTTGCTATGTATGCTGACTGTGCATACTAGTACATTGGTTTTCAAAGACATTTACTTGCTATGTATGTTGACTGAGCATACTAATACATTGGTTTTCAAAGACATTTTTGCTACATTGTTTGTGACATTTTGGTGCGTTGGGAATTGACTTAATACATTCATTAACATTGATCACGCCGACCGGTAGCAGTTATGATACCATAGGACTTGACAAATCCCGTTCCCGCTTCCTAAGTTTGTTTGGAAGTTTGTTTAGGGAATGACAGAATCCGATGAAATGGATAGACCTTTGACTGATAGGGGTCTATTTGACTGTTACAAGGCTTGAATGTGTTTGCCAACAATCTGAATACATGTTTAACAATAAAAGCAATGGTTTATAAAATATATCTTTTGATTATTTCAAAGACGTATTTTATTTCAAGACATTTGGTTTATACTTGACTTTTGGTTACACAAGACTTGTTCATATATGACTTTTGTTTACATGACTTGGGTTTGCATTTGCTTTGGTTTAAACAAGACTTTTCGATGATGTTTGGTTTATGGCGAGTGATTTAAATAACGTGACGTATGTAATATAATAAAAGCATGGTGGATACACCGATGGTACTTCCTATATATAAGTGCTTTTATTATCTTACATATTGTCGCGTTATTTGAATCATTTCAAACCAAATACAAGACTCGACACATTATATAACAAAACATGACATTTTATACAAATTCAAAATTTACTTTTAGTTATCTATTCGACCATGCATTACTACTTTGATATTGTATTGATTTTCATATAATCATTATAAACTAAACTTTTTATGTTTCATGGCTACTTTTGTATTAATTCAAACATTTCCTTCAAATCTTTAAAGCCATGAAACGTCATCACAAAACTTATGTTACTCACAGGCATTTTTACGCTGACGTACTTTATTTTCACATATGTTTCAGGAGCAAATGCTTAAGGTTGATCATGTGTCACATAGGACAGACTTTGGGCCTTAGTAGCTTAAAACTTGAAGACAATTTGACTCGTGTTATGTTTTATGTTTAAATTTCCAGAAAATATAAACAATTTCCATTAAATAAAACTTAACTTGTCATGCCATAGTTGTTGAAACAATAATTCTGTTACCACACTCCCCGACGTTTCCGCTGCGGTTGTTGTTTTACGCGGTCGGGGTGTGATAGAAAGATTGGTATAAGAGCCAATGGTTTTAGGGAATTAGGTTATTAGTAATACTTTGATCTAGGCTATAACTTTTCTAGGACCCTAACATAAGTTATCTTGTGTTTAGATTTTTAAAACAATACCGTCACCTATCCTTAGGTGAACACCAAAACATAAACACAATTTCCAAATTGATTTTTGAAATCAATCATCCATCCTTGAGTGATTTGATTTTGGCGTTAAGCCTTTGATGTTTTCAAAATCTCGTCAAAGTTTGGGTCTTATTAATGTGAACACGTGCAATCTGGAAGGGTGGGTGCCTGTACCCTGAGTTTTCTGTCTAAGGCTAGAGTGTTCGTACAAATCCGCATTATCGGACTAGTCACTCTTACCTGGGAACTCTTGGGGTGAGTGTCCACTTATAGGCTAAAGCATGTCTTCGTAATACATTATAATGACCCATCTACTTTGATTAGTCATTGTGTGTCGTTCATTTATTTTGGGAAACGAATGAATGACCACCATCCTTATATTGTTGATATTTTATCATCTCATTTTTATTATCCAACCTTCATCTCACTCGCTTCCTCTCGTGTTTCTCTTTTAAGAATGCCTCCTCGCTGAGACACAAACGCTAATCCGGACCCAGCCATGGCAGCTATGATAGCTCAGCAGATTACTGTTGTACTACCTAACCTCGTAACTCAAATGAACCAAGCCAACAACAATGCACCTGCTTCTTGCAACTTTAAACAGTTTAACTTGGCTAAACCACTCAATTTTAGTGGTTCTGAGGGAGCATCTGGGCTCCTACAGTGGTTTGAGAGTCTAGAGAATACTTTTCGTCATGTGCAATGTTCGAATGCGCGCAAGGTCGAGTTTGCATCGAGTGTGTTTGAAAAGAGAGCGCTAACATGGTGGAATGGGGTGATGAGAGACAGGGGTGCTAATATTGCTATGGGTCAGACTTGGGAAGAACTCAGGGCCTTAATGTTGAAGGAGTTTTGTCCGCGTCACGAAAAGAGGGCACTTGAAAATGAGTTCCACGACCTGAAGCAAAACAGTGGTGAGCATCGTGCGTATACTGACAAGTATGAAGAGTTGAGGTTGTTATGTCCTGAGATGGTGACGCCTTTGGATAAGGCGATTGAGAAATACATAGATAGTCTTCCTGCCCCGGTTCAGGATATTGTCACCGGCAGCAACCCCACTACTGTCAGGCAAGCCATTGAGCTTGCTGCAACACTGACCGAATCACATATCAGAAAGGGTAAGCTCCACCGAAAAGGTGACAAGAAGCCGTCTGACAAGTCCGAGAAACAAAAGGGTAAGAAGGCTGAAGGTTCGAAGAAGTCTAGGAAGCGTAAGGCTTCCAAGAACTTTGCTGTCACTACTCAACCCAATCATGCCGCTCCTAACCAGCCTGCTCTACCTCCTACGAAGAAGCAGTATACCGGCACTGCACCATTGTGCAACAAGTGTAATGGTCATCACCAGCCTCAGTTACCATGTTGTATTTGTACAAACTACGGACGATCTGGCCATTTGGCCAACACTTGTTGATGTCCTCCTGCTCGGAACCTAGCCGCACAAAACCAAGTTCAGCAGCCAACAAATCCTGTGTGACCTTACTATCCACCAGGATCTTACTACAACTGTGGTGATCTTAACAATTGCCCAAGATTGGCGAATGCGAACCAGGCTCATGGACGAGCTTTCAACATTAATGCAAACGAAGCACGGGCAGACAACGAGGTGGTAAACGGTACGTTCTTTGTTAACAACCATCCTGCTTCTATACTATTTGATTCGGGTGTTGATAGAAGTTTTGTGTCCTTAACATTTGAGTCTTTACTTGCGAAAACACGAACCAAACTAGGAAAGCCCTTGACAGTAGAAATAGCCAGTGGTGAACCTCTTGTACTTGATTCTGTCATTCCTGGTTGTCAATTGAACCTCAATAACCATCTTTTTCCTATTAACCTCACACCTATGCAACTTGGACGCTTCGACATTATAGTGGGAATAGATTGGTTGACCAAACATCATGCCGAGGTGGTTTGCTTCGATAAGATTGTTCGTGTACCTCTTCCGTCTGGTGAAGTTCTGGAAGTTCGTGGAGAGAAACCGGTTAGTAGCCTTAAACTCATGACTTGTACCCAAGCCCATAAATACCTACGAAAGAATTACGTTGCATTCTTGGCCCGTATCGTAGAGGAGAAAGGCAAAGGTAAAACAATTCAGGACATCCCCGTTGTTCGGGATTATCCTGAGGTATTTCCCGAGGAGCTACCTGGTTTACCCCCAGCACGTCAGGTTGAGTTTCGTATAGACCTTGTACCTGGTACCAACCCGATAGCTAAAACCCCTTACCGTCTTGCACCGTCTGAAATGCAAGAATTATCAAAACAGCTTCAGGAGCTTTCTAACAAAGGATTTATTCGTCTGAGTTTTTCACCTTGGGGTGCTCCAGTTCTGTTCGCGAAAAAGAAAGACGGATCCTTTCGTATGTGTATCGATTACCCTGAGCTTAACAAACTCACGATCAAAAATCGATATCCCCTACCTCGCATTGATGATATCTTTGACCAGCTACAGGGTGCGGCTTGCTTTTCGAAGATCGATCTTCGTTCTGGGTATCATCAGCTTCGTATACTCGAGGAGGATATTCCCAAGACAGCTTTCCGCACTCATTACAGTCATTATGAATTCACTGTCATGCCCTTTGGTTTAACAAATGCTCCTGTTGTTTTCATGGACTTGATGAATAGGGTTTGTAAGCCTTATTTGGAAAAGTTTATCAATGTTTTTATTGATGACATCTTGATTTATTCCAAGACTCGAGCCGAACACGAACAACATCTTCGATTAACAATGGAACTTCTCAAGAAAGAACAACTTTACGCCAAGTTCTCCAAGTGTGAATTTTGGTTTAAGGAAGTTCAGTTTTTGGGTCACATTGTTAACGAACAAGGTATTCACGTAAATCCCGCCAAGATCAGTGCAATCAGGGATTGGAGTACACCTACTACTCCTACCAAAGTTCGTTCAATTTTGGGTCTCGCAGGTTATTACCGCCGCTTCATTGCAAATTTCTCGAAAGTTGCGATTCCCCTCACTAATTTAACTCAAAAGAATAAACCTTTTGAGTGGGGACCCAATCAGGAAGAAGCCTTCCAAACTTTGAAGAAAAAGCTTTGTGACGCTCCTATTCTATCTTCACCCGAGGGTAATGATGACTTTGTAGTATACTGTGATGCATCGAACTTAGGCCTCGGTTGTGTTCTAATGCAAAGAGACAAGGTTATAGCCTATGCATCGAGACAGTTAAAGGTTCATGAAAAGAACTACACCACTCATGATCTTGAATTGGGTGCAGTGGTGTTCGCTCTTAAGATTTGGAGACATTACCTTTACGGTACAAAATGCGTGGTTTTTACGGACCACAAAAGTGTCCAGCATATCTTCAATCAGAAAGAACTTAACATGAGACAACGACGTTGGGTCGAGCTTCTGAATGATTACGACTGCGAAATTCGCTACCACATCCTGGCAAGGAGAATGTTGTAGCTGATGCTCTTAGTCGTAAAGAACGTGTCAAGCTACATTTTATCCAAGTTCAATCTGACATCCAAACACGTATTCTTAAAGCTCAACGTGCTTGTGTTACACAAGGCATGATGGGTAATGAATTACCTCATCATCTTGAGCTTCAACTCGAATCTAAAGAGAATGGGTTGCTTTACTATCTGAACCGTTTATGGGTTCCAAGTCTAGATAATCTCGGCACTTTGATTATGAACGAGGCTCATAAATCTCGTTATTCGATCCATCCTGGTGCGGGCAAGATGTACAAGGATCTCCATACCCAGTACTGGTGGCCGGGTATGAAGAAAGACATAGCTTTATTCGTTTCTAAATGCCTTACTTGTCTTAAGGTAAAAGCAGAACATCAGTGTCCTTCTGGTTTGCTTGAACAACCAGAGATTCCGGTTTGGAAATGGGAAAGCATTGCAATGGATCTCATTACTAAAATACCACGTACACCTAGAGGACATGATGCCATTTGGGTAGTCGTTGATCGACTAACAAAGTCAGCACATTTTATAGCCATTCGTGAGGATCTCTCTACTGACAAACTTGTTAAGATTTATTTGGATGAAATAGTATCTCGTCATGGTGTTCCTTTGGATATCATATCTGATCGCGATGCTCGATTTTCATCTCATTTTTGGAGAACCATGCAGTCAGCCATGGGATCCAAGCTAAATTTGAGCACTGCTTATCACCCCCAAACGGATGGGCAATCTGAAAGAACAATCCAAACATTGGAGGATATGCTTAGAGCCTGCGTGATTGACTTTGGTGGTAGTTGGGATTCGCATCTACCATTGATCGAATTCTCCTACAACAACAATTATCACTCCAACATCGACATGGCACCTTTTGAAGCTCTTTATGGTCGAAAATGTCGTTCACCTGACTGTTGGAATGAGGTTGGTGAATCTCATTTCACGGGACCTGAACTCATTCTTAATACAACGGATAAAATCAAGAAAGTTGGCGAAAACCTTTTGACAGCCAGGAGCAGTTAAAAGAGTTATGCGGACAAACGATGCAAAACCCTGGAATTCCAATTCGGTGATCGCGTACTCCTTAAGGTATCCCCTTGGAAAGGCGTGATTAGATTCGGAAAGAAAGGAAAACTTGCGCCGCGATATGTTGGACCGTTTAAGATCGTCGAGAGAATTTGAAAAGTTGCCTACAAACTTGAGCTACCTCCTGAGCTTGGAAATGTTCATCCAACCTTCCACGTATCTAATTTGAAAAAGTGTTTGGCTGATGAAAACCTCCACATCCCTCTTGATGAAATTCGTGTTGATGACACGATGCATTTTATCGAGAAACCAGTGGAAATATTGGATCGTGAAGTCAAGAAGCTAAAGCGCAGTCGTATACCGATAGTTAAAGTTCGCTGGGAATCCAAACGTGGCCCAGAATTTACTTAGGAACGAGAGGATCAAATGAAGGCGAAATATCCGCTTCTTTTCTCACCAGTTTCCTCAAGTTAAATTTTGGAACGAAATTTCCTGAAGTAGGGGAGACTGTGACATCTGTGCTTTCCAACCTTTGTACTTTATCCATCAATGTTATGTTTAATGAAACTTTGTGTTACATTTATGAGTTTTATATATTTATTTATAACATTTGTGCATTTTCAATATTGATTCGATT
Organism: Scalesia atractyloides; assembly: GCA_947069175.1. Classification (NCBI taxonomy): domain Eukaryota; kingdom Viridiplantae; phylum Streptophyta; class Magnoliopsida; order Asterales; family Asteraceae; genus Scalesia; species Scalesia atractyloides. Next base: position 45,053,150 of record CAMTDV010000017.1, on the reverse strand, counting down.
TTGACTTATTAGACCTCTTCTGAAAGTGTAATCGCAAAACGTAATCAGTTAAAATGTAACGTATAGTCTGGAATAGTGACATAAGCTAAACATACCCTAAATATCCTTTACATAACTTAGAAATAGGTTTTGAAGGGTTTAGTATGTCAAAAACAAGCTTATTCGATCACAAGGACTGTTTACGACAAACTACAAAAGTCTACTGATTTTCATAGCGACGCACACTCCGGAACAATAATATAAGTTAAACATACCTCAAATACCCTTTACGTGACTTAGAAATAAGTTTTGAGGGCTTCGGTATGGCAAAATCATGCTTTTGCAAACTTTAGGAGCTATTTTGCAAATTCTGCGAAACTATGCCAATTCGCGTATTTCTTAATCCGAAACATGTACGCACATCCCAAATATTTTTGTAAGCCACTTCTCTCATTGCCTTGCCACTTTTTGGCTTTGTAGATGTGATGCAATCTTTTGTAGATCTTCCATATCTTTATGAAATCTTTTGTAGATCTTGCATATCTCGATAGAATCTTTAGTAGATCTTCCATATCTTGATGCAATCTTTTGTGATCTTCCAAAATCGATGCAATCTTTTGTAGATCTTCCATATCTTTATGAAATCTTTTGTGATCTTCCATATCTCGATGCAAATATTTTGTGATCTTCCAAATCACGATGCAATCTTTTGTAGATCTTGCATATCTCGATGGAATCTTTTGTAGATCTTCCATATCTTGATGCAATCTCATTTAATCTTCCATATCCTATAAATCCAACATAATCTTCTCATTCCAAGGAGAGATCACTTCACTTCTCTCTCTCTCTTCAAACTCTCAGCCGAACACCCCCCTCCTCCCTTCCATTTTCGTTTTTCAACCTTATCTTCAAGATTCAAGTCCCTTCCAAGGTGTTTCCAAGCACTTTTGAAGATCCTAAGGTGATTTGAAACCAAGCTCCAAATCATCATACTTTGTCAAAAAAAAAACCCACCAAAATCTTGAAGGACGAATAAACAGTTTGAGGGATTTCGTTAGCACATAAAAACGCACCCAAAGGTGTGTACATAGTCCCCTATTTTACTTTTTCAAATGTTTTGGGGTGAAACATATTGTGCCTATGATTACTCTCATGTTTTTCATGATTTTATACATGCTTTAATTACATAGTACATATACTACATGACTTTCATTTCATTGATTTATATATTGATTTGCATATTTATCATATTGATTTTAAAGAAACTTTTGCGGCATATGTTGACTTAGCATATGAGCACATTGATTTACATTACGTTTACTTGCTATGTATGTTGACTGAGCATACTAGTACATTGGTTTTCAAAGACATTTACTTGCTATTTATGCTATTTTCTTGCTATGTATGTTGACTGAGCATACTAGTACATTGGTTTTCAAAGACATTTACTTGCTATCTATGTTGATTGAGCATACTAGTACATTGGTTTTCAAAGACATTTACTTGCTATGTATGTTGACTGAGCATACTTGTACACTGGTTTTCAAAGACATTTACTTGCTATGTATGTTGACTGAGCATACTAGTACGTTGGTTTTCAATAACATTTTTGCTACATTGTTTATGACATTTTGGTGCATTGGAGATTGACTTAATACATTCATTAACATTGATCACGCCGACCGGTAGTAAGTTATGGTACCATAGGACTTGACAAATCCCTTTCCCGCTTCCTAGGTTTGTTTGGAAGTTTGTTTTGGGAATGACAGAATCCGATGAAATGGATAGACCTTTGACTGATAAGGGTCTATTTGACTGTTACAAGGCTTGAATGTGTTTGCCAACAATTTGAATACATGTTTAACAATAAAAGCAATGGTTTATAAAATATATCTTTTGATTATTTCAAATACGTATTTTATTTCAAGACATTTGGTTTATACTTGACTTTCGGTTACACAAGACTTGTTCATATATGACTTCTGTTTACATGACTTGGGTTTGTATTTGTATTGGTTTAAACAAGACTTTGTCACACCCCGACCCGCAACAGAATAAGAGTCGGGGCATAATTGGGTTATCACCAAAGCTCATGATGTTTACTAGAATGTTTCATATTTATTAAATTCAAATTACAACTTAAATATCCAAATCAAAATCCATACAATTACAAGGAAATGAAACTATGTAAACAATCCAAAGCTTAAACTGATTTATTCTTCTAGGCCTTCCTATGTGTTTCTTGCCTCAACTGGATCACCTGTATCATGTGTAAAACGGGGATATTTTGGGTAAACAAAAGTTGGCGAGTGAACCTTGATAAAACATTGTTATTAATTTCTTGTTTTATTTAATATTGAAAATTTGTGCAATAATCACATGTGAGCAAACATATATAAATAACAAACACAACCCACTTTGAATGAGTATATGATATGAATGATGATGAATGTGAGATCAAGGCTCAATCAAACGGAGCCGATCGTATGAGGCACCTGATGCTCAACCCGTCTCCCACGGGGAACTGATGGGCCTTATGATATGCGTGCACTGAAATGATAAATCCAAACTACATATAATCCACACAACAATTGATACACATTTGATCACAGATATGATGGATGCACAAGTGTTTAAATATAAAAAGGAATTAAACGACATATGATACACCCCAAAACATGATTAAAATGGGGAATTGATAGAGATTCACTCACATTGGGTGCGTTCTTTGATGACGTTGGATGCGCACGAATTTTTTTTGGATTTGATCGACGAGGAAAAATTAACCTAAAATAATAACGAAATCGTTCGGTAAATAAAGGGATTTTATTTGAGATTAATACTTTTAATTAATAGTCTTAATAGGATTTTTAGATTTATTTTTGTGAGTTTAAGGAAGTTTTCTAACTTTAAAAAATCTTATTTTTAAGTATTTTTAAATGATCTTCTGATTAAATAAATAAATAAAAAGAAATAAAAAAATTTGACTTTTTGACCGTTGACCGTTGACCGGTCGGATTGTGTTTAATTATGCGCTGAGTGAGGTTCGAACTCGGGACCTCTCGTATACGTGCACGCAGCTCTACCAACTGAGCTACGTGTCTAACCCGAAATATTCTCTGTTTTAATTATATTTATATACTAATTAATTTTAAACTTATTTGGTTTTATTAAAAATGGTTTATATGGCTGAACCGGTTGCAGGGACCCGGAGTCGAACTCGGGTCCTTCGGTTCGAGTGCGCACAGCCCAACTAGTTGGGCTGTGCGTCAAATCTGTTAAACTTATGAATTATATTACTCTTATAAACATCCTGTGACTTGTTCTGATTCAGTTGTAAAAATGTTGGTTTTAATTCTGAAATTCGGTAACGTGTGCGATTCGAACCCGGGACGTGTGCATTGTTTGTGCACACAGTCCACCGCTGGACTGTGTGTCTAACCCGTTCGAATATCCGTTTTTAATTATACTTATACACATGTTTTAACTTCATCTTCTTCGTTATCGAATGACCGAACAATGAATTGACTGTTTGTTTAATTAACCAACTACGCTTATGATTGATTGAATTGAAGTAAAAGAAAGGAATTAAGGAATAAGATGTACCAATCACAGAGTGTCTTCTTCAGATTTTCCGGCAAAATTTCGTCGGCTCTGATTGGTGACTTCCGACTGAGTGAATCGATTAACAGTTATGATCTGTGCAATTAAGTTACTAAACAAGGGATAGCAGGAGGGTTTAGATGATTGTACCGATCGGCAGTGAGACTTCGGAATTTCAGTGATTTTCCGGTGAGTGCAGGAATTCCCGGCTACGTTGTCTGAGACAGATTCTGGTTGAACGATTTATGTTAATACATGCCGAATAATGGATTGCAAACAAAAGAGTCGAGAATTTTACCGATTTGAAGTATGTCTCGGTTTTCCGGTGAAAGTCCGGCGAATGCAGAATATCTCCGGCGACGAGCTAAAGCTTTGAAAAAGTGAGCGGTTCTGAGCGAAAGGATTTCCCGAAGATTGAGTGGGTATTTATAGGGAAGAATTGAGTGAATTGGGTCCGTTTTTGGGTCTTGATTCGCGGTCAAGGGTTTTCCAGCGGTTACGACTAAAATTGAGGGTCAGACATCGGTTATAACCGATGTCGAAGTCGGTTAACATGTTTTGGTCAAAAGAAAATTGGCCAAAGTCGCGGATTGCCGGATTTTCCGGTGATTGCGAGTTCTGAGCGCGGTGATCTCCGGTTTTGACTTCGGGTTTTATTTTAAGTATTATTTGTTTCAGTATTTTCACAAAGAAGGCGTGTGGTGGAGCGGTGTGTTGTGTGTTTGAGTTTGTGGGTGACCCGGGTTCGAAACCCGGCGTCCCCATTTTATTTTTTCTCACTATTTAATATTATTTATAAATTATGGTTTTTAATTCTAATATAGTTATTAATTATGTATCGTTTAAAATTAATTTGAGCAATCAATACGCAACGAAAAATTATAACTGGATATTCGATTAATAAACGAAGCGGGTTTTAAGAACCCGTTTTTCGACGGATGTTACAGTATCCCCTACTTTTAGAAATTTCGTCCCGAAATTTAAGTAGTAGTGGTAACAGGAAAAAGATACGGGTATTTCTCGCGCATTGAGTCTTCACGTTCCCAAGTAAACTCAGGTCCCAACGTACCCTGACAATTGGAATACGACTTCGTCTTAAACGCTTCTCTCCGAAGTCCATGATTTCTACTGGTCTTTCAATGAAGTGCATAGATTCATCAATCTGAATGTCTTCTAGCGGAATATGGAGGTTTTCATCGGCGAGGCACTTCTTCAAGTTTGATACGTGGAATGTGGGATGAATTCTGTTGAGCTCTTCTGGTAGGTCAAGCTTGTATGCTACAGGACCTACTCTTTCGAGTATCTTGAAAGGTCCTACGTAGCGTGGTGCTAGCTTGCCCTTCTGGCCGAAACGAACCACTCCCTTCCAAGTGATACTTTTAAAAGTACTTGATCCCCAATGCCAAACTCCAAGGGCTTTCGTCGTTTGTCTGCATAACTCTTTTGACGACTTTGAGCCGCTAGAAGATTGTTTCGAATTTGAATGACCTTGTTGGTTGTTTCTTGAATTAATTCTGGACCGGTGATTTGTGATTCCCCAATTTCGTGCCAACATACTGGAGATTGGCACTTACGACCATATAAAGCTTCGAAAGGAGCCATGCCGATACTTGAATGATAGCTATTGTTGTACGAAAATTCAACTAATGGTAGATGAGCGTCCCAATTCCCTTTGAAGTCTATGACACATGCTCGAAGCATGTCTTCAAGAGTTTGGATGGTGCGTTCAGATTGTCCATCAGTTTGAGGATGAAAAGCGGTACTGAGATCTAATCGTGTACCCAAGGCGGTTTGTACGACTCGCCATGTTCGTGAAGTGAAACGACCATCACAGTCTGAAATGATGCTTAAAGGTACACCATGACGGCTTACGATCTCGCTGATGTAGATACGAGCTAACTTCTCGTTCTTGAAGTCCTCGCGAATCGGTATGAAGTGAGTTGATTTTGTAAGACGATCAATGATTACCCATATGGTGTCATACCCACTGGAGGTGCGAGGTAACCCGGTAATGAAGTCCATGGTTATGTTTTCCCACTTCCATACAGGTATTTCAGGTTGGATTAGAAGTCCTGAAGGTCTTTGATGTTCAGCTTTTACTTTGGAACAGGTAAGGCACTTGGAAACAAAAACAGCGATATCCTATTTCATGCCAGGCCACCAGTAGGTGTAGCGTAGGTCTTGATACATCTTGTTGGCTTCTGGGTGTACAGAGTACCGTGTTTTGTGCGCCTCATTCATGAGGAAATCACGAAGGCTATCGCGATCAGGAATCCATATGCGATTTAAATAGTATAGAATACCGTCGGATTTGGCTTCGATTTTGAGTTCAGCTCCACATGACAGCTCATCGCGTACGTCATTTTCGGTTACAGAAACATGTTGAGCTGCTCGGATTCGATCTTTGATGTCGGTGACGAATGGAGTTCGCATAACCTTTTCGACTGAGCGCATCAGCCACCACGTTTGCCTTGCCAGGATGATACCGAATTTCACAGTCGTAGTCGTTAAGAAGTTCGACCGATCTTCGTTGCCTCATATTCAACTCCTTTTGATTGAAGATATGTTGGAGACTCTTGTGGTCAGTGTATATTTCACACTTGGTACCGTAGAGGTAATGTCTCCAAATCTTGAGAGCGAACACAACGGCTCCAAGTTCCAGGTCGTGGGTGGTGTAATTCTTTTCATGAACATTGAGTTGTCTAGAAGCGTAGGCTATCACTTTTCCTCTTTGCATCAGTACATAGTCTAGTCCTTGCCCTGACCCGTCGCAATAAACCATGAAGTTATCACAACCTTCAAGGAGTGTGAGGATAGGTGCGTCACAAAGTTTTTGCTTTAGAGTTTGGAAGGCTTCTTCTTGTTTAGGTCCCCATATGAAGGGTTTTCCTTTATGAGTCAAAGCCGTGAGTGGTATAGCAATACGGGATAAATTGGCAATGAAGCGGCGATAGTAACCAGCCAAACCAAGAAATGACCTTACTTCGGTAGGGGTACGTGGCGCTTGCCATTCCTGTACTTCCTTGATTTTTGAAGGATCGACATGTATTCCCTTGTCATTAACGACATGTCCAAGGAATTGTACTTCTCTTAACCAGAATTCGCATTTTGAGAACTTAGCGTAGAGCTTTTCAGTCCTTAAGAGTGTAAGGATGAGTCGAAGATGTCGTTTATGATCGGATTTAGACTTTGAGTAGATAAGGATGTCGTGATGAAGACTATGACAAAACGGTCAAGGTAGGGTTTGCATACCCTATTCATTAGATCCATGAAGACAGTGGGGGCGTTGGTTAAACCGAATGGCATGACCATGAATTCGTAGTGACCATAACGAGTCTGGAAGGCGGTCTTTGGGACGTCCTCTTCATGTACTCTGAGCTGATGATAACCAGAACGAAGGTCGATTTTTGAAAAGCAGGTGGCGCCTTGAAGTTGGTCTAGGAGGTCATCGATGCGAGGTAATGGGTAGCAATTCTTAACTGTTAACTTATTGAGTTCTCTGTAGTCGATACACATGCGAAACGTTCCATCTTTCTTCTTCACAAAAAGAATAGGTGCACCCCAAGGCGAGGAGCTAGGACGTATGAATCCTTTGTCAGTCAGTTCTTGCAGTTGACTGGCCAGCTCTTGCATTTCGGATGGGGCTAGCCTATAAGGAGATTTTACGACTGGTGTAGCGCCAGGTACAAGGTCGATGCGGAATTCGACTTCTCTTACAGGAGGGAGTCCTGAGATGTCGTCGGGAAAGACTTGTGGGAATTCCTTCACCACTGGTATATCTTCGAGTTTCTTCTCCTTGTTTCCCTTTTTGACGACGTGAGTTAGGAATGCGACATAGTTCTTGCGGAGATATTTTCGGGCTTGAAGGCAGGACATTAATTTGAGTCCTTTCGAAGGGGCTTCTCCAAAGATACGTAGGGTCTGACCATCTGTAAGAGGAATGCGAATGAACTTTTCGCAGCATACTACTTCAGCGTGACGCTGGCTGAGCCAGTCCATACCGATTATAATATCGAAACTTCCCAACTTCATAAGAATGAGGTCAACTGGAAAATCGTGATCGTTTAGAGTGAGGGTACAATTTCGTATAATAGAATTTAATGAAACGGGCTTTCCGTCAGCAACTTCCACCGTTAGAGATTCCATGAGATTATCACGAGTTTGGTTGAGGATAGGTTCAAATTCTAAAGACACAAAACTCTTATCCGCGCCAGTATCGAATAACATGGATGCATAACTACCATTGATGAGAAACGTACCGTTAACCACGTTGTTGTCAGCCCTAGCTTAGTTGGCATTGATGTTGAAAGCTCTTCCTCTGGCAGGTGGAGGAGCTTGGTTGGCTTGGTTTACTGGATTTGCTTGAGCTTGGGCATGAATGATGTTCACCAAGCGTGGACATGTGTTCCTGAAGTGGTTTGGGTCTCCACAGTTGTAACAAGCTCGCATAGGTTGCATCATGGGGTAGTTGGGTTGGTAGTAAGGTTGAGCTATGTGTTGCGTGGGTGGTAGAAGTAAGGGTTGTTGGGCTTGACCCACTATCTGATGGTGGGTTTGGGTTGAGGGTTGCTTGCGGTTCATTCGTTGAAGTGTGCGACAAGTTTGAATGGTGTGACCCGCACGGCCACAACTGGTGCAATGTTGGCAAGGAGTTTCGGGGAGGTGATGGTATTGACAACGGTTGCATTTTGGGTATGGGCCGGTGTATGGCTTTTTAAATGGTGCAGCTGAGGGAGCAATTTGGGTAAATGGTGCGGCAGTGATAGGAGGGTTTGTTTGTGTGACGGCAAAATTTCTGCTGTTTCGTTTCCTCTTACCAGCAAATTTCGAAGAGGAGACGGAATGGTTTGGAGTTTGGGCCTCAACGGGGGCTTTCTTTTTCTCATCCTTGAATTTGCCGTTTCGGATGCGATTCTCAGTAAGTTCGGTAGCTAGTTCCATTGCGGCTTCAAGTGTTGCAGGCGAAGTGCTTAGAACCGAATCTTGGATTTTCGAGGGGAGGCCTCGAATGTAGTGTTCGACCAAGCGGTACAGTGGGGTGAACAGATTAGGGATCATTTGGTTTAGTTCGAGAAATCTTTTGTTGTAGGAAGTGTGATCCCTTCCTTTTGTTTCAACGAGTGGAATTCATCTTCCAACTTTTTGATTTCGCTTCTTGGACAGAAGCGCCTTGTTATGAGTTCCCTTAACTCTTCCCATGTTAAGGCCATGGCATCTTCGACTCCTCGCTTACCCTTTTCTGTGTTCCACCAGGTAAGGGCTACCCCAAACAGTCTCCCTGTTGCATAACGTACCTTGCGATCCTCTGGACAATCGCAATTGAGGAAGGTGTTCTCCATTTCTTCAAACCAGTGAAGGAGGGCAGTAACACCTTCGGTCCCTTCATACTTTGGGGGATCGCAAAATTTGAAGTAAATGTAGGAGCACTTTTTGGATGAGGGTTGGCGACGCTCTGGTCTTCTTGATTGGGAGGGTTGATGGGATTTGCGGTGAGGGCTTGTTGAACTTGAATTACGATGTCAGGAAGCACCGCGGCCATTTGTTTAGCAATTTGTGTGGCCAAGCGTTAGTTTGACCTTCCTGACTTTCTACCTCCACGTAGTTGCCTAGCCGACATCTACAGGAACATACATAGGAAGATTGTGAGTTTAAGAAGTTTTTAGGTGTCATGTGTCGTTAAAGAATAAAAATAACATAACCATCAATAATGCAACTACATCCATAGGATGTCTTGGGTTTGCTCATGTTTGGGCCTCCAATGTCCCCCATACCATCGCCTGTATAGTCATGTGGGCCCCCATGACTATTGGCTTAGTAGGATGCACATTGGTGTTGGCGGATTAACACTCGCATCACCCGAATGAAAACCGTGAAATATGATTGCGTGATGTATGGTAGGAGGGTGTCCGGGGGTAGATACAATGACAACTCAAAGTGGGGTTAGCTCACACGACGTTTGGTATAGCATGCTTTGGCCTAATAAGTCCTTCGTACTCTCATCGTTAGTCCACAGGTAGGCAAACTGGTCCTTTATTTTGGATTTATACGAATGCCAAGCCTAGACAGGACGTTCCGACTACCGGTACTCGTACCCTTCCAGTTACTACATGCCCGTCATGAGAACTCACTTTGATGTGATTTGAAAATACAAAAATCATTGCAAAAATCATGGGAATTGTGAGGTGTGTGCTCTCACGGATATGATATGTTATGAGGATATGATTCATGATGAGCATTGTATAATAATATGTACTTATGAACATGCTTGCATAACATTGAGTGTAACAATAAACATAAAGCATATAAACATCATGAATTTTGAATGTAACGCATAAACAATTTAAAATTTTAATCAACTATAGTATAGGCTCTAAGGGTCTAATAACCTATCCTATATCCCTATAGTCATGGCTCTGATACCAATCTGTCACACCCCGACCCGCAGCGGAATAAGAGTCGGGGCATAATTGGGTTATCACCAAAGCTCATGATGTTTACTAAAATGTTTCATATTTATTAAATTCAAATTACAACTTAAATATCCAAATCAAAATCCATACAATTACAAGGAAATGAAACTATGTAAACAATCCAAAGCTTAAACTGATTTATTCTTCTAGGCCTTCCTATGTGTTTCTTGCCTCAACTGGATCACCTGTATCATGTGTAAAACGGGGGATATTTTGGGTCAACAAAAGTTGGCGAGTGAACCTTGATAAGACATTGTTATTAATTTCTTGTTTTATTTAATATTGAAAATTTGTGCAATAATCACATGTGAGCAAACATATATAAATAACAAACACAACCCACTTTGAATGAGTATATGATATGAATGATGATGAATGTGAGATCAAGGCTCAATCAAACGGAGCCGATCGTATGAGGCACCTGATGCTCAACCCGTCTCCTACGGGGATCTGATGGGCCTTAAGATATGCGTGCACTGAAATGATAAATCCAAACTACATATAATCCACACAACAATTGATACACATTTGATACACATTTGATCACAGATATGATGGATGCACAAGTGTGTTTAAATATAATAAGGAATTAAACGACACATGATACACCCCAAAACATGATTAAAACGGGGAATTGATAGAGATTCACTCACATTGGGTGCGTTCTTTGATGACGTTGGATGCGCAGGAATTTTTTTGGATTTGATCGACGAGGAAAAATTAACCTAAAATAATAACGAAATGGTTCGGTAAATAAAGGGATTTTATTTGAGATTAATACTTTTAATTCATAGTCTTAATAGGATTTTTAGATTTATTTTTGTGAGTTTAAGGAAGTTTTCTAACTTTAAAAAATCTTATTTTTAAGTATTTTTAAATGATTTTCTGATTAAAAAAATAAATAAAAAGAAATAAAAATTTGACTTTTTGACCGTTGACCGGTCGGATTGTGTTTAATTATGCGCTGAGTGAGGTTCGAACTCGGGACCTCTCGTATACGTGCACGCAGCTCTACCAACTGAGCTACGTGTCTAACCCGAAATATTCTCTGTTTTAATTATATTTATACACTAATTAATTTTAAACTTATTTGGTTTTATTAAAAATGGTTTATATGGCTGAACCGGTTGCAGAGACCCGGAGTCGAACTCGGGTCCTTCGGTTCGAGTGCGCACAGCCCAACCAGTTGGGCTGTGCGTCAAAGATGTTAAACTTATGAATTATATTACTCTTATAAACATCCTGTGACTTGTTCTGATTCAGTTGCAAAAATATTGGTTTTAATTCTGAAATTCGGTAACGTGTGCGATTCGAACCCGGGACGTGTGCATTGTTTGTGCACACAGTCCACCGCTGGACTGTGTGTCTAACCCGTTCGAATATCCGTTTTTAATTATACTTATACACATGTTTTAACTTCATCTTCTTCGTTATCGAATTACCGAACAGGGAATTGACTGTTTGTTTAATTAACCAACTACGCTTATGATTGATTGAATTGAAGTAAAAGAAAGGAATTACGGAATAAGATGTACCAATCACAGAGTGTCTTCTTCAGATTTTCCGGCAAAAGTTCATCGGCTCTGATTGGTGACTTCCGACTGAGTGAATCGATTAACAGTTTTGATCAATGTGTTGTGCAATTAAGTTACTAAACAAGGTATATCAGGAGGGTTTAGATGATTGTACCGATCGACAGTGAGACTTCGGAATTTCAGTGATTTTCCGGTGCGTGCAGGAATTCCAGGCTACGTTGTCTGAGACAGATTCTGGTTGAACGATTTACGTTAATACATGCCGAATAATGGATTGTAAATAAAAGAGTCGAGAATTTTACCGATTTGAAGTAAGTCTCGGTTTTTCGGTGAAAGTCCGGCGAATGCAGAATATCTCCGGCGACGAGCTAAAGCTTCAAAAAAGTGAGCGGTTCTGAGCGAAAGGATTTCCGGAAGATTGAGTGGGTATTTATAGGGAAGAACTGAGTGAATTGGGTCCGTTTTTGGGTCTTGATTCGCGGTCAAGGGTTTTCCTGCGGTTACGACTAAAATTGAGGGTCAGACATCGGTTATAACCGATGTCGAAGTCGGTTAACGTGTTTTGGTCAAAAGGAAATTGGCCAAAGTCGCGGATTGCCGGATTTTCCGGTGATTGTGAGTTCTGAGTGTGGTGATCTCCGATTTTGAATTCGGGTTTTATTTTAAGTATTATTTGTTTCAGTATTTTCAAAAAGAAGGCGTGTGGCGGAGCGGTGTGTTGTGTGTTTGAGTTTGTGGGTGACCCGGGTTCGAAACCCGGCGTCCCCATTTTATTTTTTTCTCACTATTTAATATTATTTATAAATTATGGTTTTTTAAATTCTAATATAGTTATTAATTATGTATCGTTTAAAATTAATTTGAGCAATAAATACGCAACGAAAAATTATAACTATATATTCGATTAATAAACGAAGCGGGTTTTGAAAACCCGTTTTTCGACGGATGTTACAGACTTTTCGATGATGGTTGGTTTATGGCGAGTGATTTAAATAACGTGACGTATGTAATATAATAAAAGCATGGTGGATACGCCGATGGTACTTCCTATATATAAGTGCTTTTATTATCTTACATATTGTGGCGTTATTTGAATCATTTCAAACCAAATACAAGACTCGACACATTATATAACAAAACATGACATTTTATACAAATTCAAAATTTGCTTTTAGTTATCTATTCGACCATGCATTACTACATTGATATTGTATTCATTTTCATATAATCATTATAAACTAAATTTTTTATGTTTCATGGCTACTTTTGTATTAATTCAAACATTTCCTTAAAATCTTTAAAGCCATGAAACGTCATCACGAAACCTATGTTACTCACAGGCATTTTTATGCTGACGTACTTTATTTTCACATATGTTTCAGGAGCAAATGCTTAAGGTTGATCATGTGTCACATAGGACGGACTTTGGGCCTTAGTAGCTTAAAACTTGAAGACAATTTAACTTGTTTTTTATGTTTTATGTTTAAATTTCCAGACAATATTAACTTCCATTAAATAAAACTTAACTTGTCATGCCATAGTTGTTGAAACAATAATTCTGTTACGACACTCCCCGACGTTTCCGCCGCGGTTTGTTTTACGCGGTCGGGGTGTGACAAAAATCTCGAAACACTGCTCAATCCTCTGCTCAAGCCACAAGAATTGCAACACAAGTGTATCCTCTGCTTCAACAACACATTCAGCATGCTAACCTGTTATATGATTCAAAAGTGCAGACATTTAAAGAAGAAGTTGAAGAAATGTATAAAGACACTCAGGAAGAGCTTAAAGTGATCAAGAAAATTCTCATTCCTGACACTACCCTTGCATCTATCTTCGAAAGAGTTGATGATGCCAAAAAGGGGAGAAAAATGACTCTGAAAAATCTCAGTAACTTCTGCTGAAACATCTGTCATAGAAAAGGAAAAGGGAGGTGATGAAACCCTGAAAATTCAAGCAGATGATGAGGATACACAAATGAGGATCGACCAAAGTCATGCCAGGTTAAAAGAGAAGGAGATGAAGGATACCACTGCTGGTCCCAAAAACACTGTTGGTACAAAAAGGCAAACCACTGACAGTTCAATTATATTACCTTCCTCATCTCAGCAACCACCTGTCAAAGTAACAGATGTTACGACAGTAGTGGTTTACACAAATGCTACTGCACCAAAACTGGTTTATGCTAGAAAAAGAAGAAGAATGGCTACAGTGAAAAATGATGACATACCATCTACACCTGTTGTCCAAACAAATCCAATACCAAAACCAGCTATCACCCATTCATCATCACTACAAATTAGCCTTGCTGAGTCACTCAAAGTTCAAAATCCAAAAAGAAATATTCCTATGGAGACATCATATCCCTTAGAGTTGGCTGCAGTAAAGGGAGAAATGCTACAATTCTATACAGAAGCTGGTCCATCCAAAAGAACCTTCCCATCTCTTCATGGCTATAGAAATCTCAAAACCATTGAGGATTATCTAAAACTGAAGACTAGGCAAGCCAAAATCATAGCTAAAAAGGAGAGTGAAGGAAAGGGAAATGCTTACTTATCAAGATTGGAACAGCATGAGCTAAGTAAAGTTAAGAAATTAGAAGAGTATGCAAGTGAATTAAATGAGAAAATGACTGAGAATTCTCCAAAAGATGATCTTCAAATGAAGCAAAGGGCAAACCTCATCAGATTCATCATGAAAGAAAAACCCTATCAAGCTGAGGAGAACCAGTTCAAAGAGTGGTCCATCCAAGCTCTCAAGCAAGAAGCAGACAGAATCGACAGGATGAAGAAAGACCTCAAATAAGACAGAATGCACCAGATTGGAAAAATGTTAAAAACCTAAGTGTAGATCTGGTCTTGGAAACAACCATTCAAGCCCTCAACCAAAGGAAGAGGCAGCTGCAGATGGATATGCAAGATCAGCAAAGGGATGCTAACAAAAGTAAGCAGGCTATCACTAAGGAACCTTTGCCTGACTTGAATAAAGAACCATTGAAGCCTTTACCTAATTCTGAAGATCTTTTTCAAAGGCTTTCAAAAAGTTCATCTTTTCAATTCTCATCACAAATAACTCCTCTCCCAAGAAACCGATTGAACTCAAAAATACTAAAGTGGCTCTCGGATAAAAAGACCCATGTATTGACTCTGCTCAGGTCCAATGGAAAAGTTGTGAGTATGCCAAGGAAGGATGCACTAAGCCTGGGTGTAGCTGACCTTCAAGATCTTTTGGAACTACAACTGTGCAGGGATGAGGATGATGAAGATTCTTTGAACTTTGAATCACAATTCAAAGAACAAATCAGGGAAAAAACTGATGAGACATAAAGATCATGAATAAAGAAGAGTTTTGGCATCATCTGTTCTAGGGGAGATTGTTGGGATTGAACCCTACAAAAGAACAGATGATAGAAAGCCAAAACAGGTCTGCTCTATATGATCCAGAATAAACAGAGTTTAGATTCACTCCTTCCAAGACCAGCTACCAAACCACTGTTAGTTCTAACAACTGCCCAATGCCAAAGCTCTGCCAGTTGTAAAGTCTGCTGATTCACCAAACCTCTGATGCGTCAAAGGTCTGCTTAAAAGCTAAAGGTCTGCTGGAAGTCAAAGGTCTGATCATCCTTTGAAGAACATCTGCCAATACTTTCATCAGAGTATATGCCTATCAGCGTTTAGGGTCATCGGTGCTTTGCAAACACTGTTTAGGTTAGGCAGTGGTTAGAGTTTGTTATTTGTTGTTATATGTCACTGTCAAAGATGATGTCACTTTTAACGATCAGTGGTTAGGATAAGTACTATAAATAGACAGTGCTTGTATTGTTCTATCCAGCTTTTTCACACTTTCACTTTATTGTACATTCTTTTATGTGTAAGCTTGGTCTGAGGGGGAGTTTAGTGATATATACATGTAAGTTATTTGTTAATCATTTTAATCTTTTGAGTAATGAAAAACATGTTATGATGAAAACTATTCTCTCGTTGATTGTGTTATAAAGTTTTAACTGTTCTTCCGCTGCAAAATCCTTTATGATTTATCATTCTGGTATCAAATTTGTTAAAACAATACATTCAATCCAAACTCAGATCTTAACAGGAACTCAACATGCGTCAACGTCGTCGGGTAGAATTGTTAAATGACTACAATTGCGACATTCGCTACCATCCTGGTAAAGCGAATGTTGTAGCCGATGCACTTAGTCGTAAGACTCATGTTAAGAGTGTTTGTTGCTACCAAATCGTGGGAAAACTCAACGAGTTGATTTGACAAGCACAATTTGCCGTCATTAACGAGGGTAATCTCGATAACGAGCTGAATTGTGGAGTTAAAAACCCACTCGAAGCTAAGCCTGATGGTATTCTTTACTACCATTGTCGCATTTGGATCCCCGATCGTCTCAATCTTCAAAACACCTTGATGGACGAATCTCACAAATCCTGATACTTCGTTCATCCTTGAGCTGATAAGATGTACTATGATTTGCGTGCATCCTATTGGTGGACTGGAATGAAACGTGATATCGCTCTTTACGTGTCCATATGCCTTAAGTGTTCCAAAGTCAAGGCAGAACATCAACGTCTCTCTGGGTTGCTCGAACAACCAGAAATTCCTGTCTGGAAATGGGAGAGCATAGCCATGGATTTCATCACGAAATTGCCTCGTACTTCGCCTGGTCATGACAGTATTTAGGTCATCATTGACCGATTGACCAAATCCGCACATTTTCTCGCTATTCGTGAAGATTACAAATTCGAGAAATTGGCTCGTATCTACACGGATGAAATCATTAGTCGTCATGGTACTCCTCTTGATATTATCTATGATCGCGACGCTCGTTTCACCTCTCGTCTTTGGCAAACTTTCCAATCTGCCCTTGGCACCCAGTTTAATCTTAGCACTGCTTTTCATCTTCAGTCTGATGGTGAAACCGAGCGTACTATCCAAACCTTGGAGGATATTCTTCGGTCATGCGTAATCAATTTTGGCGGCAATTGGGATTCGCACTTACCCTTGGTTGAATTTTCGTACAACAATAGTTATCACACTATTATTCAAATGGCTCCATTTGAAGCATTGTATGGTCGCAAGTGTCGTTTGCCTATATGTTGGCACGAGATTGGAGACGTACAAATCACCGGTCCCGAGCTAATACAAGAGACAATGGACAAGATCTTACAAATACGTGATAATCTTCTGAAAGCACGAAGCCGACAAAAGAGCTACGCTGACAAAAGACGCAAGCCTTTAGAGTTTAATGTAGGTGATCAAGTACTTCTCAAGGTATCCCCTTAGAAGGGTGTTGTTCGTTTTGGTAAGAAAGGCAAACTCCCTCCTCGCTATGTAGGTCCTTTCAAGATTCTCGAGAGGATTGGCAAGGTAGCGTATCGACTGGACCTACCTCAAACGCTCAACAATGTTCATCCTGTGTTTCACATTTCAAATCTAAGGAGATGTCTAGCCGAAGAAGGACTTCAAGTTCCGCTCGAAGATCTTCAAATCAATGATACTCTGCACTTCGTGGAAAAACCAGTTGAAATCATGGACCGAGGAATCAAGCAATTGAGGCACAATCGTATCCCTATCGTAAAAGTTCGCTGGGAAGGGAAACGTGGCGCTGAATTTACTTGGGAACTCGAGAGTGATATGAAGAATAAGTACCCGCATCTCTTTGTTGCATCTTCCTAAATTTCGGGATGAAATTTCCTAAAGGAGGGGAGACTGTATTCGAATTGTCATTGTAATCGTTGTATTCTGAGACTTGGATGTGACACCCGGCTATTTAGGTTGTCCCGTACAAATGTAACACGTGTCATGAATGACTAAAAGGCCGTATTTGATTAATTATGATGTTTATATATGGTATTTGATGTGTTGGTAAATCCAAAGTTTGAAAAAATTACGTTGGCAATATTAAGATAAATGCTTATCGCGTAACGGATAAAATGCGAAACGAACGTCGGTGACCGCCGAATAATGTTAAAATCCTAAAAATAGTCTGTTATGAGTTAAATAATATATTTAATCATAATCGTGAGGAAAAATAATTTAAAACGCTAAGAAACTCTCTTTTTCGAGTTTAAGCGCGTACTGGCAGCACAGCGCGCATACTGCCAAATACCGACAATGTATCTGGTCCTGGAAAATAAAATATTGATTAGTAATATTTTGGTGTGTATATGTAAACAATATATATGAGAGATGGGGGCATAGGTGGCGGCCTAATGGCTGCCCACCTTTTTAATTCTTGCTTCCATTTGACAAGTGTGTGCCTTGGAAATCAAAACTAATCATGTTTGACACTTATATACTCCATTAAACCCATTCAAAATCAAATCAAATCTTCACTCTCTCTCTCTCTAAAGCTTGCGGCCGAACACCCTCACACACACATCCATTTTCATTTTCAAACTTCATTCTTGAAGATTCATAATCATTCAAACAAGATTCAAGTCCATTTGAAGGTTTGGAGGTGATTTCTAAGTGTTTCAAACAAAATCCAAGCTTCATATCATCAACTCTTGTTCAAAACTCACAAAAATCTTGAAGGTATAACATTCATCTTTAAAACTTGTTCTTGATTCTTGATGAATGTTGATGATGATAGAAGTTTCTCATGTTCTTGGGTTTAAACACTAACTTGAAAACAACCACAAATGGGTTTTTAAAAGAAATAAAAATGGACATGTATATATATGTGTGGGTGGCCGTGAGTATGTATATGTGTATATATGAGATTGAGTTTTGGTTCTTGAATGATTCTTGATTTACATGATACTTGTAAAGTTTAAAGTTCATGCATGCATCAAAAGTTGTCATAAGAGAATGTTCTAAAAGGTTTTTAGTGATTTGAAAAGGATATGATGAAAATTTAAACTTTGGAATCTTGTGTATATATGTATGTGAGCCGTGTGTATATATATGTATATGCATACATACAAAATTTTGTTGTTAGTTCTTAAATATGCAATACATGCATTTATGTCCAATGATTTGATGATGATGATGTTTATATGAAGATAGTGTTCTTGAATGTATGAACATGAAATAAATACATGTTGGATGCATGTTAGTTCATACAAAATGATGGAAACATGATGTTTGTGCATTAAGTGCTTGTACCTAGTCATGCATGTGCACGTATGTACATAAAATGAGGATTTAATCATGTTATAATAAAATGGTTTTAGATCAGTAAATAAACCTTAAAAATAAGGTTATCTCATGTACAAAAGTGGTATATATATACGATATAAAGTATACTAGCTTTGCATGTAGTACTATGTGCTTAAAAAGTTGTATAATGTGTGAAATCGCATGAGTTATGTGCCTTACACAAAAAACTACACTAATATGATTATAACCATAATTTTATTCAGTATATAACATGTATTGTGATAAAATTTGAAGTCGTTTTGAGTTCGGATGGTTAGGGTAATGTTTGACGCAAAACTATGCGGTAAAAACGGTAAAAATCGCCTTTTTAAATGGGTTTTTATGAAACTGTTTTAAATCAGTAAATAAACTGATTTTTTTAGTATAAATATAAGTATATTAACTTATATTTAGTTTATTTGGTGTTTGGCTAGTCATACGTGACTTTCGGCACCCGAAAACGTTACCGAATCACTAATATACTAGAATGGGTTGTTAATGGGTGAACCTTAAGTGTTTAAATGTGTGAATATTATAATATGTTAAGTGTTGACATGATATCGGGAATTAAGACTATGCATGTACGCTTGTATGTTTAAAACGGTAGAATCGGTGAAATCACGTCAAAATGTGTAACTTATTTGTCGAGCATGAAAATTGATACATAGGTTAACTTAGTGAGTTATTTCATGTATACATGCTTTAAAAATGATAAAGTGAATAAGTTAATGAGTTTTCGCGTGTTATGATATTGTGAATATGTGCACGTTTATGTATATATATTACGACGCGCAAATCGTAGATATATAGTATTTATAAACGGGAGTGTAACAGATAAAACATTAAGGTCACCAATAAAATCGTTCAAGTCGCAAAAATCTTAATATATATATATATATATATATATATATATATATATATATATATATTATATATATATATGAACTCATATATATATTAATATGCCAACAAAACAAAAAAATTAATAACTTTTCGAGAAAATCTCAACGTTATGTGAAAATTCTAAGTATTGGAGAAACTTAGTAATTTTATAATATATTGATTATTAAATCGTGCCTACGTATGTTAGGACGTGTAGAATCAAATTGTGGGATCGCGCTATTTTAAATACGCACCCAAAGGTGAGTGTCACTAAACCTCTCTTTTTACTGTTTTAGTATATGTTTTGGGGGAAGAACACGTCTTAAAAGGATAAGTATACGTTTTCGTATAAAATATGCATTTGATTAAACTACAAATATATTTTCGTGGAAAATATGATTTGGAAATTATGTGATATGTTTTTGGAGAAAAACATGGTTTTGGATATAAATATGTTTCGGGATGAAACGGATTTTGGAATAATGATATATGCGTTTCGGGGATGAAACGGGGATTTTACGGCGTTATGGGATAGAATGACCGTGTGGATTTAAAATGTTTAAATCTAAAGTTGTAACGAATTCGCCCGGTCTCAAGAGAGTAAGTATCGGGATTAGGCTTACAATTCGGTGGGGACGTCGGGGATTCGTACAACGTGTTATATTAAATTTTATCATTTTAGTAGGATATATATATTGTTCATAAGGTTGGCACCTTGGGTGACCCATTGCGGGCACTTTGCGCAAACTTAGCCATTTAATCATTAATATGGATTGCGTGGAATTGTTGATAAATCTACCGGGTTGACAACCCCGTCGCGACGGGTAGCTCCGTGTCATGTCAAGCGATGAATTTATATTCTGTTATTGTCTAGCGTTGGTTATACCCTTAATGTTAATATATAGCTCGTAATGTCTTGCAAACTTACGAATCGGAACGAATGGATGTAAAATAAATTTAATATGTGAAACTTGAGAAGATGCTTAGTTCGGAGGTTTCGGGGAAACGCTTGCGACGGCTGACTCATGGATTTTTATTAAGGAAATGAATAAATAAACTTTCGAAAATGTTATTTGGATGTTTTGATAATAAACACATAATTAGAAAGTTTTTCCTTGGATCAAATTATTTTAAATTTGAATATGTGAGCTCACCCTCCTTTGTGTTGACACTTGATTGTAACGTGTTCTTCAGGTACTTGAGCATGGCTTCGGGAATCTTTGGCGTATCTTGTGGTTGTGATGCATGTTTGTTTAATAATAAACTTTGGACACTTTTAAAACTTATTGGGACCGACTGTATTAAGATCCATAAGGATCAAGACAACACTATGTTATGGTTGCGGTTTGTGTTTAAATTTGGAACAATGTTTTAATTAAGTAATATGTCCAAATTAACGATGCATCATCCACCAAGATATTTATGGGCACCAACTTTGGTCACCAACGTTTGTGTTTCCGCTGCGACGTTTTTTTGGGGTGTTACATTGGATCATAATGAAAACTCGTATTTTGTTCATATATTTCTTATTCATATCCGTTTTATACTTATACATGTGCATACACTTGGAACATATTCGTGATACTCGTAATCATGTGACAAACTTGCAAAACGTGATGATTATACTTATTCGAGACTCAAACGTGATGTTCGTACTTAATCGTATTCATTTTATACTTACACATATGTTACAACACATTATTTATACTTATAATACCTTAATATATCATAAAATGTCCTAAAAATGCACCAAAACACGTAACATTTGAGCAAAAAACAAAAAAAATAATAAAAACATCTCCTGAACAAGCCTTACGGACCGCAAGGCTAAATGCTTACGGTCCGTAAGCAACCCTGGGCTGGCAGAATGTTTTTGGCTCGCGAAAATGCACGAATCCACACACCTTTTTCTCACCCAATCACCTCTAAACCTCATTTAAACACCTCCCATTAACCTTAAACTCATCCTTATTAATACCAACACTCCTCCAAGCCATTTTCCACTTTCACAACTCTCTAATCTCACCAAATTCACTCTCAAATCATCTCAAGTTCTTGCAATATCAAAATTTTCGGGCAGATTCATACACCCTCACAAAAGTGAGCATATTTGCTCAAATCTTGTTCTTTTTGCTTGATTCTTCTTTCTAAATACTTGGATAAATATTGGGATTGAATCCAAGGGTTCTCCATGGAGAATCCAGACCTGGAAATGCTCCCAAAGTGTCCAAAACTTTCTGTTGTGTTTCAAATATTTTCAAAACTTGTTTAATCTTATGAAACTTGAGTCTAACTCATCTCAAACCTATGTCCTAATGCTTACAACACTAATTGTGGTTGTTTATGCTAAAAACAAGGTTGAGACATTCAAAATAGAGGATTTTTTCCTTATAAGAATTCTGTTTTCGTAGAGCTTCAAGCTCACAAGTGATGCAAGTTCATGAACTTGTTCATGTGTGTCCACCTTGGTTAGCTTGGGCTATCTTAAACTTTGAGACCACACATTACTTGATGATTTTCATCATTATCCCAAGTAGTTTGCTAGTTCTAAAGTGTCACAACCCCGCCTAGCCGTTGACGTGTGTCAATGTGTGCTCTCGGGTTGTATTTCACTTGGCTACATGGTATCATGGTGACACCCTTTACATTCTTGTATTTTACATTCTTGTTGATAGTATTGTTCTAGAACCCTCCTTGTACCTATGGTAACTTGTGTAGTGGTGAACATCATATGAGGTTCCAAAGTGGATGGTTAATCCTCCCACCTCATACTTGACTTACATGACACTAAGAGGTACCAAAGTGGACGGTTCATCCTCCCACCTCCTACATGATTATATAACTATGTATATATGGATTATAATATAATCCTTAAAAATCGAACCCTTGATAATGACTAAATAAGCATCTATCAAGTTAATAACTTTATCACTAAGTGTAGAGTTCCTTGTCACGATTCTAATAGGTCTTGAACCTATGAAACCACATTCAATCCTTATGGATTATTATAGTGTCAAAGACAAATGCTAATACCTTAGTGACTATTTTAGTATCATATACTTTGTCACATTTTGAAACTTAAATCGGAATATCCCACCATCATCCCCAAAATACTCATAGGCCTTCGTTTTCCTCTTGTAGGATAATTCGGCGTTCATCTCATCAAACAACTACCTTCACGGACTTGTCAAGTTAGAAGACTTAGCAAAATCGTGAGTATACTCGACCCACTTTTCGTTTATAACACTTTTGGGTGTAACATGTTTCCTTATACAAAATCACAATACTTAACCTTTATGAAATGCACACACTATCCTATATCCATGAATACTTGAATCGATTACTTGATGCTTATATCTTGGACTTTCTTTATGTAATACCTTAGTCATTAACTATTTTAGCCTTCGTTTGACATGTATAGCGCTATAGGAAGTAACGCATCCCCCTCCTCATGAAATCTAGAGGCCATGTTAAAATATCGTGTTTGCGTTAAGGGTTTGACTAGTAGTATTGCAAGCCTTGTATATGCTCTTGTAAAATCATAGTTGCCATGAGGATTTGTTTAAACTTTATTCTTATATGTATGCTATGCTTAAACTTGTGTACTCGCCTTTGCTTTTGCATTTAATTGTTATTTTAAAACATGTTACAGGTTGATGGAGATGATGCTATGAAATTAAAGTAGCAAGGACGATAGATACACATTTAGATGTTTAGGTTTAATATTGTTGTATCAAATTTTGTTATATCTATGTTGTAGTATTTGAATTTTTCTTGTAAAGTACGACAATTTATGTATGAAATGAAATCCGGTTTAATTAATTATTGTCACGATTAGTTTTATGAGCAATGAACAATCTATTTCGTCCCGCCTCGAGGTTTCTGCCATCGGTTGGGGTGTGACAGATTGGTATCAGAGCCATAGCTATAGGGAATTAGGTAGAATTGCCATGTTCGACCTAGTCTATAGTTTAAGTGTCCATTTTTGATCATTCATGTATCATGCTTAAAAACTTTATTCTCCCTCATTGCTTATTCCTTATCTTTTGGTCTTAAAATTTACATAATGTCTTTCGTAAAACATTTTACATAATACACTTGAAGACACTCATGATGCAAACGAGGCGATTTGCACCACAATAGGTCCAATGACTTACAATTTTTGGTGAAATCCCTCATTCCGCATTTCGATTTTTCACGAAGTTATACCATCAAGTTAGGAGTGATATCCACTTCTTGATGGAAACTTCCATTTCATACTCTAGTGGATCTTACAAACGAGTCGGAATATGCTCCTCGTTTAGTAAGAAACAACCACACTTAGGGTACGAAATCGTCAAGTTAGGGGTGAAACACGCACCTTGTCGATTAAGTCCAGTTCCTCGATTTTCAATCTCGCCAAAGTCTCGAATTTTCGATCGATTAGGGACATGTAGTAACTGGAAGGGTAAAATTCCGTTAATCGCTTGTCGACGAGAGCGTTTTACCTATTAGGCCAAAACATGTTCCCTAACTCGAAAGATCTTATGAACCATTTTGGAATAGTCGATGTTTCTCTACCCGAAACAATCTCATGTTTTATTGAGCCAATCTTTTATGTTATCTCAATTTTATGTGATTTTTTACTTGTTACCGTATTCATTTCGAACCGTTACACATCTCGCACGTTTATCGCAATAAAAAACAATATTAATTCTCGTGAACACACTAAATTTATACTCCTTATTCGTATCCATACGTGATTATACATGCTATACTTAATGAAATCATACAAACTTTGTGAACCATGCTTGAACCTTATCCATACTTATACATGCAAAACTTGTTTTCTTTATTATGATCAAGTCTCATCCCCTTTCTTCTATGTTGAACCTCTAGATGAACTCCCCAATCTCTACCAAGAAGTCCAAGAGGTCCAACAAGGGGTCCAACAGCAACAACAACAATGAGGACTCTATCTCCAAACAAGACCTCGTCGGTCTTGTCGCCGAGCAAATGGCCGATCAGATGGCCCGTGTCATCCCGGATATTGTTAGCCAACTCCAAACCATCCATACCGAAACACCCAAATCCTCCGCGGACTCTAAAACCGACAACCCCAAAACGCCTTACCAGTTCAAGCATTTGTTTCACTTACTAGGTCTTACAGACTTTGCACCAACTCTTTAAAATGAGATGGACAAAGGTCATATTGCAAAAACAAGAAGAATATTCTATTCTATTACATATTAAAATCACTCTATAAACAAGAGGGAACATTGTGATAGTGAAGTTTGACAATCATCGTACTAAGGTGATTATTTCCTTAAGTGAGAAGTTGTGGTAATCCCCCTCCCCACTAAAAGTAATTAGGGAGACGTCTGTGATCTCTACCTTGTTAAATGAGGACATGTAACTGGGTTACTAGAGAGAAAGTTGTATTTATAGTGAAAAACAACCCTTAATTGAATAAGCTAACATTCAGACACACCACTATGTATATTTATATGCTTTTTTTGTTCATGTGATTAATACCTTTGAACTTTCAACTTATTCTATACTCCATGATCTAAAGCTATATACATAATATAATATAATATAATATAATATAAAAGATCAAAGCAGTATCATTTTCTAAGGGATTTTCTACCACTAGTCTAAAAGAGGATTGTGACATTTTACTAAAACACACCAAGTTTCAAAAATTTAGTGAAAGCCTGAAACACTAAGTCACATTCTAAATAATCAAAAATCTTGTATTAATAAAAGTAGATTAGGTTTTTTTTTTCTTAGACAGACAGAAAAATGAACAATTTAAAGATATAGCATTAAGATATTGAAACTCATGTTCATATAGATTGCCAAGTAAATAAAAATAAACAACTTAATTAATACATTATTACTAATCTTACGAATACGATTACTGTTTATGCCTAGTACATCACATGATAGCACATGCGCTTGTATTTTCATCACTAAAAGCAGTGGTGTACCGGACCTCGGTCGAGCTGGCACGAGCCAGATGGTTCATAGACGGGCCTTGACCGTATCTTACATAACCAGCTGGCGCCTTCTTGTCATACACGCCTTGCGCGTAAGGATGTGCCACCACATCATACGGTACATAGGGCCACAACTCCACCTTTCCTGTCCGGTAAGCCACACGCGACAAAACCTTCTGTGGTTCGACATACCCGACAACCGTGAGCTTGTTTTGCTTCGGCTCGATGGTCACCGGACACACCCTTCATACCTTCTACTGATCTCCTTACTTTTCGTTCACATCCTACACAATCGATCTTTACTTTGATCTCCACCGTCTATTTAGTTTCATAGATTTTAATATAAACAAACACAAAGTTAGAAAATTGATTTGTCAGGTGGAACCCATATGAGTTAAGTGGTTGAATTTGTGGGCCCACTTCATATCTAAAATATCTTGGTTGTTGGCGATTGAAAGTTGAAAGCACCACTGTCCTCATTTGGGTCATCACTCCTCAATAATACAATCACTTTTTAATATATTTCATAAATATAATTAAAACCTAGCGTATTCCTTTTATTTTTCACAAAAAATAATGATATCAACAATAAACGTATAATTGCTCTTAACAAGTCAAAGTTTAATAAAATGACATACATTTTTGTTATAATATGAGAAGTCGTCAAATTAGAGACATTTAAAACATTACACATCATATCCTTTCTATTCTTAAATATTACTAAAGATTTTAATGCATTAAAATCGGATTGAATGAGTTTTTGGTATGTTTTTGACCAACTACTATGATGGGTTTATAATTCAGGAGGGTGCAATATTTGGTTTGAAACTGGTTAAACTAAAAGCCTAACCGAATTACAATCATGTTAAAGCGAACTGAAATACATATTTGATTTTCAATCTAACTAAAACCAAATTGCGCTTTTCCGTGTCTAAAATAATTTGATTCAAATAGAATAACAAATAATTGTTATTTAAGTTGTCATTTCACTCATGCAATTACATTTTTAGCTCAGTCTTATTTTGTCAACTCAATCCAGTAAAAAATAATAGTTAATTGGATTTTTGGTCGAGACCAAAATAACAGAATTTGGTTTTTCTGTCGAAATCGAAAAACGAACTGAATTCCATTTTGAGTTTTCGTTTTCGACCGCAAAACCCTTCTAACCAAAAAAACCTTCAAACCAAACCTTATAAAAACCCCTATATTATTTTTGTTTGACTTTTCGTTTTGGATACAATCATTTGTAGTTAGTAACACATTAAAAATGGGCATTTTTTCAGGTCTTAGGTGGGGTTTATATATATATATATATATATATATATATTATATTTTACATTAATTTTCTATACAATTCTACGATTTCTAGTGGTGAAATCCAAAAAGAGTTGTACGGTACAAATTATCCCGGAGATTCTCAAAAGCCAGTTCAGTATCATTGCCACTGTCCTTTCACATAGTCGTACAAGTCACAATGCAGTAAGTACAACATCTTCTTCAGATCCAAAAACCAGCACGATAATGTACTGATTTCAGCATCCCGTGTGTCTACTGGTAAAATCTAAAAAAAAAAAAAAAAAAAAAACCCTTACTTTTTAATACGCCCTCTTTCATGTTTTGTGAGAAGGGGCCAACAAGTTATAACATCTACACACAACTGTATGTTTGTTTGTCCGTTTTACGGCCAAATCGTCGTAGAATGAGTTGTAACTGTAAAATTTCACTTGGAGAAGAAAAGGATATTATTATACATGCAATTGTTTGCGTTTATTGTCGTGTCCGCTTGAGCAATCGAACATGTTGGAAAGGTGATCCAAAGCTCCCATGCTTGCTTGAATGTCGATTATGAATGAGGTGAAAGTAGATTTTAAAAATATATTTTGTGGTGGCTTGGCTTGGCTTGGCTTAATTCGTTATTTATAATGGGTAATTAGTTTCTTTCATACTTATGTTTGCTTTGTAAGCCCCTGACTTTGAAACATTTGCGGTGGAGTCCTTTCTCAAAGAAAATAAAAAAGGTTTTTGTTTTAACTATAAGCCTAATTAAAAGGTAAATATAAAAGTTTTTGTTTACCTTTTAATAATACTTTTAATAGTTCAGACATTTTAATAAGACTCTTAATGGTTTAATATTTAATGTTTCAGGCTGTTTGTTTCGCCAGCAAATGTCTGAATGGTTTAGACATTTGCCTCTGAATTGTTAAGTATTATATTGAGTCTAAATTGTTAGGACCTCTAATCTGAATTGATCAGATATTTGCATCTGAACGGTTAAGCATTACACCAGCTTTTAATGGATCAGACATCTTACTGATTCAATGTTGGTTCTATTGAACCCTATAAAAGAACAGATAATAGAAAAGCCAAAATATTCTACAAACCTCTGATCAATAATAATAATAATAATAATAATAATAATAATAATAATAATAATAATAATAATAATAATAATAACAATAATAGAACATCTACTGGTAAAGCTCTGTTGAAGACTAAAGACTGATATAAAAGATCTGCAGGGTTAAAGCTCTACTGGAAAGATCTGCTAAAGAGAGACACTGATGAAGAATACAAGTATTGTTAAGGCAAAGCTCTGGCAAAACCCAACAGTGGATATCTCAACAGTTGTTACCAACAGACTTTATATTGTATTTTATTATAACAGTGCTTAGTCTAGCAAATGTTATAGTTTGTTAAGGTTGTTAGATGTCACTTTCATAGTGACGTCATCATAAGATGCTTAGAGGTTACGGGTGTACTATATATAGAACAATGTTTGTACTGTTCTATTCATCACTTTTCATCACTTATCAATCTATCTTCCTTATTGCATTATGTACGAACAAAGAGAGTGATCTTAGGCTGAGGGGGAGATTGTGAATTTACATGCATACGTGATTTAATTAGAAAAGCATGTTTATGAAAGCAATCTTTCAATTATTGTAAATCAAAGTTTAGATTTCTGCTGCATTTACACTTGATTATCTTCATTCATTGTTTCCATCTTTAAACATTTACAACAATTCAAAACTCAAATCCTAACAATTGGTATCAGAGCCAGATGTCACACCCCAACCGATGGCGAAATCATCGGGGTAGTGGCACTAGGCGAATCAGATTGATCAAGAGATTCCATAACGATCGTTTTAAAGACAGTAATCAACATTTAATATCCCATACTATTAAACTCACAAAATCTTCAAACAACCACTACAATTCCAAATAATCCCTTAAACATATAATCTGATCCGATATCCCCTAGATTTTATTACAAACCGTTCTAAACAAACCAAACAAAACAAACTAATCTAAGCACGCAACATCCCAGGGCATCCCAGCTAAAGATCCTCAACCTGTTACATACATTAAAATACAAGTCAATACAATTAAGTAAAGTTGAGCATACATGTTTAAGTAGTAGTAGCATAATAGAGAAACCATTCGTGAAATAGTCTAATTAAATATCATGATACACCAAAACACATCACATAGATAAACATAGGCTTATTTCTCATGCTAACTACCATGAGAAGGCTTGCGCGTCCATCCTAACTAGACCCCGTCGGGTGTTAGCCACACTATAGTACCATACTAGCTAAGGAGGCAAGTTAACGAAAATAATTCATAGTCACATGTTTCTAGTATCACGTATCGAGCATACATAATCAGATCATCCGCGTGTGATAAATAGTTTGAGTTGTGAAGTGATTTTGATAGAGGAACGTATGTAACACCCAAATAGTGCATTAAAGCGAAAACGGGTCAAGTATACTCACTGTGGGTGCGTTTTAGATAGGATTAGAGATCTGAGAAGAGTTGTGAAGAGCGCCGGATCAGCCTGTATACGTGAACGGAAGTGCATCAGTCTCCGAAAAGCTGAAACGGTGAAGTTTGGTTTGGGCAGTAGGCAAGTTCGGCCGAATTGGTATGTAAATACAAGTTCGAGCGAACTTGTAAGGATATGGTGAGATTTGAGCCAAGTTCGGTCGAACTTGGTAAGATTCTTAGGAATCTTGTCAAGTTCGGGCGAACTTGTAAGGAAATCTTACTGAAAAGACAAGTTCGGGCGAACCTGCATAGTTTTTTAGGAAATTAGGCAAGTTCGGGCGAACTTGTAAGGAGTTTGGTGAAAATGACCCAAGTTCGGTCGAACTTGAGCTGGGTGCTGGTGATTCTTGAGCGAACTTGATGTTTTTGGGTCTAAAATCTTGCGTTTTCGCGTCGTTTGCTGAGGAAATCGAGTGCCCATCCCTCCAACCTTAAGCCACTGAGTAAAGCTTAGGCCAGAGAGGTCTTTTGGAGCGAACTTAGCCATTTTACAGAAACTCGGGCTAATCCGGGCGAACTTGAAGGTTCGTACGGGTTAGTCCAGCTTGTGTAAAGTGAAGATTTCGTCCTTGTGCTTCCGGATCTGAGATCTAGCTTCGACAACGCCTCGTTCCACTCAAAAGTGAATGAAACATACGTCATTAGTCCGAAAATGGTGTAAAAATCAAGGTTTTTAAAAGGTTTTGCTCAGATCTAGTATAGATCTGAGTGAAAAACAGAAGTTTCATGGCAAAAGATGAAGATTTTCGTAAACATAAGAGATTTGATGAAAACGAAGGCAATGCCTTGTGCAAAATCATTGTAAAACGTTGTTGAACATCATTGTAGTTGAAATCGGGTTGATTCTTACTTAGAAAACAAAGGGTTTCGGGTTTGAGAGCTCTGGGCGAACTTACAGCAAGTTCAAATGAGAGAATGGAGCTGGGTATTTATAGGTGAAGGCAAAAAGTGGGGCTGGTGGAGTCAAGTTCGAGCGGACTTGAGGGATATTGAAGGAAATGAGTTAAGTTCGGGTGAACTTGACCCTTGAAGGGCAAGTTCGGGCAAACTTGAGGTTAAACTGGAGGTTCTGAGCTAGAAAGTCAAGTTCGGCCGAACTTGGGTTACCAAGTTTGAGCGAACTTGACCTAAATTGTTGGGTTTTCTTCGTTTTTCATGTTAAGTGTTCGTTTGGCGCTTCGGTTCGTATTATTTAATTATATTAAGCGTTATAATTGATATAATAGTGCGATTTAGCGATTCGAGTGTGCGATAGCGATTGTAATCATGACCACAAACACACATAACACATAAATAACATAAAACCACATAATTAACTGCGATTTGCGATGCGATGAGATTAGTGATGCGATTTAATAAGCGATTAGATGCGATAATAACGTACAACACCAAAGTTAATTAACATAAACTTTATTATAAACCGAATCTCGGGATTACAAAAGATAGATACATCGGAAAAACAAATGAAAATATAACAACGAATTTTAAGTAGTGGTCGTAACAAAGAGGTGAGGGTACTTGGCCTTCATGTCACTTTCCAATTCCCAAGTGAACTCGGCGCCGCGTTTGCCTTCCCATCGGACGTTCACGATAGGGATGCGAGAGCGTCGGAGTTTCTTGGTTTCTCGGTCCATGATCTCAACAGGCTTTTCCATGAAATGGAGAGTCTCGTTGATTTGCAGATCTTCGAGAGGTACATGGAGATTTTCTTCGGCTAGGCATTTCTTGAGGTTAGACACGTGGAAAGTCGGATGAACGTTATGAAGTTCCGGCGGTGGTCAAGACGATAGGCTACTTTACCGATCCTTTCCAAAATCTTAAAGGGTCCAACGTATCTAGGCGCTAGCTTTCCTTTCTTGCGAAGCAGACCACTCCCTTCCAAGGCGCAACCTTTAGGAGGACGTGATCTCCCACTTTGAACTGTAGGGGCTTGCAGCGTTTATCGGCATAACTCTTTTGACGACTCCGAGCTTTCAAGAGATTGTCTGTGATCTGGAGGATCTTGTCTATCGTTTCTTGAATCAGCTCGGGACTGGTGATTTGTGCTTCTCCGATCTCGTGCCATGCAATAGGCGATCGACATTTTCTTCCATACAGCGCCTCAAAAGTAGCCATTTGAATGCTGGTATGATAACTATTATTGTACAAGAATTCGATTAAAGGTAAATGTGTATCCCAGTTACCACCGAAATCTATGATGCACGCACGAAGCATGTCTTCGAGGGTGCGGATCGTGCGCTTAGTCTGACCGTCGGTTTGAGGGTGAAAAGCGGTACTGAGATTGAGAGTAGTACCGAGAGCAGATTGAAAAGTCTCCCAGAGACGCGAGGTAAAACGACCGTCTCGGTCAGAGATGATGTCACGAGGCGTCCCGTGTCGACATATAACTTCGTCGGTATAGATTCCGGCTAACCGTTCGACCTTTAAGTCTTCTCGTATACCAATAAAGTGCACGGATTTAGTAAGACGATCAACGATACAACGTTTTGTCATGTTAAAGGGAAGTCATTAACCCAACAGTTCGAAAGATTTAGTTATCTCATAAGTGAGCTAAAACTGGTAAATGTTGAGTTTGCAAATTCGACTTTAAATAGTCGTTTTCTTAGATCATTACCAGATAAATGGGACACTATACTTTTGTAACTAGAAATTCAGTTGGGTTCAAAGCGATGAGTCTAACTCAGCTTCATGGTAGGCTCCTCACCTATGAGAGAGGGCTGAACCAGAAAAAGAAGCTACAAGAGTCCGGAAAGGTGGCTGATGACTATGCATTCAGTAGTACAACACTTCTTGGTCAGGAAGAAGCCTCTGGCAGTTGTAAGGATCAGAGTTATGATCATTTTATTGATATAACTTCTGGTGGTAGCTTTAACTCTGATTCTTACTCAACCAATGATGTTTTTACTGCTAATGGGGAAAGCCAAACTTTTGATAACTTATCCTTTGAGTTGAATGATCTTGAACATTTTGACCCTACAGATTTGGAAGAGATGGATATTTTGCACCAACTTTCTTTATTGAGTGTTAGGGCTAGCAAGTATTACAAGAGAACTGGTAGGAAGTTCCCAAGGTTGCATGGGGGGCTAAAAGTTGGGTTGGATAAGTCAAAGATTAAAGGTTATAAGTGTAATAGGTTAAGTCACTCTGCTAGAGAATGTAGGTCTCAATCAACTGGACCAATTATCACACATCATAGCCCTAGACCTCAAAACACTCAAAACACTGTCCATTATTCCCAATATACCCCTGCTACTCACATGCAAAACACTGCTCATTTTGCACACCCTGCTACCATTGTTCATGTGCAATATGTTCAAACCACTGTTCCTCATATCCAATATGTTCAAGCCCCAACTCCTCATGTTCAAATGCAACTTGCACCACAAGTTACTCAAACCACTACGTCAGCAGAGGTTAATCAACAGAGCTTCTTTACCCAAGGATTTGTTGATTGCAGTAGCTAGCCTGAGGATTTGACTGATGAAACTTTTGCTCCATTTGCAAGATTGGAGGCCATCAGATTGTTCTTAGCCTTTGCTGTCAACCACAACATCAAGGTGTATCAAATGGATATAAAATGTGCTTTTCTCTATGGTAAGATCCAGGAGGAGGTATATGTGTGCCAACCTCCTAGTTTTGAAGATGCATTTTATCCTGATAATGTTTACAAACTTAACAAAGCACTATATGGCTTGAAACAAGCACCTAGAGCCTGGTATGAAACTCTCTCTACATTTCTCCTATCCATAGGCTTTAAGAGGTAAGATTGATAAAACATTGTTTTTAAAATGGAAAGGAAAAGAATTAGTGATTGTTTAAATTTATGTGGATGACATTATTTTCGGATCCACTTGTGATTCAATGAGTGAGGAGTTTAGGGAACTTATGACAGCAGAGTTTGAGATGAGTGCCATGGGTGAGCCTTAATGCTTCCTTGGTCTCCAAGTTAAGGAGATGCAAAATGGTACATTCATTCATCAAAGTAAGTATATTAAAGAACTACTTGCAAAATTTGATATGAATGATTGTAGACCATGTAGCACACCCATGGAAACTTCAAAACTTGTCACTGTTAATGACAAAGATAACTTGGTTGATCACACTCTTTATAGAAGCATGGTTGGGTCTTTATTGTACCTAACTGCATCTAGGCCAGACATCATGTTTGCAACATGTGTTTGTGCCAGATCCCAGTCAGCACCTAGAAAGTCCAATCTCATTGCTGTGAAAAAATTATTCATATATATAAAAGGTGCTCCCACACTTGGTATCTGGTATCCAGCTAATGGAAATATTGAGCTTTCAGGTTATTTAGACAGTGATTTTGTTGGATGCCACAACACAAGGAAGTCAACTTCAGAAGGCTGTCAAGTCCTAGGCAATTGCTTAGTGTCTTGGCAAAGCAAAAAGCAAGCTGCAGTATCAAAATCCACAGTAGAGTCTGAGTATATTGTTGTTGCAAGTTGCACTGCTCAACTCCTCTGGCTTCAAAATCAACTGCTGGATTTTGGTGTAACTGCTCTAAAGACTCCTCTCATGTTAGATAGTCAAGCAGCTGAAAACATCATTAAAAATCCAGCCTCTCATTCCACAAGAAAGCACATTGAGATCAGACATCACTTTGTGAGGGATTGCTATGAAAAAAGTTTGATTTCTCTGCATCATGTCCCAACTAAAGATCAATTGCCATATGTTCTAACAAAAGCATTAATACATCTACCTTTGAAAGCTTGATCTCTAGAATTGGGATGCTTAACATGGATTAACAGAAAAATTTTGTTTTCCATAATAAAAAGCATTAAAATGTTTTCAGAAATCAAAAATCCATTCTTAAAACTAGCTATAAACTGAAATTTTTCAATATCCTAAAAGTCTGTCCATAACCACTGTTTCTCAAAGAAATCATCTGTTTGGTTATTTCTATCCACTGTTAAAGGTATCATCTGCTTCCCATTTTCCACTGTTAGGTAAACCACTGTGTTTCCTAACCTCTGATATCTATCCTCTGATATTGTAAAATCACCACGTTCTCATTCACTGTTCCCCAATCTCTGTTGATTCTCAACAGAGGTTCCCCAAACAACTGTCTTCCATTACTTAACAGAGGTTGCCACGTGGACAAATGTTAGCCATCGGATCTTTTGAAACCGTTTCCACGTCAGCATTCACTTTTTCCCTTTATAAACCTTGTTTTATCCAAACAGAGTTTTTACTTGCCGTCTTGAATTCAAAATTCCCAAAAGCGGTTTCCATTACTCTCATCTTCTTCACAAATCCTCACTATTCACTCTTCAATCATGGCTCTCATCATCAAAACACCACACAACTACCTTCCTATCTTCGAGAAAACCGAAAACAACACTGCCTTCCATGCAATAATTGATGTTCTACAAACATCTAAATACAACTATATCTTTCTTGCAAAAGCACCAATCTATGTGGATACTCTTCGACAATTTTGGGCTAATGCAAAATTTGAAAATCAAAATAAAAAGCCCCTTGCTATGACTTCCAAGATTGGTGAAACTCTTGTCCAGATTTCTCCATCCTCAATTTCCACCACATTTGGTCTGAATAACCTAAATGATCCAACATCTTTCACAAAGAAAGAGCTTCATGATGAGTTCATTAAGCATGGGTATGAAGGTCAATTGACAGGTATTACCATCTATAAACCTGAATTCCCTGCTGATATGAAATTCTTTTTCCATACACTCCTTCTATGTTTGTCAGCCAAGACAACTGCTTTTAATAAAATACTACTAAATATCATGTATCTGGGATATGCTATTTTAACAAATTCAAAATTTAATTTTTTCTAGGTATTGTTTTCAGACTTGGTTACAAACTATAATAATATTTCAGAAAATAAAGCTTTTCTTATACACCCTAGGCTATTGAGTTATTATATTCAAAAACAAGTTTCTAAAAAGGATTTTCAACAAGGTGTCATCTGTGAAGTTGGCAGCCTTAAACATGAAACTTTTACAAGAATCTCAAATCAAAAGCCTAAGGTTTTGAAAACACAAGCAAAGGGGGTTGAGCCAAATTTAGATGCTAATACATCAACTGCTCCATCCTCTATTGCTGAGCCCATTGCTGCTGGTGAGCATGACAATACAACCGATGTTGTGCAACCCACAACAGAAAAATCCAAAAAAAGAAACCTACAAAATCCAAAAAGCCCACCAAACCTAAACAACATAAAGAGGTTCCTTTGGAAGATGAGATCCCAGAGGTTAACCCAATGACAACACAAAAGTCACTTGAAACCACTGCTGCTACTTCCTCGCAGCAGATGGAAAGATCTCCACCATCAAGCCTACCTCCTCTTGAATCCTCACAAAAGGATCAAGTTGTAAGCACAGGGATACCACATTATGAGACAGATAAATCACTTGATCTTCTGTACGGCAACCCCTCTCCCAGGGCAAATTCTCTTTCTACACCACAACCTACTCCTCTAATATCATCCACTTTCATACCTCTGTTTCATGCTATTGAGAAAACTCAGACACATATCAGTCCCTCTCACTCACCAATTACTGAGAGTACACTTCCAAAATTGACCGAGTCTGAGAAAACTCAACTACCTAACCCAGAAACAGCTGAGGAGGCTACACCCCATGAGTTACAAGTTACTCTTGGTGGTAATTCAAGTGAAGCAACTACTACAACAGTTGCCACAACAGTGGCTCAGTTGGACAATGGTTACATAAGTAAGTCTTCCTTGAAGGCAACAACTGTTGAGGCTGCAATTGTAACCTCTGTTCCAGTTGGAGGTCCCAGTACCAAGACAAAGGGGCATTTGTGTTTGACAATTTGGAGTCTTCTCCTATTGTGGACACAAATACAACCACCTCTGGTAAGAATTTAGATGATCATATTCTTTTAAGTGATAAATTAAAATACCAAGAATTGACGGAGAGAATGAAAAACATGGAATCATCACTTGTTGAAATCAAATCCATGATGAAACAAGTGCTACAAAACTCTCAATCTCAACCACCCACACCACAAACTGCTGATGAATTAAGGAACATTGTGCAACCAATTATCATAGCTCAGAGACAATTAGCAGATATTCAACATGAAACACATATGAAGCTCATCAGGAACATGATTGAGGCTCGTATAAAGATACACATGCAGACATCAGTGCCATCAATTACCATTTACTAAAGACAACTGGCTCTGCCCCGGCTACTATCCTTCAAGAAGAAATTGTAGATTATGCTAAAAGGGGGGGGGGACGATACACTGAGAAAGTTGCAGCCTGATTCAATTGCAAAACTAAAGGTACAACAACAGCAGCCAGAACAAACACTGCTACAACATCAGATGCCAATTTTGAAAAAGGGATTGATGAGACCCTGAATAAAGAGGCAAAAAAGATTGTTGAAGATAAGCAGAAGAGACAAGATACACTGGAAGCTAAAGCTTCAAAGTTAATTGAACAAGAACAGACTATGCAAATGGAAAAAAAATAAGATGTTGGTACTTTAAGAAAAAGAAAGCCTGCTAGAAAAGCCAGACAACCAACTTCCACCACTTTTAAATCCACTGCTGGTCCTACTCATAGTGTATCCTCTGCTCAAACCAAACCCAAATCACCACCAAAGAAATCAACACCACAAACCAACCCAACAGATGTTGGTGCAGATGTTGTGATAGTAGATGCTGGAACAACAGATGTTCCAACATATGTTACCCAATCCACTGCCCTAATCACTTTTCCCATCTCAACTCAAGCATTAACCACACCACCAAGAATTCCTGAACATCCACCCTCACCTAAAATCAAATTTCAACGCAAAAGGAAGATTTTGTTATTGAAAATGATGATGAATAGATTCCATCACCACTCCCTTTGTCATCACAACCTATGACCATTCCACCCTTATCATCTCCATCTACAACCGCTTCACTTCCACCCCCTATCAACCATCATCTGTTGTCCCATTAGCTGCTCTATATCCTCTAGAACTACATGCTGTTAGAAAAGAAGTTGAGTGCTTCTATATAGTTGAGGATCCATGCAGGGAAACTTTCCATCTCTCCTTGGTTATCAAAAGCCTAGAAAATTGGATGAATATTTGAAGCTAAAGGCTAGATAGGCTGACACAATTGTTAAGGAAGAGACCAAAGGAAACGATGACAGGGCTATACAAGGATTTATGCAACTACAACTTGGAAAAGTAATACAAATAGAATATTTGCTAAAGACTTGTGTAAGTCCATGTCAGAAAAAGCAACCAATGTTGACCTTGAACTGAAGCAAGATTACCTTGATCACATAATGAAGCACAAGCCTTACAAAGCAACAAGAGCACAATTCAAAGACTGGTCTGCAAATGAGCTCAAATAAGAAATTGATAGAATACAAGCTATGCTCAAAGATCCATTGCACAAGCCAACTCCACCTAATTGGAAAAAGGCCAAACATGTTGATCAGAACTAAGTTTTGAAGCTTAAAAGAATGAAGGCTGAGTTAGTTGTTGCAAATTATGGAACAACAAGGCAAATTGCAAGATGGTCAGAGTCTAAAGTTGTTGATACCTACAGAAGATTGGAAGTGCTTAGAAAGAAAGATCTCTCTGTTCCAAGAAATCCAGAATATCCACCAACAACCACTGCCCCTCAAAAGACCCAAACAATCAAACAGCACTTTACAACCACTGGCTTATCCACATTTTCCTTAAATCAAACAAAAAGGCAACAGACATTGGTACAGAGTGATGAGCAATTATTTGAAGAACATAGAAAGGAGGGACTCAAAAACCAATTGTTATACCGTACTGATTTTGCAAGTGGTAAGCTCATAGAAACACTCTCAAAACTTGTCAGCAGACCCTCTTCACCAAACTCATCTCAAATAACTCTTCATCCAAGAAAACCATCTGACTCAAAAATTCTAAAATGGAAGTCATCCACAGACACCCATGAATTGACTTTGCTCAGGTCAGATGGTAGAGCTAACAAGATAAGAATGGAGGATGCATATGGTCTGGATGCAGCTAATCTCCAAGATCTGATGAATCTTGAGCTTGAAAGGGATAGTGAAGACATGATTGCCTTGGACTTTGAACTTCAATTCAAAGGACAAATAAAAGAATCATTGATGAGGAATAAAGATTAGTTTTGGCATTATCTGTTCTAAGGGGAGATTTTTGGTTCTATTGAACCCTATAAAAGAATAGATGACAGAAAAACCAAAATATTCTACAAACTCTGCTCCATAATAATAATAATATAATAATAATAATAATAATAATAATAATAATAATAATAATAATAATAATAATAATAATAATAATAATAATAATAATAATAATAATAATAATAATAATAATAATAATAATAATAATAATAATAATACATCTGCTGGCAAAGCTTTCTTGAAGACTAAAGACTGATATCAAAGATCTGCTGGTTAAAGCTCTGCTGGAAAGATCTGCCAAAGAGAGACACTGATAAAGAATACAAGTACTGTTAAGGCAAAGCTCTGGTGAAGCCCAACAATGGATATCTCAGCAGTTGTTACCAACAAAATTTATATTGTATTTTATTATAACAGTGTTTAGTCTAGCAGATGTTATAGTTTGTTAAGGTTGTTAGATGTTATTTTCATAGTGACGTCATCATAAGATGCTTAGAGGTTACGAGTGTACTATAAATAGAACAGTGCTTGTACTGTTCTATTCATCACTTTTCATCACTTATCAATCTATCTTCCTTATTGTATTATGTACGGACAAAGAAAGTGATCTTAGGTTGAGGGGGAGATTTGAATATACATGCATACATGATTTAATTACAAAAGCATGTTTGTGAAAACAATCTTTCAGTTGTTGTAAATCAAAGTTTACATTTCCGCTGCATTTACACTTGATTTATCTTCATTCATCGTTTTCATCTTTAAACAATTACAACAATTCAAAACTCAGATCCTAACATTCAGCACTTAATAGTTCAGACATTTTACTGTTTCAGCACTTAACCATTCAGAAGTTACCAAACAGCCTTAACTAAAGCGCAGCTTACTTTGGCTTGAGCTCATTTTTCTTTTGGGTTATACAAATTTTTATTTTTGTTTTCAATTCAGAGTTATTAAACTTAATGAAATTGAAGTATTAATAGTAAAATGTTCGGCTTGACGAGCTTTCGCTATAGTCAATGAGACTAGAGAGGTAAGTGAATTTGCTTGG
This sequence comes from Scalesia atractyloides, assembly GCA_947069175.1. NCBI lineage: Eukaryota > Viridiplantae > Streptophyta > Magnoliopsida > Asterales > Asteraceae > Scalesia > Scalesia atractyloides. Next base: position 45,013,512 of record CAMTDV010000017.1, on the reverse strand, counting down.
TGGATCTGAGTATGACTGTCTTGTTTTTAAGTTATTGAATAATTAAGGGTGGCAAAATAGGTGGGTCAGGCAGGTTTGGGTAATGGGTTAGGCAGGGTTTGGGTTTGGGTTAGGATGGGTTTACTATGAAATGGGTTAGGATGGGTATAGGTCAAGATGGGTTTTTGTCAAGATGGATTTGGGCATGATAGGCTAAAAACATAAATAAATAAATAAAAAACTAAAAATTTTTAAAAATATAAAAATCAAAAAATATTTTAAAAAATTCAAAAAGATTTAGAAAAATCAAAAAAATTTAAAAATAAAAAAATTGTAAAAAAGTTAAAAAAAATAATTTCTATAGAAAAACATGATGATGCCTAAGATTCTTGCATGCTTATCATATTATCACTTTCTAATATATTTCTATATTTTCAAGAAACTATGGAACCTATACACATATCAAAGTTTCATTTGTGTAAACATGTGTACACATCTGATCGTTTGCATCATTGTCAAGTTGCTGGCTTTTGGGGCTACATATCTTCAGATCATGGTTCAGGTAAAAATCCCAGAAACATGAACAAAAACTTAAAACAAAAAAGCCAACAAAGTTCAAACCATAATGGGACCATTAACAATTTAGCATCAAGAAAATTCAAATTATAAGTTTTTTTTAACACTCCTCAAAGCTAAAACACAAGAAAAATCACAAATAGCCTTAACAAAGTTTGTGTTTGGTAACCACGGGGTGTCAGTCCAGTGGCCAGCCTCACCCATTCCAAACGGGAGGACGCGGGTTGTAGTCCAGCTCAGCTCGAATAATCCTGCTGGGTAGTAACCGCCAGGTAGCTAATGGGGCTAAGCTAGCTTGGGGAGGGAGAACCCTCCCGCGGTCAGGGGTACCGTGCATTTACCATTTTTTTCAAAGTTTGTGTTTGGCCACTAGGCAACAATCACTAACCAATTAGGTGTTATAAAGTCGTTAAAACGACGAAACCAAAACAAGTCCGCTAGTTTCAGATTCAAACAAACTCTCAAAAACATCTAACATAAAGCTACAATTCTAGTTCGTTCAATTTCAAATCTCTAAACAAAAACTTGGCCAAAAAATCGCACCAGGAAAAAAACAACATACGTCATAATATCAAAACGAGCACCGCCATTTCTCACTTCTTCTTTGCAGCATCCTCCCTGCCTAGGTCTCCTCCTGCCTTGGTCTGCAAAGCCAACAAACAACTATTATACTACATTAATTTCATTTGCACGCTACACTAAGACTAAATTAATTTCATTTACCATGGTGAGAATCGGGTCTTATTTTTGTTTTTCTTTAGAATAATGTAGTCATATTACTAGATAACGCAATCAGTTATAAAATATATAAGAAACTAAAAACGGGTCAACTTATAATAATAATAACAAAAACAATACTACTACTATAATAAAGTCAATATTACCTAAACATGACTATCATCGTATGTCGGATACAATGATTCAATATCTTCTGCAAATCCTTCCTCGATATCATTCTCGTTTTCATCATCTGGATATGTAAAAAGAGTAAAAGATTAATGAACATTCTATATATATAGTCAAGTCATAAATAAATTGAATTTAATACCATTTAAATCAAATAACCAATCACAAGTGCATAACAAAGCCTCAACATTTGAAGAGAGTAATGAAGATAGATATTGATGTGCTAAAAATAGTTTAGTAAAAAGTAACTAAATTAACCTAATTATAGACTCTAAGTAATACTCTAGACTCACTAAGACACACTAAACTACTAACCGGCAAGTGTACCGATCGACTCTAGTATGGCTAAAGTAAGTCCGGATATCGAACCCACAAGACTCTACTAACTACGTTAACGACTCTATCTAGGCTATGACTGACACGGACATACTAATTGATTGATTGTTTGAGGGGGGATTTCTAACAATTCCTAAGAAAGCAACTAAAACTAACTAAGTTAACTAAAGAATATGAATTGAACTGGGTTTTACTCAGACGGTGAAAAGACTACCTAGACTAGAATCCTGTTGGATTTTAGTAATGACTTTTACCTGGAAGTTGATTAATGAGGAACCGGGATCTTGATGTTCTCACCTCTCGGGGTATCTAATAAGACCCCTAACCCTTCTCAAGAGCACGCTAAAGCCCCCTCGAGGTTGTTGAGTTTACCGGTTATTAGACTCTCTTGCAAGACACCTAATGGGTTTATAAAAGTATCCTACAAGGTTCACTCTCTTGCGAGATCTAAACCAAGGATAGATCCGTTTTCTCAATTGGACTTGCTTGACAATAGCCAATGGGTTAACTTCCTAGACAGCTCCTACCTTTCGGCTTAATGACTTAGACCTAGCAATAATCTCGCACCTTGCAGCTATTGACGATTAGTAGAGCACTTGATTTTATAAGATTACCAATTATCAGTTTTAAGGTCTATTACGTATTCAACCCTAAAGATACTAGATTTATTCTGTGATATCGACAGTCACCAAAACCTAGTACCTAACATGACTCTATTATGTGATATAGACCGTCACCAAGATTCATGTAAGCAATAAATAATAATCGAACAATATCAAATACGCACACACACCCAATTGATAGAACGAAACTTTTACAACTTATAAACAAATCCTTATAAATCATAAATCCATGGTAAAAATCAAAACATTATCAAACTATCATCTAATCTAGGTAGTTAAAAGGTTTAGCCGACTATAGTCATGAAAGTCATCAATAACAAAGAATAATCAAACAATCTAAACATAGTAAACAAGAAAGAAGCGAAAGTACAGACACCCGAATCGTCACGAATGCGAACCGAATGCTTCTCCGACTTCAGTCTTCGATCCCGTAGCTCCGAACGCTTGAAAACCTTTGCTTTGCTCTCTCAAAATCGCCCAGACTTGCACCAATTCGTAACTTAGGGTTTTTAATGATTGAATTTAAGTTTATATATAATTCTGCACAAAAAGCTTGACCCCATTCGAAATTGTCTGCAGATAACACCCTCTCGCTGGGCGCGAGAGGGTTTGGCCTTGAAACTTGCGGCCCGCTAGCGCATTATGACATCAGCATTCTCACAAGTCTCTCGCCGGCCGCGAGAGACACTACTCATCCCAGTCGCGGCCCGCGAGTAGTGTTTAAACTGGAGTCTTCGCTCTGTTTCAGCTTCCGAGCACTCCAATTCGTTCCAGGACTTAACCATTTCGTGTTATAACTCATTTCTTCACTTTTTTGCTGTTTAAAACTCACAAGACCTGCAAAACGCAATTGGATCAATAGTATGCACATTCTGACGGAAACGACACTAGAACTAACGGAAATCTATACAAAATATACACGAATAACCGATGTATTTTGCAATACATCAAATATCCCCACACTTACTCTTTTTTCGTCCTCGAAAAAGAATCTATGCAAACGGAATCAGAGACAAGTAACTACTCGGGTCAAAAGATATTCATACTTGTTAAAATCAACACTTGAGTTAGCCGCGATTGCAAATATATTTATCCCCTTAAACCCGAACCCGGTTCCAAGCCCTTATCATGCAAATTTAGTTCAAATGTGGTCAATCCGCCTAGGGTCTCACACTAGAAGCCACGGTCTATCTAGTCCCGCCTCAAGCTTATAGAACAAAAGGAACGATCACTCGACCAATTCCTAACCTCTTTATACCAAAATTAAGAGAATTTAAAACCGATTTTTTTCTTTTGCTTTTCTCCTTCTTTTTTTCCGTTTGAGCTTAGACGTTGCTTTACCTAACCCAGAGGCTGTCTCAACCAGAGTCACCATCCCCGAGAGCGACAACGTGAGCGTCGGTAAATTTCTATGCAATTTTGATTTCACACATCTCAGAGGCATTCTACGTCAGAGTCATTATCCCCAACGAAGATTCCATAGCCTGCATTACTTTTCTTAGTTTCTAGCTCAATTATTCTATATTTTTTTTCATATATTGCTTGCTTATGATTAAAAATTCTAAACATTTTGGCTTATAACGGCATTCCTTATACTGTTATTGGCGGTTTCAACTTCCCATTTTTCCTAGATGAGTACCCACCAGTGAACCGACAATTAAGGTATATTAATATCAAAGGAACCTAGAACCAAACCGGGCCTATTCACGTATCCCAAACTAAAACCAAGCTCGACTATTTCTATCTCATATTATCATTATTTGAACCCGAATAGAAACCCATCTTTTCTACCATTTCCGTCTCATTTTGCAAACTTCTTTATTTAAAAGACATTTTCTCATTTTTTTCAGTTGTTTTGGATTTTTCTCATTTTCTATTTTTTTTCAAATATATGACTCAAGCTAAACTAAAAACTATGTATCTCATCCCCACACTTAAAGATTGCATTGTCCCTAATGCAAAGACGAGACACGACTCAAACTACCTAACAAACCAAGCAAAACTAAAAACTAAATGAAAGAAATAAATATATATTTACAAGTGGAAACGACTTAGCTGAATATATGCAAGACTGTCAATTTCTTCACTTTTAACTCAATTTCTTCACTTTTTTGTTGTTTAAAACTCACAAGACCTGCAAAACGCAATTGGATCAATAGTATGCACATTCTGACGGAAACGACACTAGAACTAACGGAAATCTATACAGAATATACACGAATAACCGATGTATTTTGCAATACATCAATATTTACCTTAAACCCGACCCCCAATACTGAAAGATAATTCTGAGGCAACAGTAGTGATTGGGATGCTCAATATATCACGAGCTATGAGAGACAATTGAGGATATCCCCCTTGATTTTCCTTCCAATATTGTAAAATGTCAAGTTCTACTTTTCTATCAAGTACAGACTCATCCAGATACATGTTTAGTTGTGATTTTCTTTCTCAACATTTCTATATTCGCTTGTAAATGACTCAAATCCTTCTAATCATTAGATGTATAACACAAATATAAGAACTCCCTGTTGTTGAAGAAGTTTTCTTTGACAAAATACCATACTCCATATCATATAGCATATGCACCCCTTTGAAAATAATATCCACTTTCGCTTTACGTTCTTCCTCTATCATGTTAAGCTTTTTGAAATAAAACTCTACAAGATTAAACTTATGTTGTGGATCTAGAACAACCGCAAAAGATAATACCATGCTATAGCTTTCCCAATATTTATCAAATTTCTTTTTCATTTCTTTGCCATGTCACTTAACACCTTATCAACATTGTCAATCTGATCTTCAAACCACTTTTGAATCTTCCGCACATTATGAAAGTATAAGTCGGAAGTAGGATAAGAGGTACCAGAAAACAAAGTTGTGATATTATAGAAAGGTTTCAAGAATTTTGTGATTGCTTCCACCCTTGCCCATTCCTGTTCCGATGGGAAAGTCTTATACCTGGAATCAACAAGTGCTAACCGGGCATATGCATTACGATAGGCCAATGCACTATCGAGCATGAGATAGGTAGAATTCCTTCTGGTTACAATATCTTGATGCACTTTTTCCGGCATTGTAATGACAGATGGTGTATACATTCAGCAAACTTGTACTTTCTATCAGAACTTCCTCTAACATACTTCACTGACTCTCGAACCTTTTCAATGGCTCCTTCAATCACCTTTAATCCCCATTGAACAATAAGATTTAACACATGTGCACAACAACACACATGCGTAAAATCCCCGTCACAAAGTAAAACATGATTCAAACGAAAGTGACACAATCCACTAAAACATCATTATATTTGGCATTATCCACTATGATTGTAAACATCTTTTTTTATCAATACCCCAATCTCCTAAAAGATTAACCATGTACTCTGCTAAAAGTTTACCACTGTGTGGAGGTGGTATAACTTTAAAGTGTAGAATGTTTTTCTTAGAACCCAACAATCATCAATATAATGAGTCGTCAATGCCATATATCCGTTAGTTGTGATAGAGCTCCATAAATAAGTGGTTAGGCATATTCTACTAGTTACCTTTTGCAACTTTTCTTTAAGATTTGTCTTCTCTCTATCATATATTCTTAAAAATATTCGCCTTCGCCGTGTTTCTTGTTATAGGAGTCACATCTCGATGTAAAAATTTATCTAAATCTCTTGTCCCCTCATGTTCAACATAACTAAAAGGATAGTTGTGTTTAATGATAGAATATGCTAGTTTTTCCCTATATTACTTGATCTAAAGGAGCATGTTTTCTTGGAGGGTCGGGTTCATCAATGTCGAAACACTTAGGTAAATGACGTTTCATGTCAGTTGTCCCCTTGTTAGCCTTAGACACCTTTTCCGCAACCATTACAACTCGCTTTCTTAACCCCATCTTATCCGGGTGGTATTTTCTCAAAACAATTCCAAACTATTGAATGGTCCTTACTAGAACTGAATGAACTAACTTCATCTTCGAATTCGGTATTATTCGACATAATTTGTGTCTCTTACAAATAACTAAGCACATATACTCTATTAATCATTCTCCATAGAATCAGTCACCGAATCTTAAACAAAATTGCAAAAAAAATTGAGAAAAAGAAAACATTAGAACTACCAATCTTACTCAGTGAACATACTAATAATTCTTTCCATAATCAATCATGTAGAACCAAAATTTCTAGAACTTAATATTATATGGATTCATTAGAAAGAGAAATGAGATATGGCATTAATATACATTAAACAGGAAACAACCTGCCAAAAAAAGGGAACATTGTCCAGTTATCCACTGAATCCGTAATCGGTCAAAGGTAGACAAAAGTTGTTAAAATTCGTCAAAAACAGTCAAAGTATTTGACATATTTGAAAATTAATATATAAAATTCCACGGAATCCGTAATCTGTCAAAGTTCAAATTTCTTGCTACAGAACAGTGAAGCAAAATCAATCAATTATCAATCAAATTAGGGCTAAATCCTGGTGTTACTAAGGTAAATTCACCAATTAAACTACTAAATTCCCAAAATCAATGTAGGTAAACCATAATAACTGAGCACTAAGAGTCAACCTAACTACACATTTCAACAAAACCCGAAGCAAGAATACAACACAGATCATCAATTGAACCTAAACGATAAAAAACTCAAAGACTACACATTAAAGTGAAATGATGAACAAACTCAAATGATAACACGAACTTAGAGTTGATGGAGCAAAAATCAACAAGAAGACACGACATCTTTATGTAAGAAGTGGATTAGATTGATAGTTATACTGCAGTAATGATTTAAAAGCGAGTAATTGCAGTGAACTTACACTAGGGTTTATAGCGGAGCAAAAATGGTGTTGAACGATTCTAATTCAATGGGGCGAAGTATGAAGATTACGCTTAGGGTTACCCACTTACTCATCCTGACCCATCAGATATACCCATCCCGACCCATCAGATATTTTAAATTGATATCTAAAAGCCCATCCTGACCCATCCATTATCATTTCCTATCCCACTATGACTTATCTCATTTTTCAAATTACACAAAATAACCCATTTGGGTTTTGTTTGCCAGGCCTAAAAATAATAAAGGATAGACAGGTTAGGAAATAAGAAACCCTTATTTAAACAATGTTAAGCCCCTAATCTCTTATTTATTACAAGTTACTTAGAGTTAGAGATACATATATAAGTTGTCAATTAAACAATGTTAAGTCCCTAATCTCTTATTTATTAAAAGTTACTTAGAGTTAGAGATAACATATATAAGTTGTCAAATTAAATGCTAAGCTCTAGCAAATGTGTTTTGTAGAAAGTGATTAAAGTTTTGAGATATTTAACCAAATGTGTTTATTTAGCAATTAGGTAAATGTGTGTGTGATATGTAGTTTCAGGTAGCACACGATATGTAGATTATGATACAAAACTGTAGTAGAAGACGAAGCTATGGAATCAATGTTGCACACCTCTTCTTGAAAGAAAAAAACTTGTATTTTGTAAAACTATGTTACTAACATCTTTGAAAATATATTATTGATGTAAACAAGAGTCACGGTACGTAATATGTATCAGATAGTCTTCCATGGTATTTAAGTAATTTAGGGAAGAATGGAAGATCAGTAGTTTGACTTTTCTAGTCTAAGACTTGATTCTTCGTCATTATTGTTACTAATAACTTTATATATGAATATACCAGTCTTAAATTCCAGAGTTTAATGGTGCTTAGACCATACGGAGTGGGAGGGCTTGAAAAGGGGGGTGAAGCGCCATGTGTTATAACTTTGTCTACTTTTTTGTGATGTCTTTTGAGCAATGTATGCTAACTTAAATACCATGGTTATGTAAACTTTTTAAATAATATATTTGGTATCGTTGGTTTATTTTTAATCATGTAGACGTTTGCTAATCGGATGCTTGAAAACCTTTCGTGGTCGCCCCTCGTGTTTCTCCCTTGGGCGGTGACATTATTTGAAGTTTTAAATTGAAGTAGACACACACATCACGAACAGGAAGGGTGGGGAAATTAGTATTGTGAAGCGATGGGTGATCGGAGTGTCGCGCCCTGCTCAAAAATAATATTTAAAACCAGATTTACCTTAACTATGAGTTAGTGGTAGTAAGGGGTCGAACCAGGAATAGTTTATCGTTTGCGCACGGATAAGATTGATTTTAAAGAATGTCAAAGTTTTGAAGCTTGCTAAAATGATTCAATTTTTTGTTTGTTTGAAAAGGGTTTCGGAATGTACCGACGATTTTTATTATTAAAATGATTAACTACTAAAACTCGAATGTTTGTGATTACATGAAAACTTGCTTAAAAGGTTTTAAACAATAATGGAGAACAAGGTTCACAACCGGTTCGGTAATTGAAGTCCTAGGATTTCTACACGTTTTAGATTCAATTCAATTGCAAATATGACTAACGAATTTAGTGTCGCGTGGCTTAGGTGCCAAGAGCTATCAACATCATAGACGACGGACCGTAATGCACTTCGTTACCAAGAACATGTAAACTCTAACCTAGACAAGTCATAGTTGCACATAAACAGTTCACAAAGTCAAATTTAATCTCCACTCGACAATTCACAAATATGATACAAATGCAAGACAATTATCTTAGGTTTCAAAATCAAATTACAATTTGTCACAAATCAAAACTCAAAATAATGTTTAACCTGTCACACCCCGACCGCGTAAAACAACAAACCGCAGTGGAATCGTCGGGGAGTGTCGTAACAGAATAACAACCATGGTAATTAAAGTTCTGTATTATTAATTCAAATTGTTTACATTGTCTGGAATTTAACGGAAACATAACATAAATTTATTTGTCTTGCTTGATTTTAAGTCACTAAAGCCCAAGTCCGCCTAAGTGTAGCTCCTGAAACACATGTGAAAATAGGCACGTCAGCATAAAAATGCATGTGAGTTACATAGGTTTTCTTGATGAGGATTCATGACTTGAAGTTAAAATAATAGTTTAACGAAAAGTAGTAATGAACCTAAAAAAATGTTTTCTTTTATAAAATCATATGAAAATCAAATTATATAAAAGAAGGATGTATGGTTAAATAATTAACCGAATGAAAATGAATGGTATAAAATATGCCATTTGTAAAACGGTGTCTTGTGAAAAATATATATTATTTGTACCAAATGTGTCATGTCTTTGTCTTTGTCGAAGTGGTTTAAATAACGTTACGATATGTAATATCATGAAAGCACTTATATATAGGAAGTACCAACGGCGTATAGCTCATGCTTTTATAATATTACAAGCATCTCATTATTTAAATCACTTATCGAATAACCACAAAAAATGTCTTGTCAAACAAATGTCAAATGTCATGTGTAAATAATGTAATATGTCACAATGTTAGGTATAAACCATGTCTTGTGTAACAAATGTCTTGTATGGCAAGTAAAGAAAAAGTATTTACTCAAACCATATGTAATATGTCATGTATAACCAAGGTCATGTACAAAACAATGTCTTGAATAAACCAAAGTTTAAATAAAAAGTCATGTTTTGCAAAACTAATGCATTATTTGATATGAACATTTATGTAGTAATGTTTATCGCATACATTCAAGCCTTGAGACTATCGGATAAACCATTAACAAGTCAAAGGTTTATCAAAAATGTATTCGGATTATGTCATTCCCTACTTCCAAACAAACCTCGGAAGCGGGGAATGGGATTTGTCAAGTCCTATTTTTACACATTTCAACAAAACCCGAAGCAAGAATACAACACAGATCATTAATTCAACCTAAACGATAAAAAACTCAAAAACTACACATTAAAGTGAAATGATGAAAAATCAAATGATAACACGAACTTAGAGTTGGTCGAGCAAAAATCAACAAGAAGACATGACATCTTTATGTAAGAAGTGGATTAGATTGATAGTTATAGTGCAGTGATGATTTAAAAGCAAGTAATTGCAGTGAACTTACACTAGGGTTTATAGTGGAGCAAAAATGGTGTTGAACGATTCTGATTCAGTGGGGCGAAGTATGAAGATTACGCTTAAGGTTACCCACTTACCCATCCTGACCCATCAGATAATACCCATCCCGACCCATCAGATATTTTAAATTGATATCTAAAAGCCCATCCTGACCCGTCCATTATCATTTCCTAGCCCACTACGACTTATCTCATTTTTCACATTACACAAAATAACCCATTTGGGTTTTGTTTTCCAGGCCTAAAAATAATAAAGGATGGACATGTTAGGAAATAAGAAACCCTTCTTTAAACAATGTTAAGTCCCTAATCTCTTATTTATTACAAGTTACTTAGAGTTAGAGATAACATATATAAGTTATCAATTAAACAATGTTAAGTCCCTAATCTCTTATTTATTAAAAGTTACTTAGAGTTAGAGATAACATATATAAGTTGTCAAATTAAATGCTAAGCTCTAGCAAATATGTTTTGTAGAAAGTGATTAAAGTTTTGAGATATTTAACCAGATGTGTTTATTTAGCAATTAGGTAAATGTGTGTGTGATATGTAGTTTCAGGTAGCACACGATATGTAGATTATGATACAAAACTGTAGTACAAGACGAAGCTATGGAATCAATGTTGCACACCTCTTTTTGAAAGAAAAAAACTTGTATTTTGTAAAACTATGTTACTAACATCTTTGAAAATATAATATTGACGTAAACAAGAGTCATGATACGTAATGTGTATCAGATAGTCTTCCATGGTATTTAAGTAATTTAGGGAAGAATGGAAGATCAGTAGTTTGACTTTCTAGTCTAAGACTTGATTCTTCGTCAGTATTGTTACATAACTTTATATATGAATATACCAGTCTTAAATTCCAGAGTTTAATGGTGCTTAGACCATACGGAGTGGGAGGGCTTGAAAAGGGGGGGTGAAGCGCCATGTGTATAACTTTGTCTACTTTTTTGTGATGTCTTTTGAGCAATGTATGCTAACTTAAATACCATGGTTATGTAAACTTTTTAAATAATATATTTGGTATCGTTGGTTTATTTTTAATCATGTAGACGTTTGCTAATCGAATGCTTGAAAACCTTTCGTGGTCGCCCCTCGTGTTTCTCCCTTGGGCGGTGACATAATTTGAAGTTTTAAATTGAAGTAGACACACACATCACAAACAGGAAGGGTGGAGAAATTAGTATTGTGAAGCGATGGGTGATCGGAGTGTCGCGCCCTGCTAAAAAAATAATATTTAAAACCAGATTTACCTTAACTATGAGTTAGTTGTAGTAAGGGGTCGAACCATGAATAGTTTATCGTTTGCGCACGGATAAGATTGATTTTAAAGAATGTGACAGCTATGAAGCTTGCTAAAATGATTCAATTTTTTGTTTGTTTGAAAAGGGTTTCGGAATGTACCGACGATTTTTATTATTAAAATGATTAACTACTAAAACTCGAATGTTTGTGATTAGGTGCCAAGAGCTATCAACATCATAGACGACGGACCGCAATGCACTTTGTTACCAAGAACATGTAAACTCTAACCTAGACAAGGCATAGTTGCACATAAACATTTCACAAAGTCAAATTTAATCTCCACTCGACAATTCACAAATATGATATAAATGCAAGACAATTATCTTAGGTTTCAAAATCAAATTACAATTTGTCACAAACCAAAACTCAAGATAATGTTTAACCTGTCACACCCCGACCGCGTAAAACAACAAACCGCAGAGGAATCGTCGGGGAGTGTTGTAACAGAACTATTGTTTCAACAACCATGGTAATTAAAGTTCTGTATTATTGATTCAAATTGTTTACATTGTCTGGAATTTAACGGAAACATAACATAAATTTATTTGTCTTGTTTGATTTTAAGTCACTAAGTCCGCCTAAGTGTAGCATGATCAACCTTAGATATTAGCTCCTGAAACACATGTGAAAAAAGTACGTCAGCAAAAAATTGCATGCGAGTTACATAGATTTTGTTGATGAGGATTCTTGACTTGAAGTTAAAATAATAGTTTAATGAAAAGTAGTAATGAACCTAAAAAAATGTTTTCTTTTATAAAATCATATGAAAATCAAATTATATAAAAGAAGGATGTATGGTTAAATAATTAACCTAATGAAAATGAATGGTATAAAATATGCCATTTGTAAAACAATGTCTTGTGAAAAATGTATATTATTTGTACCAAATGTGTCATGTCTTTGTCTTTGTCGAAGTGGTTTAAATAACGTTACGATATGTAATATCATGAAAGCACTTATATATAGGAATGACCAACGGCGTATCCACCATGCTTTTATCATATTACAAGCATCTCATTATTTAAATCACTTATCGAATAACCACCAAAAATGTCTTGTCAAACAAATGTCAAATGTCATGTGTAAATAATGTAATATGTCACAATGTTAGGTATAAACCATGTCTTGTGTAACAAATGTATTGTATGGCAAGTAAAGAAGAAGTCTTTACTCAAACCATATGTAATTGTCGTGTATAACCAATGTCATGTACAAAACAATGTCTTGAATAAACCAAAATTTAAATCAAAAGTCATGTTTTGCAAAACCAATGCTTTATTTGATATGAACATTTATGTAGTAATGTTTATCGCATACATTCAAGCCTTGAGACTGTCGCATAAACCCTTAACAAGTCAAAGGTTTATAAAAAATGTATTCGGATTCTGTCATTCCCTACTTCCAAACAAACCTAGGAAGCAGGGAAAAGGATTTGTCAAGTCCTATGGTACCATTACATACTACCGAGCGGCGTGATCTATGTTAATGAATGTATTCTTGTCCCGTTAAACATACCAAATGTCATAACCAATGTATGCATGTCATGTAAAAAACCATGTACTAAGTATGCTAAGTAAACATAAGTAGTAGAAATGTCCATGAAATCAATGTGCTAGCATGCTCAGTCAACATACATAGCAAAATGTAATGTAAAATCAACGTGCTCATATGCTAAGTCAACATATGCCGCAAAAGTAATTCATAAATCAATGTGCTAGCATGCTCAAGTCAACATACATAGCAAAACATAATTGAAATCATGTACTATATGTGTACTAGATGAACATAGCAAGTATATGTCATAAAAGCATGAAATCAATAAAGTAACAAGTAGGCACATGTGTTTCTCCCCAAAATATTTGCAAAAGTAAAAGTGGGGACTATGTACTCACTTGAGATTGCAACTACATATCATACAACTAACTAGACGAAGTTACCATAAGGTATAACCCCTGGAAGTTATTCCTTATACAATTATGGTCACAATATATGTTTGGTCGGATCCTAATGATCGACCAAACGGGTCGGGTTCGAAAGTCTAAGCGGTTATCGAGACCGCTTGACTTACGACCCTAAATAAGCACTAAACTAGAAGTGACGAATTAAACATGTTAAAACATGTTTAACTAAGTTAGAAAACTGATTTGATATCAAAACAAAGTGTTTCGATACCCAAAAATAGTTTCGTCGCAAAATGCTCATAATCATGCATTTTGACCGAAACTTTGGCTCGTCACTACAACTAGTCAACATGGTAATCAGTAGGTATAGTCGCTAGGGACTATAACCATCGTGATTACGATCACGTTGTAAAGTTCAAATGAACTTTGTCTTGACCAATTCATGGTCAAAGTCGAAAGTGCAACATTGTTTAACTTTTAGCTTGAAATAGCTAAAATAACTAAACAAGACTAAGATAGAACACTTACTTGTGTTCTACGATTTAAGAATGCTCAGTAGGAAGCCTCCAAAATAATGGTAGCCTCCAATTTAGAGCAAAGATGAAGATAGAAAGCAATGAGCAAATTGGAATGAAGATGATCATGGGTATTTATAGGAATTCTTGAACCATTAGATCATGCCAAGTGTTTTGTGTGTTTAGCAAGGCTTAACAAGATTGCAACAAGTGTTAGAATCAGGTTTAGTGCTTGGAGAACACACATCTTGGTCACCAAGCAAAGAAAACTAGCTGCTGTGCAAAACTGCTGCTACTGGGCTTGGCTTACGAACCGTATGGGTATATGCCTTACGGTCCGTAAGGCTCTTGCAGGGGCAGAAGTTTGCCAAAGTTGTAGTTTGGTCCCTGAACTTTGTTTTGTCACGTTTTGGCACTTTTAACGCCCATTAACCTCATTTTCAAGCCTCATAAGGATGAGAAAGCATAAGGAACTTTAAAAATGCTCGGAAATGTTTTAGATGTCGGCTCGTTCGGTCGTACGGTTGCGGCTTTCGGTTAATTACACGAAAATCGTAACGAATGCGAAAATAACCGTAAATGCGTAATGAATGGCATTTTTGCATTCCAATCACTCAAATATGATATTTTAATGATTTCAAAATTTTTTGGATGTCCGAACATGTTCCGGATAGCGAAATACGCGAATTGGCATAGTTTCGCAGATTTTGCAAAATGGCCCCTAGAGCTGAAAATACATGTTTTCGCTATACCGAACCCTTCAAAACTTATTTCTAAGTTATGTAAAGGATTTTTAAGGTATGTTTAGCTTGTGTCATTGTTCCGGAGTGTGCGTCGTGTTAAATGGGTTATGTTTGCGTAACGGTTCGCGATTTCACTTCTAGAAAATGTTTGGAAGATCGAATTTGAACAAGGATTGAAAATACAAAATGCCATATGTAAATACACAAATATTGGGATAAAACACAATGTTATTAAATATGAAATTGTTTCAAAATTGTATGGTGATTAAAATACACAGATGTCACAGTCTCCCCTACTTTTGGAAATTTCGTCCCGAAATTTAATTAGAGGAAACTTGTGAGAATAGATGTGGATATTTCGCCTTCATCTGGTCCTCTCGTTCCCAAGTAAACTCTGGACCACGTTTGGACTCCCAGCGTACTTTGACAGTTGGTATACGTCTACGCTTGAGCTTTTTGACTTCACGGTCCAATATTTCCACTGGTTTCTCAACAAAATGCATCGTGTTATCAACACGAATTTCATCAAGAGGGATGTGGAGGTTTTCATCAGCCAAACACTTTTTAAGATTGGACACATGAAAAGTTGGATGAACATTTCCAAGTTCAGGAGGTAGCTCAAGTTTGTAGGCCACATTTCCGATTCTCTCGACAATCTTGAATGGTCTAACATACCGTGGTGCAAGTTTTCCTTTCTTTCCAAATCTAACCACGCCTTTCCAAGGGGATACCTTGAGTAGGACATGATCACCGACTTGAAATTCCAAGGGCTTGTGACGTTTGTCCGCATAACTCTTTTGACGGCTTCTAGCTGTCAAGAGATTATCACGAATTATCTTAATTTTGTCGGTAGTGTCTTGAATGAGTTCAAGTCCAGTGAATTGAGATTCACCACTTCATTCCAACAGACAGGTGAACGACATTTTCGACCATAAAGAGCTTCAAAAGGCGCCATGTTAATGCTAGAGTGATAACTGTTGTTGTAGGAAAATTCGATCAACGGTAGATGCGAATCCCAACTACCACCAAAGTCAATCACACAAGCTCTAAGCATATCCTCCAATGTCTGGATTGTTCTTTCAGATTGTCCATCTGTTTGAGGATGATAAGCAGTGCTCAAGTTAAGTTGGGTTCCCATGGCAGATTGCATGGTTCTCCAAAAGTGAGATGAAAATCGAGCATCACGATCTGATATGATGTCCAAAGGAACACCATGATGAGATACAATCTCATCAACATAGATTTAATAAGTTTGTCAGCAGAGAAATCCTCACGAATTTCTATAAAGTGTGCTGACTTTGTTAGATGATCAACGATTACCCAAATGGCATCATGACCTCTATTAGTACTCGGTAACTTGGTAATGAGATCCATTGCAATGGTTTCCCATTTCCAAACCGAAATTTCTGGTTGTTCAAGCAAACCAGAAGGACATTGATGTTCTGCCTTAACTGTGAGACAAGTAAGACATTTAGATACGTACAAGGCAATGTCTTTCTTCTTACCGGGCCACCAATACTGGGTACGAAGATCCTTATACATATGAGACTTATGAGCTTCATCCATTATCAAGGTGCGGAGATTGTCTTGTCTTGGAACCCACAAACGGTTCATGAAATAAAATAATCCATTGTCCTTTGTTTCGAGTTGAAGCTCAAGTTGTTTAGGTAATTCGTTACCTATTGAGCTTGGAAAATATGGGTTTGAATATCAGATCGAGCTTGAATACAATGTAGTTTGACATGTTCTTTACGACTAAGAGCATCAGCTACTACATTCGCCTTACCAGGATGGTAACGAATTTCGCAGTCGTAGTCGTTTAGAAGTTCAACCCAACGTCGTTTTCTCATGTTTAGCTTCTTCTGATTGAAAATATGTTGGAGACTTTTGTGATCAGTGAAAACCACGCATTTCGTACCATAAAGGTAGTATCTCGAAATTTTTAGAGTGAAAACTACAGCACCCAACTCAAGATCATGAGTAGTGTAGTTCTTTTCGTGAATCTTCAATTGTCTTGATGCATAGGCTATAACTTTGTTCCTTTGCATGAGAACGCAGCCACTGCCTAAGTTTGATGCATCACAATAAACGACAAAGTCATCGTTACCTTCAGGTAAAGATAAGATAGGTGCATCACAGAGTTTCTGCTTCAAGGTCTGGAATGCTTCTTCTTGTTTGGGTCCCAACTCAAAAGGTTTATTCTTTTGAGTCAAAGCAGCGAGAGGAACCACAATCTTGGAGAAGTTTGCGATAAAGCGACGATAATAACCTGTGAGACCAAGAAAAAAATGAACCTCGGTAGGAGTAGTAGGCGTACTCCAATCCCTGATTGCACTGATTTTGGCGGGATCTACATGTATACCTTGTTCGTTGACAATATGTCAAGAATTGAACTTCCTTAATCCAGAACTCACATTTGGAGGATTTGGCGTAAAGTTGTTCTTTCTTTAGGAGTTCCATCATTAGACGGGGATGTTGTTCATGGTCAGCTCGGGTCTTTGAATAGATCAAAATATCATTAATGAAAACAATGTTGAACTTGTCCAAATAAGGTTTACAAACCCTATTCATCAAGTCCATGAAAACAGCAGGAGAATTAGTTAAACCAAAGGGCATAACAGTAAACTCATAATGACCATATCTTGTGTGGAAAGCAGTCTTGGGAATATCTTCCTCGTGAACACGAAGTTGATGATACCCAGAACGCAGATCAATCTTTGAGAAGCATGTAGCACCCTGTAGCTAGTCAAGGAGATCATCAATGCGAGGTAGGGGATATCGATTTTCGATTGTGAGTTTGTTGAGCTCATGGTAATCGATACACATACGGAAGGATCCATCTTTCTTATTCACAAATAGGACTGGAGCGCCCCAAGTCGAAAAGCTTAGACAAATAAATCCTTTGTCAGACAACTCCTTAAGCTGTTTAGATAAATCTTGCATCTCAGACGGTGCAAGACGGTATAGGGATTTGGCTATAGGGTTGGCACCAGGTACAAGATCTATACGAAACTCGACTTGTCATGCTGGGGGTAAACCAGGTAGTTCTTCAGGAAAAACCTTAGGGTAATCCCATACAACGGGGATGTCCTGAATAGTTTTACCCTTGCCTTTCTCCTCTACGATATGCGCCAAGAAGGCTACATAATTCTTTCGAAGGTATTTATAGGCTTGGGTACATGTCATGAGTTTAAGGCTACTAACGGGTTTTCCTCCACGAACCTCCAAGATTTTACCCGACGGGAGAGGTATACGAATGATCTTGTCAAAACAAATTACCTCAGCATGGTGCTTGGTTAACCAATCCATTCCCACTATGATGTCAAAGCTCGCGAGTTGCATAGGTGTGAGGTCGATTGGAAAAAGATGGTTATCGAGGTTCAATTGGCAACAACGAATGACAGAATCAAGAACAAGGGGTTCGCCACTAGCTATTTCGACTGTCAAGGGCTTTCCTAGTTTTGTTCTAGGCATTGAAAGCAAATGTTCAAAAGCTAGGGATACAAAACTTCTATCAGCACCCGAATTGAAAAGAATAGAAGCAGGATGGTTGTTAACGAGAAACGTACCGTTCACCACTTTGTTGTCTGCACGCGCCTCATTTGCGTTAATGTTGAAAGCTCGCCCATGAGCCTGATTCGCGTTTGCCAAATTCGGGCAATTGTTTCTGTAATGGGTAAGATCACCACAGTTATAGCAAGAACCAGGTGGGTAGTGAGGTCGTGCAAGCTGCTGAGCAGGGTTTTGGGCTACTGGATTCTGGGTAGGAGCAAAACGACAAGTGTTGGCAAGATGGCCAGATTTCCCACAGTTAGTGCAAATGCGGCATTGTACATGTGGTTGATGGTGGCTAGGTGCATTGCCAACATATTGTTTCTTGGCCGGTGGTTGAGCAGGCTGATTAGGAGCAGCTTGGTTGTCACACCCCGACCCGCAGCGGAATAAGAATCGGGGCATAATTGGGTTATCACCAAAGCTCATGATGTTTACTAAAATGTTTCATATTTATTAAATTCAAATTACAACTTAAATATCCAAACAAAATTCAAACAATTACAAGAAAATGAAACTACATAATTATTCCAAAACTTAAACTTGTTTATTCTTCTAGGCCTTCCTATGTGTTTCTTGTCTCAGCTGGATCACCTGTATCATGTGTAAAACGGGGGATATTTTGGGTCAACAAAAGTTGGCGAGTGAACCTTGATAAAACATTGTTACTAATTTCTTGTTTTATTTAATAAGGAAAATTTGTGCAATAATCACATGTGAGCAAACATATATAAATAAACAAACACAACCACTTTGGATGAGTATATGATATGAATGATGATGAATGTGAGATCAAGGCTCAATCAAACGGAGCCGATCTTATGAGGCACCTGATGCTCAACCCGTCTCCCACGGGGAACTGATGGGCCTAATGAAATGCGTGCACTGAAAATGATAAAACCAATCTACATATAATCCACACAACAATTGATACACATTTGATCACGGATATGATGAATGCACAAGTGTTTATATATATATAATAAAAGAATTATACGACACATGATACACCCCAAAACATGATTAAAACGGGGAATTAATAGAGATTCACTCACATTGGGTGCGTTCTTTGATGACGTTGGATGCGCACGAATTTGATTCGATCGACGAGGGAAAAACTAACCTAAAATAATAACGAAATGATTCGGTAAATAAATGGATTTTATTCGAGATTAATATTTTTAATTAGTGCTCTTAATGGGATTTTTAGATTTATTTTTGTGAGTTTAAGGAAATTTTCTAACTTTAAAAATCTTATTTTTTTTAAGTATTTTTAAATGATTTTTCTATTAAATAAATAATTAAAAAAGAAATAAAATAAAAAAAGTTGACTTTTGACCGTTGACCGGGTCTTGACCGGTCAGACTGTGTTTTTATAATGCGCTGAGTGAGGTTCGAACTCGGGACCTCTCGTATACGTGCACGCAGCTCTACCAACTGAGCTACGTGTCTAACCCGAAATATTCTCTGTTATAATTATATTTATATACTAATTAACCTTCAACTTATTTGGTTTTTATTAAAAATGATTTATATGGCCGAACCGGTTGCAGAGACCCGGAGTCGAACTCGGGTCCTTCGGTTCGAGTGCGCACAGCCCAACCAGTTGGGCTGTGTGTCCAATCTGCTTATCAACTAAATTATATTCCTTTTATAAACATTCTGTGACTTGTTCTGATTCAGTTCTAAAAAAGTTGGTTTTAATTCTGAAAGTCGGTTCGAACTCGGGACGTGCGTGTTATATTTGCACACAGTCCACCGCTGACTGTGTGTCTAACCCGTTTAATTATCTGGTTTTAATTATATTAATACACAACTCGACTTCGTCTTCTTCATTTATAAGAACACAGAACAGTGAAATCCGACTGTTCTGTTTAAGTCGATCATCAAATCTTATAATTGGTTGGAATGAAATAGATAAAGAAATTAAGGAATAATATGTACCAAAACAGAACGTTTACTTCAGATTTCCGGCAAGAGTCGTCGGCTCTGATTTGTAACTCTCGGCTGAGTGAATTGCTTAACAGTTTAGATCATTGTGTTATGCAATTAAGTTACTGAGCAAGAGATATCAAGAGGGTTTAGATGGTTATACCGGTCGACAGTGGGGCTCCGGTTTTTCAGTGATTTTCCGGTGAGTGCGGGGATTTCCGGCAACATTGTCTGAGACAGACTCTGGTTGAATGATTAAGGTTAATACATGCCGAATAATGGATTTCAAACAAAAGAGTCGAGAAATATACCGATTAGAAGTAAAGCCTCGGTTTTCCGGTGAAAGTCCGGCGAATACAAAAATCTCCGGCGACGTGTTTTGGGATGAATAAAGCTTCGGAAACGATCGTGGTTCTGAGCGAAAGGATTTTCAGAGTGTTCAAGTGGGTATTTATAGTGGAAACAGGCTGAATTGGGTTTGAATTGGGTCAAGGTTCGCGATTGAAGATTTCCGTCGGTTATGACTGAAATTGATTGCCGGCAACGGTTATAACCGACGTCGACATCAATTTGTGCGGTTCAGTCAAAAGGAATATGGCCGAAATCGCAGATTGCCGGATTTTCCGGTGATTGCGAGTTCTGGCGCGTTGATTACCGGATTTGACTTTCGGTTTTTATTATATATGTTATTTGTTTTAGTGTTTATCACAAACATAGTGTGTGGCGGAGCGGTGTGTTGTGTGTTTGTGTTTGTGGGTGACCCGGGTTCGAAACTCGGCGTCTCCATTTATTTTTCTTATTCATTATTTATTATTAATTATAAGTTATGGTTTTTAAATTCTAATATATTTATTAATTATGTATTGTTTAAAATTTATATGAACCATAAATACGCAACGAAATTTATACTGAATATTTGATTGATAAACGAAGCGGGTTTGGAAATCCGTTTTTCGACGAATGTTACATTGGTTAGGTTGTGTAATAACAACAAAGTTCTTAGAAGCCTTAAGCTTCCTAGACTTCTTTGAAGTTTCAACTTTGTTACCCTTTGGCTTCTCAGACTTAACAGACGGTTTCTTGTCACCCTTTCTGTGGAGCTTACCTTTCTTGACTTGAGATTCAGTCAAGGTAGCTGCTCGTTCGATGGCTTGATGGACAGAAGTGGGGTTACTGCCAGTGACAATATCCTGAATAGGATCTGGCAAACCGTCGATGTATTTCTCAATCGCCTTATCCAAAGGCGTGACCATCGTTGGACAAAGCAAGCTTAACTCCTCATATCGGTCGGTATATGCACGGTGTTCCCCACTGTCCTGCTTAAGGTCATGGAACTCATTTTCTAACGCCCTCTGCTCGTGTCGAGGGCAGAACTCTTTCATCATCAGAGCCCTAAGTTCCTCCCATGTCTGACCCATAGCAACATTAGCACCTCGATCTCTCATTATTCCATTCCACCATGTGAGCGCCCTCTTTTGGAACACACTCGAAGCAAATTCAACTTTACGCTCATTCGGACATTGGACATGGCAAAAAATGTTCACAAGACTCTCAAACCACTGTAGGAGCCCAGTTGCTCCTTCAGAACCACTAAACTTGAGTGGTTTAGCCGAGTTAAACTGTTTAAAGTTGCACGCAGCAGGTGCATTGTTGTTATTGTTGGCTTGGTTAATTTGAGTAATGAGATTTGGTAGCACAACAGCAAACTCCTGAGCGATTAGAGCCACCATGTCGGCGTCCGTATTTACGTTTCGTCGAGGAGGCATTCTAAAAGAGAAAACATGAGAGAAAACGAGTGAGATGAATGTTGAATAATCAAAATGAGATGTTAAAATATCAATGAAAAGTAAGGATGGTGGTCATTCGTTCGTTTCTCAAAACAAACAAAAGACACACAATGACTAATCAAAGTAAATGGGTCTTTATAATGTATCGCAAAGACATGCTTTAGCCTATAAGTGGACACTCACCCCAAGAGTTCCCAGGTAAGAGTGACTGGTCCGATAATGCGGATTTGTACGAACACTTTAGCCTTAGACAGAAAACTCATGGTACACGCACCCACCCTTCCAGATTGAACGTGTTCACATTAAAAAGACCCAAACTTTGACGAGATTTTTTTTTTTGAAAACTTTGAAGGCATAAAAGCCAAAGACAAATCATCTAAGGATAGATGATTGATTTTCAAAATGAATTTGAAATTTGTGGATTTGTTTTTGGTAATCACCTAAGGATAGGTGATAGTATTTTGTTTAAAGAATCTAAACACAAGAAAACTTGTGTTAAGGTCCTAGAAAGGTCATAGTCTAGGTCAAAGCATTACTAATAACCTAATTCCCTATAACCATTGGCTCTGATACCAATCTCTCTGTCACACCCTGACCGCATAAAACAACAAAACCGGAATTTAACTTCGAGGAGTGTCATAACAGAACTATTGTTTCAACAACCATGGTAATTAAAGTTCTATATTATTGATTCAAATTGTTTACATTGTCTGGAATTTAACGGAAACATAACATAAATTTATTTGTCTTGCTTGATTTTAAGTCACTAAAGCCCAAGTCTGCCTAAGTGTAGCATAATCAACCTTAGATATTAGCTCCTGAAACACGTGTGAAAATAGGTATGTCAGCATAAAAATGCCTGTGAGTTACATAGGTTTTGTTGATAAGGACTCATGACTTAAAGTTAAAATAATAGTTTAACGAAAAGTAGTCATGAACCTAAAAAAAATGTTTTAATCATATGAAAATCAAATGGTATAAAAGAAGGATGTATGGTTAAATAATTAACCGAATGAAAATGAATGGTATAAAATATGCCATTTGTAAAACAATGTCTTGTGTATATTATTTGTACCAAATGTGTCATGTCTTTGTCTTTGTCGAAGTGGTTTAAATAACGTTACGATATGTATTATCATGAAAGCACTTATATATAGGAAGTACCAATGGCGTATCCACCATGCTTTTATCATATTACACGCATCTCGTTATTTAAATCACTTATCGAATAACCACAAAAATGTCTTGTCAAACATGTGTAAATAATGTAATATGTCACAATGTTAGGTATAAACCATGTCTTGTGTAACAAATGTCTTGTATGGCAAGTAAAGAAAAAGTCTTTACTCAAACCATATGTAATGTGTCTTGTATAACCAATGTCATGTACAAAACAATGTCTTGATTAAACAAAAGTTTAAATCAAAAGTCATGTTTTGCAAAACCAATGCTTTATTTGATATGAACATTTATGTAGTAATGTTTATCGCATACATTCAAGCCTTGAGACTGTCGGATAAACCCTTAACAAGTCAAAGGTTTATCAAAAATGTATTCAGATTCTGTCATTCCCTACTTCCAAACAAACCTAGGAAGCGGGGAACGGGATTTGTCAAGTCCTATGGTACCATTACATACTACCGAGCGGAGTGATCTATGTTAATGAATGTATTCTTGTCCCGTTAAACATACCAAATGTCATAACCAATGTAAGCATGTCATGTAAAAAACCATGTACTAAGTATGCTAAGTAAACATAAGTAGTAGAAATGTCTATGAAATCAATGTGCTAGCATGCTCAGTCAACATACATAGCAAAATGTAATGTAAAATCAATGTGCTCATATGCTAAGTCAACATATGCCGCAAAAGTAATTCATAAATCAATGTGCTAGCATGCTCAAGTCAACATACATAGCAAAACATAATTGAAATCATGTACTATATGTGTACTAGATGAACATAGCAAGTATATGTCATAAAAGCATGAAATCAATAAAGTAACAAGTAGGAACATGTGTTTCTCCCCAAAATATTTGCAAAAGTAAAAGAGGGGACTATGTACTCACTTGAGATTGCAAGTATCCTTGATCTAGTGAACTAACAAAGCTCGGAAAGTCAAGGAATCAAGTAGCACCTAGTATGGAATCACTATGTTAATAAATCCGACCTAAATCAGGAGATCGGATAAAATGAGGTCTTGTAAACCAAATGAGTGTTGGAACTCATATGATATGGTTTAACAAAGCCTACATTCTGATTTGAAAGCAATCCTAAGTGCTTATGACCTGTTACGACTCGTTAAGGTAGTTTAAGCTACTTTAACGTGTCGTTTGCGCAAAAGCGCGTTCAGATGGTCTAACTAGTCCTATGGTAAGTCTTATATGCCTAAAAATGTTTAATAATGTTGCACAATCAGTTTAAGTGTAAAAATTTAGATTACATATGTTTAGATTGAATTCATGCGCAAAAAGGGCATTATGGTCATTTTCCTAAGGCATATAAACTACCTATCATACAACTAACTAGACGAAGTAACCTTAAGGTATAACCCCTGGAGGTTATTCCTTAAACAATTATGGTACAACATATGTTTGGTCGGATCCTAATGATCGACCAAATGGGTCGGGTTCGTAAGTCTAAGCGGTTATCGAGACCGCTTGACTTACGACCCTAAATAAGCACTAAACTAGAAGTGACGAATTAAACATGTTAAAACATGTTTAACTAAGTTAGAAAACTGATTTGATATTAAAACAAAGTGTTTTGATACCAAAAAATAGTTCTATCGCAAAATGCACATAATCGTGCATTTTGACCGAAACTTTTACTCGTCACTACAACTAGTCAACATGGTAATCAGTAGGTATAGTCGCAAGGGACTATAACCATTATGATTATGATCACGTTGTAAAATTCAAATGAACTTTGTCTTGACCAATTCATGGTCAAAGCCGAAAGTGCAAAACTGTTTGACTTTTAGCTTGAAATAGCTAAAATAACTAAACATGACTAAGATAGAACACTTACTTGTGTTCTAGGATTTAAGAATGCTCAGTAGGAAGCCTCCAAAATAATGGTAGCCTCCAATTTAGAGCAAAGATGAAGATAGAAAGCAATGAGCAAATTGGAATGAAGATGATCATGGGTATTTATAGGAATTCTTGAACCATTAGATCATGCCAAGTGTTTTTTGTGTTTAGCAAGGCTTAACAAGATTGCAACAAGTGTTAGAATTAGGTTTAGTGCTTAGAGAACACACATCTTGGTCACCAAGCAAAGCAAACCAGCTGCTGAAATTGCTGCTACTGGGCTTGGCTTACGGACCGTATGGGTATATGCCTTACGGCCCGTAAGGCTCTTGCAGGGGCAGAAGTTTGCAAAAGTTGCAGTTTGGTCCTTGAACTTTGTTTTGTCGCGTTTTGGCACTTTTAACACCCGTTAACCTCATTTTCAAGCCTCATAAGGATGAGAAAGCATAGGGAACTTGAAAAATGCTCAGAAATGTTTCGGATGTCGGCTCGTACAGTCGTAAGGTTGCGGCTTTCGGTTAATTACGACGAAAATCGTAACGAATGCGCAAATAACCGTAAACGCGTAACGAATGGCATTTTTGCATTCCAATCACTCAAATATGATATTTTAAGATTACAAAAATTGTTGGATGTCCGTACATGTTCCGGATAGCGAAATACACGAATTGGCATAGTTTCGCAGATTTTGCAAAATAGCCCCTAGAGCTGAATATACATATTTTCGCCATACCGAATCCTTCAAAACTTCTTTCTAAGTTATGTAAAGGATATTTAAGGTATGTTTAGCTTGTATCATTGTTTTGGAGTGTACGTCGCGTTAAATGGGTTACGTTTTCGTAACGGTTCGCGATTTCACTTCTAGAAAATGTTTGGAAGATCGAATTTGAACAAGGATTGAAAATACGAAATGCCATAAGTAAATACACAAATATTGGGATAAAACACAATGTTATTAAATATGAAATTGTTTTGGAATTGTATGGTGATTAAAATACACATATGTCACATAACCCTAGAAACTTACAAAAACCTACACGGGGGTGAAACCCGAAGAGACTAGCCGTTCATGGTGAACGAAACAAGATCGCCGGATGATTGAGGCTTGAGCACAATCATCTTGAAGCTTTGAAAGTGATGGAGATGATGGTTAGGGTTTGGGATGGATGGTGTGTGTGAATGAATGATGGAGGAGATGATGGTAGGCTGGGGTTAGGATCGAAAAGATGATAAACGGATGATTCGGAATGATCAAGGATGAAGGTTGGGGTGTTTTTGGCTCCAAGATGAAGTTCAAAGTTGAGAAAATACGTAACCCCCTTCAAAATACCCCAAAATTGGGTTTTTACACGTCAAAACTCGCAAAACACGAAAATTCCCATCGACAACTAGGAGGAGGCGTCGCCGACTCCACCCTGGCGCCGTCGACCCCCCTAGAAATTGCAGTTTTCTAGGGGGTCGCCGATGCCCCTTGTAGGGTGCCTTTTCCCATTTTGTTCATTTCACATCCCCGGTTGATCTCGTTCGCTCCCGGTGCTCCGAATAGCTCCTTAAACTCCGTTAGACCTGCAAAACGCAATTCCAATCAAAAGTAGGCTATTCAAAACTAAAAGTTATGTAAAGACATAAACTTAAACATAACATAACAACGATTTTCGACCACACATCACATCCCCACACTTGTCTTTTGATTGCACTCAAGCAGATATGTTTTTCACTTCCACGTGGGTCGAACGAAAAAACACACTTCCCATTCTCGAGACTTAAGTTAAGGTCCAATGTCATACCAAGTTCATAATTCTTACAATTTTAGAAATATTTAGCGGTAAAGTGATTAATCACATAAAAATGGTTACCCCATATTAACCCGCCCTTGAAACTAACACATCCCTCACAATGTTCTCTCTACTCGGTTTTAAAAAAATAGCTAATTATGATGCTTTAGAATGTTTCAAATTATCACTCAAACCAATTAGAACACGTACCCGTATAGGCTTGCAACTCAATCATTTCCCACCACTTAACACGACTACAAAGCATAAGTCAAAAGGTATTTACTGGTTGTAACGGGGCAAGGCTAAGGGTATGGAAAGAATATTTAAAAGTGTCTAAGGTGATAAAAACTCGATTTTATAACAAAAACTACTCTAAACACGACTAACTACAAAGCATCAACTATGAGGCAAAAAAATCGCCTTTTATTCAACTAACTATCAACACATGTTTTTGTGCTTTTTCTCAATGATTTTCTGCTCTTTTTTGATGTTTTCGTTTTTTTACAACTTTGCAACAAAATAATCCTAAAATTTCGAATTTTCATGACACGGGTTAAAAATAAAAAGGTTTAATGGTCAAAGGCTAAATGGGTCAGTCAAACGAAAGGTTTAGGCTCAAAGTTGGCGACTAAGGGATTGATTTCAGGTAAGGATAAAACAAATGGTATAAAAGAAAACGTTTACCTAATGCCTTAATCATTCTTGTGCTCGTATTCGGTCTATGGTCTCAAACGCATCAAAAGCTGTAAGTTCTACAATACATGATTAATGGCACACTCAACAATGAACTATGTATATCTATAATGTGTAAAAGGCTCAAAATCTCACGTACAAAGGTATGGTATGTGATATGCACCATATATTAGTTTCTTAAGCGGATTATTCCCAAATAACCACCCACTAAATACCCATCATGTTAATAATTCGAACTTGACCATGACAAAAGACCAAACGGGTTGTGCCATCCCTCATTGACTTAGTTACTTGTGCTTTCTAGATTGCTCAAATAAGAACATTTTTGTATAAAAAAATTTAAAAATTTTCCCTATCCCCACACTTAGGTTAACATTTTCCTCAATGTGTAGTGTTTAAATGAAAGGGTCCAAATCGAAAACTTTTTCTCCCCATCCCCACAGTTAAGGTCAACATTGTCCTCAATGTGTAGGAATGAGAGCTTTTATAACTTACAAGGGATGTGACACGACCAAACTCCCAAAATTGCACCCCAGTCAATAGTATACAAAATAAGATCCACTTATTTACTAACTAATAACCAAAGCTAAACAGAAACGTATGCACCTGGTTTTCACTCATTCCGCGTGTGCTCTTCATTCTTCAATAAAAAATGGTCGTCTCACGAGCATCACGTACCTACAAATCTCAACTCTCGTGTAGAAGCATGCCTCTCACAACCATCAAAACTTATTAGATACCCGGCTCTACCACTTTTAACAAAGACTTACCAAGCCATATTTTTATTCAACTTTGATTTTCTTGTGAAAAAATATTTGACAACAACAACAAACCTAACTCAATTTTGTAGAAATCACGGTTGCATTTATCATATTCAACAAGACCTTTAACCCTCTCGATGGCTCGGGAGGACGAGGAAGGTCTCGTTTCATTTACCTAAGAACTCAAATTATGGAAAAAATTATACAAAAAGGAAAACTAAACTGAAAAGAGGAATTAAAAAGCACCAATAATATTATACAACAACAAACGACATATCCCCTTAAGGTGGTCGAACGGAGTGCTTGTCACCCACCGGTGATTCATACCATTTGGTCCCAAACAGGCCAAACTTCCTCAACTCCTCTTCCTCCCTCTTTTCTTGAGGCGACTTCTTCGCCTTCTTCTTTTTGACCGGCGGCGATTTTCTAAACCTACCAACCATAGCACATATTTTTTTGTTTGAACTAATGTTCTCCTTAGGACACTTATCCTCACCGAGCAGGTTAGTAAATTTGGAAAAAAAAACATTCAAAATGTGACAACCGGCAAAATAAAGTGGTTAATCCGTACAACTTAACAACTATTTATTATTTGATTGCGTTCATTATCGACTTAATTAATGCATGATTAGGTCATACAAAGGCTAGCAATCATAGGACATGTTTAAATTATGCAAACAATAATGTGACATTCGTCGCGTCGCGAGAAAACAAGAAACTATGTCTGATATGTTGGCTGAAATGCTGAAAACACTATTCATGCCAACAAGATCTGTAAACTGTCCCAACGAGAAACGAATGGCATGAAGGCATATTATCATTAAAATACAAACTAAAATCCCTAATTAGGGACACTAAATACTAAAACACTTTAACTTTCTGGAAAATACGTGTATTTACAATTCGTCTGATCCACGCTAAACTGTAACACTTATAAACATCTGAAACACTAAAATTCAACATTTTTTTGTTCGTAAGACTTGTATATAATGTTATACATCCTAAATGAGCTTGGGGATATCAATGGGATTCCGAAACTTAAGCTTCCAGTATTGCGTCGCTACTTGCACATTTTGTCCGATTTCAAGCCGACGAGCTAGTAAATGGTATTTTTATCACCATGACCTAAACGAATCATCTAGTGAGCTAATTAGCCATTGTTTGGCGTCAAAAATATCGTCACAACGCAAATGGCGCAAAAATTCCTCTAATTCCCCTAATTCCCTAAATCTATAAAATTAACAATACTTTTACATATGTAATTTTTATATAAAAATATATATATAACCATATACCCCCCACCACCACCATTTCAGTTTTGGTGGGCCCCATGGCCACCCCAACTTGTATTATAGATATGGATAAGAAGGTATGGTGTTAGAGATTTTCTTTGACAGCTTGGAAGCAAGATTTTTATAACCATTCTCCCTCATGTTCTTTCATTATTCTCATAAGCATTCAAGAAACAAGAACACCCCTTTGCCCTCTCTCATTCACGGCTACCACACACCACCCTAAACCACCTTTAATCCACCACTAAACACCCTAAATTAAGCCACTTCAAGATCACTTAAGGAACTTGCAAGCATGGAGGACCATTAGATATCCCTTTGGAGCTTTTATTCTTCCTTAATCTTCATCTTAAGCTTGTGAAAAGTTGTAAGATCATCTTTTATCATTTTTAAGCTCCTTATAATATGTAGTTTACTAAAGTACATGTTGGTCATCTTGAACATGAAGAAAACCAAACTCAAAAACCCTAATCTCACATTAAAAGTTTACTAAATATAATGTATTATGTGTTGATTATGTGGATTAGTGTTAACTAGTTAGTATAATCTTGTTGGTTATGTTAAAGTAAGATGTTTAAATGCATGGTTATGTATGAACTAGGCTAGAAATTATGATCTAAACATCTTGATGTTTAGATCTAAGCAATATCATTATTCTTAAGTTCCATGGACTTTACATAAACTAGAAGATGATTTGTGATGAATACAACTTTTGTAAAAGTTAAACACCATGATTTTTCACTAAGATCATTTTAAAAAGTAGCCTAAACAAGTGTGTTTAGACAAAGGAACTAGACTTTAAAGTATGAGAATAATGATAAACTTTAAGAGTCTTGTTAGAAAATATATAAAGATATTATTTTTAAAGATATGGTTAAAAATATACTTATAAAAAGTTTATGGAAATGAGGATGAATATGTATGGTTCATGCATGCAAAGTTGATGTTTCAGACTTGGTTGAGTTTTGATGATGATTATGGGTTAAACATGCTTAATGATATGTTTAATAAATGTCGAAAACGCCATTGTTTAGGGGTAATTATGGCGAAATTTTCTAAAAATCTAATCGCGATTAAGAAATGATTAAAGGGTGATCAAAGTTAATCATGATTAGTAACCTTAATCATGATTAGACAAACCTTAATGGTAAGGTTTAAGTCTTAAACACCCAAGAGTTTTTATAAACACCTATATATTATTTTCACAAGTAAAAGTAAATGGAAATAATATATAGATTAATATATAATTTTTAGATGAATTATATATTTTGAATACTTCATATGGTGTGTATAATTACTTGTGTATTTGTATTAGTGTTAGGAGAATACTAACCAAATACCAAATACATTACACTTGGAGAAATACATAAATACCTAGTTGTATAAAAATGGACATGAACCTTCATGTAACCATACTTGAGAAATTTATACACCAAATATACACAC
Organism: Scalesia atractyloides; assembly: GCA_947069175.1. Taxonomy (NCBI): domain Eukaryota; kingdom Viridiplantae; phylum Streptophyta; class Magnoliopsida; order Asterales; family Asteraceae; genus Scalesia; species Scalesia atractyloides. The sequence continues at coordinate 44,982,390 of CAMTDV010000017.1, read as the reverse complement.
ATGAAACACACTCATGTTGTATCCGTAAACGGATAAGCGGACAACGAAATGCGGACGACGGACAAACGAACATCGGACGAATCAACTTATAACCATATGTTTTGACAAGACAATATATATCCAAAACGACGCACAAAATAAAATAAACGCGCTAACGAAATAAATGGTCGTCATCGGCAGCACTAGCATCACGACACGAAGCGTGCACATAACGCGGACGACTTTTGGTCACTCTCGACACGAAAATAAATATACTCGGTTACTATGAAAAAACTCTAAAAATAATATATTTTTAGACATTGGAACTATAAATATATTTCATTACTAATAATTCCGGAAAGTATAAGGAAAATAATCACAAAGTGTAAAAATACAATTATACACGTATACGAATACGTGTGAATCCAAAATTGCACTTGGTGAAATCGTATGAATACAAGGAATGTACATGTACACGAATACGTATAAATACGACATAAATACCAATAATAAAATGTGCAAATACAAGTATATATACGGTATATGTATATGTATAAAATACGCAAGTACATGGGGATGTACTCAAATACACTTGTTGAAGCGTACACTCACAAAGAATACTGTTCATGTACATCAACTGATATACAATGTTAAAAATAAATATTCTTAACACTTATATCTATAAAAGGTATACATATATAGTTGTGAAACAAATATTCATACTCGAACTGAACGTATTTATACATGTGAACGAGATTCACTAAACTTAAAAATATATATTGAAGAATATATATATCACACATAATGAACATAAGTCGTGGCATGGAGACACTAATGGGTTAGGCCCACTCACACCGTGTGGATCACGGAGACTCAAATGGGCTAGGCCCACTCTCACTTGTGCAAGGCACAAAGGCTCAATTGGGCTAGGCCCACTCTCACTTGTGCAACGCACAAAGATTCAAATGGGCTAGGCCCATTCTCACCTGTGTGAGGCGCAAAGACTCTCATGGGCTAGGCCCACTTATGTTCGTGCGAGGCACGAAGACTCATGAAGGCCGAGGCCCGTTCGTACACATTATGAATACAAAATATATATATAAAAGAAATATATATATATATATATATATATATTAAACAAACATACGAAACAGATGCCAACATATTTAAAATACACAAGGGTTCCAAATACATAACGAATACAAATACAATAACGTTCAAGACGAGCAACGTGTACATGAATTAACATAAACCCAAGTGTCTAATGAGTTAGAGCACTTGTAGGTTGTTACACGCTTTTGGGATACCCAATTTTCTAGCATTTATACGGATGCAAACTTGTGAGTTCATGTCCCCTTTTTCTCTTAAATGTTTTCGGTTTCACAACGCTCGGGGGGAAATGCATGTTTCGATGGTGTGGTTTAGCTATGGAATGGAATACTGGATCATGTGCAGATAGGGTCTCTCTTAAGCGTCATTAATCTTTTATAAGACCACAAAACAAGAGTGGTAGATCTATCGGGTGTAGCGAGCCCCACTCATGGGTCCTTGTGTGGCCGCATGTAGTGCTTTTGTTGTCCCAGCCTGGTGGACAGGAATGAAATCGTCTAGGGTTGAGTACTTCCTATGTCTTCACACATATTAATGTCCTTGCAAAACATTAATGATCATCAAGTTCATTAAAGTTTTACATACCACATTGTTATATATGAACTCTCAATTGCTTTTAAGATCATTTGTTATGAACTCAAAACGCATGAACTCGCCAACTTTTGTTGATGTTTTTAAACTTACATGTATATCAGGCAACTAAGTCAATCTTTTCTCGGTTGGTTACAAGAATTCAAGGTTATCAAGAATAAGATGTCATCCTATTTTGAAGGGTTTGGTTCATATATTCCGTCTTCGAACGAGATATAGGATGCAAAGCCTTTGGGTTTTAAAAACTATATTTTGGACAAGTCCTTTGTAAAAATATTATAACTTATGTTGTCTTTTGTGGTTAAATACTTATGACTTGTAACTTTGAAATGATGGTAATGGATGAACATCGTGCATGTTTTATTTCATATAGTTGTTTGCTTATATCGTATGCGATGAAAACTAATCAAGTTCACACTGCGCGCTTCCACCATCGGACGGGTGACACAAAATTAGTTCATGGTCCCCCAAACTTCATGCTCACCGTTCTCGTTGCACAATTTATTATGGCATTAGCAGTTGCCAGGAACGGTCTACCCAATATGACTATCAGTTGTGTGTCCTCAACACAACCAACATAGTCAATTACAAAAAGTCAATTGGGTAATATTACTCTTCAACCTTCACTATCACATCTTCCACCATCCCCTTGGATGCGTGGGTTTCTAATTTGCCAACACCACGGGGGTATCAAACTTTTTCAAAGGACCAAAATCATATTGGTCGTACAGACTCCCAGGCAAGATACTTACACAAGCCCCAAGATCTAGGAATGCCCTCTTAATTTTAAATTTACCAATTTTGATTGGAACAAGAGTGTCTCCCGGATTTTGAGCTTTTTGAGGGAGGGCAATAGACAAAAGACACTAACATGAGATATTAAATCAAATTGTTTCGGTAGTTTGTTGTGCCATTTCTCAGTGCTCAACTTTTTCAAACACTCTACACGAGTCATGACTTTTTTAATGTTATCAAGTTATGGCAATAATTTTTTATTGTTTAAAATTTTCCCACATCTCGTCCTTTGGTGGGCTCTGTTTTTCAAACTTTGATGCATTAATTGGTTTTAATAGAGCCAACGGGTATGGCGTGGTATTAAACTCCACACCCATATCATCGTCCCTAGCATGCAATTCATTTAAACAACTTTCACAAGTATTTTCAGTTTTAGGTTGTGAAAGTGTTTCTTGCTCATTGTTGCTTTCATCAACAAAATCCTCCACCACACCATCAACAAGTTGTTGTGATGGAGTACTCTCAACACTACAAACCTCATCATTGGAAAAAAGACTTACCGTGTTAATGTACACATTCCTCACATTGCTCGTGCTCGAACTTTGATGGTTGGGTTTCACAGTGGTATCACTTGGAAATCTTCCGCCATTTCCTCGCATTTGGGCCACTTCTTCGGCTAATTGACCCACTTGTTTTGACAAGGCCTCGTGCGACTTGTCCCGTACCTCAATCACTTTCTTCATCTTTGTCTTGATCTCTTGGTTTGAATTTGTAATAGCATTCACGATCGCGTCGAGCTTAGAGTTTAACAGGTTATCACCACCCATTTGAGAGTTTGAATTACCACCCCCCATTACCGCATTGGTTGTAGCCCCATTGGTAATTATTTTCACGGTGTTGATACCCTTGGCCACTTCCTTGGTTATAACTCTGTTGGTAACACCCTTGGTTACCACTTTGGCGGTTTTGATATGATGGCCCACCTTGATTTCCCCTTGGTTACCCGGTTGGAAATTTGGGTTCATTTGGCTCGAGGCATTACCATACCTAAGATTAGGATGGTTCCTCTAATCCGGGTGATAAGTGTTGGAGTTCATGTCGTATTGCTTCCGTTCTCCAAACACTTGATTCACCTCTTCGTTGGCTTGTGCCATGTTGACTTGGCACTCTTCGGTACGATGACCAATGTCCCCACAATCCCACATACCGCAAATTGAATCGCGCCCACATCCTTTTTCTTCATACACGCCTACTCCCACTCTAATGTGCCAATTCAATCCTTAGCACTCGAATCAAGATCGGGAAGAGATCGGGAAATGGGATGCTTTTTGGCTCGATCCGCCATAGCAACCACTTTAGATTTTTTGCTCATTCTTTCTATAAACGCCCAATCGTCTTCCTCGTGGTTGTTCAACAATGTGCCACTACTTGTTGATTGCAAGAATTTGTAATCCTTGGTATCTAACCCCCGTATAAAACACTTCAACAACTGGATCTGATGGTGAGGGAATTTCCGAACCAACTCCTTAAATCGAGTAAGGGCCTCATGTAATAACTCACCCGATAACTGTCGAAACGACAGAATCTCATCCCGTGCATCATCAGTCTTCGCGATCATAATGTTCATCAAGAAATACTTGTTGCATTTTTGCCCAAGTACGAATATTATTTATCGGAAGCGTGAGAAACCACTGTTTTGCCTTGTCCTTGAACAAGAACTGGAATAACATTAGCTTCACTTCCTCAATCTCAAAATTGTGACCCTCAATCGTGCCACATCGTAACGCCTCGTAAAAACCCGTCTAATAAAATCCTGACACGTGTCCCGCTGATTCTCGTATGCCATGTGTTAACGAGAGGGACCAATCATGTCGTCATGTTATTTAAATAACCTCTGAACGATACTTGAATAAGTCGAGGGACCATTTATGTCAAATTATAAAAAAAATTTCTGAAGAGGTCTTACGGACGTAACCATACCTGGTTACGGACAGTAAGATTTAAAAGGAGCTGGATCGGAGAGGCGGTTACGGACCGCAACCACATATGGTTATGGTCCGTAACCATTCAAAACCATGGGCGTTAGAAGGCCCTTACGGACCGCAAGCATATTGCCATACGGTCTATAAGTACCTGCCAGTGACAGATTCCTTGGCAGATTGCTGCCCTGCCACCTTGCACGCAAATGCCACCATGTGAGCAGCTCTTGATACGTACAAAAACACTTGTAGGCCTCTCATAACACTCCTAGACACTTATCTTGACCTCATGCCCCTTAACTATAAAAGGGCACTTAGATTGCCTCTTTTCTTTGCTCAATCATTCTCTCCTCTCTTGCTCACATTGGAAGTTCCTGAGCTCCTTGGGGACATCCTCTAAGTTTATGAAGTTAGCTTAGAGCACTTGTAAGTGCTCCAACCTGCTCTTTTCTTTTTTATAGGCTTTAAGATAAAAGTCAAAGCGGTGTCGTAATAACGCTTTGACCTTTGGTTAAAACCATTATGGTCAAGCCATTGTTTGATTGCGAACATGGATACGTGATCGTAATAAGGTAGGTGTTAACCCTTCAAGAGGGCACCTCCTGGAGATCACGTTTGCTTGGTCAATTGACGGGCCAAAGTTATGTTCATAAAAAGTCAAACATGTGTATAACGGGTCAGATTTTAAATAAATTCATATAGTATAATGTAGGTGTTATAAAATGTGTTTTTATCCCTTTAATAACTTGGTAATAACTATTAGAACATGTGTAAACATGTTCAGCTCGTCATACCAGGTTTAAGGTCGGTTCGCAACCGAAAGTCGCAAGGATTGACTCCTGCTTTGACTTTCAGTTCTGACCCGAAATAGCAACCTTAGCTACTTATTCTAAGTTGCACTATGACCATGTTTTATTATAATATAACCCCATGGAGTTATACTACATGGTTGTATAGTATTCTAAGTTTTATGCAAGCTTCTGATTTATATGCCTTATGTGACTAAAATGCCATTTTCGTTTAAAAACAAGGTTTAATCTATAAATGAATAAACAAATGACTTGTAAACTGATATGTTAACTTAATTAACTTATTTGATGTCATCGTTCTGGTCTTAGGCTGCGATTTGATCAAATGTCGTTAATATTACTTTAAAATGACTAAAATGCCTTTTTGGCATTTTAAACGGTTTTAACATGATTTCTTCACCAAAACTAATAGCCAACTAAGGTAATATCATAATATTGATTATTTGGGATATTATAATAGACTATGAACTGAGTTTGCATAGAAGTCCTTATATAATGCCGATAAATGACGATAATACCCTTACGGTGCATCAAGTGACTTCAATAATACTTTTGACATCTAAACCTTTTACATACTAATATATTGTATTAAATAACGTATTTTGAATATATAAACTTGATCACAATCTCAGTTTTCATTAAACATTGCTTAAATCGTCATTTAGCGCATTTATCGCCTTTTCGGCGCATAGTATGGTTTAAAACCATAACTATCAACCAAAATTTGTTACCTACCGATTACTAAACTATTTTAAATACTTTTATAGTAGGTACAAGTCCCAAACTCAGAATCCCAAATATGACATCAAAACTATGTGTGAAATGACTAAAATGCCCTTACGGGGCATAATATGGTTTAAAACTCACAACCACACATATATTTGATATCCTACTGATATAACATCATAAAATACATCTTTTTACAGAATGTTTATGACCATGACATCAGTTTACTAATAAGCTTCTTTTATAAGGCATAAAATGACCAACGCCATTCTTAGGTGTAACTTGATTTTAAAACATAAACGGGCATCCATGTTAATATCTTACTGATATTAAACACATTTAAAACATATTGGCATATGGAACTTGTATATGACTCATACGGTTACCCGGTTTCGCTTATACGCGTACGGGTAAGCCTACGTGACAAGTTTACGTAATTTAACCAAAACGGGATTAACCTTATCATTTTTATATCAAAATCCAGAATGTTATATACTTACCCATATTATACAAGTCTTGTACTTGTCGGGCCTAAATAACATAACATTCCGGTCATCGCTTAATCCAGCGTATCGTACCGTATTTATCAAACTTAAGACTAGCCGGTTCAAGTCTATGACTTAACTATGGACCCGTTAGCATTCTAATTGGTTATTAATACCATCACTCCAGACTAAACGCCTTTCGGTAGATTGTAACTTGTACTTATGTCTTTGACTTACGCCTGAGTTATTACTTATTTGAAGATTTGGCTCAGGTAAATACTTTTAACCTATTTTCCCTAAACAGGCTTGGGATACGGTAAATTATTACCGCTTGGTCGGGTATGGGATCATGTTGTCGGATTGTGATTTAACTAAATCTCATAACTCGTTTTAATCTGTATTGTCTGATAACTTAAAAATTGGGGGTTAATTCGACCGTGTCTAGGATATCCTTAGGCTCATTAAATTGCTAATGGCCACGACCTAAGCACGGGGTGTAGGCGTACACCCCTCTGATGCAAATAATTATTCTTATCTGCTCCTTGGGAGTTCAGAAGTATTGTGCCGCTTGATCATGTCTTGTTTTCTGTACTGGGACCCATATGTTTTGACATGCTTGTAAAATTGTATACAAGGTTATTTTGAACTGTCCCAACCTGCGGTTAACCCGCTACCACCACCTGTGGCACAACCACCAAACGTGGTACAACCACCACCGGGTTTTGAAAACCCAATACCTGCATATCCAGATCCGTCTGGATATAATCCTTTTGACCCTTCTGGCATGTCGAATTTTATTCATCATGCCCACTCACAAGACCCATACATGATGCGGTCATCCACAACACTCTTTATCCTTCACATTTCCCTCCATATCTAGCTATACCTTATCCAGTTGCAGGATATCCACCTTATGGATATCAATACCCGGTTGCACCTCAACCACAACCACAACCACAACCAAAACCGCAACCACCACCAGCATTAGAGGCTATGAATGAGACCTTGGAGAGAATGAAGGAACTTTAGCGAAAAGCTGAGAAATCTGAGAAGAAAACAAGCAAAATTTTAAAGAGATTTTTGAAGATGGTCAAGGGGAAAAAGGATGAATAAATTCCTTATATTTAGTTTATGTATTTTATTTTCCAAAAGTCCCTTCATGGACAAAGTTTTGTATTTAAAAGTGCTATTTAAGGCATCTATGTAATGTAATATCTTTTAATAAAAACTTTTGGGAATTTTCCATAATATATGTACTTTGTTACATCCTTTGTTCAAGTAATCCTCTTGATATTAACTCGAACTTTATTGATCTGCTATATAAATCCAAAAGATCTTCTTAATGGTTTACACCAGCCGAGTGATAAGGTCACACTAATTGGCAAATATGGTAGTTAAAAAGTAAAGCCTTCTACCATGATAGTTAAGGAAGATTATCCCTTCTATCCAGAGGTGGTGAACTATGTTTGCGCCTCCTAGTCTATGTAGTCATTGCGACCATGACTAGATCATTTAAACCATTAAGACAATTATTATGTGTGAACATTCAAGTAATGTTAGCCCTCCTGGCAGTGTGACTTGAGGAACCACGCTAATTGTCTAGGTAATGGACTGTGTCCAAACCTTATAGCCCTCGTGATCAAATTTGATCATGGCTAGTATCATCAACACGATGATCATAACATCCATTATTGATGTATAGCTTACGAGCTATATTATTATTATTAACATCCATTAGTGATGTAGTGCCTACGGGCCATAAATAAAAACATCCATTTGTGGTGTAATGCCTACGGACCATAATTAAACATCCATTAGTGGTGTAGTGCCTACGGGCCATGATTAAACATCCATTAGTGATGTAATGCCTACGGGTTATTAAACAACATTCATTAGTGATGAAGTGCTTACGAGCCATATTTATGTCCATTAGTGACAATGACAGTTGTGGTCTATGACCCCTTGTCCAGAGGTAATAGATTTCGTTCAAACCTCAAGGCCTTTTGATCTTTTGAGATAACGGCTCATATATCCCAATACATTGTTTCAAGCCATTAGTGCTACCTTTATAAGTCTTTTGTGACAGGCTTTTTGCGCCATATTTTATACATCCCATGGGATAGGCGTAAGTGCCACATATAAAAACAATTAAGCCTGGCAAAAGTGGCATTTCAACCACTAGCCTTAAAAAGGGCGAAAGATTTACATATCCGAGATTTTAAAAGTTTATATGGTTAAATAATACCGTATCATTTGCGCAATAAATCACCAAATGCAAGGGAATGTTAGGGCTTCAAAGCCAGATACTTACAGGTCTGCTGTTGACCTAGCCCTAACATTGACTTAGGAACTACTAAGGCATAGGTCCATTAGATTAGACAATGATGGGAAGAGAAAGAGGGAGGATGATAACTCCTAAAGGTCAAACAAGAAAGGAAAGTCTGGGTTCAATATGAACCACAAGAGATCTGATGACAAGCCAGCATGTAAGATCTGTAACTGTAGGAACGTCCACGATTAGCACGGTAACCTAAATTTGTTATCTATTATCCGATTAGGCGGAAACTAATGACAAGTTAACCATATAACAAGAATTACTCGTTTAATAGTTGATTTCATTGATCTAAAGTTCAATACATTCAAGAACCGAATCCGACAGAGCTTCACCGTCTCTGTGCCAAAATCTCCAACTCCTTACAAATGAAATCCCAAGGCACCTATATATAGTAGAACAAGTTCGCTGGTGAGGGACAACCATGGTGTAAGTTCGCCCGAACTTGACCTAGTCAAGTTCGGCCGAACTTGGCTTCTCACAACCAAACATGAGCGAACTTGTCACTAAACTATCTTAAATACGCCTCGTTTCACCTATACTATACAGGCTCGATACAAGACTATTCTATAGACATTATGCACCAATAGACTCCCTCCAGGATATCTACTTTGTCTTGTTCGGCCTTCAGAAACTCTCGTTTATTCCAGACTCGTTCTCGTGTAATAACGAAGGCAACAGACATATGCACCAACAGACTCCCCCTTGGATGTTGCCGTAGTCATCTACTTTCATAGACATCTTTTGACAATAATCATCCTCGTCAGTCTTCAAGTGTCATAGTCTTCTTTGAATACCTTGTAATCATCAGACTTCAAATAAGTTCCTGAGTCGTTATCTTTATCCTTGAATAATCATTAAACTTTATGATCTTCAAACTTTCTCATTTCTTCAATTTAACTTGATAAAACTTTAATCTCCAAGCTCCCCCTTGCTGTGAGCTGTGCTCCCCCTAGCTTTGAGCTTTATCTTCAATCACGTTTCATCCTGCTCCCCCTAAAACTTTACTTCCTGTTTCAAAGTTCTTGGGAATTCAAATAAACATTTCAGTTTCTAACTTTGAAATTTTGTACCACATGTATTCCATACCACCTGTACAAAACTTGTACTTCAAATCTTCATTTTTCAGTTATCTCAAGTTCAAATTAATGACCTTGAAACATTTTACGTTTAAAATCTTCAGCTTTCACATTTTTATCATTTAATTTGTGAAAATCCACTTAGTTAATCAAGTCCAAGTTAATGACCTTGATTAACCAAATATATCAACCAAGTCCAAGTTAATGACCTTGGCTAAACCCGTTGTGAACAACTGATATTATCTTCAATTTTAAAGATTCAAATTAATGAACTTTTTCTTACCAGACTTCGATGATCCGTTCTCCAACATTGGCTCGTTGAAAATCTTTTTGGATTTAAAAAGTAAGTAAAATATTTACAGAACTTTTAACAAGTAAAATAAACTATGTACAAACATATTTACAGACATTTTTTTGTGAATTCGTGTCTAAGGATCATATCAGTTTTGTTGAGACATATCACCAGTACCATTGACCTTCTGATGACTTTAAGTTTTAAACTCGTTTACCTAGATTGTCGATATGTTTGTCCACTTAAACTTCATCACGTTTCTCAATTGTTCCAAGATATGTTATGTAAGAATTATGAAACTTGACTTAACTATGGTTCCCACCTCTTGAACATACTCCCGAATCCAGATTCCCTAGATTTCATCTTACAAGTGAGTATAGCGTAATTGATATCTGTATTTGGGTTGTGCGAGACCTTGAAAGCTCAGGTTAGTACTACCGTACAGACAAAGAGATGAAGGCTCGTCTTTCAGGAGTGTTCCACTTAAGGAATCTTTTCAGCATTGCAAATGATTAGATTTTCGATTTTTTCAGATTTGCATGCTATTTGGGGTTTTTAGCAAAAAGCATTATAGAAGTTCTAGGCTATTGCTTCGGCAAAATCAGAAGAACTTGTATAATACCCCAGATATCAACTATCTATAAAGACCTCGTATCTCAGGATCAGGCAACCCTTCAATCGAAATTTCGGAGTACTAAGTCCATATATCCAAGATGTGTTAATCCACAAAATTAAGCAGTTGTACATTTAGTTTATATCCCATAAACAATCTACTGAACGTGTAAAACCTATCGTCATATCCATAGTAAGACTTGTTTATCACTTTTAAACTTTACAATTCTTTAACATACTGTGATAGTCCACTGATGTACTGTCATTTCCTTTTTGACAACAAAATTCTTTTTGAATTTTTTAATGTGTTTGTACTTTTTGAATTTTTTCAATGTTTTTGAATTTTCAACTTTTTCATATGTTTTTTATTTTTAACAATTTTTAAAATTTTCTTACACCCCATAAAATCAAAAACGTATTTTTGGATTTTAGATTTTAAAGAAATTCTTCTAAAAATGTAACAAACCAATGTGGATCCCGTGACCTCGTCGTCCGATCCTTTTTCTCAAACCTGTATCTGCAATTGTTTAACAAACAATCATTAAACTCATTTACTACTTGTAAAAGTAATTTGAACATGTAAGATCTTTGAAATCAGTTTTTCTGTTCAACAGTGTGGATTTTCTCAAATATTCAAACATTCTTTTTAACCACTTGTAATATAAAAAATGACTAAGATTTCGACATTCTAGATAAGTTAAACTGATATGGAGCTCCGCAATCCAGAATCAACTTTTGATCAAGTAGATCTTGGAACTCCTGCACATGAAAGAATTTAGTTAAAAAGTTCAACCCACGCCTTCTTAGTCTTGGGTTTTGGATATAACTCCTCATACACCTCTTCATAATCACTTTCGTATGCTCTTTGATAAGTATATTCAACATCACAAACTTCAAACTCACAATATTGATTGATTTGACATTTTCGGTTTTATTACAAACAACCTTCGCTTTTTCAGGTGATTTCTTTTTAGCAATCCATGCTTGAGAATTAACTCTAGCTTTCTTGATATAAAACCTAGAATCATTGTTTGACTTTGAAGTCTCACCTTTTTGAAAAACTGAATTTTCAAATTTTGATTCATTTTTAGTTTTTATTTCAATTGGATTCAACATTACGTTTCATTTCTTTGATATCAATGTTACTTTTTACAATCCCGATTTGACTATTAGCAGATTGCTTTTGTTTTACCTCTTTTGAAACTTCTTTTCTTCGGGGATACACAGGCTTAGACTTTGAACACTTGCGAGCAATGTGACCAACTTCATTGCATTTGAAGCAAGTCTGAGTATCATGGACATTTCCACTAGTGGGTTTTACTCCACTTGTAGACTTGGTCTTAGCCTTGTCCTGAAGTTTTTTTTCTTTCTTGAATTCATCGTTTGATTTCTTACCTATCAAGCTTTCTTCCTGAACCGTGCTCATTCCATACAAAACTTTATGTTCTTACCTGTATATTCCTGGAACGTTGACTTCTAATTCTTCTTTGGTTCATCTTCAGCTTCTTCCAAACCTGAACCTGCTCTCCTGTTCTCAGGAAAATCACCACCGTTTCTACGGTAATTGTTAAAATTCCATTTTGGTTTAGAATAAAACTTCTTTTCATTTTTCTCGAGATCATCTGATGAAACTTCCACAAGTTTAAACAGTTCATCGATTTAATCTTCTTTCACATTCTGAATTGGAAAGCTATCATTGAAATATAATCTAGCAGATTCCTTAACCTTGTACATGACAACGTTATGATCATCACTTAGATCATTTTCTGATGATGTATCGTCACTTTCAGATTGTGAACTAGAACTGTTTGAACTCGAGTTGGCGCTTTCAAAGCTGCCGTCATCAGAATCATTTCCCAAAACATTTTTTACCACATCTTTTACCACCAATTCATTGTTATCGTTTGATTTCGTAAAGTCTACGTCAATGTTTTCAGGTAATTTATCTTTCTTTTCTGAAAGAAGTAAAAGATTAAAAGCCTTTTCAATGTCATCATCTTTCTTGCAGCAGTAACTTGCAGGAAATGGTGGAGGAACATTTCCGTACACCTTACGCTTTGAATTATCAACATTTTCCTCCGACTTGATCGTAGGAAGAATGTGATCAGTGACATATGCGTTTGTGGTGTAACTTTTTAGTAATTGTCTGAATCTTTCTGTTTCAATTTTCATTTCGTGAAACTCACGCTTTGTCTCAGCAATTGTATTAATGTACATGTTAATTGCCTTTTGTTTTTCAATAACTGTGGCATTTAACATGGTGACATTAGCATTGAGTTCACTGTTAGCTCTTTCGACATGTTTATATTTGCCTGAAATTTTGTCATAAGCTTCTTTTATGGTTCTGTAATCATAACGAAAATTTTCGTTATGTTCAGTTAGTTCTCTTATGACTTGACTTTATCCAGACAAGGTTCACAAGGACTTGCACACTTTGTGCATGGTTTTTCAACCTCCACAACTTTCATAACTTCCTTTTCAGACATGTTTACCTCAGCTTTTACCTTTTCGGCTTCTGCTTTCAACTCTTCTTGCTTTTGTGTCTCAAGGTAAGCTATTCCTTCTTCCTCTGTTTGTTGCATGTATCTTTCCAGAACTGCATCTTCCAGGACAGCTTCTTCCTCAGCTCTCTGCATTAATGCTTCTTGAATAGCATTTTTGATAGCAGCTTCCACAAATGATGTCTCAGATTCATTCACAACCTCTGCCATCACAGCAACACCAGCCTTCTTTCCAATGTATTTGTTCCAATTGAAACCATCGTCTTCATGATTGGCAACAAGAGCTTGTTCAGCTTTCTTTGTAGATTTATCTTCAACTTCAACTTGTGTTCTATTCGGATATGATTTGTATTGTAGCGCTTTCTTGTAATATTCATTACCGGTTCCAAAGGGGTTTTGGTTTCCACTAGCTTCTTGGTTATGGGATTCACGTTTGAAGTGCCCTTTTTGCCGACATCTGAAACAACTAACTTTCATTTTGTCGAAACCAATTTTATTGCTTGAATTACCAATATCCCTTCCAGTGAGTGCTTCAAATTTTGAAACTCTCCGGATAATCGATGCTAAGGACCATTTGATGTCCATCAGTTCCAACTCTTCCTCATCTACCTGATCATAATCCTCAGCTGTCATTTCAGGATTTCCGATCTTTCCAACAACAAGACTTCCATACGATTCCAGAACTGTAGCAAGAAGTGCTATGTGCTGTTTTGCAACTTTTTCAGGGAACACATTCTTTAAATCAACTGCTATGTTGCATTGGAAAACATTTGAATTAGCAGTGGATTGGCTTGTCTGATGAGATTGGCTTTGAGAAGAAGAATTTGAACCAACATATGAATAACCAGTGTTTAGAGAATACTGATTTTGTGACGATTGATCTGATGTATTCATGTTTGCACTAAATGCCGTTTGGATTTTTGGACTTTGAATCAGAGTATCTGGAACACTACCTTTGTAATAAACTCCGACATCCTGAACAACATTAGTGTTTTTGGATTTTGCAATCTTCATCAATTCCATTTCATGACCTTCAAGTTTGTCAATGAAGGATGACAACTTAAAATGTCTCCAAGATGGACTATTCTTTAGAATCATTAGATACGTTGTCCATTCTCTTTCTGGAAGTGCATCGGACAGCTTCTCAATCTGCTCTTCGTTAGTTCTCTTGATATCATGTCTTCGCATCTAGACCATGAGATGACAATATCTATCCATCATTTGCTTCATTGTCTCTCCTTTGAACATCGTGAAGATCTCAAATTCTTTCTTAATCAAGGCCTTTTTGCTCTTGATCATTTCATCACTTGCTTTGAATTTTTCGCAAAGAGAATTCCATAATTCTTGAGAAGTATCATATTCTGGTAATAATATCAAGATATCTTCTTGGACAGATTGTTGTATCAAGCTGATCATCTTCTTTTCAGCAACATATTTCTCTTTGTCAATTGCTGAAAACTTGTTCAGTGGAAGATCTTGATCACGTTCATCTTTGGGCCATGTATAACCATCTTCAATCGCAACCCAGCTATTGAATTGATTCGCTTGAATCTAATTAACAAACTTTTCTTTCCATCCCTCGAACTCTTCCATACTCATCAACTTCGGCGGTTTCTGAGTAGTACCCATTTCATTATCGAGGTTCATCTTGTTAACCGCAATTAAATTTGATGTTGAGGGTTGTGCTACTCCAGCTGAAAATGCGTTATGGAAATCTTCAATTTTGAAAAACGAGACACGTACGCTGAAAATACTTGAAACTTAAAAATATTAGAACTAACTACAAGTTCGGTCGAACTTGTAGTTGTGGAATGAAAATTTTCAGTTTTAATCCAAGTTCGGTCGAACTTGGATAAAGATTCTGATGTTGAGTGAACTTGTGAAAACTTATCAAGAAAAAGGTAATTTCGGTCGAACTTAGGTGAACTTTCAAGATGACTATCAAGTTCGGGCGAACTTGCGTGAGAAAAACAAACAATTTACTCAAGTTCGGTCAAACTTGAGTAAAAATGCTGAAATACCTCTCAAGTTCGGTCGAACTTCTTGAAAAATCTTGAAAAAGCTATCAAGTTCGGTCGAACTTGATGAAAATCAGTAAGATTTTAATCAAGTTCGGTCAAACTTGATGTTAAGTTCAGCCATGGCTTGTTTCAAAAACATGTTTTTTGCAACTTTTTGATGTCTAAACTTTTGAATTTGATGTCCAAACTCTCAGGGGTTTACCACGAATGTATTTAACATGACATATTCAAAATTGGACAAAATTTGACCGTGAATTCTTCATTTTTGTTCAAAAGTTAAGAAAAATAGAAATGGAGATGAAATAGAGAGACTCTTGTCTTGATTTCAACAAATTCAGGTATCCAGGCTCTGATACCACTTGTAGGAACGTCCACTATTAGCACGGGAATATAAATTTGTTATCTATTGTCCGATTAGGCGGAAACTAATGATAAGTTAACCAAATAACAAGAATTACTTGTTTAATAGTTGATTTCATTGATCTAAAGTTCAATACATTCAAGAACCGGATCCGACAGAGCTTCGCCGTGTCTGTGCCAAAATCTCCAACTCCTTACAAATGAAATCCCAAGGCACCTATATATAGTATAACAAGTTCGCTGGTGAGGGACAACCATGGTGTAAGTTCGCCCGAACTTGACCTAATCAAGTTCGGCCGAACTTGGCTTCTCACAACCAATCATGAGCGAACTTGTCACTAAACTATCTTAAATACGCCTCGTTTCACCTATACTATACAGACTCGATAAAAGACTATTCTATAGACATTATGCACCAATAGACTCCCTCTTGGATATCTACTTTGTCTTGTTTGGCCTTTAGAAACTCTCGTTTATTCCAGACTCGTTCTCGTGTAATGACGAAGGCAACAGTCATATGCACCAACAGTAACAAGCGACACGGGAGACAGTGTCGGCTTCATCCGCAAGCGAGGCCTTGCGGCATTTGTAAGAAAATGGGGCATCAGGCCCTGGACTGCAAGGACCTGAAAGATGCCACCTGTTTCAATTGTGGCGAAAAGGGGCACATTAAAACAAATTGCCCCAAATACAACAAAGACAATGCTGCAAAGCCTGGAGGGGCAAAGAAAGGAAATGCTCGAGCTTTTCAAATGAATGCCAGGGAAGCGGTTAACGATAATATGTCATAACGGGTACGTTTCTAGTCAACAACATTTATGCTAGAGTTCTTTTCTATTCGGGGGAGGATAAGTCATTTGTGGACCATAAGTTTAGTAAGTTATTGAACTGGCCCATAAGAACTCTAGACATAACATACGATGTAGAACTCGTCGACGGAACTATTTAAACTGCCTCTACGATTCTGGATGGATGTTCCATATCCATCAAGAATCATTTTGTTCCTATCTCTCTACTGCCAATTAAATTGGCGGGGTTCGTTGTAGTTTTAGGTATGGATTGGTTATCTCATAACCAAGCCCACATAGCCTGGGATAAGAAACTCATCAAGATCAAACCCCCAAATGGTGACGTATTCACCATCCAAGGCGATTTACACCACGGATAACCGGAGAAAGCATCATTACTTACGGCATCCAGATACATGAAGAAAGGTTTGTCATCTACCTGGCACAAGTGACCATCGATAAGCCAAATCCAAATATTGATGATTTACCGATCAGCTCTGAGTTTCCAGATGTATTCCTCGAAGACTTACCCAGTTTACCTCCTGACAGACAAGTGGAGTGTAGGATTGATATTTTACCCGGTGTTGCACCTGTTACAAGAGCTTCATACCGCCTGGCACCGACAGAAATGAAAGAATTAAGAACCCAACTCGATGAACTTCTGGAGAAGGGCTTTATACAGCCTAGTTCATCACTATGAGGAGCTCATATTTTATTTGTAAAGAAGAAAGACGGATCAATGCGTATGTGCATTGATTACCGCGAGTTGAATAAAATAACGATCAAGAATCGTTATCCATTGCCCAGGATCGATGATTTGTTTGACCAACTTCAAGGGGCAAGTTACTTCTCGAAGATTGATTTAAGGTCGGGTTATCATCAATTAAAAGTAAGAACGGAAGATGTTCCAAAGACGGCATTCAGAACAAGATATGGTCACTACGACTTCTTAGTAATGCCATTCGGGCTCACAAATGCACCTGCAGCCTTTATGGATCTCATGAACAGGGTCTGCAAACCTTATTTGATAAGTTTGTCATCGTCTTCATAGACGACATACTTGTTTACTCTCATAATCAATCTGACCATGAGAAACATTAAAGGTGCATTTTGGATTTACTAAGACAAGAAAAGTTGTATGCCAAATTTTCAATGTGCGAATTCTGGCTTCGCGAAGTCCAATTTCTTGGACATGTTGTCGTGAACGCGGTATCCAAGTAGATCCCGCCAAGATCGAGGTAATTATGAACTGGGAAGCGCCTAAGACACCATCGGAAATTCGCAGCTTCATGGGATAGCTGGTTATTATAGAAGATTTATAGAAAATTTCTCAAGGATGGCTACTCCTTTAACTACATTGACCCGCAAGGATGTTAAGTTTAACTGGGGTCCTAAACAACAAGAAGCCTTTGAGATCTTGAAGCAAAAGTTGAGCATTGCTCCAGTACTGACGCTACCTGAAGGTGTTGAAAACTTCATTGTCTATTATGATGCATCGCACACAGGCATGGGTTATGTGCTTATGCAAAGAGGCAAAGTAATTGCCTATGCGTCACGACAACTAAAAGTGCACGAAAGAAATTACACCACCCATGATTTGGAGTTGGGTGCCGTGGTATTTGCACTTAAATTTTGGAGACATTACTTATATGGAACTAAGTGTATTATATACACGGACTACAAAAGTCTCTAACACTTGTTTAATCAAAACGATCTTAATATGCGACAACGCGGTGGATGCAAACACTTAACGATTATGATTGTGAGATCCGTTACCACCCCGGCAAGGAAAATGTAGTTGCTGATACGCTTAGTCGCAAAGAAAGAGTTAAGCCACTTAGAGTTAATGCTAAGAGCATGGAGCTAAAGAGTAGCTTGAATGAAAGACTACTGAATGCACAAAAACAGGCCTTACTAGAGGCAAAACTTCCAAATGAAGGATTAGGCACAACTGTGGATCAATTGACACCTGGAAGCGATGAAATACTCAGACTTAATGGACTAATTTGGGTTCCAATTTTTGAAGGATTTAGATATCTAATCCTCCAAGAAGCACATAACTCCAAGTACTCTGTTCACCTAGGAGGTGATAAGATGTACCAAGACTTAAAACCTAATTATTGGTGGATGGGTTTGAAGAAATCAATAGCCACCCATGTAGCTAATTGTTTGACGTGTTCGCAGGTTAAAGCTGAACATCTAAAACTGTCAGGACTTCTACAACAATTAGAGATTCCCACGTGGAAATGGGAATGGGTAAGTATGGATTTTATCACCAAGTTACCAAAGACCAATCGTGGTAATGACACGATTTGGGTCATTGTAGACAGACTGACTAAGTCAACTCATTTTTTCCCAATCAGAAAAACTTACAGTTCTGATAAATTGGCTAAAATTTATGTAGATGAGATTGTATCCCTTCACGAAGTATCGGTATCTATTGTATCCGATAGAGATACAAGATATACCTCACATTTCTAGAAAAGCTTCCAACAAGCCTTGGGCACACGATTGAATTTTAGTACAGAATATCATCCGCAGACTAACGGACAAAGCGAGCGTACTATCCAAATGTTGGAAGACATGCTTCGGGCATGCGTGATCGATCTAGGTGGAAGTTGGGATAATCACTTACCCCTAATCGAATTTTCCTATAACAACAGTTATCATACAAGTATCAAGGCCACTCCGTTTGAAGCCTGTACGGGAGAAAGTGCCGAACGCCCGTTTGCTGGGCAGAAGTTGGGGAAGCCCAACTAACAGACCTGAGATAGTCCTTGAAACAACGGACAAAAATTTTCAAATCCGCGACCGTCTCAAAGGTGCCCAAGATAGGTAGAAGAGCTACGCAGATAAGAGGCGCAAACCTCTTCAGTTCCAGATAGGGGACAAGGTGTTACTAAAGGTGTCGCCTTGGAAAGGCATCATGTGATTCGGTAAAAAGGGCAAGTTGAGCCCGGGATATATAGGAACGTTCAAGATTATTGAATGTGTCGGGTTCGTAACTTACAAGCTCAAGTTACCCGAAAAGCTCAGTGGAATTCACGATGTATTCCACATTTCAAATTTGAAGAAATGCTTGGCTGATGAAACACTGGCAATGTCACACGAAGATGTGCAAATTGATGAAAACCAGAGGTTCGTTGAGAGACCAATAGCGATCGAAGATCGACAGGTTAAAAAGCTTCGGAGAAAGCACGTGCCTATTGTAAAAGTCAAGTGGGATGCCCGTCGAGGCCTCGAATATACATGGGAGGTCGAGTCCACTATGCGACAAAAGTACCCCCATCTTTTTGAATAAAATCTCGAGGTCGAGATTTCTTTTAAGGGAGTGAGGATGTAACACCTCGTAAAAACCGTCCAATAAAATCCCGACACGTGTCCCGCTGATTCTTGAATAAGTCGAGGGACCAATCATGTCGTCATGTTATTTAAATAACCTCTGAACGATACTTGAATAACTCCACGGACCAATTGTGTCAAATTATAAAATTTTGATTTCTGAAGAGGTCTTACGGACCGTAACCATACCTGGTTACGGACCATATGATTTAAAAGGAGTTGGATCAGAGAGGCGGTTACGGACCGCAACCACATACGGTTACGCTCCATAACTATTCAAAAACCATGGGTGCCAATGACACACCCCAAACGATGGCGGGATTATCGGGGTAGTGGCACTAGGCGAATCAGATAGATCAAGAGATTCCATAACGATCATTTTAAAGACAATAATCAACATTTAATATCCCATACTATTAAACTCATAAAATCTTCAAACAACCATTACAATTCCAAATAATCCCTTAAACATATAATCTGATCCGATATCCCCTAGATTTTATTACAACCATTCTAAACAAACTAAACAAAACAAACTAATCTAAGCATGCAACATCCAAGGCATCCAAGCTAAAGATCCTCAACCTGTTACATACGTTAAAATACAAGTCAATACAATTAAGTAAAGGTGAGCATACAAGTATTAGTAATACTAACATAATAGAGAAACCGTACGCGAAATAGTCTAATTACATATCATGATACACCAAAACGCATCACACAGATAAACATAGGCTTATTTCTCATGCTAACTACCGTGAGAAGGCTTGCACGTCCATCCTAACTAGACCCCGTCGGGTGTTAGCCACACTATAGTACAATACTAGCTAAGGAGGCAAGTTAACGAAAATAAGTCCTAGTCACATGTTTCTAGTATCACGTATTGAGCATACATAATCAGATTATTCGCGTGTGATAAACAGTTTGAGTTGTGAGGTGATTTTGATATAGGAATGTATGTAACACCCAAAAGGTGTATTAAAGCAAAAATGGGTCAAGTATACTCACGGTGGGTGCGTTTAGGTAAGATTAGGGATCTGAGAAAAGTCGTGAAGAGCGCCGGATCAGCCTGCATACGCGAACAGAAGTGCATCCGTCTTCGAAAAGCTGAAACGGTTAAGTTTGGTTTGGGCAGTTGGCAAGTTCGGCCGAACTTGTATGTAAACATACAAGTTCGAGCGAACTTGCAAGGTTTTGGTGGTTTAGAGTCAAGTTCGGTCGAACTTGGCAAGTTTTTTTTGGAGACTTGACAAGTTCGGGCGAACTTGTGAGAAAACCTTACTGGAAAGACAAGTTTGGGCGAACTTGTATAGTTTCCTAAGAAACTAGGCATGTTCGGGCGAACTTGCAAGGGATTTGGTGAAAAAGACTCCAGTTCGGTCGAACTTGACCCAGATGGGTACAAGTTCGGTCGAACTTGACCTGGTGTGTTGGTGATTCTCGAGCGAACTTGATGTTTTCGGGTCCAAAATCTTGCGTTTTCGCGTCGTTTGCTGAGGAAATCGAGTGCCCATCCCTCCAACCTTAAGCCACTGATTAAAACTTAGGCTGGAGAGGTCTTTCGGGCTAATCTGGGCGAACTTTGAAGGTTCGTACGGGTTAGTCCAGCTTGTGTAAAGTGATGATTTCGTCCTTGTGCTTCCGGAACTGAGATCTGGCTTCGACAACGCCTCGTTCCACCCAAAAGTGAACGAAACATACGTCAGCAGTCCGAAAATGGTGTAAAAATCAATACTTTAAAGGTTTTGCTCAGATCTAAGTATAAATCTGAGTAAAAACATAAGTTTTATGGAAAAAGATGAAGATTTTCGTAAACAGAAGAGACTTGATGAAAACGAAGGCAATGCCTTGTGCAAAATCGTTGTAAAATGTTGTTGAACATTATTGTAGTTGAAATCGGGTTAATTTTTACTTAGAAAACAAAGGGTTTCGGGTTTGAGAGCTCTGGGCGAACTTACAGCAAGTTCAAATGAGAGAATGGGACTGGGTATTTATAGGTGAAGGCAAAAAGGTTAGCTGGTGGAGTCAAGTTCGGCCGAACTTGTATGAATTTCATGCAAGTTCGCGCGAACTTGTGAAATCTGGGGAGAAAAGAGTCAAGTTCGACCGAACTTGACCTTCTTGAGGTTAAGTTCGAGCGAACTTGAGGCAGAGAAGAGTTTAGGTTGGCTAGTCAAGTTCGGCCGAACTTTGGATCACCAAGTTCGAGCAAACTTGACCCAATTGTAGGGTTTTCTTTGTTTATTTCGCGTTAAGTGTTTGTTTGGCTATTCGGTTCGTATTAATTAGTTATATTAAACGTTGTAATTGATATAATAACGTGATTTAGCGATTTGAGTGTGCGAGAGCGATGCGATATCGAGCGAAATCATAACCACAAACATACACAACACATAAATAAAATAAAACCATATAATTAACTGCGATTTGCGATGCGATTTAATAAGCGATTAAATGCGATATATCATACATAATCATAATTAGTTAACATAAACTTCATTAATAAGTGAATCTCGGATTTACAAAGGATAGATACAATGTTAACAAAGGAAAAGATTAACAACGAATTTCTGAGTTGTTATAGGCTCCCCTACTTTAGAGAATTTCATCCCGAAATTCAACTAATAGCTGTAGCAAATAGATACGGGTACTTGGCCTTCATATCACTTTCCAATTACCAAGTGAACTCGGCGCCGCGTTTGCCTTTCCATCGGACCTTCACGATAGGGATGCGAGAGCGTCGGAGTTTCTTGGTCTCTCAGTCCATGATATCCACAGGTTTTTCCACGAAATGGAGAGTCTAGTTGATTTGCAGATCTTCGAGAGGTACATGGAGATTCTCTTAGGCTAGGCATTTCTTGAGGTTAGACACATGGAAAGTCGGATGAACGTTATTAAGCTCCGCCGGTAGTTCGAGAAGATAGGCTACTTTACCGATCCTTTCCAGAATCTTAAGGGGTCCAACGAATCGAGGCGCTAGCTTTCCTTTCTTACCGAAGCGGACCACTCCCTTCCAAGGTGCAACCTTTAGGAGAACGTGATCTCCCACTTTGAACTGTAGGGGCTTGCGGAGTTTATCGGCATAACTCGTTTGACGACTCCGAGCTTTCAAGAGGTTGTCTATGATCTGGAGGATCTTGTCCGTCGTTTCTTGAATCAGCTCGGGACCGGTGATTTGTGCCTCTTCGATCTCGTGCCATGCAATAGGCGATCGACATTTTCTTCCATACAGTGCCTCAAAATGAGCCATTTGAATGCGTATCCCAGTTACCACCGAAATCTAAGATGCACGCACGAAGCATGTCTTTGAGGGTGCGGATCGTGCGCTCAGTCTGACCGTCGGTTTGAGGGTGAAAAGCGGTACTGAGATTGAATGTAGTATCGAGAGCAGATTGAAAATTTTCCCAGAGACGTGAGGTAAAACCACCGTCGTGGTCAGAGATGATGTCACGAGGCGTCCCGTGTCGACATATAACTTTGTCGGTATAGATTCGGGCTAACCGTTCGACCTTAAGTCTTCTCGTATAGCAATAAAGTGTGCGGATTTAGTAAGACGATCAACGATAACCCATGTTGATGCACTTTGTGTTCGTCACTTGTCGAATAGGCTAGATAGAGCGTGTGTTGAATATTGTATAGGTTAGAATCAAACACACGACCAAAATACGGAGTTTTTAGTGTATTTAGAGTCAAGTTCGCTTGAGAGTGTATGTTTTGTAGTCAAGGTCGCCGAACTTGACTAAGCAAGTTCGCCCGAACTTGATTCTCCACCAACGAACTTGACTAAGTATAAATAGGTGTGTTGTTCATTTGTAGTTAAAAGTTTTTGGCATCCCTACGGGGAGGTGCTGCCGGATTCTCTCCAGAACTCCGGCAGCTGGACTTTAAAGATGTATAATCTTTCAGTATGAATGAAGACTTCCGTTGCATTCTACTTCTACTCCATTCTTAATAACATTCTATCGAATCGGTTTACGTTTATCCACTAACTTCCGTCTAGAACCGCCTGATCACAGTCCTACAACCCAATGCTATCGTGACCAGAGGAATGTGCAGGGAAGTTTGGTAATAAATCCAGGGCTATACTTTCCCATTTCCACATCGGGATTTTGGGTTGTTCGAGCAAGCCAGAGGGTCTTTGATTTCGGCTTTAACCTTCGAGCAGGTTAAGCACTTTGAGACATTACACGGCGATATCCTATTTCATGCCCGCCACCAGTACTTAGGACGAGGTCCTGGTACATCTTGTCGCACCAGGGTGAATAGAATATCGAGATTTATGAGCTTCGGTCATTAGCAGTTCACGAAGTTGTCACGGGTAGGAATCCAAATGCGATCGAGATAGTAATAAATACCATTAGTTTTAACAACAAGCTGAGTTTCGGCACCACATTCATTTCTTCCTCCAAAGTTTCTCGTTAAAACAAGAAAATTGAGCGGAGCGAATCATGATTTCGAGATCATTCAAAGCTTGAGAGTCACGAACAATATATACATAGCTTCGTCGACTTAGAGCATCGGCGTAGACGTTTGCTTTGCCGGGATAGTAGCATATCTCACAATCATAATCGTTGAGAAGTTCAACCCATCTGCATTGGCACATATTCAGTTCCTTTTGGTTGAAGATATGTTGAGCTCTTATGGTCGGTGAAGACCGTACACTTAGTACCGTAAAGGTAGTGTCGCCATATCTTCAATGCAAAAACAACTGCACCGAGTTCGAGATCGTGGGTCATGTAGTTTTTCTCATGGATCTTGAGTTGACGAGACGCATACGCGATAACTTTGTCTCGTTGCATGAGAACACAACCAAGACCAAGGTTTGAGGCATCGCAGTAAACAACGAAATCGTCGTTTCCGTCGGGTAAGCGAGCACGGGAGCGTTGCATAGCATACGCTTGAGAGTCTGAAAAGCTTCCTCTTGCTTGGAATCCCAAACAGAAGGTTTATCTTTATGAGTTAAAGCGGTAAGCGGAATGGCGATTTTCAAGAAGTCGGCGATGAATCGACGGTAGTAACCCGCCAATCCAAGAAATGAACGGATTTCGGAGGCATTCTTTGGTGTGATCCAACTCTTGACGGCTTCAATCTTTGCAGGGTCGACGTGAGTTCCTTGACTATTAACGATGTGGCCGAGAAATTGTACTTCTTCGAGTCAGAATTCACATATGGAGAACTTAGCATAAAGGCGATTGCCCTGGAGAAGTTCGAGGACTAAACGGAGATGACGCGCGTGTTCGTCTCTCGACTTCGAGTAAATCAAGATATCATCGATGAAAACAACGACGAAACGATCTAAGAAAGCTTTACACACATGGTTCAACAAGTCCATGAAGACCACGGGTGCATTGGTAAGACCAAAAGGCATGACCACGAATTCGAAATGGCCATAACGGGTACGAAAGGCGGTTTTCGGAATATCTTCATCCAACATGCGTAACTGATGATAACCGAAACGTAAATCGATCTTAGAAAAACAAGTAGCACCTTGAAGCTGATCAAATAAGTCGTCGATACGAGGAAGAGGATAGGGGTTCTTTATGGTAAGTTTGTTAAGTTCACGATAATCGATGCACATTCAGAACGTTCCATCCTTCTTTTTCACGAAAAGGACGGGTGCGCCCCATGGCGAAGTGCTCGGGCGTATGAAACCTTTATCAAGAAGCTCTTGAAGTTGGCTTGATAGCTCACGGATTTCGGATGGTGCGAGACAATAAGGAGCTTTAGCAACTGGAGTAGCACCTGGAACTAAATCGATACGGAATTCAACATCGCGGGTAGGGGGTAAACCAGGTAAATCGTCGGGAAAGACTTTAGGAAATTCACAAACAACGGGAACATCTTTATAAGTCTTCTTTTCTTTCTCCGGGTTCACGATATGAGCGAGGAAGGCAACACATCGCTTTTGCAAGCATTTGTGTGCTCGAGTACATGACAAAAGCATTAACTTCTTTGAGGGAGTTTCACCGTAAACATGATGTTGGTCAACGTTCGAGAGAGGAAAGCAAATCATTTTATCGAAGCAAACAACTTCAGCATGATTTTCACGAAGAAAATCCATACCTACTATGATGTCGAAACTACCTAATTGCATAGGTATCAGATTGATTGAGAAGACATTGTTGTTGAGATCAAGATTACAACCATGTAGGACGGAGGTGACGGTGACGGATTTCCGGTGGCAACTTCCACATCGAAAGGCTTTGGGAGTTTAGCGCGCTTACATTTTAAAACCTTTTCGAATTCTAACGATAGAAAACAATTATCGGCACCAGTATCAAATAAACATGAAGCATAAATACCATTAACGAGGAACGTACCATTGACAACGTTGTTGTCATTCTGGGCCTGGCGGTGGTTCAGATTGAAAGCTCTTCCACGCGCAGCTTGTTGTTGCTGCCGAGGCTGCGGTGGTGGCTGCTGCTGGGGCTGCTGTTGCTGCGGCTCTTGCTGCGGCTCTTGCTTGACGGTACAGTTTCGGCAGACATTTGCGAAGTGGTTCGGATCACCACATACGTAACACACACGTGCTTTTGGAGCTGCTGCTTGTTGCTGCTGGTTGTTCTTGGGAGTACGCTGAGGAGCTGGCAGTGCTGGAGCTTGAGGAGCCTGGGGAGCTGCTTAGCGAGGGCCGGTACGGCAACTAACCGTAAAGTGACCGTAGATATTGCAGTTTGTGCAAAAACGGCAGTTTCCACCCACCACGTGATGATATGTGCACTTAGGGCACAGTGGGTGAGGATCGGTGTACGCACGTTTAGTTGGGGGTGCGTCCTGAGCAGGAGCCTGAAAAGGCTGAGAGTTTAGCGGTGTAGCAGCGGCGTAGTTCTTGCTAGGGTTTCCTCTCTTGCGTCCCTGACGCTTTCCCTTCGGATCGTTGGATGGTTCGATAGCAGCGGTTGGTTCGGTAACAGCTTGATTGGCAACTTTCGCATGGTTCTTGAAATAACCATCTTGAACTCGCTGATCATTGATCGCAGCGGCGAGCATGTAGGTCTCCTCGATGGTTGTAGTACGAGCAACTTTCACAAAATTTGCAACACATTCGGGTAAACCACGGATATACTTGTTGATAGCTTTCTCAGTTGTAACAACTTGGCTGGAACAGATGATGCTCATGATATTGAATCGAGCGGTGAATCCAGCATTGTCGGGACCATCTTGCTTTATACCCCAAAACTCGTTCTCGAGCTTTTGCATCTCGTGCGGAGGATAGAACTCCTTCATCATTACTTCCTTGAGTTCCTCCCAAGATAGACTATAGGCTTCGTCATTACCGCGCCTATTTCTTTCGGTGGTCCATCAGTTGAGAGTACGGGACTGGAAGTCTCCGGTAGCATTCACCGTGCGAAGGTCATCGGGGCATCCACTTTGCCTAAAGGTGACCTCAATGGCGTCAAACCAATGGAACATAATTGTCGGTCCGTCGTTGCCCGTGAAGGCGAGAGGTGCACAAGCTTTGAAATTTTTGAAGTTGAATCGTGGCTTGGGGTTTTCAGCTTTCGAGTCGACCGATGAGTTACTGCTCACAGCATGAATTTCTGAGACGATTTGCGGGATGACCTTAGCCATTTCCTTGGCTACCATTGTAGCGATACGCTTGTCGGCGTTGCTGCGTAGGAGATTTCTCCTGGTATGCGATCCCAGTGAAGACATCTACATTGAAGGATTTAGATTAGATGAGATCCGATTATAATAGAGTTATGTTTAAATATTTATTATTATTATCATTCATACAAGGCACAAAATCACATAAACATGTAGTCACGTAAACACGTAAGCACGTAAGCACATAAGCACGTATTTCACGTAAGCATATACTTTGCACATATTCACCTTCTTATAAGTAAAGCGTAGCGCGTTCGAGATGCGATATAATAGCGAGATAAAGCGATATATAAGCGAGTAATACCGCTCATGAGGCATACATGTCCTCATAGGCGTAAGCGAGTTAAGCGATTAGTTTGGTTGGTGTATTAATTTAGCGTTTTAGATTACGACAGTGGTGCGAGTAGTGCATGCGTTTTATGGAGCGTAAAGCGATAAATCGAGAAATCGATAATGCGAGAAATAAATAATTAAGCGAGAAATCGAATAAAGCGAAAATTCTCAAAATTTTAAACACATAAATAATAATAAACTCGATGATGCATAAATCGACGATATAGGCCTAAATCAATTGGAAGTGTCCGGGATTTTGAGACGGACTACCCAAAGTGGTTCGATCATCCTTTGACTTTGGACCCACGCTTTGGCCTAATAGATAGATGCTCTCATCGCAAGCGGCTAACGGCATTATCCTTCTGGTTACTACGTGTTCCAAATCATCGGAATAATCGAGACTTTGGTGAGATTGAAAATCGAAAGGCGGAATTTGTTACTAAGATGCAGGTTTCACCCCTAACTTAGCAACGTCGTTCCTAGTTGTGGCTACCCACACCGATCACATCGGGCGTTCCACTAGATAGAAATGGAGATTTTCGTCGAGGTTTGGATATCACTCCTAACTCGACGAAGGTATCTCGTGTGATAGAGATTGCGCGGAGTGAACGATCTCATCGAGAGTTCTCGGTGTTCACACCTAATCTCGACTTGATCGCTCATTTTGTATGATACGAGCGTTTCCAAGCGTGTATATTGTGTTAGACTTAGGAAAGGCACATTTAAGCATTTATGACAAGTAGTTTAACATTTAAGTCGAAGATAGGTCAATCGGGTACTTAAACATGCTACTAGGTCGAATCATGGCAATTCTACCTATTATCCTATGGTTATGGGCTCTGATACCAATCTGTCACACCCCAACCGATGGCAGAATATCGGGGTAGTGGCACTAGGCGAATCAGATTGATCAAGAGATTCCATAACGATCATTTTAAAGACAATAATCAACATTTAATATCCCATACTATTAAACTCATAAAATCTTCAAACAACCATTACAATTCCAAATAATCCCTTAAACATTAATCTGATCCGATATCCCCGAGATTTTATTACAACCGTTCTAAACAAACTAAACAAAAGAAACTAATCTAAGCACGCAACATCCAAGGCATCCAATCTAAAGATCCTCAACCTGTTACATACGTTAAAATACAAGACAATACAATTAAGTAAAGGTGAGCATACAGGTTTTAGTAATACTAACATAATAGAGAAACCATACGAGAAATAGTCTAATTACATATCATGATACACCAAAACACATCACACAGATAAACATAGGCTTATTTCTCATGCTAACTACCGTGAGAAGGCTTGCACGTCCATCCTAACTAGACCCCGTCGGGTGTTAGCCACACTATAGTACCATACTAGCTAAGTAGGCAAGTTAACGAAAATAAGTCCTAGTCACATGTTTCTAGTATCACGTATTGAGCACACATAATCAGATTATTCGCGTGTGATAAACAGTTTGAGTTGTGAGGTGATTTCGATATAGGAACGTATGTAACACCCAAAAAGTGTATTAAAGTGAAAATGGGTCAAGTATACTCACTGTGGGTGCGTTTAGGTAAGATTAGGGATCTGAGAAAAGTCGTGAAGAGCGCCGGATCAGCCTGCATACGCGAACGGAAGTGCATCGGTCTCCGAAAAGCTGAAACGGTTAAGTTTGGTTTGGGCAGTTGGCAAGTTTGGCCGAACTTGTATGTAAACATACAAGTTCGAGCGAACTTGCAAGGTTTCGGTGGTTTAGAGTCAAGTTCGGTCGAACATGGCAAGTTTCTTTAGGAAACTTGACAAGTTCGGGCGAACTTGTATAGTTTCCTAAGAAACTAGGCATGTTCGGGCGAACTTGCAAGGGATTTGGTGAAAAAGACTCAAGTTCGGTCGAACTTGACCCAGATGGGTACAAGTTCGGTCGAACTTGACCTGGTGTGCTAGTGATTCTTGTGATATCCCGGGTTTTCGGATAACTTACACGTGACACCTGTCGAATAAGATATGTGCTAAGTATTAAACGTGCATGGATTAAAGACGTGTGTGTGTTGTGTGAATTTTTAGTTATAGAATAACTAATGTAAATACGTACACGAACTAAACCGAACCGCGACGTGAACCAACTTAGATTCATCGTGACTCTAGGAGTAACAAGTTTTTAAACTCTAGCTCAAGTCAAGTTCTCGGCCATAAGATCAAAACCGAACCACCCAAGCTCCCTTGCGGCTGCATTCAAACCCAAACCGAAACCACCCTATTCCTTGAACGCGAGATCAAGTCCAAACCAAACTAACTCATTTTAGTTCCTCGGCCACAATACTTATCTCAAATCGAAATCCTTATCTCTTGCGCCTATATCTACGAAACTTATGCATGCTTCCTTCTAAAACACAAACTCTAATCGCCTTCTCTTGCTCCATAAATCGCGAACAGTTGATCACTTATTCCATTCATCCGCAAACAGCCTTTACTCACTCCCTTCGGTCGCTAACAGCCGGTTACCTTCAATCCTTTTCAGTCCCGTTCGCAAGATCAGCTTTGCTTTCTCTCGGTCGCAGCAAGCAGCAGCCGAGTCGCACTTGTCCACATCTCGGCTTGTTGTCTAGTTATTCAAGGTTAGGACCATACTTGATTTCAAGATCATGTTTTGGATTATATGTTTGAATGAATAGATTGTATGGTCTTCGGATTATATGTTTGAATGAATAGATTGTATGGTCTTCGGATTATATGTTTGAATGAATAGATTGTATGGTCTTCGGATTATATGTATGAATGAATAGTCATGATAGCCGATTAGCTAGTAACGTGTGCAAGTGAGGGTTGTTCGAAATCTGAAAATCATAAGCTGTATTGGTTTATAAGAACAATAGATGTTGGCTCGGGTTTGCATGGATAGGTTATTAGTATTAATCTAGGACTAGAAATCAGTTCTAGATCGCTTAGATTAATCGCATGAACGGGTTTATACGAGTTTATTATAAAGAGATGCTGAAACAGTCTGCTGAATAATAGTTACAGCCGACTTCATCTGGCTGTAACTTGGTCGTTAGTTGTCGAAAAACGGATTTTCTGATGTCTAGAACGTAGAGATTTGAATAAGGAATCCAATGGCGCTGGATTCATAATTTTCTGAAGTCGTTTGATATTTTTAAAGGGCTAAACAAGTTCAGCAGCTAAAGCTGTTAAAATGCTGAAATTCTGTTGGTTGTTTATCAAGTTGGATCTTAAAATCAGTAGGGAGTTGAGTCATGATTTTTGTACAGAAACTAGGTATAGAAATTTCCAGGCAACTCCAACTAGAATTTTGTTAATCGGACGATCAGTGATTTTTAAATAAATTCTTCCGTGGACTGCAGTCAGAAAGCGGTAAATCTGACTGCAGCTTAGTGAATTAATATTTATGGTTAATTGGTAAAGATTTAGGACTTGGAAAAATTATATAAATTTCTATGGTATAGATGTCACCTACTGTAAAAATATTGGAATTTTTGGAATGTTAGAACTATTTTATAAAAATCCTAGAAAACAGCTAAATAATTGAGTGTTAAGCAGAAAGTAGATAACTTGTGAATTTATGCATTAAAGTGTTTCATGGATTTGGAATGTGTTCATGATAAGTTGTTTGATTACTATGATCATATGAGAATACTTGCATGCATGTTTGAGTGTTAGATATGTTGTTTGTGTGTATCACTTTGTGAGTAAATTTCGTGTGGAATTTGTATTGGTGTGACTACACACTGACGTGGAAATTAATTGGTTTGTTAGGACGCAACTAGCGGTCCCATCTCTTATAACATCTTTGCTACACTAACCGAGCAAATAAAGGTGAGTTCACGGCCCCTAACTTTATCCGGTTTTTAAACAACAGGGGGAGAAACATGTATACACTCTCAAACTCAAACTCTTTACGTTATACGAATTTAACGTCACATAACTATACGGTAACTAAGTTAATGTTAATGTAATGTTATGGGCACTAAGCAGCTTTATCACTTAAGTCCTCGACAATCTCCTCGGATCGTTAGTATTTGGGTTAAATAGCGGGGGAATTATAAGTAGTACTACTGGGTCTGACGAGCCCCATCCGAGCTAGTCGCGCTAGCCGACCTGGTATGGTCAACGGGTGAATAATTGGCCTAACATCGCCATGGTCATGTGATAGGCCTGGCAAAACGGAGGCACAACTGTCAGCTTCGATCGCGAACACTTAGTGACATGACTTTAGGCTAGCTACCTAAATACATTAATATTGAACTTAATTACGGATCAACTTAATATTCCGGGTTTGGAATATTGGAAACATCAACTTATTATCCCGGGTTGGGGATAATGGAAATAACAACTTAATATTCCGGGTTGGGAATATTGGAAGCAACAACTTATTATTCCGGGATTGGAATGATGGAACTGTTATGTTATCCCGGGTTGGGGATAACGGAGTAATAAACTATAACCGAACAAATGAATTTATGAAAACCTGTGAACTCACTCATCTTTAATGTTGACACTTGTTTCTTTACATGTTTCTCAGGACGCTAGGAGCTCTAGGTGCACGTACATGCATTGAACAAGACATCATTATCGAGTCTCATTTATTAACATTGTTTTGGGATTTTTCCTTTGTTTTGGCGTTTGTGTTGGCGCCCGCATCACTACTTATTTATGCTTCCGCTCAAACTTTAAAAATAATGCTCTACTAAATATTGGTAATTGATATAAAATCTACAATGAACGATTTTGCAAAACGTATAATCAAATCATGTAGAGTCGTTCGACGTACTAGTGTTTCAGATTCTGGTTTGTTCACATGCCTCGAGGTAAAACTCCGCAAGTGGAAATTGAGGGTGTGACAGATTGGTATCAGAGCCACTAGCTATAGAGAACCAGGTTTGCATTAGAGTAGACCTAAACTATAGCTGATATGACGACACTAGACTTAGTTTGGCACCGAATTATTATGCAAAATACCAAAACTGTGTTTGGTAGATTATGTCTTCATAATAAGAAATGAAACCAACTCATAACTAACTACACGACCTAACAGGCATGTCATTATCCTCATCGTCATCATCGTCCGACAGACTTACACCAGCAAGGGCACCAGGAAAGGCACCAATGGTGGAACCCATGCTACCTTATGGCGTGGAGACACGCTCAGCGGCGAGGAAAAGGCTCGCTCTGGGGAGGAGTCGTCGTTACGTCCAACTATTGCTGTACCGGTTGAACCGGTTAATCCTGTAGAAATAGGAATTGACATGCTTAGAATCCTGGTGCATACACAACAAAAACAGTTAGAAAGAATGCAGGAAACCATCTTAGCACAAGGATGGATGATCCGACACCTTACAGGAAAGACCGACTCGCTCGAGGAAGAGCATCGTACGAGTAAGATAGCTCGTAACACCATAGCCAGAGATCTGCGTGCGGAGCAGATAAGAGCTGACTGGCTTGAGGACAGAGTCCTGGAAAATAGTTGGAACATTCAGGAACTGCAAAATCAAGCACTTGCACCAGCACCGGCCCCTCCAGTGCCGGTAGAGGAGGATCCAGAAGAGGATCCAGAGGAGGATCCTGAAGAGGATCCGGAGGAGGACCCAGCTGAGGAAGCTGGAAATGCCGCACAGGATGACGGCAACGACAGTGACTTGGGGAATGGAGATGTAGACGACTGACACGTCTCGTTTATATTATTTGTTTTCCTTCAGTTATTATTTTCCCACTTGTATTTAAACCTGGGACTTTATAGTGAATTCGTATGTTTGATTTACACTTTTGTAAGACGTTGAAATTTCAGTTAATCAAGTATTTCTTTTGATTATTTAACATATTGAGTTGACATAACTTATTAATTATTAAAGTACGAAGTAGGGTAGCTATATTGAATATATAGACTTATCGGGGTGTGTTTGTGTTGTGTTTCGAAGATCTAAATGGCGACTGGAAGACGTGGAAACCTTAATTTGACGCCCGAAGAGCTAGCTGCCATGATTCAGGAGCATGTGAACGCAGCATTAGCGGGTGTTCAGAACCAGCCGGCAGGTAACCATTATTAAATTTTCGCGTGAAAATCTAATAGTGAGGCTAGTACAATTCTTTGCTGACTTCCTGTTCTCTGACAGCAGGAGGGGGCTTTAATCCCTATAAGATGTTCCTTGACGCAAAGCCAAGCAAGTTCTCGGGGGCGGAAGGACCCATTGGACTGGTCCGCTGGATCGAAAAGTCGGAATCCGTTTTTGAAATGTGCAACTGCCTCGAGGCCAACAAAGTCAAATATGCAGCCTCAACACTGGAAGAGGGGGACTGACATGGTGGAATACCCAAGTCCAAACACGTGGACTAATAGCTGCAAATGCAATGGCATGGGCTGAGTTCAAGGCCCTAATTAAAGAGGAGTACTGTCCACGAGACAGAGTGCAACAGTTAGAGCAAGCTTTGTGGAACCACAAGATGGTGGGATCGGAAATTGAAGCTTACACCGCAAAACACCATGACTTGGTATTTCTGTGTCCTGAATTGGCCAACACGGTGGAGAAAAGACTCGAGTTCTATCTCGGGGGTCTGGTTCCGGAAATTCAGGGTATGGTGATGTCTAGTAACCCTGTAACAGAACATCAAGCAATCCGATTGGCTCACAAACTCACCGATAAAGCGGTGGAACAGAAGAAACTGCCAGCACGGGGTACAACTGAAGTTTCCCCGGATAACAAAAGAAAGTTTGAAGACTCAACTATTCGACAGTCTTCGTCATCTCATCCGCAGCAAGGGAACCAGAAACGGTTCAATCACTACCACAGCCACCGGGGTCATCAAAATCATCCCGCCAACAACAACAACAACAACAACAACCAGAATTCAGGCGGCTATGTAGGTCGAAAGCCGCAGTGCAACCGCTGTAATCTCCATCATAACGGCCCTTGTGCAGGAAATCGCTGCCAAAGATGTGGCAAGATGGGACATGCGGCAAACGATTGTCGTGGGGAAATCATGTCCCGACAAAATCAGAATCAGGCCCAAGGTCAGCAGCAGGGTATAAACCGGGGATGCTATCAGTGTGGTAGCACCGCTCATTTCAGAAAAGACTGCCCACAGTTGCGCAACAACAACAATAATGGTGGAAACAACCACAACCACCACAACCACAACAATAATAACAACAACAACAATGGGAACGGTGGCACAGGAGGTGCCAAAGGTCGTGCATTTACATTGGGCCGCGGAGAGGCCAGAAACGACACGAACGTGGTCACCGGTAAGTTTCCCCTTAATGAACATTTTGCTTCTGTGCTTTTTGATACGGGTGCGGATAGGAGCTTTATATCTGAGTCTTTTAGGAAGAACCTAAATCTCACGCTTAAACCATTAGAGACCCCTTATGTGATAGAATTAGCCAATGGTAAATCGGTAGATGTGACCCAAAACGTATCCGGCTGTCAACTCAAACTCGCGGGCCACACTTTTACCATCGATCTGATGACAACTACCCTGGGTAGTTTTGACGTGGTAGTCGGAATGGACTGGCTATCCGACGTCCGGGCTGAAGTTCTCTGCTTCGAAAAGTCTATCCGTATTCCACTCACGAACGACGAAATCCTGACGGTACAAGGCGATAAGGCAAGCGCCGTCACCAACATCATCTCATACATGCAAGCGCAGAAGTATCTTCAGAAAAAGAATTCCTTCGCTATACTCGCACTAATTACCGAACAGCCTAAGGACGAGAAACGTATAGAAGACATCCCTGTCGTCCGTGATTTTTCCGATGTATTCCCAGAAGAACTACCTGGTCTTCCACCACATCGACAATTGGAGTTGAAATCGAATTGGCAAGCAATGCAACTCCCATCGCCAAGGCTCCATACCGCCTAGCTCCAGCCGAGTTGCAGGAGCTGTCTACTCAACTTCAAGAGCTGCTAGAAAAAGGATTTATCCGACCAAGCGTTTCGCCATGGGGAGCTCCAGTCCTGTTTGTCAAGAAGAAGGACGGGACTTTCCGCATGTGCATCGACTATAGGGAACTCAACAAGGTTACAGTCAAGAACCGGTACCCGTTACCTCGCATTGACGATCTATTCGACCAACTGCAAGGGTCAAGTTACTACTCTAAGATTGATTTACGGTCCGGTTATCACCAGCTACGCGTCAGGGAGGAGGATGTCGCTAAGACAGCATTTCGCACTCGGTATGGCCATTACGAGTTCTTGGTCATGCCATTCGGTCTCACTAACGCACCTGCGGTATTCATGGACCTCATGAACCGCGTGTGTAAACCATACCTCGACAAATTTGTCATTGTGTTCATCGATGACATACTCATCTACTCCAAAAGTGAAGAAGAGCATGCTGAACATCTAAGATTACTGCTAGGGTTACTTCAGCAGGAAAAGCTAT
The DNA here is from genome assembly GCA_947069175.1 of Scalesia atractyloides. Classification (NCBI taxonomy): domain Eukaryota; kingdom Viridiplantae; phylum Streptophyta; class Magnoliopsida; order Asterales; family Asteraceae; genus Scalesia; species Scalesia atractyloides. The sequence goes on along the minus strand of CAMTDV010000017.1, from coordinate 44,946,311 downwards.
ACGCCAAGCTCTCAAAGTGTGATTTCTGGATCCGGGAAGTTCAGTTTCTCGGGCACGTTGTGAATGAAAAGGGTATCCATGTAGACCCTGCCAAGATTGAAGCCATTAAAAACTGGGAAGCACCTAAGACACCGACGGAGATCCGCCAATTCTTAGGATTGGCTGGTTACTACAGACGCTTCATCGAGGGGTTTTCAAAGATTGCACAACCGCTCACTACCCTCACCCAGAAAGGCATCAAGTATGCTTGGGGTGAAAAACAAGAAGCAGCATTTCAATTGCTGAAGCAGAAACTTTGCAGTGCACCCATTCTGTCCTTGCCGGAAGGGACAGATGACTTCGTAGTGTATTGTGATGCTTCCATTCAGGGATTGGGATGCGTACTCATGCAACGCGATAAGGTCATCGCGTATGCGTCGCGACAGCTGAAGGTTCACGAGAAAAACTACACGACACATGACCTAGAGTTGGGAGCAGTAGTGTTTGCACTTAAGATTTGGAGACACTACCTCTATGGAACGAAATGCACAATCTTTACTGACCACAAAAGCCTCCAACACATCTTTGATCAGAAGGAGTTGAACATGCGACAGCGTCGCTGGGTCGAACTCCTGAACGATTATGAGTGTGCCATTCGGTATCACCCGGGTAAAGCTAACGTGGTAGCTGATGCCCTCAGTAGGAAGGAACACCTGAAACCTCGTCGCGTACGAGCACTACAACTCACTATTCATTCGGGGCTACCCGATCAAATACGCGACGCCCAGTTAGAAGCAGTTAAGGAGGAAAACATCAAAGCCGAATCAGTGGGAAAAATGGAACGCGATTGGGAAGTAAAGCCCAATGGAGCCTGGTATTTTATGAATCGCATATGGGTACCTCTCTACGGAAACCTCAGAGAGCTAGTCATGGATGAAGCTCACAAATCTCGATACTCTGTCCATCCGGGTTCGGATAAGATGTATCAAGACCTTAAAGTTGCGTATTGGTGGCCTAACATGAAAGCCGATATAGCCACCTACGTGAGTAGATGTTTGACTTGCGCAAAAGTCAAGGTGGAGTATCAAAAGCCATCGGGGCTACTCCAACAACCTGAGATCCCAGTGTGGAAGTGGGATCAGATCTCAATGGATTTCATCACTAAACTCCCGTGAACCTTGGGTGGTTGCGACACCATCTGGGTGATTGTGGATCGTTTAACTAAGTCCGCACACTTCCTAGCTATCAAAGAAACAGATAAGATGGAGAAGTTGACTCGCATCTACATCAAGGAAGTAGTTTCTCGGCACGGAGTGCCAACGTCCATCATATCAGATAGAGATGCTCGTTTCACGTCAAACTTCTGGCAGTCACTCCAGAAAGCGTTGGGAACACGCTTGGATATGAGCACAGCTTATCACCCTCAGACTGATGGTCAAAGCGAAAGGACCATACAGACCTTGGAAGACATGCTTAGTGCATGCGTGGTGGACTTCGGAAATAATTGGGAAATTCACCTGCCTCTAGTAGAATTCTCATATAACAACAGCTATCACACGAGTATTTCGGCAGCACCGTTCGAGGCATTATATGGTCGTAAATGTAGATCACCGGTCTGCTGGGCAGAAGTCGGTGACAGTCAACTCACAGGCCCTGAATTAATACTTGAGGCTACTGAAAAGATTGTACAAATAAGAAACCGCATGGCGGCGGCACGAGATCGACAGAAAAGCTACGCTGACCAACGACGCAAACCGCTCGAATTTCAAGTAGGCGACCGCGTCCTACTAAAGGTGTCACCCTGGAAGGGTGTAATCCGCTTCGGAAAACGGGGCAAACTTAACCCACGGTACGTAGGTCCGTTTGTAATCTTGAAACGTATCGGACCCGTAGCATACCAATTAGACCTTCCGACCGAACTCAGTGGAGTTCACAACGTATTTCACGTGTCAAATCTGAAGAAGTGTCTATCAGATGAAACTCTAGTTATTCCACTAGATGAGATCCAAGTGGATGAGCAACTGCACTTTGTAGAACAGCCTATCGAGATCATGGATCGTGAGATCAAGACTCGAAGGCACAGCAAAATTCCAATCGTTAAAGTTCGTTGGGACTCTAAGCGTGGACCGGAGTTCACGTGGGAAAGAGAGGACCAAATGAAAAACAAATACCCACATCTCTTCGCAACTGAGCAGCAAACTAACGATACCAGTACCTAAATTTTCGGGACGAAAATTCTTTCAACATGGGGATGATGTGACAACCTGGAAATTTCTCATACTTTCGTGTACTATTGTTGATTAAATTCTTGTGAATGGCACTTGGAAATCTTTGTGTATAACACTGGGGAACTTCTTGTAACGTTGCGTACCATTATAAACGAACTAACTCTTTGTGCGTGGCACTCTAAACATGTACGTTACATGCTAAACCGCGTTTACTCAATTTTCGGGACGAAAATTCTTTCAACATGGAGATAATGTGATATCCCGGGTTTTCGGATAACTTACACGTGACACCTGTCGAATAAGATATGTGCTAAGTATTAAACGTGCATGGATTAAAGACGTGTGTGTGTTGTGTGAATTTTTAGTTATAGAATAACTAATGTAAATACGTACACGAACTAAACCGAACCGCGACGTGAACCAACTTAGATTCATCGTGACTCTAGGAGTAACAAGTTTTTAAACTCTAGCTCAAGTCAAGTTCTCGGCCATAAGATCAAAACCGAACCACCCAAGCTCCCTTGCGGCTGCATTCAAACCCAAACCGAAACCACCCTATTCCTTGAACGCGAGATCAAGTCCAAACCAAACTAACTCATTTTAGTTCCTCGGCCACAATACTTATCTCAAATCGAAATCCTTATCTCTTGCGCCTATATCTACGAAACTTATGCATGCTTCCTTCTAAAACACAAACTCTAATCGCCTTCTCTTGCTCCATAAATCGCGAACAGTTGATCACTTATTCCATTCATCCGCAAACAGCCTTTACTCACTCCCTTCGGTCGCTAACAGCCGGTTACCTTCAATCCTTTTCAGTCCCGGTCGCAAGATCAGCTTTGCTTTCTCTCGGTCGCAGCAAGCAGCAGTCGAGTCGCACTTGTCCACATCTCGGCTTGTTGTCTAGTTATTCAAGGTTAGAACAATACTTGATTTCAAGATCATGTTTCGGATTATATGTTTGAATGAATAGATTGTATGGTCTTCGGATTATATGTTTGAATGAATAGATTGTATGGTCTTCGGATTATATGTTTGAATGAATAGATTGTATGGTCTTCGGATTATATGTTTGAACGAATAGATTGTATGGTCTTCGGATTATATGTATGAATGGATAGTCATGATAGCCGATTAGCTAGTAACGTGTGCAAGTGAGGGTTGTTCGAAATCTGAAAATCATAAGCTGTATTGGTTTACAAGAACAAGAGATGTTGGCTCGGGTTTGCATGGATAGGTTATTAGTATTAATCTAGGACTAGAAATCAGTTCTAGATCGCTTAGATTAATCGCATGAACGGGTTTATACGAGTTTATTATAAAGAGATGCTGAAACAGTCTGCTGAATAATAGTTACAGCCGACTTCATCTGGCTGTAACTTGGTCGTTAGTTGTTGAAAAATGGATTTTCTGATGTCTAGAACGTAGAGATTTGAATAAGGAATCCAATGGCGCTTGATTCATAATTTTCTGAAGTCGTTTGATATTTTTAAAGGGCTAAACAAGTTCAGCAGCTAAAGCTGTTAAAATGCTGAAATTCTGTTGGTTGTTTATCAAGTTGGATCTTAAAATCAGTAGGGAGTTGAGTCATGATTTTTGTACAGAAACTAGGTATAGAAATTTCCGGGCAACTCCAACTGGAATTTTGTTAATCGGACGATCAGTGATTTTTAAATAAATTCTTCCGTGGATTGCAGTCAGAAAGCGGTAAATCTGACTGCAGCTTAGTGAATTAATATTTATAGTTAATTGGTAAAGATTTAGGACTTGGAAAAATTATATAAATTTCTATGGTATAGATGTCACCTACTGTAAAAATATTGGAATTTTTGGAATGTTAGAACTATTTTATAAAAATCCTAGAAAACAGCTGAATAATTGAGTGTTAAGCAGAAAGTAGATAACTTGTGAATTTATGCATTAAAGTGTTTCATGGATTTGGAATGTGTTCATGATAAGTTGTTTGATTACTATGATCATATGAGAATACTTGCATGCATGTTTGAGTGTTAGATATGTTGTTTGTGTGTATCACTTTGTGAGTAAATTTCGTGTGGAATTTGTATTGGTGTGACTACACACTGACGTGGAAATTAATTGGTTTGTTAGGACGCAACTAGCGGTCCCATCTCTTATAACATCTTTGCTACACTAACCGAGCAAATAAAGGTGAGTTCACGGCCCCTAACTTTATCCGGTTTTTAAACAACAGGGGGAGAAACATGTATACACTCTCAAACTCAAACTCTTTACGTTATACGAATTTAACGTCACATAACTATACGGTAACTAAGTTAATGTTAATGTAATGTTATGGGCACTAAGCAGCTTTATCACTTAAGTCCTCGACAATCTCCTCGGATCGTTAGTATTTGGGTTAAATAGCGGGGGAATTATAAGTAGTACTACTGGGTCTGACGAGCCCCATCCGAGCTAGTCGCGCTAGCCGACCTGGTATGGTCAACGGGTGAATAATTGGCCTAACATCGCCATGGTCATGTGATAGGCCTGGCAAAACGGAGGCACAACTGTCAGCTTCGATCGCGAACACTTAGTGACATGACTTTAGGCTAGCTACCTAAATACATTAATATTGAACTTAATTACGGATCAACTTAATATTCCGGGTTTGGAATATTGGAAACATCAACTTATTATCCCGGGTTGGGGATAATGGAAATAACAACTTAATATTCCGGGTTGGGAATATTGGAAGCAACAACTTATTATTCCGGGATTGGAATGATGGAACTGTTATGTTATCCCGGGTTGGGGATAACGGAGTAATAAACTATAACCGAACAAATGAATTTATGAAAACCTGTGAACTCACTCATCTTTAATGTTGACACTTGTTTCTTTACATGTTTCTCAGGACGCTAGGAGCTCTAGGTGCACGTACATGCATTGAACAAGACATCATTATCGAGTCTCATTTATTAATATTGTTTTGGGATTTTTCCTTTGTTTTGGCGTTTGTGTTGGCGCCCGCATCACTACTTATTTATGCTTCCGCTCAAACTTTAAAAATAATGCTCTACTAAATATTGGTAATTGATATAAAATCTACAATGAACGATTTTGCAAAACGTATAATCAAATCATGTAGAGTCGTTCGACGTACTAGTGTTTCAGATTCTGGTTTGTTCACATGCCTCGTGGTAATACTCCGCAAGTGGAAATTGAGGGTGTGACAATTCTCTAGCGAACCTGATGTTTTCGGGTCCAAAATCTTGTGTTTTCGCGTCGTTTGCTGAGGAAATCGAGTGCCCATCCCTCCAACCTTAAGCCACTGAGTAAAACTTAGGCTGGAGAGGTCTTTTGGAGCGAACTTAGCCATTTTATAGAAACTCGGGCTAATCCGGGCGAACTTTGAAGGTTCGTACGGGTTAGTCCAGCTTGTGTAAAGTGACGATTTCGTCCTTGTGCTTCCGGATCTAAGATCTAGCTTCGACAACGCCTCGTTCCACCCAAAAGTGAACGAAACATACGTCATCAGTCCGAAAATGGTGTAAAAATCAATACTTTAAAGGTTTTGCTCAGATCTAAGTATAGATCTGAGTGAAAACAGAAGTTTTAGGAAAAAGATGAAGATTTTCATAAACAAAAGAGATTTGATGAAAACGAAGGCAATGCCTAGTGCAAAATCGTTGTAAAACGTTGTTGAACATCATTGTAGTTGAAATCGGGTTGATTCTTACTTAGAAAACAAATGGTTTCGGGTTTGAGAGCTCTGGGCGAACTTACAGCAAATTCAAATGAGAGAATGGGACTGGGTATTTATAGGTGAAGGCAAAAAGGTGAGCTGGTGGAGTCAAGTTCGGCCGAACTTGTATGAATTTCATGCAAGTTCGCGCGAACTTGTGAAATATGGGGAGAAAAGAGTCAAGTTCGACCGAACTTGACCTTCTTGAGGTTAAGTTCGAGCGAACTTGAGGCAGAGGAGAGTTTAGGTTGGCTAGTCAAGTTCGGCCGAACTTGGGTTCACCAAGTTCGAGCGAACTTGACCCAATTGTTGGGTTTTCTTCGTTTATTTCGCGTTAAGTGTTCGTTTGGCTATTCGGTTCGTATTAATTAGTTATATTAAGCGTTGTAATTGATATAATAGCGTGATTTAGCGATTTGAGTGTGCGAGAGCGATGCGATAGCGAGCGAAATCATAACCACAAACATACACAACACATAAATAACATAAAACCATATAATTAACTGCGATTTGCGATGCGATGAGGTTAGCGATGCGATTTAATAAGCGATTAAATGCGATATATCATACATGATCATAATTAGTTAACATAAACTTCATTAATAAGGGAATCTCGGATTTACAAAGGATAGATACAATCGTTAACAAAGGAAAATATTAACAACCAATTTCTGAGTTGTTACAGCCAGAAGGCCCTTATCGATCGGAAGCATATTGCCATACGTTCCGTAAGTACCTGCCAGTGGCAGATTCCTTGGAAAATTGATGCCATGTCACCTTGCACGCAAATGCCACCATGTGAGCAGTTCTTGACACGTACAAAAACACTTGTAGGCCTCTCATAACACTCCTGGACACTTGTCTTGTGCTCCTTCCTCAACTATAAAAGGGCACTTAGATTGCCTCTTTTCTTTGCTCATTCATCATTCTCTCCTCTCTTGCTCACATTGGAAGTTCTTGAGCTCCTTGGGGACATCCTATGAGTTTAAGAAGTTAGCTTGGACCACTTGTAAGTGCTCCAACCTGCTATTTTGTTTTTATAGGCTTCAAGCCAAAAGTCAAAGCGTTGTCGTAATAACGCTTTAACCTTCGGTTAAGACCATTATGGTCCAGCCATTGTTCGATGCGAACATGGCTACGTGATCGTAATAAGGTAGGTGTTAATCCCTCAAGAGGGCATCTCCTAGAAATCATGTTTGCTTGGTCAATTGGCGGGTCAAAGTTATGTTCATAAAAAGTCACACAGGTCAGATTTTAAATAAATTCATATAGTATAACTAGGTGTTATAAAATGTGTTTTATCACTTTAATAACTTGGTAATAACTATTAGAACATGTGTAAACATGTTCGGCTCGTCAATTCCAGGTTTAAGGTCGGTTCGCAACCGAAGGTCGCAAGGATTGACTCGTGCTTTGACTTTCAGTTCTGACCCGAAATAGCAACCTTAGCTACTGATTCTGAGTTGCACTATGACCATGTTATATTATAGTATTACCCTCTGGAGTTATACTACATGATTGTATAGTATTCTAAGTTTTATGCAAGTTTCTGATTTATATTCCTTATGTGACTAAAATGCCCTTTTTGTTTAAAAACAAGGTTTAATCTATAAATGAATATACAAATGACTTGTAAACTGACATGTTAACTTAATTAACTTATTTTGATGTCAACGTTTTGGTCTTAGGCTGCGTTTTGATCTAATGTCGTTAATATTACTTTAAAATGACTAAAATGCCTTTTTGGCATTTTAAATGGTTTTAACATGATTTCTTCACCAAAACTAATAGCCAACTAATGTAATATCATAATATGGATTATTGGGATATTAAAACAGATTATGAACTGAGTTTGCATACAAGTCCTTATATAATGCCGATAAATGACGATAATGCCCTTACGGTGCATCAAGTGACTTTAACAATACTTTTGACATCTAAACCTTTTACCTACTGATATATTATATTAAATAACGTATTTTGAATATATAAACTTGATAACAATCTCAGTTTTCATTAAACATCGCTTAAATCATCATTTAGCGCATTTATCGCCGTTTCGGCGCATAGTATGGTTTAAAACCATAACTATCAAACAAAACTCGTTACCTACTGATTACTAAACTATTTTAAATACTTTTATAGTAGGTACAAGTCCCCAACTCAGAATCCCAATTATGACATCAAAACTATGTGTGAAATGACCAAAATGCCCTTACGGGGCATAGTATGGTTTAAATCTCACAACCACACATATATTTGATATCCTACTGATATAACATCATAAAATACATATTTTTTACAGAATGTTTATGACCATGACATCAGTTTACTCATAAGCTTCTTTTATAAGGCATAAAATGACCAAAACGCCCTTTTTAGGCGTAACTTGATTTTAAAACATAAACAGGCATCCATGTTAATATATTACTGATATTAAACATATTAAAAACTTATTGGCGTATGGAACTTGTATATGACTCATACGGTTACCCGGTTTCGCTTATATGCGTACGGTTAAGCCTACGTGACAAGTTTACGTAATTTAACCAAAACGGGTTTAACCTATCATTTTTGTCAAAATCCAGAATGTTATATACTTACCCATATTATACAAGTCTTGGTACTTGTCGGGTCTAAATAACATTCCATTCCGGTCATCGCTGAATCCATCGTATCGTACCGTTTTTATCAAACTTAAAACTAGCCGATTAAAGTCTATGACTTAACATTCTAATTGGTTATCAATACCATCATTCCAGACTAAACACCTTCCGGTAGATTGTAACATGTACTTATCTCTTTGACTTACGGCTGGGTTATTACTTATTTGAAGATTTAGCTCAAGTAAATACTTTTAACCTATTTTCCTTATACGGGCTTGGGATACGGTAAATTATTACTGCTTGGTCGGGTATGGGATCATGTTGTCGGATTGTGATTTAACTAAATCTCATAACTCGTTTTAATCTATACTGTCTGATAACTTAAACATTGGGGGTTAATTCGACCGTATCTAGGATATCCTTAAGCTCATTAAATTGCTAATGGCCACGACCTAAGCACGGGGTGTAGGCATACACCCATCAGATGCAAATTAATATTATCATATGCTCCTTGGGAGTTCAGAAGTGGTGTGTCGGTTGATAATGTCTCGGTTTCTGTACCGGGCCCCATATGTATTGACAGGCTTGTAAAACTGTATACAAGGTTATTTTGAACTGTCCCAAGTTATTTATAAAAATATGCCAAGTGCACTTAAAACAATTTTTGAAAAGATTTCAAAATGTGTCGGTTGATTGTATTTACCAGTGAAAACTGACGTATTTTCAAAAAGGTTAAGATATAGGTACAACACGTAATATGCTGGAAGCTACGCAGACGTTCAACATAGAGGACTTTACAAACCCTTAGTTGTGCCATTAAGTTTGTTGATCATTTGTACATATTTCACGATCCGTCTGTGGATCTTTATTACAATCCGTCTATATTTATTATTTTGAACTTTGAACATTATTGGTTTGTAATAATATTTTAAATCCAAGACTTCCTATGTGTTGCTCTGTGTTGTTTGGTTATAATGTTATCAACTTACATCACAATACTCCCCATCGGGCCCACCGGGACATACGTGGAAATCGGGGTGTGACACACATATAGCGGAGAAGTCCGCCAAGTGAGTGTAAGGCTCGTCATGCTTCCTACCATTGAAATGAGGTAGGATGTTGATGTAGTTGGGTTTACACTCGAATGATCTCCTCCCTCGAGGTGTCGGAACAATGAGTGAGTCAATTTCGGTGATCACCAGTCTAAATCGACCATTTACACCTCGTGGGGCTTGTTGCAGTTTACGATGTGAAGGACCGTTAACCTCTTGGTTAACCGGTCTTTGGTCACCCATTCAATCACCACCTTGATTACCTCCGCCCATCAATCAATAGCAACATTCTCCACCTTTTTATTTTTAATTTATTTATAATTTGTTTTTGTATAACAATTACACAATTTTATAAAAGTAATCGGTGAGAGTTTTCTATCAAGGTAACACAATGACATAATAATCATTTTCAATTGTTCGTGCCAATGACCTCTAGCTCAAGTGGTAGGAGAGCTTGAGTTCTTCTATGAAGACTCAAGTTCAATTCCCACTTGGTAGGCACTGGTGGGCAATGATAGGAGACCTAGGGAAACCTGAGTTCGATCCTTGAGGCAAACGGGTTTTACCGGTAATTTCACCGTCATGCCTACGAGCGGGTGGGTTACCGGGTTTTCCCCGGAAGTGGTGGTGGACGACTCGGTTTACTCTCGGAGTACTCCTTTTGTCCAGTGGGTGCCCCGAGAGTACTCGTGATTGATTTGTTGGCCGTTCAAATTTTTTTTTTCAATTGTTAGTTTGACCGATACAATGGAAGAGAATAATGGGTTGTTTGAAAACTTCTGAATGGTTAAGTGTTTAATCAGTAATAGGTCTGAACCAATAAGTGTTGAACCAATAAAAAACCAATAAAATGTCTGAACCACTAAGAGCCAATATATTGCTTAACTGTTCAGAGGCAAATGTGTGGCCATTTCAGATTAGAGGTCTTAACCATTCAAACTGAGTATAATGCTTAACCATTTAGAGGCAAATGTTTGAACCATTCAAACATCTGCTCCCGAAACAAACAGTCTGAACCATTAAGTGTTGAACCAATAAGAGGTCTAAACCATTAAAGAGCCCTATTAAGAGATAAACAAAAAGCCCTAAGAGTATTCATCCTTTCCGTTATTTTCATTTCTATAATTATATTAAAAATCATTACATTTTCTCTCTCTTTATCAATTAAATAATATTTTTTTATAACTTTATCATTATTTTTTCTCTCCTCCACTCACAACCATTCAAAACTATCTTTTATAATATGCAGAACTCAGTCACATAAATATATAGAGAATGGGAACATATTATTATTATTATTAGAACAAGTTGTTAGCTATAATAATTTGATTTTTTTTTTTTTTTTTTGTGAATTTCACCTCTCAACTTTTAATATTGACATTTAAACGCTCTAAAATTTCTGAAAACTTTGTAACATGTCATTTTGGCACCTCCTTAAGTTTACGTGCTTATTTTTATGTACACGGGGGGTATAAATTGACGTTTTATGCTTGATTGTGATTTTTGTCGAAAATGAGTCATGTCAAATATAACACATTTTGTGCTTATTTTGTAGATGTTTTCAGTTGGCCTACAATTTGACGTATATTTTCTTTAGACTTTATAAATTAAAGTTGTTTTACGTTTCATGAGTCATGTCATATATAATACATTCCGTGTTTATTTTTATGAACTTTTTCATTAGTCTACTTTTATTGTTAAGCTATTAAGAGAAAATCTATACCCTTAAATTACATTAAAAAAAGCTGACTCCACAACGCGGAGAAAACTCTAGTTTTTTTAAAACATCAAATATTACAGCTTATTAGAAAATAATAAGAAAAGACGCCACCACCCTTTGAACATCCCCAAAACCCAAAATCAGCATCCTTCCTTATCTATCTATCTAGGGTTAGGGTCCCCTCCGATCATGTCATCTTCATCATCAAAGATGATCGTTCTGAAAAGCTCCGACGGAGAAACCTTCGAGGTGGAAGAATCGGTGGCCTTGGAGTCCCAAACAATCAAGCACATGATCGAAGACGACTGTGCCGACACCACCATCCCCCTCCCCAACGTCACCAGCAACATTCTTTCCAAGGTAATTGAGTACTGCAAGAAGCACGTGGAGTCATCCAAGACTGATGAAAGCCGCCGCCTGAAGATGATCTCAAAGCGTTTGATGCGGACTTTGTTAAAGTGGATCAGAGCACGTTGTTTGACCTAATTCTGGTTCGCTCCTTACTAAATTATTATTATTATTCTTTATTTTATGTTTATTTCGAATTTAGGTTTTTGTTTGTGACTATTATTATATGTTGTTTCGAACATTGGGGCACTTATGCAAGGGTAGTTTTGGGTTGTATCCGCTCTATAGGCTATTGTCGTGTTTGCTTATGATTGTTTATTGTGGACTATGCAGTTAATGCGGTAAAATGTAGGATACTGTTCAAACACCGATATTTGAGATATAGGTTATCTCGGTGATATATCAGTGGGATATCGGTAATTTAATTATAATGCAGAATATATATATATATATATATATATATATATATATATATAGGGTAGGGATCCTAAGAAAAGTCCATCCTATTTGAGAAACTTGAGAAGCATCCTGGACCATACATTTTCTCAAAGCTTTTTGTAATATACACATATGTATAGTTTAAAACTGACTATATAGTCAGTTTTAAACTATACATATGTGTATATTAAGAAAGATTTGAGAAAATGTGTGGTCCAGAATGCTTCTCAGGTTTCTCAATTAGCCTAGTGTTTGACATGCAATCCATGTAGCATTGTTTTACATAAGTGTAATGTTGTTTTACATATGTGTAAACTTTAAAGAAACTATTTACAAATGTGTTATTATATCCTCGTATAAAATTACCATTACCAAGAAATCAAATAAAATTAATTAGCGTGAATCGACTAGTAATATTAATAATGTAACGAAACCATTTAAAATTATATTGTTAGAAAGACAACAATATAACTAATTATTATGAACCACAGAGCAAAGTCTTAAGACTTGTCATCACAGAAATTCAAAAAAAAAAATAGATAGCAAAACTCAAAAAGATAATTCAAATCTACATTTACACATATCTCATAGATATTTCTTATGTGCACATTCGTATTGTTCAAAAATTAAACATATTTGCAACGTATACATATGCATATTCACTTCTAAAAAATAGTTCTAAAATAGCTACTCTAAAAAAAATAAAGATCTTTATGGCGTCAGCTTCAAATCTTTACGTGAGAAAAAAAAGGAATCGATTCGAACTCAAATTGTGATAAACCAGGATGTATAAATAATAAGATAATTGAGGATGGGTAAAATTTGGATAACGTATGTGATTGAATATATATGATTTTGTTTAGATCTAATTGTGAGAAAATAGAGGTATTCAAATCTTTTGAAATTGAGATAAACCAGGGTTAAAAAAAATGTGATAATTTTCTAGGTGTAAATTTACTTTAATGCCCCTCCTAGATAAATTAATGAAAAATTAACATATAAAGAGTTCTGCATGTTCTGTAATTTTTTTTTTCTGAAATGATCTTGATCCTATATATATATATATATATATATATATATATAGGGGATGGGTAAAATGAGACAGCTCCAGTTGAGAACCGTGAGAACCACTTTCTAACCATTGGCTTTTAGATTATTGATGGATGATATTAAAAGTAATTAAAAGTAATATTAAATCTTTTTGTCTTATTATGTTTTTTATATTTTAATGCCAAAAGGGTAGTTTGGTAAATTTGTTTTTTTGTCTTATTGTATTTATTGTTTTCTATTACTTTTTTTTTATTGTATTTATTGTTTTTTATTAAAATCAGAATTTTTTTTATTAAAAAACATTTTGAAATCGGTTTTTTTTAACAAAAACGATGTTTTTCAAGATTTTTTTTGCAAAAATCATTTTTACGAGCCGTTTTTGTTACGTTCAGTTTTTTTTACGCACCGTTTATTACGCGCCCGTTTTTACGCCCGATTTTTTTACGCGCCGTTTTTTACGCCTCGATTTTTAAGACTCGTTTTTCGCGCCCCGTTTTTTACGCCTCGATTTTTAAGACTCGTTTTTCGCGCCGTTTTTTACGCCTCATTTATTACGCGCCCTTTTTTTACGCGCGGGTTTAAACTTTTTTTACACGCCGGTATATAAACTTTCTTTACGGGCGGTTTTAAACTTTTTTTACGCGCTGGTTTAATAACTTTTTTTACGCACCGGTTCAAAAAACTTTTTTTACGCGCCGGTTACACTTTTTTACGCGCCGGTTATAAACTTTTTTTACGCCCCGGTTTAAAACTTTTTTTACGCGCCGGTTTAAACTTTTTTTACACGCCGATATAGAAAAAAATTTTACGCGCGGTTTTAAACTATTTTTACGAGCCGGTTTAAAACTTTTTTTACGTGCCGGTTTAAACTTTTTTTACAAGCCGGTTTACACTTTTTTACGCGCCGGTTTAAACCTTTTTTTACGCGCAGTTTAAAATTCTTTTTACGCCCCGGTTTAAAAACTTTTTTACACGCGGGTTTAAACTTTTTTTACACGCCGGTATAGAAACTTTTTTACGCGCCGATTAAATTTTTTTTACGAGCGGTTTTAAATTTTTTTACGTGCCGGTATAAAACTTTTTTACGCGCGGTTTTACGCGTGCATTTTAAACTTTATTTACGCGCCGGTTTTAAAGCTTTTTTACGCCGGTTTTTACGCGTGCATTTTAAACTTTTTATGCCGGTTTTTACGCGTGCATTTTAAACTTTTTTTACGCCGGTTTTTACGTCTCGTTTTTTACGCCCGTTTTTTTCGCCCCGTTTTTAAACTTTTTTTACAAAAAGTTTTTTATAATTTTTTTTTATAAAATAATAAAAAGAGGAGAGAAAAAATTGAAGAGAGAGAAATCGGAAAGACTTTAAAAGTGACTTTAATGAGGAGAGAGAGATGATTTGATGGTTTTGATTAAATGACTATAATACCCTTTTGGTTGTCATTATCTTATTGGTGGAGAGTGGTTCTCGCAACTCGACTTGGTTCTCTCTTGAACCTATATATATATATATATATATATATTTATATATATATATAGATATATCACTGAATTATCAGTCTTATATATATATATATATATATATATATAAGACTGATAATTCAGTGATATATCGGTTTTATCGGTCAGATATCGGTAATTTTAATATAATGCAGAATTTATATATATAGCAATTTAACACTGATAATTCAGTTATATATCGGTTTTATTGGTCAGATATCGGTGATATATCTGTCTGTATCACCGATATTATCGGTACCAATATTTTACTAGGGGACCGATATGTCACCGATATTAACTGCATAGATTGTGGATATGTTGATTGGGATATCGGTAATTTTAATATAATGCAGAATTTATATATATAGCAATTTAACACTGATAATTCAGTGATATATCGTTTTATCTATCAGATATCGGTAATTTTAATATAATGCAGAATTTATATATATAGCAATTTAACACTGATAATTCAGTTATATATCGGTTTTATTGGTCAGATATCAGTGATATATCTGTCAGTATCACCGATATTATCAGTACCGATATTTTACTAGGGGACCGATATTAACTGCATAGATTGTGGATATGTTGATCATTGCGGGTATTATTGTGGGTCTTGTAAATTGGAGTAGAAGATAGGAAACTACTGTACTGTTATGAATGTAAGCTTGTTAATTTTTTGAATGAAATGAAGTTAGACAAAATTATGAAAGTAGCCATTTTTAGCGGGTGTGCTATACATGTTAGCTTGGCCGTGTATCTAAATTTGGTGGCATAAAAGACTTGATGCTCATGAAGTACATGTTTGTGTTCTACGTTATTGCATGCACATTGTAGTTTTTGTGTTATACATGCATTACTTTGTATGCGGTTTTTATTTGTTAAGGATTGACATACTTTTTGTTTTAGATGTTCATTACTTTTCCTTTAAAAGGAATGGCAAATCGACTCAAAACACTATAAGAATTTTTTTATTACATATAACACGAGGTAGGATTCAATATAGACCTGATTCGAAACAATGTTTGAGATTACCTGTTTAAACTGGGATACTTGATAAGTATATAGAGCAGTAAACATTCATTGTAAGTTGATTACAACAACTAAAGTTAAATAGTTGTTCTCGTTAGTTTTATATACTATGTGAGTCTTTGTCGCATGTGTATTGAGTTCTGTCAACCGAACGTGATTATACTTAAAGAGTGAAAAGTTGATAGTGAGTGGTGCTTTGCGTACGACATGATTGTTAGAGTAAGTTGATTGGAATAACGTCTAATTGTTTTCGGCATTGCTTTAGGTTGCATATGATGTGTTATTTGGGCTTATTTTACTTCTGGTTGCACTTTTCTTTTGCACTACAGCTTTTTATTTATATCTTATTCTCACTTGATCAATACTTGCAACATGTTCTAAAGATTCTTAGTTTTTTTAACGTCATTGTTTGCTATTTTATTTTTTTTCCTTGTGGAGTAATAGGATGCATTGTTATTCTTGGTTATTGATAAATTTGGGTGCTAACTAATAGTAATTGATTGATTCAGGCTGCTAATTATCTAAACATCAAGAGCTTGCTGGATCTAACTTGCCAAACAGTGGCAGACATGATCAAGGGAAACACCCCTGAAGAGATCCGCAAGACGTTCAACATCGAGAATGATTTCACACCGGAGGAAGAAGAGGAGGTTCGCAGGGAGAATGCATGGGCGTTCGAGTAAAATCAAATCAAGTTTGCTAAACTAAACTTATTTTATAATGCAAGTAGTAGTATATAATGTGGATTCTTTTGTGGAGGTTATGACTTATGAAGCTTGTTTTGAACCACACTTCTGATGTTTTATTTTATTGGTCTTAATTTTTTTAACGAATCGTTTGAAGGTTATGAAGCTCGTTTTGAACCACACTTGATAATGTATTGTGTTCACAGTCCAGTGTTTAGAACTGATCAGATTCTATTTGAAGGAACTGTTGGGATTTTTGGATCGTTCATTTGGTTGACTGTGGTTCTACGTAATCATATTTGGTTTCAGTGTTGTGCTCTCATGATTTTTGTTTTGGTTCGTTTCTTGTGCCGAAAATTTGGCCAAACTGCCAAGTGCAGTTCGTTTAGTTTTGCTGAAAATTTGGTTCACAAGGACACCCTTGTTCAAACTGCTAAAACCAAACGAATGATTGGGTTTTTTTTGTCTAACCGGGTCAGGTTAAAACACCGTTTTGGTTTTGATCAACATGGGTCAGAACCATTTTTTGGTAAGCGCAGGTTGGGTTAGAACCTGGTTTTTTAAAAGGAAAACCCAAACCTATGTTCCTATCCAAACTGATTTATGTAAAATGGTTAAAAAAAATTGTTTTTTAGCAGCTATAAACTGCTCCGTAGTTGTTTTACGACAGTTGTTTTTAAAAAACAGAGCGGGTCAAGTTCAACCAGGTTTTAACAAAAAAATCCAAACTCTGTTTCAAGTTTATGGGTTACGTTAGGTTCAAATTCTTTTTTGACACAACCTGGTTATCAAGGTGGGCAGGTTTTAAGTTTTAACCCGCTTTCGATTCTGAAATGGGTTTTTTTTTTCCACCTCTAGTACAAACTAGAGAGTTATAAGGTAAGATTCTGTTATAATATATTTCAAACCAAGGTAAGATTCCATCAATTCATGCAGCTTTGTAGATGTAACCTAAATATCGATTATGGGTCGACAAACATTGTAGAAAATTAATCTCATTCGTAATCTCTGAGATTCGAGAATTTTAGAAAGTTATTTTAGGTAAAAACTTTAAGCCACCACCTAAGAGCATTCACAATGAAAACCTTAAGGTTATGTGAGGGAGTTTAGTTATATTATAAGGAATGATTGTTAATGTTTTTAAGTGGTTGTGAGTGGAGGAGAGAGAAAATATATGAGAAGTTACTGTTCATCTGTAAATATATGGGAAAAAATCTGGAGAGAGAAAAACCTTATAAATTTTTTAATATTTTTAGAAATGGTTGTGATTGAAAGAGAGAGAAAAGGTAATGATAAAGGTATAAAAATATTATTTAATTCAAAAATAGAGAGAAAAAATAGTTGTTTTTAGTGTAAATATGTAGATAAGGATAGAGAATTCATTGCGAATGCTCTAAGCCTTTATTCAATAAGGTTAAAACTGGAAAAAAAAATTAACTATATTTTCTAGTAAGGTAAGCCCAAAATTGATAACAAAGTTGCCATTGACTCGATTATTCATTTATGTTACGATCGTTTATAAGAGTACAGGGGTTAGTTGGTAATATTGAGAAATATAGGGGTTTATAGTGTCAAAAGTGTAATAAGTTTAGTTCGTTGTAATAGTTGTTAGTATTAGCGGGAAAGTCAGTTGTAACCAACTATATGTAACTGATTTGTGAGTGAATGAATTGGCTTACTTTGTGTGTTCTCTTCTCTGCTGCTAACAAGTTGGTATCAGAGCTACCGATCCTCGGTAACTCTCGATGTCAACAATTCATTCAATTCAATCATCTACGTTTCGATTCAATTCCTTGAGTTTAATCAATCGTTCAGTTAAATTCTGTTCTTTGAATTTAATCAATTGTTCGGTTAAATTCTATCCGATTTCGTTTCAATTTCACGAATTGATCATCGTTCGGTCACTTTGATTCTAACAACCCAAATCTTGGCAATAAGAAATCAAAGTTTGGAACAGAGGATGCAAGAGCAGGAGAATTCGATGAATCGATTTGCTGAGAATCTTGCAGCCATAAAAACTTGATAGGACCGTCCTCCTCAGCTCGGGAACCTCAATTTGTATCTAATGTCCATATAAGCGGAAATTATATGACATGACACAAGAATTATTGTTTAATTGTCAGTTTATTGATGTCCAAAAGTATTACAACTTGACATCCAAACTGGCAGAGCTTCGCCGTAGAAGTCTCAAAGTTGTTACAATGAATGAACCTAGACTTCCTATATATAGACAATCAAGTTCGCTCGAAGTGTGTACATGCTAGATCAAGTTCGGGCGAACTTGATCAGCCTACACTAACTTCGGCCGAACTTGCTTGTTACACATAAATACTTTCATGAAATCTGACAATTCAAGCTCTAAACATACAGACTCGATCCAAGACCTAGACAATAGACATTATGCATCAACAGACTCCCCCTTGGATATTGTCGCAGCGTCTTGATCAGTCTTCAATCTTTAACATCTTCCGAAGAAGTTCTTGTACGGCTTTTTCCGACGTTCTTGCATAGGAATCGGCGTTTGGTCAGTAGGAGTGCCCACTTCATGAATTGGAATCTTCTAATTCTTGCCTCCCTACCCCTTTCGTGTATCTTTTCAATACGCTTTTCTTCCTTCAAGAACTCTTCTCTTTCAAGCTCTCTCCAACTCGATTCCCACATGTGACCGGAATTAATACCATGTGCATAGCAGACGTTAATCATACCTTGGTATTGCTTAGCTTGAACTTCTTCACGTTTATCAAAGCAAATCTTGTTGAAGAACAAGCACTTTATATCTTCCTTTGAGCAATTAACTAGCCACATCGGGTCTAGTATTCGAAGCGTTCTCCATAGCCCCCATATCCTCCTTCGTTCAATCGGTTCTGGATCCTTTTCTTTCGTTATATCCCACGTCTCGGTAGCACGTAATACAATAACAACTTCACATGTCTCTGGATCCGTTTTCCACCACAGAAGTAAGGATGAAAATCCTGTTCGATGGGCTTCAGTGGCATATTCTTCATAGCTTGTGGACGCTTCATCACTAGCGTAATATCTTTTTCCCCTGTTTTCTTGTTAATCTTAATTCTGCGTTTAGGGATAAACGGCTTCAATAACTCGAAACCTCTCGAAGCTTCAAACTTTATCACCCTCCAGAGTCTTTGTTCATTAAACTTCATTTGCAGACTGATATTCTTCGTTTGAACCAACTCTTCAACATCCCAGAACGGCAATGTCTTAATGTCTGTCAAATGTCGAAAATACTGAACCCCGAATTCTCTCTTTATAGCATAAACATCAAGATCTCGTATCCATCCCCAGCTTAGAATGTCACCCAGAGAAACATCTTTGTCTCGTGTATAGAATGCTAGCGACCTTTTAAATTTTCTTTCCTTTGGCATTTCTTTAAACCACAATCTTTTTGCTTCAGCAATTTGCTCTTTAGTATAACGTTTCGGAATGTTGCCTGTCTTCACTACTTCATCAATCTTCCGTTTCAACAAATCAACATCTATCTGACTCATCAACTCATAAATCGTAGGAAACTTGTCAGTGTTCAGATTAGAATACTTCTCAGCTTCATCATCGTCAGAATCTTCAAATATCACTCGATCATAATCATCAGCTTCAGCCACATGTTTATACACATACTGCTTCGGTTCAAATGTCTTTATATTCACCAACTCTTCCTCGAAATCAAACTCGAATGAATCAGTGTCAACTTCAAACATTCTTGCCAATTCTTCTTTGGTGTAAGTGTGAGCAATTTCCCCTTCTTCTAAATTCGGATCTAACGTTATCATCAGTGGCTTTTCATGCACAGCAGTAACAGGCATGGCAATAACAGCATCAGAAATATCAACATCTTGTTGCCATGTTTGCTCTGTGGACTCCCCCTTACTTGGAACATCCTCTATGTTAGCATCGTCATTGATTAGGGATTCGAAATCAAAATCTGAATGTACTTTTGCAGAATCAAATTTCAGACCAACGCCCCCTGATAATCATTATCATCACCATCATGATTTCTGAATCCTCTTTAGTATCGTCACCGGCAGCGTCATCGTCATCATTACCTTCTTCCTTTTCGTCATCCTTTTGTTCTGCTTCATAATATCTGATTATTTCAACATTCTGCTCTGGAACATCTTCAGTAACAACCTATATTTCAGGAGCTTTCTCAGATTCAACAACTTTTTCTATCACTGGCTCCTCTGAAGTAATAGGGACACCATCGATAACACTTTTACCATTGCCCTGTTCTGCTAACTCTTTCTCAGCGTTTTCTTTCGCCTCTTGAACATCCAATCGATCATATTCGGCCTTGAAATCAATGCCCAGACTGTTAGTTAACTTTCTGAAGTCTGGCAAATCTTCTATCATTCATATCTCGCTCTGTTCGAAGTTCAGCAATCTCTTTTTCTAATTTTGCGTTCGCAGCACCCAAGCTTTCGACCATTGCTTTCATATAACCTCGATCGTCTTCCAGAAACTTTACTTTGTCTTGCAGAATCTCCTTTTCAACTTCACTCTGCTTTAGTTTCTTTTCAAGAGCTGCTTTATCGACTTCGTTCTGTTTGGCTTTATCTTCCAAATCTTTGAGTCTTTTCTCTAGCTTATCAATTGGAATGTCTTCAAACCAGCCTGAAAGATCATCGGCAGTGACAGGATGTGTAACATTGTCTTGAATATCACCGAAAGCATCTTTAAATTCTCTAGCTCTTGCACTTTGAGGAGTTGATTGTCTTGACTTTGGTGGAGCTTTTGCTGTAGACTTTGGTGTTGACTGAGGTGTAACTTGAACTGGAACTTCAACAGTGACAAAAGGTGGTTCTTCAGTTGCAGTAGTTGGAGGAATAACAGATTCTATGATCAGAATCTCTTGCAATTCAGAAACAGGAGGTTCTTGTGTAACTCCTTTCTTTGTTTGACTAATATATCTGCGACTGTGAGCTTTCTTTTTGCCACGTGTGCTTGGAGAACCTGTCACTTTCTTTGATCCTTCAGCTTTAGACTTTGTGCGCTTTGACTTTTTCTTTGGACGTTCTGAATCAGAAGCCTCTTCAGCAGAAGGTTCGTATAAATGCTCACCTAGCTTTTTCAATCTTTCCTGTTCTTTTTCCTTTTTTGTTTCTTTTACCCTCACATCAATTTGATCTTCAGACGACTCATCATCTTTACCAGACGTAGCAGAAATAACATCGTCACGTTCTTGGCTTTCAACATTAGCCGCAGCGCTAGAGCCTTCTACATTCTCAACATTCTCTTCAATTTTAGGTTCATCTATCAACATAGTATCAGCCTTCTTAGATGCGCTTTTACGCTTCTGTTTTTCAACTACCACGACACGCTTTATATACCAATCCCCTCTTGTCTCTTTGAAGTTTGTTAACAAAGCAGCTTCTTCATTCTCGTCACCACTGCCATCTTTTCTCCACTTATTCTCTGGTGGTGCAACATAATGTTCATCAGATATAGCTCCAAAAACTGGTTTTGCAACAGGAGCAGAATCTTGCTTCTGATAAATCTTTAACTTTTTCAGCATCGTTTCATCTATATGGCTTAGATACTGAATATCATTCGGATCTTTCACAATATCCTTGAACTTCTCATCAATAAGCATCTGTACAAACCTCGGATACATCACCAACCTTTCTTTTCCCATATTCTTCACCATGAAATTAAAGATCACCCTTGAAAAGTTGTATTTCTTGTTAAGAATCAAAGCTGTAATCATGCAGGCCATGTAATCTTGTATATCATCGAGCCCTGCTTTCCGATGGCTGAACGCGTGAATAACAGCGTGAATTAGAAGCTTGTAAGGCAAAGGAACACTGCCTTTCTTCATCGTTGGCTCGTTCGCGTGATCTTTGTAGCCCATACGGAAAAAGCATCCTTTAACCATTCTCTCTTCGAAACTAATTGGATCACTTTCATCGTCATTGAACGCTAACACTCTTCGGATACCTGCGTCTGTGACCAAAAATTCTTTGTCTTTGTTCGAGACACGCACTGCAGACTTTATAACTTTGTTCGCTTCGTCATATGATGTTGCGTTCCAAAATAGATAGGCGTGCGATCTATACACAACATGTTTATCTGTGATCGCCTTTGTTATCGGGATTCTGCCTAAAAATTTCAAGATCTCAGAAAATGCCGTCAGCGTTGGATAAATCTTCTCGTCAAGCGAAATACAAGTATTATGAAACTTGTTGAACGACAACTTGATATTCTGCGGACAGAGAAAACAAACACTTAGCACAATTGACAATTTTAAACATATGATCATCAAGTTCGCGCGAACTTGAATGCCAAAACAATTCAATACATGAAAAATCAATCAACTTCGGTCGGACATGTACAAAACAAACCAATTTTAACATTTTCCAGCAAGTTCGGGCGAACTTGATTGTTATACAGGTTTTTGCAGTTTATTAAACAAGTTCGGGCGAACTTGTTTATTATTTCAAGTTTTGCTCAGATCGAACAACTTCGCCCGAAGTTGATGTAAAACATCAATAACAAGTTCGGACGAACTTGTCGTCTCCTCCGAACTTTCTGCAACAACCAAACATATTCATTTAATCAATTTTATGGTTTGATTAGCATGTTTACATGTTTATTAGCTCATTCCATCGACCAATTTGTTCATTAATGTCCTAGATCTACTAGATTTTACATGTTCGATCCAAATCAGTTTGTTCAAGTTCAATTCATGGTTTTTTTGACCGATTAATACCTCAGTCATGATGATAAGTGTGCAAATCACTTAAAATCACGTTCAAATTGGACAGCCTAACGGCACAAATCTTGCAAATTCACTTTTCGCTCAAAGTTCGTCTAAGTTCGCTCGAAGAAGAATATAACTGATAATGTGACAGATTGAGCGAACTTATCCTTTTATACTTAGTCAAGTTCGGGCAAACTTGACTTTTAGATTTCAACCTTTATATAATAACTTCGCCCGAAGATACATGATGATCAATCAGTTTCCACTTAGTAACTTCGGCCGAACTTAGGTTAAGCCCAAATTCAAACTTTTCAAAATGTTCATTTTTAACCCTGAACTTTCGCATGTTTTACCAGTTATGAAAATCCACTCAGTTGACCAAGTCCAAGTTAATGACCTTGGTTAACCGATTTGTCTGCCGAGTCCAAGTTAATGACCTCGGTTTGACCCATTATGAACAAACTAATGTTTTCTTCAAATTAAAGTTTCAAATTAATAAACTTTTCATCGTTTTTCATGCATTTTGATTTTACAGATTAGCTCCCAACCCGTTGTCATCAAGATTCCAACAACTTAGCACCATTACGAACTCCGAAGATCCGCTTTCCATCATTGGTTGTTGAAAACAATGTAGAAATAAAATCTTTTTGAATTTTTCGAATGTTTATGTTAAAACACACTGAAAATCTTTTTGGGTTTAAATCTGAAATCAAATAACTATGTATAAACATATTTACAGACATATTTTTGTGAATTCGTGTCTAAGGAATCAGTTGATTGAGACTTATCACTAGTACCATTGACCTTATGATGACTTTAAGTTTTAAACTGGTTTACCTAGATTGTCGATATGTTTGTCCACTTAAACTTCGACACATTTCTCAATTGTTCCAAGATATCTTAGTTAGAATTATGAAACTTGACTCAACTATGGTTCTCGTCTCAGAATATACTCCCGTATCAAGATTCCCTAGATTTCATCTTACAGGTGAGTATAGCGTAATTGATACATGTATCTGGGTTATGCGAAGCCTTGAGAGCTTAGGTTAATACCACCGTATCGACAAAGCGATGAAGGCTCGACTTTAAGGTGTGTTCCAATTAAGGAATCTTTTAAACACTGCAATTGATTATATCTTTCGATTCTTTCAATTTTGCTTGCAGTTTTAGGGTTTTAAGCAAAAGTATTATAGAAGTTCTAGGCTATTGCTTCCGCAAAATTAGAAGAACTTGTATAGTACCCCAGATATCAATCATCTATAAAGACCTCGTATCTCATAATCAGGCAATCTCTCAAACGAAATTTTAGAGTACTAAGTCCATATATCCAAGAGATGTTAATCCACAAGTTTAAGCAGTTGTAAAATTTAGTTTATATCCTGGAAACAATTTACTGAACGTAAATTTAGTTTATATCCTGGAAACAATTTACTGAACGTAAATTTAGTTTATATCGTGTAAAGCCTATCGACAAATCCACAGTAAGACTTGTTTAAACTTTTTAAACTTTACAAATCCTTAGCATACTGTGATAGTCCACTGATGTACTATCATTTCCTTTTTGACACAAAATTCTTTTGTTTTTTTCATGTTTTTGCACTTTTTGATTTTTCATATGTTTTTGTATTTTCTCGTAACATTTCTCCCCCTAAAATCAAAAACATATTTTTGTATTTTAGTTTTTAAGAAATACTAATCCTAAAAGGTAACAAACCAATAAGGATCACGAGAACTCATCGTCCGATCCATATTTAACCTCTGCATCCGCACCTGTCAAAAGATTTTTCATACCATTAATCCTCATTAAGTATTTAAACTGTGAAAGAATAAAAGGTTTGGTATAAAAATCAGCTTTTTGTTCATCGGCGTGGATTTTCTCAATTCGTACCAACTTCTTTTCGTAGCAATCACGAATGAAGTGGTATCGAATCTCAATATGTTTTGTTCGAGAGTGATGAACTGGATTTTTAGTTATGTCGATAGCTGCCTTATTATCAACATACAGCGGCGTGTCAAGAAATTGCAGACCATAGTCTCTCATCTGCTGTTGGATCCACAGTAACTGTGAACAACACCTGGAGGCCTAGATATACTCAGCTTCACAAGTAGAGAGAGCGACAGTAGTCTGTTTCTTACACTGCCAGGTTACCAAGCGTGTTTCGAAGAACTGGTAACCCGCTGTAGTTGATTTTGAATTCAATTTATCTACACCAAAATCAGAATCAGCGTATCCCGTCAGATCGAAGTTATCGTTCTTCGGGTACCACAAGCCGGTGCTTGGACATCCCTTCAAGTATCTGAAAATTCGCTTCACGATCTGCATGTGAGAGATTCTTGGGCTGAACTGATATCTGGCGCAAAGGCAGGTAGGATACATGATATCTGGGGGAGATGCCGTCAGATACATGAGTGATCCTATCATCGACCTGTAAAGAGTATCATCAACTTTGGTTCCTGTTTCATCAATGCAAATTCCGTGATTGAGAGCAAGAGGAGTAGATAACGGCTTCGAGCTTTCCATTTCAAACTTCTTCAAGATGTCATGAACATACTTGGTTTGATGAATGAAAATACCGTCTGACAATTGATCAACTTGCAATCAAGGAAGAATTTCATTTCGCCCATAGAAGACATCTCAAATTTCTTCTTCATGATTTTCTCAAACTCTTTGCAAAGATCGTCATTTGTTGAACCAAATATGATGTCATCCACATATATTTGTAAGATAATCAGATGATTTCCAACTTCTCTTGTGAATAGCGTACTATCTATTGTTCCTCTAATAAAGCCATTACCAACGAGATGTTGAGATAACGTCTCGTACCAGGCTCTCGGGGCCTGATGCAAACCATACAGTGCTTTATCCAGGAGATAAGCTTTCTTCTTGTTCAATGGATGGACAAAACCCGGTGGTTGGCCGACATACACTTGCTCTCGTAGATTACCGTATAGAAAAGTTGATTTCACATCTAACTGGTACACCTTAAATCCTTTCCAAGAGCAATTGCAAGGAAAATACGAATGGACTCCAATCTAGCAACTGGTGCATATACTTCTGTATAATCAATTCCTTCCTGTTGATGGAATCCTTTGACAACGAGATGAGCTTTGTTGCCCACTATAACTCTGCGATCATCACGCTTGCACTTGAAGAGCCATTTGGTATCTATCGCCTTTTGATTCTCCGGTAGGTCAACAAGCTTCCATACCCCTAGCTTTTCAAACTGTAGCAGTTCTTCTTGCATCGCATGCACCCAATTTTCATCTCCCAAAGCTTCAGAAACATTCTTCGGCTCAACCTGGGATATGAAGCATGAATAGTAGCAATACTCTTGAATCAGAGCTACATGAGTATAGAAACAACTCAAAGCTTTGTTAATCTGGCTCCTTATTCTCATGCCAGTTTGCAATTCACCAATTATAGAATTTGATGGGTGGTATGAGTAGGTCCTCGGCATCACCTCACTTGGAAGATCAACAGTACTCTCCTGATTAGTAATATTATGATCTACCACTGTTTCAACTGTAGGAGCACTAGAAGGCGTTTCATTTTGATTACTTGGGCCAGCAGATTGATTCAATATACTTGTGATCTGCTCAGATTCTTTGTCAGAAGAAGATTCTCCATCATCATCGAAAGTCGGAGCTTCATCAGAGTCGGAATTCTGATTCTGAGAAAGAATGGGCTCTGTAGAAGCATTTCCTGGTTCAGTGGAACATTTGCTGGAGTTGTAGTAGGTGCTACTTCTGCTTCAGAAACTTGTTCCACTGGAGCACCACTACTACTCGGACCTGCACCAGAAGACAAAATTCCAATAGTAGGTTGATTAACCACTATTGGTCTTGAAATATACTCCTGATTAGCCGAGTGTTGTAGATAATAAACAGCTGCAAGATCTTCTTCAGAAGGCTCTTCTGACAAGTCGAATGACTTCCACAAATCTTGATAATTGAACAACCACGCATCACCTTTTCTTTGATTAGGAGTTGTGTACCGAAAGCAATCAACGTGTTGTGCTTCAACCACTCTTCTCAAAATAGGAATGTAAACTCTCCTGAGTGGACTAGCATAGCCGACAAAGAAACCTTCCAGCGTTTTAGCATCGAACTTTCCATCCGAATCAATCACTGTGCAAGGTGCGCCAAACGGTTCTAGATACTTTAGATTTGGTTTCCTTCAGTTAATCATCTCGAAGCAAGTCTTTTTGGTCGGGACTGTCAAGACTCTATTCAATGTGTAGCATGCCGCTGCAACCACCTAACTCCAGAAGCTAACATGAAGTTTGGAATCTGCAAGCATGGTTCTTGCTGTTTCAATTAACGTTCGATTCTTCCTCTCAGCTACTCCATTCTGTTGCGGAGTGTAAGGTGCACTGAATTCGTGCAGAATTCCTTTAGTGATGTGTGCAAAATGCAACATATAAATTACATCAACTGAGGCATAAAACTAACCCTTTTTTAGTACTAATGTTGGAAAAAGCACGTTTCTTTGTTCCTTTTGTATTTTCAGGATAAAAAGAGCACAAAAGAACGCAAGAAGCAAATAAGCAGCCAAAACCAACATAAATACGAAAAGAAGGAATAACGAACCATGCCCGACCCCTCAGCAACACCCCAAAAGACAAAAACAAGGTTACAGAAGACGACCACGGGCCGTGTCCATCGAACACGGGGCGTGGTCAGACCCTACACTTCAAGACAAAACCTGCAGAAGCTTCTACGCCCACCATGGGGCCGTGCCCAGGCCAACATGGGGCGTGGTCAACTATAAGATTTGCAGAATCCAGATAGTACAGCGAACAGTTGACCACGGGGCCGTGCCCAGAGGTCACGGGGTCGTGTGGGGCCCTCTACTGTCAGATGCAATTACTGAAGAAAGAGAAGGATAATGGCCACGGGCCGTGCCCACTGGACACGGGGCCGTGGCCGGGCCTCTGTTTTGACTATAAATAGGGGTGCTTGGTTCCCTTCAAAGGCATCCCTTGGCAAACCACTTCTCTCTCACTTTGCCACCACCACTACAACACCAACACCCACCACCATCATCAATCTTTCATCTTTAGAGTGTGTAGTAGTCTCGGGATCCAAGATTGATTGTAAGGGTTTTTGTCATCAAAGGCCATGCTTGGCTAATCTCTTACATCACTTGGTGAAGACAAGTCTTTAATGTATTACTTTTGATTTTTAATCTTTCGGCACTTTTGGGTTTGTATTAACCTTTAATAACTAGTTTCTTATGTTGAAAGTGAATTTTTCTACCATTTCTTCATGATGTCATTGATTTGCTCATTCGTGTCTTTACGATCTATATAAAGCGCGTTAACTAACCTGGTGGGGGTTAGAAGGGTGGTTTGGAAAAATTCTTGTCTCGTTTAGTGTATAGATCCTGCGAGGACTTGGTTCGAGCTTATTAGGACCTCCTTCAATACCCCAAAGGTATTGGATGGTGGGGTGGCGAACGGGTTGAACCCCTCATATGTAAACTACTATTAATATTTTAAACCGGCTACTTGGGATTGTATCCTTGCTGACTCAGACAACTTAGCCGAGGGTAACGTCACCTTCAAAAGAGGGGCCTACCACTTTTCGCATTAATAACTTACTTAATTGTCTTCCAATGTTCTGACTCTTTGGGATTGTATCCCTGCTGACTCAAACCACTGGGTTGAGGGTAACGTCACCTTCAAAAGAGGGGCCTACTACTATAACTAAGATAATCACTTAAAAAGTCCGAAAGTTCGAAAATCATCAAAGGATACATTAAAGATAAGTTGGATCCAAATGATTCTATCTTGTCTATCTTTTCTTTTTATTTTATTTATCTTCTTATTTTTATTTTTATTCTTAATTTTTATATTTGAAACTTTTATCAAAAATTGAATGATTAGATGTTGACGACAAACCGGTATTAAAAGCTTTGGTGTCCTTGGACGATCTCGGTATCTTACCAACGCTATACTACGCTCACGATGGGTGCACTTGCCCAAGTGTGTGTTTAGTGTTAGTATAATATTGTTTTTTATAAATTTAAAACTTGACTAATGCGTAAAATGAACTTAAAATAATAACAAAAATATAGTACGCTCAACGCACACCAAGTTTTTTGTGCCGTTGCCGGGGACACAAGGATTTTGAGAAAGTTTAAAATCAACGGCCTAATTATTTTTAACATTTTTTCTTTTTATTTTTTTAGGAACTTTATTTTTAGAAAAATCTGCAGTTTCTGCAGGCTGCAGCACGGGGCCGTGTCAAACCAACACGCCCCCGTGCCTAATAACAGTAGCAACACCATCTGTTTTAAGTCAGATAGTAGCTGAACACGAGCCGTGTCAGTCCAACACGGGGCCGTGTCCAACGTCCAGCTACTGAAAACAGGACTGTTTGATCGCGACAGTTAATAACCTCTGACACACACATGGATGATACTGATTATTTTTTATTTCGCCAATCTTACGGCAAGTGGTGTCAACAATGTGGAGGATTCCATCAAGATTTAGAATGCTACATTCTAAATTTTGAACCCCACTATTTAGCAGACCCATCGCTTTCCCTTGGAAATCACCTTAAGATTGGCGAAAGTAAAAACGATCCATATCACTCAATCGAATGCACTCAAACTTCTCCATACGACATTACCTCTTCCGAATTATGTCAACTGGAAGAAAGGATTCTCCGAAAAATAAAAGAAATAGAACTTATGATGAGAGAGAGGTACTCATCACAAGCCCAAAGCCAAGAAGAATCGGTGAGTTTGCATTTGGAATCTAGCAACATCGAAGCCGTAAATAGTACCTTAGTCTCTTGCATTAACATTAACGATAGTCGTCCCTGTGTCGATTGTGCCATGAAGGACTCTCCATCGGACCCCACCGATGCGCTCATAGCCCTAAGCGATTCGACATAAACCTTCTTTAACGAGATCCCAGATAAGGGGAATAAAGGTTGGTTTCGCCCACCGGTAAGTAGATTAGTTTTTACCCTTTCCGATAACCTCTTGCGTTCATGCACAACCCAAGAGCAACTTCGGTACCTTAGACACTTCGGTGTTGTTCCCTCTAGTAAAGAACCTCCCGATTACTGGAAATCCTTAAAATAAAGACAACACATCATAAAAACTCCAACCACGGGGCCGTGCTCACTCCAACACACCCCGTGCCCACCGAAAAATTCACCACGGGGTCGTGTCCTGCCTCGTGTTCCTAATACAGACAAACATGTCAGAACATTGTCTGACCACGGGGCCGTGCTCAGCAGGCACGGGGCCGTGGTCAGTGTGCTGTCACTTTCTATAAAGTCAGCCTTGTTGCTACATGTTTGGCATCATTCCAAAGACAGAGATTTCCTAAGATTTCTCACATATACCTTAAAAGGTATATTCTTAAAGAAGTTTCCTCTATCCCTCTTGTGTTTGCCACTTTTGTCACTTTCCATCTTCTTCTTTGAACTCAAATCCTCCATTAAAGCTTGAAGGTCTATAGCTTCAAGCTTTATTTTGCAAAACATATGTGTTAACCCAAAGATTCTTAATAAACAACATGTTTATCACATTTCTTTAAGTTATTTCTGTTCACAAATGTTTAAAACCCGAGAAAAATAAGTTAAAACAATGAAATTTTTGAGTTCAAAACAGTGCAGGAGGACAGGCACGGGCCCGTGTCCGTTCCGTCGTGAGCTTTTAAACTCCCGTTTCTTTAAAAATTCACCCTTGTTTTCTTAGTATGTCATCCCAGAACAGTGGAACGTCGTCAGCAACCTCAAGAAACAACCAGGGACGACGAAGACTATCAATTGATGCCACCCTAGTTCGCGGCATGTACGCTTTAAGGGAAGCCATCGATGAAACAGCATCAGTGGAAGAGGCCCTTGTCGATCGTGTTAACTATTTGACGGTGGGGTTGGAGAATTGCTTGCAAGAAATCAACCTTTTGCACCAAAGGTTGAACATTCTTGCACTACCTCCCATGGAACCAATCTTCCCCCAAGAAGATTGGAACCTTGCTCAAGAGATCGTTAACCCAACAGGATGGGATGACCTCCCTCCGGAACCTCCTCTAGACACATTGTATGAGGTTCCAACAATGGTCGCACCTCCCACACCTCCCCCGTATGAAAATACAGAAGAAGAACCTTTCCTCTTCCTCCCTCGGGAGATCGAGGAAATGCTCAATGACTTTTGAGGGGTGCACACTCCGGGTTGAAGTTCCTAGAAGCCCCTATCTATCGAAAAATCAATTTTGGGTTTTTTTCGTTCTTAAAATATGTAACCATCTAGGGTGGAACTTCATTATGGTTTAGAGCTCTTGCGTCTATCTAAATTTAGGAACTTTGTAATTTTAATTTTTAGGACTAATTTTTAGGACCTTTTTGTATCTCGCACTCTAATATATGATGGTTTAAGTTATTGTGTGGTGTTTGGATCTTAAATAATGGCTTAACAAACGAGAAAAGATGAAAAATACCCAAGGGACGTCGAAACCACACCCCATGCATGAAAACAGTGCCTCCCGACAACTTTTTCATCTTTCCAGCATGTCACGGGGCCGTGCTCAGTTCAACACGCCCCGTGCCCAGGTTCTGCAGAAAAAGTTCTGAAACAGGTTATTGACCACGGGCCGTGTTGACTGGCCACGCCCCGTGGTCAAGCTTCAGTAAGTTTTGTCACTGGCACTCTGGACACGGGGTCGTGCCCGGACCACAAGGGCCCGTGCCGAAAAATTTGTTTTTTTACACGCTTTTACGCATTCGAATCAACCAAAAAATTTATTTTTGGACACATTGAGGACAATGTGTAATTTAAGTGTGGGGGGAAGCTAACACTTTTAAATCTACCAATTCCTAATAACAAGCCTTACACAAAACTCTATTGGAACCGCTAATCACCCCAAATCTTTTTCAAAAATTTTCATTTTCTTACTTGTCTTGGTTTAATTTGGGAATAACAAGTTCTAAAAAGTTATGTTTTTACAAATTTACAACCGATAGCGTCGTGATAAAAAGAACCAAACAAGAAAAATTATATAAAAAGGGCATGACAAATCTTTTTTAAAATTTGATTATATATACTTGATCACATTACAAACCCATTCCCACAATAAGTGAGCTTTGAGCCTTTATCAAGCATACATTCATCTTTAAACTAAATGCTCATCTTCGTTTCTTGTGTGAATAGCCGCTTGGTTCTTACGACTAGAACTTGCCAAGAAGATACATTCCAAATCTTTACCAATATAAACCCAAGTAAGTAAATGATGGAGGCACTAGGACTAACCCGTTTTTTTATTCAAAACCATTATTTTCTCTTCTTTTTACCCATTACTAAAATCCCCTTAGTTAACCCCTTTGAGCCTAAACCTTTTTCATTCAAACCCATTTATTTTAGTAAAAAGCACCGGTTATGTTGAAAAAAAAAACCTTATCTTTTTAACCAAACAAGTTCTTTCAAAAATCTTGTTTGAAAATGATTGGTTTAAATAAATAAACAATTTTAACGATAACCGACGCTTTTAACGTTTTTCGTCATTTTACTAACCGCTAACCCAAAAGAAACCACCTACCCTTAGCCCAAGCCTAACCTTTCAAAGTCCTCTTGATGCTCACAAAGGTTTATAGTTAAAAAGGATGAGGTTTGATCGCTTGGCAAGCATATGGTAGAAATAAGTTCCAAACCGGAATCGAGCGATATCACAAAAATACATCTTCGGCCGAGTGTTGAGTGATCTCATGTGAGGTACGTGAACTTGTATATAAATAGAATTTTAAGGAGGCATGTTATGCCCAAAATAAATAATTTTCTTTAAACCCTTCTAAATAAATCATGACAAATAGGATTGTAAATAAAGTAAAACAAAATTTAAATAAAGATCTTGAATTCCTGACACTCAAAGACAAACCATAAAACTTCTTCTCTACCTATTCCATTTGGGTGTGTAAGCCATATTTAAAGAGTTTTGCTTGAGGACAAGCAAAGATTCAAGTGTGGGGATATTTGATGTGTGCAAAATGCAACATATAAATTACATCAATTAAGGCATATAACTAACCCTTTTTTAGTACTAATGTTGGAAAAAGCACGTTTCTTTGTTCCTTTTGTATTTTCAGGATAAAAAGAGCATAAAAGAACGAAAGAAGCAAATAAGCAGCCAAAACCAACATAAATACGAAAAGAAGTAATAACGAACCATGCCCGACCCCTCAGCAACACCCCAAAAGATAAAAACAAGGTTACAGAAGATGACCACGGGTCGTGTCCATCGAACACGAGGCGTGGTCAGACCCTACACTTCAAGACAAAACCTGCAGAAGCTTCTACGCCCACCACGGGGCCGTGCCCAGGCCAACATGGGGCGTGGTCAACTATAAGATTTGCAGAATCCAGATAGTACAGCGAACAGTTGAGCACGAGGCCGTGCACAGAGGCCATGGGGTCGTGTGGGGCCCTTTGCTGTCAGATGCAATTAATGAAGCAAGAGAAGGATGATGGCCACGGGCCGTGCCCACTGGACACGGGGCCGTGGCCGGGCCTCGTTTTACTATAAATAGGGGTGCTTAGTTCCCTTCAAAGGCATCCTTGGCAAACCACTTCTCTCTCACTTTGCCACCACTACAACACCAATACCCACCACCATCATCCATCTTTCATCTTTAGAGTGTGTAGTAGTCTCGGGATCCAAGATTGATTGTAAGGGTTTTTGTCATCAAAGGCCATGCTTGGCTAATCTCTTACATCACTTGGTGAAGACAAGTCTTTAATGTATTACTTTTGATTTTTAATCTTTCGGCACTTTTTATTTGGGTTTGTATCAATAATTTTAAATACTAGTTTCTTATGTTGAAAGTGAATTTTCCTACCATTTCTTCATGATGTCATTGATTTGCTCATTCGTGTCTTTACGGTCTATATAAAGCGCGTTAACTAACCTGGTAGGGGGTTAGAAGGGTGTTTGGTAAAATTCTTGTCTCGTTCAGTGTATAGATCCTGCAATGACTTGGTTCGAGCTTATTAGGACCTCCTTCAATACCCCAAAGGTATTGGATGGCGGGGGTGCGAACGGGTTGAACCTCTCATATGTATACTACTATTAATATTTTAAACCGGCTACTTGGGATTGTATCCTTGCTTACTCAAACCACTTAGCCGAGGGTACGTCACCTTCAAAAGAGGGGCCTACCACTTTTCGCATTAATAACTTACTTAATTGTCTTCCAATATTACTACTCTTTGGGATTGTATCCCTGCTGACTCAAACCACTGGGTTGAGGGTAACGTCACCTTCAGAGGGGCCTACTACTATAACTAAGATAATCTCTTAAAGAGTCCGAAAGTGCGAAAATCATCAAAGGATATATTAAAGATAAGTTGGATCCAAGTGATTCTATCTTGTCTATTTTTTCTTTTATTTTATTTATCTTCTTATTTTTATTTTTGTTCTTAATTTTTATATTTGAAACTTTTATAAAAAATTTAGATTGATTAAACGTTGACGATAAACCGGTATTAAATGCTCTTATGTCCTTGAACGATCTCGGTATCTTATCAACGCTATACTACGCTTACGATGGGTGCACTTGCCCAAGTGTGTGTTTAGTGTTAGTATAATATCGTGCTTTATAAATTTAAAACTTGATTAATGCGTAAAATGAACTTAAAATAATAATAATAATATAGATGGCACAGATTTTCAATCTTCTTGAAGAGAATTACAAGATTATCGAACGTTTCGTCCTTGCTCTCCTGGAAGAAAACCCATGAATATCTTGAATAATCATCTGTGACGACTAGACAATACAGATCTCCGGATATACTTCGAACATTCAACGGACCGAAAAGATCCATATGTAGTCGTTCAACTAGCAGCTTAATGGAGTTAAGAATCTTCTTAGGATGTAACTTCTTAATCTTCTTTCCTTTCTTGCATTCAAGACAATGATCCGTCGTATGAAAGCTTTGAAGATTCACCCCTTCGACTAAGTCATTGTGAACCAGAAAATTCATTTTCCTGAGGTTTATATGTCCCATCTTTATGTGCCATAGAATTGAATCCTTCTATGTGGCCTTTGTTACAAAACATTGAGCCGACTTTAACGATGTGGTAGCAACACTCATGTCTAGCACATAAAGAACATTTTCGCGTGGAACGCGCATCAGAATCCATTCATCCGGAATCTTGAAGCCCGGCTTAAGAATCATGCATTCCTTGTTGTTGAAATGAACGGTAAACTGCTTATCACAAATCTGAGAAATACTAAGAAGATTGTACTCCAGCTCGGCGAAATAGTTGACCTTCTCAAACGACACCACTCCATTCGAAATTTTCC
This sequence comes from Scalesia atractyloides, assembly GCA_947069175.1. Classification (NCBI taxonomy): domain Eukaryota; kingdom Viridiplantae; phylum Streptophyta; class Magnoliopsida; order Asterales; family Asteraceae; genus Scalesia; species Scalesia atractyloides. Next base: position 44,910,942 of record CAMTDV010000017.1, on the reverse strand, counting down.
TTCTGCTATGATTCGACCTCCTTGATTACCAGCGAATCCTACATAGCCTCCGTTAATCGCTTTAATATCAAAGAGTAGTGCTTTCATCCCAGTCATGTAACGTGAAGCTCCGCTATCCAGAATCCACTTCGATAATATGGATCTTTGGAGCCCCTGCACATGTTAACAACTCGGTGAAAAAGTGCAACCCAAGCCTTTTTGGTCTTGGGTGTGGGATAATAATCTTCATAAACATCCTCATAAGCCCTCTGATATTCATAATCAACATCTAAGACTTCATTGACATTTAAGTTTTCAAACTTGACTTTCTTCTTTTCTTTTGAAAGTTTAGGAAAAACTTTATTAATGTCTAACTTTACCGACTTTTCAGTTTTACACTTTGATTCAGACACTTTGTCATTACCAATCTTGACTAACTCAGATTTTGCAACTTCAGATGATGATGAAGTTTTCTTTGCAACCCATGCTTGAGATTTAACCCGTGCTTTCTTGATATAAAACTTTGAATCTTTGTTTCATTTGATTTAGAGGATTCACCTTTTTCAAAAGTTGATTTCTCAATTTTAGATTCACTTTTAGGTTTCACTTCAATGTTAGATTCATTGTTTCGTTTTAGGATCGTGATCGGCTTTACGATCTCTGGTTTCTTAAGTTTCTCATCATCTGAAATTGTCTTTCTTTGGTGATACACAGGCTTTGATTTCGGACACTTGCGAGCAATGTGACCAACTTCATTGCATTGAAGCAACTCCGAGTATCATGAGAATGTCCATTCGTGGATTTTACTCCACTTGTGGATTTAGCCTTATCACGAAGTTCCTTCTCCTTCTTAAACTCATCATTTGATTGTTTTCTAATCAAATTCTCTTCCTGAACCGTGTTTGTCCCATAAATGAAATTCATGTTTTTATTCTTGTATTCATGAAATGGTGACTTTTGTTTATTTTTCGGTTCATCTTCTACCTCCATACCCAAACCCGCTCTCCTGTTCTCAGGAAAATCACCACCATTCCGTCAGTAGTTTGTTGTACTTTCTTTTGGGTTTTGAGTAAAACTTTCTCTCATTTCTCTCTAAATCCTCTGATGATACTTCGACAAGTTTGAACAATTTGTCAATTTGATCTTCTTCACATTTCGAATCGGAAAACTGTCATCGAAAGATAGTCTATCAGATTCTTTAACTTTGTACATGACAACGTTATGATCATCACTTAGGAATTTTCAGATGATGTATCGTCATCTTTGAATTGTGATTCAGAATTGTTCAAACTTGATTTGGCGCTATTAAAGCTGCCATCATCAGATTCACTCTCTAACACATTTTCAACCACTTTGTTTACGACTGATTCACTATCATCGTTTGTGTAGGTTATGTCAAAGTTCCCAGGCAGCTCATTTTTCTTTTCGGTTGACAACTCTACATTGAGCGCCATTTCCATCCCTTCAACTTTCTTGCGATAATAACTTTCGCACAAGGGAGGTGGAACACTGCTATAATCCCCATGTTTCTTACCTTTTGATTTCTGAACATTTTCTTCCGACGGAATCGTTGGAAGAATATGATCGATGACGTAAGCATTCGTGGTATAGCTTTTCAAAAGCTGTCGAACCCTTTCGGTTTCAATTGTCATATCTTGAAGTTTTTGTTTTATTTTAGCAATGGTATTGCTGTATATATTAATGGCATTTTGTTTTTCCATTACCGTTGCTTTTAACATTCTTATTGTGTCATGTTGTTCTATGTTGCTTTTATCAAGCCTGCTGTAATCTCCTTTCATTTTATCATAAGCTTCCTTCATTGTGCGATAATCATATTTAAAATTGTTGTTATGCACATTGAGTTCACTTATGATTTGAGATTTCTCGGTGCATTGCACACATGACTCAGTACATTTCGTACAAGGTTTTTCAACCTCCACGATTTGCACTTTTACCACCTCTTTTTCTACCACATTTACCTCCGGACCTACCTTTGTCAAATTTGCCATCATTGCTTTGTTTGCGATCTCAATGAGGTTCTCCTCATTCATCTCCTTGGTTATGTTAATGAATTCCTCAACCACTGGTTTCGCTTCTTCAACAACATGCTCAGAAGATGCTGCATCAAAGCAATCTGCAAAACTAGAAGTAATATTAGGAAAAAGAACACTTTGCATCCTCGTATGATGATAGATATCCTTTCTTCTGTTTGTTGCATATACTCTTCTAGAATCGCGTTCTTCAGAGTTGCATCCTCAGCAGACGTATCTTGATCTTCCAAGATCTCAGCCATTAGAGCAACTCCAGTCTTCTTGCCAATATATGTGCTCCAATCAAATTCATCATCTTCATTAGAAGCAACCATCGCTTTTTCTGCGGTGTTAGATGGTTTCTCTTGGACTTTGACTTGAGCTTTCCTCAGAAACGGCTTATATTGCAATGCTTTCTTGTAGTAGTCATTGCCGCCTCCGAAAGGACTTTGGTTGCCACTTGCTTCTGGATTCTTGCACTCTCGTTTGAAATGCCCCTTTTTCGGCATCTGAAGCAAGTAACTTTCGTCTTGTCGAATCCAAGCTTGTTGCTCGGATTTCCAATGTCTTTTCCAGTCAATGCAACAAATTTGGTAACTCTCTGTATAATCGAAGCTAAGGACCATTTGATGTCCATCAACTCAAGCTCCTCCTCATCCACTTGATCGTAATCCTCAGCAGTCATTTCTAGATTTCCGATCTTCCCAGCCACTAAACTCTCATAAGATTCCAACACTATAGCAAGAAGTTCCATAGGTTGTTTAGCCACTTGGTCAGAGAAGACGTTGTTTAGGTTGACTGCGATGTTGCATCTAAACAAATTCGGATCAGAATTCGATTAATTATTCTGATTCGTCTGATTCTGAAATGGTGAGTTAGAACTCGTGCTCGAATATGATGCATTCGGAGGACTATGATCATAATTAGGATATGATTGAGTATTCTGTGATGAATGATTTGAGGAATTCATATTCGCACTGAAAGCTGTCTGGATCTTCGGACTCGTAATTTCTTGAGCTCCACTCTTGTAATAAAGTCCAACATCTTGAACCACATTCGCATTCTTTGACTTGGCAATTTTCAATAATTCCATCTCATGCCCTTCTAACTTGTCAATAAAAGTGGATACTTGAAAATTTACAAGCTTGGACTTTCCTTCAACACCATTAGATACGTTGTCCATTCACCTTCCGATAGTGCATCGGCCAGCTTATCGATATATTCTGCATCCGACTTAAGAAGATCATGTCTTCTCATCTGAACTTTCAAATGACAGAAGCGTTCTATCATTTGTTTCATCGACTCGCCGTTATCATTGTGAAAATGTCAAACTCTTTCATGATAAGAGCCTTCTTGATCTTGATCATCTCAGCACTCCCCAAGTATTTCACACCCAAAGACTTCCACAGTTGTTGTGCAGTTGTATACTCTGGTAGTAAGATCAATATATCTTCTTTTGAAAGACTGCTGAATCAGACTGATCATCTTCTTTTCTGCAATATAAGCTTCCTTTTGCTGGGTTGAGAATTTATCCATTCCAATATCTTTCTCATGCTCATGCTTTACCAGGTGTATCCTATTTCAACCGTAACCCAACTATAGAAAAAGTTAGCCTGAACCCAGTTCGTGAATTTCTCCTTCCACCCCTCGTACTCATCCATGCTCATAAGCTTTGGTGGCTTCACCGGCGTTCCCATTTAATTATCTAGATTAACTTGATTCACCATATTGGCATTTGATGTTGAAGCCACAACTGTCATATACGCATTGTGTAGAACTTGATCCATAACGAAAAGCAGACGAGTATAACATAAAACACGTTCAAAAACTTGAAAACTTGATTAGTGCACTGACAAGTTCGGTCGAACTTGTGAAGAAAACAGATTTCAAATTCAATTTCAACAAGTTCGGGCGAACTTGTATGAAATTTTCAAGATTCTTCACAATTAATCAAGTTCGAGTGAACTTGAGTTAGATTTTTAAAAAAAATCAAGATTTGTTCCAATTTCGGGCGAACTTGATGAGAATTTCAATAATAGTTGACAAGTTCGAGCGAACTTAGTCAAAAATCACTGAAAAACAAGCAAGTTCGGGCGAAGATGTCTAAAATCAACACAACTTGATGATTTTAGAACAAGTTCGAGCGAACTTGTTGGATGAGTTTGGCCCAAGTTTGTTTACAAAACATGATTTTTTTGACAATTTTGGCATGAATTCGATTGTTTTTTATTCTCAAACTTTCAGGGGTTTGTAATTATGTGATTTTGTATGACATGTTCAAATTTTAGCCATTTTTGTCCATGAGTTCTTCAATTATGTGAAAAAGTTAAGAAAAAAGGTAGAAAATGAGTAGAAATAGAACGATTCTTGTGTTGATTCCAGCAAATTTAGGTATCCAGGCTCTGATACCACTTGATAGGACCGTCCTCCTCATCTCGGGAACCTAAATTTGTATCTAATGTCCATATAAGCGGAAATTATATGACATGTTAACCAAATACACAAGAATTACTATTTAATTGTCAGTTTATTGATGTTCAAAAGTTATACAACTTGAAATCCAAACTGACAGAGCTTCGCCGTAGAAGTCGCAAAGTTGTTACAATGAATGAACCTAGACTTCCTATATATAGACAATCAAGTTCGCTCGAAGTGTGTACATGCTAGATCAAGTTCGGCCGAACTTGATCAGCCTACACTAACTTCGGCCGAACTTGCTTGTTACACATAAATACTTTCATGAAATCTAACAATTCAAGCTCTAAACATACAGACTCGATCCAAGACATAGACAAAAGACATGATGCACAACAAAACTCAAATGGAAGCACAAATGTCTGAAGTTTGCAAAGTCTTCAAACCATGGGGAGTAATAATGGGCCTATGAATACAAATTCTTACAACAGTTCTAATAATTGACTCACAAAGATGGATTTTCCTAAATTCAATGGTGAAAACTTAGAGGGATGGCTTTGTAGGATTGAACATTTCTTTGTGATAGATGAGACTCCAGAACACTTGAAGATTCGTTATGCAATTGTACATATGGAAGATATGGCAGTTTTGTAGCATCAATATTTTGTACAATAAAGGGGAGGAAGTATAGAAGGTATGTCTTTTTTTTGGGTAAAGGGTTACCCCTATGATTTTATAAATTTGCAACCAAATAAAAAACATGTAGCATGGAATCGTTCCACACTATATCATAGTTGGGACATTCCCCAACTATGCAAACCAAAAAAACAACTACACAAAACTAAGCAGAACCACTAGTCTAACAACTAGACATCAACCAACATTCACTAACTATCTAGCAATATCATTTCATTGTCAAGCATTGTATCTCCATGAATTTTCCACTTCTCCAGCATTCGCATGACTTGTGTAGAATTCTTGAATTTCATCCCCATAAGCTTGTAACGAACAGTAGAGATTATACCTTTCACAAACACATCCGGAGGTCTTGCATGATTCTGAAATATCTTGTTATTTCGCTCTTTCCAAATATAATAAGTTGTTGCTGCAACCGTTAGCCGTGCAACAGTAGTACCAATTGACTTTGAAGATCTTCAAGCAAGAAACCAACTCATAATATCATTCCATGTAGGTCGAACAGTCACCTTATCCGCCTGACTTCTAACACTATGCCATACTTGGGCCGAGTACTTGCACGAGAAGAACAAATGTTCATGAGAGTCAATGTTATCATAACAAAGAAGACAACACATCATATTCATATTCTTCCTCCTGGCATGATCAGCGGAGAATTTTATCCTGAGTAAGCAACTTTTCTCTCATGATTAACCACATAAGAAAAGCATGTTTAGGAATGCAATGAGCGAACCACACGCTCTCGGCCCATGAGATCTCCATCTCACGAGACCGTATGGTTTGCCAAACCATAGAATTAGAAAACCCGTTCAGGTTATTTTCTGCTTTCCAATAGAATTTATCTTGGGTATCTTCCACCAGATTATAATGACCAATGTTGTTAAGAATTGGAAATCGATTCAGCCATTGTTCTCGCCACTTCCATCGACCATTATCCCAAATATTTGCACTTTCATAGTTAAATTAAACCCGCCATTCGCTATAGTTCTAGGAGTGAGAATCTTATTTAACGGACCCCCATTGCACCATGTATCAAACCAAGCTGAACTAGATCTACCATTTCCAATTTTCAACCACACATAAGGCTGAATAAGGGGCCTTATCTTAAGGATTTTCTGCCAACTCCAACAGCAGCTATTCAGCACCCCGATAGTCCCAAAAACTTCTAGTTTTTAACCGATATGAGTGAATCCAAGCGACCCATAAGGATTCCCGTTTGACAATGATACTCCATGCATGGGAAGCCATAAGCGCATTATTCATCTCACCAATGCATCTAATACCCAAGCCCCCTTCATATTTCGGATTACATACAGTTTTTCAATAAACCTTAGCTTTACCCTTTTGCATTGGACCTTGGCACCACAGAAAACCACTCATTCTAGCCTCCAATTCTGTAATTATCCTAGGTGGCAGAATAAAAACCGAAGACCAATATACATGCATGGCAGACAGAACAAATGTAACAAGTTGTAGCCGACCAGCAAAGGAAAGAAACTAGTTCCTCCAACTAGATATTCTCTTCTCTACTCTTTTCACCAGAATATTGCAATTTGAATACCGAAGACGAGACGAAATCAATCGGACTCCTAAATACCTGACAGGCAAAACACCTTCCATGAAAAACATAAGCTTAAGGATCGATCTTTTAACATGATCAGGAACATAACAAAAATACACTATACTTTTTTGAGTACTCGGGACCAATCCAGACATCTTAGTGAAATCACTAAGAGAGTTCATAATGCACTTTACCGAGTCGACATCACCTCTAGCAAAGAGAAAACGATCATCAGCAAAACATAGGTTGATGATACGCTATTTTTCACACTTGTTATAGAACCGGAACGAGGAATCCAGGCGAACAGTGTTCTATAGAGCAAGCGTAAATATTTCCATGACTAGGGTAAACAAGTATGGAGACAGCGGATCACCCTGTCTTAGCCCCCTTTTCCCTTTAAAATGCCCATGCAAGTTACCATTAACCGAAATTGAAAAAGAAGACGTGGTGGCACAGATGATGACCCATTCCACCATTTTCGAAAGAAACCCAAAACCCAGTAAAATCTTCCTCAGAAATTTCCAGTCAACCGTATCATACGCTTTTTGGATATCCACTTTGAATGCACAACGAGGTGGACCAAATTTCCTATGATAATTATGCATTAGCTCCTGCGTTAGGAGAATGTTATCAGTTATTTTCCTTCCTGGAATGAAAGCAGATTGATTGATGCTCACGATACCGCTTAGGGAGTCTTTTATACGATCCACAATAATTTTACTAATGCATTTGTATAATACATTGCAACAAGCAATCGTCTTGTAATCCGTAACAACGGTAGGAGAAGATACTTTCAGGACAAGAGCAATAATCGTATGATTTGGTTCCTGTAGAAGTTTTCCTTTGTCAAAAAAATCTTTGATTGCTCTAGTAATATCATCCCCAATAACACACCATGCACTTTTAAAGAACGCTGATGTATAGCCATCCGGCCCTGGAGCTTTATTTTCACCAATAGAGAACATGGCGCTTTTAATTTCTTCACTTTGGACCGGCCGAATCATATGTTGAGCCATTGCTTCATCTAACTTGTGCGTGAATAGATCTGGTGATGGATTGAGACAAGTATCATCCTCTGTTCCCAGGAATTGTTTAAAATGATTTACAAACGCAATTGGAACATCTCCACCCTCAAACATATCACCATTACCATCTTTAATGATCTCAATTCTGTTGTAGTGATTTTTGCATTTTAACGACATGTGAAAAAAAGTTGTATTCGAGTCACCAGCTGCCAACCATTGTACTTTGGATTTTTGCTTTAAAAATCGTTCTTCATCCAGACTCACCTCTTGAAAATCTTGAAGACATTTAGCTTCTCTAGCCCGTAACTCTAGATCCAACGGATCCAGATCAACTTGTTTCTGAATACCATCCAACATGTCTCGAAGGTTATTAACTCTACTATGTAAGTTACCTTGCTTAAATAACAACGCTCGAATAGGAGATTTTAGGATTCTCAGCTTTTTTACAACCCGGAATTGTTGAACACCTTCAATTTGCATGTTCCAGTGATTCTTCACAATGTCCATAAAACTCGGTTTATGAACCAGGAAGTTTGCAAATTTAAATGGCTTTGGTTTGCTACGATTCATACCTTGCATTTTTAGAATGCACGGCGAGTGATCAGATATCCGATAAGGGTGAAATATAGCAACCGACGCAGGAAACAGATCCGTAAAAGCAATATTACCCATAATCCTATCAATTTCCTTTAATATCCCCATACCCGTCTTCGGCTGTTGGTTCCAAGTATAGTGCAGCCCTGTACTGTTTGTATCGAATAGTTCAATATGATCAATGCACTCCTTGAAGTCTCTCATTCCTACATTTAGCGTGGATGAACCCATGAAATTATCGTCTAAATTCATTGCACAATTGAAATACCCCATACATATCCATGGTTTGTCCAATATGAACGTTTTGTGGCATGACAAGCTATCCTACAAATGTCTGCGGTTGATGTAATAGTTATCGGCATATACAATCTAGCAAAAAAATCACCTTCATATATTTTTTAAAAACAACCTGGGTGTGAATAACTTGATCAGTTTGGTTCAGAACCATAACATCAAGAATAGACGGATCCCATCCAAGAATAATTCGAGTTCCTTTGACACATTGACTACCATTAGACGTCCAATCCCAATCTTTAAAAACTCTTTTGCAAATTCTAATTAGAGCAGAAACATCAACATGCGATTCCAGAATGGCACATAAGCTTAATTGATTTTCTTTCACAAGTTGCCGAACCTCCTTTTGTTTTAGCGAGCGGTTCAACCCCCTAATATTCCATGATGCCAAACTAACCATTGGTAACCTTTCCAGCAGGAGTGCTTGCCCCTGATTTATTGTTTAATGTCATAAATTCAGTCGTCTCATTATAGACTTCTATAACTTCCTCCTCTTCAGAGTCAACATCGTTATGCTCTATGGATTCAGTCCCAATGATTTACATTCTCAACTGGATCATTGTTTAAAATATCAAAAAAGTTGCTGGCAATAACTTTTTGTGTTTCAATCACCTCTACCTTCTTTGTGATAGTGTTCTCTTTCTTTGAACCTTGATTATTAGGTCTATATTCCATCTTTGGTTTGTTTATCTAGAATCTAGTTTTCTTAGCTGTTTTACGTTTTATGACCTCCGTAAATCCATCGTCATCCATTTTGGGAACAGATTTTGATGTGGATCTAATTTGTTTTGGACAAGCTTCATCCATGTGCCCAAATACACAACAATGTGCACACCAATGTGGTGTCCATTCGTATTCCACATACATTTTCTCTGTAACAAATCCTTCACCCTCAAGCTCAGGAATAGCCATGGTAATTTCCTCCTTAAAATCTTGCTCAGCAGAAATATCTATAAGAGCTTGAGCATAGCTACTCCTTCACCATGCATCCATACACATCGACGTTGTGTATGAATCTAATAACTTCGGTGAACCAATTGCAGTGGCAATTAAACTCAATCCATCTTCCGTATATGCCACAATTGGGACATCATGAATTTTAACCCACACTTGCACCTTCTTGACATCCTTCTTTTCCAGCTTTATAGTCGATGACCAAATGTTGAGAATGAAAGGTTGTGACCGAATAATCCATGGACCTGCTTCAAGCGCATTCATCATACCCTTTTGATCCGAAAATTTAAAAAAGAAGAACCCATTAGCATTCATCATAGATTTTTCCAGACCAAACTTCTTCCAGTTATTTTTAACAAAATACTCCACAACTGGATATGCAACCCAATCTCCTAAAAAATACCCATACAAAGTGTTTGCCAGCTTATCTTGAACTAAACGAACAGATTCACGCGGAAGAACAACATCACAGCCATCATGTTTAGCAGAACTAGTAAGTGCTCAAAAGTTTACCTTTTTTATATTTGCATTTGAAACTAAATCAGCATACGTTCTTAGCTTTAATCCTTTAGCTTCATCAATATGTGGCAGATCTCCTTCCTCCAAGTTGCTCCTATTGTTTAACTGAGATTCAGGATTGTTATCAGCCTCCTTTTACACCAGAACCAGATTTGTCACCTTTGTTAATTCATCAATTATATTGATCATCCTAGGTTCATGGTTTTGTGTATTCTCCAAAATTCTCCGCCTAGGAAGCGCAGTTATCCCATCGATGTTAACAACTCTGTTGCCAATACCTTTATTTGGGTTTTGGGTTTCCCCCTTAAATCTTGCATGAGGAATACGTAAAATAATACCAGACAATACTTAGCCGAAACCCTAAAAGTAAATCACGTTCAAACTTTAACTCTCAGTTGACCATGCAGTGTAATACCGATGATTAAGGCGAGAACAAAAACACAGAAACCCTAGTTTAGAAACCCTAATCTGAACCTTCAATCAATTAGTGACAAGGGTATAATCCAGATTCCTTACCAGTAAAGAAATCGACAAACCCTAGTTGTTAATCAAAATCGATCAAGATCAGGATTGGATTGAGGAGACTAGAATTTCTGGAAATTTTTGTAGAAAAAGCCGAAAAATCCTATTTGGTCTAGAAGGTATGTCTTGGAATGAATATAAGAATTTAATTACTGCTAGATTCAGTAATTTTTTGAATCAAGATGCTATGGGAGCTTTGGCTTCTCTAAACAAACGAGAACATTGAAAGAATTATGTCAAGCATTCGATTTAGCTTTAACAAAAGTCTCAATCTGTGATGAGTATGCAGTTAGCCTATTTTAAAGGGCTATAAAGCCAGAAATTGGTTTTCCTGTGAGATTGTTAAAGCCATCCAGTTTACCTGAGGCATATATGTTAGCTAGGATGCAGGAAGAATCTCTTAATGCTATACAACCTAGTAACAATAAAAGTGCCATGAAAAGATCTTATTTTGCAAGAAACTCAGAATACCAAAATAAGCAATACCCTGTGACCAACTCTTCTAATTTGCCTTTGTTAACTGCACCATTAAGTAAACCAAAACCTCTGAATTCTAGAAGATTAACCCATAAAGAGATAGAGGAAAAAAGGGCAAAAGGGGAATGTTTTGGGTGTTCCGAGAAATATGCACCAGGACATGTGTGTAAGAATAAACAGTTATTCTCGATTGAATTAATTGAAGTAGAAGATGATGATAGGGTGGATCTTAATGAGATTATGCACAAGAATTACAGGAACCAAGAATTTCTCTAAATGTAATAATGGCGGTGTCCTCTTTTTCAATAATGAGGGGAAAAGGGTCAATTGGTACAAAGATTCTGCACATATAAGTGGACTCTAGTTCTACTCATAATTTTTTGAACATGGATCTTGCTAAGAAGATGAAGTGTCCAACGAAAGAAGTAGGGGCTTTGAGTATTACCATTGCGGATGGTAATGAGATGTCCTGCACTCAGTTATGTGAATATTTTCAATGGGTAATGCAGAATAACTGGTTTTCTGGATATGTGATGTTAATACCTCTGAGCAGTTATGATATGGTATTGGGAGTTCAATGGTTGCAGACTCTTAATGACATTATGTGGAAGTTCAGGAAGTTAACTATGAAGTTTAAGGTGGATGACAAGTGGATGAAATTAAAGGGTATAGATTCTGGTACAGTTTCTTTATGCTCTACAGAAAAAATGGAAAGTTTGGTCAAGGGAAATGAAAATATAGCAACTATGCAGTTGTTTAGCTTACAGATGGAGAGTCAAGATTCTTTTCAACATGAAACTGTAGTTCATGAAGAAAGCAAAGATACTGCATTAGAGAGCTTGTTGCAGAAATATAAAAACATATTTGAAGTTCCTGTCACATTACCTCCAAAAAGGGATTGTGATCACAAAATTATCTTGAAGGATGAAAATGTAACTATTAATCAGAAAGCTTATAGGTACCCTGCTGCTCAGAAGGATGTATTGAAAAAGTTAACTCAGGAATTGTTGGATACCGGGGTAGTAAGGAACAGTAAAAGTGCATTTGCATCCCCTATAGTGTTAGTTAAGAAAAAAGATAGGTCATAGAGATTTTGTGTAGACTATATATAACTTAATGAAGCTACAATTAAGAATAGATTTCCTATTCCTTTGATTGAAGAGTTATTGGATGAGTTAGGGGGGCTACAGTTTTCTCTAAGCTGGATTTGAGAGCTGGGTATCATCAAGTAAGAATGGATGAAAGAGATATTCATAAAACGGCTTTTAGAACTCATCAAGGGTTGTTTGAATTTGTTGTTATGTCTTTTGGCTTAACAAATGCCCCTGCAACATTTCAGGCCTTGATGAATTCTACTTTCAAGGCTTTGATGAGGAAAACTACATTGGTTTTCTTTGATGATACATTAGTCTATAGTCCTATTATGACTCAGCATCATATACTGGATTTGGAACAAGTGTTACTTTTATTCAAAAAAAACATTCTTTGGTGGCTAAGAAATCTAAATGTTCATTTGGAGGAACTTCAGTTGAGTATTCGGGTCATGTTATATCAGGGAAAGGGGTTCAAACTGATCCTTCAAAGATTGTTGCAATAGAACAATGGCCAGTGCTAATCAATTTGAAACAATTAAGAATAAATTATATATGGTTTAATAAAAAGAAAATAGAAGTTAAGGGAGGTTATCATTGCACAACATATAATTAAAACCGACGTCTGCAAAAAAAACTGTCACACATCAAATCAACTATCACTTCAAAATTCAATTTCAAAATCTCAACCGCCTAGCAACCCTTCAAGCCTTCAATCCTTGAAGCCTTTAAGCAATAAAAATTAAGTGAGAAAGTCGGAAGTATTTGAGCTTACACCCCAAAAAGCCGGCTAACCCAAATCACAAAATTGACCAAATCACAAAATTGACCAAAGCACAAAAACAGCTTGAAAGGTTAAAAGGTAAAAGGGTTAAAAACCCGCGAGCTATACTAAACAGCAAAAAGAACAAGCACAGTAATCAGTCACATCACTGATGACTTGCAAGACCCTCCCTCAGCCGCAAAAGGAGACATGTGCACAAGAAACTCTCTTTTATCCGCATGTCCGAAGTCTTCAACCCCTAAACGGGTAAATCCTTCACTGCAGCCTTGGATCCTTAGTCAAGGACTTCCTCTTATAGAATATGCTCCTCTATAAAAGATAGCTTTGGCATCCATGCAAGAGACACCAGGATCAGTTCCAGATTACTTGAAATCTCTGATCTTTCTCTTCTCTCTTGAGAACTAGCTTTATGCTTGCTTCTCTTCTTCACTTCAAACATTGCAACTTCACTAACATCAACGTTCTGGGGTTGAACTCCTTTCAATCCAGAATCAAAAGTGAACAATAAACAAGTGATCCAACCCCACGTGCTGCAAACGTGAGGACCCCACGACCTGTGTTAGGCAAATCGGAACCCCTGAAGCCTTTTGCCTAACCAGTCTGTCCACTATCATTGGTCTTGCATTTGTTGTAGCAACATTACTATTTATAATGCACCAAAAGGGCATATCGATGGTAGTATCCAAGTGTGTAAATTTGTTTTCCTCTTTAAAAGATTGAGGGTTTTAATTTTACGGTGGACAATAATATAGAATTAGTAAGAAGTAAGATATGTTGTTGTTATAAAAAACACACACTATTTATCATTCTTTAAGGATTATTTCAATCGTGTTTTTTGACCAAGCTAAAAAGACGACTTATAAATAAACCGTATTTGTTTGTTTTTAAAAGCAGTCGCCCCCTTAATAAATTTACCTGTTTTTGTTGACAAGGTTTTAATTTGAAAAACATGTTAAAGTGGATATCTTATACATATATTTGAATTTAGATCCCCTTTTATAAAATTAAATCTCTATAGAAGTTTGAGATTTATGAAAGAGTAAATTGTCATTTTAGTCTCTGATTTTTGTCCTAAATTGTCATTTTAGTCCAAATAGTTTTTTTTATCTCCTCTGGGTCCCTGAGTTTTACATTTTCTTGCCATTTTAATCACATTGCCTAACTCCGTTAAAAAACCTCAGTTTTAACAAGGGGTATTTTTGGCATTTTCGTAATAATTATAATACTAATAATAATATTTATAATATAAAACACAAAAAAACTAATTTTACTTTTTGTTTTTATAAAAATCTGATTAACACCCCCTACCCCCACCCCTTCTCTCTCGTTCTTCATCCCTCTACTTTCTTTCTCTCCACCACCGGTGCTAGTGCCACCGCCACCGATCCACAGTCATCACCCACCCCCGACACTCACCTCCGCCAACCACCGTCACTGTCACTGACCTCCGCCACCAAAATGTCTACCACAATGGCAGCTAACCTAGGGGCACCTCCACCACCGTCCCCGACCTCCGCCCCATCACAACCACCAATTCCACCCACCTTTATGTGTTTTATATTATAATTATTATAATTAGTATTATAATTATTACGAAAATACCAAGAATACCCTGGTTAAAACTGAGGTTTTTTAATGGAGTTAGACGATGTGATCAAAATAGCAAGAAAATGAAAAACTCAGGGACCCAGAGAAGAAAAAAAAACTATTTTGACTAAAATGACAATTTGAGACAAACTCCAAGGACTAAAATGGCAATTTACTCTTTATGAAAATGTTTTAAGTAATTATAATTTCTAGTAGTAGTGTTATTATATGTTGTGAGATTGTCCGACTTCATGGTTATAAAGCTTACTTCTTGTTGGGACTTGAGACTGATAATAGAAGACTATAAAATTTAAACTCGGAACCTTTATGACATAGTATCTGAACCAAATTTCGCCAATTAAAAGGCAGATTAACTTTCATCTTATGACATAGTACAAGAACCAAAGTAAGCCGATAAAAAAAAAAAGAAAAGAACCATATATAAAAAATATCATCAAAGGCTACCCGTTTGTTAGTTCAAAATCCAGACAATTAAAAGAAACAAGCCACAAACTTTGAATCACAACCCTTGTTTTAACTAAAGCTACCTATAACTACAATAACCATGAGGGGAATAGTGCCACACAGCTGTCTTACACCCCTCATTGATTGATTCTTTTTGTATTTAACTTTTAAACCTTTAGTTTCGTTAATACACGGGTTTCACCCCTCTGTTTTAAAAAGTTTTCTTCATATTATGCGTGTTTTGTCTCTCTGCTTAAACTTTGATATTGTACATGTTTAGTCATCTACTTTTATTCTTTTAAGTAATTGATTTTCGTTTTTTGTATTTTACTTTTAAACCCGTAACTTCGCTAATATACGTGTTTGGCCCCTTTATTTTTAGAAAAAAAAAACCTTCTTTTTACATTTTACAGGTTAACTTTGTTTATATGCGTGTCTAGTCCCTCTGCTTTAACTTTTGGTAGTGCACATGTTTAGTCCTTCTACTTTTATTCCTTTTAATATTTCATCTTTTAGCTTTTTCCCTTTGCTACCGTAACGAATCAACCCAGGGGAATAGTGACCATTAGCTATTGGTAGACAACTGCTACTATTCTTGGGCTTTAATAAAGTTACTTTATAATTCCTAAACTTTATTAAAACAAAAATTCTTTGACACGCATATTTTTATTTATGTCTAATTTTTATTGAGATCGTGTAATCGAAACACATGCGTGCATGTTATTAAACTGAGAAATATGCCGTTTATCGTCCCGCAACATAGGCGGGGTGTAAACTAGTACTAATACAAATCATAAATTTGGGCTTGAGGATAATCATGCTTTTTTTTAGCCAACAACTCCAAAGCCATTAAGATATAGATTGTTACATAATAGCATTGATACTATTAAAAATCAGCCTATCTGATCTTGCAAATTTCAAACACTCAAGATTCTTAAAACAATAAAAGTTGCATACTATTCACACTCTCTAAGCATATCAGAATTGATATATGAGTCAAATTGGAAAAGAAAAGAAAAGCTAAAGTTAACATAAGATCAACTGAATGCAGATGTGAGAGAGTAAAGCCTTTTTTTTTCTAAATGGAAATGGAATCCGACTACCGCAAACTGTTATCAACCATTTTTTACCGGTTAGACAAATAACGACATCTTCATCCAAACCATCAAATCAATTGCTTCGCTGTAAATCAAACGACGACCAATATTTATAATTTATATATATAAACATAGCCTCAATTTCACCTAACGCTTGTGAACAAAGATTGCTTCAATATCTGTTGGTCCGACGTAAATTGAGGGCCTTAAGATAGTGGGGGCCTAAAGCAACGGCTTTTTAGTCTAAAGCTCAAGGCGGCGATGCCTTGAACTATGACTTGGTAAATCAAATATTATTAACGATTTACCCTCCCTATAAATTAATAAACTTCAGGGTAATATTTTCTTATACATTCTCAAACTATATATAACTATTTACATTTCTCCAAGACCAGCTTTCCCTATACAGTAATCTAAACTCGAAGATCGACTCCACCTTCCCCTCAAATACCCTTCCAACGATATACGCGCATTCTGCTTTACATCAACACTACCAAACCATCCTGACTTTTCTTCAACGTCAAGAAACGCAAGACTCAAGTGCGACTCTGCATTTGATTCCGGATAAACTTCATCGTCATCACCATCATCATCATGATCATGATCATAATTGTTACATGACACTTCCCAATCATTCTGAGATGCCCTCTCATCCAAATCATGCTCCCCGCGTAAAATTTTTATAACCTGCCAACATTTATATAATCCATACATTTCTTGAGTCTGAATAAATTAATCATGTTGAAAACAATTAAATAACTCGTTCAAACCTGACTCATGGTAGGACGTCGTCTAGCAGAACGTGTGAGACAAAGCATGGCTGCAAGCGCCATTCGAACTATTTCACTTTTGTTGGCTTCTTTGTCCAAATCAACATCCAGTATGCTTGCTAGATCACCCTTTTCTAGCTTCGGTTTTGCCTAGATTACACTTGATATGATTAGAACCATAAGAAAATGTTTTCGTCGGTTTACAAGATCTCACAAACGGATTCAAGATACTCACCCACATAACCAAACTATCTTCGCCTTTAATAGGATCCGAGCTTATGGGTCGTTTTCTTGTTAAAAGTTCTAGAAGAACGACCCCGAAAGAATAAACATCAATCTTTTCACTAACTTTACCATACATGAAATACTCAGGGGCAAGATACCCAAAAGTTCCTACTACATCGCTGTGACTCAGAAATGGCGAAGTTGTGGGTCCCCATATCGCAAGCCCAAAATCTGATAGCTGCAGAAACGAAATTATGCGTAAGAATCCAGAAAGCATTACTTAAGAGTAGGGCTGCTAAAGGGTCATGTTCATGGGTTAGCGGGTTGAGCCCAAACAAGACACTTTTATTCGCGGGTTGACATGAACACGACCCCTTCCGAAAAAATATATTTAATTTCACATATAAATACTTTAAAAGTCTGTACTTACATATTATTTTTATTTTTTGAAGCAATTATGTTTTGAATATGCTAGTTATTTTAAACTCATAAAATTTGGCATACAAATAGCCAAATAGTTTAAGTTATTACATAAACCACATTTTAAAAGTTAAATAAATAAATGGGCTAAACGGTTCAACCGACGAACCTGCCGGGTGAATGAACACGACCTGTTTAGCTAAACGTGTTCGTGGGCTCGACATAAAACTGACCCAAACCCACAAATTTTACGTTAGGTTGGTGTCGTGTTTTCGTATCGTTTCAGAAAATCAGACCCCTACTTTAGAGACAAGAAAATGTGCGGGTCGGTGAGTTTGGTAGTAGGCCAAAACGAATCATGTTTGGTCTGGGTTGAGATGAAAATCTAGGATGTACCTGTGGCTCGAATTCATCAGTAAGAAGAATGTTTGACGACTTGATGTCACGATGAATAACGGGCCTAAGGCATTCTTTATGCAAATAGTTTAAAGCCTCTGCAACTCCAATGGCTATATTCAGTCTTATTTCCCATGATAAAACAGCTCTATCCTTCATTACACCTGAATACCAAACCAAAGCATCATGATCATTACACAGATTAGATAAAACTTACTAAGAACACGATTCTTCGGCTTTTCTAACAAAATCACGCACCCTGTAAATTGTCCTCCAGGTTTCCTCTAGGCACGAGATCATAAACAGAGATTAAGTTGTCGTCCTCCACACATATCCCTAAAAGTGGTGTGATGTTTTTGTGATCTAGTGATGTCATAATGTCGATTTCTAGAATATAATCTTTCCATGCTTCTTTTGAAGACTTCCTGATCTTGACAGCCGCCGATTTTCCATCAGGAAATATGCCTTTATACACGCGATGACAACCACCTTTCCCTATCAGATTCTCTGCCAAAAACACAAGTTAAAAAAAATATTAAATCAATTAAGGACAAAAATGCCTTGACTTCAGTATATATATTAATTACCTGATGCAAAGTGAGAAGTTGAGGCTTTGAGTAGATCAAACTCAATCCATTGGCAGCGAGACGAGTTAGTTTTAAGTAAAAAATTCAAGATTTCAGGCAACTCATGGCTCTTTGGTGTGTTACTTTCATTACTTGTAGTTGTAAATATGCTGCATTCAGATCTCGAATCAGATCCCAAACTCTTGGGGCTAACTTCAGTGCTAGATGAAGAAGTGGTCCTAGGCGTTCCTGGTGCAGACCGGTTTGGCAGGTTCATGACCCACTTGACCACCGACATTTTTCTAGCCTCCCTTGCTGATGGGGTCAACACACCATTGGCCCGAAGTAGTGGCCAACCGGGCCTTTGATGTGCAAAGTCTTCTATTACCACTGAAACCGAACTCAAAGCTTTTTTTCTCAATTCGAATGAGTTTATATCTCCGTTTTTTAAACTTTGAGCCCCTTCGACACTATGTCTGCCCATATCCGATGCCTCAGATTCACAAAACTCAGATTGGGTATCTTTTAAATGCGTGTTCCCGATCAAGTAGAAACTCGGCTTTGGATCTGTCATTGACACTTTTGAAAGAAACAATAATATTAATCCTTTTATGTGACCCGACAAAATTTAAATTCCCGGGTGCATTAAGATCACCAAATTGTGAAATGAACCGACCATCTGCCTAACTAGAGGTGGACCCATGTAGAGGGAGAGGGGGCTGCTAATCATTGTCTTGTTGCATAAAATCATTACTTTTTAACCCAAAAATGAAGGCCCCCCACTAAGGCACTTAAGAGTCACAAGGACAATAGCTTTGTTTTGAAGAAATGATGAATTGGGGATATTTATTTGACCCATTGACCCAACCCGTTACCCGACTTGCTTATATTGCATGCCTCATGATCAGATTTTGACTCATTTAAATGAGGGAAAAACAAAACCTGAAAGCTCGCCATTTGAAAACCTCTTGAAAACAACTTTCCCGTTATGGAGAGCCAATACTTCAGTAGCTAAAGGTAGTTTCTTGGCGCAATATTTGGCGATTGAAAGCCAACCCCTGCAGAATTAAAAAAAAAACAATAAGAACGAAAACAACATCCTGTTTTTAACACCACACAATCAAAAGCAAAAACGAGTCTTTAAATTTGAGCTTCTAGACGAAAAAGAGTTTTTTTATTTTTTCCTTTCCTAAGATCTACATACCCAAAAGCTTTGATCTTGCTGACCCCAACAATAACCGCAGCTGCGGAATAAAACTTTGCTTCTCTAACCAAAACTTTTCTTACTGAATTCCCTCTTAATACCTGCCCAGTGAGATCCACCTGCAAAACCACCCGTGTTCAACATTACAAAAAAAAAAGAACCAATTTCAAGATTCTTTTATTTTTTTAGTTAGTTTTAATCTAAAATCTGCAACCAATAAATAACCACTGTTAAAAGGAAATCTTGAAACTAAAAGTACCTGTTTGTGATCACAGAGACCTTCATAATCAGCCAAATAATCATCCAACAAAGTCTTATACTTGGATACAGAATCTGCACAACATTAAACGAAGCTTGAATCTTTATTTTCACAAAATTAAAAACACACATACCCATCAACAGGAACCACTCCAAATAAATAAATAAAAAACACTACCTGAATTTCGACAAACATTAATCGCGATCACACGATCACCTGAATCTGCAACTTTCACCATAGCCCAATCAAGAAGCTCCCTCCCGCATTCATTCAACCGAATTCCCACCAAAACATTCTTGCTGTCAACACCTTGATGATCATGATCATGATCATGGTCATGACCATGACTATGATCAACCGCCTCAAATGTCATTGCACTTTCTGTTTTTCTTCAAACAAACTAATCAAAAACTCTGCAAATTCTCCTCCAACATATTCTACTTCTTCACCAAATTTGCAGAGCCACTGGCCAAAAAACAGTCTCCAAACAGAATATAATCTCTTACCGCAAATTCGAATTATAAAGATCTCAAAAGTCCGTGGGCTTTTTGGCTAAATTCCAAAAGATACAATATTCTCAAGAAACCCCACCTGCCAAAATTACAAAAAAAAAAAAAAAGAAAAAAAAAGTTAAAGATAAAACCCACCGACAAAATAAAATAGATTGGATAAAGCATATCAATTTGAGGGCACCAAACAAACAAATCAAACAAAAATATTTATAAAAAAAACTAACCCAAAATCATTAACAATTTGTGATGCAACTCCATCGTCATTCCAAATTTGATGAAGTTGCCCCCAAAATCAATCAAAACCCACACACCTACTCCAACTATCAATACAATTATTCAAAAGATCTAATTTTTCGATTAGGGTTTTTTTTAGTTTAACCAGAAAATCGGTAAAATCAAATGGTTTTTCTGATTAATGTAGAAAAAAATTCAAGAAACTGGTTAAAATGGTGGGATGAAAGAAAATTAAAGAAAGCGTCGGCGGATATCAAATATTTCCCGCGAAAAATGGTGGAATCGGTTAAAAATTTTCAGCAGTTTCCTGATGATCATATTAAATTTTGAGAGGTGTGGAATTGAATTGAATTAATTTAATTTAATTTAATAAATTAAATTGATTGAGAGTGAATGTGACGCGTACGTGAAAGAAAAGTTTTAATAGAATTAAAGAGTAGTAATTTGAGCGGAGGATTGAACGACTATGACCGTTAAAAATTTAACCACCATTAATGACCTCCACCGACGGCTACAGGAGGGCTTTTTTTTTGATAAATTATGAGAATGTTCTTTTCTTCGGGGGTATTTATTATTAAAAAAAAAGGTGTGAAATGATTTATGGAAAAGGATCACAAAAATTGGGTTTTTTTCGTTTTTTTAATTGGTGTATAGAAATTATGTCTAGCGGAGATGGATATGATCGGATGATTTCGCTGATGGCACGATAATACTTCAGTGGTTCGTCAGTAATCCTAATTTACCGTTAAAAAAATATTTTTGAGTTTTTTTAATTGTAACTTTGATAAAGTGTGTTTTTTTGTGTAATATTATATATAACACATGTGATGTAAAGTTTATTTTGAAAAATATATTATTATGATGTATTGTTAAATTAGTGTCATTATTAGAAGACGAGGACCACGTTAGGAATCTATTTGCCCCACCACAGCCTTTGACGTACTGACTATTTAATAGCACTATCAAACTTGGTTAATATGTGATAAGTGATAACATGTTATAGAATATATTATTTATTTTGGTGAATATAAAGGTATGAACAAATCTTTATCTTCGATTACAAAGAAAATAACTTCAGTTATGTATCAGTATTTGGGCTTCAAACGAGCCAAACGAACACGAAAAAGATCATGTTCGTGTTTATTTGTTAAAAAATATATGTGTTTTTAACCGTTCATAAACACTTATCGAACAAGATTTTACATTCGTGTTTGTTTGTTAAGGAAATGAACTTGTTTGTGTTCATTTGTGTTTGTTTGTTAATTTTAGGCAACGAGCAAAAACGAACACAAACTAATGTTCCTGAATACAAACAATCATTCATGAACAAAATATGTAATACGCTGACACTTATTGGATATTTAATTTGTCGGAATTTTAAAGTATTTAAATAAATATAAAAACTAAAAACGAACGAACATAAACGAATCTGTTCAGGTTTGTTCCTTTAACTAAACGAACAAAATTTCTTGTTCGTGTTCGTTTGTTTAGTAAACGAACAAACGAACAAACGAACTTCCCGTCGAATGGTTAATGAACTGTTCGCCGAACGTTTGGTTCGTTTACAGCCCCAACTGTATTACTTTATTCTTTCAGTTTCATTTGTTTTGTTATAGTATCTCTTTATATGTTGTGTTTTCTCTTTTTTTTTCTTCATTCGGTGTTAGTATCCATATCTATTTTAGTTTCAAAAACAACAAATTATTTCGTAACTTTCAAACTATTTTTGATACTATTATTAATTATTCATATATTTGCTTGGTTAAAGGAGTTATAAGATTAAAACTAGTTGGGTGGCTTGGTTTCAAAACCTATTATTGGTACTGTAAATTAAATAGTTTTTTACCACCTACTAATTATGGTTGAATAAAGGGAATGTTTCAATTGCCATATCATATAAGATAACCGTTTCATAACAGTTTTAGAAGTTATGTGAGGTACGGATCAATCGCTCTTTAAAAGGGTGAAGGTTTAAATACACAGTCAACTCAACTGTAGCCAAGCCAGTGGACCAAGCAAGAATACTTCTATGTAAAATTACTTGCATATATGATGTTACGGTCCAAGTAGGCAAGAATACATGATGTCACTCAATTTTTATATACAAAATACCTATATTTTTACAGACTAGGCCCGCTTGTTGATCAGCTTTGTTTAAACGTAATAGAAAACATGTAAATTATACATGTTACAGCAGACAGACCAGCAGAGAATCCAGTCAGGAACGCAGCCACAGAGTTCGACATAGTTGTCAGCTTGATCTGGTTCCCCTTTAGGATGTATGTTATCGATGGTAGTACCGACTTCTTTAGGGTTGAAGAACTCGTAATATGGAGAGAGAGGAGGGACAAATTTGATGTGATGTTATGATTGTCTCTCTAACCCTAATCCCTCTCTAGTAATCTCCTTATATACATCCAAGGGGAAACCCAATTAGTTAATGAGGGTAAATGGTCCATCAACAATTACCAAAAATGATAATGATAGCTACTACAATAAATACATATAAATACATATTTAGTTTTACATTCTCCCACTTAACCGAATAATCATTTATCTTGAGCATTAGATAATCTTGATCAGGTGTTAACACTAATTTTAGCTTTAAACCAAGAATCGTAGATGAGAAATACACTCGTTGAGTCATTATGAGACCCAGGACCCCCATTAGTCATACTACAACCTCAATTTAAAACCTAACAATTATGATCAAAATACGCAAGTAAGCCCTTTAATGTTTGATTTGTATTTACATTTGTCCATATGTCATTATACTGGCAGAACATATGTTATATACATACAAAATCAAACTGATGAGGAAAAATTAATAGTTAATTTTTTCATAGTACGATATGCAGTCGTGCATAGTCATCAATAGACTCGACATTATTATAAGCGCTCACATAATAGTTATGGGTGATAGACTTTAGTGTAGGATCCTTAAGCATATCATTAGTCCATTCAATACAAAGATTTTCCTCAATTCGTTCATAAACGAATAATTAATTTCGTATACTGTTCAAGAAGGCATGGTAGCTGACTTTATCACAACAAGTCTTCAGTATATAATTTATACGGAGTTAATAAACTTATGAGTCCACTGATAAATTTTCAACAACATTTAGTGACTATTGCTTTGTGATCAACAACATTTTTATGTCGTTATAACTTAGGCTGTTGTTATCTGTTTATTATCACTTATCCACGAGATAGGTTTTGTCTGCTGACATAAGGATATACCCGAAATTACATTTTGTCATCTTTGAATGTTACAAAGTTAGAGTAATCAACCGGTTTGAGTTCTCACTACTTCTTTAAATTCTAGCCTCTCGTTTCTTTTAAAGATATTGTAATACCCTATTAGATGCTTCACATTAATCTAGACATATCTAGTGTGTTGCAATGTGAGTAATATCTAAACGAGTATAGACATTACTACATAAGGCTTCTAATTAATGAAGCATAAGTAAATAATTTCATTGATCCTATTATCCTCTAAAGGAGAGCAAAATTGTTTGTTACATATGTAAGGATCCATTTAAAGTTAAACTTATGGAACGAAACTAATGTCCCATTGGGTCTATCTCGGTATGTTATCATATCTATCATGTAAGAGATATCTCTGAGATCTATTATATCAGAGTTTGTGTTAACAATGCTTTGACTTATACAACGTATACTTGTCAAAGAATGTCATCTATATAGAGACAAGTTTGTTTTAGTTGCTCTCACTCATTTTGAGGTAGGTACATTAATCCATTTGGTTCTTGATGAAAATTAATGCATTAATATTTGATGTTTGCATTAACTCATACGTGGATTTTATTGGCTTATAAAAAAATTTTCGTTAACGTTTATATTCGGATTTGGTTTGGTATGAACACTCTCAGGTAATTCAATCAAATCCCAAAGGTTATTCAAACACATAAAATCCATTTTTACTAGAAAAGAGTTTTATTTCATTTTAAATATTGATTGACGCTAATGGCTTGATTAGAAGAGATAGGATCAGCAAACTTTTCCAAAATCCATTTCGACTTTAGTCAAGAAGGATATGTAATCATCATAGTTAGTAGGCTTTTAAACCTAGATGACCTCTTGAGTTGATTATTGGGTTTAGTAGGAGTTTCAGTTTTATGGATTAGCTCTCGGTTAGGTTGCTATCATTTTTCAGGATTCTAAGTGTAAGAGTTGGTGCAGTATGGTGTACAATAGGTGTAAGTGGAGTTAAATTCGAAGTAAAATTTAGTGACTCTCCTCCCCCCCCCCCCATCTTGTATTCTTTGCAAGTCATGATAAAAACTTTTACTGCTCCCACAAACCTTAGAAGTCTTTAGAAACTCCGCATGTTTAGGGTAGTTATTAAAAGAACAACAAATTCTAATAGAAAAACAAATTAATGACTTAGTCGTTGTAGTTTCTCTTGTTGAGGATTATTTTAGTTTTGGTAAGAAATCTGAGTGTGCCCACAGTTAATCAACAGTAAAACTTTTGTAGAGTAGCATTAAATTCTAAGGAGACAAGTTTAATAGAACAATGGTCGAGATGGAGTAGTGTCTTGTACAAGAGGTGGAAATTGAAGTAATATGAAGTTTTCACTCCCCCACATCTAGCAACTATTGCAAGTTATTATTAAGACACCTAATGCTCCCACTGATATTTGATATATCTATAAATGCTACAAGAGAAATTTCAATGAGGTACGTGACGTGGGAACCTATCATATATATGTTAGACTTTATTTTATTTCCTTAATGTCTAGATGTCATAAGAAGCTTAGGGACATATTTAATGAAATCA
Organism: Scalesia atractyloides; assembly: GCA_947069175.1. Classification (NCBI taxonomy): domain Eukaryota; kingdom Viridiplantae; phylum Streptophyta; class Magnoliopsida; order Asterales; family Asteraceae; genus Scalesia; species Scalesia atractyloides. The sequence goes on along the minus strand of CAMTDV010000017.1, from coordinate 44,885,466 downwards.
TATTAAGTATATATATGAATAGATTTCTTTAAGACCGTGGACCATAGGAGACAAATTTAGATACAAGTAGATAATCTTTAATTGATAAATAAAGTATGTGAATATTCCATTTGAAATAAGGTCCATGAATGTCAATGAAATATAACTTATGGTGGACACATACTTATTTCTTAAGCCTGGTAATGATTTAGGGCCTTCAAGCACATGATTTAAAATCACTGAGAATGAGATTAGATAAAAATTCATCCTCATTGTTATGGGTGAAATTCTAAGTCCATATCCTGAACTATATCTTGACTTAATTACAGCTGTTAATGATCAGGATACCAGACCAGGATATTGGTAACATCCTGGGGCAGTATCATGGAGACTACTAATTAATCGTGTGCAGGTCATAGCTGCAGGATCACAACGTTCACGAAGACTCGTTCACCTGAGGACTCGGTCTAAATGGTTAGAAGAAAGACGTTGAAACCGCAATACTTGGTCAATAACATTCACTAGCGAATATTCCAAGGCATCCCACCATTGTAGGAGAGTTGTTTTTCTTTGTAACTATAAATACCGGATAAAAAGATCGATAGGTCACGGCACTGACACTCACTACTCTCGTATTCTAACACTTTCTATCGCAATTACACACAAACACTCTTCACTAGCAATTTTTGTAACACTTAGCAACGATCTGGGGATTATCCTGCACTGTATCCTGAGTTTTGAAGTAATAAGAAGAACAAGGAAGCTACGATTGTCAGCTCCCGAGGTTTTATGCCGGAGATCTAGATTGATCAAAGGCTTTCCTCGTACATCTCCTGTCAACCTTTACATTTTCGCTCATTGTTTGATTGGTAATATAGCTCAATATCCTGATCTATATCCTGAAAACTGTTTTTATAAACAAGCAAACCAACACGTCATTTATAAACACTGTTAGCACACTATCTCACAAAACTAATTTGATCACTAAATTGCTTCGGTAATTTTTTACCAAAACAATTTGGCGCCCACCATGGGGCAAGTGGTGCTATTTCTACTAAAAGCTTTGTTAAAATCATTACTTGGCTTTCTATTTTCGAAACGTTTCTCACAACTATTTTCGATGGCTTTGAAATCAAACATGAGCTCTTCCTCCACACCTGCTACAACCTCAGCTATAATTGGTTCAGTGCTTCCACCACCTCCATCCAGAGACACTCTGCCTGCTCACAATGTCTACAAATCTGGTGTCCCAGGGAGAACTCCTATTATGGCTTCTAATGACGAAATTTTATCTTTGTTTGGTAGCATACAGGATCAAATGAAGAAGCAGCATGAAACTAACCAGCTTCTAATGAGGGAAATACAACTCTTGAAGTCCAACTCCAAGAGACCTGCTGAGGATGTTGTCACTCCCTTGCAGCCCAGAAATCTGAACTTTAGTTCAGTGGTGTATACTGAGGATAATCAGGGCAATGTCGTACCAAGCCGTTCCTAGAGCAATGTTCCTAAGATACCCCCATCAGCCAGGATTTCGACTGTGAGGGGCCCAGGATACGCTCCAGGATATGGCCAGAATCAACAGACTGGTAACCTATCTAATAATGTTAATACTCTTGCTACTAACAATGTTGGATCTTCGCAGGATACAAGTGTAACCTCAGCACTCTCTAGAGAGCTTCAGAAACTGAAGGATATGATATCAAGTGTACCTGGGGTAGTGCAGCCCATACCGGAAGTATCCCAGGATAGTCACAACATATCCCGCTTCGCTCGCCACATTTGTGATGCTGAAATCCCAAAGAGATTCCAAACTCCCAACATAAAGCTTTATGATGGGACGACGGATCCTGAAGAGCATATTGCTCAGTATAGGGAGAGGCTGGAAGTAAATCCTATCCCACCAGATCTTAAGGAGGCTTGCGTATGAAGGCTTTGGTTCCACCCCTAACAGGATCAGCTTTGAAATGGCTTTTAAACGTTCCACCTTACTCGATTACATCATTTGCTCATTTGGTTAATCTGTTTAACAGTCAGTTTTCTTGTAGTAGAAGTTTTGAAAAACTAACAAGTGACCTTTACAGGATAACACAAGGCCCTCAAGAATCCTTAATGGATTACATAAACAAGTTTAGCAGGGAATCCTTGGATATCCCACACCTTGATATTGCTATGGTTGTTCAGGCATTCAAGATGGGATTACAGAAGGATTCCCAGTTTTATCAAGATCTTGTTATGAACCCTTGCAGGAACCTGGACGAAGCTCGGAATATGGCTCTAAGATATATCAGGCTTGAAGATGAAAAGAAAATGCAAGAGAGGATGAATGCATCCTCAACATACGAATCAACAAACAGAAAGTCGGAATCTTCATACAAACCATACCGCTCTAAGCCGTATACTAAAAATGACAGCAAGAGAGTGAATGCCATTAAGGATGAGGATGCTGAAGAATATCCTGAGTTATCAGAATATTGTTTTTCTGTTAATGTTCTTGAGCTGATATATGCCATGCAGAGTTTAGGAGATAAGGCAAGATGGCCAAGGAAGAACCAGCAAAATGCAGATTGGAAGGATCTAAGTGGTGTGCCTTCCATGAAGATTTTGGACATGTAACAGAAGATTGCATAGCTCTGAGGAAGGAGATAAACTATTTGCTGAGCAAAGGTTACTTGAAAGACCTTCTCGGTAAAAAGAAGAATAAGGGTCAGGATGCTGATAAGGATCCTGAACGAGCAGCATCACCTCCATCAGACGCCAAGATAATCAACTTTATATCCGGAGGATCCGACATATGCGGGACTTCTTATTTTGCGGCTAAAAGGCATGCCAAGGAAGCTAAGGCAGAAAGGGGAGACAAACTAACCAGGATGACAATGCTTACTAATGACAAAGTCATAACATTCGATAGTGACGACTGGGATAACATCCAGGATCCTCACCATGATGGTTTGGTGATTACTTTATATATCGCTAACCATTTTGTACGCAGGATACTGGTGGACAACGGGAGCTCGGTCAACATCATCCAGTTGGAGACCCTGAAAAGGATGAATATCCCAGAAATGGAGATTACCTCGAAGTCCATTGTGCTTGTAGGATTCTGGGGAGAAGCAAAGAATACTGTTGGAGAAATAAAGTTGCCTGTATATATTGAAGGAGTGAATTCAATGCAGCATTTTTGTATCATGGATTCATTATCTTGCTATAATATTATATTAGGTAGGCCATGGATTCATGATATGAAGGTTGTGCCTTCCACCTATCATCAGTGTATCAAGATCCCTACTCCTTGGGGGGTAGTCAAAGTGGAAAATGACCAACAGGAGGCGAAGGAATGCTATTCCTCTTCGATGAAGGCGTCAACAAAATCCAGGGCGGGATAACAATTAAAGATACAAGCCCAGGATATCGTGGAAACTTCTGAGCAGGATGTTAAAAAAGTTATCCTGGATCAGGATAACTCAGATATCTCGGTGCTTGTAGGGACCAATATCCCTCAGGATATTGAGAATCGGCTTACTAACCTTTTGAAATGCAGGATGTCTACGTTTGCATGGAAACACGAAGACATGACAGGTATCAAAAGATATTATAACTCACAAACTTGGAATTGATAAATCTTTCAGGCCCGTTCAACAAAAGAGAAGGAAATTTACTCCTGAAAGAAATGTAATTATACAAGAGGAGGTTGAAAGGTTGCCCAAGTCCAAGATGATTAGGGAAGTTAAGTTTGCCAGATGGCTAGCAAATGTGGAAGTGGTCCAAAAGAAGAATGGGAAGTGGAGAGTTTGTGTAGACTACACAGACCTCAATAAAGCCTGTCCTAAAGACCCATTCCCATTACCGCACATAGATTCAATGGTAGATGCGACTGCCGGCCATGAAATGCTGACCTTTATGGATGCATCCTCAGGATTTCAACAAATTCAAATGGAACCATCTGACCAGGAGGATATAGCATTCATGACACCCACAGGTATATACTGTTATACGGCCATGCCCTTTGGTTTAAAAAATGCAGGTGCAACGTACCAGAGGCTGGTTAACATGATGTTCAAAGACAAACTGGGGGACACCATGGAGGTATACATTGACGATATGGTGGTGAAATCCAAGAAATTGAAGGATCACCTCCAGGATTTGGAATGTTCCTTCAATATCCTGGACCGGTATAATATGAAGCTGAATCCTGCTAAGTGCCACTTCGGAGTGGGGGCAGGAAAATTTTTAGGATATATGGTGACCAAGAGGGGAATAGAAGCAAGTCCAGAACAGATCAAAGTTATCCTGGATCTCAAATCACCATCCAACATGAAAGATGTGCAAGGTTAACAGGACGAGTAGCAGCATTGAACAGGTTATATCAAGATCCTCAGAAAAATGCAAGGAATTTTATGATATCCTGAAGAAGAACAAAAAGTTTGAATGTCAAGAAAGACATGAAGCTGCTCTACAAGAATTAAAGCAGTATCTCTCAAGTGCACCTCTGCTGATGAAGCCCGAGGATGGTGAACCTTTATCCCTATATCTTGCAGTGTCAGGGAATACAGTAAGTGCTGTTCTGGTAAAGGATCATGAAGGTCAGCAATATCCTGTTTATTACGTTAGTAAAAGTTGCTAGATGCCGAAACTAGATATTCACATTTAGAAAAATTGATATTAGCTCTAGTCATGGCATCAACTAAGCTTAGACATTACTTTGAAACGCATAGGATACATGTTAAAACTAATTATCCTGTTAAAAATGTGCTTAGGAAACCCGAGATGTCTGGTAGAATGGCTAAATGGTCTGTTAAACTAAGTGCCTATGATCTAGTATATGAACCTAGAAATGCTATAAAGTCTCAGGCCCTAGCAGACTTTGTGGTGGATTTTAGTAGTGATATTCAAAATGAAGCTGACTTAGAAGTACAACAACTAGGTGAGAATTCAGAATGTTGGATATTGTATGCTGATGGTGCATCTAATGTATGAGGTGTAGGATTAGGGATGCTACTAAAATCGCCACAGGGGGACATGTTACCCCAGGCTATTAGATGTGAATTTCTTGCTACTAATAATGAAGCTGAGTATGAAGCTCTGATAGCATGATTAGAATTGGCTAAGAAGATGAATGTTAATTGTTTACGAGTGTATGTTGATTCCCTGTTGATTACTAACCATTTCAATGGATCTTATGCAGTCAAAGGTGAAAAGTTAGCTGAATATCTTGAAATTGTTAAAAAATTAGCAGGAAACATTTTACACTTGAACAGGTACCAAGAGAAGAAAATGCTGAAGCAGACGCTTTAGCAAATTTAGGATCTACTGTCAGGATACCAGAAGGAACTCGGATACCTATACTACATATCCTGTACCCGGCTATGGAACTTTTCAAGTCTCAGGATAAGGAGGTAGTAACAGTGCAGGATCCTGGTAACAAATATCCTGAGGAGAATCCTGAATCCTGGATTACTCCAATTGTGAAGTATCTTGACAAAGGAGATATCCCAAAGGATGAGAATCCCAAAGCTTTCAGAATGAAGGTATCCCGTTTTACTATTTTAAATAACGTTTTGTATAAGAAATCCCTTGCAGGTCCATATCTAAGGTGCCTGGAAAATCCTGAAACCAATGAGGTACTTCAGGATATACATGAAGGAGATTGTAGCAACCATACTAGGGGTAGATCTTTATTCTCGCAGGTGTTGAGAACGGGATATTACTGGCCGACCATGAGAAAGGATGCTGTGGAGTATGCTCGAAAATGTGATGCATGTCAAAGATACAGCAATATACTACATCAGTCTGCTGAACCATTATATCCCATCATATCCCCTTGGCCATTTATGAAGTGGGGTATGGATATAGTAGGGAAACTACCTAAGGCTCTGGGAGGAAAAGTTTTCATGCTGGCAATGACGGATTATTTTTCCAAGTGGATTGAAGCGGAAGCCTTTGTCCAAGTAAGGGATCAAGAAGTGGTGTCTTTCATCAAGAGGAATATCCTGACAAGATTCGGGATACTGGCCGAGATAATTTGTGACAATGGCTCTCAAGTCATCAGCAAAAGAACTATTGATTTTTGCAAAAGTTGGGGAATTAAGATGATCACGTCAACACCGGTACATCCTCAGGCTAATGGACAAGCGGAATCCTCCAACAAGATAATTGTCAACAACTTGAAGAAGAGGCTAGGTGCCAAGAAAGGAAAATGGGCAGAGGAACTACCATTTGTCCTTTGGGCCGATAGAACAACTATGAAGAATGCTACTGGCAAACCCCGTTCTTTGGTGTTCGGGGCAGAAGCAGTAATTCCAACAGAGATGGTGATTCCTACGGCAAGATCGAGCCTACGGGATCCTGAAGCAAATCCTGAAGTCTTGTGTCAAGAACTAGATACTATTGACGAGACAAGAGATGCAGCAAAGCTAAGGATGGCAGCATATCAACAGAGGATAGCCAGGTCATACAACAAGAATTTAAGGACTAGGAGATTCCAAGTTGGAGATTGGATCTTGAGGAAAGCGTTTCAGAATACAACCAACCATGCTGATGGGAAGTTAGCCCCAAAATGGGAAGGACCATACGAGATTGAAGCAGAATCTGGAAAGGGAGCATATCGGCTCAAGACCATGGAAGGAGAAATGATACCGAGATCCTAGAATGCTATACATCTTAAAGCTTATTTCAAGTGAGTTTAGAATTTATTTTCTAACTCGGGACGGTATAAATCCTATCTCTTCCAAATATATTTAATTTAATTTATTATTCTTTGAAACCCAATACTGACTTAAGCATCCGAGGGGTGTTAGCCAAGCTAACACCCACCTTAGTTTGAGGATGTTTTGTAGGATATGCTTCAGGATAATGCTCCAGGATATTTGCTTAAGATGGATCGTAAGACTAGAGGATTGGTCCCCTCTCTCATGTTGAAGGGATTCAGATCCCTTCACAGGTTTAAAGGTATTCACCTTTCTCACGAATTGGGTTTAAACACCCCGCCTGGAGCGCAAGTATCCGGGTATAGTTCAAGATGGCGGGACCAGTCCATGTAACAGTGGCTGACAATTTTGTTATTGTTGGCTATATCCCGGATCCTTACGGTATATGAGGATTGATCACCCTCTCTCGCGAAAGGGTATTTTCATACTCTCTAAGGTTTAAAGGTTTTCGCCTTTCTAAGTCTTGGAGTTTATACACTCCCGCCTGTAGCGCACGAAAGTAAGGGTTTATCCCCAAGACACTAAGGGCTTATTCCCAGGATAATAAGGGCTTATCCCAAGGAAACTAAGGGTTTATCCCTAGGGTACTAAGGGTTTATCCCCAGTATACTAAGGATTTATCCTCACTGAAACTAAAGTTGTTAACAAATTCTAAGGATATAGCAAACTACGATTGTGTTCACACACATTCTCTGTGGATGAAAAAGCTATGAAGTTCAATTACAAAATGAAGGAATCCTCAAGTATGTCATGCGCTGATGCAAAATCCTGCACAGACAGGGGACACCCATGCTGGGGACATTGCAAAGGATTCAAATGTTAAAATTAGAACTTATTGCATAAGTGTTTCTGGTATGGATTTTTATTTTTCATATCTTGAAAGCCCATCTGAATAACATGAGTTTTCTACAAAGTAACGTATAACCAGACTTTTATCTGATATTTTTAAAGATAACAAAGGTATTAAACGTTTTATTAGTATCCTGACCAGCATATTTGATCAGAAAATTTCAAACATATCTCTCAAAAAACAAAAACATAACAAAAACATATAAGGCTAAAAGATTAGTCTATTATTAGCAACCCAAAATGTCACACTCTTGGTTTAGTCTTAAACCAAGACCCATCCACCAAGAAGTGTGATAAGTTCTAAAAGCATATGAACATCGATGACCGAAGGCTTCGTCCTGGAGTCCAGGATCCTTCCACCTGCGGTCATCACAAAATACTAATATTTAAAAGTGCAGGAAATATAAAGTGTTCAAGTGCAGGAAAGGTAAATTGTTTGGGGGTTACTGTAACATCCGTCGAAAAACGGGTTTCCAAACCCGCTTCGTTTATTAATCGAATATCAAGTTATAAAATTTCGTTGCGTATTTATGATTATTATTAATTTTAAACAATACATAATTAATAAACATTTTAGAATTTAAAAACTATAATTATTAAAAAGTAAAAATAAAGTAAATAAAAAAAGAGGCTGCCGGGTTTCGAACCCGGGTCAGCCGGAAGAAACAAGCAACACCCAACCACTCCGCCACTTGACTCATTTGTGATATCTATTAAAACAAATAACATTTATAATAAAACTCGAAATCGAATTCAGTCCTCAGCGCGCCCAATCCGCAGTCGCCGGAATTACCGACGATTTCGCCAATTATCGACGGTTTCCTTTGACTGAACGCGTATATTAACTTCGACATCGGTTATAACCGATGTCTAATCCCGCGATCTCAGTCATAACCGCCGGAGAAAACCTATACCATGAATCAAGACCAAATTCGGACTCAATTCATCCTGATTCTTCCCTATAAATACACACCTAAGCCTCTAGTAATCTTTTCGCTCAAAATCGCACAATTTCTCGAAGCAATTACACTCGCCGGAGATATTCTGTATTGCCGGACATTCGCCGGAAAACCGAGACTTACATCAAATCGGTAAATTTCTCGACTCTTTCGTTTTCAATCCATTGTTAGACTTATACTAACTTCAATCCTTCAACCAGAATCGGTCCCAGACGACGTTGCCGGATAATCTGCACTCGCCGAAAAATCTCTGGAAATTTCCGAAATCACGCTGTGAACCTTACAAACACACCGACTTTCCGAATTAAAACCAATTTTTTTAAACAGAATCAGATCAAGTCACGGTAGGTCTATAAGATTAAAATAAACCGTAAGTTAAACAGATAAGACACACAGCCCAACTGGTTGGGCTGTGCGCTTACAAACCAAAGGACCCGAGTTCGATCCGGCTCCCTGCAACCAGTTCGACCATTTTAAATCCTTTTAATATAAACCAAATAAATTAACATTTAATTAGTATATATATATAATTAAAACATAGAATATTTCGGGTTAGACACGTAGCTAAGTTGGTAGAGCTGCGTGCACGCGTACGAGAGGTCCCGGGTTCGAACCTCACTCAGTGCACACTCAACCACAGTCCGACCGGTCAACGGTCCGGTCAACGGTCAACGGTCAACAAAAAAAGTCAATTTTTTTATTTTTTTTATTTATTTATTTATTTAATTTAAAAAACAATTAAAAATACTTAAAAATAATATTTTTAAAGTTAGAAAATGACCTTAAACTCACAAAAATAAATCTAAAAATCCTATTAAAATTGTTAATAAAATCCACTTATTTACCGAACCATTTCGTTATTATTTTAGGTTAGTTTTTCCTCGTCGATCAAATCCCAAAACTCGTGCGCATTCAACATCATCAAAAGAACGCACCCAATGTGAGTGAATCTCTACAAATTCCCCGTTTTAATCACATTTTGGGGTGTATCATGTGTCGCTTAATTATTTATTATATTTAAACACTTGTGCATCCATCATATCCATGATCAAATGTGTATCCAATATGTATCAGTTGTTATGTGGATTATGTTTAGTTTAATGTTATCATTTTCAGTACATACATTTCATCAGGCCCAACAGCTCCCCGTGGGAGACGGGTTGAGTACAGGTGCCTCATTTCGATCGGCTCCGTTTGATTGAGCCTTGATCTCACATACATCATCATAGGCTCGTCCGTTACCCATTACCTATGAGCGAAACGTGACGTTGCCAACATATACATTATCATTCATGTCATATACTCATTCAAGGTGGTTTGTGTTTGTTTGTTTATATACGTTTTGCTCACATATGATTATTGCACAATTTTTTCATAGTAAATACAACAAGAAATCAATAACAAATGTTTTTAACAAGGTTCACTCGCCAACTTTTGTTGACCCAAAATTCCCCTATTTTTACACATGATACAAGTGATCCAGTTGAAGCAAGAAACACATAGGACGGCCTAGAAGAATAAATCAGTTTAGGCTATGGATTGTTTTATTAGTTTTCATTTCCTTGTATTGTATGAATTTGGTTTGAACATTTAAGTTGTAATTTGAATTTAATAAATATGAAACATTTTAGTAAACATCATGAGCTTTGGTGATAACCCAATTATGCCCCGACTCTTATTCCGCTGCGGGTCGGGGTGTGACAGATTGGTATCAGAGCCATGACTATAGGGATATAGGATAGGTTATTAGACCCTTAGAGCCTATACTATAGTTGATTAAAAATTTTAAATTGTTTATGTGTTACATGCAAAATTCATGATGTTTATATGCTTTGTGTTTATTGTTACATTCATTGTTATGCAAGCATGTTCATAAGTACATATTATTATACAATGCTTATCATGAATCATATCCTCATAACATACCATATCCATGAGAGCACACACCTCACAATTCCTATGATTTTTGCAACGATTTTTGTATTTTCAAATCACATCAAAGTGAGTTCTCATGACGGGCATGTAGTAACTGGAAGGGTACGAGTACCGGTAGTCGGAACGTCCTGTCTAGGCTTGGCATTCGTATAAATCCAAAATAAAGGACCAGTTTGCCTACCTGGGGACTAACGATGAGAGTACGAAGGACCTATTAAGCCAAAGCATGCTATACCAAACGTCGTGTAAGCTAACCCCACTTTGAGTTGTCATTGTGTCTATACCTGGACACCCTCCTACCATACATCTCGCAAACATATTTCATGGTTTTCATTCGGGTGATGCGAGTGTTAAACCGCCAACACCAATGTGAATCCTACTAAGCCAATAGTCATGGGGGCCCACATGACTATACAGGCGAGGGTATGGGGGACATTGGAGGCCCAAACATGAGCAAACCCAAGACATCCTATGGATGTAGTTGCATTATTTATGATTATGTTATTTTATTACTTTTAACGACACATGACACCTAAAAACTTCTTAAACTCACAATCTTCCTATCTATTTTCCTGTAGATGTCGGCTAGGCAACTACGTGGAGGTAGAAAGTCAGGAAGGTCAAACGAACGCTTGGCCACCCAAATTGCAAAACAAATGGTCGCGGTGCTTCCTGACATCGTAATTCAAGTCCAACAAGCTCTCACCGCGAATCCCATCAACCCTCCCAACCAAGAAGACCAGAACGTCGACAACCCTCCCTCCAAAAAGTGCTCCTACAAACACTTCAAGTCTTGCGATCCCCCAAAGTATGAAGGGACTGAAGGTGTCACTGCTCTCCTCCACTGGTTTGAGGAAATGGAGAACACCTTCCTCAATTGCGATTGTCCCGAGGATCGCAAGGTACGTTACGCAACCGGGAGACTGTTTGGGGTAGCCCTGACCTGGTGGAACACAGAGAAGGGCAAGAGAGGAATCGAAGATGCAATGGCCTTAACATAGGAAGAGTTAAGGGAGATCATGACAAGACGCTTCTGTCCAAGAAGCGAAATCAAAAAGTTAGAAGATGAATTCCACTCGTTAAAGCAAAAGGAAGGAGATCATACTTCCTACAACAAAAGGTTTCTAGAGTTGAACCAAATGATTCCCAACTTGTTCACCCCAGTGTACCGCTTAGTTGAACACTATATTCGAGGCCTCCCCTCGAAAATTCAAGACTCGGTTCGAAGCGCTTCGCCTGCAACACTTGAAGTCGCAATGGAACTAGCTACCGAACTTACCGAGAATCGCATCCGAAACGGTAAATTCAAAGAGGAGAAAAAGAAAGTCCCCATTGAGGGCCAAACTTCAAACCATTCCACCTCCTCCTCAAAGTTTGCTGGTAAGAGAAAACGAAACAACAGAAACTTTGATGTCACTCAAACAAACCCCCCAATCACTGCTGCACCCATCACCCAAATTGCCCCCTCAGCTGCACCATATAAAAAGCCATACTCCGGCCCATACCCAAAATGCAACCGTTGCCAATACCATCACTTTCCCGAACACCCCTGCCAACATTGCACCAGCTGTGGCCGTGCAGGTCACACCACCCAAACCTGTCGCACACTTCAGCGAATGAACCGCAACCAACCCTCAACCCAAACCCACCATCAGATAGTGGGTCAAGCCCAACAACCCTTACTTCTACCACCTACATTACATACGGCCCAATCCTACTACCAACCCCACTACCCCATGATGCAACCCATGCGGGCTTGTTACAACTGTGGAGACCCAAACCACTTTAGAAACACTTGTCCACGCTTGGTGAACATCATTCATGCCCAAGCTCAAGCAAATCCGGTGAACCAAGCTAACCAAGCTCCTCCACCTGCTAGAGGAAGGGCTTTCAACATCAACGCCAATCAAGCTAGGGCTGACAACAACGTGGGTAACGGTACGTTTCTCATCAATGGTAGTTATGCATCCATGTTATTTGATACTGGCGCGGATAAGAGTTTTGTGTCCTTAGAATTTGAACCCATCCTCAACCAAACTCGTGATAATCTCATGGAATCCATAACGGTGGAAGTTGCTGACGGAAAACCTGTCTCATTAAACTCTATTATACGAAATTGTACCCTCACTTTAAACGATCACGATTTTCCAGTTTACCTCATTCCTATGAAGTTGGGAAGTTTCGACATTATAATCGGTATGGACTGGCTCAGCCAACATCATGCTAAAGTAGTATGCCGCGAAAAGTTCATTCGCATTCCTCTTGCAGACGGTCAAACCCTACGAATCTTTGGAGAAACCCCTTCGAAAGGACTCAAAATGTCCTGCCTTCAAGCCCGAAAATATCTCCGCAAGAATTATGTCGTCCTAACTCACGTCGTCAAGAAGGGAAACAAGGAGAAGAAACTAGAAGATATACCTGTAGTGAAAGAATTCCCACAAGTCTTTCCCGGCGACATCTTAGGACTTCCTCCCATGAGAGAAGTCGAATTCCGCATTGATCTTATACCTGGCGCTACACCAGTCGCAAAATCTCCTTATAGGTTAGCCCCATCCGAAATGCAAGAGCTGTCCAGTCAACTGCAAGAGCTGACTGACAAAGGATTCATACGTCCTAGCTCATCGCCTTGGGGTGCACCTGTTCTGTTTGTGAAGAAGAAAGATGGAACGTTTCGCATGTGTATCGACTACAGAGAACTCAACAAATTAACGGTCAAGAACCGCTATCCATTACCTCGCATTGATGACCTACTAGACCAACTTCAGGGCGCCACCTGTTTTTCAAAAATCGACCTTCGTTCTGGTTATCAACAACTCAGAGTACATGAAGAAGATGTCCCAAAGACCGCCTTCCGAACTCGTTATGGTCATTACGAATTCATGGTTATGCCATTTGGATTAACCAACACCCCACCTGTATTAATGGATCTAATGAATAGGGTATGCAAACCCTATCTCGACCGTTTTGTCATAGTCTTCATCGACGACATCCTCATCTATTCAAAGTCTAAATCTGATCATGAACGACACCTTCGACTCATCCTTACGCTCTTAAGAACCGAAAAGCTCTATGCAAAATTCTCCAAATGCGAATTCTGGTCAAGAGAAGTACAATTCCTTGGACATGTCGTCAATGAGAAGGGAATACATGTCGACCCCTCAAAGATCAAAGCAGTATAGGAATGGCAAGCGCCACGTACCCCTACCGAAGTAAGATCTTGGTTTGGCTGGTTACTATCGCCATTTCATTGCAAATTTCTCCCGTATTGCTGTACCACTCACGGCTTTGACTCATAAAGGAAAACCCTTCATATGGGGACCTAAACAAGAAGAAGCTTCCAAACCCTTAAGCAAAAGCTTTGTGACGCACCTATCCTCACACTCCCCGAAGGTTGCGATGACTTTGTAGTATATTGCGACGCATCAGGGCAAGGACTAGGCTGTGTATTAATGCAAAGGGGAAAAGTGATAGCCTATGCTTCTAGGCAACTCAAAGTTCATGAGAAGAACTACACCACCCACGACCTGGAACTTGGAGCCGTTGTGTTCTCTCTCAAGATATGGAGACATTACCTCTACGGTACCAAGTGTGAAATATACACTGACCACAAGAGCCTCCAACATATCTTTAACCAAAAGGATTTGAATATGAGGCAACGAAGATGGGTCGAACTTCTTAATGACTACGACTGTGAAATTCGGTATCATCCTGGCAAGGAAAACGTGGTGGCCGATGCGCTCAGTCGAAAGGGTTATGCGAACTCCATTCATCTTCTATGTTCGCAAATCATAACTGACATCAAAGATCAAATCCGAGAAGCTCAACATGTTTCTGTAACAGAAAACGACGTACGCAATGAGTTGTCTTGTGGAGCAGAACTTAAAATCGAAACCAAATCCGACGGTATTCTGTACTATCTAGATCGCATATGGATTCCCGATCACAATAACCTTCGTGATTTCCTTATGAATGAGGCACACAAAACACGGTACTCTGTACACCCAGGAGCCGACAAGATGTATCAAGACCTTCGATACACCTACTGGTGGCCTGGCATGAAAAAGGATATTGCTGTTTTTGTTTCCAAGTGCCTTACATGTTCCAAAGTAAAAGCTGAACATCAAAGACCTTCAGGACTTCTAGTCCAACCCGAAATACCTGTGTGGAAGTGGGAAAACATAACCATGGATTTCATTACCGGGTTACCTCGCACCTCCAGTGGGTATGACACCATATGGGTAATCATTGATCGTCTTACCAAATCAGCTCACTTCATTCCGATTCGCGAGGACTTCAAGAACGAGAAGTTAGCTCGTATCTACATCAGCGAGATCGTAAGCCGTCATGGTGTACCTTTAAGCATCATTTCAAACCGTGATGGTCGTTTCACTTCATGAACATGGCAAGCCGTACAAGCCGCTTTGGGTACACGATTAGATCTCAGTACCGCTTTTCATCCTCAAACTGATGGACAGTCTGAACGCACCATCCAAACTCTTGAAGACATGCTTCGAGCATGTGTCATAGACTTCAAAGGGAATTGGGACGCTCATCTACCATTAGTTGAATTTTCATACAACAACAGCTATCATTCAAGTATCGGCATGGCACCTTTCGAAGCTTTATATGGTCGTAAGTGCCGATCACCAATATGTTGGCACGAAATTGGAGAAGCACAAATCACCGGTCCAAAATTAATTCAAGAAACAACAGACAAGATCCATCAAATTCGAAACAATCTTCTAGCGGCACAAAGTCGTCAAAAGAGTTATGCAGACAAACGACGAAAGCCCTTGGAGTTTAACATTGGTGACCAAGTACTTTTAAAAGTATCACCGTGGAAGGGAGTGGTTCGTTTTGGCCAGAAGGGCAAGCTAGCACCACGCTACGTAGGACCTTTCAAGATACTCGAAAGAGTAGGACCTATAGCATACAAGCTTGACCTACCAGGAGAGCCCAACAGAATTCATCCCACATTCCATGTATCAAACTTGAAGAAGTGCCTCGCCGATGAAAACCTCCATATTCCTCTAGAAGACATTCAAGTCGATGAATCTATGCATTTCATTGAAAGACCTGTAGAAATTATGGACTTCGAAGAGAAACGTTTAAGACGAAGTCGCATTCCAATTGTCAGGGTACGCTGGGAGTCGAAACGAGGACCTGAGTTTACTTGGGAACGTGAAGACTCAATGCGCGAGAAATACCCACATCTTTTTCCTGTTACCACTACTACTTAAATTCCGGGACGAAATTTCTAAAAGTAGGGGATACTGTAACATCCGTCGAAAAATGGGTTTCCAAACCCGCTTCGTTTATTAATCGAATATCAAGTTATAAAATTTCGTTGCGTATTTATGATTATTATTAATTTTAAAACAATACATAATTAATAAACATTTTAGAATTTAAAAACTATAATTATTAAAAAGTAAAAATAAATTAAATAAAAAAAGAGGCTGTCGGGTTTCGAACCCGGGTCAGCCGGAAGAAACAAGCAACACCCAACCACTCCGCCACTTGACTCATTTGTGATATCTATTAAAACAAATAACATTTATAATAAAACTCGAAATCGAATTCAGTCATCAGCGCGCCCAATCCGCAGTCGCCGGAATTACCGACGATTTCGCCAATTATCGACGGTTTCCTTTGACTAAACGCGTATATTAACTTCGACATCGGTTATAACCGATGTCTAATCCCGCGATCTCAGTCATAACCGCCGGAGAAAACCTTGACCATGAATCAAGACCAAATTCGGACTCAATTCATCCTGATTCTTCCCTATAAATACACACCCAAGCCTCTGGTAATCTTTTCGCTCAAAATCGCACAATTTCTCGAAGCAATTACACTCGCCGGAGATATTCTGTATTGCCGGACATTCGTCGAAAAACCAAGACTTACATCAAATCGGTAAATTTCTTGACTCTTTCGTTTTCAATCCATTGTTGGACTTATACTAACTTCAATCCTTCAACCAGAATCGGTCCCAGACGACGTTGCCGGATAATCTGCACTCGCCGAAAAATCTCTGGAAATTTCCGAAATCACGCTGTGAATCGGTACAAACATCTAAACCCTATGATAATCCTTGTTTAGTAACTCAATTTCACAACTCATCGATCAAAATTGTTAATTGATTCAATCAGACGGAATTCACAAATCAGAGCCGACGACCATTGCCGGAATTCTGAGGAAATCATTCTGTTCGGTACATTCGATTCCGTAACTCTATCTATTCATTACATTTCAATCACTTATATGATCGACGAACGATTTTAAACCAGAACAGTTGGATATCGTTTGTCTGTGTCTTGAACGAAGAAGACGAAGTCAAACGTTGTATAAGTGTAATTAAAACAAGATACTAAACCGGGTTAGACACACAGTCCAGCGGTGGACTGTGTGCAAACACATAGCGCACGTCACGAGTTCGAACCTTACAAACACACCGACTTTCCGAATTAAAACCAATTTTTTTAAACAGAATCAGATCAAGTCACGGTAGGTCTATAAGATTAAAATAAACCGCAAGTTAAACAGATAAGACACACAGCCCAACTGGTTGGGCTGTGCGCTTACAAACCAAAGGACCCGAGTTCGATCCGGCTCCCTGCAACCGGTTCGACCATTTTAAATCCTTTTAATATAAACCAAATAAATTAACATTTAATTAGTATATATATATAATTAAAACATAGAATATTTCGGGTTAGACACGTAGCTAAGTTGGTAGAGCTGCGTGCACGCGTACGAGAGGTCCCGGGTTCGAACCTTACTCAGTGCACACTCAACCACAGTCCGACCGGTCAACGGTCCGGTCAACGGCCGGTCAACGGTCAACAAAAAAAGTCAATTTTTTTATTTTTTTTATTTTATTTATTTATTTAATTTAAAAATCAATTAAAAATACTTAAAAATAATATTTTTAAAGTTAGAAAATGACCTTAAACTCACAAAAATAAATCTAAAAATCCTATTAAAATTGTTAATAAAATCCACTTATTTACCGAACCATTTCGTTATTATTTTAGGTTAGTTTTTCCTCGTCGATCAAATCCCAAAACTCGTGCGCATTCAACATCATCAAAAGAACGCACCCAATGTGAGTGAATCTCTACAAATTCCCCGTTTTAATCACATTTTGGGGTGTATCATGTGTCGCTTAATTATTTATTATATTTAAACACTTGTGCATCCATCATATCCATGATCAAATGTGTATCCAATATGTGTCAGTTGTTGTGTGGATTATGTTTAGTTTAAAGTTATCATTTTCAGTACATACATTTCATCAGGCCCAACAGCTCCCCGTGGGAGACGGGTTGAGTACAGGTGCCTCATTTCATCGGCTCAGTTTGATTGAGCCTTGATCTCACATACATCATCATAGGCTCGTCCGTTCCCCATTACCTATGAGCGGAACGTGACGTTGCCAACATATACATTATCATTCATGTCATATACTCATTCAAGGTGGTTTGTGTTTGTTTGTTTATATACGTTTTGCTCACATATGATTATTGCACAATTTTTTCATATTAAATACAACAAGAAATCAATAACAAATCTTTTTAACAAGGTTCACTCGCCAACTTTTGTTGACCCAAAATTCCCCTATTTTTACACATGATACAGGTGATCCAGTTGAAGCAAGAAACACATAGGACGGCCTAGAAGAATAAATCAGTTTAGGCTTTGGATTGTTTTATTAGTTTTCATTTCCTTGTATTGTATGAATTTGGTTTGAACATTTAAGTTGTAATTTGAATTTAATAAATATGAAACATTTTAGTAAACATCATGAGCTTTGGTGATAACCCAATTATGCCCCGACTCTTATTCCGCTGCGGGTCGGGGTGTGACAGTTACAGACCATCAAATTTAAAAGTGGGCTCCGGCCTAAGCAATAATATCCATCATTGCCCACTTCGATGCTCTCACACAACAACATCTTCACCAACCTTCTCCACCACACCTTCGCCACCAGCTCCATCACCAGCATCCGCTCCAGCATCAGCTCCAGGATCCTTTTCACCTCAACCGCCACCTTAGTCGCCTTCGAAGGCTCTGCGATCGCTGGCTTGGCCGGATACTCCACAGGCTTGCCACCAAGGCCCCTCAGTTTCACTTCCCAGGCTTCAATGTTCCAGGCGGGGCATTCAAAGCCCGCGGCTCTGGATTAATAAGCCATCTTTAGCCTGGCTTGAAGGAGGGAGATGACAACGGAAAGGCCTTCCCGATAGGAGATCAGGTCCTGCTTGTGTTGAAGTTGAGCGGTGTCAAGTTTGGCCTGAGCTTCTTGAGCTGCCTTCTCTGCAGCAAGCTTAGCATCTCGTGTCACTGCCTTGAATTTGTCTTCGTAATGCTGTGACTTAGCCTCAGTGATCTTCCTTTGGTCCTCGTTAGCGATCTCTGCCTTCTTTAGTTTGGCTTCCAACGCCTTTACAGAATCACAGGCCATGACCTGGATATGTGTCAAGCGCTCAAGACCCTACAATACAAGGTATGAATATCAGTATACCTAACCAGGATATCAATTCAGTATATACTCGCACGAAACAAGATGAGGATATTTACCTGGTTGAGAAGGGAAGTCATGAGGCTACTGGATTCTGCAAATCCAAGGTTCTCGTAGGAAGGAGCCTCAACAGAAGCGGCAGGGGAGTTGGCCTCCTTTCTCTTTCGAGGGGACTAGTGGCTCAAGGCTTGGAAGTTGAAGAAGGCTTGGGGACAGCAGTAGGCTTAGAGCTGGAAGAGGGCTTCGATGCGGCTGAAGGCTTGGAGCTTGGCTCTTTCTTTACTGGTGCAGGTCCGGAGTAGCTATCCAACTCAACAAGATCGAAAACCTTAGGGGTCTTGGTTGATGCTGCATAGCAGGGAAGTAATTTCAGACTTAATAATTTAATATCTTGACTAACAGAATATGCGCAGGATATCAAACATGATCCTCACCAGACATGTTCGAACTTGAGTGTTGGGTTGAGGATGTTGGAAGCGGAATGAAACTTCTTTTGGAGTCTGGAAGTCGGTAGATAGCTTTAATCCTCTTCTCTGAATCAGTGAGGGGAGGTGCTAGTTTCCTAAAGTCAGCTGCACAAAACATAAGGAAGATATTAGACAGGATAGTGAACAGGATATATCTGAGGATAACCCTAAAACCCTAGTTCCTACCCTTGGTTAACCATTTCACTGGATAGTCTGCTCCACCAGGAATTGAATCTCTTTTTACAAAAAAGAACTTGGATTTCCATTCCTCTTCATTCCTAGTGGCCCGGAGTATCAAAGGGTCGCTGGAAATAGAGTAAAACAAGAATCGGTAAGACCCATGGGATCTTAATCGGTAAGCAAGGGGAAGATCATTGACTCGTAGTTCAGGGATATGCTCAGTATTGATGCGATTAAGAACTACCAAAACCCTCCAAAGCATGGGCATGGTTTGGCTGAAACTAAGACCGGTGGTAAGAAAGAAATCGGTGATGAAGTCGGAAAAGGGAAATCGAAGGCCCAAAGTAAACGGAAAAGTATTAAAACAGAGCTACTCATCGGACACCATATCTGACCGGATTTCCCGATCATATGGCCAGAATACCGTCCTTTCCGGGAAGATACCCGAAGTACTGAGGGCCGATAGGTGTGCATTGTCGAACGAGCAGACTTCTTTCTCGGGATATTGAAGAAGGTTTTGTGATGTGACAAAGGTGCAGACTCACCGGAGCTGGATGTTGTCTGTCATGCCATATTTTCACCGGAATTAGAAAGATAAGAAGAAGAAAATGAATAAGGAAAGGAAGAAACACTTTACCTTTTGATCTCTTGGAAAGACAAATGACAATGGGGATGAGACATTATAGGGGATGATGAGTGTTTATAGCCTGGGCAGTTGCAAGTTGTCACGTCAGAGTCCTATCACTTAATTACATCGAAACTCGTGAATAATGTAACCGTTAGGGCTCAGTATCCTCAAACGGTAACATTTTTGGGGATAATTTTTATGGGTGAAATTTTGAGCCCATATCCTGAACTATATCTTGACTTAATTATAGCTGTTAACAATCAGGATACCAGACCAGGATATTGGTAACATCCTGGGGCAGTATCCCGGTGATTACTAATTATTCGTGTGCAGGTCATAGTTACAGGATCACAACGTTCACGAAGACTCGTTCACCTGAGGATTCGGTCTAAATGGTTAGAAGAAAGACGTTGAAGCCGCAATACTTGGTCAATAACGTTCACTAGCGAATATTCCAAGGCACCCCACCATTGTAGGAGAGTTCGTTTTTCTTCGTAACTATAAATACCGGATAACCAGATCGATAGGTCACGGCACTGACACTCACTACTCTCGTATTCTAACACTTTCTCTCGTAATTACACACAAACACTCTTCACTAGCAATTTTTGTAACACTTAGCAACGATCTGGGGATTATCCTGCACTGTATCCTAAGTTTTGAAGTAATAAGAAGAACAAGGCAGCTGCGATTGTCAGCTTCCGAGGTTTTATACTGGAGATCTAGATTGATCAAGGGCTTTCCTCGTAACATCTCCTGTCAACCTTTACATTTTCGCTCATTGTTTGATTGTTAATATAGCTCAATATCCTGAGCTATATCCTGAAAACTGTTTTTATAAACAAGCAAACCAACACGTCTTTTATAAACCCTGTTAGCACACTACCTCATAAAATTAATTTGATCACTAAATTGCTTCGGTAATTTTTGACCAAAACACTCATCAACCTTGTCATGATTTCTCATGGGATTTGGTTATAATGGATGGATTTTCTAAGTCTCATTCTTCTTCTGGTTAAATTCTCATTTGCATGATAACAAAAGTTGTGAAATGTATAGTATCATCTAGTTATATCTTATAAAGGTTTCTATCCAGATATTTAACAAATAATATGAGAGTTTAAGGTAAGTGTGACTATATGTTGGTTATGCAAACCTCACAACCCCTTCATAACATATCTTAAGTGTTGATACTATATTATGATTAATCTCAAGAATATGTAAGGTATCGAAAAGCATTCTTAGAAGACTGCTTACTATGGTTCTTATGGCCTTAAAATTTAATTTTGTCACTAACTCTCATGTTAGTTATTTGTTGAATTCTGGTAAGGAAAACGTATAGAACTAGTATCATGTGTAAATTAGAATGTTAAGATTAGCATACTTAAATATCATTTAATAGGCAACTAACTATTTAAACCAATTTTTTTGAATTATGGATAATCTATTTGCTTATGCCTAATAGCATAATTATGTAGTGAGTCTCTCCCTTGAAGAACCTTAGAGTTGGGATTAGTACTTGTGTTTTGTTTATTAACCTTAGAAATATCATCTTTTAGGTTTTAGTGGTAGTGAGGTGAATTACATCTTATTTTCTAGTTTTAGACATTTCTTTTCCTTTACATATGTTGCTAATCAACACACTCACTTTTCTTTGTTACTTTGAGTGTTATTGTAGCGCCCTGCTTTTTTCACGCTTTCCTTAATTCGAAAGTCTGTCTTGTATTTTCTATTTTTGGGAACCTTGTATTCTTTGTAATCGTAATTTCGTTGTATCATTCGAGACTTGGATCATAAATGATTTTCTTACAATTCAGGTTTTACATATTCATACATGCTCATACGCTTGTTTCCGTTATACATATGAAACTTTGTTTATAGCTCTTGACGACATGTGATAAACTTGCAAATACATGACATACATGAATTACACACCATTTGAACATACACGATACATATTCGCAATTCATATACTTGATCATGCTCATTTATACTTATTATTATGCTTAAATTACATAAATAACCCTTATACTATGCCTTTTATGCAAAAAAACACCTCAAAACGTAATACATACAAACTTCAGGGGCTAAGTATGTCAAAAATCAACAAAGTTTGGGGACCCAACCCTCTCGCCGGCCGCGACCGGGTACCCCTTTTCCTCTCGCTCCCCGCCAGAAGCCCTAATCCGCAGAATGTTGCTAGCCGGTCATGGATTGGGCAATTGTGTGTTTGTTGGATTGTGTTTCTTGCATTAATCAGCCTCCAAATAACCCTAATCACCTCCTATTTAACCCACACCATTTCCACACTTCCTCCACTTTACTAACTCACAAATCCACTCTCTAAACACTCTAAATTCAGTTGAAAAATCAGTAGCAAAGTCAGAATCGTAACAAGTTACAAAAGTGAGTTTAACCTCACTTATCTTTCATCTTTTTCACTTCTTCTTACTTCTTAGCACTTGAAACAACCTTAGGTATATTTCCATAGGTTTTCCATGGAAAACCAAGGATGCAACATCACCATAATAAGTTAAAAGCGCAAGAACTTTTTGTTTTGTACAAAAACTTTGTTAAACATACTTAAACTTGTGATTTCTTCATACATTCCTATGTCCTTATGCCACTAATCAAGACTATGATTATGTGTGCTTAAAACAAGGTTGTAACATACAAATGCAGAGGTTCTAAACCTCAAAACTTTCTGTTTTAGAAATGGTTTTGACCCACAAGTGATGAACAAGTCTTGAACTTGTGTATGTGTGATTATTTGGATAGCTTGGGCTACCCTACTTACAATCCACACTTCACTTGATGATTTCTCGTAGTTAGTATGTATATTTCATTCCGTAATAATTTATTCATGACCATACTTGTTGTGACACCCCGTAAATTTTGAAGTATTACGACTTACGTGGATATACGCATCACAAATTATTTTATTATTATTATAAATAATAATAAACCGCGAATTGTGAAACACGTTATTTAACTGATAATCCTGACCAAGCGTTTTTAACTTAACATACATATTTAATATATGTGTATATATATTCAATGTATCCGTTTTAACCGGATAATTTACTTGGTAATTTAACAAGCAAAGTAATAAGCGAAAATCATTAATTGACATTTTCGTGTCACGCCTCGCCACAAAGTTAATTCATGTATATTTTACTGTATGTGTATATATGTTATATATATATACACATATATATATATTCGTGTTGATCCAAATAAGAAAATATAATTTAACCATTATATCTAATGAATGAATGAGCGAGCGGGTTTATTTAAACACGTTTTATTCTGATTACGTGCCTTAGATGTAATTTTCATTAGTTAGGTCAACATATGTCTAGCAAAGCCCATACTTTTACATGATATGCAATTGGTGATTCTTAAAAATTACCGTTGGATGCGTGTACAATTTGACAGAAACGAACGTTGGCGATATATAAATGAAAATGCTAGGGAAGCATTTTAAAGATAATCTTTATGCATAACCAATTTTTATTGGCATTTATATGTGGTTACATTTAATCTTTATATTTTAAGGCGTTCCTACATTTTACAATGATAGTAGATTCACGAAACACATACGTATAAGTATAACACTGACATAGAGTTTTCTTTCACCTGTATTTTATTTATTAAAACCAACTCTATGGCAACACACATACTTACAGGTTTCTAGATAAAAGAAAAAAAAATTGGATTTAATTTTATACAAATGCAAATGCAAGTTTTTTTTATCCGTTATCTAAAAATTTTCTACAAAGTCCGACTATTTTTTTTTGTTGAACCGTCACCACTCTATCCAACATATATGATTTGCTTTCAAATCTACTAGAATAATTTTGATTTATTTTATGAAAAGGCTATACTTTTTAGGATCATGATGGTACTTACTCTTACAAACTAGACCCATTGACTTTCCTTGTTTGAAAATCGATGCATAGCATGCCCATATCTACGAAACTATATCATGATTAGTGATTACATACATCCATACACTACATTCATATTAGTTTATTGAAAAAAACCATGCTTTTGTTCCTGATATCCATGTGAACAAATCAAGAGTTTTTTTTAACCATTTTCCACTTCACATTTCTCTAACTCCCATCCTAGCCTCACCCTTTTTCCCTTTTTTTTTTCTTGACCGTGAATCACCCTAAAAATCCCAAGAGTTCATAGTTCATGCTTTTAATTCAACTTTCAAGTGAGTTTTCATGCCTAAGCTTCAAGTTCAAGTTTTCTTTGCCTTGTTCCTTGTAAGTTATCTCAGCAAAGTCCTTCAAAAATTTACTAAACTTGTATGTATTAGGATCACCCAAGTAGGTTGAGTAAAGAGTCCAGGTTTCAAAATCTTAGTTTCCATGCTTGTTATAAAAATAATAATTGATAATTTTTATCTTGTTAAAAGTTTCATGTCTTATTTTAATACAATTTATGTTGAAACTCTAGCGAAAACTAACAAGTTGATGTTAGTAAGCTTGTATGATCATGATATATATATATATATATATATATATATAAATGGCAAGTATATACATCACCAGTTGTGGATTTCTTGGGTTAACATTAGTTTCTTGATGATTTTGGATTCTTGGAAATTACGAAGTTGTTGTTTTACAAATAGCTATGTAAATCCTGTTATATTATGCATAATGTCCATTATCTTGAAGAATTTCTTAAACAATAATGTTATGGTTATTTATATATATATATATATATATATATATATATATATATATATATAACTCATGTTTTATAATTAAGGAACTAGGGAGCTAGTTCCATCCCTAGTTCCATCGTGTATATATAAATACTTGTGAAAGTGTATGAGTTTTACCAAGGCCTAGAACCTTTATGTTGAAAATTCTAGATTTGAAGTTTGTACCAGATATTTTATAACTATACATATATACTTAATGTGTAGATTTTGCATGCAGATGGTTCAAAAGCCCTTTCTCAAAACTATACTTTATATGTATTTAGTGAATGTTTTAAAGAGTTTGTATACAGTATTATATAAAAATGAAACATTTTCGAGGTATCATTTCTAAACTAAATATAGGATTTTATATACAAATTTATTCATCATGCGAAACGAGTTACGACTCGGGTTTAAATAACTATTAATCGTATAAATCTAGAGGGGATTTATAAATCAGAATTCTAGAGAGAAATATGATATTGTAGATCTTTTTTTTAGACATTTTATATAAACATATTTTCATGAAATCAATAACATATCCCCCAAAGGTTCGTTGAGTCAAATCATTTGATAAACAAGAAGATTTTTTTTAGAGTCTACCTCGTTGGGCGAACTTAATACATGACCAACTTGCTTGGTGAACCATTCCAATAGACCTTAAGGTGTCTATACTTGTTTTAGGGCACGATTAGGTCGGGATTATTTCGTGTACATGGCTTTTGGTTATTTACTAGCATATCATTCCAGGTGAGTTCATAAACCTCCACTTTTTATGGTTTTACATTTTTATAAATGTTTTCGGGGGTGGAAAGATATGCAAGTTTTGCAAAAGTGCACAACATTTCGATGAACGAAAACAACATATTTCTAAACCATGTTATAAACGAATTCCAACTACACAAATGGTTTACGAAAGGTTTATACTCAATATACTGGTTTTACAAAACACACGCGTATTTTCAGAACATGCATGAGTTTCATGGCTAGAGACGGGAATGTCCTAGCTACAACGGGACTGGATTGTCCTACATACAACTAAGGGGACTAGTTGGTCCTACTCACAGACTCAAATGGGCTAGGTTCATTCTCAATTGTGCGAGGCACAAAGAAACTAGTGGGCTAGGCCCACACATGCTCGTGCGAGGCACGAAGACACAAGGACTGGTTTGTCCTACATACAAATAAGAGAACTGGTTGGTCCTGCTTATAGACTCAAATGGGCTAGGCCCATTCTCATTTGTGTGCGGCACAAAGACTCTAGTGGGCTAGGCTCACATATGCCTATGCGTGGAATGAAGACACAAGGACTGGTTTGTCCTACATACAAATAAGAGGACTGGTTGGTCCTGCTTATAGACACAAGGACTGGATTGTAAGACTCTAGTGGGCTAGGCTCACATATGCCTATGCGTGGAATGAAGACACAAGGACTGGTTTGTCCTACATACAAATAAGAGGACTGGTTGGTCCTGCTTATAGACACAAGGACTGGATTGTCCACTACTCAACACTAAGGGCCGTAAGGTCGCTTAAAACTGTACAGTGAAGTCCTCGCTACATACTAGAACTATGACCGCCTGCTAGTCTACCGTCTTGAGTAAACGGTTTGGTGAGGCACTTACTAGCTTGGGGTGAGTTATAGGCTCATGCGGGCATGTTGTCTTTGTCGTACGAGGACATTGACGGTTATTCAAATATTAAAAAAACAAGGTTTTCAATTGACATGTCGAGAAAAATGATTTTAATTATGTTTTCTCAACAATATTTAAACCGGTCATCAAAAAGATTTATTTTAAAATCTTTTTCAAAAGAAACTATGAACTCGCTCAACTTTATGTTGATTTTTCGCATGTTTCTTTCTCAGGTTATATTTTCAAACTATGGCACAGTTGGAATAGGAGAAACCTTTGGGACTCGAGTACTTAGCAGGCGTTCAACATTCTAGAAGTCTTAGCAAATATTTACTTCCGCTGTGCAATGAAGATACCAGTCAGATCACGCCCGGCTCTGATGTAATCGATTTATCGGGGTGTGACACTTGTTTTCTATGACAACTTGTGCATTGGTGAAAATACAAAAGTGGTCTTAAATGGAAGGTTTATCCTCCTACCTCATGCATGACTTCTATGATAATCTTGCTATACTTATGATGAGTACTATATAGAATATATAATACCTATAGTAACCGAATCTTTGATGATAACTAATGGTTAATTGTCAAAATATTAAGTTACATCACCTAAGTACTTAGTTCCTCGTTACGATTCTAATAGGCAATAAACCCATGAAATCACTTTAACCCCTATAAGTTTTCATAGTATCAAAAACGAGTGCTAAGTCTAAGTGATTACTTTCTTGTATATTTACTTTCGTTATACTTTAAACTCCTAAATCACCGTTATCATTCCAATACTCATACACCTACGTTTCCTCGTGTAGGATAACTTGGTGTTCCATTCGCCAAAGCAACCAAACTCTTCACGGGACTTACCAAGTGGAAGTTTGCAAAACTGTGAGTATACTCGATCCCGTTTACCGTTTTAAGCACTTTGGGTGAAACATGTACACTATTACAAATCACAAATCACAATTAAACTTGTTTACACACTAACTCTATCCGTTAATAACATGATACTTGTTTAATTCTTGTTATCACATGTTATGTTAAACTTGTGTATATGCTCATTAACTTTGCTAGCCTCGCTTAACAAATATAGGGCTATAGGATTAACGCACCGTCTGTATTCTTGCGGTATTCTTAAGTAAACTATTTACACCCTTTCGTTTCGACGATGTTGGGTAATCACGATTTCGTTAAGACTTTGGATTGACATATATTGAACACATGTTAATATGTTAATAAAAATTATATACAATGTTACCATGTTGGAAATGAGACAACTTTTTCACTATTATGCTATGTATCAAACTTGTATGCTCACCAACTTTTGTTGATATATTATTTTAATACATGTTGCAGGAATCTAGTTGATGTCGTTGAAGAAACATACTTAGGGTGGATTAGAAACACACCTATATTTAAATTTATGCACTTTGTTTCTTGTTGTTTCGTCATTTTGTTACTTGTATTTCCTTTTGAGACAGTGTATTACCATTTTACTATCAATGAAATTTTGAATTATTAAATATTGTCACAAATAGTGTTATTAAGTCTCTTACAATCTCGTTTTCGTCCCGCCTGGTGTTTCCGCCATCGGTTGGGGTGTGACAGTTATAGTTGATTTATAAGGCACCAAAATCTAGTTGTGGAAAGGTTAGTAGTAATGCATTGGAAAAAAAAATGTACTTATGTCCATGTGTAAGCCCTTTATTTTATAGGTTATGGTATTGTACATTATGATGTATTCACGGATTTCATTTAACCTTATAGTTTAGAATATGAAATGAAGGCATGCATCTTAGGAGTTCTTTTGAATATTCCATAATAAAATTAGATTAGTCTTAGGAAAAACTTAATCTGGAATAACTTTAGTGATATCATTTATTTTAATTGAGTTCTTGATTATCATAAGAGACATCATGTTTGATTTATCCTATTCATCATGCTCTAATTTTCTTCTGCGGTACTTTTATCAGAAAAGATCAGTAGGATTATCGTGTCTTAAGAGATAATCAATGATATTATTTAAAAGCTAATTGTAACATTCGTCGAAAAACGGGGTTCAAAACCCGCTTCGTTTATCAATCAAATATTCAGTTATAAATTTCATTGCGTATTTATGGTTCATATTAATTTTAAACAATACATAATTAATAAATATATTAGAATTTAAAAACCATAATTTATAATTAATAATAAATAATGAAAAAAAATAAATGGAGACGCCGGGTTTCGAACCCGGGTCACCCGGATGAACAAACACACAACACACTACTCCGCCACACGCCTTCTTTGTGACAATACTGAAATAAATAATACTTAAAGTAAAACCCGAATTCAAAACCAGATATCACCGCGCACTCAGAACTCGTACTCACCGGAAAATCCGGCAATCCGCGATTTTGGCCATTTCCCTCTTGATTAAAACGCGATAACCGATCACGACATCAATCATAACCGTTGCCGGCCGTCAATTTCGGTCATAACCGCCAGAAAACCTTTGACCGCGAATCAAGACTCAAAAATCGGACACAATTCATCCAGTTCCTCCCTATAAATACCCACTCAATCTTCCGGAAATCCTTTCGCTCAGACACGCACACTTTTTCGAAGTTGCAATTCCTCAAAAGCTCGTCGCCGGAGATTTCCAATTTCGCCGGAACATCGCCGGAAATCCCTGATCAGATTACCGCGTCCGTTCATCAGACGGTATAATCATCTAAACATTTCCTGCTATCTCTTAATTTATACTTTAATTGTTCAACCCAATAATCGAAACTGTTAAAAACAGTTCATACCGCCGGAAATCACAAATCGGAAACGACGACACTTGCCGGAAAACCGAAGCAAACCCGCTGTTCTGGTATACCATATCATTTAATTTTTCTGTCCATTTCAATCAAGTATAAGTCGTGAACGATTAAACAGAACAGTCGGATTTCACTGTTCTGTGTTCTTATAAACGAAGAAGATGACGTCGAAAATAAGTATTAGTATAACTAAAATCAGATATTCAAACGGTTAGACACACAGTCCAGCGGTGGACTGTGTGCACAAACAATACACACGTCCCGAGTTCGAATCGCACACGTACCGACTTTCAGAATTAAAACCAACATTTTTAGAACTGAATCAGAACAAGTCACATAATGTTTATAAGAGTAATACAATCCATTAGTTAAACAGATTAGACACACAGCCCAACTGGTTGGGCTGTGCGCACTCGAACCGAAGGACCCGAGTTCGACTCCGGGTCCCTGCAACCGGTTCGGCCATATAAATCATTTTTAATAAAAAACCAAATAAGTTTAAAATGAATTAGTATATAAATATAATTAAAACAGAGAATATTTCGGGTTAGACACGTAGATCAGTTGGTAGAGCTGCGTGCACGTATACGAGAGGTCACGAGTTCGAACCTCACTCAGCGCATATAAAAACACAGTCTGGCCGGTCAAAAGTCAAAAAAAAAAATTTTGTTTTTATTTAATTGAAAAATCATTTAAAAATACTTAAAATAAGATTTTTAAAGTTAGAAAATTTCCTTAAACTCACAAAAATAAATCTAAAAATCTCATTAAGAGTACTAATTAAAAATATTAATCTCAAATAAAATCCATTTATTTAACGAATCATTTCGTTATTATTTTAGGTTAGTTTTTCCCTCGTCGATCGAATCCTAAAATTCGTGCGCATCCAACGTCATCAAAGAACGCACCCAATGTGAGTGAATCTCTATCAATTCCCCGGTTTAATCATGTTTTGGGGTGTATCATGTGTCGTATAATCCTTTTATTATATATATAAACACTTGTGCATTCATCATATCCGTGATCAAATGTGTATCAATTGTTGTGTGGATTATATGTAGATTGGATTTATCATTTTCAGTGCACGCATTTCATTAGGCCCATCAGTTCCCCGTGGGAGACGGGTTGAGCATCAGGTGCCTCATAAGATCGGCTCCGTTTGATTGAGCCTTGATCTCACATTCATCATCATTCATATCATATACTCATTCAAAGTGGTTTGTGTTTGTTTATTTATATATGTTTGCTCACATGTGATATGTGCATAAATTTTCCTTATTAAATAAAACAAGAAATTAGTAATAATGTTTTATCAAGGTTCACTCGCCAATTTTTGTTGACCCAAAATATCCCCCGTTTTACACATGATACAGGTGATCCAGCTGAGACAAGAAACACATAGGAAGGTCTAGAAGAATAAACAAGTTTAAGTCTTGGAATAATTATGTAGTTTCATTTTCTTGTAATTGTATGAATTTTGTTTTGAATATTTAAGTTGTAATTTGAATATAATAAATATGAAACATTTTAGTAAACATCATGAGCTTTGGTGATAACCCAATTACGCCCCAACTTTTATTCCGTTGTGGGTTAGGGTGTGACAGATTGGTATTAGAGCCATGACTATAGGGATATAGGATAGGTTATTAGACCCTTAAAGCCTATACTATAGTTTATTAAAATTTTAAATTGCTTATGCGTTACATACAAAATTCATGATGTTTATATGCTTTATGTTTATTGTTACACTCAATGTTATGCAAGCATGCTCAAAAAAAAAAAAATATTATACAATGCTCATCATGAATCATATCCTCAAAACATATCATATCCATGAGAGCACACACCTCACGATTACCATGATTTTTGCAATGATTTTTGTATTTTCAAATCACATTAAAGTGAGTTCTCATGACAGGCATGTAGTAACTGGAAGGGTACGAGTACCGGTAGTCGGAACGTCCTGTCTAGACTTGGCATTCGTATAAAATCCAAAATAAAGGACCAGTTTGCCTACCTGGGGACTAACGATGAGAGTACGAAAGACCTATTAGGCCAAAGCATGCTATACCAAACGTCGTGTGAGCTGACCCCACTTTGAGTTGTCATTGTGTCTACACCTGGACACCCTCCTACCATACATCTCGCAATTATATTTTCCGATTTTCATTCGGGTGGTGCGAGTGTTAATCCGCCAACACCAATGTGAATCCTACCAAGCCCAATAGTCATGGGGTCCACATAACTACACAGGCGATGGTATGGGGGACATTGGAGGCCCAAACATGAGCAAACCCAAGACATCCTATGGATGTAGTTGCATTATTGTCAGTTATGTTATTTTTCATTCTTTTAACGACACATGACACCTAAAAACTTCTTAAACTCACAATCTTCCTATGTATGTTCCTGTAGATGTCGGCTAGGCAACTACGTGGAGGTAGAAAGTCAGGAAGATCAAATGAACGCTTGGCCACACAAATTACTAAACAAATGGCCGCAGTGCTTCCTGACATCGTGATTCAAGTTCAACAAGCTCTCACCGCAAATCCCATCAACCCTCCCAATCAAGAAGACCAGAGCGTCGCCAACCCTCCCTCCAAAAAGTGCTCTTACAAACACTTCAAATCTTGCGATCCCCCAAGGTATGAAGGGACCGAAGGTGTTACTGCTCTCCTTCACTGGTTTGAAGAAATGGAGAACACTTTCCTCAATTGCGATTGTCCCGAGGATCGCAAGGTACGTTTGCAAGTGGAAGACTGTTTGGGGTAGCCCTTACCTGGTGGAACACGGAAAAGGGTAAACGAGGAGTTGAAGATGTCATGGCCTTAACATGGGAAGAGTTAAGGGAACTCATGACAAGACGCTTCTGTCCAAGAAGCGTAATCAAAAAGTTGGAAGATGAATTCCACGCGCTAAAACAAAAGGAAGGAGATCACACTTCCTATAACAAGAGATTTCTCGAACTGAACCAGATGATCCCTAATCTGTTCACCCCTGTGTACCGCTTGGTTGAACATTACATTCGAGGTCTTCCCTCGAAAATTCAAGACTCAGTTTTAAGCACTTCGCCTGCAACACTTGAAGCCGTGATGGAGTTAGCTACAGAACTCACTGAAAATCTCATTCGAAACGGCAAGTTCAAAGATGAAAAGAAGAAAGCACCCATAGAGACCTCAACTACAAACCACTCAGTCTCCTCCTCAAAGTTTGCTGGTAAGAGGAAACAAAACAACAAGAATTTTGCTGTCACTCAAACCAACCCTCCTATCACCGCTGCACCAATCACCCAAATTGCTCCCTCAGCTGCAAAATTTAAAAAGCCATACACCGGCCCACACCCAAAATGCAACCGTTGTCAATACCACCACCCTCCCGAAACTCTTTGCCAACATTGCACAAGCTGTGGCCGCGCAGGTCACACCATCCAAACCTGTCGTACTCTTCAAAGAATGAACCGCAATCAACCCCCAATCCAAACCCACCATCAGATAGTGGGTCAAGCCCAACAACTCTTACTTCTACCACCTGCACCACACACAGCCCAAACTTACTACCAACCCAACTACCCCAGATGCAACCCATGCGAGCTTGTTACAACTGTGGGGACCCAAACCACTTCAGGAACACATGTCCACGCTTGGTGAACATCATCCATGCCCAAGCTCAAGCAAACCCGGTAAACCAAGCTAACCAAGCTCCTCCACCTGCCAGAGGAAGAGCTTTCAACATCAATGCCAACCAAGCTAGGGCTGACAACAACGTGGTTAACGGTACGTTTCTCATCAATGGTAGTTATGCATCCATGTTATTCGATACTGGCGCGGATAAGAGTTTTGTGTCCTTAGAATTTGAACCTATCCTCAACCAAACTCGTGTTAATATCATGGAATCTCTAACGGTGGAAGTTGCTGACGGAAAACCTGTTTTATTAAATTCTATTATACGCGATTGTACCTTCACTCTAAACGATCACGATTTTCCAGTTGACCTCATTCCTATGAAGCTGGGAAGTTTCGATGTTATAATCGGTATGGACTGGCTCAGCCAGCATCACGCTGAAGTAGTGTGTCGCGAAAAGTTCATCCGCATTCCTCTTGCAGACGGTCAGACCCTACGTATTTTTGGGGAAACCCCTTCTAAAGGACTCAAACTAATGTCCTGCCTTCAAGCCCAAAGATATCTCCGCAAGAACTATGTCGCATTCCTAACTCACTTCGTCAAAAAGGGAAACAAGGAAAGGAAACTCGAAGATATTCCAGTTGTGAAAGAATTCCCACAAGTCTTTCCCGACGACATTTCAGGACTCCCTCCTGTGAGAGAAGTCGAATTCCGCATCGATCTTGTACCTGGCGCTACACCAGTCGCAAAATCTCATAATAGGTTAGCCCCATCAGAAATGCAAGAGCTGGCCAGTCAACTGCAAGAGCTGACTGACAAAGGATTCATACGTCCTAGCTCCTCGCCTTGGGGTGCACCTGTTCTTTTTGTGAAGAAGAAAGATGGAACGTTTCGCATGTGCATTGATTATAGAGAACCTAACAAGCTAACGGTTAAAAATCGCTATCCACTACCTCGCATCGATGATATCCTAGACCAACTTCAAGGCGCCACCTGCTTTTCAAAAATCGACCTTCGTTCTGGTTATCATCAACTCAGAGTACATGAAGAAGATATCCCAAAGACCTCTTTCCGGACTCGTTATGGTCATTACGAATTCATGGTCATGCCATTCGGTTTAACCAACGCCCCCGCTGTCTTCATGGATCTAATGAATAGGGTATGCAAACCCTACCTCGACCGTTTCGTCATAGTCTTCATCAACGATATTCTTATCTACTCCAAGTCTAAATCCGATCATGAACGACACCTTAGGCTCATCCTTACACTCTTAAGGACTGAAAAGCTCTACGCTAAATTCTCAAAATGTGAATTCTGGTTAGGAGAAGTACAATTCCTTGGACATGTCGTCAATGATAAGGGAATTCATGTTGATCCTTCAAAAATTAAGGCAGTGCAAGAATGGCAAGCGCCACGTACCCCTACCGAAGTAAGGTCATTTCTCGGTTTGGCTGGTTACTACCGACGCTTCACTGCCAATTTTTCCCGTATTGCTGTAGCACTCACGGCTCTGACTCATAAAGGAAAACCCTTCATATGGGGACCTAAACAAGAAGAAGCTTTCCAAACTCTAAAGCAAAAACTTTGTGACGCACCTATCCTCACACTCCCCGAGGGTTGCGATGACTTTGTAGTATATTGCGACGCATCAGGGCAAGGGCTAGGTTGTGTATTAATGCAAAGAGGAAAAGTGATAGCCTATGCTTCTAGGCAACTCAAGGTTCATGAGAAGAATTACACCACCCACGACCTGGAACTTGGAGCCGTTGTGTTTGCTCTCAAGATATGGAGACATTACCTCTACGGTACCAAGTGTGAAATATACACTGACCACAAAAGTCTCCAACATATCTTCAACCAAAAGGAGTTGAAT
The DNA here is from genome assembly GCA_947069175.1 of Scalesia atractyloides. Classification (NCBI taxonomy): domain Eukaryota; kingdom Viridiplantae; phylum Streptophyta; class Magnoliopsida; order Asterales; family Asteraceae; genus Scalesia; species Scalesia atractyloides. Next base: position 44,850,590 of record CAMTDV010000017.1, on the reverse strand, counting down.
ATGAGGCAACGAAGATGGGTCGAACTTATTAACGACTACGACTGTGAAATTCGGTATCATCCTGGCAAGGCAAACGTGGTGGCTGATGCACTCAGTCGAAAAGGTTATGCGAACTCCATTCGTCTTCTCTGTTCGCAAATCATAACCGACATCAAAGATCGAATCCGAGCAGCTCAACATGTTTCTGTAACAGAAAATGACGTACGCGATGAGCTGTCATGTGGAGCTGAACTCAAAATCGAAACCAAATCCGACGGTATTCTATACTATTTAAATCGCATATGGATTCCTGATCGCGATAACCTTTGTGATTTCCTCATGAATGAGGCGCACAAAACACGGTACTCTGTACACCCTGGAGCCGACAAGATGTATCAAGACCTACGATACACCTATTGGTGGCCTGGCATGAAAATGGATATCGCTGTTTTTGTTTCCAAGTGCCTTACCTGTTCCAAAGTAAAAGCTGAACATCAAAGACCTTCAGGACTTCTAGTCCAACCCGAAATACCTGTATGGAAGTGGGAAAACATAACCATAGATTTCATTACCGGGTTACCTCGCACCTCCAGTGGGTATGACACTATATGGGTAATAATCGATCGTCTTACAAAGTCATCTCATTTCATTCTGATTCGCGAGGACTTCAAGAAACGAGAAGTTAGCTCGTATCTACATCAGCGAGATCGTAAGCCGTCATGGTGTACCTTTGAGCATCATTTCAGACCGTGATGGTCGTTTCACCTCACGAACATGGTGAGCCGTACAAACCGCCTTGGGGACACGATTAGACCTCAGTACCGCTTTTCATCCTCAAACTGATGGTCAATCTGAACGCACCATCCAAACTCTTGAAGACATGCTTCGAGCATGTGTCATAGACTTCAAAGGGAATTGGGACGCTCATCTACCATTAGTTGAATTTTCGTACAACAATAGCTATCATTCAAGTATCGGCATGGCTCCTTTCGAAGCTTTATATGGTCGTAAGTGCCGATCTCCAGTATGTTGGCACGAAATTGGGGAATCACAAATCACCGGTCCAGAATTAATTCAAGAAACAACCGACAAGGTCATTCAAATTCGAAACAATCTTCTAGCAGCTCAAAGTCGTCAAAAGAGTTATGCCGACAAACGACGAAAGCCCTTGGAGTTTGACATTGGTGATCAAGTACTTTTAAAAGTATCACCGTGGAAGGGAGTGATTCGTTTTGGCCAGAAGGGCAAGCTAGCACCACGCTACGTAGGACCTTTCAAGATACTCGAAAGAGTAGGTCCTGTAGCATACAAGCTTGACCTACCAGAAGAGCTCAACAGAATTCATCCCTCATTTCATGTATCAAACTTGAAAAAGTGCCTCGCCGATGAAAACCTCCATATTCCTCTAGAAGACATTCAAGTCGATGAATCTATGCATTTCATTGAAAGACCAGTAGAAATCATGGACTTCGGAGAGAAGCGTTTAAGACGAAGTCGTATTCCAATTGTCAGGGTACGTTGGGAGTCAAAACGAGGACCTGAGTTTACTTGGGAACGTGAAGACTCAATGCGCGAAAAATACCCGCATCTTTTTCCTGTTATCACTACTACTTAAATTTCGGGACGAAATTTCTAAAAGTAGGGGATACTGTAACATTTGTCGAAAAACGGGTTTCAAAACCCGCTTCGTTTATCAATCAAATATTCAGTTATAAATTTCGTTGCGTATTTATGGTTCATATTAATTTTAAACAATACATAATTAAAAAATATATTAGAATTTAAAAACCATAATTTATAATTAATAATAAATAATGAATAAAAAAATAAATGGAGACGCCGGGTTTCGAACCCGGGTCACCCGGATGAACAAACACACAACACACCACTCCGCCACACGCCTTCTTTGTGACAATACTGAAATAAATAGTACTTAAAGTTAAACCCGAATTCAAAACCAGAGATCACCGCGCACTCAGAACTCGCAATCACCGGAAAATCCGGCAATCCGCGATTTTGGCCATTTCCCTCTTGACTAAAACGCGATAACCGATCACGACATCAATCATAACCGTTGTCGGCCGTCAATTTCGGTCATAACCGCCGGAAAACCTTTGACCACGAATCAAGACTCAAAAATCGGACACAATTCATCCAGTTCCTCCCTATAAATACCCACTCAATCTTCCGGAAATCCTTTCGCTCAGAACCGCACACTTTTTCGAAGTTGCAATTACTCAAAAGCTCGTCGCCGGAGATTTCCAATTTCGCCGGAACATCGCCGGAAATCCCTGATCAGAAAACCGCGTCCGTTCATCAGACGGTATAATCATCTAAACATTTCCTGCTATCTCTTAATTTATGCTTTAATTGTTCAACCCAATAATCGAAACTGTTAAAAACAGTTCATACAGCCGGAAATCACAAATCGGAGCCGACGACACTTGCCAGAAAACCAAAGCAAACCCGCTGTTCTGGTATACCATATCATTTAATTTTTCTGTCCATTTCAATCAAGTATAAGTCGTGAACGATTAAACAGAACAGCCGGATTTCACTGTTCTGTGTTCTTATAAACGAAGAAGATGAAGTCGAAAATAAGTATTAGTATAATTAAAATCAGATATTCAAACGGGTTAGACACACAGTCCAGCGGTGGACTGTGTGCACAAACAATACACACGTCCCGAGTTCGAATCGCACACGTACCGACTTTCAGAATTAAAACCAACATTTTTAGAACTGAATCAGAACAAGTCACAGAATGTTTATAAGAGTAATACAATCCATTAGTTAAACAGATTAGACACACAGCCCAACTGGTTGGGCTGTGCGCACTCGAACCGAAGGACCCGAGTTCGACTCCGGGTCCCTGCAACCGGTTCGGCCATATAAATCATTTTTAATAAAAAACCAAATAAGTTTAAAATGAATTAGTATATAAATATAATTAAAACAGAGAATATTTCGGGTTAGACACGTAGCTCAGTTGGTAGAGCTGCGTGCACGTATACGAGAGGTCCCGAGTTCGAACCTCACTCAGCGCATATAAAAACACAGTCTGACCGGTCAACGGTCAACGGTCAAAAGTCAAAAGTCAAAAAAAATTTTATTTATTTAATTGAAAAATCATTTAAAAATAGTTAAAAATAAGATTTTTAAAGTTAGAAAATTTCCTTAAACTCCCAAAAATAAATCTAAAAATCCCATTAAGAGTACTAATTAAAAATATTAATCTCAAATAAAATCCATTTATTTACCGAATCATTTCGTTATTATTTTAGGTTAGTTTTTCCCTCGTCGATCGAATCCTAAAATTCGTGCGCATCCAACGTCATCAAAGAACGCACCCAATGTGAGTGAATCTCCATCAATTCCCCGTTTTAATCATGTTTTGGGGTGTATCATGTGTCGTATAATCCGTTTATTATATATATAAACACTTGTGCATTCATCATATCCGTAATCAAATATGTATCAAATGTGTATCAATTGTTGTGTGGATTATATGTAGATTGGATTTATCATTTTCAATGCACGCACATCATTAGGCCCATCAGTTCCCCGTGGGAGACGGGTTGAGCATCAGGTGCCTCATAAGATCGGCTCCGTTTGATTGAGCCTTGATCTCACATTCATCATCATTCATGTCATATACTCATTCAAAGTGGTTTGTGTTTGTTTATTTATATATGTTTGCTCACATGTGATATGTGCACAATTTTCCTTAGTAAATAAAACAAGAAATTAGTAATAATGTTTTATCAATGTTCACTCGCCAACTTTTGTTGACCCAAAATATCCCCCGTTTTACACATGATACAGGTGATCCAGCTGAGACAAGAAACACATAGGAAGGCCTAGAAGAATAAACAAGTTTAAGTCTTGGAATAATTATGTAGTTTCATTTTCTTGTAATTGTATGAATTTTGTTTTGAATATCTAAGTTGTAATTTGAATATAATAAATATGAAACATTTTAGTAAACATCATGAGCTTTGGTGATAACCCAATTACGTCCCGACTTTTATTCCGCTGCGGGTCGGGGTGTGACACTAATCCTATAGAAACTTTAAGTAGGGAAAAACATATTAGGTTTAGAAATTAGAGTGGATGAGATATATATTTATAAAGAAAGTTATAGTGAGTAATGTTATACGGTATTAAAGTAAGCCAGACAAAAAAATGATCATAAGATTAATGAAGGATCGTTAATGTGAGGATCATTATTTGAAGAAGTTGTAATATGTCTATTACTAACATCAAAATAATAGACTAATTTGAAAAATTCTACTTGAACGAAGACAAATCACCTTTGGGCAGAAGTGAAATCATTTAAGTATATGTGCAAAGTAATTGTGACACATCAGCTTTGGCCAAAAATGAGAATTACATTAGTTATGCACTTGTTAAGTATGCTAGACATGAATGAATTAAATCAGCTTTGGCCAGAAATGAGACATTCATGTTTGTAAGGCATAATTAACATAGCTTATCATTATACTTGAACAATAAGATAGATGTATCAAATCACCTTTGGGCAGAAGTGATACATCAGAAGCTCATTCAAGTTAAGCTATTTGATTTTGTAAAAGGTTATATGATTCTTATCAAGTTGTTTACAAAACCAATTATTTAATAGCAAACCACCTGAAATTTAGTTCACAATAACAGCTGATAAAGTAATGAGATTTCGAGAAAAAATTAAGTTTTTGAGAACATGTTAGATTTCGAGAAAAGGTGAGTTTTCGAGAATCTTGTGTAATCTCGAAATCTTTAATGATCTCGAAAAGTTTTTGATTTCGAGTTTTCAGGAGATTTCGAGTAGCCTTTTTTATCTCTAAATTTTAATGAGATATCGAATTCCTTAATGAGTTTGAGATCCGATAAGATTTCAAGCTCTAAGTGGGTTTTTGAGATCTCTAGTTATTTCGAGTAGGCTTATTTTATTTCGAAAATAATAAGATTTCGAGTTAGTTTGAGATTTCGAGTTTTATGAAATCTCGAAAAGTTTAATGCGATTTCGAGTTTTATGAAATCTCGAAAAATTTATTGATATCGAAACTTGTTCTCTAAGTCTCGAATTCTTCTGATTAAAGTTGTTAATTATGATAAGGGTGAAATTCGAATTTTAAGGGGATTTTGGTATATCGTGTTTCTTGTTTAAAATATATTTTATATTTATCCAATGATTTCGAAATATTATATCTGATAACATTAACAGATTTTTCAAAATCTTAAGGCATAAAAATTAATCAAAACACAGGAAAACACCTTTTGATCCTTAATTCATTCCAAAATAAGAGAATATATTCGAATTTCACTAAGAACATGAAAACCCCTAATTTTAATAAATTAAATTCTAGAATCGAAATTTGAAATTTATGATACTAATTCAAATTTTGAAAATTGTTATTGGTTATGATGTGATTAAACATCCGTTTAGAACATAAAAGTCCGTGAATATTGAGTTTAGTCAAATTTCTTATTCTTGAGTTTTATTAGGTTTTCATAAAATTTGTTTTCCGAATTTTATTCAAGATTCATGGAAACAAATAGAACTAATTGAGCAACATATGCTCTGATACCACATGTTGATCAGTTCTGTTTAGACGTAATGGAAAACATGTAAATCATACCTGTTACAGCAAACAAGCCAACAGAGAATCCATTTAGGAACGCAGCCACAGAGTTCGACAAAGCTGTCAGCTTGATCTGGTTCCCCTCTATGATGTATGTTATCGATGTAGTACCGACTTCTTTAGGGTTGAAGAACTCGTAATATGGAGAGAGAGAGAGAGAGAGGGGACGGATGAATTTGATGTGATGTTATGATTGTCTCTATAACTCTAATCTCTCTCTAGCAATCTTCTTATATACAAGGGGAAATCCAATTAGTAATGAGGGTAAATCGGTCCATCAACAATTTCCTCAGCGTTTATCATTTACACTCATCAATAGGTATTATTGAATTAAACTTTTTCTTAAATAGACATTATTATTGTTTTTATAGCGCATTTGATAACTTTTGAAACGTTGGTATCCATATTTATCCACCGAATTCTTGTGAAATATCTCTACCACATAATCCATTAAACTTCTCCCAATGAGAGATGAGTTTTAGCCATCATTAAAGTCATTGTCCTTGTAATTAATTTAACTTCTTAATATTAGAGTCATTGTCCTTGTAGTTAATTTAACTTCTTAATATCCCATGTGCTAAAATTACAACTTATGTCAATCTTATTAAAATCAGGCGTATGATCGCATGATTAAATAACTTATTGATCTTGCTAGTCAACACATTATTGAGTTTACATAGGATTGTTACACACATCAAACCAAAGGTTGAAATGTATAATCACTAGTTGTAAGGTGAACATTAATCGGGTGCTTAGCTTCAAAACCCACTCATGGTCTTATCATTATACTTGAACAATAAGATGGATGCTTGGCTTCAAAACCCACTCATGGTCTTATCATGTTAGTGATGGTAGTATCGGCTTCTTTAGGGTTGAAGAACTCGTAATATGGAGAGAGAGGATGGACGAATTTGATGTGATGTTATGATTGTCTCTCTAACCCTAATCTCTCTTTAGTAATCTTCTTATTTACACCAAGGTGAAACCCAATTAGTAATGAGAGTAAATCGGTCCATCAACAATTACCAACTAATTATATTATGATTTTCATATATTTTGATTTATATTATATAAATGATAATGATGGCTACTAAATTAAATAAATATAAATACATATTTAATCTTACACCACTCACTTTATGGATGAGTTCAAAAAGAATAACTATATGCTATTTTTTGAACGGCTAATTTTTTCTTCCCCTTAAATAGTTACAGCTCTCAAGGATTGAACATTGGTCTCCTACAAGAGATGATTCCTCATGACCTCTAAGCCATCACCTAAGTGATAGAATAACTATATGTTTAAGAACCATTTTATTCACTGGTATTCTTGTTGCATCATTGGAAATTGTAGTATACTAAATAAATTATGAACACACTATAGTAAAAATTATTCATAAATATTCAGTGATTATAATTTACACTCATTAATATGTACTAGTGGTAAACCCGTGCGCGTTGCGTCTAGATAAACCGAATCTTTCTATAATTCTATAAGCAGCAACAACTTCACTTTTCAACTCTTACTGGCCGGAAAAATGCAAAGAAAACGCACGCGATAAACAGAATCTTTCTATGATTCTAAGTGCTAACCAGCATCAACTTCGCTTTAACTCCTGGAAAAATGCAAAGATAATAACAATCAATTGAAACAAATATCAAATCATGGCCAATAGGAATCACGGATAGACTAATTAGCAACATAATAAGAGGAAAAGATTAGCCGACTCTCATATATAAACCACATGAAAGATACAAACCTTGTCAAAGACAAAAAAAATGTTAATCTGTATGCTTAAAATGTTAAGAAGTAGCCAGGTGCTGTTGTACCACCAAAATATATTAAATATGTTACGAAACTGTATATAAAAATTGATTTAGTTACCCACATTGTTTTAAACACACTGAAACGTTTAAAGTTCAACAGAAGCTCTCTCACACCCAAAAATAGAGATAGAAGACAACAGACGACATTGGCAGACAAAGGTGGTGGATGATGGCGGAAGGAGGATACGGTACAAATAAAGAACCCGTTGATCACCTGTGTTGGCAATTTATTCAGCTGAGCGGTCATCCGCCTGGCCCATTCTAACCCGTCGCTCACCTCCCTTGGCCCATTCTGACGCGCTTGTCCATGTCAAGACTTTGTTATACATCTAGCTTGACCTATTATTTATTTTGACTTACCCAAAGGAACCCAAAAGGCTGATAAAATTGACCCAAGTTTACCCATCCATGGTAGCACAGGTTGGGATTGCCAGCTAGTGAATCTAAGACGGATTACCCATCCATCCATGGTAGCATAGGTTGATAAATGTACTAACATAACTCAAAATGTGTGTGGATATTTGTTCTAGTGAATCTAATATGTGATTTTCAAATGTTTGGCCAAATTGTAGGATGATTGTGTACCTTCTTGGGCTCCACTGCCATGCTGTATAGCTTTTGAATACTTGCAATCACCAACGATTGGGCCAGTATTCGAATAAGATTGGTTCACACCAGAGGAATCACCTAAACTGACAACGAATACACCACGTCTGTTGTCACTTCTAGATTATATGATGTCTCATGGTTATTGGGTTGTAATACTTAATTAGATGAAGGCAATACTGATGCAGTGGTACTATATACCATTTAAAAATGATAAATGAAAGGAAAAGAAAACACATAAGAACCCACTTATATGCACTTGGTTAACCATAACACCAAACATCTACAAAACAACGTACGTGTCACTGTCATAAGCAGATTCAGTAAGCAATCCCAAGCATCCCCAATAAGTCCTAAACATGGTATTCGGAATCACTCGTATAGAACCACCAAAGAAAAGATAGCTAAAATCATACGAATTCAATTGACAAATACAGTGAATGCAGATTATTAAAGTTAACTATTAAATAGATTATGAAATTGTAAAATCTATTTCAATTTATACCTTTCAGCAACAAACGCAGGAAGAAGATTCATCCTTGAGCACATCGACATTTTGATTTTGAGATGCAAAGTGCGGAAACGGAAACAGAGTACATCAACTTTAGCCTGCACATAAAGGGTTTTCATATGTGGGATACCCAAAAGCAAACTTTTACCAAATCAACATAAAGAAAACCATCTCTAATGACACAACACATTTGCAGTGAGCCATAGTTGCACCGAGTCGACTAAGACCGAAGCCATCATAGCTCAGATTGCACCTACCATCCTACATGACAAAATAAATGCCTCTGCTGATCCAAGAATCAGTTAAATTCCAAGATAATGTAAAACATAATTTTTAAATCCAATATGACATGAATTCATTGTGAATCTAAACATAAAGGAAATAGGATGCAATGCGACAATAAATCAAGAAGCTACAACAATTCCTAATAAATCAAGGTTAGTAAAGTTTAATTCATATTAATTATGCCACTTAAACTTTTTAATAAATTACTATATATATATATATAGGGAAAGGATATTGTAACACCCTGTGTTTTTACGTCCTATAAAATTTCGACACGTGTCCCGCTGATCCTCGTATGCCGTGTATTAGACGAGAGGGACTGAAATCGCCAACATGTTATTTTATAACCTCTGAGTGGTGAATATTAAAGTCGAGAGGTTAAACGTGTCAACATGCTTAATCTATGCCTCTGAGTGACCTTTTAACGAACCCGGAACTTAATGATGTTCAGTTATACTCCCAAGAGTGCTAACCAGGGGCCATAGTGAATAAAACATGCTTTTATGTCGAAATATGGGAGTTTGGAGAAGTTCAGGGGCCAAAATGGAAATTTTGTGAAATGACACCCCATGCGACACGCGCAAGGGACCTGGTATCCCTGCGCGACGCGCGGGAGAGGTCAGATCGCAGAAACAGCATGCCAGCTGTTGATCTGCATGCTTAGCCACCTCTCAACCCACCTGCACTCTCACAGCTCGAAACCATGGCCTCAATTCTGGTTTTGGACACCTCATACTACACTTGGAGTGATCTCTACTGTTCCCATAACACTTGTCTTGATCTTGATTCATGCCCCTCACCTATAAATAGGAGTGTTCTTGTAACACAATTCCTTGCACCTCTCAAAATCTCTTCTCTCTATCTCTACTTGGAAGTTCCTGATCAAGGAGCATCCTAACTGAGTTCTAATCATCTTTTTGGTTCACTTGTAAGTGTTCCAATCCTTTCCTTTTATTTTTATTAGGCTTTAAGCCAAAGTCAAAGCGTTGACGTAAAAACGCTTTGACTTTAGGCTAAGACCATTACGGTCCAGCCATAGTTCGGTACGAACATGGCTACATGTTCATAATTAGGTAGGTGTTAATCCCTCAAGAGGGCACCTCCTGATTACCACGTTTGCTTGGTCAATTGACGGGTCAAAGTTATTGATAAAAAGTCAAACTGGGTTAGTTTTTAAAATAAATTCATATATGATAATGTAGGTGTCATAAAATACATTTTGACACTTTAATAACTTGGTAATAAGTATTAGAACATGTATAAACATGTTCGGCCCGTCAAGTCCAGGTCTAAGGTCGGTTCGCAACCGACAATCACAAAGTTGACTTTTACTTTGACTTTCGGTTCTGACCCGAATTAGCAACTTTAGCTATTAATTCTAAGTTGCATTGTGACTATGTTTAGTTGTAGTATAACCCTCTGGAGTTATATCACATGGTTACATAGTAATCCAAGCTTTTATGCAAGTTTCCGTTAATTATGTCAAACTTTGCTAAAAGGCCTTTTTACTTAAAAACAAGGTTTTAATTACAAAGGAGCATACAAATAAGTTATGTACTGATATATAAACATGACTAACTTATTTTGTTGTCAATAATCTGGTCACAATGAGAGTTTTGTTTAATTATCGCAAATCATGCTTTTAAAGGACCAAAATGCCCTTTCGGCATCTAAAATGGTTTTTAACATAATTCTTCAACAAAACTCATTACATACTGATGTAAATAAGATTACTTGGGATATCAAATCAGATTGCAAACTGAATTTACACACAAGTCCTTGTATAATGCCGATAAATGATGATGTTGCCCTTACGGTGCATAAAGTGGTTTTAAAGATACTTTTATAACAAAACATTTACCTACTGTTATAATATATTAATTAACTTATTTTGGTTATATAAACCTGATCATAACATCAGTTTTCCTTAATCATCTTGAATATCGTCATTTTGCGACTTAATCGCCGTTTCGGCGCATAGTATGGTTTAAAACCATATTAAAGCACCAAGACTTGATACCTAAACTCAGATTCCCAAGTAAATTATCAAGCTATGTGTGAAATGACCAAAATGCCCTTACAGGGCATAGTTTGGTCTTAAACTCTAAACCACACACAATACTCGATATCCTACTGATATAACATCATAAATAAACTATTTTTACAGTAAGATTATGACCATTACATCAGTTTGCTCATAATTTCTTTTACAAGTCATAAAATGACCAAAACGCCCTTTTGAGGCGTAACTTGATTTTAAAACCATAACGGGCATGCATGTTGATATCCTACTGATATTACAACATGTTTTAAATATAATGGCATATGGAACTTGTATAAGACTCACCCAGTTACCCGGTTTCGCTTATATGTGTATGGTTCGGCCTATGTAACTAGTTTACGTAATTTAACCGAAACGGGTTTAACCTTATCATTTTATTTTCAAAATCCAGAATGTAACATGTTTACCCATATTAAACAAGTCTCCATGCTTGTCGGGTTTAAACTACATTTTATTCCGGTCACCGCTTAATCCAGCGTCTAGTACCGTTATTATCCTTAAGCTACCCGGTTCGAGTCTACAAAGTAGATAGGACTCGTTAGCATTCTAATTGGTTATAAACACCATCATTGCCAGACTAATAGCCTCCCGGTAGATTGCCGTCTAAGCTTACTTTTGAATATTCGGCTGAGTTATTTATCTATTTGAAGAATTTGCACAGGTAAATACTTTTAACTTATTTTCCCTATACGGGCTTGGGACACGGTATAATAATACCACTTGGTCGGGTATGGGATTATGTTATCGGATTGTGATTTACTAAATCCTTATAACCCGTTTTATTCTGTATTGTTTGATAACTTAAACATTGGGGGTTAATTCGACCATGTATGGGATATCCTTGGCTCATTTAAGTTACTAATGGCCACGACCTTAAGCGCGGGGTTTAGGCATACACCTAACAGACGCTAATGCTAATAAAAATATTAAATCCCGCTGGTGGATTATTTAAGTGGTGTGTCGGTTAATCAGGTTATTCGGTTTCTGCACCGGACCCCATATGTATTGACAAACGTGTAAAACTGTACACAAGGTCATTTTGAACTATCCCAAGTTATTTATACAATGTGCCAAGTGCACCGAAAATCATTTTAATAAATATTTACAAAATGAATCGGTTACTAGTATTTACCAGTGAAAACTGACGTATTTTCAAAAGACCAAGTTACAGGTGGCAACGCGGAATAGATTGGGAGCTGCGTAGTAGCTAAATAAGGATCTTGCAAGTCCATAAGCTACCAAAGTCTGTAGAACAATTTCCTTTGTAAATATTTATTCGATCCGCCTGTGGATTCGTTATTACAAGCCTGTAATTATTATTTTCGAACATTTGGACATTTGGTTTGTAATAGTAATTTAAACTCCAAGACTTCCGTTGTGCTGTGTGTTGTTTGACTATGACGATACCAATCTTACGTCACAATATTCCCCACCCGGGCCCACCGGGATACACGTGGAAATCGAGGTGTGACATGTTGGTATCAGAGCCAACGTTCGAATGAATTAAACACTAGTCTTTTGTGTTTAATCTCGGATATACACGAATAACACATTCCTTAGACTTCCGAGTCTAGGCTTTGACCTAAGAGTATTCATTTCATCATTAAGTTATTATTATTGTTTTGCTTTGTTTTAACTTGTTATTGAAGCAGGAATTATGCCGCCTAAATTCAGACGAGGAGGAAAAGGCAAAGGACCCATAAGGGGAGGACCCTCTATGACTGGACCATCTTTTAGACCACCATACAGACCCTCTTTAGCTGGAGCAGCCAATTTACCTGAATACAACCCTTACGAAGGATCCGGAGATTCTTCATCCCCGTTTGAACCTTACCGACATTCGATCTCACATGAATACTCCCCACCTCATTCACATTCTCAGCATTCCTACCATTCACACCATTCCCATCAATCTCTTCATTCACACTCCCATTCCTAACAAGAATACTTCAACTCCTATTTCGATAACCCAGTCAACCAACCCTCACCCGAAACCCCTCCAGTTGACTCACCGACACATATGGAGGAAGATTCCGATCCGGAGGAGTTTCCACAAACCGGATCATACGGCCATCCTATTGAGCTGTCTAGTGGCTCAAACTCCTTTGCAGGATCTCCGTTCCGAGGTCCTGATGATTATGAGCAACGATGGGCACAATACGTGTTTGTCAACATGCCCTCATACCACAGCACTCCCCACCACCATTCCTCATCACCACATCCTCAAGCCGAGGATGTAGAAATGCAACAGGTGGACCAACCTCAGCCACCACCTGAATCATCATCACAACCACGCCGAAAGCGTGGGTCACGTATGTCGGTACATGCTGGTCAAAGGTCGGGTTCGCTACCACCTTTACCACCCTCTTACCCAATCATCCCTGAGGACCCACACATGGGTGGACCCTCAAACACATCGCCAGTGGCGGAACCCCCGCCGCAACCAGCTGTTGAGCCTTTGCGTCAACCACCTCTACCACCGCCGGATTTTGCCAATCCAATACCGGCATATACAGGACCATCAGGGTTTCACACTGTTGACCCTCCTGGCTTGTATAATTACATCCATCATGGAATGGAGCAGGATCCTTATTATGATACAATTATTCATAATAACCTCTACCATTCTTCTTACCCTAGTTACCCACCTCCTTATGCCACTACCAGATATCCGCCTTACGGGTATCCGTATCCAGTTGCGCCTCAGCCGCAACCACCTCAGCCTCAACCACAAGCACCACTCGAGGCCATTAATGAGGCCTTAGATCAGGTCAGGGAAATGCGGCAACAAGTTAAGAAATCGGAGAAGAAAATGACCAGATTTATCAAGAAGCTTTATAAAGCCGTAAAGGGGAGGAAGGATGAGTAGAATTTGTATTTCCATTTATGTAATTTAAATTCAAAAAGTCCCTGGGTAGACATTGTTATTTTTTTAAACCCCTGCGTGGGTATGTTTTTCTTATTATAGTCCCCGCGCGGAGTAAATTTTGTACTAAGACCTCTTTAGAGGCAATTATGTAATCCCTACTGTTTTAATGAAATTTTCAAAATTTTGATTTGCTTATGCAATCTTGTTACCTCTTTTTGGCGAGCCTTGATTTTAATTCGAATTTTATCGCTCCGCCATAAATTCCAAAAGATCTTTCATGGTCCCTATGGACCTAAGTTATATGTAAAGCGTTCGTTGTAATGCAAAAGCCTAAATGGTTTAATCATACCATGGCTAACCCATAAGAATCTTAGTTCACCATATAGTACCGAAGCGTTATGGCACATTCAGATGGTGCTAGCAGCCATCATAATGATGATGATCCGAATAGGACAAATATAGTCATGAATGAGGATGAGTTCCAGGCTCCCATAGATGCAGCCGTAAGCAAGGCTATGGAAAAAGCCTTAGAAAAGTTTAACATGTCGAGTACTACTCGCTCTAAGACGGTATCAAAGGCTGTCTCAAAACCTCCCACCTCTGAGAAGAAAGATGATTCGGTACATTCCTCAAGCGTGAGGAGTGGGGCTAAGAAAAAGGAAATCCATGATAAAAACCAACACTCCCTCTGGAGGCTGTTCATATAAGTACTTCGTCTCGTGTAAGCCACGAGACTTCAATGGAAAGAAAGGGTCCATTGAGACCCTAAGATGGCTCGATGAGATCGAGACAGTGGTTGATATCAACGGGTGCGCTGATAAGGACATTGTGAAGTTTGTATCTCAATCTTTTAAGGGTAGTGCCCTGATTTGGTGGAAGGCATTAATGCAATCATCAGGTAAGGTCCACCTGTATAACTTGGAATGCTCCTAATTTGTGGACTTAGTCAAGGACACTTACTGTCCACCGCATGAGGTGGAAAAGATTGAGATGGATTTCCTTGCTCTCACAATGAAGAACCTCAATTGTCGGAAGTTTGTTACCGACTTCGACTCATACTCCCGGCTAGTACCTTATCTGGTCACGCCAGAACCTAAGCGCATTGCGCGCTTCATTAATGCTTTAGCTCCAGAGATTAGGAGCTTAGTTAAGGCTGTTCAGCCTAGCACTTATAAATCGGCTGTTGAGCTAGCCCTCTCCCTCACTCAAGATTATGTGAGGCGGATGTCGGCCGGAAATGAAGCTGAGGGAAAGAGAAAAAGGGAGGATGATAACTCCCAACGGTTTAAGAAGAAAGGAAAGTTTGGATCCCACGGGAATCAGAACAGGTCCGGAGATAGACCTGTGTGTAAAATCTGCAACAAAAGGCATGGAGGCCAGTGTAGGTATGACCCAAAGGCTAAGCCTTGTGGGATTTGTAAGAAAACAGGACACAAGACCCTGGAGTGCAAGGATATTAAGGATGCCACTTGCTTCAATTGTGGTGATAAAGGCCATATAAAGACTAACTGCTCCAAGAATGCAAAGGATGAAAATGCAAAATCTGGTGGAACTAAGAAAACCAATGCTCGAGCCTTTCAGATGAGTGCTCGAGAAGCTGTCAATGACAACTACGTTATAACAGGTACTTTCCTCGTCAACGATACCTTTGCTAGAGTTCTATTTGATTCGGG